>CM034350.1:76942416-78367681 GCA_019925275.1 Mytilus edulis | reverse complement strand
GGTATGTGCGTACCTTGCAAGGTCCTCATGCCAGTCAGACAGTTTTCACTGACCTCAATCTCATTTCATTGATCAGTGATCAAGGTTAAGTTTTGGTGGTCAAGTCCATATCTCAGATTCTATAAGCAATAGGTCTACAATATTTGGTGTATGGAATGATTGTAAGGTGTCTAGCTGGCAGGTGTCATCTGACTTTGACCTCATTTTTATGGTTCAATGGTCCAAGTTAGGTTTTTGAGTTTTGGTCTTTTTTTCTATTACTATATGCAATAGGTCAACTATATTTGGTGTATGGAAATATTTTATGATCTATATGTCAGTTGCAGAGGTTTTATTTTACCTTGACCTCATTTTCACATTTCATTGCACAGTGTTAAGTTTTTGTGTTTTGGTCTGTTTTTCTTAAACTATAAACTATAGGTTAACTATATTTGTTGTATGGAAGAATTGTTAGCTGTACATGCCTATCTGGCATGGTTTATCTGACCTTGACTTCATTTTCATGGTTCAAAGGTCAATGTTAAGTTTTCTTTGTTTATGTTAAGTTTATGTGACAGTTGTCATAAAGCTTTATATTTAGGACTATCAACATTATTTCAATGATTAGTATAGAAGGCAAGACATTTCAGTGTGTGCACTCTTGTGTTGTCCAGGAGTTATGGTACTTTATAGATTGAAAAAAATCTATTTGTTGTTCCTTTGCAATCACTTATGAACCTTACATCAAATGCTAATACTGATGACAAAAATTTGATTTTGATTATTTTTGTTGAGCCTGCAACTTTTGTTGCAGAAAGCTCGACATAGGGATAGTGATCCAGCGGCGGCGGCGGTGTTAGCTCACTTCTTAAAAGCTTTATATTTTTGAAGGTAGAAGACCTGGATGCTTCGTACTTTGTATATGGATGCCTCATGTTACGAAGTTTTCGTCAGTCACATGTCCAATGTCCTTGACCTCATTTTCATGGTGCAGCGATTACTTAAAAAAAAGTTAATATTTTTTGTAATGTTAAATTCTCTCTTATTATAAGTAATAGGATAACTATATTTGGTATGTGCGTACCTTGCAAGTTCCTCATTCCCGTCAGACAGTTTTCACTTGACCTCAACCTCATTTCATGGATTAGTTAACAAGGTTAAGTTTTGGTTGTCAAGTCCTTATCTCAGATACTATTAGCAATAGGTCTAGTATATTCGGTGTATAGAAGCACTGTAAGGTGCACATGTCCAACTGGCATATGTCATCTGACCTTGACCTCATTTTCATGGTTCAGTGGTTACAGTTAAGTTTTGTGTTTTGGTGTGTTTTTCTTTTACTGTATGCAATAGGTCTACTATAATTATACCCCACGCAACGGGTTGCAGAGGGTATAATGTTTTTGATCCGTCCGTCAGTCCTGTTTCCTGTCATCGCAGTTCCTCTTAAACCACACAACAGAATTTCACGAAATCTTTTCAGATAATAAGGACATACTATGTAGTTGTGCATATCGAAGGGAAAATTGTGATTCAATTTTTTTTCTAGGAGTTACGCCCCTTTGAACTTATGTACTTTAATGTACTACTGCAACAGTTTGTCATCGCAACTCCTCTCAAACCACACAACAGGATTTCACGAAACCTTTTCAGATAATAAGGACATACTATGTAGTTGTGCATATCGACGGAAAATTGCGATTCAATTTTTTTTCTAGGAGTTACGCCTCTTTGAACTTATTTACTTTAATGTACTACTGCAACAGTTTGTCATCGCAACTCCTCTCAAACCACACAACAGAATTTCACGAAACCTTTTTAGATAATAAGGACATACTATGTAGATGTGCATATAGACAGGAAATTATGATTCATTTTTTTTTTCTTATACTATTTTTTTTCTTACACTTATTTAATTTCTCCAATGACAATGTGGGGACGTGGGGTATGTGAGCGCGCTCACTAAGGTTCTCTAATTGATGTATGGAATGATTGTTAGTTGTACATGATTAGCTGGCAGTTGTCATCTAACCTTGACCTCATTTGCATGGTTTGGTGGTCAAAGTTAAGTTTTTTGAGTTTTGGTCTTTTTCTCTAATACCATATGCAATAGGTCAACTATAGTTGGTGTATGAAAATATTTTAAAATCTTTATATCAGTTGCACAGGTTTTATTTGACCTTAACCTCATTTTCATGGTTCATTGCTCAGTGTTAAGGTTTTGTGGTTTGGTCTGTTTTTTTGAAACTATAAGCAATAGGCCAACCATATTTGTTGTATGGAAGAATTGTTAGCTGTACATGCCTGTCTGGCATGGTTCATCTGACCTTGACCTCATTTATATTGTTCAAAGGTCAATGTTTAGTTTTCTTGGTTTATGTTAAGTTTATGTGACACTTGTAATAAAGCTTTATATTTAGAACTATCAACATAATATCAATGATAAGTAAAGAAGATGAGACATTTCAGTGTGTGCACTCTTGTGTTGTCCAGGAGTTATGGTAATTGATAGATTGAAAAAAATCACTTTATGTTTTTTCTTTGCAATCACTAATGAACCTTTCAGCCAATGCTAATACTGATGACAAAAATTTGATTTGGACTATTTTTGTTATTGTTGTTCAGGAGTTTTGGTAAATAGGCAAGGAATGTGGCAGGTCAAAAGGGCCAGTCAAAATACAGAAAACCCAATCTGCTGTCAAGTTGATAGCTCATTCCTTGTTTATTAAGTATCTTATTGATAAGGGTAATTCCATTCCAAAATGATTCTTCTGATTGGGTTATCTTAACACATATCTATCACTGATGTCCAAATCACACTTAGTTAAAGACAACTCCTTGAAAAAAGGCTTTACCAATTTCAACTAAACTTGCATGAATTCGTCTGCAGGACTTGCAGTCATGACCTTGCATTTTTTCCTTTCTTATCTGAGTGCAGATTTAAAAGGTGTGATGCAGACAAATAATTGTAATACCTTTTTCAGCTACAACTCCTTTAAAGGAATTGATTCAGTACATATTGAAGTTATTGCCCTTTATCAACATTTCTTTGGCTTGAAAAATAAAAAAGGTAGATAGAAACTTTGAATAGCAAAAATAATCAGCAAGACAAGATTGCAAAAAAGTCAATATTAGTAATAATAATAATAATGGAGTTATTACCCCTTGAACATAATTTTCTGAAAATTGTTTTGGTCTGTTGTTTTAATACTGTATGCAATAATTCTACTATATTTGGTATATGGCATGATTTTATGGTGTATATGTCTATCTGGCAGGTATCATCTGACAACCTCATTTTCATGGTTCAGAGCTTTAACCTAGATTTTTGTGTTTTGGTCTGTTGTTCTAATACTGTTTGCAATAGGTCATCTATATTTGGTGTGTGCAAATATTTTAAGATGTACATGCCAGACTGGCATGTTTTATTTGACCTTGACCTCAAACTTAAATTATAATAAGGAGTTATATTCTAGTCTACCATGTTTACGAGTTTACATTGTTGAAGATGCATATAGACTAAGGCGAGCAACATAGGACCTTTAGAGTACAATGAATAAGATTTAAACATAGATGAAAAGTGAAAACATATAAATACAAAAGTTATTTTTCATAAAAATTTAATAATAATTAAATGCAAAAATAATCAGTATATAATTGGTTAAAGATTATAGTAACAAGTTAATGAGTCCAATTTAATTAATACTGGTGCTGTCTGTCCAAAATAGAGCTAGCAAATTCAATGTGGACAAGTTTCAAACTCATTTATTGTTATAATGTAAGAAACAGTGTTATATAAAGTTTAATGGTCAAACTAATGAAAAAACAAACTTAAAACTGTTTAGTCAAAATGATATTATAAATAAAAACGATTTTTCATAAATGTATCATTACACATATTCTCAATGTTAGTAAGATTTGTAAGCTTATTGTAAATGGACTGTTTCAAATGGAAATGGCACCATTGACTAGCTATCATATCAAAGTTCATGTGGTAAATGTACATGTATATATCCAGTATGACAAAATAAGAAGTTGTTTTGGTCAATAAATGAGCTTGAAATATATTAACTATTTAGTTGATACTTTTGATGTCCAATAAACATATAACATCCACACATTCACTGTACAAGAAGTAGTCCATTAATAAATTGCAGCAGACCTGCTACTCCTGCTAAGATGGCTGACCAGTGTACTTTTGGAACTTCAGCTGTACTCATTTCATCAAGCTTCCCATAAAACATCATAAGAAGAAGTGATATAGTGAAACCTGAAAGAAAAGTGTCAGTTAAGTACATAATATAAACTTGAATTGAATTTCTTGTAATCTTCAAATAAAACATCATTAGCAGCAGTTGCACCAGTCCACTCATAAAGTGAAACCTGAAAGACATTTGCCATTGCTATAGTAAAACAGAAAAGACTCGTCCTTTTCCTCAGCATATTCTAAAATGCAATGGCCATCTTCCAACCAAACATCATAATCAGCAAATGTATAGTGAAACCTAAAAGACAGTTAAGTACACATAGTAAAATCTAAAGGTTGTGTCAACTTCCCACCAAACACCATTAGCAGCAGTGATATACCGGTAGTGAAACTGGAAAGACAAGTGTCAGTAATATTTATGCCATTTATTTAGGGACTTCCTGTTTTGAATTTTCCTTGAGTTCAGTATTTTTGTGATTTTACTTTTTATAGTAAAACCTAAAAGACTTCAATCTTCTGTCCAAACATCATTAACAGCAGTGATATACAATGTAGTAAAATGTTATAGACAAGTGTCAGTGATATAATAAAAAATCTAAAGATCATAACATCTTATTAACAAACATCATAAGCAGCCGTGATATAGTCAAACCTAAAAGACAAGTGTCAGTGATATAGTGAAACCTGAAAGACTAGTGTCAGTGATATAGTGAAATCTAAATGATGTGGCCATCTTCCCACCAAACATCATAACCACAGTAATATAGTGAAACCTGAAAAATAAGTGTCAGTGATATAGTAAAACCTAAACGACAAGTGTCAGTGATATAGTGAAACCTAAAAGACATGTCTATCTTCTCACCAAACATCATTAGCATTACTAATATAGGTAAACCTGAAAGACAAGTGTCAGTGATATACATGTATAGTAAAACCTAAAATAAAACATGTTATATTGCAATGAAATATTAGATCTCAATTCTGAATTAATCAATGAAACCATATGACATTTAAATGATAATCAACATCGTGGACTGACCAAGGATTTTTGAAAGAGGTGCTTAATTGCTGAAGCTGATAAAACATCTTGCAATAAAACAAGTATTTAAGTAATAGCATTATACAGTGAAACATGAAAAGCATGTCATCTGTTACCAACAATTCAGATAAAAAAAAATAATGAAAAAGATAAATAAAAGCTCATGTATGTGACGATATACATTTGTAAATATAGGTAGTGTCGTTTTTGATACTTACTATATCATGTGGTATATCTAGACGATCCCGAAGAGTTTACATATATTCCACATGATATAATCAGTAAACTACCTATTATTCTGTTTATCGGTAGTTATGACGTCACACAAAGTATTGCCTAATATTTTCAGTGATACAGCCAGTACATTGATACTCAAAAATATTAGGCAGTAAGATCAAAGGGAAAATATACAAATTGCTGATAATATATAGAGGTAAGTATGTAACTTATGTCACGGAATAGAAGTTCCTTCATAATATAAGTTCCATATGGAAAAACTATTCTGGAATATTATTTCCACAGGAAAAAATATTACAGATGTTCCTAACGGAATAAATAGTACAGAATATTTGTTCCGACAGGTACAGGTATTATGACATTGTTTATAATAAAGTTTCCACTGGAACTTCTGTTAGCTGGAACAAATATACGTTGACAATTATACTAACCTGATAAAATACACACCACTGCTACAGCCTGCTGCCTCCTAATATTATATTTGTCAATAAAAGTAAAATGTTTAAACATCATCATCAAAGACAGGATCATTCCACACCATCCTATCAAACTTAGTAACTGTACAATGTGATACCATACTGTAATAAATTATTAAAATTATTTATGATTACACAGAACAATTTATTATACCAACATTTCTTACTGTGACATTTACATGAAGAAAAGCAATAAAAACACTGATCTTTTTCTTTTTAGGTGTTTTTTTGCTGTGTATGTACTGATTTTTTTGTCCTTGATTGATACCCAATTTATATCTTTTGTTTTTCTTAAATGATCGTTTACAATGAAAACACAAATAAATCAAAGGTTAGGATAAGCCAATAGTAAAATTTATTGTCTTTAATACATGAAAGCCTTCAATTTTTTATTATTGACTTTAAGTCATGTAAGTGCAAATCTACTAACCATCAACATGAGAGGAGCAAATTCATTCAGTAGCATATATATCAATACATATGTTTATGTCATGTAAATACTGTTTATCGCTATTTTGTGCATTTCACCTTTGATCTTTTTTTGTGATAATTTTTCATATCATGCTACTCACTAGAGATGGAAAATAATCGCTAGAAACTAAGGAGGCATGTGGCATTGCTAAATGAAATTGACATCGTCATTATAGGTAAAATAGTGATAAACAGATTATCATTGGTCATCTCAACTCAATTGCTTTTCTAGCTTTCGCTGTACCTGCTCAAGCTAGAAAATCAATCTCGTTGAGATGATCAAGGATAATCATATGTATAAAAGTTCCTTAGACCTATACAATGCAACATACATTTAAATGTACATGTATAACATACAAAACGAATATGTAAGTATGGATTAATCACTACCAAGGTTAACTCAATTTACACACAAATGAAAATATAATTGTCAAACTATGTAATTTTAACACAGTATTATGAAATATAAAATGTAAAATATATTTACAATGCAGTAAAAATTACGTAGTATTTCGCTAGACAAACTAGCTTCACTGAACATGCATCTGCATGCAACAGAATGAATGTTACCCACTTTAAGGAAAGTCTCCTTTTTAAACAATTAATTCAGGGATACATGTATATCCCTAGTCCAAATAAGGCGTTAAAGAAAAAGTATAATAGCCTTTCAAGATGTCATAACTATTTAGACTAGTATATATCCCTATCTTTTTGGGGGGAGGGGAGGGGATCCCAACCTACATGTATTGATACGTCAATTTTCTTACCAGGCTCCTCAGTGAAAAAGGCAGGAACAATATTGCAAGCAAGGAAGTCGCAAAATACAGCCCACCAAAGTCCATATGATACTCCTGGTAACTTGAACCATGCATGACTAAATAGTGCGACAACATATAGCACATTTGCAGGAACCAGTAAGAAGAGACATATTTTCTCTTGTTTTATAGTTATCTTTGTCATTTTCGAAGCATTTTTACTTTTTTATGTACATTTATGTGACAGTGTTACAGGAATTTCTCGCATTATTGAAGTCAAAAGAATAAAATGCCCCAAATCAAAAAAGTAAACAAAATAAAAAGATAAGTAAAATTTCCCGGAAGTAAAAAAATACAAGTAAATTAGGTCGAGTCTGGAAACAAAGATGTATTTCTCCGGGTTTTCAACGAAATGAAAAAACATGAAATTTAATATCAAGGATTTGTATTGTAAGTATTGCTATTATACAAAGCCTTGATTTGTATCATATACGTTTATTACGGTGAAACAGGATAGCTTTATATTTTATTTGATTTCCTCTCAGTCTGTGACCATTATCATAGAATTCAATAGAATTGAATAGTTTTCCCAAATTACAGGGCCCATGATAAAGGCCCGGGCCGCGATGATCCGACAGTGACATTTAATTGATAAAAACAACAATATACATATCACAGTTTACAATGTCATGTGAATCAGTGTTTATGGACTTAAACTGGCCTAATCTTATTCTAACAACTTGACACAGTGGCGGGTCCAGAAATGTTCATAAGTGGGGGCCCACTGACTGACCTAAGAGGGGGCCCGCTCCAGTCACGCTTCAGTGATTCCCTATATAAGCAACCATTTTTTTTCCCAAAAAGGGGGGGCGGGCCCCTTGCCCCCCTAAATCTGCCACTGTGACAAAACAGCAATCCAATTCAATGACACGCAAAACACGAAAAGCCGGCATGATCGAGGTCTACATACCGTCTTCTATCTACAAGAGAAAAATCTTTTTTTATATATCAAAAGCTTTTAAGCAAATTTGGGCACCGTATTTTACTTTGCAAATATTGAATACTGCAAATGAAATAATAATGATCCCGTCCACTATTTTAAGTATGTACTATTTCATAGTGAAATAAACTAATCATAGATACCATGATAGATGCAGGCCCTTTTACTAATCTAGTAAGAAAAGTACAATAATCATAAACATGATAAAGAAAATATTACAAATTCATGGAGGTAGTGTTTAAAGGGAATTTATGGAAAACAGGGATCAAAATTTTATTTATTTACCCATCAGCACATAAACTATGAAAGTTGTTTAAAATCTGTCAATACTTTCAAACCTTTTAAATTTTGTACAAGAAAAAGCCAGAAACAATATAAAACTTGTGAATTACATGAGAATTCTAAAAATTATCACATATGATGTATCATGTGAAAGTGCCATTCTGATTATTTTGAAACCAGTTTCACCTGTTCATTTTTCTTAAATGACCCCCTTAAATAATAAGAATCGGACAAAAAATCCCATATCTATGACACATATTGCTTTCGGCTAGTTATAGATTAAAAAAACGTAAGATTTGCTCGTCAAAGTAAACCCATAAAAGCAATCATAACACACCAGATTTATGTGTGTAATTTTCTTTTCAGAGCTACAAAAATCATTTACAAAAATACGTTCAGTCAGGACTTTTTATAAGGAGTTCACAGCACATATTACACATCAAACTTTTAGATGCATTGAAATTTTGGAGATGCATCACTGTTAAATTGTCTTTTTATATTTTGTTTACAAGTAAAATGTATATCGTGTATCTCCTTTCATTGACATCAAATCATCGACATCGTTGTGATAATCTTCATGTGAAATTAAAAATAATTTTTCAGGGAGTTGGTTCAGTCAAATCTAGAAAATTTTAGTCTCTTGCAAGAAAAGGAGATTTTAGTATCGTATGTTCTTAACAAAAACTATGAAACTGTGTTTCCCCAACATAACAAATATCCTTTATCAGAATCAAATAACGCCCTTTCCGATTCATAAATTATCCGAACAAATCATTCCTTCATTATGCGTTTTAAAACCATTTAAACTTTTTGAAAAGACATTAATTTATCTATATATAGATGAACTCGAACTTCCTTGTTCGGGTGTGTCGTCAACATTGATTTTACATGGCGCAGGGAAACTATTCTGATATTGATTCAAAATGTGGGATTTGTTTGTCTCCGTACACAGAACCGCGCCTCTTGGAATGTTTCCATACTTTTTGCACACCGTGTCTCGAAAAACTGGATGTGAATGATAATAATTTGACGTGTCCGTTATGTAGGACACAAATAGCTCTACCAGACAATGGGGTAAGTGGTTTAAAAACTTATCATTTCTACGTCGAACCATCTTACAGAGACAATGAATTAATGGACATCTGCGAATTATGCTCGGAAGAGAATTATGTTGTAGCTAAATGTCTAGATTGTAAAATTGATTTATGCGTGAACTGTCGCGACTACCACAAGAAACTAAAGGCGTCTCAGAATCACTCGCTTCAGAACTTGAAATCAGATGAATCGAAACAACACCACGAAAATCCAATAAACGAATGCAATGAACATAGAAAAGAGATTACTTTATTTTGCGTACCTTGTAACACCTTTTTGTGTAGTGAGTGTTCAGAAAAAGCCCATCGTTTGCACAAGGTCCAGAACCTATCACAGTTAGTTCAGACTAGAAAGAAAATGTTACTTGCCAGAACAGCAAGCTTAAAATCAAGAATATCGGTTATCGGGAACACTGCAGAAAGAGTCAAACAAGAAGAAAACTATTATTACAAGAATTGCAGCATAGTAAAGAAAGATATATTAGCACACGCTACAAGCATTAAAGATGTATTTTGTAATACCGTCGATATATTGACGAACAAACATTTAGCTACAATCGACAACACTAAAAAAATCGATATCAAGTTGATTGACACGTATTCAAATGAGATAGAAACAGAACAATTGTCATTGGCTGGTCTCATCAAGACAGCGGAGGATTTCATTGCCAGGTCTACAGACAAAGAGTTGATGGTTGATGCCTTTATTATCGGTGGTCGTCTTGACAAAGTCCTGAACAAAACCCTGAATCCATTGAGTTTGCATGTGCAGAAATATGAATGTAAGGAACTCACTGAAGCTACCGTGGAAAACTTGCTTGGAAAGATAAATGCTTCAAAGGCAAATGTTATTACACCTTTATATACACAATTGCCTATTCCTGAATTGTTTCCTAAAGTGGAAAAGGTACATAGCTTTCAACTTCCTAAATGCGCAATCAAAGATATTGTTGCTGTAAATAACGACAATGCGTGGATATTCAAGGAGGGTTTGGCCTGCCTAGTTAGTCAAGATGGAACTGTGCGTTCTACCTATGCACCACCGAAGGGAAGCAGAAGAATGCTTAGAAAGTCTGCAGATGAGATATGGTTCTGGACTGGACAGTCGGCAGTGAAGAAAGTAAATTCGCAATTTCAAGAAGGGTATAAAGTTTCTTTTAAAAACGGATCGGTCGGTTGTTTCATTCAAAATGGGAATTTGCTTGTTTATAATAAAGAGGAAAAAGTATTCTGTGAAGTATCCGAAAAAGAAGGTGTTCAAAACAAGATAAAAATCACAGATCCAAAAAACAAACTTCCGAATACCAAGGATTTGGGTAGTATACAAATTCTTGAGAATACTGGCCTTTTTTCCAGTACGGATATATTTATGGCAGAAACTAGGAACGGCAATCTTGTTTTTTCAAGTTCACAAAATAGTACTGTTGTGATATTAAATAAACATGGACACATTCTGGAGACATTTAAACGATCAAATGCAAAATTCCAAGGTATAGCTGTGGATAATTACGGAAATATTTTAGTATCTGATTGCAGCAACGAGTTAATCGATATTTTATCGGAAAATGGAATGTTTCAAAGAAACTTGTTGAAAACTAGATCTAATTTTATTAGTATTGATGAGTGTGGCTTTTTGTGGGCGTGTGATAATATAAATCCGTTCAGTCAAACTTCGAAAACCGATATACATGTATATTCGTACCAATGAAATTCTTTTCCAGATTTCTTTTTTATGAGGTCATCGTAACATTTTTTTTAAAATCAAATGGATACCTAAGCAACTTGAGAAATGTATAACAAAACATCAGAACACGACATGACGGTAACACTAACCGAATATATATAAACTAAAAGAAATTTATCTGAAGTTATAAACACTACATCGTCTTATAATGACAATGAATTGTGTACTAGTATTCCGAAAAGGAAAATTTGCCTTTATATTGTCGTGAAGCAATATCAAAACTTTAAACCCGTTAGTTTCGTTGGTTAATATGATTTCTGCTCTTTGTATAGTTGTTGTAAGATTACTCAATTCGTATCATATTGTTTCAATGCGAATGGTCAATTGGATACTAACGATCAAGCTGTACGGACGCCGTGCATTTACAATTGAATTTAGAACATTTGTTTGGAATTACCATTTGTTTTATTTTATTGGAATATTTTCCGTTTAACTTTTATTGTAATAGCGTTGCACTATTTAGGAAAGTCTTTTTTTGTTGCTGTTGATCTTAAGACATGCAGAGAGTCACCACTCCGCGGTTGAATCTTAAAATATAACAGGAATTACGAGAGAAAAAACATGTCAGTATATAAGCCAGTGAACGAGAAAAATACAAGATATTCAAAAAGTTTATATTCAAACTTTTTCAAAATTAAAAGAAAAAAATAAACCATGACCCACCAAAACAAAACAACCTCAAATACATGGCAAAGCTTTACGATTTACCATCATATAAAAATATGGAGATGGGGTTTGATTGCAACTGAGACAACAATTCACCAGAAATCAAATGACGCAGATATAAAAATATAAGTGGCTGCAGGTCATCTCAAGGCATTCAACGAAAAAAAACCGTAAACGACAAAAGACAACCACTGAATTACGGGCTTCTGTCTTGGGACAGACACCTAAGGGAATATGGCGGGATTAACATTTTTGCGAGCGCTTTATATATCTTTCCCAAATCTTAAACAGTGATACAAAAGCGAAACTTAAGTATAGAGTAATGGAATCAGTTTAAAAGAGCTAGTCTCGTCAGACAAGTACGAAGCGCAAAAAATAACAAATAAAAAAACAAAAGACATGCATTAAGTACAGATCTGAGATTAGTAATGGCAAATGTACTAACAGGCACTGGAATATATAATGGTTTAAGATAATATTTGAGAGTTTCATTCTCCCCCGTTTTAACTTTCTTTTCGATATTCTTGAAAGTATAGCCATAATTGTAAAACCGTAAGTTATTTGTTTAAAACAAATATATATGGCCTGGAAGAGTACACATACATCAGTTGGATCCAGGATTTTTGACAAGTGGAGTTATTCCATATAAATGTATTATGTATTTTTGGAACGATTTTATGTTTTAAAAAATAATCTGGTCAATGTCAACATAAATCAAAAAGAATAGATATTGTCTATCAATTCATACGCACTTGTTTCGTAAATTTTCGGACGCCGTCACGAATTGGTTGGCCGTTATGGAATATCGGTATCACAGATGAGAGCGGATACATTCCAAATTTCATAACTATACAAACCCCCCTTCACCCAAATATGACTTGCATGATTATACTTATTACCAGTTTTGTGCTAACCTTTGCAACACGCTGGTTGCCACATGTTGAGTAGGATCTGCTTACCCTTACGGTGTACCTGACTGAGATCAAGTTTTTGTTGGGGCTCGTGTTACTCAATCTTTTGTTTTCTTTGTTCTGTTTAGTATACCATAACACTTGTTTGTCTGTTTATCTTTTTTTTAGTCATTACTTTTAATGACTCGATATCTAGGCAGTCCACAACAAGAAAAAGAGACAGATTTTAAAACAGAATTAAGTGATTTGCAAGTTTTCAACTTTGATATATTGTAAATGTGAAAGAGAAAATAATTTTTTTAAGTGTGTTTAAATATAAGAATATGATTCTATTTAAGGAATGTGCTTGAAAATAAAAATATTGATTTACAGTTCTGTACAAGCTAAAATGTCTTATCTATTGTATGTACTCTTCGGTTTATAACAATGCTATAGTCTTGATCGTTTATGAAGGGATTAACACAGTTTTAGTTGCATAGATGCAATTACTATGTCCAAATGGAATGTAGTCACGTGATTGGCGTAATATTAATGGTTCTGTTCCCTTTTCTGCTATATAACGTTGACTCCAATATATTGTCAACATCATGTGCAATCTTAAGTGCATGCTATGGGTTGCCAGTGTTTTCTTACTAATAGCGGCTATTGGTCAGATATTAGCAGTTGCTGCTCCTTTCTGGTCTTTCGATGGACTTCACTATGTTGGCCTGTGGAAATATGGACGATGTGCTTTTGATCATAAAAAGTGTTACAGGAGTTGGCAAGTGGAATATTTCGTCTCAGGTTTGTGGATGACTATAACCTCATTGGTTTGGTTGAAAATATGAATTATTTTACATTGAAATACAATTAAATATATGTATTTTTTAAAAGACGAAATATAGTAATTAGCAAACCATTTATTGGCATGCAAGTTGACAGAGATGACGTTTTGCACAGCTACTATTCACCCGAACACAACAGTTGAAAACAAGAGTATTCGACTGTTATTATATCAAAACATAAGAGTGAGAGCAAACTCAGTTTCAGACAGAACTTCAATCAAAGATTAAACAGAAAAAGAGGGAAAGTATTTACAAAATAGAATGTAACTCTGACAGAATTTACTAGGGAGGAAAAAGATAACCGCACTTGGCTTGCGCTTTCTAAAAAAAACACCATTATTTGGCGGGTGTGTTATTGAGATAACAAGCACATTTTTTACCAAGATATGAAGAGAAATCATTTTGCCGTTATTTTGCAAATGCAAGTCATTTAGCAATCATAACACATCTCATTATTCTTAACTCGCTCCGCTCGACAGTTTTTTTATAAAGTTTTCGAAATTTATGCTTCCTTTGAAAATCCTGGATAATCCGATCAACCCCTAGGTAAAAAGTTGTCCTATTGGCCAACCAACCACATCTTACTATTTCTATATTCCTTTGTTGAAAGTTTGCATTTATAACTGGCATTTTGACCGAATATAAGAATATTCGCATCATATATGATTGAGACGAGACTGATCAATCTAACTGATTATCATACATTTAACTTGAGCACAAATACACTGATGCCACCCATGTATATATATACATCGATATCGGCTTAAATTGGCATCTTTTATCATTATTTATAATCATTAGATCAACTTAATCAGATATTAAAGTGTCACATTATTGGGGGGGGGGGGGGCTGACAACAATTAATTTCACGGTCCCCATCATACTAGATCAGGTTTTTACCATTCCTTCTGGACATGTTGCAAAAATACTATACCAAGTATCATTCAATAAACAACAGATACGTCTAATGCTCGAAATTTAAAGTTAAGCTATAAAAATATGTGATGTTAAAAACAACTAAAACTCTACATATTTAATATTTTCAGATAAGAATCTAAGAATCCTTATCAAATCAAGGGCAGATAGTTATAATGAATAGAAATGGACAATGTGTGGTTGTTTTTTTTCTGGGGGAGGGGGGATTTTTCAAGAAAATAAAGCCCGTGTTTGATATTTGTGTCAATGTTTTAGTCCTAGATATAAGTCTTATTTAAGTAACCGATATTTGGTGAACTGTAGTAATATAAACAATACAAGAACACACCCGCGAAATCGCGGGCATTCAGAGCGTGGTTGAAAGTATGTAAAGTGTTGTAGGAAGATTTAATAACTTGAGAATTTCAGGAATAGGTAGTATATTATGAACATACAAGTCAGGGGCCTGTAAATAGTGGTTGTCGTTTGTTTACGTGTAACATATTGGTTTTTCGTTCATATTTTGAACATAAATAAGGCCGTTAGTTTTCTCGTTTGAATTGTTTTACACTGTAATTTCAGGGCCTTTTATAGCTGACTATGCGGTATGGGATTTGCTCATTGTTGAAGGCCGTACGGTGACCTATAGTTGTTAATTTCTGTGTCATTTTTGTCTCTTGTGGGGAACTGTCTCTTTGGCAATCCTACCACATCTTCTTTTTTTGTAATCAATGAAATTTTGTAAACGATTTAATGACTGGAGAATTTCAGAAAAGGTATCAAAAGTCAAAGGTACCTTGGAACAGGACAGTTGTTTTCTAGCCCTGCTCATCATTTTTTCCAAAATTCCCCCTTTTTTATTTTCTAATAATTTTAATAACACATTTCAGGGCCTTTTATAGCTGACTATGCGGTATGGGATTTGCTAATTGTTGAAGGCCGTACGGTGACCTATAGTTGTTAATTTCTGTGTATTTTTTGTCTCTTGTGGAGAACTGTCTCTTTGGCAATCCTACCACATCTTCTTTTTTTGTAATCAATGAAATTTTGTAAAAGATTTAATGACTGGAGAATTTCAGAAAAGGTATCAAAAGTCAAAGGTACCTTGGGACAGGACAGTTGTTTTCTAGCCCGGCTAATCCTTTTTTCCCAAAATTCCCCCTTTTTATTTTCTCATAATTTTAATAACACATTGATAATTTTAGCGCTTAAATGTATTTTATGTACAGTCATTTTTATAAATTGCATATTTGATTTTCGTTCATATT
Source organism: Mytilus edulis (assembly GCA_019925275.1). Lineage (NCBI taxonomy): Eukaryota > Metazoa > Mollusca > Bivalvia > Mytilida > Mytilidae > Mytilus > Mytilus edulis. The sequence goes on along the minus strand of CM034350.1, from coordinate 78,351,816 downwards.
TTGTACATATAGATAAGGCCGTTAGTTTTCTCGTTTGAATTGTTTTACATTGTCATTTTGGGGCCTTTTATAGCTGACTATAGGGTATGGGCTTTGCTCATTGTTGAGGGCCGTACGGTGACCTATAGTTGTTACTTTCTGTGTCATTTTTGTCTCTTGTTGAGAGCTGTCTCTTTGGCAAACATACCACATCTTCTTTAATTGAAATCAATAATTTTTTGTAAAAGATTTAATGAATTTTCTAGCCCGGCTCCTCCTTTTTTCCCTAAAAATTCCCCCTTTGGTTTCTATTAAATTTAATAACACATGGATAATTTTAGCGCTTATCTGTGTAGTATGTACATTCATTACTATAAATAAAGTGTATTTGGTTTTTACTTTCAATTCTCACTTTACTAATCGATCCACGGGCAAGCGGTCATTGATATATTATACAGACTCTCTCAATTAATAAACTCTTTGACCGCCATGGATAGTTAACTTGAAAATGATATCAGATAGAAAATACTCTTTATTCGTAGTAAATGTATGTTCAAAGTATAAAGAAGACGGTCCAAAGAAAACGCAAACCGGAAGTCTAATCTGACTTAAAATTTCGCCCAATGTCGGAATAATATCCGGACGCTTTTTTTCTCGTTTTTCTCCCAAAATATCTCAATCTGAATAATCATATGAATGGATGACAAATGCGACTATGCCATGTACCTATAGGACATAGAGGCATGACGATTAATTTATTGTGGAAAGAAGAGAAGCGACACCCAAAATGAGGTCTTCTCGTTTAATAGTATAGATGCGTGTCTTTAAAGATATTCGCTCAGAATATTCAAGCTAATAATAATGACACTTTACTAATTATTTCCGAATTTAGGCATTATTTTGAATTCACACAAAGAACCTATGTGATATATTTACAATGCAAAGGCAAAGGCGAACTGTCATCTCATTAGATTATGCTAATTACAAAATTATGAAATGGGGTCGTATATTTTAGTTTTCAAATGCTATATGTTAGGATCATTTCAGTGGCCGATCCAGCCATTTTAAAAAGGGGACTCCCAACCCAGGATAAAGGGGATGGGGGCCCAACTATATTTCCCCATTCAAATGCATTGATCGGCCCCCAATAAAGGGGGTTCCAACCCCCAGACCGCCGCCCCCTGAATCCGCCAATGCATTTATATTCTGTTAACCTGCATTTATACCGACTTGTTAAGCTGTACAACTGTATGTACTACTTTTTATTTTGAATGATCGAAAGACTCTTTATATAATAAGGTCTGCGATTTGAGATGAATCCGCCGAATGTCAACAGATTATCATCAAGACCCTCCGAACTAATCGTCAAAATATATCGATATTCCTTTGAAAGTCAACATATTCTTAACAAAAATCTTTGTACTCTATCAAGCAATTTTTACAGTAAAGGAATTTTAATGAAATCTGTAAGAATGTCACGTGACATTTCTCACCTGTCAGGTATCCATCCATCACTTTGAAAAACAACCCAATAAGCTATGGCAGGGAGCCGTGTGATAGGCGCTGCTAGTTTACCATTAATAGGATGCATAGCATTAATAGCAGCCGCCGTGTGTCAAGTTATAGCATTTGCGTGTGCCAACTGGGGATATGATAAAACTCGAAGTTTGTATGTCGGTCTATGGAGAGATGGGAATTGTTTCAAATCGGATCATAGGGAATGTTACAAGCGAGATCATGTGGAATTTTTTGCTGAAGGTAGGGTCTCTATAGTTCTTAGACGTTCTAATGATCGTGCATGAGCCGACAGCTGATAAGAGAAAATATCTTTCTACATGTATAAGAAAAGCTTTCCTCTCTGTATATATATAACACACACTTTATCATGTCTATCAACTCGAAACTTTGTTTCAGTAATAACATGGTAAGGGTACAACATTTAATGTTCTGGAGGGATGCATAAGGACTTATTTGCAGATGGAACATTCATGATCATTCATATTCACCTATTATTATATGGTATATTTATTTCGCACAGCTTTGCCGCAACACTATTATGTCCTGCATCTTTTCTTTTTTTTGGGGGGGGGGGGGGGGGGCAGAAGATACATTATCCCGTCTTGGAGTAAATTGTTCATTTTCCTTGTCAAGCTGGGGGAAAACATTAACATTCCGTTACAATTGTGTTGTACTTCAATACTTCACTAGTTATATTTCAATCTCTACTGAGACACACATCTTTATTGAAAGGAACACGAATCAAACAACACAGTTTTACCTTTTAAAGTTTGATGCCTTGTTTTTTTTTAACAATCTCACTGAAAAAAGATGTAAAGTACTTTTAACGTTTAAGTAGCCATTAAGAATAATGCCTTTGTATAGATGTTTTAGGTGTAGAGTAAAACCGGTTACTGTATCAATACAGACCTGTGGTTATGAATTTATAATGTGACTTCTGTTTAATAAACCAAAACACCCACATCTCCTTTTAACAACCTATTGATGGGATGTTTATACATTCCTGGACTGTCAATTATATGTGAACAAGTAGTAAATTACAGTATATTCATAATCTGTTATTACTTTAAGTTTCTACTTTGTTATTTTGTTGTCTTTGAAAACATCACATTTAAGTTATTTTACCGTGAAATAATATACCAGTTGTCGATACGACCATTTATAACATAGATCAAAGATGTTATACATCGATGCTTAGATCTACCGAAGATTATATGTAGTTTCAATATTTGTATAATTATAATGTCCTCTAGATTGTATTTTTCTTTGTCATGGTAATTTGAACATCTTTATGCCATAAAATACACAAATACAGTAAGGTTTCCTAAGGTAGAGGCATATCTAAGGATGTCACGGCTGAGGTTTAAGCCGGAATCCCGACGGTTTTTTTTTCTCGACCATGTAACAATCGTTGACGACAATGAGAGGGACCACCAACTTAACATGATAAAAAGTATCAGTTTTATTTCAAGTCGTCCATTTTCTACAGTTGCTTCAGAAGTTCACCTGATGTTTAATGTTAAAGGAAACTTTGCTAAATTGTCAACAATGAAGTAATGTTTTTAAAATATTATCATTTCGCCAATAAGTTGTTCTCTAAAGGTCAGACTTGTCTATATGAAAACAGGTTTCTTATAAGTTAAAATCTTTTATGGGGTGATATATATAAGCAGTGCATAGAAATGATGATTAATAGTTAGTAAAATAATATAATAAAATCCCAAACTCGCCAATAAATTATCTTGATGCATTTTACAAAATGCAAATTTACGAAGGACAATGACTTTTAAATATGTAAATGGTAAAGATTTTAAAATGAAATACGCCGCAAGTATAAAATCGGTACTAGCGTGTAACGAGGGGGGGCAAGGGGGGTCCCCATAACAGCAAAACAGTGAATTGATTTGGTGAAAAACAGATAACAAGGAATTGAAAAGGGATAATAACAGATAACAGTAAATGAAATATGAAAATAAATCTGTCCAGGACCAATCCAGAAGATGACTCGTAGATCTAATTTGTGTAAACAAGACGTTTCGGTCGTTGAGGCAGTTCTGCCTTGGTTGATTTTTTTCCGTAACTTGTACAATAAATTATAGTATGGATGTTGAATTTTTCTGAACGAAATTACTAGTTTCTGTTTTTTGATATATTTAATCTAGGGCATTTGAGGGATCAATTTTTAATGATTTAGGTTTTTTTATTTAATTTTTGAAAATACAGTGCAGCCAGTGACACTTTATTATCAATTTGATTTTTAGATTTTTTTTTCTCTGAAGAGCAATATATATACTTTACAAGTAATAAAAAAAAAACATTGATGCACAATATATTTTTTTTATTTAATGACCTCATGATAAAACTTACTTATAAAATACAAAAATACCCAGATCAGTGGAGACAGGACATGTAACTGAAACATGCATGCCAGTTATGGTTATTCTGATAATAGAAATTGACTCAAGTGACACTTCTGATAGTATAATAGAAATTGGACCTAGTGAAAATTTGGATGACACCAAGTGAAACACCAATCAAGTATCTTATGTGAAATTATAGAATATGGAAAATTTGGGTACAGCATTGGAGAAGCTGTAGGACTTTACTTTAAAAAGGGTATTTGTCGAAAAATTAAACTGAAGACACATCTGTATTTGCACCAATGGTTTCTGAGCTTCAACTTTTGCCATGTGAAGCAGTTAAAAAGCTTTTAAAAATATGGTGGTCTGTCAGTCAGGGTTCTCTTTCATGTAAATGAAAAGAGAGGGAGTAGCACTTATAATATAAATGCTAAAAGAAAAAGATGTTGTATAATTCCCAAAGCCATAATTCAAACCCACACCACTTAGTAATGTAAAACAATTCAAAGGAGAAAACTAACTGCCTAATTTATCCACAAAATAGTGAACGAGAAACTTAGTAACACATTAACAAACTACAACCACTGAATCCAGGCTCCTGACTTGGAAATAGGCACATACAGAATGTGACTGCATCAACTTTAGCATGCTAGTTGGTGTCTAATCCTCCCTAATCAGGGACAGTGGTGTAATAGTACATTACATAAAGATTATTTTGTGGTCATTGAATAAAAAAATGCTTTTTTTATAACAAAATCCATACTATAAGTTATTGTACAAGTAATAAGTGAATTATAATTTGTACAAAATGCTACATGTTCACAGACAATGGAATTTATTACAAAGGATAATAATACTATATACTGGAATGGTCCTGGGTCCAATTAATTTTATATGTTTATGTGATGTATGTTACTGAAATTCTTCTGCAAATACAGGGCCACCCGATATTACCAGTAGAAAGACCCCAATAGATATACATTGTAAGAAGATGTGGTAAGCGTGCCAATGAGACTATTATCCATTCAAATCACAATTTTCAATTATCTTCAATTTCTACGGAAGACTGGCTGTCAAAATGCTAACATTCCAATTTTCAATAACAGTTAACAGCAAATAGATTCTCACAATAACAGATAACAAAATAGATAATAGTCCTATAACAGCTAACAAAGAATAAGACAATAACAGCTAACAGTAAATATATTTTCAGAATAACAGATAACAAAGAATTAAAATGCCCCATAACAGCATAACAGTTAAACCCCTTGCCCCCCCCCTTGTAACTATACTAGTTTCAATCCATCTTTTATATTATACTTCTTTAGAATTTTTCTTTAAAACCAATCATTTGTCACTTTACATTTTCAAAAACCTATGTCTCTGTTAGAACAGTGATTGGTTAAGATTGAGCGTTAATCCACAGAAGGATAGAGAACTTATGATACTGTTAAATCTGCACCGCTTTAGCACTTTAATCGAAATGCATTAACTATATTCAGCAAAGAGCAACTTGTCATCGTGCTATCATGATATGGTCGTTTGAACATGCTCGCCTAGAGTGCAGGAGGCCGTAGGCCGTATCGAACCAAATACTTATCTCTATGTGTTATAGTCATGTGTAAAGTAAGGTTCATATTCATGTAAAACACATATATATTTCTCTTTCTTTCTGGATAAGCCATGGTGTCACTATGCGTTTAACACTTTTCAATCCACCCATCAATCAAAACCGTCTAAACGAAAACACTTACTTTCTGTTTTGGTCAAGATATCAATAGATATATAAAAGCAATTGTAGTATACCGGTGTTCAAAAGTCTAAAATCGATTGCGAGAAAACAAATCCGGGCTACAAACCATAACCGAGGGAAACACATCAACTATAAGAGGAAAACAAAGGAACAACAGGAACATCGAAGTGCGACAAAAACAAACGCCAACTACATAGAAAGGAACATTAAACAAATGCCATATTCCTGACTTGGTACGGAACATTTTGAGAACCTTGAAATTGTGTGTTGAACCTGATTTAATGGCTAACCAAATCTACCTCTTTATGACAATGTTAAAAAAAATATTGCTTAAATGACAACACTACGTGACAGATATACAGCACAAAAAACGTGCAAGAAAGTTCATAACAGAAAAACGCACAATCAAATAATATTACAGTCGACACAACATGCAAACCGCAGAACAACAGTGAACATATTCCATCAAAGACAAACACCACAAGATGTTATACCTTGATCATTGATATTTTTCATCATCTTTACCCGAGAACAAACGTCTGGAAAGCTCAATATATAAAACATACGCCTCAGCACATCTACTGCTAATTGGGCAGCGTTCAAAAGATCTCCGAATGGCATTTGTCTTACAAAATCAATTATAAAATTTACAGACTGAAATTTTCATTCATATCAGTTTAAGGCATTGTCCAGGTATTGATCGGTCAGTGATGTTAATTCGGGGACTCCGTGCACAGTTCACATGCAGCACCGGCAGAATTTGTTTGTGAAAATAATAGTTACGTCAACTAAGCTCGAAGCAAGTTTTTTAACACCCAAAGGTGCACTCCAAACCAAATGGTACCATCAAGATGATTATTTGTTCGGAACTTTAGTTCTTAGACATGAACTTGCGATTATGATGGTGAAAAAAAATACGCATGCACGAACGGTACACGATACAGCAAACAATCGTTAAATCAGATGCAATATCTAACACTTTATTGGTGGTTATCTTTTTCGTTCAATCTGAATTTGAGACTCATTTAATGGTTACCTAGCTGTTCTTTTCACATTTCTAGTGTGTGTCAAACGGCTAGTCAAATAATAAGATTTAGATTTAACGCGGTTCCTTGAGTAAATGGTATTCCAACCGTTAAGTTGAATAGAGTCAAGGTTGCAAACTAATGCATTCCACACGACCAAACGGACGACCAACTTCTTTTGCAACCCAACAGCTAGAGGTATAGGGGGAGGGTTGAGATCTCATAAACATGTTTAACCCCGCCGCATTTTTCCGCCTGTCCCAAGTCAGGAGCCTCTGGCCTTTGTTAGTCTTGTATTATTTTAATTTTAGTTTCTTGTGTACAATTTGGAAATTAGTATGGCGTTCATTATCACTGAACTAGTATATATTTGTTTAGTGGCCAGCTGAAGGACGCCTCGCTCCGGGTGCGGGAATTTCTTGCTACATTGAAGACCTGTTGGTGACCTTCTGCTGTTGTTTTTTCTATGGTAGGGTTGTTGTCTCTTTGACACATTCCCCATGATTTCCATTCTCAATTTTATTCTTTGTTGGCCAGAAGAAGACCGATTGTTTCATTTTTATATCTTAGTCGCTCTACGGGTTCCACATGTTGTATAACTCCTGTGTCATTTGGTATCTGAGAGATAGTTGACACAGTGGCAATCCTACCACGTCTTTTTTTTTTTATATTTGACGAACTTGCTATAAACCACCAGTACTTTTTTATTTCAGGACCTCCGTAATTCCTATTCAGAATATCCTGAAATATATCAGGACCAGAACAATTCGATTCAAGGATATCCAGGAATTGAATTTTGGAGGTCCTGAAATAGAATTATGGACCTCCTGAAATGAAATATGATTTTAGGAGCTCCATAAAAACAATAATTTTAACTAAATTCGCGCATCATAGCTTATCGATACGTGGCTTATTTAGGTATGGATATGCATTAACAGAACAACTGATCATGATTTTGACATGTATTATTACAGTTATCACTTTGTAACACTAATTCGCAATACTCGTTTTAATAGCGTCGAGGCTTTTGGGTGGAAATGGTCGGCTCAGTTGCTTACCAGTAGTCTTTATTTTTTCTGTTGTGTTTTTTATACTATTGTTTGTCTGTAGGTATTTATAGCAATGGTGTTGTCGGTTTGTTTTTGTCTCATGAGTTTGAATGTCCCTCTGGTATTTTTCGCCTCTCTTGGTTTTACAAGTACGTTTGCATTTAATTTATAAGATATCTTATATAGTTTATAAGATATCTCATATATTTTATAAGATATCTTATATAGTTTATGAGATATCTTATAAAGACAATTATATAAGATATCTGATAAACTATATAAGATATCTGATAAACTATATAAGATATCTTATAAACTATATGAGATATCTTATAAACTATATAAGATATCTAATAAACTTTAGGAGATATCTTATAAACTTTACGAGATATCTTATAAACTAAATAAGATATCTCCTATAATATATAAGATATCTCCTATAATATATAAGATATCTTATATAATTTCATTTTTATGAGATATCTTATATATTATATGAGATATCTTATATATTATATAAGATATCTTAAATGTTATATAAGATATCTTATATTCTTTATAAGATATCTTATATTCTTTATAAGATATCTTATATAGTTTATATAAACTTTGTTTGATTTCATCAAAAATTGAACTATTGGGTTCTTTAATATACCGAATCTAACGGTGTATTGCGATTCTTAATTTTTGGTCCCGTTTTCAAATTGGTCTACATTAAGTTCCAAAGGGTCCAAAATTAAACTTAGTTTGATTTTAACAAAAAATGATTTCTTGGGGTTCTTTGATATGCTGAATCTTACCGTGTATTTAGATTTTCAATATTTGGGACCGGTTATCAAATTGGTCCACATTGAGGTCTAAAGGGTCTAAAATTGAACATTATTTGATTTCATCAAAAATTGTATTCTTGGGGTTCTATGATATGCTGAATCTAACCATGTATTTAGATTTTGGATATTGGACCATAATAGGTAAATGTCAAATTTAAAATTTTTAGGTTTTTAAGTTGAAGTTCTTAGACCACATTCATTCTGTGTCAGAAACCTATGTTGTGTCAACTATTTAATCACAATCCAAATTCAGAGCTGTATCAAGCTTAAATGTTGTGTCCAAACTTGCCCCAACTGTTCAGGGTTCTACCTCTGCGGTCGTATAAAGCTGTGCCCTGTGGAGCATCTGGTTGGAATAAGGGAAAGGGGTAGGGGAAAACAAATTGGGGGGGGTAAATTTTTCTCATTTCAGATTTCAGAAATTAAAAAGAAAATTACTTCAAGTATATTTTTTTTGAAAGGATTAATATTCAACAGCTTGGTGAATTGCTCAAAAGAAAACAAAATATTTTAAGTTCATTAGACCACATTCATTGTGTCAACTATTTAATCACAATCCAAATCCAGAGCTGTATCCAGCTTGAATGTTATGTCCATACTAGCCCCAATCGTTCAGGGTTCGACCTCTGCGGTCGTATAAAGCTGCGCCCTGTGGATCATCTGTTCCATTCATTTGTTTATTTCTTAATTTGTGTGAATTAACATTGTTACAGTAAATGTTAATTACTACACTTTCATACCACAACAAATATTGTATTGGTACATGTATCACTTATATTTGTATCCATATAACAAAACAAAAAAGGAAAAGGAATTATTTTGCAATACCTTTTGAATACTATAACTTTTTAGATATTTAGACATAATAAGACTAATTAAGTAGATGTTGATAATATCTGCTTGACATGCTTGAAATTCTATCAGATTACTTTTGGAGCAGTTATGAGTCTGAAGCATGCTCACAAAGGTTCTTTTGGTGAAATCATTTTCATATTGGTCAAATTTTTTCTTTGCTTTGACCAGCTTTGATATAATCAAATAATCGATATAAATCAGCACAGAGGTTTACTTCCTAGCTCATTTAGCCCCAAGCATCATGTCAGGCATTGTCATTACTAAAAACCAATAAATGTATTCTAATCTGATGAACAATTCGACATTTTAACAAAACAAATTACTAATGATACTGACGATCCACCACAAAGTAATATAAATAGAACCATACCTATAGTAAGCAAATACATATAAAAAAAAGATGTGGTACGATTGCCAGTGAGACAATTCTCCACAAGAGACCAAATCGACACAGAAATTAACAACTACAGGTCACTGTACGGCCATAAACAATGAGCAAAGCCAATCCCGCATAATCAGCTATAAAAGGCCCCAAAATGACAATATAAAACAATTCAAACTAGAAAACTACTGGCCTTATTTAATATGTTAAAAAAAATAAACAAAAAACTAATATGTAACACATAAATAAACGACACTCACTGAGTTATAGGCTCCTTATATCATGTTCTCAAATCTAGATATCATCTCCCATTTAGAAAAAAAAAACACGTGAAAAAATGAACCTATTATGTGTTGCTCTCCTAGCTACAAAATGTATCCAAAATCAAAGATGTAGAACATATTCTATCATAATCATATTTTGGTAACTAATGTAATTACTGGGGCAAGGGGGGTCCCAATAACAGCAAAACAGCAAATTGATTTGGCTTATAACAGATAACAAGGAATTAAAATGGACAAAAACAGATAACAGTAAATGAAATATTAAAATAAGTCGGGTCCTTGACAAATCCAGTATTTCTTATTACGGTATAATCCTTTGTAATGAATTCCATTTTCTATGAACATATGGTTTTTAGATTTATGTATCTAGATATGTATTTGGTATATTCTTGTCCGTCCGTCGTCAACATGTCGGACATTAACTCAAATAAAGGCAACAGTAGTATACCGCTGTTCAAAACTCATAAATCCATGGACAAAAAACAAAATCGGGGTAACAAACTAAAACCGAGGGAAACGCATTAAATATAAGAGGAGAACAACGACACAACACCGAAACGCAACACACATAGAAACGGACCAAGCAACAGACAAAACACCACGAGAATAACAAATATAACATCAAAACCAAATACATGAATTTGGGATAGACAAGTACCGTGCCACGTCAAACACTCTTTAACCAATTGACATAAAACTTTAGGAAATTGATATATCTATTGATGTGAGCTCCCTATCGTTTTTTTTTTTATAAATTTTAGATTTTAAGTTTCTGAGTAAAGGGGTTTTATTCAATAAAAATGGTGTTTTTTTTCTTCAGTTTTCTGATAATATCTCAAAAATCCTTTCACAAATTTGCAAGGAATTTTGTTGAATTGTTTATATCTATTGACATGAGCTCCCTTTCAATTTTTATAAATTTTAGATTTTACGTTTCCGAGTTAAGGGGTTTTATTAATTAAAAAGGGGGATTTTCTAGTTTTCGGACATTAGCACAAAAACGTTTTCAGCAGTTCTCATGAAACTTTGCTGAATTATTTATATCTATTGCTGTAAGCGCCCTTTCGATTTTATTAATTTTCGATTTTATGTTATTCAGTTAAGGGGTTTGTTTATTAAAAAAGATGGTATTTTCCAGTTTTCGGACAATAACTCAAAAATGTTTTCAGTAGTTCTCATGATACTTTGATGTATTGTTTATATACATGATATATATTGACTGAAGCTCCCTTTCAGTTTTTATAAATATCTGATATGACATTGAGAAGTAATCGAATATTTCAAAAAGGCGACGGGCGTATCATGCGCTCATGGCGTAGCTGTTTATTTGTTATATATACTACTTTTTTCAGCATTTATTTTTGTACAGTTATAAAAACTCACACATGCTGGTAATTTAAATAGTGTGTAATATAATTTAAAATGGAAATGAGGAATATGTCAAAGAGACAAAAATGATATCTAGTAAACATTGAAGGGCAGCTATGGTATCAAAGTAGGTCCAATTGACATAGTGCTTGTGTTTGTTGCTACTAAAAAATGACCTAAAAGAGTTTGAATATATATATTCGCATTCTGACTTTTTTAAATGCCTATTTAAAGAGGTGTGCAAATTTTTCTGAATATGACTATGAGGCAAAGTTGTATATAGGGTAGAAAAATCAAAAGCACCGATTATAAGCATGCAATTTATCAAGTACATGTACCTCGAACCAATTTTGACACTCCAAAAGTAATTTATTCCACTATTTTCAAAGGCCTTATTTGAAAATTTTTTATCAGGTTTTTGATTGTACCAAGTCTACTAGTAAGTGAAATACATAGTTTAGTAGGGGAACAATGGCTTGAAGACGAAATAAATCTTTGTTTGTAATGACTTATGTGCAGCTTCGGAACCCAGTACATGGTGGAAACTTTCATTGTACTTTGAAAAGAGCTGAGTTTATGTACCATATAATATAAAAGGTTAACTGGTTGTAAGGACCTAGTCCTTAATTGAGATCCTTGTCAGATATTCCTGGCCATATGTTTTCCTTTTTGTCATATAAAGAATTGTTCTAATTTAATATGTTCGTACGGGAAACAAGGAACATAATCCTCATACAAAAAAATAAGATAATTCTAAATAAATGTTCCAAAAAAAATGGAATGTATTACAAAGGATAATCATAAGATGTACTGGAATTGTCCTGGACCTTACTTCTGTGATGGGTATATGTTAATGGAATCCTTCTCCGAATACGGGACCAACATATTAGTAGTGGTAGACCCCAATGTCCAACATGTCAAATGATCTTCAATTTCTACCGAAAATTTGGCTGTCAAAAAAATGCTAACATTCCAATTTTCAATAACAGTTAACAGCAAATACATTATCACAATAACAGATAACAAAAAAACTAAAAGCCCAATAACAGCTAACAAAGAATAAGACAATAACAGCTAACAGCAAATATATTTTCAGAATAACAGATAACAAAGAATTAAAATGCCCCATAACAGCATAACAGCTAAACCCCTTGCCCCCCCTCATTACTGTCTCCTCCATTCCTGTTTTGAACATAAAAAAAAATGTTAAATAAATAACACTCCTAATGCTAAGATTGGTTGTCACTGTGCAACACAGTTAATAACACCATATAGGAAAAACATAGAACTCCTTTTGTCAGAAGACACTGTCAAACATCCAAACATACTATCCACACTCATCTGTGTCCACACTTGTATAGTTTATAAGATATCTCATATAGTTTATAAGATATCTTATATAGTTTATGAGATATCTTATAAAGACAATTATATAAGATATCTGATAAATTATATGAGATATCTTATAAACTATATAAGATATCTTATAAACTATATGAGATATCTTATAAACTATATAAGATATCTTATAAACTATATAAGATATCTTATAAGGTTTATGAGATATCTTGAAGTAAGAATAAATAGCAAAACGGCTTGCCATAGTGCACACATAAAAGCATCAGATGAAATTATAAAAAAATAAGAATGTGTCCAGAGTACACCCGCATTATCATTTCTATGTTCAGTGGACCGTGAAATTGGGCGTCGATACTCCAATTTATTATTAAAATTAAAAGATCATATCATAGGGAACATGTGTACTAAGGTAATTGATTGGACTTCAACTTTATCAAAATCTACCTCGACCGAAAACTTTAACCTGAATCGGGGCAGACTGACAAACGGACGAATGACTCGAACGGACGCGAAGACCGAAAAGCATAATTCCCTAAAGTGGAGCATACAAATACAATCAAAGAAGAAAACATTACTGGTATGAACTATCGAATCAACCTCAAGTAGCAATGTAAGATACTTAAAGATGAATTATTGATTGTCACCGTCCGGCAGCAAATATTTCATGCAAATTATTGAAAATATAAAATAGCTGTAAAAATCACCACTAAAAAGATGGCTTGTTAAATGGGACACTGAGGCGTTTTACCTTCACATATGGACAGAGTCTTGATGCAATTACGTTCCAATATGCAGAAAACGTGATATTATTCCAACACTGATTGGAATTTTTAAGTAGAAATAGATGAACAGGAGATAACAGATGCAAGTTAATGACGTAAAATAATGAGAGGATTTCTACAATAGAAGAAAACTAAAAACTTGATTGCAAAAAAGAAAAAAAAACAGTAAAAGGAAACCATTTACACATAATGTTTTAAGAATCAACTTGTCTGTATATGTAGACATAATTGATATATGAACCGGTTTGAATCTTAAAGTGGTTAATACTATGTACCCTATCTTTTTAAATATCTTCCATTCTATTCAACCAGTCAATGATTACTATATTTTGGGCTTGAGAAGGGCGAGATCATTTTTGCTCCTATTATTAACTTCTGAGAGTAGAAGCAAAGACTAATAATTATATATCTATGGTGGTACTTACCATCGCCCCTATAACAACTGAAACTATTTTAACACTATCAAAGTGGGGCTTCATTCATACACTATTCTATTACTATTGTTTTTTTTTAAATATCTTCCATTTTATTCAAGCAGTCAATGATTTTTATATTTTGGACTTTGATAAGGACGAGAATAGGTCAGAATAGTTTTGCTCCTATTATTAACTTCCGAGAGTGGTAGCAGAGACATATATATGTCTATGGTTGTAGTTTCCATAGCCCCTATAACAAGAAAAACTATTTTATTACTATCAAACTGAGGCTTTTTTCATGCACTATTTTAAGTATTACTATTGTATTTTAATATTCATTGATGAAAAAATTAAACTGGAATTTAAAAAGTTTGATTGGTCTAATTGTATCAGATGTCATTTCAGGCAAAGCTTTAAATACAGATTGCTGTAAGAATATATCAGGCTCTGACAGAATAAATACGTTTTCAATCCAGATTTAATTTTCTGTCGAGTTTTTAGGTATAAAAAGCCATACAATTATTCTAAGATTAGCATATTTTTAGGTTTCAGATTGTTTCATTGAAAGCAGTAATTCTGCTTGTGTGACTTGCATAAATAACTTGTTTATAGCCAAATATATTTCGTTATTCCTTTAGAGCAAAGCTTACACAGTGTTAAAGGACTCTTTGTTTTGATAGATTAATGTAATTGTATATAAGCTTTGTCGATTGCTTTGTCCAGAAACATATAATTAGAGTGCTTGTGAGAACTGAAGGGTCAAGATTGCATTTGATGTGCAGTGGGAACCAGAAATCTAATAATGCATGTTTTATGCAGCAGTGTATAAAGGCAAAACTGTGGAGATATCAATTGTAGTTGGCCATACACAATTATGGAAAAAGAAAGATAATTTCAATTCAAAATATAACCCATACTTGATTGATGCACCACCATACACTAACTATGGATTTTCTTAAATGGTGTGGTTATACACATACACATCATTTAGTAACTTGAATATAATTATGAAAACAGGTATTTATTTCATTAATGAATTTCGTATATTATTGAATATAATGTTTACCCGGCTTATTTTGCTTGATGCCTTATTTTTGTTTTTGTTTTATTTTTTTCTCAAAGGTAGTGATAAAGTCTAAACAAAATTACTTTCAAGGGTTCTGAATACATGCAATTTCTACCCCAAAGTGTTTCAACATGTTTCTCCTTAATAATAGGGTTAGAAATTAGAATGTAGCGTTATAAATTGATAATACATGTACAATTTTACAACCACTGATCATTTCAGATTTTCAAAAGGTGTTTCAATATTCAAAATGTCTGATACTGATAGTATTATACATTTTTTTTCAGACTGGTTGAAAGCTGTTCGCGGTTTAGAATGCCTGGCACTGATATTTCTATCTTTCCCCCTGGTAACCCTCCCAATCTACATGTACATAGCATTGGGACTTTATTACAGATGCATGCTGGGTACTATGGCTTTATGTAGTTTGATATCTGGAAGTTCTATATACATTGAACATTAAATACATTAAATAATGCTGTTTATTTTGCTTAAAAAGGACATCTTTGCAAAGTCTTTATTATTGTGAAAATTACAACGTGATGAGTTTTGCAAAATCAAAAAGTTGCATTTCTATAACAATTTTCATTGATTTTGTGAGTATAGATAAACCATGAAATTAAAAATTTAACGAAATACAAACTTTCTACATGCTTGTACACAGACAAAACCAAAACATCCACCCATGAAAATAAATGAATCAAGAGTATTATGAAATTTCATTCTCCATTTTGTTATTTTTTGCAGCTGTGTGTTGTTTGGCTGGTGTAGTTGTATATGGGGTACAAATAACATCTATGGACTGGGATACTTCATGGTGTCTGTATGTAGCCATTGTAGGAGCAGCGGGAGCATTTATTGCATTTTTAGTTTTAATTGTAGCAACAATAACAAAACGGCCAGAAAAAGTCAGACGTGTTGAGAAAGTTAGAATGTATACAATTTATGCTGATGAATGATATAAATAAGTATGCTGTTGAACTTCACATACTCAAAAGTAGGGATACTGAAAATGCTATGTACTATATACGTAATTATAATACAAACAATATATTACCAAAGATGCTTGGATGTCAAAATGTATATGGGTGAAAAATGTGACATAATTTTGTTATTTTATGTTTTAATATTAAATCATAAGAAATTAACATAAATGTGGTTTTATTGCACAAACCCATTGGTCATTATTCACAAACTGTTCATGTAAAAAGAAGGAATGTTGTTTACTGTTGCCATAGAAACTATTCAAGTCTGACCAACAGATATTGGAATATTACTCGTCAATATGTCACCATGGATATTCCATATTTTGTATTCTGCTGTCATGTATTCTTGAACTGCAATATAATTAAAAACCAACATAAACAAGAAGCTTGAGGAAGTTGTAGAGATAGATGCGTCTTTTCATGTATACATATTTATTTTCCCTATTAAATTCAACTCAAATTATCTCCCTTATGCAAGAGTTGTCTCCTATTCAATTAGGTGTTATTATCTTCGACTTTGTACTTCCAAATGGTTTGTAAACTTTAAAAAACAAAATGTAAATACCCTTATAGGTCGCTGAGTTGGGACAGGCAAAAAAGTTGGGTCAAAAGTATTTTGTGAATACTTGTTGCTCCTATTCCAATCAACTTTTTATAAGTTAAAAGAATACTGTTATTTGTCTTTTTTTTACATAGTGTTTTCTGGTGAGTTTGTCTTCAATTTAAGTTCAATGAGTTTGAATATTCCTTGTGTAGTTCCTACCTCTTTTAGAAATAAACTTTATTCCGATATCTTTGATATAAGTATAATATAAGTGTCTTACCTGTTGTTAATTTAAATTTTGCATTAGGAGAAACTTGAACAGTCTTAGGATCTATATAACAACCAGAATGGGTAAACTCTGGGACCTTGAAAAAAAGCTGAAATATAAAAAGTAACAAGTGAAATTGAGAATGTAAATGGGGAATGTGTCAAAGAGACAACAACCTGACCAAAGAGCAGAAACAAGCAATAGGCCACCAATGGATATTCAACACAGCGAGAAAATCCTGCACCAAGAGGTGGGCTCCACCTTGCCTCTTTAACAAAAATGTGTACTAGTTAGTGAAAATAGATGTCAGATTAAACTCTGAAACATAGAAATAAACTCAAATTAAATAAAATGCTTCACAGAGTGCAGCCTGATATTACCTCAGTGGTTGAACCTTGAACAGTTGGGGCAAATTAGGACACAATATTCAAGCTTGATTTTGTCTGAATTTGCATTGTGATCAAATTTTTGACATAGTATAGGTTTCTGACACAAAATAAATGTCAAGATCTTACAAATCTATTGCAAAATAATGTGCAATTAAAGATTCTTCTTAAAATATAAAAAACTAGAGGCTCTAAAGAGCCTGTGTCGCTCACCTTGGTCTATGTGAATATTAAACAAAGGAAGCAGATGGATTCATGACAAAATTGTGTTTTGGTGATGGTGATGTGATTGTACATCTTACTTTACTTAACAGTCTTGCTGCTTAAAATTATTTCTATCTATAATGAACGTGGCCCAGTAGTTTCAGTGGAATATGTTAATAAAAATTTACAAATTTTATGAAAATTGTTAAAAATTTACTATAAAGGACAATAACTCCTGAAGGGGTCAACTGACCATTTCGGTCATGTTGACTTATTTGTAAATCTTACTTTGCTGAACATTATTGCTGTTTACAGTTTATCTCTATCTATAATAATATTCAAGATAATAACCAAAAACAGCAAAATTTCCTTAAAATTACAAATTCAGGGGCAGCAACCCAACAACGGGTTGTTCGATTTGTCTGAAAATTTCAGGGCAGATAGATCTTGACCTTATAAACAATTTTACCCCCATGTCAGATTTGCTCTAAATGCTTTGGTTTTTGAGTTATAAGCCAAAAACTGCATTTTACCCCTATGTTCTATTTTTAGCCGTGGCGGCCATCTTGGTTGGTTGACCGGGTCACGCCACACATTTTTTAAACTAGATACCCCAATGATGATTGTGGCCAAGTTTGGTTAAATTTGGCCCAGTAGTTTCAGAGGAGAAGATTTTTGTAAAAGCTAACGACGGACGACGACGATGAACGACGGACGCCAAGTGATGAGAAAAGCTCACTTGGCCCTTTGGGCCAGGTGAGATAAAAATGAAATTTGTAAAATTTTGAAATTTTTTTTTTTGAACCCCTTAAAAAAATTGGAGCCCCCCAAACTTTTTGACTCGCCCCTTGGAGAAATTACCCCCACACTCAAACCTAACTGTTCCTTTGTAGTATGGAACCTTGTAGTACAATTTCAGAGAGATCCATATTCTTATAAACGAGTTATTGTCTGGAAACTAGAAAAATGCTTGTTTTTGACCCTATTGGCCCCTAATTCCAACATAAATAGGGCAATCACCCCAAAACTTAATCCCATCCTTCCTTTTGTGATATGGAACCTTGTGGTACAATGTAAGAGAGATCCATACACTAATACACACAAGTTATTGTCAAGAAACTACACAAATGCTAGTTTTTGGCCCCTTTTTGGCCCTTAATACCTAAACTATTGGCACCATCACCCCCAAAATGAATCCAAACGTTCTACTTGAGGTATTAAACATTGTGGTACAATTTCAGAACAATTGAAATACTTATACACTAGTTCATATCTTGAAAGTAGAAAAATGCTTGTTTGGGCCCCTTTTGGACCTCTAATTCCAAAATGATTGGGACCATCATCCCTTAAAATCAATCCCAACCTTCCTTTTGTGGTATTAAACCTTCTTATTAAATTTCATAGAGATCCATTCACTTAAACTAAAGTTATTGTCCTGACACCAAATGTGTCTTGGGACGATGCAGACGACGTCATACCATTATACGATCCCAAAATTTTTTTGCAGTCGTATAAAAAACCATATAAGACTAATAAAGGCCAGATGCTCCTGACTTGGGACAGGCGCAAAAATGCCACAGGATTGAACATGTTTTTTACACATCATTCATAGATTTTTTTTGGTAGTACACACAGTTATACATTTTCTGTTAACAGAAAAATATATGAAACTATCTGTATACAAATGGCAAAATATAGAAAACTTCGTTAAACAATCAGCATGTATTTCTTTTAAATCTTTCAACAACAAGCTTGAAAATATTTTTTTATAATGATCCAAGTATGAAGTTTATCAATATACAGATGAATAATTTTAAAGGTCTGAAGGAGGTAAAAGAGCTATGATCAATCCACTGAAACAGCAAAAATATACAAACTCTTCAATCCTACCAAAATTATGTAAATTTCATAGATAGACGAATAGATCAAATTGAGAATGGAATTGGGGAATGTGTCAGAGACAACAACCCAACCAAAGAGTAGAGAACATTTGGACCACCTAAAGGGAGTTATAGTTTCAAATCATATTGTCGTCTACAATTTTGCAATATGTTATGGAGTAAAATGAGATCTTCGAATTTAAGATTAACCTGGCATTTTTCCTTATAACATCAAACAATTTTTAACAGGCAGGAGGCATATTTCAATTTTGTGAGACAACTAGAGGCTCTAAAGAGCCTGTGTCGCTCACCTTGGTCTATGTGCATATTAAACAAAGAACACAAATGGTTTCATGACAAAATTGTATTTTGGTGATGGTGATGTGTTTGAAGTTCTTACTTTACTGAACATTCTTGCTTCTTACAATTATATCTATAATGAACTTTGCCCATTAGTAACAGAGAAAAATATTTGGTAAAAATTTACATAAATTTACCAAATTAATGAAAATTGTTAAAAATTGACTATAAAGGGCAATAACTCCTTAAGGGGTCAATTGACCATTTAGGTCATGTGGACTTATTTGTAGATCTTACTTTGATGAACATTATCGCTGTTTACAGTTTATCGCTATCTATAATAGTATTCAAGATAATAACCAAAAACAGCAAAATTTCTTTAAAAATTACCAATTGGAGGGCAGCAACCCAATAACCAGTTGTCCTATTCATTTGAATATTTCAGGGCAGATATATATTGACTTAATTAACAATTTAACTCCTTGTCAGATTTCCTCTAAATGATTTGGGTTTCAGAGTTATAGGCAAAAAACTACATTTTACCCCTGTTCTATTTTTAGCCGTGGTGGCCATCTTGGTTGGATGGCCAGGTCATCGGACACATTTTTCAAACAAGGTACCTCAAAGATGACTGTGGCCAGGTTTGAATTAATTTGGCCCAGTAGTTTCAGAGGAGAAGATTTTTGTAAAAGATAACTAAGATTTACGAAAAATGGTTAAAAATTGACTATAAAGGGCAATAACTCCTAAAGGGGTCAACTGACCATTTCGGTCATGTCGACTTATTTGTAAATCTTACTTTGATGAACATTATTGCTGTTTACAGTTGATCTCTATCTATAATAATATTCAAGATAATAACCAAAAACAGCAAAATTTCCTCAAAATTACCAATTCAGGGGCAGCAACCCAACAACAGGTTGACCGATTCATCTGAAAATTTCAGGGCAGATAGATCTTGACCTGACAAACATTTTTACTCCATGTCAGAGTTCCTCTAAATGTTTTGGTTTTTGAGTTATAAGCCATAAACTGCATTTTACCCCTATGTTCTATTTTTAGCCGTGGCGGCCATCTTGGTTGGTTGACCAGGTCACGCCACACATTTTTTAAACTAGATACCCCAAAGATAATTGTGGCCAACTTTGGATTAATTTGGCCCATTAGTTTCAGAGGAGAAGATTTTTGTAAAAGATTACTTAGATTTATGAAAAATGGTTAAAAATTGACTATAAAGGGCAATAACTCCTTAAGGGGTCAACTGACCATTTTGGTCATGTTGACTTATTTGTAAATCTAACTTTGCTGAACATTATTGCTGTTTACAGTTTATCTCTATCTATAATAATATTCAAGATAATAACCAAAAACGGCAAAAATTTCCTCAAAATTACCAATTCAGGGGCAGCAACCCAACAACAGGTTGACCGATTCATCTGAAAATTTCAGGGCTGATAGATCTTGACCTGATAAACATTTTTACCCCACATCAGATTTGCTCTAAATGCTTTGGTTTTTGAGTTATAAGCCAAAAACTGCATTTTACCCCTATGTTCTATTTTTAGCCGTGGCGGCCATCTTGATTGGTTGACCGGGTCACGCCACACATTTTTTAAACTAGATACCCCAAAGATAATTGTGGCCAAGTTTGGATTAATTTGGCCCAGTAGTTTCAGAGGAGAAGATTTTTGTAAAAGATTACTTATATTTATGAAAAATGGTTAAAAATTGACTATAAAGGGCAATAACTCCTAAAGGGGTCAACTGACCATTTCGGTCATGTCGACTTATTTGTAAATCTTACTTTGATGAACATTATTGCTGTTTACAGTTGATCTCTATCTATAATAATATTCAAGATAATAACCAAAAACAGCAAAATTTCCTCAAAATGACCGATTCAGGGGCAGCAACCCAACAACGGGTTGACCGATTCATCTGAAAATTTCAGGGCAGATAGATCTTGACCTGATAAACATATTTACCCCATGTCAGATTTCCTCTAAATGCTTTGGTTTTTGAGTTATAAGCCAAAAACTGCATTTTACCCCTATGTTCTATTTTTAGCCGTGGCGGCCATCTTGGTTGGTTGACCGGTCACGCCACACATTTTTTAAACTAGATACCCCAATGATGATTGTGGCCAAGTTTGGTTCAATTTGGCCCAGTAGTTTCAGAGGAGAAGATTTTTGTAAAAGTTAACGACGACGGACGACGGACGACAGACGACGGACGGCGACGACGACGGACGCCGGACGCAAAGTGATGGGAAAAGCTCACTTGGCCCTTCGGGCCAGGTGAGCTAAAAATGTACATGATCAATAAACCCTTTACATCAACACAATTATATGGTCATAAATAACTGATGGACATTTTATTGTTTGTCAATGGACTTCGGGGTGGTTTGGGAAAGTCATAGCATTTTACTATTTTACTAATTAGATATTAGACTTATATAATGTTGCATTCACTATTACATGAATGACCAGTTTTAAAAACCCTGTTACAAGGAGGGTGAAAAAACAATTATATGGTCATAAATAACTGATGTTCATTTTCTTGTTTGTCAATAGACTTGTTAGGAAGGGGCTGGTTTTATGAAAAAATCTAGGCATTTAATATTTGGATATATAGGTACAAAGAATTGATAGTCTAATGCCCTTCACAAGGAGAAATAAATAAAACTGTATAAAACACTATTATAGGGTCATAAATAACTGATGTTTATTTTATTGTTTTTCAATAGACTTGGGCGATAAGTGAAAGAAATAATTGCATTCTAATTGAGTAAATTGGCTGTGTTCTAAGTTATATGTACAAGGTTATGAAATTTTGAGGTCTGACAACACCCTATTGCAAGGATTAATAAGAAAATTTAAATAAATCACAATATTCGGAATTTATGGTTTTTCAATGGACTTGTCAGAATATAGGTGGCCTCTGAAGTCATGGCATTTTATAATTAGTACTAGGAATTGTTAGTATATAGAGCCCTTTCACAAGGAGAAATAGATTAAAGTGTATAAAACACTAATAGGGTCATAAATAACTGATGTTTATTTTATTGTTTGTCAATGGACTTATCAGGAAGGGGGAGGTTTGTGAAAGAAGTCAGGGCATTTAAGTAATTGGATGTACAGTACTTTTTAGAAATTATCAGTCTAGAGCCCTATAGTATAGATGATAATTTCTTTATTGCAAATTTATATAAAACATAATTATATGGTCATAAATAACAGATGTTTATTTTATTGTTTGTCAATGGACTTATCAGGAATGGAGGTGGCCCTGAAAATAAGTAATTGGATTGTGGTTTTTTTTTAAATGTAGAAGGAATATTACCAGTCTAGCACTCTGTTATATAAAACACGATATTGTCAATAATTAGAATATATGTAACTAATATAATGTAATAGTTATTTTATTGTTTGTCAGTGGACTTGTTAGGGACGGTGTGGTTTCTGAAAGTCATTGCATCTGATAATTGGACTGAGGTGATACATGTAATGAGCAGTCTAGCACCCAAACAAATGGAACATTTTTAACGACCTTGACTGGCTATACAGCCCTTGCACAGTCGGTACTATAGCACCCATTACAATGATAGTTCCTTAAATACAGCAAAATATTTTTTTATAACATAATTATGATTAAAGTCTTTATGTTGTGTTATATATAAGTATATAAGTATATAAATATACATGTGACAAATAAAAATCATAGACACTGAATAACAAATTATATTTAGCACAAATGTTTTTTTTTATATTCTTCGTCTATAGACTTGTGAGGAACAGGGATACCTTTAACTTTATATAAAAGTAATTGGGCTTTGACCTTTGTTCAATGTAAAAACCAATTATAAGTTTAGCACCCTGTTACGAGGAGAAATAATCTACATTTGTATATAAAACACAACAATTGGAGTTGATATCGCTGAGGTTTACTATTTGATTGTTTCTCTGTTTCTCGATGAACTTGTCAGGAAAAGGTAATTGCATTTTAGTAATTGGACTGTGGTAAATATATAAGGAATTGTCAGTCAAGCACTCTGTTACAAGGATAAATCAATCAGGTTCATATACAACACAATAATTAGAATTTATGTGGCTAAAATTTGTTTTATTGTTTGTCAATGGAGTTGTCTGGGAAAAGAAAGGTGTCATTGCAGTTCAGTAATTGGACAATTCATTAACATCCCCTCTTATTTTTATGCAGAGGCAGATTGAGAGGGTAAGGGCCAAGCCCCTCCCCCTTTTTGTGGGATTATTTTGGTTGGTTATATAGGGAATCACTAAAACATGACAGGATAGGCCCCTCTTAGTCAGTCAGTAGGCTCTCACTTCTGAAATTTTCTGATTCCGGCACTATTATGCTTATGATAATGTAAACCAAACATAATTGTCATGGTTGAGTTGTGTCCCTTTTCAACTTGCACAAAACTAAATATTCTTTTCTTGATTTATCATTCAAGCAGGGTGAACAACACTGACAGTATAACTAACTACCAATAAAAATCATGTCATTTTAATTCAAAACATCAAAAGCCTAAACTAAATTTTTTTAAAATCTGAAAACAATATCACCTAGAATGCATTAGAATCTGAAACGGACAATTGTCATTGAGATGTATCCCTTTTCAGCTTGCAAAGCAAAAAAATCTGTACTTGGTATTAAAATTGATAACTATCTAAAAATTAAAATCATGTCATTTTAATTTAAAACATCGAAGGCTCAAACTAAAATTAATCTAAGAACAAAACACCATGCTGAAGCTTTTCAAACAAGGTGACAAAAATACAAAACTTGTACAAGGAACCATGCTTTTTTTTACCTCCATATTGAAAACTTATATTTTGGTCCAACTTGTTTAGATCAATATGTCATCACAAAGTCAAATACTGTACAAAAAAATTATAAACTAGAGGCTCTAAAGAGCCTGTGTCGCTCACCTTGGTCTATGTGCATATTAAACAAAGGACACAAATGGATTCATGACAAAATTGTATTTTGGTGATGGTGATGTGTTTGAAGTTCTTACTTTACTGAACGATTTTGCTTCTTACAATTATATCTATAATGAACTTTGCCCATTAGTAACAGAGAACTATATTTGGTTAAAATTTACATAAATTTACCAAATTAATGAAAATTGTTAAAAATTGACTATAAAGGGCAATAACTCCTTAAGGGGTCAATTGACCATTTAGGTCATGTTGACTTATTTGTAGATCTTACTTTGCTGAACATTATTGCTGTTTACAGTTTATCGCTATCTATAATAGTATTCAAGATAACCAAAAACGGCAAAATTTCTTTAAAAATTACCAATTGGAGGGCAGCAACCCAACAACCAGTTGTCCAATTCATCTGAAAAATTCAGGGCAGATAGATATTGACTTGATTAACAATTTTACTTCTTGTCAGATTTGCTCTAGATGCTTTGGTTTCATAGTTATAAGCCCAAAACTGCATTTTACCCCTATGTTCTATTTTTAGCCGTGGCGGCCATCTTGGTTGAATGGCCAGGTCATCGGACACATTTTTCAAACTAGATACCCCAAAGATGATTGTGGCCTAGTAGTTTCAGTGGAGATTTTGTAAAAGATTACTTAGATTTATGAAAAATGGTTAAAGATTGACTATAAAGGGCAATAACTCCTAAACGGGTCAACTGACCATTTTGGTGATGTTGACTTATTTGTAGATCTTACTTTGCTGAACATTATTGCTGTTTACAATTTATCTCTATCTATAATAATATTCAAGATAATAACCAAAAACAGCAAAATTTCCTCAAAATTACCAATTCAGGGGCAGCAACCCAACAACCGATTGACCGATTCATCTGAAAATTTCAGGGCAGATAGATCTTGACCTGATATAAACATTTTTATCCCATGTCAGATTTCCTCAAAATGCTTTGGTTTTTGAGTTATAAGCCAAAAACTGCATTTTACCCCTATGTTCTATTTTTAGCGGTGGCAGCCATCTTGGTTGGTTGACCAGGTCACGCCACACATTTTTTAAACTAGATACCCCAAAGATGATTGTGGCCAAGTTTGGATTAATTTGGCCCAGTAGTTTCAGAAGAAGATTTTTGTAAAAGATTACTTTAATTTACGAAAAATGGTTAAAAATTGACTATAAAGGGCAATAACTCCTAAACGGGTCAACTGACCATTTTGGTCATGTTGACTTATTTGTAGAT
The DNA here is from genome assembly GCA_019925275.1 of Mytilus edulis. NCBI lineage: Eukaryota > Metazoa > Mollusca > Bivalvia > Mytilida > Mytilidae > Mytilus > Mytilus edulis. The sequence continues at coordinate 78,326,011 of CM034350.1, read as the reverse complement.
CTTACTTTGCTGAACATTATTGCTGTTTACAATTTATCTCTATCTATAATAATATTCAAGATAATAACCAAAAACAGCAAAATTTCCTCAAAATTACCAATTCAGGGGCAGCAACCCAACAACCGATTGACCGATTCATCTGAAAATTTCAGGGCAGATAGATCTTGACCTGATATAACATTTTTATCCCATGTCAGATTTCCTCAAAATGCTTTGGTTTTTGAGTTATAAGCCAAAAACTGCATTTTACCCCTATGTTCTATTTTTAGCGGTGGCAGCCATCTTGGTTGGTTGACCAGGTCACGCCACACATTTTTTAAACTAGATACCCCAAAGATGATTGTGGCCAAGTTTGGATTAATTTGGCCCAGTAGTTTCAGAAGAAGATTTTTGTAAAAGATTACTTTAATTTACGAAAAATGGTTAAAAATTGACTATAAAGGGCAATAACTCCTAAACGGGTCAACTGACCATTTTGGTCATGTTGACTTATTTGTAGATCTTACTTTGCTGAACATTATTGCTGTTTACAATTTATCTCTATCTATAATAATATTCAAGATAATAACCAAAAACAGCAAAATTTCCTCAAAATTACCAATTCAGGGGCAGCAACCCAACAACCGATTGACCGATTCATCTGAAAATTTCAGGGCAGATAGATCTTGACCTGATAAACATTTTTATCCCATGTCAGATTTCCTCAAAATGCTTTGGTTTTTGAGTTATAAGCCAAAAACTGCATTTTACCCCTATGTTCTATTTTTAGCGGTGGCAGCCATCTTGGTTGGTTGACCAGGTCACGCCACACATTTTTTAAACTAGATACCCCAAAGATGATTGTGGCCAAGTTTGGATTAATTTGGCCCAGTAGTTTCAGAAGAAGATTTTTGTAAAAGATTACTTTAATTTACGAAAAATGGTTAAAAATTGACTATAAAGGGCAATAACTCCTAAACGGGTCAACTGACCATTTTGGTCATGTTGACTTATTTGTAGATCTTACTTTGCTGAACATTATTGCTGTTTACAATTTATCTCTATCTATAATAATATTCAAGATAATAACCAAAAACAGCAAAATTTCCTCAAAATTACCAATTCAGGGGCAGCAACCCAACAACCGATTGACCGATTCATCTGAAAATTTCAGGGCAGATAGATCTTGACCTGATAAACATTTTTATCCCATGTCAGATTTCCTCAAAATGCTTTGGTTTTTGAGTTATAAGCCAAAAACTGCATTTTACCCCTATGTTCTATTTTTAGCGGTGGCAGCCATCTTGGTTGGTTGACCAGGTCACGCCACACATTTTTTAAACTAGATACCCCAAAGATGATTGTGGCCAAGTTTGGATTAATTTGGCCCAGTAGTTTCAGAAGAAGATTTTTGTAAAAGATTACTTTAATTACGAAAAATGGTTAAAAATTGACTATAAAGGGCAATAACTCCTAAACGGGTCAACTGACCATTTTGGTCATGTTGACTTATTTGTAGATCTTACTTTGCTGAACATTATTGCTGTTTACAGTTTATCTCTATCTATAATAATATTCAAGATAATAACCAAAAACAGCAAAATTTCCTCAAAATTACCAATTCAGGGGCAGCAACCCAACAACCGATTGACCGATTCATCTGAAAATTTCAGGGCAGATAGATCTTGACCTGATAAACATTTTTATCCCATGTCAGATTTCCTCAAAATGCTTTGGTTTTTGAGTTATAAGCCAAAAACTGCATTTTACCCCTATGTTCTATTTTTAGCGGTGGCAGCCATCTTGGTTGGTTGACCAGGTCACGCCACACATTTTTTAAACTAGATACCCCAAAGATGATTGTGGCCAAGTTTGGATTAATTTGGCCCAGTAGTTTCAGAAGAAGATTTTTGTAAAAGATTACTTTAATTTACGAAAAATGGTTAAAAATTGACTATAAAGGGCAATAACTCCTAAACGGGTCAACTGACCATTTTGGTCATGTTGACTTATTTGTAGATCTTACTTTGCTGAACATTATTGCTGTTTACAATTTATCTCTATCTATAATAATATTCAAGATAATAACCAAAAACAGCAAAATTTCCTCAAAATTACCAATTCAGGGGCAGCAACCCAACAACCGATTGACCGATTCATCTGAAAATTTCAGGGCAGATAGATCTTGACCTGATAAACAATTTTATCCCATGTCAGATTTCCTCAAAATGCTTTGGTTTTTGAGTTATAAGCCAAAAACTGCATTTTACCCCTATGTTCTATTTTTAGCGGTGGCAGCCATCTTGGTTGGTTGACCAGGTCACGCCACACATTTTTTAAACTAGATACCCCAAAGATGATTGTGGCCAAGTTTGGATTAATTTGGCCCAGTAGTTTCAGAGGAGAAGATTTTTGTAAAAGATTACCTTAATTAACGAAAAATGGTTAAAAATTGACTATAAAGGGCAATAACTCCTAAACGGGTCAACTGACCATTTTGGTCATGTTGACTTATTTGTAGATCTTACTTTGCTGAACATTATTGTGTTTAAGTTTATCTCATCTATAATAATATCAAGATAATAACCAAAACTAGCAAAATTTCTCAAAATACCAATTCAGGGGCAGAACCCAAAACCGATTGACGATTCATCAAAATTTCAGGCAGATAGATTTGACCTGATAAACATTTTTATCCCATGTCATTTCCTCAAATGCTTGGTTTTGAGTTATAAGCCAAAAACTGCATTTTACCCCTTTTTCTATTTTAGCCATGGCGGGCATCTTGTTGGTTGACAGGTCACGCCACACATTTTTTAAACAATATACCCCAAAGATGATTGTGGCCAAGTTTGGATTAATTTGGCCCAGTAGTTTCAGAGGAGAAGATTTTTGTAAAAGATTACCTTAATTAACGAAAAATGGTTAAAAATTGACTATAAAGGGCAATAACTCCTAAACGGGTCAACTGACCATTTTGGTCATGTTGACTTATTTGTAGATCTTACTTTGCTGAACATTATTGCTGTTTACAGTTTATCTCTATCTATAATAATATTCAAGATAATAACCAAAAACAGCAAAATTTCCTCAAAATTACCAATTCAAGGGCAGCAACCCAACAACCGATTGACCAATTCATCTGAAAATTTCAGGGCAGATAGATCTTGACCTGATAAACATTTTTACCCCCATGTCAGATTTGCTCTAAATGCTTTGGTTTTTGAGTTATAAGCCAAAAACTGCATTTTACCCCTATGTTCTATTTTTAGCCGTGGCGGCCATCTTGGTTGGTTGACCGGGTCACGCCACACATTTTTAAAACTAGATACCCCAATGACGATTGTGGCCAAGTTTGGTTTGATTTGGCCCAGTAGTTTCAGAGGAGAAGATTTTTGTAAAAGTTAACGACGACGGACGACGACGACGGACGACGGGCGGACGACGGACGGGACGACGGACGACGACGACGGACGCCGGACGCAAAGTGATGGGAATAGCTCACTTGGCCCTTCGGGCCAGGTGAGCTAAAAATACAATCACATCATTCATGATATCTGTTGCAACAACATCTTCTAAATATTGGAAGGATGTAATTTGAAACTTTTTTGTTTTGTTTTTTCAATTCAAGACTAGGGGAGTAGTAATGTATCTTATCAACATGAGCAAATTACAATAATACTATTACATGTTAGCAAAATAATGACAAAAGACAAAAAAAAAACAATATTACCTGTGCATAAGAGTTTTGTCCTTTACAAAATGGATCTTCATATGCATTAGTAGTCAGACCTTCTGTAAAATTGACTGTTGCTTCCATTGATATATTCTGTGTTGTCTTTGTTGTAAATTTAGACCCTAAATCGACAAAATAGAATATTATTGAATTTCCAGTTGTTTGAAACAACAATCATTTAAATTTTTTCATTACTAATGGAGTATGTTTGCCTTAGTTGTCTGGAGATTTTATCAAATACTTTATCATAGACAATATAAAAATCAGTAAGTCTCTGATGTCTCAGAAAGAAATCAAAATAGTTACTACTGTAACATCATATCAAATGTCTTTTTTCACAGATGCATGTCATAAGAAAAAATTAAGTTTGAATATAGTGAAAAGTGCATTACTACTGAAACATAACGGAGGCAACAGGGCTTGGTATTTTATTCTAAAATACAGCTAATCACATACAATGATTGTTGATAAGGATGAAAGAAAAGTGTCACTTGTAATTTTCTTCCTGAAATAGTTGTCAGAGATGACAAAACAGCCTGGTATTCAAATAACCATAGATTAATGTAGAAGATCAGGTAACAAAATGAAACTTTGGCTTGATCTCTCTGAATTTTAGATTTTAGCAATTTTTTCTCCTTGCATATTGCAAACCAAGTATGGAAATTTGAACAGGCCACACAAAGTTGAGGTAAAACAATTTAATAAGGAATTTGTTTATGAACAAACCTATATTCCACACTAATATTCTTTTATCTGGTGATAACATTGTATTTCCCAGTGTACAGTTACTTTCCAATGAAGATATTTGTCCCCTGTAAAATAGCAATCAATATGTATATAATACAACACATTGCTTATATGAAAATAGCTGACAAATAATTTCCAATTCAGAATCTAAATAATGTGAGTACTTCACCAACAATTATTTTTTTTTCATTTAGTAATGGTAAGTTTTCACTGGGAACACATATCATCTTCTATTTATTTCAAAATTATGGTCTGAAAAGGATGGTTAAAAAAACACTGTTTTGACCAATCACTTTTGCACTTTTGAGTTCTCACTTACCCTTATGAAAAGCACACACACAAAAATCTAAAATGTGTGCAGCAAAGTGCCAAAAAAAGAATACTAAGAAAGACTTGAATCTAATTGTAATTCCATCTGATCAAAAGATATTTACTGTATTTTCTATAGAGCCCACATCTGTGCCTTTGTAAGTACATATTAATTTAAACTGCTATGGCATTGGGACGTCAAGATCAGGTGTTTTTAAGCTCGGGATTTCAGGATTTCATTTTTCGAATTTCAGGATGTCAGGATTGTATTTTTAATTTTTTTATTAAATTCGGGACCTCAGGATTTATGTCCAGATGTATGGAAATCCTTTAATTTACATTATATCCAAGCTAACTATCCCAAAAGTACAACTCACTTGTTATAGAATGGTATCTGTAGTTCACAATATTCCATGGCAGTTTTCATAACACAATTCAACTGTAAGGTGAAGACAATGTGGCTGTTTTACCTGTTAACTGAAAAATATAAGGAAAAATAATAAGTTTTCAATGAAAAACTGTATGAAAAAACAGCATCTTAAAAAAAAACCTAACATGCTTAAACATGTACATGTATATTCAATATGAAGTTTTTTCAATTCCATGCCATACATATGACAATTTCTTGAAACTTTTGAAAACAATTTTAACAAAGGATTTTCAAAAAGTTGTAAGTATTGATATCAATATAAGCCAGCTTCAGAGGAATTAACCTTTTTTATTTCAACAAATGACTTTTTTATGTTTGCTTTCAGTTACTGTAAGAATTTATAGAATGATGTTTCCTGCAACTGTTATTCAAGTCTCCTGATATTGTTTATTGTTGAAATCTGTATGTTAACTTTTAGATTTATTTTAGCATTATGTATTGTTGGATTGCTATCTCATTGGTATATAATCAATTGTTTGTCAATTAAGACTTGTGATGATGTCATCTACAGTCTACGCTGTCAAAATCATTAAAATTTAGTCTATTTATCACACAATTTAGAGCTGGACATACAGATAAGACATTACCTCATATTTCCTTTTTCTAAATAATAAAATTTTAGATAGGTATCTACAAGTATGTTCCTAATTACAGTACAACTTCTGTTTGGCAATTTTTTAGGTGTTTTTTGTCATATAGCTCTTCAACTGTTTTGGTTCTTATACATCCTTGGCTTTCAAATATTTATTTAACATTGAGCGTGCCTGATGAAGGTATATAAAAAAAAGCACTTCGGAGTTCAGATGCATAAAATTTATAGTGCATTGTGTTCATTTATTTCCCTTGTCTTATACTTATATAAGTTGCTCAAATATGCTTTACCTTCATTTCATAGCAACCAGAAACAGGAAGTTGCTGTAACCTAGGAACAGTGTAATGACATACAGTAAACATCTCCAATGGTGGAGTAAATCTAATTCTTCTTGAATTTGGACGTGTGTCAGTAGAACCTGTCATTAAAACAGTGTATAATGTTTTAAAAATTGACAATAGATTTGAGATTGATTAAAGACTGAATAGAACGCTTCTTTAGATTTTAAATACAAAGTACATAGTTCTGTACTCTATACATCATGTCAAAATGATAACTTACTGTTATTTTGTTTCCGAAAAAGGGTTAAACGTAGGGAATAAAAATCATTTAAATGTATTAAGCAATATCATATTCTAATAAAATAGCAGTATTTATATGTAAAAGGGGACAAACATATAAATGATATAACATCTAAAATTTACTAAACTCTTAGCCTCCTACAACTTAACCTCAAAACATCAAAGCAAGAGTCCAGCTTAACCAAGCATTTATCACTGCAGAATCTATATCAAAAATTAAAATGGTCAAAAGACAAGTTTCTTGGCATGTCTGTCATAGTTTTGTTATAAACATTGTCATAATATCTATTCCTGTTGGAACAAATATTCTATACCATTTATTCCATTAGGAACATATACTGTAATATTTATTCCTGTGGAAATAATATTCCAGAATATTTTTTCCTTTTGGAATTTATATTATGAAGGAACTTCTATACCGTGACAAGGTAACATAAACCAGTTGTGTATTTGCCTTGCTAAACACACTAAATTGGCCATCTCAGCTTTACTTATATAAGCAGATATATGAATGATTCTTTTCCATTTTTTTTGCATATTTCCTCTCCCGCGCTAAAATTAACTTACTTAAATTTGATGTGTCAGCACTCTGAACACAAGGGTGGATTAGTATATTATCTAGAGGTAGGCCATCACTTGTTATGTTTATAGTTATATCAGGAGTTACTCCCTCAAGTTCTGCTTTACAGCTTACTGTTCCGTATAAATCCCAAACATCAGGCACATTCTCTCTACCATACTATATAATGAAAAAGTCAATGTATTTACAATTTGCAATCAAGTTGACAAAGCTATTTTTAAGAGCAAGTAGTCATTTCTCTTTCTCTATCTTATTTTTAAAGTTGAGTATAGAGTTCATCGATTTCATGTACGTATAACTTGTGTTATTTATTTAATCAACCCTAGACTTATTTGGAGCTTGACGTATTGTATAGACACCCTTCTCTTGTTGGATTGAGACATATTTAAATATTTAGATGTCTTCCATTTTTGTATTGCCTGGTTGCTGTCTGATGAAAAATATCCCAAATAAACTGATCAAAATTTAACACAAAATTAAGTTTCATAAAAAGAATTTGTTTTCAATCTGTTATTGTGAAACTAAAAAAAGTAAACAAATATCCAATTCTAAGATTTCTGTGGTATTTGTCTCCTGATTATTTGTCCCTTTAGATGTTACTAAATACTGATAAATTTATATTAAGCCGTGCATAATATGCTTCATCCCTATCATTATACTTTTATTGTTTTAACTTACTAGAACTGCTTTAATGTATTCAGTAATTGCAAAGTAAACATGATTCTTTCCTTTATGCAAAACAGGCTTCCATGCTGGTTGCTGAAAACATAAAAAAAATATATCATGTATTACCACTAGATAAATCATGTATATAAACTCATCATAGATACCAGGACTAAATTTTGTACATACGCCAGACGCCCGTTTCGTCTACAAAAGACTCATCAGTGAAGCTCGATTCTAAAAAAGTTAAAAAGCCAAATAAAGTACGAAGTTGAAGAGCATTGAAGACCAAAATTCCTAAAAGTTTTGCCAAATCCAGCTAAGGTATAGCAATCAATATGTTTAAGCTTGAATTATGAATTATCAAATTTCTGTTATTGAAACTCCATATTTCACAATTATACAGTAATACCGTTACTATTAACGAATCAAATAATTTGAAATGTAAATCAACAGGAATGCTTATATTTCAAGTCTTCTTATATAGGGCATAAAGTGCCTTTTCTGCTTCACAGAAGTCCTTATTTGACATTCTATAATTTTTTTTGAGGACTTACCTTTTGTGACATAAGGTTGTTTTTACAGGTAAGTTTTGGTAAAACAGCATCTATATTTACATCCATAACTTTACCAAACGGTACTGCAATGTTCAATATACTGTATAAGTCTGTCTTCATTTGATATATCTAAAAAAAAATATGGATTTTGCAGATTTGGTTAATCTATTTCTTCATGGACATAAAATTAAACACAAATTGAAGTGAAATTTGTAATATAACAGAAAAACATGAGAACCAGCTAGGGTACCACCTAGCCACACAGCCTAAATTACTAGAACAGTAGCTGTAAATGAATGGCGTTGTTTAATCCATTACAAACCAAACAAAACTTCATTTTGACAACTTCCACATATTTAGGAAAAGGACTGTCCGTGTTATTACAATCTGTCCTTTAAAAACCTTACTTTGTTAAAGCTGATTGTGTCAATAGAGGTTTGTTACAAAAAGAAGTCTCCCCTCCCCAAGCAATGTTTTTTAACCTTTAAATTTTGTTGACCCTTTTGTCTAATAACCAAGGACTACACTACTGTGCCAAAAGTGAAGATAATTTAACGAAGTCATGTCAAATGCTGGTTGGAAGTGACAACTTCTAAAGCCTTTTTCTCTGTAATTAAGTTGGAGTTATCTCTCTTTTTGCACAATATGAAAGTATCATTGACCTGATACGTCATCGGCAAGTTTGGAATTGTCTGTACCAAAACTTGTACCTGATTTCTGTTGGAAAAAAATCTTTACATTGATTTTCACCATGTAACAAAATACTTTACTCAATTTTGTTATCTTTTTTTTTTCTCATCAAAAATTAAATCAAATCTTATGTGGATTCATTTTCCTGGATACCAATTTTTATGGTTTGATGTAAAGGAGTAGGTAGGTCTGGTAAGGGCCGATTTTGCCCTAAAACTTTAGGTTCATCTGACGAAAGATTTTGGACACTTTTTAAACACATTAAGTGTCTATTTCAGTTGATTCAATTAATTTCTGTGAAGATCAACTGATTTAGTCATTAAAAACCCTCTGATTCAAGCTTAAATATGAAAAATCTATCAAATATGCCAAAAATGTCACTTTTCATACGGCTTTTGTCAAAAATGAAAGTGGCCCAAACGTGTTCATGCTCAACCTTTATATATGTTATGTATTTTCATCAAATACAACTTACATTTCAATATTAAAATGAACACAAAGTGGCAACTTTCATTTAAAACGAAAACCGCTAAAATTACTAAAATCTAATGTGAAGATTTCAGTAATATAGCATGACTTATAATGATGCTAGTATCCGATATATGTGCATTGTATTGTCAAAAACAGCCCATATTTATGTAGCAGAAGCATTGTACTTACCAATTAATAACTAAAAGTTTACATTTTAACAATTTTGTAAAACTGCTATATTTTGGGGCCAGAAAGGGGTCTAACTGGACCTACTCCTTTTCAATTTGATGGTTTTGCCAAAGTCTGCATATATTCATGAAGAACATTTGTATTTCAATGAACTAATAATTTGAGGTTCCTCTGTACCCACGTAATCCACAAAAATGGTATCCAAAGTGACAAAAGAATCCATTGTTATGATGAAGAAAGAATATTCCAAAATTTTTTCTTTGTAAAATTAGATAATAAGTAAGCTCATCTTATTCTAAATGTTACCTCATTTTCTGAGTTTTGTCTGAGGTAGTCTGCTAATCCACAAAGTAAGGTAAACCCTAAAGTTACTCCAGATCTAAAAATATGAAGTTAATAATAATTCTTATCAAATTTGCTGTCAAACAGAAATGGTTATTTTTGAAATCTCAAGAAGAGATTTTATATGAATTTATAGGGTTAAATATACTTTTCCTGTTAAAATCATTCCTGCAAATATTTTCTGTTGCTTAACTGAAACAGCTTTATGGTTCTTCATTGAATTTGGTCCTCAGCTAGTCATGAAGATTTGAGACAAACAAAAAAGTCCTTCAATTAATCTAATGTCTGTTGCATGCATAAAATTTAGCAAAAGAAAAATGTAATAAAACTTACATCTGTAACAATGGAGGTCTTTCTTTTGCTTCTACAACTGGTAAACAGCAATATACTAATCCTTTCTGTAAAATAAAGGACTACACAGTTTATATTTGATCTTTTTTTATATTTAAAAATGATTTACTACAGAATAAAGTTTTTAAACAACAACAATAAACAATTAAATAGAGATTATCTAGCAGTGTAACGGGTGTAATTTTGCAATAAAGATATTATAAAGAATATTTGTAATTTTTTTTTAAATAGTGGCATCATAATCTCATATCTGTTTTAAAACAAAACAAAGTGGTTGTAAACCTTAGAATATATAGTACACAACTTCACTTGTTCAGCTAAATTCAGTGGCCTTATCATCCCAGTAGTAGCCCTGTATTGGATAATTTTTCAATAAATATAAAATAGCTGGACCACTAGAATAAATAATGAGGATGTCAAGAGGGTGTATCTGCACGGAAGAACGCGAAATAAAATTGCCATTTCACAATGAACTAACAATTAAAAATTCCTTGCATGTTGATCTTTTTAACGATTTCAGGAAACACGGTGAATAACTAACCTTTTTCACGCACAGTGAAATAAAAATGGCAAACATGTTGCATGAAAATAACCCTTTACCACCCTCGATGATGTGTATTAGGAAAAATAATCTTTCTGTATCCAAAAGTTACTGTATTACTGTCTCATAATTATTTACCAATCTCTATTTATTATTGTAAAAGGAAGATTACTTACTTCTTCCATAACAAAATAATTCCAGTTATGTACAAGGGAGATAATTCAAAGTATAATATATATACCAACATAAAAGGGAAATTACCTGTTCAACCACAACCAAGGGCCAAATTATTCCTGTACTTGTAGACACTTCTACAACTGGCTTTTCTTCTACCCTAACACAGCTGTCTCTTCTTGGATTAAACTAGGAATTAAAAGAAAAATAATATATATTTCTGGTAAAATATGCAGTTTAAAGAAGAGCAAAGGCATATCTCATCATCTTTGTTTTTTTTATTACACTATTGGAATTTTACATGAATCTCCTATTTATATAAGAAAAACGTCAGAAGATACGAATAAATAAATAATACAAGGAAGAACTTACCACAATGACCACAAGAAAAGATGAAAATAAAGAAAACTAGAGGCTCTAAAGAGCCTGTGTTGCTCACCTTGGTCTATGTGCATATTAAACGAGGGACACAGATGGATTCATGACAAAATTGTGTTTTGGTGATGGTGATGTGTTTGTAGATCTTACTTTACTGAACTTCTTGCTGCTCACAATTATCTCTATCTATAATGAACTTGGCCCAGTTGTTGCAGTGGAAAATATTTTGTAAAAATTAACAAAATTTATGAAAATTGTTAAAAATTGACTATAAAGGGCAATAACTCCTTAAGGGGTCAACTGACCATTTTGGTCCTGTTGACTTTTTTATAGGTCTTACTTTGCTGTAAATTGTTGCTGTTTTTACAGTTTATCTCTATCTATAATACTATTCAAGACAATAACCAAAAGCTGCAAAACTTTCTTAAAATTACCAATTCAGGGGCAGCTACCCAACAAAGGGTTGCCTGAATGGTCTGAAAATTTCAGGGTAGATTGATCTTGAACAATCTGTGTAGGATTTGCTCTTAATGCTTTATTTTCAGAGATATGAGCCAAAAACTCATTTTAACCCTATGTACTATTATTAGCCATGTCTGCCATCTTTGTTCGCGGGTGTGGTTACTGGAAACAATTTTAAAACTATATACCCTAATGATGATTGTAGACAAGTTTGGTTAAATTTGGCCCAGCAGTTTCAGTTTCAGAGTAGAAGATTTATGTAAAAATTAACTACAACAGACGACGACAGAAGATGGACGATGGACGCCAAGTGATAAGAAAAGCTCACTTTGCCCTTTGGGCCAGGTGAGTTAATAAAATGAGATCATTAAAGACAAAATGTGTTCATAGGACAAATCACTATCATAGGCGACATATATAATCTTAAGATTGAGAAGAAAAACACGAAAAAATGGGACTATGGTAAGTAATTCTTCACTCATTCCAAATGGTTGTGAGAAGGTGTCACATAGGATTTACAGAATATTTTTACTGATAAAATGTTATCTTTTAATTTAACCACAGCTTGATCAAAGAAATTTAAACTGATGCCGATGAAACTTTATCTATACATTGAAGCAGACTGATGTGGGATAAATTATAGATTTCTAATAGTAATACAATGTAACTGTCATAATTTGCCCAATAATCCATTTATAAAATATATGATAAATGAACATGCCATTATATTGCAAACTATATTGAAAATAACAGGTTTAAGGCTTGACTTTTAAACTCACTTACAACCAATATATAGACTTAGAACAGGAAAACAAATATTCAATCATTTGGAATTTCAGATGAAAATTCAAAACTGTATAACACTTAATTTTGATTTAACTTCTCTTCCAATTTAAAGGTCCAAGGGGTGTAAATAAAACAAACATTTTTGAAAAAACATATCAAATTGACATCACAATAACGTTATTACCATTTCAACTCCATCCACCAAATGTCCCAGCTCAAATAATAAACCATTGACCAGTTCCTGGTCTGAAGGAAGGCTGACATAATTCTCGTCTTGTGTTTGTTTTGCTTTCTTCTCTGCTACCGGGAAAGCCCTAAATCAAAACATAACAAAACCCAATTACATGACATAAAAATATGAAAAGGCCAATATGATAATAAAGAGGTGTTATGTTTTATTAAATATCATTTACCTCAGTCAACCAATGAGCAATTGTGGTATTAAAACAAACGAAAAAGTATATCCTGATGTTAAGTAACCACTACACTACAGTGTGTTATAATTATATAATTTATTAATTTCATCTCTTATCCTTAATTTAATACTGTCTGAAAAAACTCTGAAATATATATTTAAATATAAACTAAACTTATCAAGACTGTAGGTAAATTGCCTTATTTTGTTGTGGGTTGCTGTCATTGATGTACACCATCATCTTTTTTTAAATTTTATCCTGTTACCCTGCTTCCATGTTGAGTAAGCTGTGTAATGTGGGTATATTTTGTTTTTGGGTAACAGTTAATTTTTGGGTCCTCTTCACTTTCCGCTTCTAAAGATAAAACTATGTTGATTTCTTTGAAAAATTAGAGACAATGAATTATATTTCAATAACTAAAGTTTCAAGTGTAAGGTGTAAATTTAAGGATAAAAACAGTATACTGGGACTAGGTATACTCTTTGTCAGATTTTTTAAAATTATTATTTGCACTTGTGACAAAACGGAAAAATTCTAGGTGAGCCTCCTTTATATCCTTTTTCTAAAGCTCATACAAATAAATTTACATTTTCTGACATTATAAAAAAGAAGATGTGGTATGATTTCCAATTCAATTCAATTCAATATTTTATTTAAGTCTCATCTCTCAATAATATATAATACAACATTACATTAAAAATGTAAAAATGTATATACATTTGTAAATATAAAAAGAGAGCCATTCTGTACAGAATTACAAGAGACTATAACATTAAAAATTATATAAAGAGTTCATCTATTATAAAACATATTGACATTAACATTATTTACAGTATTAAACATTTCTACGTCTATTTAAAATAAGATTACAGGCTTTGGCACAGCTAAAATCATATTATTATCTGTTAATAAAAACACTAATTTCTGTTTATCATTAAAAGACATAAAATCACTATTAAAATGTGTTGCTTCATCAAATAATTTTTTCTAAAAATGTCATATAAAGGACACAATAAAATAACATGGGCTTCATCTTCTAAAATATTCATACAATTATCACAGACTTGATCTTTTAAAATTAATTTTTCAAATCTCCCCGTTTCTATTCTTAATGGTGCTACACCACAACGAAATTTGGCAAAAGAACTCCTTTGCGAAAATGGCATTGGAATTTTACAATAAGTTTCCGTTTCAAAACTCTTCTTTAATACATCATATGTACGAAGTTTGTTACCACCTTTACCAGATAAAGCTTTCTCTGATTGTAAATTGCCTTACCACTGTTTGACATATTTACTAAACATTTTAGACGTACCCGTATTGACAATTGAAGTACTGTCAACATATTCTGTAATGATACACAAATGTTCTGCATTATACTCAGAAAATGTTTTCCTTTATACATTAAAATTCCAATTTTTTATACACTTATGTGACAACTCTTCAAGCCCAAATGACACGAAATTAACACTATAGTACTGTTAGCTCAAAATGAGCAATTCATACACACTGACACAGGCAGATCAGCATTTAATAGGGGGTTCTAACCAAGACAAAGGGGGTTCCAATTACATGTCCTATTAAAATCAATGATGTCCAAAAAAGGGGGTCCCAACCCGGAACCCCCTCTGATCCGCGCTGGACACAGTCAATGTACATAATAATATTGTATGTTTATGTGTACATGTATATTAATGTACAAATGTATCATCTTTGTTGCGGATATTGTGTATATGTGTATTTGATGGTAACTGTTGCTTGTAAATACCCCATGTGGCATCTTAATTGGAATAATAAATATTTGAATTGATTTTAATATTTTAAAACATTTTTACTTAGAAATATCCTAGATCTAGTTTGAATAACCTTATTTGTACATCATGCAAAAATTCAGTTTTGAACATGTTGAAGTTATCATAACCCTTTTTCATACTATATCACCAAAATTAAAGCCACTGTTTTTTAAATCATGCATGTGACTAGTCCAAATAATTAATGACGTCTGTCAAGGCAAATTTTTTTTTCTGGGACTAGCATTGTGACAATTAAATTTGTTCAAAACTGTTTTATTTTAAATAAAAATTCTTAAACTTTAAAGTAACCTTGTGACCTGAGGCAATTTCTATTTGACTAAGGGGATACCCTACTGGAGCAATCTATGGTCACATGAAATATTTATGGATAAATGATTTTACAACTGTGAGAAGTAAGGTTTTATAGGTGAATTAAATATACCTTGAAAACAAAAGCTGTCTTTCACAGTCTTTTGAATTCGTTGAGAATATCAATATCTTTCGTAAAGACATCTGTATTACTTTGTTACTCTATCATCAAGTCGTTCTTGTGTTAATCGATCCTTCTTTCTGTTTCTACTTTCACTTTTAATCACAATCGATACTATTTTGATTTAAGTTATCTGAAATGGTAAAAATCAATAGCGTCCCGAAATATAAGCATTTGGATTGTTTCGGTCTTTTTCTTATTACCTATAATGATTGACTATTCCGAATAACCAAGGAAGTTTATTGAAGTGTGCAGTCCAAATAGTTTCGTCCAAACAGATTTTGCCTGGTGTACGTGACAGGAAAGTCGGTCTCCTGTCTCTAACAGGATGGGAGATCCAAATGAAAAGAAATTCGCATGAGAAAAATGGATGCATATGGGACACAGAAAGATAAAGAATCAGAGAAAAAATAAGGACCCTTTAACAAAAGAACAACAAAAGAGGCAACGTTCATTTGTTATATACATACCAAAAAAACTGTTTTATTATCCTTATTCATTTGTTTTATTGCATTAATTGTGACTTATGTTCCAAGAAGATATTTCTTGCCTTTTGATGAAGAAAATCCTTATGCCGCGCTTGGTGAGGAAGGAATAAAATTATTCAGGAAATATGACAGGAATGGAGACGATCAGCTGTCCATCAGTGAATATGAATCTCTCTTCTTTCAGATGCTAGGAAATGGACTCAACGTAAGTATTAAAGCTTACATGTTGGATATATCTGGGAGAGAAGGTACATGTTACAAATCATAATCCACAACTCGATCACAACAATAGTCAATAAATTGTAATAGGAGGGTACGATGCCCTTTACTGACAGAGTCGAATGGTATTTTTAGCTACCTTAGCGTTAGAATTGGTTAAAATTTTACTGTGACTCATCAAAATATCCTTGATCATGATTCGTCAGAGGTCTTAAATAATCTATTGTTACCTATATTTTGGAAAAAATTAAACGTGATTGCCAAAATCAGTTTACTTTTTTATTGCCTAAAAGAAAGTGTACATTTTATGCTCATGCACCAAAAATAACAGTTAATGCATTTGGCAAGAGTTTTTTCTTGTTATTCATCATGAACATGGTGAAGGTATACAATGCATCCTCCTTATGACCCTCCAATAGAGAGCAACTAAACAACAACCACAGGCTTCTGATTTGGAACAGGCAAAGTATGCTGACCTCTTGCAATATTAAATAGACTTCTAAATTTGCAGCAGTATACTTTTAATCAACATGTGCATGTAAATAAAAGATTTAAAACGGATTACTAAAAAAACAAAAGGGTTATAGAAAAAAGCATATCAGACAATTGTCATAGCAGAAAACACAAGAAATACATTGTACATTTGTAGCTTATAAAATTCAATTTGAAGTAAAAAAAAAATCAAGTCACTAATTTAATATGCAAGCACTTAAAGAAAGTGAAATAATAATATAAAACAACTATATATCTGTCATGTCTGTATACATGTAAATATATCAGAAGAAAAAAAATGCATTGTTTCTTAAAATAAATTTTTGTAATCATTAAAATGCATGAAAATACATCTGTGGCAAAAAATTGTAATGATTTGGTGCATTTATTACACAGATAAATATTGTTTTTGTTATATGGGAAAATTTGATTCCATGCCATCTGTTGTCTGTAAACTTTATTATCAATAAGTACTGATATACTATATCCATGTATTATAAATGGCCTGTCGGAAATTTTGATGTTAATTTTGTCATTAAATGATACAATTTGATATTTTAATCAAAACATACATGTACATAAAACTTGCAGTGTTTGTGTATAAATTATAGAAAAATAGAGGATATTGGTTACATTTGTATCCATAAGGGAACCAGTTTATACATCTGAGATTGAGTTGTGCTGGTCATGACTGTAGAAACTAAACAACATTGCACCATACACATGCAGTAACACACAGAAGATGACTTTCATTTAATTCATAATTTATTTCCTTAACTAAAGCTTGCTACCACGGCTGTGACTTCCGAACACATACATGTTTCACCCAACAAGTGTGGTTTTTTTTAAATGACCTTGACCATGAGGGTCTTCAAAGGTGGAAGGTTTTACTCAATCATTTAAAATTTAGTATATCAAAAAGAATTAAACAAAATTAAATTTTTTTTAATTAGAATTGACATAATGTGTTGACTAGTGTAAACAAGTTATGTTTATAAAAAAGGCTAATACATGTATTTATAAGAAATAAATAATACAATTGATAATTCTTTTTAAGCAATGTCTTATTTTAAAAGGATAAAGCTCAAGCTTTTAAGGAGTTATTGTTACTTAGCATATATAAAATCCATTGTCAATTAGAGAAATAATTTAACTGTCTATCATGTCTAGATAGATAATTAAAACATAAACATGATAAAACATAATTAATGTAATGATAAATTCATGGAGACTCAAACATATCAATAAAAATCTAACCAGAAATTAACTAAACTCTGTCATATAATCATCTACTTAATAAGTACATGACATAAACAAAAACACAAAAAAAGCGACATTAATCTTCCTGATCTCAAAGTCTAGATACAAGAATCCTGTACTTTGCCCTATATTATTGTTAAAATGTACGTGTAAACCTACATGTAATAAATCTAGGGAAAAGTAGTACAATATATAAGATTTGCTTTCTTAGGAGTATTTTTATTAGAAAATGAATACGATTTGTGAATTTTTTGGCATTTTTTTTTTTATCTATTTTTATCCCATGTTTATATTTGAAATGAATGGGAGATTTTTTGGCCTTAGTTCTGTTCTGATATCTACATTTTTAAGTGCAATATATATATGTATAGAATTATAAAATTGATAACCAATTCGGGCCAACCATAACCAAAGTTAAGAGTCACTCAGTGAATTTATTTTTTAACAATAGGACTTTAGTCCTTATTTCTTCCATAATGTTATCATACTCTGCAAAACCAGTTGTTAAATTACTTAAGTTCTAGTCAATTTACAATGTCAAACATAAGGTCTAGCAGAAAATACTGAAAGAATGAAATAGATATTTAATTTTACTGTTTCATGTGTTTGTTAAGAAATTAATTGCTTGCATTGATTATTGCAATTTTAAAGAAAGGATATATAAAACTGCTAAATTAGTTTTTTCTGATTTCAGCAAAATCTGAATACAAATATATGTACATGTAGGGAATATCAGAATGCAAGCTCTTTTTATAGTGATACTCAACCAATGGCAGTCTTTGCAATAATTTCTTAATTTCATATACATTTGTACAAGCAGTTATGTGTTTTGAAGATGCCATGCAGCCCAAGATTTTATTTCGTCTTCATCCACCAGTAAAAAGAAGATAATATATAATTAATTTCACATATATACAATGTTTGAATTTGAATTGTTTGTTTGTTTAGTTGACAGAATTTGAGTACAATCCAGAACAAGAAATAGAAGAAGATGACCAGTTTGTTACCATGAGAGCTTATTTTACACCGTTAGTAATAGAGACTATGACAAAAGATTTGGAAGAATCGGTAAGAAATTTAAGAGTAAGGTGAAAAACCTCCTGCATAAGTGCTAGTGGCTGTCTGCTTTTCAGTCGATTATAAAAGTTATTCATACAATATTTGCTTCACTATCTTGTGTTGTTTTTTTGTTTTTTTTATTATCAACCTGGTTCTTTCAAATTTAAAATATTATGAACAACATTGTAAATTTAAAATTTTCAAGTAGATATAAATGTACTGGGAAAAAGCTTTTATTTATGGGCTATTAAGGGTTGTATATTCCATATTTTATCAAGTTAGAAAAGCATGAATTTTTTAAACCTTTTAAAATGCATTTTCTCATTGATTTATCCTGTGCATTGTATGAACATAATGCGAAAATTAATGAATTAATGATTTTCATTTCCACAAACCGAAAAAAACCAAAAAAAAACAATTGAAGTTCATAATTTATAAGAAAAATATTAAACAACTTCTTTCATATCTATTTAAAATTTGTACAACAATTAGTTTATTGGATTTCATGTTCAGAAATGAAGCAATTTAGACGTTTTTTTTTTTTTATTGTTTAAAAAAACCTAACTCTCACTTTTGATCAACTAGTCTATTAAAGTTTGTATTGATCCAATGAATTGTTCAGAAATGGTTGAGTGACACCAAGGTGTATGTCGATAACATAGATTGTTCATTTGAATCAAATTTCATATTTAAGTATCAATTGTTTAAATTTAAATATTTATAAAACGTGTTACATATATAGATTTTTTATTCAAAATTTGATAGTGTTGTTCCATTTCTAGTGTTAAATGAACAAAGAAAACAATATTAGGGATACATTAGGATTGAGTTTTTATTTATTTACCCATAGGGAAATTTATTAATATGATACTGTACACGTACATTATGATTTCTTTTTTAAATATCCTTTTATTTTAATATTCTTCACTAAAAATGAACTAAATTAATATTTTTTTTTACTAATAGGAATTTTTTAAATGTTCCTTGGAGTTTTTGATCTGTTTGGATATAATAATAAAAAAATTGATATTGTAATGTAGTAGAACTGTTCTATTCCATTCCATTTTTTTTTGCGTCATTATAATGTACAGCAAGTCAAAACACATTTAAAACTATTAGAATAAAATAGAGTATACTAGAGGGTATTCCATAAAATTATGACATCTTGAAAGGCTATTTTAATTTTTGCTTTGATGCCATCCTGTGCAGGCTTTTTGTATTTTTTTTTTGCTTTGACTATGTCATGTGCATCAAAGCAAAAAAACAAAATAGCCTTTCAAGATGCCATAATTATTTGGACTAACCAATGGGTGATACCAATCCATAAGGCAAAGAAGAACACATAACAGCATGGACAAAAGAAATTTGAGGAAAAAACAAAAAAAAGCCCACACACACATCAATACATAAGCAACACAATATCCCATGTGCTCTAGGAGAGTCAGCAGTTTTTGCCTCACACATGTCAGAAAAAAAGACCATACCCTCTTTTTATTGGATTTCATGCTACATGTATTAATTAAAGGAATTCATTGTGACATCACAATCTTCATTGAGCATGCCTGGTCATGATATATAGTACAAATTCATATGAAGTACGAAAACATATGATCTGACCATAATTTTAACTATTTTACTGAGTAATGCACAATAATGGTTGTAGTGCATTGGTAACTTAGATGTCTGGTGATATTTTATGTAAAGGTAATGAAGTCCATCAAGTGTGTTTCATTAGTGTTAATCAGATAACAGTTATCTCCCTTTTTGAAATGAAATTTTTGTTCTTGGTAATCATATATTTTTATTGTGAATCTTTTGGAAATAAATTTCCTGTGTTGATAAGGGGAAATGTGCATATGGTTATCATGCATTACACTTTAATTTCTTTATTCAAAGTGAAAAGGACTTCAAAAGGTAATTACTGTAAAAAAAAAATTGAAAAAAAAGATGTCTTATTACTTCACACACTATGGGTAAATTCTGATTTGATTTCAAGACAATTCTCGGTATCTACTTTCTTTTTACAATCATTTATATTGAAAGGGAGATACAGATTAAAACTAAATGAAAGGTGTTTTTGATTAATTAGTATGTTGTAAACTTGGTTTAAGATATCAAGTGAATGTAACTATGTTAGAGTCCACAATTTATTACATGACAATTTGCTTGAATCTGACCACAGCTATTGTATTGATGCATAAATTAATTGCATTTAATTTGAATAAACAGAAGTGTATTTTTACCTTGAATTCCTATGTTATTCTGTACATTTTCAGTATTTTGATTATTCTGTATAAATTATATTTTCAGTATTTTGGAAATATCGATTCCCTGTCTGGACTAAAAGAGTGGACCAAACTAAATCATGAATGGATGAACTTTGGTGTTAGACATTTTTCTATGTTCTTCCCAAAGGAGAGAGTCCAACAAGGCCATATATATGATCTTTATACGGAAGAAAGATCATTCATGTCATCCATTGGTGCATCACATTTATCAAGTAATCGTTTTTATCCATCCAAAATAGATGACAAGTTGATTGGATTATATCGTATCCTGTCAATGTTTCATCCAAGACCTTTTTTGATGATCAGATTTCCGCCAAAAGGTGGCGTCGCTCTTGTTCGAGCTCAAAATAATGATTATATTGAAATCGTTTTTAGGTAAGTATAAAAAGATGATAAGGGTCTTTGATGAACATTGAAACGATCTATAATGGTCTATATATTATTTTTAGTATAAAAAGATGTGCCTTCACATACATGCAAAAATAATTATGAACCTGGCAAGGCAGGTTGAAAACTAAGAATATCTTGAAAAGTATAGTACCATACTTTGAACAATTGTTTTGTAAAGGTAGTCTAGATTGAATAGAACAGGGTAAAAGTAGTTTTTTGTTTAAAGTTGCACATCTGTAGATAAATTGGCACTCCCACCACATCTTCCTATATCTATATAAAGTTCTTACTGAAAATAAGACACTTAATAATGCCTTTAAGAAACAAAAACTTTTAAACTTCTAGTATGAATAGTCATTTAGTATCAATTATTAACATGTGTATATGAAAAAAAAATGAAAAAAAAACAGAAATTTCTTATTTCTATTTTAGGTTCCATGCTGAATTCCAGTTGAAGGAGCCACCACATAATCCATTCTGGTTTACACCAGCACAGTTTACAGGAAGTCTTATTGTTTCTAATGATTATACAAGAATACTTAACTTCAACTTATATGTACCATCAGATAAAAAATTAAATGTTGGTAAGTAAGAGGAGATAACTATTATTACAATGTCAATATTTGTTTTTCTTTGTGAAAAAATGCTAACACTCATAATCTTATTGTCTATGGTCTGTGGCAGTACAGCATATTACAAATGTTTGATTAAACATCAACCAATACACAATTGATTGATTATTGATGTTTAATGCCACCTTTGATAATACATATGAAAAATCGTACAGTTGCAGTATAAAGTCTTGTGCACTACACTTGAGCATCACATTTTATTTCCATCTTAGACTTTTAAAAGACAAAAGTCAGACCTATCTCTATTCTAGAAAGTACATTGTTTTGTATTCCATTCATGCATCTCTGCTTCAATTAATGAGAGCCTTTTTTTGAGGGGAAAAAGAATATGAAACAATTCTATATTTTTGTTGAAATACGTAAAGTTATTTATTATTAAATAAAAAGCTGACTTTCTTGTTCCAATTGTTTATTGTCTCATTGATATGTGCCCAACATCTATGCATAACAATTTTTTTTATAAATATTTATATAGATATGGAATGGTTAAATGGACCAAGTGAAAATGAAAATATGGAAGTTGATATTGGTTATATGCCTCTAATGACTGCCAACATTACTGCTAAATCACGATTAAGAAGGCATTCACATGATACAGAGGAACCAATAGAAACAGACGACACGTTACAAGATACTGTCAATAACATTATTTGGACTCATGAAATAGGTTTAGATGATGCCCTTCAACAGCTAGAAGTAAAAATGTATCCATTTAAAAAAGTAAGTGTCTCTTTAAATATAAGATACAAGTATAAACCAGTTTGGACAATAAACAACTTGTAGGAAAATAGTTGGGTATCTAAAAAAATTATAATTTACTAGTTTTAATTTACAGTCAGACTAAATTAATAGTTTTAAAAGATCTTTGGTTAGTAGTAATATACCGGTTATTAATGTCATATTTCTGTCTGATCTCCTTGTAAATGCAATATCTATAAGGGTTCAATTGAAAATATTTTTTATCTGTGAAACTATGTGCATTGATATACATTGTACTATGAAAAAAATAAAGGGAGATAACTCTGCTCTTAAACATGTGTATTAATAATATTAAAACTCTTTTTCTCATACAAGTAAGTGCTATTCATTGGAAAAATTCATTTGGTGTTGGACAACACTTTTTATACATAAACCGTAGAGTAATTTTTGTTATCACTTGTAACAGAATCATACTTGTGTCTAATTACTGACAGAAAAAAAATATGGGATGTCCAACCCTCCCATAATTTTTTTCCCTGGAATATCCTAAGCTTTTCCTACAAATAGTGCTATAAACTTTTAAGATGAGTAGTAAACTTTTGTTCACATTCCAAAATAATGTACTTCTATTTGCACCACATAAAACATCTATAATACAGAATACACATACATGTAAGGTGATTCATTCAAAAATCACTCAGATAGTGAATATTCACCCTAAATGCTGTTGACTAGTAGTGTTTCACTGTGAAATATTTTTCTATATATATTAAAAGCAATATATCATGCTTGTAAATCTGATTTTCTAACTTTTGATTTTAACACTTTACATGTACAGCAGAACCGCTTCCAGGCACTTTGACCTGTTTAACATTAACTCTGTGCTTTATATACCAGTTAATATATTTTTTCTATTTTTGCAGAATAAAAATTCTTGATGGAAAATCTAATATAATACCTTTTTGAGCTTCAGAATCTAAGTCGTCTTAGATTTTCTGAATTTTAGTGTTGAAATGGTTTTGTCAAAATTTCATGAATTTGTTAAACAAGAAGGTTGTTAAGCCATAGTTGGAAGTTAAATAAAAAGTCAAAACTGTATAAATATTCTCTAAAAGTTAATGTTTTTTTTTGCAGATTACATACTACAATTTTACAGAAACTATAAAGAAAGCACAAGAGGAAAATAAATTAATACATTCCATATTATTATGGGGTGCTTTAGATGATCAGAGTTGCTGAGGTTCTGGGCGAACTCTCCGGGAAACGTCCCTGGAAAGTTCGCCCGTGATTTCTCTTCTTGAAGAGAGATTCATCAGTAACTGGAATTTAGTGGTTGATTTGAAGGTAAGTCGTAATGATATTTAAATGGTCTAACAAGGATTCTTTTTAATTTTTTGAAAAGTTGAGACTGAAAGGTATAAATTGAAGTGTTGCAACTAGATACAATATCTAGTTTCTGATTAAATGGTTTACCATTGTAAATTTCCTTTTTATGCCCTCGCTAGGGGCATTTTGTTTTACATTTGTCTGTCGGTACATGCATACAACTGTATGTCTCTGTTCGCTAACCTTAGTTTCTCTCTAATATGAAAGTTATACACAATTCTTATTACAACCAAACATAGATCAAGTTTTAATACGGGTGGCCTTTTTCATGTTGTTCTGGAGTAATGTCCCTTTTTATTTAATTAAATAGTCAGAAATTGGCCTAAACAACAGCAGCAAATGAGGTAAACAATATAAAAAAAGATAAAGCGCACAATGATGAACAAAAAATAAAAACAACAGCTACTTGAATTTATTTAGCATACCCTGGTAGAAGTTTTATTTATGGAAGTAGTGCTCATTCTTGGCAGAATCAGTTTCTATATAAATATACATAAGGTCAATATTAAGTAAATATCCACTGTGATCTGTTAAGAATATAACATCTACAAGTGTGTATGACAGGGAAATATTTAAAAGTGACACCATTAGTGTCTTGCAAGGGTTGTTATAGATACATTATAGATTCATCCTTCAAAGTGAAAGTAAGCATTTAGGACAATTTGAAAAAAAAAATCTTAAACACAAAATGCAGATTTTTGTTAAAATATTGGAATATTATCTATTGACGCACTTTTCTTTTTTTTCTCAGGAATTTGAAAAAGATTCCTCTCAACCAGAAATCCAGAAAATAGCTGCACATTTCATGGAGAATTATAAATTCCCAGTCATGATGTATGTAACTTTTCCTAATGGTACAATAGTACATAAAGTCAACGCAAACGATTATATGGACCAAGGAGAGGGTTTTATGCAAAATCCATATGCTGCATTCCTTAAAACTGGCATTGCAAATGCTGAAAAGATGGCATAATTCTATGATCTTTTTAAGGGCTATTCAATTAAAATGTATGTGGGAGGGTAGGAAGGGACTTTCAAATATCCCTACAACCAAGAAACATTTTACGATAATTTTGTATGATGGTAATACATGTAGAAGCATACTGAAAAAGAACCATGACTTACATTCAATTATTAAAATTCCCTACTTACCCTCCCACATACATTTTAATGGAATAGCCCTAATGTTAAATCAAAATATTAAAATCTATGCAAAATCAAATGGTATTCAGGTATATTTTTATACAGTCACATAGTTTTGTAGTTGTTGGTATTTTTTGTGGTTGATTCATATTTGATACATAAAAATTATTATTATTGTTGAGGTATTTTTTTATTTCTGTGGATTGTGTTGTTCGGAAATAAAATTATATATAAAATTTCTTTTTGAAGGTATTGCCATAGGTACTTTTCTCTGACAATATATTTACCTTTAAACTGTAATATAACCATGTTATATTAAAGAATATAATATAACTGTGTTATTCCTGTTCGAATTGCAACTGTTTTGAAATTTTAAAAAATAATCTTTTTAATATCTAAGTATGGATCGTCTGTCTCATGCGGTTGGAAATATCTCAAACTTTAGATATTAGTCCCCTCTTATAATAAAATGTCTCATGTACAATAATTTACATTAAAAGTTATCTTTTTGAATTGTGTAACATAAGAACAATGTTAATTCCAACCGTGCCCTTTTATCTGACTTAATCATGTGATTGGTATGATCAGACATAGGCGGATCCAGGGGGTGGGGGGCCTGTGGGGCCCGGGCCCCCCCTTTCGTGGGAAAAATTTGGTTGATTATATAGGGAATCATTGAAGCATGACTGGAGCGGGCCCTACCTTAGTTTAGTCAGCGGGCCCCCCCTTAGGAAAAGTTCTGGATCCGCCACTGTCAGACACATAGAAGCAGATTGTATTTAAACTTCAATATAAAAATTGTTAATCAGGACATTCATAAATTTCTATTTAATAAATTGTAACACACAATTTATATCTCTAGTGACCTTTGAATGTGCTTATCAATACTAAATATTTTCTTTGTTTTATGACTATGATTGAATTGAAAATCAAAAGAAAATATTAATATTGTTATGCATAATATGTGTTTAAGAGCATACGATACAGTTTTGATCCTGTATTTACAGTTTGAAGAAAATTTCCATATAGGCTATTTTGTGTCTGATTAAATCAAATATGTAATAAAAAATATACCTTCATGTGCTACTTTTTGAGTTAAATGAGGTCGAAATTTTGTATATTTGCTCAAAATTCGGATTTCTGGCTGTATTTTCCTTTCGAAAGAAAGACATAACTTCTTTGTTTTAAAAGATAAACACAAATTGTTTTTTGTTAGATAGTTTGTAATTTCTGTATTTTATAAGGATTCTAAAAATTTATGCATTTTTTATTCAGAAATAACTCATATTTATCAAATGGTCATGAATTGAGAAAAAAAACGTCATATTTTGCTGTAGATTTATCAAAATTAAAAAAATTGCTGTATTTACAGTCTTATAAAATTTGGTCCACATAATCTCCCTGCAAAATGAAACAAAATTTTGTTTTAAAAAAATAGGGGTCCATGCACTCGTTTTCAAATTAAATCAGTTTGAATGATGAAAATCAGTCGAAAAATGCATCTTTTCCCGATATGTCACAGTTTGATGTCGCGAAAATAACATTTTACATTAGCAACGTCATTACCCCCCCTGTAACTGTATCGTATGCCCTTAAGAGAAAAATGATCTCAGATTTTGTTTTTTATATTTCCTTTTTTGAAAGGGGTTCTTTAAGTGGCATTTTAAGTGAGGTTATTGTTTCAAGAATCTTTTAAAATGCATGCTAACTGTTTGATGGAACTTAGTGAACATTTTTTTAGTTTAACAGTAGATATGTTGGTATTTTTGGAATCATACATCTACTAAGTCAACCATAAATTGTAAACACAGTAGTATTTGTTGAAGGAAATTGGGATCAAAGTGCACATTAAGCAACATTTTAATAAGAGTGGTAACACCTCTGATCTTTTTGAAGTTCTATTAAAAGTCATTTACCAGAAAAGGGCTTTGGATGCAGACGAATGAAGTGCTACTTTAATTTTTTATGCAGAATCTGGTTATTAGACATTTTTATGTATATCTTTTAAATGATTTGGTAACTGGTTCAGTTGTTGGTGAATTGACTTTGAGAATAAGTTGTGCTATGGTTAATTTTAATATTTATCCATAACAACTTATACAAATTGTATGCTATCAAGTCTATCATTTACACATGTATATATATATTTCATATAGTTTAGTAAAGGTTTATTAGAGTGACTTGATTGTTAATGTTACTCTCCACAGATTGCAGTATGAAATTACAAATATACTTTAATTTTACTTTATATAATAAGGAGATGTGAAATGATTGCCATATAGTCAACTATCCACCAGAGTTCAAATAAAGTGGATGTAAGCAATTTTAGGCATTCGTACGACCTTCAATGTTTGCATCATTATTTGCACACTTAACATTGATGACTTATGGGCGATTCTTTTGCAGCAGTTACGTAATATTTCTTACAATTTGAACAGTGTGATTTTAGGAAACACATTGTTTTTGCATTTTAAATTAACTGCAATAGGTGAAGAGAAACACTTATCATCAAGTCATAGAAATATTTTTGCGTTACATTTTTATATTGCCATGGAAACAGAACATATTATCACCATGGTAACAGTGTATGAAGACAATGTCATAAACCATTCTTGGCTGGATATTGTTTGATGTTTTACTAGTTACAATGGTTTTGTTAAAGTGTTTTGTTACCATAGCAATATATATTCCACTAGTGATTTTTTTTTATATGAAATATATTATAATTATCAGTATTCATAAGTGGGTGTTTTGAGGTAATGGTAAATTTCTGTGATTGATAAATCTATTTAAATTATTTTGCTATTAAAATTTTATTTTTGTTAAGTACTTATTTGTTTTTATTTACCCATCTGTCAACCATAGATGTATAAAGAAAGGTAACAGTAGTATACTGCTGTTCGAAATTCATAAATTTTTGATTGAGAAAAAAACAAATCAGGGCTACACACTAAAACTGAGGGAAACACATCAAATATAAGAGGAGAACTACGACACAACAGAAACACAACATTAAAATGTAACACACATAGAAACGAACTATAATATAACAATGGCCATTTTCCTGACTTGGTACAGGACATTTTAAGAAAAAAATGGTTGGTTGAACCTGGTTTTGTGGCATGCCAAACCTCCCGCTTTATAATGGCAACGCATGGTATTATTGTTGATGACTGTCCATTTGTCCCCATGCATCAATCTAAGCATGCTTAAGGTAAAATAATAAAAGTTCAGAACTCCAAGGAAAATCCAAGATGGTAGTCACCAACAAATGGTAAAATAAAAAGTTCAAACACACCAAAGGAAAGGGCAACAATAACACATTCTCGACTTGGTACAGGCATCTTCTTATGTGGAAAATAGAGAACTAAACCGGACTTTACATCCAGCCAAACCTCTCACTTGCGTGACAGTCTCATAAAAAAAATTCCAATACATTGACAACAATGTGTGAATAAAACGAACAGACATAATAAGCAAAAATGTATTTGTCATCATTGGTGAGTTTTTCTTTATTATATATTTCTGCTTTTTTTATGAATAATAGCTCCCTTAAATTGTGATGATGATTTTGTAAATTGTCTCTTTCCCAATTATGATTTTTTTTCTTCTGAATATGGATTCATATTATGATTTAGTGATGCACACATACTGGGAGATGCTTTCCTGGTAAACACACTTAATTGGTTTCGATTTTTTTGAAGTTTTCCCAGATATTTGTTTATCCCTTTGATTTATATCTTCTGATTGGATTTTTGTTAGGTTTTGAACATCAGTAACTATTGTTGCATTAAATTTAGTGTTGACATTTAACTTATCAGAATAAGGACATTATTTTATATTTTTGGTTTTTTTTTTTCTTGCAGTAGGCTGTCAAATGCTGTCACGTGTGTTTCTTTTTTTTTTAGCCCATATCGCTGTCTCCTATTTTATTTTGTTATAATTGTCTACTGATTTTGAAATAGTCTTTTTATTCTGAATCAAGATCTGGTAAGTTTTTAAGCTGACAGCATTAAAAAAATGGTTAGGGTTAAGGGTATAATCTTTTTGTCTTCAATTAAAGGAAAATCATGAAGTACTCCTTGCATCAACAACATGAAGGTATAGTCTGTAGGCAAAACACCGGATTTCATGAAATGTTGTAAGATTTTGTTAATAATTACAAGAAGTAAAATTGAGAATGGAAATGGGGAATGTGCCAAAGAGACAACAACCCGACCATAGAAAAAAACAACAGCAGAAGGTCACCAACAGGTCTTCAATGTAGCGAGAAATTCCCGCACCCGGAGGCGTCCTTCAGCTGGCCCCTAAACAAATATATACTAGTTCAGTGATAATGAACGCCATACTAATTTCCAAATTGTACACAAGAAACTAAAATTAAAATAATGCAAGACTAACAAAGGCCAGAGGCTCCTGACTTGGGACAGGCGCAAAAATGCGGCGGGGTTAAACATGAGATCTCAACCCTCCCCCTATACCTCTAGCTAATGTAGAAAAAGTCAACGCATAACAATACGCACATTAAAATTCAGTTCAAGAGAAGTCCGAGTCTGATGTCAGAAGATATATTGGTCTCTATTTCTTGGTCTGGGTCTGCATACATTCCACAGTAGTTTTCCATTTCACCACCTTTCCATTTAATGTTAAATTTTCAAAAACCATGAGCCTATATCTGTAAATTGTAGACATAACTTTATTAAAGCATGATGTGATTCAGTCAAAGATTAATCAATACAATGGGCTAAACGCCACATTAGAGACTTTCATACTTTTACCGAATTGTTCAATGATATGAGGTCGTCAATACAAATTAGAATAAAGCAACTGAATGGGTGGCGAACGGTTTTGGTAATCAGTGCTCTTCAACTTTGTACTTGTTTTGGCTTTCAAACTTTTTTCATCTGAGCGTCACTTGTTAACTTTGTGTGGACGAAACGCGCGTCTGACGTATTTAAGTTTAAACCTGGTACCTTTTGTTAGCTATTATTCGTGTGTTTCTCTGTCCTATATGTTCCCCCATTCATTTGTATTGTAGTCCTGTTGTTATTTTAATGTTATATTTAACATTGTCATAAAAGCGGGAGGTTTGGCATGCCACAAAACCAGGTTCAATCCACCAACTCTGTACCAAGTAAGGAAAATGGCCATTGTTATATCAATAATGTGGTCATTTTTATAAATTTCCTGTTTACAAAACTTTGAATTTTTCGAAAAACTCAGGATTTTCTTATCCCAGGCATAAATGACCTTAGCCGTATTTGGCACAACTTTTTGGAATTTTGGATCCTCAATGCTCTTCAACTTTGTACTTGTTTGGCTTTATAAATATTTTGATATGAGCGACACTGATGAGTCTTATGTAGACGAAACGCGCGTCTGGCGTACTAAATTATAATCCTGGTACCTTTGATAACTAATTATATTATAGTTCGTTTCTGTGCGTTTTACATTTTAATGTTGTGTTCCTGTTGTGTCGTACTTCTCTTATATTTGATGCATTTCCCTCAGTTTTAGTTTGTAACCCGGATTTGTTTTTTTTTCTCAATCGATTTATGAATTTTGAACCGCGGTATACTACTGTTGCCTTTATTTATGCCATATTTATCTTCAAAGACCCATGCAGTGCTGAGCACATGTCTCACCTTCATGACAAATATATTGTTATCCACACAGAAAAACCATAGATTTATAT
The DNA here is from genome assembly GCA_019925275.1 of Mytilus edulis. Classification (NCBI taxonomy): domain Eukaryota; kingdom Metazoa; phylum Mollusca; class Bivalvia; order Mytilida; family Mytilidae; genus Mytilus; species Mytilus edulis. The sequence goes on along the minus strand of CM034350.1, from coordinate 78,295,003 downwards.
CGTTTTTGAACGTAAATCTTATTAACAGTAGATAAACCTTGATCCCGGAATTAGATAGTACAATTTCACTTGGAAACTCAACATATACGCCCCTGACTATTACCAATGAGTAAATGCTTATAGGTCTGTTCGGTGTACGTTTAGAATTTAATTTCCTCCAAAGTTGAAGAACTTGACTTTCCTTCAATGTACTGAAAACCGCAATAACGTACAAGTGTCTTTACGTTTTTATGAATTTACTGTTTGCAAAAGTATAAATTATTCGAAATATTAAAGATATTCTTATCCCAGGCATAGATTACCTTAGCCGTATTTGGCAAAACATTTTGGAAATTTTCAATTGGGTTCTCAATGCTCTTCAACTTTGTTCTTGTTTTGCTTTCTAAATATTTTGATCTGAGCGTCACTGATAAGTCTTGTGTAGACGAAAAAGTAAAATCACAAAAATACTGAACTCAGAGGAGAATCCAATCGAAAAGTCCATAATCACATGACAAAATCAAATGACAAAACACATCAAAAACGAATGGACAAGAACTGTCATATTCCTGACTTGGTACAGGCATTTTCAAATGTAGAAAATGATGGATTAAACCTGGTTTTAAAGCGATAAACCTCTCACTTTGATGACAGTCTCATCAAATTCTGGCGTATTTTAAAACTATAAGCCTGGTACCTTTGATAACTCTTTACAAACAACATTATATTGCTAGGTCTGATCAAGTTTCAAAACTATTAACATGAATTTTATCAGCAATCAAAGAACTTCAGAATTATTGTGTAATTATATAGGGCAATATTAGGGACGACATAAAAAAAAAATCAACGAAGGATAAAAAACGTAATTCAAATAGTTGGGGGGGGGGGGGGGGGGGGTAAAAAAGTTTTGTTTAATTGACATCGGTTTTATATATATCCTTATTGGTCAATCAATTTTTCCCAAATTAAGTTAAGAGTGGGGTAGGGGGTCAGTGAAAAACAATATGAATTAAGTTTTTTATCCTACATTGAACTTTTGATGTCGTCTCTTAATCAGACGAGGATCCTGCAAATTGAAAATCGAAAACTCTAATCGAATAAATACAATCCAAGTCTCCGGCTTTTCTCTTGCAAAAGTATATTCGTTTGACTTACTAGTATCTACCTTTTAGGTCCGTGTAACACTTATCCATTCAAAGTTTTAAAAAGTTTTGAAATTTTAGATTTTTGGAATTTTGATCAAAGTTTTAAAATGTCAAAATTTCAAATTGTGTAAAAGTTTTGAAATTTTGAAATTTTAACCAAATTATTAAAATATTAAAATTCTAAATATCGTTTTTAAATTTGATAATTTAGGACTTTGATCAAACTTTCAAAATACTAAACCTTACGTGCAATTTTGATTATTTCACCTTTTGAAAGTTTGCTTTTTTAAATTTTTGATTAAAATATCAAAAATAGAAAAGGGGCGAAAAGAGGGGTACCTGTAAAAAGCGAAACGAAATAAAAGCGGAACGGAACGAAATAAAATGAATTGAAAACATACTGAGACTTAAAAGTTTATGTATGAAATAAAACCACAGACAGACAGTTGTAAGCGGTGAAAAAATGGATGACAAAATAAATATTTCTCAAAAGAAGTGAATTCATTTCAAAACCAGGCGTATGGCTCTGACATTGGCCATTTTACTTGCTGGTTTTTCTAGCATCCATATTTTAGGAGAAACAGGAGTAACAGTAAAAACTGAAAAACTCGCAGTAGGTCAAATAGTATGGTTAGGTTGAGCATGTATACATATTTTCTACTGAACTCTAAGCAATAAAAAGGCTCAATACACGGACGGTGTATTAATCTCTTTTGATTTCATTTTTTTTTCTGTTTTGCTCTACGACTTCTTACTTTCTGCAATCATGTTGGCTTCAGAATATATCATTTCATGTACATTATGAACGATCATCTTTAACGTTTTAATCTGTTCTTTGTAAGTTGTTACCCTAAATATTCAGCTTTGAGCGTTCAATAAGATGGTCGATCAAGAAAAGCGCTTCAGTCGTAACTTTAATTTTAACATTATGTTTTCATTTTTATCGGTTGTATGACGATCATAATTATATTGACTTGTATCAATGATTTTAGTTAATATTTTTTTGGTAAGGTAGGAAAACTGAATGCATGGTGTCCCAATTAAGGTTGTGTTAGTCTACAATTTGGGAGGTTTTTAATATATATATATATATAAAACGTCTGAATAGTAGTCAACGATTTTCCCACGAGGGCGCTGGATCGTTACGAGTAACGATACATGTACACAATAAATAAATTATATAAACGCCTAAAAAAAGTGTACACAACAACTCCAAATACAAAAAAAGGTAACTATAAATGTAATTATTTAGAAATATTTCGGATAACAGATATCATTCGTCAGTCAGATTCTGATGTTAAATGAATCATCTTTAAGTCTTCTTAGATTAAACTTTTACTAAATCTTGAAATGTATACAATAAAAAAGTCAAACCGAATATCAGTTAAGACTATTGCATCATTCTAAAAATTTGTTAAACATGACATAGGTTATATGGCTTATTACAACAGAGCTCACATATATGCTTTAAATACAAATAATAATGTGCGATTTGAACCAGCACAATTCTAAAACTTTATCGGGAACGACAATTATGATGATATAACATGTGTAAGCATGATAACGTCTGTAAAATTACCAAATAGACAGCACTGAACGATCTAAATTTTAAAATATTTGAAATTGACAGAGTAAAGTAGCTACAACAGAGTCTGGATCGATGTTTAAATATTCAGACTCTGTTGTAGCTACTTTACTCTGTCAATTTCAAATCTTTTAAAATTTAGATCGTTCAGTGCTGTCTATTTGGTAAACATCGATGTTTAAATATTCAGACTCTGTATTTAAACATCGATGTTTAAATATTCAGACTCTGTTGTAGCTACTTTACTCTGTCAATTTCAAATATTTTAAAATTTAGATCGATAATGGCACATTAAAATATTCTGTGCCAGCAGAGTACAAAAGAAAAGTTCTGAATCCAAATTTTCTCCATGCCTTATAGTGTTAAATTTTGAACCAGACAAGCTGATTAATAGCGATGAAAAACTTAATAAAATTGTTAGCGCGTCGACAAAACAACCACACCCCACTTTTAAAGTTAAATGGTTTCTCCCTTATAGACAACGACTGGACTGGTTATCATATACAGCTCCATCATGGGTCCTAAATCAACCACTGTTTTTAAATAGTAAATAAAAGAAAAGGGATGTTTTTGTATTAAAGGATATTATTGTTCCGTATTTGCATTTTGTTATTTGAGCATTTTTAAGTTATCGTACGACAATCGACTTTGAGCAAACTAAAAGAACACATGTACATCCATCCAAAATGGGGCGTGTAAAAAGAAGCCACACTGTCAGCTGCATGATGTTCTTTTTTTCATTTTTGGCCGTACACCAATGTTTGCTCTCGAAAAAAACAGTACAATGTAAAACGCTGAATTTTAAGTAAAGAATTCCCCTACGGAACGCTGAAACTGAAATCTGAAAGTCAAGAAAAATAAGAACCGAAACAATTGAAGAGGTGTTTGGCCAAAGTGAAGTTAAAACATACCAAAATCCATCTATAAGGGCTACTTTGTCCTAGGGAGTTGAATCCTCTGTTTCTTCGTAATTTGTATGTAAACAACCTATTTAAAAATGGCGATTTTTTTGTTGCCAGTTACAAATATTTCATGAATTTTCCGGAACAAATTAGCAATAAATGCAACAGGGAGAGAGTGTGCATAATGAAGACATATAAAACCTTTCAATTAGTTTAATTGAGGTCTGGAGCTGGCGTATGGCAGTAACTGCTAGCTTTATATGTAGTGTAGTTCTTTGTTAATTTATTATCATTGTCATTTTGATTAGTTTCTTTTGTTTCCTATTCTGACATAAGACTTGTATTTCCTTTTCAAGTGCGTTTTACTGTTCGTATTACTTACTGTGTGTTTTTCATTCTTTATTGGCTAGAGGTATAGGGGAGGGTTGTGATCTCACGAAACATGTTTAACCCCGCCGCATTTGTGCGCCTGTTCCAATTCAGGAGCCTCTTTCTTTTTAAGTCTTGTACGATTTAAATTTTAGTTCATTGTTATATTTCGGAGTTTAGTATGACGTCTATAATCACTGAACCAGTACACTTTTTTGTCTAGGGGCCAGCTGAAGCACGCCTAACACAACTTTCATTGCGACACTATACATTAAGTATTCCTTCCGTATCATTTCTTGGAACTGAAATAAATCATAAAAGGCAATATATTATCGTCATGCAATCGATAAAAAAGAAAACAAAACGTTTTAAAGTTGCATGCGACCGAAGCGCTTTTTCTGGATCTACCTTCATCGGGAACATCAAAAAGGCGAATAATACTATTTGGTTTACTGCGAGTTGGTCAGTTTTCAATGATACTTCTAAATGTTTGGCACTGGGAACACCAAATAGCTCTGAATAATTGACCTCAAACGCTAACCTTATATAAGAGATTTAAATCAACTTATTTGATTCCGGTTTAAATAGGTTTAATTTTTTTTTTGATAGATGCACAACCTTAAAATTTCCGGATACTGTTATCCCATGTGATGTATAATATGTTTCATTAAAAACCCGACTTCTTCTTTTCATTATTTATTTTGTAATTAAAAATGATTTGATATATTTCGTACTATTTATTTATAACTAAGAATGATTGTTATCAGAGCCGTGTCAACATCAGTGTTTACAGGTACCCCTCTGTTTGCCCCTTTTCTATTTTTGATATTAATCATATTAAATTTAAAAAATCAAACTTTCAAAAAGTGAAATAATCAAAATTGCACGTTAAGTTTAGTATTTTAAAAGTTTGATCAAATTCCTAAACTATCAAATTTATAAACGATATTTAGAATTTTAATATTTTAATAATTTGGTTAAAATTTCAAAATTTCAAATTTTTTACACAATTTGAAATTTTGATATTTTAAAACTTTGATCAAAATTCCAAAAATCTAAAATTTCAAAACTTTTTAAAACTTTGAATTGTTACACGGACCCTTTTACACTAGAGTATAATCAATTCTAAACTAAAAGAGCAATATTGAAAGAACTAGTCAAAGTGTTTCATAAAAAATTTAGGAAGGAATATTCATACTTTGTAAAAATAAAACACCAGTGATTCGAGGAATAAATATCTGAGGGGGAGGACAGGGGGGTACCCTTCTCCCTTCTCCCACCCTCTTCTCCTTTCTCCTACCCCCGTTCTCCTTTCTCCCATTAGAATAAAACATCCCCTTTTGAGATATTTTTTCTTGAAATATTAGATCATTTTTTAAAAGGAGAGATATTTTATTTTTTCTCCTTTCTCCCAGCCTTCCTCTCCTTTCTCCTACCCCCTTTCTCCCTGTCTCCCTTCCCCCTGTCCTCCCCCTCATATCTGGTACTGATCACCTCATCAGCATGCTTAAATTTCTCATTGACAACATATTTGTAACGTTTCGAGGAATTTTTTAACAAACAATCGGCATGCCAATCTGAACTTATTTTGTTCCTTTGTTTCATAGAGAAAAAACTTTATACAGGAGTTTCTTTTGAAGAATAAAAAGAATTTAGCTTTGTTTTTAACTTCATCAGACAATGCTTTAGCCTGCCTGATATCTTGAATTCTAACAACAGACCATTGAAAACTGAATAAAATGATAAACTAATGTGACCTTAATTCATTTTATTTTGTTGACCCACATCAAATTGTAGCGTATCACCGGTCACGTGATCTTTTACGTTAACGTCATACCGCCAACCGACTGCGTTTTCACGTTGTGCACAAAGGACGTGTTTGTTCAGAAACTGTACCGTTAAAATTATCATGGCTATCAACCAACTGTTCGGTTAGTCTTGTGAATGTGCATTCATTCTTGACAATGAAGTGTCTAATTGTGTGTTATCTGTACGGATATTTGTGTTTCTTTTTTCCGACTTTAAAGGTAAGTTTGTGTTTTGTTTGTGTATTTTTCTTACATCTATCGTCTCGTATTGTGTTTTTGACGGTCTGACGTTTTCGACCTAATTCTACTTTCACTTCCCGTATGCTGCGCATGCCCGCATGACGTCATATTCGGCTGCTATACTTAGTAACACGTGTGGTGAAGATTTTTCAAATAAAGTTATTATATTAAGTATTTACGTTTTTTTATTTGATATCACATTTTTGTACCCTTTTCACTAATGCTAGTTTTAGCTTCCAAAAGAATCGGTCTAAAATAAACGAATTTTCTAAACTTATGGCAGAGGTCTTTTTGCATGCAAAGTTAACTTCAAGGTCATTGAGTCACATGACTGTCAGGTGGTTAGTTGTTATACTTGAAGTTAATTTGAATACGGAAAACGCATGCTCCTTACAGCTTTTTACCGAAAAAATAAAATATCAGTTAAATTTTATTTACAGAAAAAACAGTGTCAGTGGAAATCACAGACAATACTCACCAACCTCACTTCACAATGGATTAACCAAAGTATCTAACAAAAACATGAATGTATACAAGACCATACGCTTCCAAAGTGCCTCATTCTGAAATTTGTACAACATGTCCAAAAAAGACATCAAAATAATATTTTATATCTTATAGAGGGGGGATAGGAGGGGTCTTGATCCCGAAATCCCGGGCTTAAAAATACGAAATCCCGAGGTCCCGAATATAAATAAAGTTAAATCCCGGATCCCGAAATTTGAAAAAAAGAATTCCCGGATCCCGAAGGGGTAAATCCCGAAATCCCGAACTTAAAAACACCCGATCCCGGAGTCCCGATAAAGGTCCTATCCCCCCTCCTTATAGTTGTATATTTAACCATTTAATTCTTTAAGTCATAAGTTTGATCGCCTCTAACACTTTGATATAAACTTTAGTATCAAATTTATAACCAATTCCGGATTTGTACGACATGTTGTTTCCGACTTTTGACCCGTTTTTTTTTAGATAGGTCGAAAACACAAGACGATTGTTTTTGTCAACAAAGGTGCCATCAATCTAATGAACTCAAATGAAAAAATAAATTAAGGATCGAAAAATATTACCGATACAATTATTTTATGCACAAGTATACTAGCGACTCTCAAAATATTAGGTATGAATATGTTCAAACATATAACATGGAAATTCGGAAAAATATGTTAGTAGGTCGAAAATACAATACACGAGGATATTTCATCCCCTGCAAACTCGTAAACTTGTTTGCTATACGGTGTTGAACTTTTTTGCTCAATATATTTATCCTCCGGTCCAAAATGTCTAAGCTTAGAGTTGAGAAAAACGTTTTAGCTGAAGCCATGTTCAGTTTGTACAATATAAAATTCCAATTTTACAGCATGCAATATTTTATTTATTTCCAAACTATAGAAAAATAAATTTTCACACTGTTTTTACAAATAAAATTCTTTTAAGATCACCGGACGAGCCCCCAATGTCATGGGAATCACTATTCCCGAGTTCTCTGATTTTAAAGAATCAAACCGAGTAAAGTTTCAATGATGATTTATTTGACATTCTACAAATGGAACATTTGTAATACACTATAATTAAAGCATACAAGTTTACGGGAGTGCATGGTGGTGTCTTAAATAGCTTAAATATGCTTAGCTGGTGACCTTATAAACTAAGTGTTTATATTGTTGCTTCTGTAATAGTTTTCACTGGTGTATCGATCGTCTGCTACCGGGTTCGAACTGCCGGTCACAATACACCTTACCGCTATTTGTCCGCCATTACTGGATATCACACAGGTTCTCGTAACATTTTGACGTCATAAAACAAAATATCTGACGCCACAATGGAAAAGCGATGGTTGTATGTGTCAAAAGTTCAAGCGGCCGGGTCAGCCGGGATTAGCGATAAGGTGTATTTTGCTCCAATATATTCTTTGCCATAATACTCATTAGTTACTAAAATGTTTTTCAAATGTGTAACATTTTTATATACACCGTGTATCATCAGTACACCGGATATAGGTACTAACCAGGCGGGGGTGATCGATTTTTACCTTACAAGGTAACGAAGATCTTTGTTTTGCTTTATCAATATTCAATGAACATTTTTCAACATTTGAAATTCCTGCTCCCAAATAATTTTTGCATCGATTTTTCCTATTCATAAAACAACTTTGATATTCAAATAAGAACAATTAACTTATTCATGCGCAAATAGTTGTGAAAGTCAACACCCACTTTCAATTTCGATACAGTTGTTGAGACATTTACATGTTTTATCTGAAAGAAGCCTAATACAGGGCTACAGTTATAGTTACTAATCATAAACCTACCTGTGATTACTCATTCCTTGAAACTGTTTTGGTAATAAACGAGTACTCATTCCTTGAAACTGTATTGGTAATAAACGAGTATGAAAATAAAATTTTTGGGTGTACAACAACTTAACTATGCACCGTACATAAGGATTTATGTGGTCAGCTAAACACCGAACGCATCTTTAGGGATAAAATATCGAATAATAACATATGTATGAAAGATTTCAATGCCAATTATTGAAACAGCTATACTTATTACACACACACATTGACCTTCTATCAGAAAAAAAAGTTGCAATGAATATAGAATTATATCGGATGAGACGAGGGCCAACTTCTTTTCAGGGCCGTAACTACATTGAGGCAAATGAGGCAATGCCTCATGTAAAAAAAATATAAAAAAAAAAATGAAACGAAAGGTTGTTTTCATATCAAATTGTTTTCACGGAAAGTGTCTTGCAAGAAGCAAGTTCTCTTCACTCTCTGGTGTATCCCCTGGATGTTTTTCGTTATCCATGTTTCTATTTTCCTTTTAGTTTCAGAGTTGATGGTCTATTGTTTGTACTTCTGTGTTCCGGGTTTGTCTTTTGTTCATTTATTGTCCTACTTTATGACTATAGTCTGACCGTTGATTTTCATTTGTAAACGTGGTTTTGCAATGTTGCATGTCCACCGATGTCCAGAATTGTGCGAGAAATATATTTTAAGAACATGCGAAGTTACTCCGTGGACAAAAAAAAATTGTCCTTTCTGCATGGATAATTGAAATTGATATCAAAGAATACAAAAAAGTTTGTTTTATTGTAAATAAAACTAGATAGCTGACATGGTTTGAATTAAAATAAGGTCACATATTTCACGGTATCAAATAATTTGAAGAAAAAAAACAAGGTATTACCATATATGACCTTTTACATCGAAAGGTTAAACTTGCATTAAGTCGTGTTGCGACCCTTTAACAGATAATAAAGGAGTATGGGGACATAATCGCACACAAAGTCAATGCATAGAAAAATACAAATGATCAATGGTCAAAGTTTGTGTTCCTGCTCTTCATCTTGATAGTTCTTCAACAATACGTTTAAAGAATCATTAATACCGTAAAAGATCGTAAAACAAGGTGAAGATGGCCCCTAGTATGGACTTGAGCAGTACTTGTACTTAAAGTATAATACTGCAATGTCACTATATTTAAATAAGAAAAATCACCAAAGTCTAATCACAATACAAGACAAGAACAGACAGACAGATACGGTATTAATAATTATGAGAATTACGAATTTTGCTTTATCCTACATATCGGTCTTTTAATGTTGTCTCTGATACCTAAAAGTCTTAATTTACAATGAATCTTTTGTTTTGCTTTGGGACCTGATTGTCGAAAAAATATCTAAAAATTAATTAAACCGTTTCAATGCAAGAAAGAGTCTGGGAAACGCTTAGAATGCACGATTTTGAGCTATTTTTCTCAGAGCTTATGGGGGAAAATAATGGGCCATCTCTAATCATCAACCTACGACCATATCATTTCTTAAAACAGCAATTATGTTTAGATTGAAGTACACATTGATATTATGTGAACAAAACAAAGATTTTTTGTTACCGTGTAAGATCAAAATCGCTCACGCCCGCTTGGTTAGTACCTATATCCGCTGTACGATGATACACGGTGATATACAAACATCAAAATACGCACGACGATATCAATGATAAAACGTGCTTGGTATTTTTAAATATTCAAAGCTTAATACACCTTTGTTGTCGTTACACCTTTTTATACTGTACGCTTCGTTGACACAATATTGCGTTTTTCAATGAATTTTGCATGTATTAAATTATGCTTTGGTATTATGATAACCAATATGCATGTTTGAAAATAATAATTTACCACCATAACATGCAGACAGCAACCCATAATATCCGTTATATTGTCGTTACACTCTTGGAGGAAATTTGTACATGTAAAGAAATCCTTATGTATACGAAATTCGAAAGTGTAATTGGTAGGAATAGTTATCAAAGGTAGGAAAATACAATAACCCGACAGGTGCAAATATGGCTAAGCATATAGATACACACGTCCGATTTCTAATATGATAGTATTTTTGAAAGTGTTTACCATACGACATTTAATGTATGGTTAGGTGGTGGGTTGAGTGCCCGCTAACATGTTTAATCCCGCCATATTCTGTATGTGCCTGTCCAAAACCAGGAGCGTGAAATTCAGTGGTTATATATTTTTTGTTTACTGTTTTGTGCATAAATTGGGTCGGTAGTTTTCTCGTATGAATTGTTTTACATTTGTCATTTCGGTGTTTTATACCTGACTATGAGGTATGGGCTTTGTTCATTGTTGAAAGCCATACGGTGACCTATAGTTGTTCATTTTTGTTTCGTTTGGTCTCTTGTGAAGAGGTATTTCAGTACTACATTTTTTTTTATATATGACAGCAATCAAAAACAATCAATGGGTTATAGGTTAAGCCTTTTGGCCTGAATCTCCGAGGCGGGTTCTCGGGGTCACAGATTACAATAGAGTTACATTAAGGCTAAAGAATATATGTGTATACAATAAACATGTAACTAATAGCCATCAACATTTACTTAAATTATGTGAAGATATAAAAATGAAGAGATAATTCTTCATATTAACTGGTTTGCTTTTTCAATTATGTTTTTTTTCTGTTTGTTTAATTTTTAAGGTATAAAAGATTATGCTTAATTTCCTCGAATATTACAGTCTTTCTACTGTGGTGCCAAAATCTAAATGATTGGTCATTCTGGTTATTATAAGCACCTTAAAGTCTATACCCACCCATATGCATTTCATTCAAATTTTTACTTATTTCGGAGAAGACCAAAGGGACCATATTTATATTCCCCAGTTACCCTTGGCGTCATGGGTCAATTATGCAGATGAGCAAAGCATCAATCATAAACCTCACCTTAGACATTTGCTGTGTTTCTTCTTTCATGTCCTGATAGTTAGCAATAAAAATTGAAACGTTTCGCATTTGGTATACTGAACAATTTCTGGACCCCTTTATTTGTTAATGACATGCGTACGTAATTGTTAGTTGCTTAACGTTCACTTGCAAATATGTCATGCATGTTCAGGATCAGCACAAAGTAGCAACACATACTAAATGTAGGTCCTGGAAGGAGGCCCTCCGGAATTACGTTAGGGAAGTTTGGACCGCCACTGGATAAAATGAGGTATATTGAATAAGGACACAAATGTTGCCTTTCAACAGGTCATTTATGGACCTCTCATAAACTTTTTGCAGGGGTTCGTACAGTGTAGTTAGCATAGTACTCTCTTTTCACAAGACATTGGATCTTATATTCCGATTCGGACTGGACGTGACTGCGTACTTTTACATCCCACACATCTAAACGGGTGGCCAACTTCGGTCAGGTTTTACTGCCGGTGTCATATGGTATTTTGAACCCCCTAAAAAGTTAACCCGGGGTCAAATTACCATGCGGTATAATGACCCCGCAATTATAGGTGGTGATTTTAATGTTGACATATCTTGTGAAAATGTTAGCACAAAAAGTAATGCTTTGAAATGTTTTTTTGATAGTCGTAATATAAAAGTTCCCCACTTGTTGAATGAGGTAACTGGGCCTAATTATACTTTCAGAAATAAAGATAAAAGTCAAAAATCGTTAATAGACTATATATGTATACCAGAAATTTTAGAGCATGATATTTCAAACTTAGAGATAAAAGATGACTGTCCATATGATTTTTCTGATCATTACCCTATATATATGTCTCTGAACATTGATCTGCTATGTGGGTCGTCAGGTAGCTCCAAATTGGGCCGTCATGTTTTAAAATGGACGAAAGCTGATGAATTTGAAATAAAGATGTATCAAACAGAAATTGATAAAATTTTGGACATTATCAAACCTAAAATCGATAATTGTACCATTAATGATCTGGAACATTATAATACAGTTTTAACTAATGCACTACACATGTCGGCAAATGCATATATTCCGTGTGGACAGTTTCGTCACTACCTCAAACCATACTGGAAATCTAATGACTTAAATGCAGTTCATTACGAACAGCGCGAAGCTCGTCGTGAATGGAAAAATAACAACAAGCCTCGTAACAAATCTAACCGCCTTTACAAAGAATATAAAGAAAAAAAAAGAATTTTCAGGAAACGTAAACGTCAGGCCGAAAAACTATGGCGAGAGGAAAAGTATGAGGACATTAAAAATGCAGCAGAAGTTGACATCGGAGAATTTTTCAGAACTGCACGTAAAATGAGGAAACAGGGACCGACAACAGATAAACTTGTTTATGACGATACCGAAGCAAAGACACCTGGAGATATATGTATGTTATGGGGGAAATATTTTGAAAATTTATATTCTATAAAAGAAGAGAACTGCTTTGACAAACAATTTTACGGGAAAATTTCCAAAAAAGTTCATGATCTTTTCAACAATAAATACAAAGGTTATATTGATACTCTCGACAAACCGATTACTGTAGATGAAATCAAGGATCAGGTACGAACATTGAAAGCCGGTAAATCGCCAGGACAGGATTATATATCAAATGAACACATACTATATGGTGGTGAAAACATATTAAAACATCTGAGTGTATTATACAATTTAATTCTCGAACAAGAATACTTACCTTTATCATTTAGACATGGAATAGTTATACCTCTTTATAAAGGAAATAATAAAGACAAAACAAATCCAAATAGTTATCGTGCAGTTACTTTAACGTCTTCATTAGGAAAACTGTTTGATAAAATAATTTTGAATCGTATTCATAAACTCCTTGTTAATATCAATAGTGTGATGCCGCATCCACTCCAGTTTGGATTTGTAAAAGAACATGGTGCGATACCAGCTATTTACACCTTGAAAGAAGCAATTCATTATTATCTTGAACGTAATTCGATTGTTTATGCCATTTTTCTCGACAACGAAAAGGCCTTTGACCGAGTATGGCAAGATGGCCTACTTTACAAACTGAACCAAATTGGAATTCAAGGTAAATTGTGGAATCTGATATATATGTCGTATAAAACTGCAACAGCACATGTGCAGCATAGTGGACTAACAAGTCAAGTGTTTCGGATTGAACAAGGAGTAGGTCAAGGCCGTGTGTTGTCTGCCTGGTTATTTTCCTTATTTATCAATGGCTTGATTTGTGAACTCTTATCGACACATTGTGGACTACTAGTAGGCCCGATAAGCATACCAACAATCTTGTTAGGCAGCAACCATTTGATTTTCTGGGGGGGGCTATGGTTTTTTTTGGAAAAAAAAGTTTGTTTCCAGTTTTTGGAGAAAAAAATAATTTGTTTTTGATTCTGAGAAAAAAAAATTGTTTGTTTCACCCTCAGCTGCCACTATATGTAATGCTAAAATTGAAAGAAAAAAATTGTTTTCGACTTGTTGCGAAAAAAATAGATTGTTTTTCGCCGCAGGCGAAAAAAAAAGTTTGCACAGAAAAAAAAACCATAGCCCCCCCCAGAAAATCAAATGGTTGCTGCCTTAGCTGATGACACAATTTTATTAAGCGCAACTGTAAATGGTGCTCAGACATTATTAAACGTTGTTAACAGCTATGCGCTCAAATGGCGGTTAAAATATAATGCATCGAAAAGTAGTGTTTTGACTTTTACACCACCAAAAAAGACTCGCAACAGTTATGACTCTGCAGCATGTCTTAACCTAGGTAATATTGTACTCGAAAGAAAACGTACATGTACTTACGCTGGAACACTTATTAGCTCAGATGGAAAAACTTTCGATAGATCAGATAAATCCAGTAAAAAGTTAAAACAGAAACTTCACTCACTATATACTGTTGGTGTTAACCCACGAGGGATGAGTGCCTTAATTAATAACTTGATATGGAAAAGAGTAATTCTTACAACTGCACTTTATGGATGTGAAACTTGGGGTCAGCTACCCTACCGTGAAACTGAAATGTTGGAAATAACTCAAAGATATTTCGTCAGATTTATACTAATGATGGATAAACGTAGTCCGACTGACTCTTGTATTAGTAATGTTGGTTTGTGGTCTGTCGAAGGATATACTGATAAAATGAAACTTTTGTTTTTTGGGAGACTGTGTCGTGCAAAATCGACAACAATACATAAACGGATGTTTAATTTTCGTATGGGACAAATATTAACCGGTGAGGCCAGTCAAATTTCATTGACTTACGATTATATCAAAATTTTGATAAAATATGATTTTGATTCTTTTGTTGAAAACTTTGTGGCTGAAATTTTTTTTCCAGACAAGCTACTGTGGAGCAAAATTGTAAAACAGACTTTAGACATATACGAAGAAAACAAATGGAAACACTCAGTTGAACGGCGACCAGAACTTAAGCGGTACCATAAAATACACACTTGTTTGACGGAGCATCGTTTGTTACGACTAGCGGTAACTTATCCATCACTAAATTCAAAATTTATGACGCTTGTGAAATTAGGAGCCATAGCTATTCAAACAGGCAAATGCTCCTTGTGTAACTTATATAATACGGATATACTTATGCATTATATACTTTGCTGTACATCTCTTTTACAAATTCGGACAGAAATGTTCTACAAAATTGTTGATATTCTTGACGTAGAGGATTCCGTTCGTTTCTTTAATCAAGATGATGACGAAATTATCGAGTCGTTACTTGGAAGTATGAATCATACCATGCAAACTATAAATGCTGATGTATGGAGCCTCTTGATGTGCCACATAGCAGATTATATGTATAAACTATATCAGGTCTTCAATTATGATCTTTATAGTCACATATTTGATCTTAACTAATGTTGTTCTTGTATGAAGTTGGTGAATTATAGACGTTTTGTTTTTGACTCTATTTCCTATGTAATTATGTAACTACCTATAGACTTTTTTTTATTGCTGTTTGTTTACTTTGATGTTGTTTAGAATATGTAAATATGTTAGTGTTATGTTCTTGATTCTGTTCTTATAATATAAATTGTAAAATCTTCATATTATGGAGGAAATAAAGATAATCAATTCAATCAATCAATCAAACCCCCTAAAAAGTTAACCCGGGGTCAAATTACCATGCGGTATAATGACCCCGGGGTCATTTTTCACATATGGTATTTTGAACCCCCCTGCGGTATATTGAACCCCCTGTTTTAGGTAAATAGTATTGCAGATAATCTAATTTTCAATATGTTGGCTATTATTTTTTTCGATTTGAAGTTTTTAGTAGGGGGTTCAATATTACCGCAGGGGGGGTCAAAATACCATGGCAAAGTAAAATTTTCAAAATATCTTTTCCAGCATGTTAAATTCATACAAACTACTTATTACAGTATTATTACTATGTAAAGGGGTTAGAATAGCTTGATTTTTTTAAATTCAAGGTCTATCGACGGGGTTCAATATACCGCATGGGGGTCAAAATACCATGGCAAAGTAAAATTTTCAAAATCTCTTTTTCATCATGTTAAATACATACAAACTACTAATTAGAGTATTATTACTATGTTAAGGCAAAATTCAAGGTCTATAGTAGGGGGTATATAGATATTTTTAAAATTTTACTTTGCCATGGTATTTTGACCCCCTGCGGTATATTGAACCCCTTCTCTAGACCTTTAATTAAAAAAATTCTGGAAATTTTAACTCTTTTATGTAGTAAGAATACACCAATAAATAGTTTATATGTATTAAACTTGCTGGAAAAGATATTTTGAAAATTTTACTTTGCCATGTATTTTTACCCCCCTGCGGTATATTGAAATCCCTATATTAGACCTTTTATTTAAAAAATTCTGGCAATTCTAACTCTTTTATGTAGTTATAATACATCAATAAGTAGTTTGTATGTATTAAACTTGCTGGAAAAGATGCTATGAAAATTTTACTTTAACATGGTATTTTTTACCCCCCCCCCCCCCCCCCCCCCCCCCCCCCCCCCCCCCCCCTGTGGTATATTGAAATACCCCTACTCTAGTCCTTTAATTCAACAAAATCTGGCAATTCTAACTCTTTTATGTAGTTAGAATACACCAATAAGTAGTTTGTATTTATTAAACTTGCTGGAAAAGATATTTTGAAAATTTTACTTTGCCATGGTATTTTGACCCCCTGCCAGGGGTATATTGATCCCCCTTCTCTAGACCTTTAATTTCCAACAGTCTGGCAATTCTAACTCTTTTATGTAGTTAAAATACACCAAGAAGTAGTTTGTATGTATTTAAGTCTCTGGAAAAGATATTTTTTTAAATTTTACTTTGACATGGTATTTTGACCCCATCCCCCTTTTTTACCATGGAAAATCAAAACTACCCCTATATATATAATTAAAGCATTCAAGCTTCATATGAACTTATTATGATGTGTCAATAAGTGTTTTGAATAACATTTTGATGGTAAAGACTTCAGAGCATTTATACCAAGCAAAGATATTTCTTTTAATTAAGCATGGAAAATGTACCTCCCCTCCTTGTATGAATGATTTTTTTCCTTGTATGAATGATTTTTTAATCTATGATAAGCTTTAGAATAATGTATAATGTTCTAATAATCATCTAGGATGAAAAAAACAGGGGGTCAATTTACCATGGGGGTTCAATTTTCCATACAAGGGGGGGTCAATTTACCATGGGGGTTCAAATTACCATAGCGGTTCAAAATACCATATATGACACCGGTTGGAAAAAAAACCAAAGTGACCATATCTAAAAGTATATTTCCCAGTCACCCTTTACCAAATTCTTTCATGAATAAAAAAAAATTGGCTACAATATAATAAGTTATGCTGTACCGGTTAATCACTTAACATTATTTCAATATATGCACACTTATGAGAACTCATAATACCGTACATCCTCTCGATTCTGTTTATATTTGGCATTGCACAAGTTCATGCGTTTTATTACATCTTTACCTAAAAGCATTGGATATATACTGATTTATACTTTAGATATATGATTTACCTCTTAGTTGTAATTCGCTTTGAAATAGCTATCAGTTACTAAAATTACTCCTTTGTCGATATTGTATATGGTTTTTGTGCCCTGTACCAACAATTTGAGTTGAGCCATTTGCAACTTACAGGTTTTTTTTTATCACGTTGTGCTGTTACACTAGTGTCCCAGGTTAAGGACAGGGTTGGGGGCTCACGTGTTTAATCCCGCCGCAAATTTTTTTTGTGTCGGTCCAACGTCAGGTGCCTGAAGTAGATTGGTTATATAGATCTGTCATTTTTTCTTCTTCTTTAATACATAATTCATAAGTTATAAAAATATAACCGTCAGTTTCATCGTTTTAATTTTTTTTTGTATCGGGGCCTTTTTTAGCCGACTTTATGGTATAGGTTTTCCTCCTTGTTAAATGTTGTACATTGGACTATTTTTTTTTATCTATTTATACATGTATCCCATGTTTATATCTGAAATAAAAAAGAGATTTTTGGCCTTAGTTCTGTTCTGATATCTACATTTTTAAGTGCAATATGCCAGGCAATGGGCTAAGCGCGAGAAGGAAGACGTAGACACTCTTTCCGAATGGATTAAAGCAGTTAGGTCGTTGATACAAATCAGAATTAAGAAACTGAATGGGTCTATCAATGCCCATGCTACGTCAATCTTTAAAGACCCAAATGTTGCAAAACACCTATCCTACTTCCATGACAAATATGTTGTTGTCCCCGCAGATATTATAAAGCCCCAAACAACATCGTTTTTGTATGTAAAACTCATTACATTAACTGCTTGATAAACGAATTAGGTATTGACAATTCACTTGGAAACTCAACATATACCCTCACGACACTTACCAAAGAGGAAATCCTGGATAATCATAGGTCTGTTCTGTGTTCCTTTGGAATTTCAACCAAAGATTAAATACTGGATCTGCCATCACTGTATTTGATACGTAAACTACATAAGTGTCCTTACAAACAACGGTATATTGCTGGGTCTTCCAAGTGTTCATCGAAACCTCTTTCTAAATTATTAACATCTATTTTATCAGCAATCAAAGACGGGCTTCAAAGTTATTGTGAAAACTGAGGGGGCGTGAATCAGATGTGGATACTTAAAAATTCCAAAGATCTTTTAGAGTACATACAATCTAACTCTCTTTCATCTTGTAACAGTATTAAAACATTTGACTTTTCTACTCTGTACACTAGTATTCCACATTCCAAACTAAAAGACAAATTGAAAGAGTTGGTATTGCTTTGCTTCTTAAAAAAGAATGGCCAACGTAGATACAAGTATCTTGTCTTAGGGAGGGATAAATCCTACTTTGTAAAGGATAACTCTGATTCGAACAAAAAAGTCTCTGAAACTGATATTATCAAGATGCTTGATTTCTTGATTGACAACATATTTGTTACGTTCGGAGGACATGTTTTTCAACAGACTGTCTGCATTCCAATGGGAACAAACTGTGCCCCTCTACTTGCCGACTTGTTTCTTTATTATTATGAGGCTGACTTCATGCAGGAACTTCTTAGGAGGAAGAAAGATAAGAAGTTAGCAATATCCTTTAACTCTACTTTTCGCTATATAGATGATGTCTTTCACTAAATAATTCAAAATTTGGTGACTATGTGGAACGCATCTATCCAATCGAGCTAGAGACAAAGGATACTACAGATACAGTTAAGTCGGCCTCATATCTTGACTTACATCTAGAAATTGACAATGAGGGTCGGTTGAAAACAAAACTTTACGACAAAAGAGATGATTTCAGCTTTCCAATTGTGAACTTTCCATTTATAGTAGCAAAATTCCAGCAGCACCTGCATACGGGGTATGTTCACTTCAATATTTCCACTTACCTGCCTCCTTAGCTAATTGCAATATCCCTTACTTCCCATACGTTCGTCGAGTTTTTTAATATAAATACGGTGACACCCCTTATTATCTCCCTTGCGTAACTTTTCAGTTTCTCTCGGCGGCAGCCATTAAAGCACATGCGTTGCTTTCCCTGTACGTTTATTTGGATTATAAGAATTTGTATCGTAAGATGGAGAAACAAGAAGATAAGTTTAAGAAGTGTGTAAGGTGTCCGGACAGGATGAATACTCTGGATGAGCACGATGAATGTTACAAACATCGTATTTGTAACGAGTCATTCCCATGCAAAATTTGCAAAAATTGGTCAAAGTAGCATCGGAGTTTGATCATGAAAATGATTGAAAAAAGTGTTCAGAAGACAATTAAATTGAATAAACTGTCTCAACCCGTCTGTGTAGATGGGTTGACAGATTTCAAAGACCACCTGTGGAGGCGGCAGTCGGAGCTTCAAATGACGACACTGTCACTGAAAATACACCTGACAACAGCACTTGTATGGTCGATATTTCGGCCATTGTACAAGAACAGGTACAATTACAAATACAAAACTTATTCAAAAAGAAATTGATTGATATCAATGCTAATGTTCTTGAAGTTCAACCTCTTGAAAAGCCTAGTTCTGTAACTTTGCAAAACCAAAGGCCACATTTTGACAAATTCAAAAGCTATGACGATCAAATGTCTTTAATGACAAATGTTGATCAAGATCAAGTTTCTTATCTTAATCCAGAAGAAAAGATTGATGGGTCTGCATCGCCACGATCTAGTCAAATGTATACATGCACCCCAGTGGAAGTACCATAAGGGGCACCTGGTGCTTCTGATCCAACTGAGTGGGTTTATTTTATTAATAAAATGGCAATAGTTCTAAGTATAGAGTCTGAAGCTTCAGACACTCATCAGGAACGCCCTTCTTTTGTTTCGGCAAGACTAAAACCTGACAAGAATGATAAAAAATCAGCAATTAAATTACCTTTGGAAGAAACAATTATTGACATGGTAAAATCTGTAGAAAAGAAAGCTATCTCTGGTCATTTGAAAAATAAGGCTTTCATGGTTAAGAAAGATGATTTTAATGCTTTCTGTAGTCCTCTTAAGTTAGATGACAATATTGAGGAAGGGCTACCTATTGGTCATAAAGGCAATTCTTTTAAATCTGGAGTTAATATTCCACCTTTTCACAGAGAATTAGATAATGATTTTCGTCGTATGGACAATTCTGCCAGGACACTTTTTAGAGCAGTTTCATATGGTACTATGATTTCTGCCTTTTTGTGAAGATGATAAAATTGAAGGACATAAAGCATTAATTTATTGCTTTAGAAGTATGGCTGATTTATCAGGCAGAATCATGGCAAATTCAGTATTAAGTAGAAGAAAACTTTTTCTGAAAAATGTTAACTTCATTAGTAAGTCGACAGAAAAGAAGTTGTTAAAGTTGCCCGTTTTTGGCAGTCAACTTTTTAATGGAAAATACTTTGACACACTGCATACATCAGCAGAAAATTTACGGGATGCTAGAGAAACCCAGAATGTTTATAATAAAACTGGTAGTTATAGCAAGAACTTTAACAAGTCTAGAGATGATCGCACTCCGGTAAATGACTTTAACAGAAAGAGGAAAGGTGACTATTCTGAAAATTCTGAAAGTGGAGCTAAAGTTGCCAGAACTAACACTTACTCCAACAAAGATAATTTTCGTCCAGGAAATTTTTCAAGGAAAGGAAATTATTTTCGGAAAGCAGCTGGGAGCCCAAAGGGTTTCCCAGCTCCAAGGAAATAAGTTCAAAGAACCTTGTACAAACTGTAAATATAAGTCCCCAGGTAGGGGCACGTTTGCTAATGTTTCACAGGAAGTGGACAAAGATCACAGGAGATCAATGGGTTTTAGAAACTTTACTGGAAGGACTTAAACTGGAGTTTATGAGTCATCCATGTTTAAACATAAAAGAGACCAGTGTTTCAAGATATGGTATTCACGAGTCGGTAATTTTAACAGAAATAAGTGTTTAATTAGAAAAAAATGTTATAGAACATGTTCCTGTTGGCCAAGAAAACTTGGGTTATTATAGCACAGTTTTCGTAGTTCCAAAACGACAAGGAGGTCTGCGACCGATTCTCAATCTGAAACCTCTAAACCAAATAGTAGTGCCTCATCATTTCAAGATAGAAACACTCCGTTCAATTATGAAAGCTTTAAAAAAGGGAGACTATGCAGTAACTTTGGATTTAGCAGATGCATATTTTCATATCCCAATTCACACAGATTACAAACAATTCCTGAGATTCCGATTTCTAGGTCAGAGCTACCAATTTCGAGTAATGCCATTCGGGCTCAAATCTGCCCCAAGAGTGTTCACAAAGATCATGGCTGTATTATCAGAATACCTACGAAAGTTAATGATTCAGATATTCATGTAACTAGACGATTGGCTGATCAGCAATTCAGACAGAGCAGCTCTTGTAAAGCAAATGCATTTTTTACTCCGTCTAGTTCAAGATTTGGGACTTATAGTAAATCAGAAAAAGTCAAACTTTATACCAACCCAACATATAGAATTCTTGGGAGCCCTTTTCATTCTAGAGAAAGGGATAGTAACACCAACAGAGACAAGATTTCAAAGTATTTTGGAAATAATACATGCATTACTAAACAGTCAACAGATTCAAGCAGTAGTAATTTTAAAATTACTAGGTCTGATGGCTTCATGCATTTACCTAATACCCATGGGAAGATTACATATGAGGCCTATCCAACTTTATTTGTTAGCACTATGGTGGCCAAACATCCAACCATTGAATCAGTTCATTCCTGTACGAATGAGCTTGACAGTACATTTAAGATGGTAGACAAATCGGACAAATATTTTCAAAGGAATGCCTTTACAGGAGCCGACAATTCAGTTGACATTGATCACAGATGCCTCAGAACTAGGATGGGGAGCTCATCTAGGAACATCAGGAATATGGCCAAAGTCTTATCAACTAAAACATATAAATTGGTTGGAATTGAAGGTTGTACAGTTAGTTCTTCAAGAAGCTGTACAAATCGTGAAAGACATGAATATTTTGATAAGGTCGGACAATACAACAGTGATAAGTTATATCAACAAGCAGGGCGGAACCCATTCGCCAGAACTGTGTTACCTAACTTGGGACCTTTACCAATGGTGTATTCAGAACAAAGTAACTATCCGTGCAGTTCACATTCCGGGAAAGATAAATCTACTAGCAGATGCTCTTTCGAGGGGGGAAAATCTTTTCAAGATGACAGAGTGGACACTCAACAATATGATAGTAAATATGATATTTCAGAGACTGGGAACTCCAAGTATAGATCTGTTTGCAACAGCTCAGAACAAAAAGTCAGTAGTTTATTGCTCTCCGGTTCCAGACATAGCACTAGCAGCATTTCAAGTAGATGCTCTAACTGTAAATTGGAGCGGCATGTATGCATATGCATTTCCTCCTCCAATCCTTGTTCCTCGGATATTACAAAAGATTCGAGAAGAAAAGACAGTTGTTCTTCTAATAGCACCAATGTGGCCAAGACAATCTTGATATCCTCAGATGTTGGATCTACTGATAGATATTGCAATAAAACTACCACTTCTGCCAGAAACATTGAATCTTGTGGCATGGAAATTATCAAATTGCGCCATAAGTCAAAAGGATTTTCTGAAAAAACTGCAGAAATTATGGCAAATGCCAGAAAAACATCTACTCAAACAGTGTATGATGCAAGACTCAGAATATATGACAGTTGGTGTAAAGAACAAAATATCAATTCCACTTCTTCAACTATACCAGAAGTAGCAGAATTTTTGTTATATCTTTCTACTGTAAGGAAATGCAAAGCACAGACTATTACAGGTTACAAGTCAGCCATAGCATTGATTCATAATAATGGATTAGAAATTTCAAACAGTTCTGAGTTATCATCATTGATTAAAGGATTATTTAATATGAATCCACCAATTCGTCAATTGACCCCAAATTGGAATTTACCCTTAGTTTTATTGATGCTAACAAAACATCCTTTTGAACCTTTAGATTCAATTGAATTAAAGTTTTTAACATTCAAAACAGCTTTTCTAGTAGCTATTGTACCCGCCAGTAGAGTTAGTGAAATTCATAGCTTATCATTAGATGATGGACATTTTAGATTTTAAAAAATGGAATTAAACTATTACCAAATATGCAGTTTCTTGCAAAAACACAGACTTTGAATAGGCCTTGGGAGCCATTAATCATTCCTTCATTTAATTCCTATGCGACTGATTCTGAGGATTTGAAACTATGCCCTTGCCTTGCATTAAGGATTTACATAAATAGAACAAAATCTATAAGGAAATCAAACAGACTGTTTGTTACTTATCAAAAAAACCATTATAAAGAAGCTTCAAAGGATTCTATTGCAAGATGGATTGTTAATACAGTGCGATATGCATATGAAAATGCAGATGAAGACACTTTAAAAACATTAAGAGCACATGATACAAGAAGACTCTACTTCATGGGCTTTATTTTGTGGTGTATCAGCTGAAGAAATTTTAAAAGCAGCTCACTGGACACCTGAAACTACTTTCACTTCATTCTATTTGAAAGATTTCCAGACCACCAGTCCATTTTTGCCAAGTCAGCAATTTTGGATTCTTTCAAGAGAGGAAGACAGAAATAGGTGAATATAATTTTTTAATTCCTTATTTAATTCCTTTCCCACCTCCTTTAGTAGGGCTGCAAATTCGTTTGCAATTAGTTAAGGAGCCAGGTAAGTGGAAATATTGAAGTGAACTAGGATTTTTGTGGGTAAAATCCTTTTTCATGAAATATTTACACTTACCTGCCTCACCCGCCCTCCTCCCCTCTCGAGGAATTACTTAATATTGGTCTCGAGAAACTGAAGAGTTACGCAAGGGAGATAACTGGAGGTGTTACCGTATTTATATTAAAAAACTCGACGAACGTATGGGGAAGTAGAGGGAAATTGCAATTAGTTAAGGAGGCAGGTAAGTGTAAATATTTCATGAACAAGGATTTTACCCACAAAAATCCTAATATCTCCCAATTGATACGATATTCCCGTGCTTGCATTTCCTATCATGATTTTCTTGATAGAGTGTTGCTGCTCACAAGGAAGATATTAAACCAAGAGTTCCAAATGGTGAAGTTGAAATCATCTCTTCGTAAATTTTACGGACGCCATCACGAGTTAGTTGACCGTTATGGAATAACCGTTTCACAAATGATATCGGATATGTTCCTTACGTCGTAACTACAATCCCCTTCCCTTTCATGAATGTGACCTACCGAATTAGACTATTTACCGGATTTGTTATCACATAAGCAACACGACGGGTGCCGCATGTGGAGCAGGATCTGCTTACCCTTCCGGAGCACCTGAGATCACCCCTAGTTTTTTCGTGGGGTTCGTGTTGTTTATTTTTTAGTTTTCTATGTTGTGTCGTGTGTGCTGTTGTTTGTTTGTCTTTTTCATTTTTAGCCATGGCGTTGTCAGTTTGTTTTAGATTTATGAGTTTGACTGTCCCTTTGGTATCTTTCGTCCCTCTTATATATATGTATAGAATTATAAGAATTGATAACAAATTCTGGCCAACCATAACCAAAGTTAAGAGTCACTCAGTGGATTTTTTTTTTTTAACAATAGGACTTTAGTCCTTATTTCTTCCATAATGTTATCATACTCTGCAAAACCAGTTGTTAAATTACTTAAGTTCTAGTCAATTTACAATGTCAAACATAAGGTCTATCAGAAAATACTGAAAGAACGAAACAGATATTAAATTTTACTGTTTCATGTGTTTGTTAAGAAATTAATTGCTTGCATTGATTATTGCAATTTTTAAAGAAAGGATTTACAAAACTGCTGAATTATTTTTTTTCTGATTTCAGCAAAATCTGAATACATAGACAATAACTGTTTAGTGTCTTTAAATATCAGCTGTATTTGTAGGAGGCTAGGAAACAAGGTGTATGCGAGCTTTTAGCGAGCTATTACACCTGTTTCGAACCAAGTACAAATACAGCTGATATTTAAAGACACTAAACAGTTATTGTCTTTATCCTGCAATTAATTCTGTATATTATTGGTGTTTTGAAAGACACCAAAAAAAGCATGTTTTGCATTTATTTTCGATTTGAAATCCCTTGAGGCCCGTGTATTAATAAGATACAGTAATCACACATTCAGCTGAAGACGGGTTCGCAAAAAAGAATCTTGAATTGTCAACAATAATGCGTCGCTCAAAGTGAATAATTATCTATTTTGAAATAACAACTAATTTCAACTGTTACAGTAAAAACAAATAACAAAACATTGTCCAATTTGAAACAGGAGTGTACGAGTTGTCCTACGCTTCAGACTCGACATTCTCTAAACATGCATGCTGAAATTGACATCATACACATTCAAGTTTTGAAATCGGTAGTTGTCATCGTAGAAAAGGCTGCTGTTCATGTGTGTATGTTATCAGAAAATTGGTGTGATTATTATTGCTCTTAAGAAATGCTTCAAGCAAACAGAACATATAAAACATGTAAAAGTCAATTAATACGTCATTGGAATGCGAGTTGCAATACACATTTTGAGGTCATGCAGGTTCATACAATACTCAGTCCACCAGTGGGCGGAGCTTTTAAGCGATATCTGTATAGTATATAGATACAGAATAGCGATATCTATAGGGCTGTATCTGTATAGTAGAGCACCCAATTGCAGGATAAAAATATATGTCATGTATGTAGGGAATATCAGAATGCATGCTCTTTTTATAGTGATACTCAACCAATGGCAGTCTTTGCAATAATTTCTTAATTAACAATATACATTTGTACAAGCAGTCATATGTTTTAAGAATGCCATGCAGCCCAAGATTTAATTTCGTCTTCATCCACCAGTAAAAAGAAGATAATATATTATTAATTTCACATATATACAATGTTTGAATTTGAATTGTTTGTTTGTTTAGTTGACAGAATTTGAGTACAATCCAGAACAAGAAATAGAAGAAGATGACCAGTTTGTGACCATGAGAGCTTATTTTACACCATTGGTAATAGAGACTATGACAAAAGATTTGGAAGAATCGGTAGGAAATTTAAGAGTAAGGTGAAAAACCTGCTGCTCAAGTGCTAGTGGCTGTCTGCTTTTCAGTCAATTATAAAAGTTATTCATAAAATATTTGCTTCACTATCTTGTGTTGTTTTTTTGTTTTTTTTTAAGGAGGCTCGCGGGTATAAGATTTTCAGAAAAAAAATAAACTTTTATTTTTCATTACAAATTTTATTTATTACCTTTAGGAGTTGTTACTTTATCATGTGGTACAAAAATCATTCCAAAAATCAATTCGTGTTGGCCGCAGGTGACTTTGAAAATGTTTATATCATGAAAAAAGGTCCAAATTATCTCCCTTTGGTGCAAAAATGCTATTTTTTGTCATTAAAATTGAAATATCGTTTTTTACTCATCGGTGACCTATATTTTTTATTAGTGTTTTCAAATAAGCTATACATCAACTAAACAATTGTAAGATTTAAGCGATTTCTGTAAATTCGTTTTTTATTTCGATATTACCTCTTTTTCTCCTATTAGTTCAACAGAAAAAAAGTACCTTTACAAAAATGTATGCTTCTTGCGAAGGACGATTGTGAGCGTAAATGATCGGTGAACCCCCTTTTTTATTTTATTTTTCTATTAGGTATAAGATAAAGTTCATTTATAGAAAAAATTAGCGAAATCTTATATTAAATAAAAAATTTGATTTAGACCCACGAGCCCCCTTAATTATCAACCTGGTTCTTCCAAATTTAAAATATTATGAACAACATTGTAAATTTAAAATTTTCAAGTAGATATAAATGTACTGGGAGAAAGCTTTTATTTATGGGCTATTAATGGTTGTATATTCAATGTTTTATCAAGTCAGAAACAGAGTATGAATTACAAATTTAAATGCATTTTCTCATTGATTTATCCTGTGCATTGTATGAACATAATGCAAAAATTAATGAATTAATGATTTTCATTTCCACAAACCAAAAAAAACCAAAACAATTGAAGTTCATAATTTTATAGAAAAATATTAAACAACTTCTTTCATATCTATTTAAAATTTGTACTTGTCAAACAATTAGTTAAATGGATTTTATATTCAGAAATGAAGCAATTTAGAAGTTATCTTTTTTTTTTTATTGTTTAAACTCTCACTTTTGATCAACTAGTCTATTAAAGTTTGTATTGATCTTATGAATTGTATTTGTTCTGAAATGGTTGAGTGACACCACATTATACATGTATGTATATGTTGATATTGATATCATATCGATTGTTTTACCCATTGGGAAATTTATTGCCATGATATGTAAAGATTTCTTATATATTATTCTTTAATTTGATATTCTACACTAAAAATGAACTCAATTAATTTGTTTACTTATAGTAAATGTTTTGATTAAGTTCTTTGAAGTTTTGGATCTGTTTTGATCATGTAACAGTAAAAATTGGCATATTTATTGATTTGCAGAAGTACTGTTAAATCCTATAGTTGCCATTGTTTGAATTTTGTATTATTATAATGTACAGCATGTCAGAACACATTTTACACATAAAAATAAAAAAAGTATTTACCAATGGGCAATACCAAACCATTTATAGTCATAGCATAACACTAACAGCAGTCCATAGCAGGTTCATGACTTCACATCTTTTGTTAATGGTGACGTCATCTATTGTTGTTGTGTTTTATAGTTTAATTAATACTAAACACTGCAGAATAAGTACCGTGTGCAATAAATTTGTTTTATTATATACTTAGTAGTAAATACAGATAAATTGTATGTATAATACAATCTATGGCAAGCGTGCTGTATCAGCCACCCGTGATGATATCGATATCAGCACGGTTGCAAAAGCTTTATCACACCTTTAATCTGTATGACGTCACGTCATCGATTGCAGTCATGCCTGTACCAAGTCAGGAATATGACAGTTCTTTTTTGATGCGTTTTGTTATTTGATTTTCCTCTGAGTTCAGTATTTTTGTGATTTTACTTTTCACTGTTGCAAAGCTTTACCAAATCCCTAATCTGTATGACGCCATGTCTTGTATGACGTCATTTCATAACTCCTTATCTGTACGACGTCATGTCACATAAAAAACATCTACTTCTATATTTACGGTTCATTAATACCCCCTACTAACCATAGA
Source organism: Mytilus edulis (assembly GCA_019925275.1). Lineage (NCBI taxonomy): Eukaryota > Metazoa > Mollusca > Bivalvia > Mytilida > Mytilidae > Mytilus > Mytilus edulis. The sequence goes on along the minus strand of CM034350.1, from coordinate 78,266,599 downwards.
GGGTGAATAAAATCCTCTATGGATCTGTAGGGAGTCAGTAGCAAACCATATAACTTATAATATTGGTCTCAGTACTTTGGTAATCTAGACATCTAGTGATCATGTACATGTTAAGATTATGCAGTCTGTCACATTTTGTCCATTTGTGTTAATCAGATATGAGTTATCTCCCTTTTGCAATGTAGTTTTCATTCTCAGGTGGCAGAAACCAGTTATTTTACAATAAATCTTTAGAATTTCATGGATTTATGATTTTATTTTCTTGAAAATCCATTCAAGCTTATATACAAATAAAATTTATGGTTTCAAGGAACTAAGATGTGTGCGTGCTTATGTAAATATATAGAAAACCTTTAAATTTGGGTGTCTGTCCAGCATGGAGATTTAAAATTTATAAATGCATTGCAAATAAGGCAAAAAATGTGATGTTCTGATACCAATCTAATCCTCACCTGCAGAATCCTGCTAAAAGCCGACAAGAATTTTAGCCAAAATTCAAGAGAGAAAGGATATTCAGTGAATTAGAGCCTTGTCGGAACCTATCCTTATTATCAAAATCTCAAGATATTTTTGTTTACATAAAACTGAATTTTTTCCCCACTTTGATTGGATGCCGTGAAGTCAGGAGACCACAATTTTGACATCTGATTGGACCTATATGTGAAGGAAATTCCCAACCTGTGTATGCAACTATTTACTTGTGTAGTACAATAGCCTAGAGTTTACATTCATTTATTTTTTCAGTCCACATGATGCAATTATATACCTCAATACTTAACTTTAACAAAATTTCTGCGTGGGACACATGTTTTGGTACACCAAAACTGGTACCTGCCACCTCAGTAGTATAAAATATCTAACAGTAATTTTTTGAAAATAAAATATCTGGTTTAATTTAGGGAAATTAATGATTACTATATGTATTACACTTTTATTTCTTAATTTAAAGTGAATAGGACTTAATTCAAAAGGTAAATAAAACTTTGAAAAAATAAATGTCCAAATTGTTTTACACAACGTGTGTAAATTCTAATTCAATTTCAGGACAACTCGTAGTATCTACTCTGTATTTAAAAACATGCATAATGAAAGGAAGATTTAGTTTTGTAAAAATTGAAAGCTGTGTTTTATTAATTTATATGTATCAACTTGGTTTAAGAAACAAAGTGAATGTGAGGGTCAGCAGTTTGTTCTATGATTATAGACCTTATTGCTATTTGAAAATCTAAGCCACTTGACCCAAGAATCTGTGCCGGTTGAACTGTTGATGTCATATGGCAATCACTTTTCCATTGTGTTGTCAGTTATTCTATACTATGATGTTGTCAACATTTTACTGGAACCTTTGTGATGTCCAATAATGGAGGACAAATAGCGATAAGGTGTATTTACTTTAATCTGACCACATCTATTGTATTGATAAGTTGAAATTCCATCTAATTTGAGTAAACAAAAGTATATTTTTTCATTGAATTCCATGGTAATTTTGTATCTTTTCAGTATTTTGGAAATATCGATTCCCTTTCTGGACTAAAAGAATGGACCAAACCTAATCATGAATGGATGAACTTTGGTGTTAGACATTTTACTATGTTCTTCCCAAAGGAGAGAGTCCAACAAGGCCATATATATGATCTTTATACTGAAGAAAGATCATTCATGTCATCCATGAGTGCATCACATTTATCAAGTAATCGTTTTTATCCATCCAAAATAGATGACAAGTTGATTGGATTATATCGTATCCTATCAATGTTTCATCCAAGACCATTTTTGATGATCAGATTTCCACCAAAAGGTGGCGTTGCTCTTGTTCGAGCTCAAAATGATGATTATATTGAAATTGTTTTTAGGTAAGTAAAAAAAGATGATACTTAAAGCGTCCTTGAGTAACATTGTAACATTCTATAATTAAGAAATACTTCATGGGGGTTGGCCGCTTGAATATATTGTGATTTTACCATATGTTAGCCCTTTATGACAAATAATTTAATACCCTGAGCGATAGGAGGTGTAAAATATCGGCATAAAGGGACAACTTGTGGTAAAATCACGATGTATTCAAGACCCCATGAATTATTTCGATTCTAATAGGACAAATACGGCAATTCTTTTGCCGGATTGAAGCTCTATAGATGGAGCAAAATATTTGCCGTTCCCATAAATAAACTCACTATTAAATTGGCATAAAAGAACTAGTCTAAGCAAACTAAATAAGTGACATGCTTAAACTATTTACAATAACATATTTAGATAGTTTTGGATGAATTTAAATGATAGTTTACTTTTATGTCTTACTGGTATATTATGTATAAAAAAAGTTGGCTTATACCACATTTTAGCATCGTTTGTTAACATTTCCTTGTTGTGATGATTTTTGGTTTCACAAACGTGTATTTTCCCATAAAATGCTTCTATTCTATTTCATCATTTTATGAGGCCAGGTACCTCACCCATAAAAAACGCATCTGACGTGGGAGTACGATCGGAACAGCCCAGGCAATATATATTCAAATTTTACCACGGGTGTGTAGGTTTTGAAGGATGTCATGTTAGAACGGTCCATACATTGTATATTATTTTTAGTATAAAAAGATGTGCCTTCCCATGCATGCAAAAATATTTATGAAACCTGGCAAGGCAGTCAGAAAACTAAAAATACCTTGTAAAGTATAGTACCATACTTTGAACAATCGTTTTGTAAAGGCAGTCTAAATTGAATAGAAAAGGGTAAAAATAAAGTAGTTTTTTGTTTAAAGTTGCACATCTGTAGATGTTATGATACTTAATAATGTCTTTAAGAAACAAAAACTTCTAAATTTCTAGTATGAATAGTCATTTCGTATCAATTTTAACATGTGTATACATATGGGAAAAAAACCCAGAAATTTCTTATTTCTATTTTAGGTTCCATGCTGAATTCCAGTTGAATGAGCCGCCAAATAATCCCTTCTGGTTTACACCAGCACAGTTTACAGGAAGTCTTATTGTTTCTAAGGATTATACAAGAATATTTAACTTCAACTTATACGTACCATCAGATAAAAAATTAAATGTTGGTAAGTAAGAGGAGATAACTATTATTACAATGTCAATATTTGTTTTTCTTCGTGAAAAAATGCTAACACTCATAATCTTGTTCGTCTATTGTCAGTGGCAGTACAGCATATTAAAAATGTTTGATTAAACAACAACCAATACATGATTGATTGATTATTGATGTTTAATGCCACCTTTAATAATACATATGAAAAATCGTACAGTTGCAGTATAAAGTCTTGTGCACTACACTTGACCATCACATTTGATTTCAATCTTAAACTTTTAAAAAGACTAAGTCAGATTTTTATTCCAGAAAGTACATATTTTGTATTCCATTCATGCAACTCTGTATCAATTAATGAAAGCATTTTTTTAGGGGGAAAAAGAATATAAATCAGTTCTAAATTATTTCATGTCTACCTGTGCGATTTTCAAACGCGCAATTTTACACTAGTACTCAAAACCCTCCTTCCTTGATGGGTGCATTTTACTTAGACAAATAAAATCGTATAATATAATCAAAATGAGGATGTTAATTTGATGTGTGCTTCTTCGTTACATTTGTTGTTTTATAGTGATTAAGATGATAACACAATGTTGACTGCTGTACCCTATTTTTGACATTTTTAACAATTGTGTCTGTTTGTTTTGTTCACACATCGGTGACAATATAATGGAATGTGATACGACTGTCATACAAGTGAGAGGTTTAGCTAGCTATAAAACCAGGTTCAATCCACCATTTTCTACATTTGAAAATACCTGTACCAAGTCAGGAATATGACAGTTCTTGTCCATTCCTTTTGGATGCGTTTTGTTATTTGATTTTGCCATGTGATTATGGACTTTCCGATTTGATTTTCCTCTGAGTTCAGTATTTTTGTCATTTTACTTTTTTTTTGTTGAAATACGAAAAGTTATTTATTATCCAATAAAAAGCTGACTTTCTTGTTCCATTTGTTTATTGTCTCATTGATAGGTGCCCAACATCTATGCATAATATTTTTAGCTCACCTGGGCCAGAGGGCCAAGTGATGTTTTCCCATCACTTTGCGTCCGGCGTCGTTAACTTTTACAAAAATCTTCTCCTCTGAAACTACTGGGCTAAAACTTGGCCACAATTATCATTGGGGTTTTATAGTTTAAAAAATGTTTCCGGTGACCCGGCCAACCAACCAAGATCGCCGCCATGGCTTAAAATAGAACATAGGGGTAAAATGTAGTTTTTGGCTTATAACTCAAAAACCAAAGCATTTATAGCAAATTTGACATGGGATAAATTGTTCATCAGGTTCATCTATCTGCCCTGAAATTTTCAGATGAATCTGACAACCCGTTGTCGGTTTTCTGCCCCTGAATTGGTAATTTTAAGGAAATTTTGCTGTTTTAGGTTATTATCTTGAATATCAATATAGATAGAGATAAACTGTAAACAGCAATATTGTTCAGCAAAGTAAGATTTACAAATAAGTTAACATGACCAAAATGGTCAGTTGACCCTTTAGGAGTTATTGCCCTTTATAGTCAATTTTAACCATTTTTCGTAAATCTTCTTTATCTTTTACAGAAATCTTCTTCTCTGAAACTACTGGTCCAAATTATTTCAAACTTGAACACAATTATCTTTGGGGTATCTAGTCTGAAAAATGTGTCCGATGACCTGGCCAACCAACCAAGATGGCCGCTATGGCTAAAAATAGAACATAGAGGTAAAATGCAGTTTTTGGCTTATAACTCAAAATCCAAAGCATTTAGAGCAAATCTGACATGTGGTAAAATTGTTTATCAGTTTAAAATCTATCTGCCCTGAAATTTTCAGATGAATAAGACAACCCGTTGTTGGGTTGCTGCCCCTGAATTGGTAATTTTAAGGAAATTTTGCTGTTTTTGGTTATTATCTTGAATATTATTATAGATAGAGATAAACTGTAAACAACAATAATGTTCAGCAAAGTAAGATTAACAAATAAGTCAACATGACCAAAATAGTCAGTTGACCATTTAGGAGTTATTGCCCTTTATAGTCAATTTTTAACCATTTTTGTAAATCTTAGTAATCTTTTACAAAAATCTTCTCCTCTAAAACTACTGGGCCAAATTAATTCAAACTTGGCCACAATCATCTTTAGAGTATCTAGTTTAAAATAATGTGTCCGGTGACCTGGCCATCAAATCAAGATGGCCGCCATGGCTAAAAATAGAACATAGGGGGAAAAATACAGTTTTTGGCTTATAACTCAAAACCAAAGCATTTAAAGCAAATCTGACATGTGGTAAAATTGTTTATCAGGTCAAGATCTATCTGCCCTGAAATTTTCAAATGAATCTGACAACCCGTTGTTGGGTTGCTGCTCCTGAATCGGTAATTTTAAGGAAATTTTGCTGTTTTTGGTTATTATCTTGAATATTTTTATAGATAGAGATAAACTGTAAACAACAATAATGTTCAGCAAAGTAAGATTTACAAATAAGTTAACATGAGCGAAATGGTCATTTGACCCCCTAAGGAGTTATTGTCCTTTATAGTAAATTTTTAACAATTTTCATAAAATTTGTAAATTTTTAACATTTTCCACTGAAACTACTGGGCCAAGTTCATTATAGATAAAGATAGTTGTAAGCAGCAAGACTGTTTAGTAAAGTAAGATGTACAAACACATCACCATCACCAAAACACAATTTTGTCATGAATCCATCTGCTTTTTTTGTTTAATATTCACATAGAGTCACCAAGGTGAGCTACACAGGCTCTTTAGAGCCTCTAGTTTTTATAAATATTTGTGTAGATATGGAATGGTTAAATGGACCAAGTGAAAATAGAAATATGGAAGTTGATATTGGTTATATGCCTCTAATGACTGCCAACATTACTGCTAAATCACGATTAAGAAGGCATTCACATGATACAGAGAAACCAATAGAAGCAGACAACACGTTACAAGATACTGTCAATAACATTATTTGGACTCATGAAATAGGTTTAGATGATGCCCTTCAACAGCTTGTAGTCAAAATGTATCCATTTAAACAAGTAAGTGTTTCTTTAATATAGGAGTTAAATTTAAACATTTTGGAAAAAAAAATGACTTGAGGGAATATTTAGATAAATATCTTGCTTATTTTAAATTAACAGTTTGTTTTGCCACAAATTATTGAAATGAACTTTAATTATTAGCCCTGAATATGCATGGACTATTTGCCACTGGACTTTAAGCAACCAACAATCAATCAATAATTATTAGAAATATAATTGATGTCATATGCCTAAAAAAAATCAACCACCATGTTAGTCTGTTCTCCTTGAAAGTGTACTGTCTATTTATTTCAAATGAAAACAATTTTTATTGGTGAAACTATGTAGATATAGGAAGATGTGGTATGAGTGCCAATGAGACAACTCTCCATCCAAGTAACAATTTTTTAAAGTAGACCATTATAGGTCAAGGTACGGTCTTCAACACAGAGCCTAGGGTCACACCGAACAGCAAGCTATAAAGGGCTCCATAAATTACTAGTGTAAAACCATTCAAACGGGAAAACAACAGTCTAATCTATATAAAAAATGAAAAATGAGAAACACTTATGAACAACATAAACAGACGACAAACACTGAACATCAGATTCCTGACTTTTAGGACATGTGCAGACAGTTGCAACGAGATTAAACATTTTAATGGTGCATGGATATTATAAAGTAATCTTACTTATATTTTCATAGTATATCATATACTATGAAAATATAAAGAAGATTACTTTGATGTCCAACATGTTGATCAGTGATATTAAGGACTTTTTTTGTCATACAAGTTTGGAGTATTCAAGGAAAAAAATGCATTGGGGGTTTGACAACACCTTTTATACGCAACCATGCAGCCATGGTAATTTTTGTTTTCATTTGTAACAAAATTGTAACTGTGTTTAATTCGCTGTTTCAGAATTTAATGTATTCTGGGTAATATTTTTTATAAGCGTACACCAAAATGTTGTGAATGGTTTAAAAGGTACTAAACAATGGAAATCCATCCAATGATGCGACATTATTTTCATTTTGCTGTACGAACAATGAAAATAACCCACAGTCCTTTAGATTCTCAAAAGGTAAATTACCCACAAAAAAAATAGTTATGGAATGTCCAACCCTCCAATGCATTTTTCCCGTAGAATAGCCCTGAGTTTTTCCTGCAATTAGTACTTTTAACTTGAAAAGATTAGTAGTCAATTTTTGTATATATTTCTATTAGCAACATATAAAAAAATCTTTATACATTGTACTTCACATTAGGTGATTCATTAAAAAAACACACTTGATAGTGATTTTCACACTGATAGCTGCAAATTTTTATTAAATCACTCTGACATATCTCTCTGTATGATACATAATATATGTTATGTTTGAAAATCAAAATGTTTTCAAATTCAACAATCACCAGTAATCATTCTGTTTGACAGTGAATCATGCAACACCAGCAAGAGTGTGTTTTAGTGAATCACTTTGTGTCTACTATAACATACAGTTGAAGCCATTTTGGTCTGTGTAGCAAAAACTTATTGACTGTTACTCAGTGCTATAAATAAATATACTTTTACTAGTTTTTATGCCCCATCTCAGGGCTTTATATATTTTTTTGTTCTGTGCGTCAGTTCATTTGTTAATTTTTACATCCATCTGTCCCGCTTCATGTTATTGCGAACCCTATCATAGTTTTCCATAGATTCACCTGCAAGTTACCTGTCCATTTAAACTTTTGTAAGTTGTCCCATTGAACAAATACAACAGGTATTGTTCTCTGTATAGTTTATTTGATGGGACCTTTAAATTTTTTCCAAGAAAAATCTATCACTCATTGATTAATTTGCCTGACCAAAAAAATATCTTCTTTGTTCACTGAAATACATGTATAAACTCACATAAACTGCATGTGATACAGTATTTATTCAATATCAATAATATATTTTCAATCTGTTCAATATAAGCACTGATTTAATTATAAAAAGTTTATTTCTGATTTTTTTTAACTACTGCATGCATTTATGTTTTAAAGAATTTGCATGTTTTTTGTGGTTGTTCAGTTATAAAGAATACATTTATGAAGACCTTTATTTAAACATTATCCTTTCAAGTTTTTACTTATGAACAGACTAAAAAAAAGCAAATTTTAATAGGTAAAATGTTGAAACTTTTAATTTTTTAAATCAGTGTTTATATCAAACAAATTGAAAATGTGTTATTGATTGAATGAATACAACATCACATGCAGTTTCATAATTACTTATTTGTACATGTATTTCCATAATTGACAGTTCAATTTTTTGTTCAGGTAAATTAATCAGTGAGTGATAGATTTCTCTTGTAAGAAATTTAAAGGTCCCATTGAATAAACTAAACAGATTACAATAGCTGTTGTATTTGTTAGATGGAACAATAGGACTTACAAAAGTTTAAATGGACAGGTAACTTGCAGCTGAATCTGTGGAAAACTATGATAGGATTCGTAATAAATCTTTTGGTCAAGGTAGTTTTTGTGATGAAGTTAAAGTTTAATCAACTTGAAACTTAGGGCATACGATACAGTTTTGATCCTGTATTTACAGTTTGATAAAAATTTCTATATAGGCTAATTTTTACCTGATTAAATCAAATATGTAATAAAAAAATACCTTCATGTGCTACTTTTTGAGTTAAATGAGGTAGAAATTTTGTAGTTTGCTAAAAATTCGGATTTCTGGCTGTATTTTTCCTTTCGAAAGAAATCCATAACTTTTTTGTTTTAAAAGATAAACACAAATTGTTTTTTGTTAAATAATTTGTTATTTCTGTTTTTTATAAGTATCCTAAAAATTTATGCATTTTTTAATCAAAAATAAGTCATATTTATCAAATGGTCATGAATTGAGAAAAAAACGTATTTTTTTGCTGTATATTTATCAAAATTAAAAAAATTTGCACTATTTACATTTTCATAAAATTTGGTCCACATAATCTCCCTGCAAAATGAAACAAAATGTCGTATTAAAAAATAGGGTCCATGTACTCGTTTTCAAATCAAATCAGTTTGAACGATAAAAATCAGTCGAAAAATGCATCTTTTCCCGCTATGTCATAGATTGACGTCGCGAAAATAACATTTTATGTTAGCAACGTCATTACCTCCCCTGTAACTGTATCGTATGCCCTTAATACACATGTTCCCAATGATAAAATCCTTCTAATTTTAATACCAAATTAGAGTTTTGACCCCAATTTCAAAGTCCCCTAAACTTTAAAAATGAAAATACAAGTGAGGAATCTGTGCACATTCTTGTTTTGGAAGAAAAATTCTTTGTTTTTTGCTTAAAACCGTTATTCAAGTTTAAGTCTGTTACTAACACATAGTGAAAGTAACTTTACAGTGGGTCTTATTGGGGTCTAAGCGTGACGCGGGATTGCCGATTTTTTGTAAGCGTGACATGTGAAAATCAAATTTTTGTGCCGCGTGAAAACGGGAAATGAAGTCTAGCGGTACACGGTGAAGAACAAAATAAAAGAGAATTGCTTACCTACATAGTGTAAGCGGGATATGTGAATCTGACAAAACAGTAAGCAGGATCCGGGATCAGAACCCTAATGAGACCCCCTTTACATTTGGAAAATAAAACCTGACTAAATTGTTGCTACTAAATGTTTTTTGCAGATCACATACTACAATTTGACAGAAACTATAAAGAAAGCACAACAGGGAAAAAAATTAATACATTCTATATTATTATGGGGTGCTTTAGATGATCAAAGTTGCTGAGGTTCTGGGCGAACTCTCCGGGAAACGTCCCTGGAAAGTTCGCCCGTAATTTCTCTTCTTGAAGAGAGATTCATCAGTAACTGGAATTTAGTGGTTGATTTGAAGGTAAGTTGGAATGATATTTAAACGGTCTAAAAATGATTCTTTTGATTCTTTTTAATTTTTGAAGTTGAGACTGTAAGGTATAAATTGAAGCGTTGCAACCAGGTACAATATCAAGTTTCTGATTAAATGTTACCACTGTAAATTTCGTTTTTATGCCCATGCTGTGACAGAGTGGCATATAGTTTTACATATGTCTGTCTGTACATACATACATCTGTATGTCCCAAAACTAGTTTCCCTCTAATATGAAAGTTATACACAATTCTTATTACAACCAAACTTAGATCAAGTTTTAATATGGGTGGTGTTCCTTTTGTCATTCTGGAGTTATGTCCCTTTTTATTTAATTAAATATTTGGAAATTAACCTAAACAACAGCAGAAAATGAGGTAAACAATATAAAAAAAAGATATAGCACACAATGATGAACAAAAAATCAAATCAAACAGCTTCTTGAATTTATTTAGCATGCCCTGGTAGAAGTTTATTTATGGAAGTAGTGCACATTCTTGGCAGAATCAGTTTCTATATAAATATAGATAAGTTCAATTTTAAGTAAATATCCACTGTGATCTGTCAAGAATATAACATCAGCAAGTGTGTATGACAGGGAAATATTTAAAAGTGACATCATTAGTGTCTTGCAAGGGTTGTTATATGTAATATATTTGCTATGTAATAATACAATCCAGTTTCTATAACTAATTTATTAACAAGTACATCGTTTGATGGTCAGACTACAGAATGACAACATGTGTATAAGAACTCCAATTGATCTATTTAATTACATGTTTATTTAAGAATGTGCAGACATGTGAGAGTTGCTGATCTGTCAATTATTATTACTGTAACAGATGATACGGTAATAAAGTGAGGTGAACTGTATAGGTGGCACGGTAGTATTTGCATTCCAGAATTTAGGTTGCTCTTTTGTGTACCCTACTTAGGTAAATGTATCTAAACAGTGTGATTGGACAAAAAATACAGTATCAACTGAACATACTTTCCCAAACTGAGGGATGAATCAGGTGTAGAAAAATATGAAATAATTTTACATACAGATGAAAATGAATTTTTGAGAATTTTTTAAAATTTTGCATTCACTGCACCATAAAAGACCTAAAATTACTAGTGGCCTTAGGTTTCTAAAAATAGCAAAAAAAGTAAACGGTCATGATACATATTCAAATTCATTTCTGAATAGTAAAATGAAAGTACTTCAGTTAAGTGTGAATGTAGATTTTTTTGCAGTGTTAGAAAGTGGTGAAAATTCTAAAAAGGCTATCATTATCCCTATGGGCCAGGAAATACTACCGTGCCACCTTAAGGGGGATATATATTTTTACACTAAATCAATGAAGGAACTTTTTTTACCTATGCAATTTGTAAGTTTATCAATAAAAAGTTGATTAAGGGCAACTATGATAAAACAAGCCTTAAATTCCACCCCTGAGAGTAAAAATTGCTGATTCAGCAAATTTTGCCTGATCTGTAGGTAATAATGTAAAAATATTCATAGAAAGTAGTACTTCATTATTTTTATGTAACTTGCAATACATTTTTAATTATAAATGCTCGCTTTAACTTTTCGCAGTGTCTGACACATGTGCAACCACTGAAATTTGAGACGCGACATTCTACGGTTGCATGTTCATCCTATTATTTTCACCGAAATAAATAAATTGCATAATTTCTTATTTATTTCAACATAAGTACAGCTATAGTAGCTTTCTTAAGGTTTAATTAGTAGTTCTGATGTTACATGACACCAGTAGGAGCTTTTGGGGAACCAGTAAGTGGTTAAGGGGTCCTTACTTATTCATTTAGCTCTCATATTGGTATGAAATAGAGATAGAAATAGGGGTTTCTGTACATTGAATAGACATTATTTTTGACAAAGAATGTATTTATGATGCTATATCAGCAAGATTAAATGGTTATTCATTTTCCATGCAAATACCATTAGTTGTTAAGATTTTCTGACAGTGAAAAGCACAATAAATGCAAATTGATTATGTAAGGGGACATAATTTAACTTAATGCATACATGAGAAATAGACAAACAGTCAACTTAGAGATGTATTCTAGTACATGTATTGTCGAACAGGTTACGGAATAATAGTTAACTGCAATCTAAAGACTCTTGTTGTATTGCCCTCATAATCTGAAAATGTTTAAAGTAATGTAAGGCATGCTGTAAAATGTGGAATGGACTTTAATATCAGTTTTCATGATTTGGTGATTAAACTGTTTCTTTTACTCAGATTAACCATAAACAGAGTTGGCAATCCAATAATTCCTCCTAAATCACCATGTTTGACTTCTGTGTTGATTTGAAACATCATATATTTGGGTTTTGTTCACTTCTTAAGTAAAAATGGTAAGATGAAAAAAAGTGAAAATCTGCCAGATGGGGTAGGGATGTAATGTTTCATTTTTTTTTTATAAGAAATGAGTGCAGACTAGTATTCTTTATTGTAATATGTTCCACAGTAAGAAGTCTATGCATCATAGGTGTCATGACTAGTTTCAAGTTTGTTATGTCTTGGTTAAGGTGGCACGGTAGTATTTGCATTCCAGAATTTAGGTTGCTCTTTTGTGTACCCTACTTAGGTAAATGTATCTAAACAGTGTGATTGGACAAAAAATACAGTATCAACTGAACATACTTTCCCAAACTGAGGGATGAATCAGGTGTAGAAAAATATGAAATAATTTTACATACAGATGAAAATGAATTTTTGAGAATTTTTTAAAATTTTGCATTCACTGCACCATAAAAGACCTAAAATTACTAGTGGCCTTAGGTTTCTAAAAATAGCAAAAAAAGTAAACGGTCATGATACATATTCAAATTCATTTCTGAATAGTAAAATGAAAGTACTTCAGTTAAGTGTGAATGTAGATTTTTTTGCAGTGTTAGAAAGTGGTGAAAATTCTAAAAAGGCTATCATTATCCCTATGGGCCAGGAAATACTACCGTGCCACCTATAACACTATATATTATATTCTGATTCATCCTTCAAAGTAAAAGTAAGCATTTAGGACAATTTGAAAAAAAAATCTTAAACACAAAATGCAGATTTTTGTTAAAATATTGTCTAATGACGCACTTCTCTTTTTTTTTTAGGAATTTGAAAAAGATTCCTCTCAACCAGAAATCCAGAAAATAGCTGCACATTTTTTGGAGAATTATAAATTCCCAGCTATGATGTATGTAACTTTTCCTAATGGTACAATAGTACATAAAGTCAACGCAAACGATTGTATGTACCAAGGAGAGGGTTTTATGCGAAATCCATGCACTGCATTCCTTAAAACTGGCATTGCAAATGCTGAAAAGATGGCATAATTCTATGTTCTTTTTAAGGTCTATTCAATTAAAATGTATGTGGGAGAGTAGGAAGGGACTTTCAAAAAAACCCTACAACCAAGAAACATTTTACGATATTTTGTATGATGGTAATACATGTAGAAGCATACTGAAGAGACACATGACTTAAATTCAAAAATTGAACTTCCCTTCTTACCCTCCCACATACATTTCAATGGAATAGCCTTAATGTTAAATCAAAATATTTAAATCTATGCAAAATCAAATGGTATTTAGATATATTTTTATACAGTCACATAGTTTTGTAGTTGTTGGTTTATATTTAATTTATAAAAATTATTATTATTGTTGATTGTGGTACTTTGTATTTTTAGGGATTTTTTGGTTTTGAAATAAATTATTAAAAAAAATTCTTTTTGAAGGTATTGCCATAGGTACTTTTCTCTGAAAATATAATTACCTTCAAACTGTAATATAACCATGTTATATTAAAGTATTTGGGTAATTTTTCTTCAGAGACAAGTACCTGTTGGTATTGCAACTGTTTTGAAATAATAAAAAAAAATCTTTTATCTAAGTATGGATCTTCTGTCTCATGCGGTTTGAAATATCTCAAACTTGAGATATTAGTCCCTTTTATAATAAAATGTCTCATGTACAATAGTGTACAGTAATAGTTTTGAATTGTGTAACACAAGAATAGTGATGGTTTCAATCGTGCCTTTTTATCTGACTTAATCATGCAACTGGTGTGGTCAAACACATAGAAGCAGGCTGTATTTAAACATCAATATTATAAAAATTGTTAATCAAGGAATTCATTAATTTCTATCTTATAAATTGTAACAAACAATTTATATCTATAATGACCTTTGAGTGTGTTTATCAGTACTAAATATTTTCTTTGTTTTATGACTATGATAGAATTGAAAATCAAAAGAAAATATTAATTTTGTTATGCATAATATGTGTTTAAGGGCATACGATACAGTTTTGATCCCGTATTTACATTTTGAAGAAAATTTCCATATACACTGACAAAAAAGATCGATCTTTGGTCCGGTGTAAACTAGTAAGATCGATCTTCAATCGGACTTTAAAAGTCTACCTCTAGAGGTGGTTTTAAAAAGATCGAACTTATTTTAATCGATCTTTCTATTAGTGTTAACGCTTAGATCGATCGAGATCAATCTTTTTTCAGGTGAATGTTATATGTTGCAGTGTAAATACACTGGATTAAATACGGTCGACCTCAATCGACTTGCTTGTGCAATGTAAACGAACTGGTCTTTTAAGATCTATTCAAATAAAGATCTATTCAATTTTGTTGCCAGTGTAAACAGGGTTAAAGAGAAATATGATCTCAGATTTTGTTATTTTATATTTCTGCTTTTGAAAAGGGTTCTATAAGTGGCATTTTAAGTGAGGTTATTGTTTCAAGCATCTTTTAAAATGTATTCTAGATGATTGAACTGAGTGAATATGTTTTTAGTTTAACAGTAGATATGTTGATATTTTTTGAATCATACATGTACATCTTGTTAGTCAACGGTAGATTGTAAAAACACTAGTGTTTGTTGAAATAAAAGAAAACTGATAACTTTGTGGTCAGTAAATTAACAAGCGAGGCAGTATCAAGTGTCATAGAGTCATAAAAGGTAACCATACACCATCCTTTATAGACAAGATTTTTTTTAATCACACCGTAAGTTGCTATAAGTGAATCTTTGAGAAATAATTGTCCTTGGCATTTATGCCATTGCTTTGATATTTTTTCATCTCATCATATCCTGGATAGAAATTCTACAATTGTTCATTTGACCTTATTAACTTTGTAAAGATACAAAGTTAACATGCCAAAACCAAGCTGTCATGCACTATTTTACTGACCTTCAACTTTCCCTTTTAAAAACAAAGTCTATTTGTATATTAAGCCAAATATCATTCCTTACCACTAAACACCATTGTTGATTTATTAAGTGAACCACTTCCCAAATATTTTTGGATATGAGATTCCATTTAAATGGGACTTTGATGGAAATTGGGATCACAGGTATAAAGGGCTTTGGATGCAGACAAATAAAGTGCTATTTATTTTTTTCAAACCAGAGTCTTGTTATTAGACATTTAAATGTATTTCTTTTAAATGATTTGGTAACTTGTTCAGTTGTGGATGAACTGATTATGAGAATAAGTTGTGCTATGGTTAATTCTAACAATTATCTATAAAAACTTATACAAATTGTATGCTATCAAGTCTATCATTTACACATGTATATATATATTTCATATAGTTAAGTAAAGGTTTATTAGAGTGACTTGATTGTTAATGTTACTCTCCACAGATTGCAGTATGAAATTACAAATATACTTTAATTTTACTTTATATATAAGGAGATGTGGAATGATATCAAAATAGTCAACTATCCATCAAAGTTCAAATGGAGTGGGAGTGGATGTAAGCAATTGTTGGCAACCGCATCACCTTCATTATTTGCATCAATATTTACATGCTTAACATTGATGACTTTTTTGTGCTTCTTCTGCAGCAGATAGCTAAAATATCTTACCACTTGAACAGGGTTTGGAAACATATTTCAATTGGTTTTGAAATAACCTGCAATAGGAGGAGAGAAACAATAATCATCAAGTCAGAGTAATGTTTTAGCATTAGATTTTTTTTTTTGCCGCGGAAACAGAACATATTATCACCATGATAACAGTGTATGAAGACAGTGTCATAAACCATTCTTGGCTGGATATTGTTTGATGTTTTACTAGTTACCATGGTTTCTAAAGTGTTTTGTTACCATAGCAATAATATATTCTGCTAGTGATTTTTTTATATGAAATTTATTATAATTATCAGTATTCATAAGTGGGTGTGTTTTGAGGTAATGGAAAATTTCTGTGATTGATAAATCTATTTTAATTAATTTTCAATTAAAATTTTATTTTTGTTAAGTACTTATTTGTTTTTTTTACCCATCTGTCAACCATAGATGTATAAAGAAAGGTAACAGTAGTATACTGCTGTCCGAAATTCATTTAATATACATCATTCTCCAGATAAGAAAAATATTCCACTTAAAAACAGAATTCTTTTAGAGTTTGTAAGGTTGATACTATGAAGATTTGTCTGATTGGCTCTCATACCAAATCTTCTTATATCTAATAGCTTGATCCTTGAATAAAACAACCAAAATATAACATCAATAAGATTCATTCTGCAAACTACTAAGGGCACCAGTATGTATGATAGTGTGTGTACCGTCGCTTGTGGTCCATGATAATCTTGGCAAACCAACATATACCAAAACTACAAGTACTAATAAACTGTATATAACTAAGATAAGAAGATATAAAACTAAACTATTTATTAGAACAAAATCTAAAACTCACTAAGAGCTTAAACATTTTCATATAACATTTAAAAAAAACATGCTAAATAGTAAAACATTTACATATTAATACCTTGATGTAACATTTGGCTTTCTAGGGGGCTACTCATTACAGTTTCTGAAGAATAACATACACAAACTATATATAATTTATGCCTAAGGTAGATCCGAGCAGACAACACATACAAAAAAATATATATTACTTATGCCCGTGGTAGATCCGAGCAGGTGAATGCGAATAAAAATAGATTCTGCGGTAGATGCCAGAAGATTACCTAATGCGAATAAAAATAGATCCTGCGGTAGATGCCAGCAGGTGTACAAATGTTCTTTAAAATAATTTTAGAGATGTATAAATGAATTGGGGGAAAATAATTTCCCTGAAATTATGTTGGCCAAAATGAGCGAATGAAAGAGTGAAACCCCCAAGAAAAGATACATCAGATATGTAAAAAAAAAAAAAAAATTAAAATAAAAAAAAAAAATTAAAATTAAAAAATAGTAACTTATAATTGTATATATCTTATACGATAAAAGAAGTAAAAACTAATACAAATATATCGTCGCTGTTAAACAAAAACCTCGTATCTCAATTTTTTGCGGAAATCTTTTTATCAATTATTTGGGATTAAATATGTATGATCCACTGTATGCGAAATATCTGATCTTCTAACCAATCATTAACTCGAATTCTGACATGTGACGAAAAAGTGTAGTCGGATTGGTGAGACATTTTGTTGTGCGAAAATATCGTATCTCAGAAGAAAAACACATAGCACGGCATCTGACATTATAGGTACAGTTTTATCAATTTTAGGTTCTCAAAGCTATTACCTTTAGCTTAGAAATAATGGAAAGCTTTGAAAAAACAATATAGGTGCAGAAATATTTGCTCGTGTTGGTAATTGGTTGGTTAGAAGATCAGATATTTTTGCATACAGTGGAACATACATATTTAATTCTAAATAATCGATTAAAAGATTTCAGTTTTTACTGGTGTAAAATTATCAAAACCTTAGATACGAGGTTTTTGCATAACAGCGACGATATATAACCTGTACACATACATATATTTAACTTCACAGTATGTGCAAATAATATGAAATGATGTATACAATCTACTAAGAGAAATGTTCCCTTAAAAACAAATTTTATCTTGAGCTGCATGTATAGTTTTAGGGTTGGTTCTAATATAACGTATGTAACAATCAGATGACCATCTACCTATAGTTTGAATGATGTGGTCTTCTATTCCTGCAGCGGCTGCAGATGTAGCTGCTCCTATCCTAAATGAATGCCCACAAAATTTATCATCTTTATACCCTAGTCTAGAAAGTAAATTTCTCAGCAATGAAAAAAAATCGATCCCTTGATAAGGGAGTATGGTCATAATCGTCATTAACAAACAAAGGCGACTGAGGCTTAGCTCCTAAATCAGTTCTGAATTTGATATATTTTTTCAAAGTAGCTACAGGGTGAAAAACATGGTTTTCAAAAATAGTGATATTTACACCTTGCCTGAAAAGATCACAATTAGAAGAATGTAAATGGGAAACTAAATTTTGTAGTGACCCATCTAGAGAAATATCTTGAATTGAAACAATGTTATCCTTAGAAAAATCTTTACTCCGACAAGTAAATTCTCCACATCGGAGGAATCCAAAAAAAGCTAAATTAAATGCGCTTTGTAGCATTAAATCAATCAATGGAGAAAATACCCCTGACTTCAACAAATTACATAGCTCTTTTAAAATTGTAGAAGTAATAGGCAGTCGCTTAGGACGTAAATTACACTGAGACCTTTTTAAACCTCTTAGAATGCACTGCAAACGAACCGTATTTGCTAGCGGGTCTGAATGACCCTGTTTTAAAAAGTAGTGTCTTATACCTGCTAAATACAATTTAACAGTTGAATGTGCTAGTTTTAACGATTTTTTACAAAAGGCAACAAAAAAAAAATCAAACAATTTTCATCTATAAATGGCAATGCATTTAAAAAAACAGTCTTTTCTATTCATAACCATAAAGTTTTGAAAACATTTAACACCAGTCATATAAGCTTGCTTTGTACTCTGACAAAGGCTGGCTTCCCATAATTCCTCAACTTGGTGAATCAACTGATCATTAACTGTGATGGCTTCAGGCAAGGTGTTGGTTCTTGATCTGCCAGTGGTCACGGTGCATAACCATAACGGCCACTTCTGGCGGAAACGGATACTGCCACCAATGCCAACGGCGACTTTCGGCGTTTTTTCCTATAATGGACTCGGACGACGATCCGAATAATGATGATTTAGACAAATCTGTTATGTAAGTGATACAATTGCTGTGTCCACGGAATCCTCGGATGTTTTTTGTCATCTAGAAACCACTTATCCCAACGAGCATGTATTCCTTTTATATTTGATTAGCTTTTTAAACTAGTGACTATGTGTTGTGCAACTCTTTTTCCACCAAAATGATAATTATTTCCGCTTTAATTAGAACAATATTAGCCATACTTACATGGTTTCGACGTAAACTTTCTTTTCTTAATAACATTTTGTGCATAATTCAAGATTTAAAGTCAAACTCCTTCCTTTTCCCAATTATTAGAAACGGACCCTTTCACCCTTTTGGTGGTTGTAGTGAACGAAACTTCCTCATCTGATAACGAGAAATATAGTCTGCTACAGTGTTTACGACACCAGCAATATGCTGTGCATGAATGACAAAGTTATATAGAGCAGAAAGATAAGTTAGTTTCCTCACAAGTTTCATTATACTCTGGATTTTTGATCTTCCTTTGGAGATAATCTCTACAGTACTTAAATTGTCACAGTAAAATAATATTCGTTTTCTACTCCAATTGTAACCCCATAGAGCACAGGCCATCACTATAGAGTACAGTTCAAAGAAAGCCATGGACGTTTGTTCATGTAAAAGATCTGGTGTAAATTCGCCCTGAAACCAACTTCCCTGATGGAATCCTCCGAACGATTTAGGTGTAGCATCTGTGTAAAGTTGAATGTCTGCAGCTTTAATAATGTTGTCATTAATGAAAAAAGATATTCCATTCAAGTTTTTAAGAAATTGAGACCACATTGCCAAATCAGATCTGCAATTCTTAATATGTACATGGTGTGACAATATTTTAACAGTAGTTTAAAGCTTAATCAAGTGAGACACAAATTATCTGCCTGGTAAAATAACTCTACTTGCAAAATTTAAGTGTCCTAGCAGACTTAAAAGTTCCCTTTTGGTACATGTATTGCGTTTAGAAAAAGATTCAATAACTTCTTGAATTCTTGTAATTTTCTCTATAGGCAAACGTGCCTCCATCTTTACAGTATCAAGAAAAATACCCAAAAATTCTAAAATGACACAAGGACCTTCAGTTTTCTTTTTTGACAAAGGTATACCCAAAGATGAAAACATTTTTAACACATTGCTCATAATTAGATGAGCATTATCTGCTCTAGGTACAATAATTAAAAAATCATCTAACAAATGTAAAATATTTACAATACCATAGTTATTACTAGCTATCCAGCAAACAGCCCTGGATAGTGTATCAAAAATTTTGGGACTTGATCTACACCCAAACACTAATCTCTTAAAAGAATAAAGCTTTTTGTTCCACTGTATACCATGATATGGCCATAATTCTGATTTAAGTGGAATAATTTTGAACGCTTTGCAAACATCTGTTTTTAGAAGCCAACTTTTACTACTTAAGGGGACGACCATTTGATGTTCTGGGGGGGGGGGGGGCAGGAGGATTTTGAAAATAAATAACTTGGCCTTGATTATCACAAAAATAAATGGTTTGTTCTGTGGTAGTTTGAAAATAGATTACCTGACTTGCAATGTATTGAAAATAAATAACTCAGCAGGTCTAATCGAAAGTATGAGATGGCACCAGATTCTTCATAAATTCATCTTTTTTCCCCAACAAATCGAAAAATCTTCCCAATTTTTTTAATAATAAAAGTATAAATATTATTTAAATATACCTAAAATGTCTGAAAATAAGTTTCATTTTACTTGAGGTATATTGTCTCAGGAAACCTTAACTCGCTTTTATTTTAACAGGGCCGTAACTACATTGACACAAATGCCTCATGTAGGAAATTTCAAAACCAAACGCTTATCTCCATATCAAATTGTGTTCACAGTGAGTCCCTTGCAAGAAGCAAGCTCTGTTTTCCCTCAGACTTAGCCCTGATTTTTCGTGATCAATGTTTCTTATTTATTTGTCTTTTGTTTATTGATTGCCCTTCTGTATTCTGTTCCTGTTGCATTCCTTTTGTAATCTAGTAATGTTGTTATGAACTTAATCATGAGTTTTAAAAAACCATCAGCCACAGACTTAACTGTGTGAATTCCATTTTTGCTTTATCATGCACATTGGTCTATTGATGTTGTCCCCAGAAACTTAAGTCTTACACTGAATTTATAAATTTTGCTTTGAGACCAAAAGATTGTCAAAAAATTGTTAAAACAAAACTTGCATTTTCAGATTATAAAAGGGTCTTCGGAACACCAAGAAAGCATGATTTTGCATTATTTGTTCTATAGCTTCTTGGGCCTTCAGTGGCTCCAAAACCCTTCAAAAAAAATTTGGCCTCGTTCCACTCGGCAAAATATGATTGACAATACTATTAAAAGAGGTAGGTTACAACCAATGCATGTATATGCAGTTGAGAATATAAAAAGATTCATTTCTGCAGAGGATGATGATTAATTTTAATTAAATGGTACATAATAACTTTACTAAACATGTCTTATTTATAATAAACAAATCATTTAAAAATTATATGTTTTTGAATATCATAAATATAGTTGTGAAAATGAATAATCAGTCCCTTGCTTTAATGAAAATGAAAAATCTAGCTTCAATAGTGCAGAAAATGAATAATCTGTCCTCTTCTTGTCGAAAATAAATAACTGTTCAAAAACAAATCCTCTTGCCCCCCCCCCCCCCCCCCCCCCCCGAATATCAAATGGTCGTCCCCTAACTGCTTCATAATATGAGTAGCATCATCAATAGAAACATACTGTAAAGAAAATTCTTCCTTATCTATTAGTTTATTTAGACTTGGATTGTCCTTATCCTCATGTGGTGCCGAAAGATCAACAGTTAAGCGCTTTTTCTTACTATATTTATGTTCGGCTAAACCAATTGGATTTATGCGATAGTTGCTAAAAGGACCAATGAGGTATCCTTTTGAAACTTCAGTTAAGACACGCATATAGGATTTGTAGATGCTGACTTCAAAGGAGTAGGGGCATTAAGGCCTGGTTTTGGCCCAAGAAAATAAAATGTTTGATAACTTTTTCAAATTGGCACATAATGTTTAGAAATGCATAGGGTCAAGAAATATCAATGAAAAACATTAAGATTCTTATGTGAGAGGTTACAATTACGTTATAATATGTACGGTTTTAAAAAAAACGATGAAATTTATGCAGTTTTCTATCTTTATTCCTGTTGTGGAAACATCGTGCGCAGCCAAGAAACAACAAAATAATTTAACAGAAGCTTTATTATAACTATTGACAAAATCTCACCAAATATAAAGTTGTTTCTTGGCTGCTCATATACTTTTTCAAACTAAAATATACTTAAAATGTTGCTGAAAAACAAGGAAAATCACGAAATTTTACAAAATTGCAAATTAAGTCATGATTTGTTGCCATGGTAACTTGTTCAATGTCCAAAATTGTTTTGTTTTTCTGAATACCTTTTACCTAGGATACTTTTAAGTAATTTAAAAATATGTATGATAACTTTTAAATTTGGAGTACTTTTTGGGCCAAATAAGGATCTTAATTCCCCTACACATAATAGACTTTGATGGGAGAGTCTTTAACACTGTGTGAAAACCATATCTTAACCCATTTATCAAAAAAAAATTAAAAGTTGAGTCCGGATGTCTACATAACTCTTTTTCCAAAACATCTATATTAACAGGTGTAGAGACAGACATGTTGAAATTTTCAGGTGTTTCTAGTTTCTCCTCTGTGTGTGGGGCCCGTTCTTTTGAGGCCCCTTGTCTGCTGGCAGTTGATTTTTGGATGATCCCCTTTGCAAGCCAAACACACATGGGTATTTCTACAGCGTGGCAGAATACACCCCTGTGTCCGTTGAAATTGTTACAAATTTCTCTTCCAGAATGAGAAACCCTTTCCCTACCATATGTATCCTGGGAGTCGTTTATATTATTTCCTGATGACCTTTGAGTTGCAGAACAAAATCCTGATGTGTTAAAGGTACTGCCACAAACATTACATGTGTTAGGCCTTATATTTGTGAATATATTACAAAATAAAGTATTGTTCCGTATGGACCAATCAACTGCCATATTATTGTACCGCAAATGTGCAGCCGAATCGAGGGAAAATCTCTTGTGGTACTCATAAAACCCATTGCCAGGGTATCGAGTGGCCATGTCTACGATGTCTCTCTCATACGTGTCTAGCTCACTCCTACGGTGGGGGAACGCTGAACACATTATGTTCTTGTAAATACCAAACGCTTGGATAAACTCCCCAATAGACAAAGATCTGTTTAGCCGTGGGTCAGGTTTGGTGTGATAACTAGAGGTTTCATTCTTTTCTTCCCCGTCTGTTGTACCCATTCCCGCATAATACGGCATAAGAAGTGAGGATAGGTTTATGTCCATATCTGATATGATGTTTCTCCTTAATTGTGGTGTTACTGTTTCCACGAACGGCAAAGACTCGGCTGAATAGCCTCTTGGTGTTTGAACATAACGATTGTTCCTAACAACTTGTTCCTCGCTGCCTGCTGCAGCCGTTGGCAATGCATTACTTATCAGAGCGGAGTATGCTGTCTCCAAATTGAAGTTAAGACCATTGGCATTGACTTCTTCACTTCTTTCATTTCCGGTTGAAGTGAAAGCAGGGATCCACGTGTTTCCGGTTCTCGTTGTTGTTGTTGTCTGATCACGTGCTTCCAATGTTCTCTGGGTAATTAGAGTGTTAACTTGGCCAGTAAGAGTTGACATATTTTGTTGCAAAGACTGCACTGTCGTTGACAGTCTTGAAACAATGTTAATTAAGGTTCTATTGTTTGTCTCTACAGATGCATCTTGGGATGCCGCACTTCCTAATAAGGCATCGTGCACGTCGGTTGTTGTGTCTGTGGCAGTGGAATTCTGGGATCGCGCACTTCCCAATATGGTGTCAGCGTGGTCCTCGTTGATTCTCCTCGCATCAGAACTAATATATTCTCTCGACTCGCGAAAAAGTCTGACCAATGCCATTCTCCTCATATTTGGGGAAATTCTTATCCCTTGTCTAAATTTTACTAGAGTCCAATTTTCAGGCATTTCCGGATCGTAATGCACGTGCGTCCTTGTTCCCGATCTACGAATTGGTCCCATGATAACGAGAGGTTTAGAATATGCAGAATACAAATATAATCCACACAATTAAAAACGTCTTTATGAGAAAAATGTAAGTTACAAATTCTGGAGAAAAGGAGAAAAACGATGTTCTAACAAGATAATGCAGCACAAACTAGAGTACCTTTGTTGATGATTCTAAAATTGGGAATGGAAATGGGGAATGTACCAAAGAGTTAACAACCCGACCATAGAGCAGACAACAGCAGAAGGTCACCAACAGGTCTTCAATGCAACGAGAAATTCTTGCACCCGGATGCGTCCTTCAGCTGGCCCCTAAACAATTATATAATGTGGTAATTTTTATAAATTTCCTGATTTACAAAACTTTGAATTTTTCTAAAAACTAAGGATTTTCTTATCCCAGGCATAGATTACCTTAGATGTATTTGGCACAACTTTTTGGAATTTGGATCCTCAATGCTCTTCAACTTCGTACTTTATAAATATTTTGATATGAGCGTCACTGGTGAGTCTTATATAAACGAAACGCGCGTCTGGCGTACAAAATTATAATCCTGGTACCTTTGATAACTATTTACACCACTGGGTCGATGCCACTGCTGGTGGACGTTTCGTCCCCGAGGGTATCACCAGCCCAGTAGTCAACACTTCGGTGTTGACATGAATATCAATAATGTGGTCATTTTTATAAATTTCCTGTTTACAAAACTTTGAATTTTTCTAAAAACTAAGGATTTTCTTATCCCAGGCATAGATTACCGTAGATGTATTTGGCACAACTTTTTGGAATTTTGGATCCTCAATGCTCTTCAACTTTGTACTTGTTTGGCTTTATAAATATTTTGATATGAGCGTCACTGATGAGTCTTATGTAGACGAGACGCGCGTCTGGCGTACTAAATTGTAATCCTGGTACCTTTGATAACTATTTACACCACTGGGGCGATGCCACTGCTGGTGGACGTTTCGTCCCCGAGGGTATTACCAGCCAAGTAGTCAACACTTCGGTGTTGACATGAATATCAATAATGTGGTCATTTTTATAAATTTCCTGTTTACAAAACTTTGAATTTTTCTAAAAACTAAGGATTTTCTTATCCCAGGCATAGATTACCTTAGATGTATTTGGTACAACTTTTTGGAATTTTGGATCCTCAATGCTCTTCAACTTTGTACTTGTTTGGCTTTATAAATATTTTGATATGAGCGTCACTGATGAGTCTTATGTAGACGAAACGCGCGTCTGGCGTACTAAATTATAATCCTGGTACCTTTGATAACTATCTATATTATACTGAATGTTTTTAAACGTAAATCCGAGTTACTGGAAACGAAATACGTCTACTTAGTGAACGAATGTCAGTTGAGAATAAACATACGAATACTGTATATATAATATATATAATATATAAATCCAAATAGCAAATATAATAGAAGTCAAATCAATTTAAATCTCGGAGATACAAAAATGGCTGCTGTAACTGCAACAAGCTTTATAAAATAACCACATATCGTTTTCCTATCTATAATGTGATTGGTCAAATCCTTATCTTAGCTTATAGACAAAAATAACTTATTAAAGTTTCTGCTAATATTGAACACATGATGGGAAAGGGTAAAAGATTATGAGGGCATGAACGTAAAATGTATAAACTACAATTTAATGCATTAAATTCCCATAAATCGATTGAGAAAAAAAACAAATCCGGGTTACACGCTAAAACTGAAGGAAACAAGTATCAAATATAAGAGGAGAACTACGACACAACCGAAACACAACGTTAAGATGTAACACACATAGAAACGAACTTTAATATAACAATGGCCATTTTCCTGACTTGGTACAGGACATTTAAGAAAAAAATGGTGGGTTGAACCTGGTTTTGTGGCATGCAAAACCTCCCGCTTTATTATGGCAACGCGTGTCATTAGACGCATGGTATTATTGTGGATGACTGTCCATTTGTCCCCAAAAGTTCAGAACTCCAAAGAAAATCCAAAATGGTAGTCACCAACAAATGGTAAAATAAAAAGTTCAAACACACGAAAAGAAAGGGCAACAATACAACATTCTCGACTTGGTATTGGCATCTTCTTATGTGGAAAATAGAGAACTAAACCGGGCTTTACATCCAGCCAAACCTCAGTGCTCAGTGCTCTTCAACTTTGTACTTGTTTTGGCTTTCTGACTTTTTCATCTGAGCGTCACTTGTTAGCTTTGTGTGGACGAAACGCGCGTCTGACGTATTTAAGATGAAACCTGGTACCTTTTATTAGCTACTATTCGTGTGTTTCTCTGTCCTATATGCTCCGCCATTTATTTTTATTGTAGTCCTGTCATGTAATGTTGATATTTTAATGTTATATTTAACATTGTCACAAAAGTAGGAGGTTTGGCATGCCACAAAACAAGGTTCAACCCACCATTTTTTTCTTAAAATGTTCTGTACCAAGTTAGGAAAATGGCCATTGTTATATCAATAATGTGGTCATTTTTATAAATTTCCTGTTTACAAAACTTTGAATTTTTCGAAAAAACTAAGGATTTTCTTATCCCAGGCATAGATTACCTTAGCCGTATTTGGCACAACTTTTTGGAATTTTTATCCTAAATGTTCTTCAACTATGTACTTGTTTGACTTTATAAATATTTTGATATAAGCGTCACTGATGAGTCTCATGTAGACGAAACTCGCGTCTGGCGTACTAAAATTATAATGCTGATACTTTGATAACTAATTATATTATAGTTCGTTTCTGTGCGTTTTACATTTTAATGTTGTGTTTTTGTTGTGTCGTAGTTCTCTTATATTTGATGCGTTTCCCTCAGTTTTAGTTTGTAACCCGGATTTGGTTTTTTTTCTCAGTCGATTTATGAATTTTGAACCGCGGTATACTACTGTTGCCTTTATTTATGCCATATTTATCTTCAAAGACCCATGCAGTGCTGAACACATGTCTCACCTTCATGACAAATATATTGTTATCCACACCATAGACTTATATCGTTTTTGAACGCAAATCTAATTAACAGTAGATAAAATTTGATACCGGAATTAGGTAGTAACATTTCACTTGGAAACTCAACATATACGCCCCTGACTATTACCAATGAGTAAATGCTTATAGGTCTGTTCGGTGTACGTTTGGAATTTGATTTCCTCCAAAGTTGAAGAACTTGACTTTCCTTCAATGTAATGAAAACCGCAATAACGTAAGTGTCTTTACGTTTTAATGAATTTACTGTTTGCAAAAATATGAATTATTCGAAATACTAAGGATATTCTTATCCCAGGCATAGATTACCTTAGCCGTATTTGGCAAAACATTTTGGAAATTTTCAATTGGGTTCTCAATGCTCTTCAACTTTGTTCTTGTTTTGCTTTTCTGAATATTTTGATCTGAGCGTCACTGATGAGTCTTGTGTAGACGAAAAAGTAAAATCATAAAAATACTGAACTCAGAGGAGAATCCAATCGAAAAGTCCATAATCACATGGCAAAATCAAATGACAAAATACATTAAAAACGAATGGACATTAACTGTCATATTCCTGACTTGGTACAGGCATTTTCAAATGTAGAAAATGGTGGATTAAACCTGGTTTTAAAGCGCTAAACCTCTCACTTTGACGACAGTCTTATCAATTCCGAAACACGCTTCTGGCATATTTTAAAAACTACAAGCCTGGTACCTTTGATAACTCTTTACAAACAACATTATATTGCTAGGTCTGATAAAGTTTCAAAACTATTAACATGAATTTTATCAGCAATCAAAGAACTTTAGAATTATTGTGTAACAACCTTCCGTAAGGCAATGTTAGGGACGACATAAAAAAAAATCAACGAAGGATAAAAAACGTAATTCAAATAGTTGGGGAGGAGTAAAAAAGTTTTGTTTAATTGACATCAGTTTTATATATATCCTTATTGGTCAATCAATTTTTTCCAAATTAAGTAAACAGGGGAGTAGGGGATCAGTGAAAAAAATATATGAATTAAGTTTTTTATCCTACATTTAACTTTAGATGTCGTCCCTTAATCAGATGAGGATCCTTCAAATTGAAAATCGAAAACTCTAATCGAATAAATACAATCCAAGTCTCTTTTCTCTTGTAAAAAGTATATTCGTTTGACTAACTAGTATCTACCTTTTACACTAGAGTATACTCAATTCTAAACGAAAAGACCAATTGAAAGAACTAGTAAAAGTGTTTCATGAAAAATGGCTAATACATACACATAGCTTGTTTTAGGAAGGAATAATCATACTTTGTAAAAATAAAACACCAGTGATTCGAGGAATAAATATCTGGTACTGACCTCATCAACATGCTTGAATTTCTTATTGACAACACATTTGTAACGTTTCGAGGACTTTTTTTAACAAACAATCGGTATGCCAATCTGCATTTATTTTGTTCCTTTCCTTCATAAGAGAAAAAAAACTTTATACAGGTGTTTCTTTTGAAGAATAAAAAGAAATTAGCTTTGTCCTTTAATTTCGTCAATCCTTTAGCCGGCCTGATATCTTGAATTCTAACAACAGGCTATTGAAAACTAAATAAAGTGATAAACTAATGTCACCTTAATTCATTTTATTTTGTTTTTTTTTAACTCCTGTTTGTACTCAAATAGTTGCTGTCTTCAATTTGTTAAGTATTTTATTTTTTGTATTTTTTAAAACTTTTTTACTCGAGCTTCACTGATGATTCCTGTTGTAAAGCAATCGCGTGTCGGGTAAACAAAACAAAATTAAAAACACAAAAATACTTAACTTTGAGGAAATTTCAAAATGAAAATTAAGTCCCTAATCAAACGAAGAGACAACAACTGTCATATTTCGAACTGGGTACAGACATTTTCCTATGTAGAAAATGGTGGAGTAAACCTGGTTTTATAGCTAGCTAAACCTCTCACTTGTATGACAGTCGTTTAAAATTCCATTATATTGACAACGATGTGTGAACAAAACAAACAGACATAATAAGTAAAAATGTCAAAAATACTGGTACAGCAGTCAACATTGTGTTATTAATTTATTCAAACTAAATGCAAACAAACATTTACCATAGCAAAATAAAACATGACGGGAGCCACGCCATATGTAACATAGAAACACAAAAGGCAAAGCATATTAGCAAAAGTGAAAAAGAGTTCAAATATTATCATAGAACAATACCTCAATGACGGGATGTATAAATACAGAGCCATGTCATATGTAAAGAAACGCAAACAGGTATAGAGGCAAATCTTATTTATAATTTGCAAAAATGAAAGACAAGAATACAAAAATTATCATATAACAATAATAGAACGACGGGATGTACATGTATAAGTACAGAGCCACGTCAAATGAATACCACAAAAAACAGACTAAATAAAGACAACAGTAGTATACCGCTGTTTGAAAGTCATAAATCGATTGAGAGAAAACAAATCCGGGTTACAAACTAAGACAGAGGTAAACACATCAACTATAAGAGGAAAACAACGAAACAACAGAAAAACTGAAGTGCAACAAAAAACCAAAATGACAAA
Organism: Mytilus edulis; assembly: GCA_019925275.1. NCBI lineage: Eukaryota > Metazoa > Mollusca > Bivalvia > Mytilida > Mytilidae > Mytilus > Mytilus edulis. The sequence goes on along the minus strand of CM034350.1, from coordinate 78,237,022 downwards.
GCAACACACACATAAACGAACTATAAAAACAACTGCCTTTTACCTGACTTGGTACAGGACATTTTAAGAAAAACAGTTGTGAGATGAACCTGGTTTTGCGACTAGCAAAACCTTGCGCTTTTATGACAATAATACATACAACACTAATAAAAAATGACAACATTACATGACAGGATTAAAGTACAAATAAATGCAAGAACATGCAGGACAGAGAAATACACAAATAAACATTACAAAAGGACATTTCGACATGCTAATTGTTATCAAAGGTACCAGGCATATGATTTAATACACCATACGTGCGTTTCGTTTACATAAGACTCGCAAGTGACGCTTAGATCAAAATAGTAAAAACGCGGGACAAGTACAAAGTTGAAGAGCATTTATCACCCAAAATTCTAAAAAGTTGTGCCGAATACGGTTGATGTTATCTATGCCTGGGATAAGAAAATCCTAAATATTTAGAAATTTTTTTTATTTTTTTTTTTATAAAAATGACCATATAATTGATGTGTCATGTCAACACCGAAGTGGTGACTAACCACAGAACAAAAACGAACATCACGTAAAACAAAATAGGACAGAAATAAAACAACACTAAAGAACATGCATCGTCACCGACTGGATACGCTACAAAAAAGTTATTAAGATGATAAACAACGCCAGTACCCAGAATCTATACTTCAAGACCATCGTGTATTATTTGTGGAAGTGATACGGAATATTTATCAACACTGTCTGGGTACCTTCCAAAGAAATTTTAGAAAAAGATCGACGAGACGTTCTTGGACATACCCCTGGTTCATTAAGTTAACTTTCTGCCCAGACACTGGTGACGTTTTAAAAAGTTTGAGTAGTTGCTGCATGCTGTTGAATAATGAATGAGTTGGGAAATTTATATCATGTATTCAAGTGAAGTTGGTATATTGCTACTAAGGTTGGAAAATTGATTATTTTAAATTTGAAATTGTCTCATTTGTTATAGATTGTAGTAATGAGATGATATTGTATGTTAAATTCGAGGTATAAGTCTTTCTGCTGTCGGAACCTTTTAAAGCTGATCGGTATGGGATTTGTTCATTCTTGAAGGCTGTACGGTACCGACAATTGCTTGCATCAATTCATTTAAACTATGCATGGAAAGTTATCTCACTGGCAATCATACCACAACTTACTTATATTCGTATAAATACCTGAATAATATCATATATTCTTTCTACTTAATAGTTATCCCATAAGGACGCGGTGTGTCAGTGTAAGATCATCCCGATGGCCGGAGGCCAGAGGGTGATCTTACACTGACACACCAAGTCCGAATGGGATAACTATTTTACATCCCAGCTGTTTTAGATTAGACGAAAAACCATTTACAATTCATAAAATCTAGTTTAGAACGCCACACAACCATTATTATATACTTTATATATTACTATATGATGTATACCCTTTATGACCCCCTAACACGATGAGTAGATATCAAACAATGTCAACTCGCCCCAATCGGCCCACACTATATCGCCACTTTATGAAAAAATCGCCCCACTCTTGTAACCGACTCGCCCAACTTTAAAAAAGTGTAAAATCAAATTGAACAATCAGTCTGACAACTCATTAATTAAACGAAAAGGGTTAAACCCCACTGAGTAAAGGTCTGCCAACTCGCCCCAGTTTTAAAAATATCTTGCTTCCTTTAAGTATGTTAAATTTCTGAAAGTTCGTATCCAGTCGTCCTGGTAAAGTGGTATGTGTCGTGGCTTGATATGCTAAAGGTCTTGAGTTCGAATCCCAGCATATACACTGGATTTTTTCTGCGTGAATTTTGATAGATAGTCTTCTCCGTATAATTAATTATAAGTTTTATACTGGATTTGACATCCCCGCCAAAATGTTACAGAACAAAGGAAAGCATGCATAACAAAGAAACTTAAACTGGGGTGATCTGGTAGGTATGATCCGGCTCAGATCACCCCTGTTAGAACAAAGGAGCTGGGATGTAACATATTGAAAACCGTGACAAAATGTAAAAAAATCAGCAATCACAAAATTCCCAGTCAAGCCTTATACTCCCTCCCTAACCTTAACACTATATTAGTTTTAACAGTTTGCAAACAATTATGATATATTCTTTAATAAAAATGTTTCTATATAATGTACAATGAGGCTGCATATATATTATAAAGCATAATCATGATAATGACAAAAAAAGTTCATTCCATAAATGTTTTGGGAAAATGGGTCTGTTCGACCATACACTTTCGTCTAAGTTTTATTTGCAGATACTTTTATATGCCATTATGCATTGTTTTGATCTATTTTGTTTTGATGGTATAGATAACTATATAGTTTTCATGATATATTCAAAATCAAAATCCCATTTTCTTATACAAATGCTTTATTTATCCACATATATATCTATAGCTAGTTTCAACTGCACTCTTGCGTATGTCACTTCACCATTAATGCATGAATAAGAAACTTATAGAGAAACGCTTTGCGAGGCCTTCGATACAACAATGAGAGCATTTGAGGAATTTGTTTTTAAGGTTTTGCAGTTTTAAACCATATCAGTGATTGGAGCATTATAGGGAAGATATTTAAATGTCCAATTTATTCCTGCTTTGGCACATTAAAAAACAAACGAACTTCAGATACAAGTGGATTCGTTAATATTAGTTGGATATCAATTTTCGTGGGTTTCGTGGGAACAGGTAAACCATAAATTTAAATGTTCAACTATAATAGCAAATTTTCTGTAGGCTTATAAGCAGATTTTTACAAAACCACGAAATTAAATATCAACGAACATGCAAGTATTCTTTAATCCACGAACATTGGTACCCACGAAAATAAATGAATTCACAGTATATCAATTATTGTAGGTTGTATATTTCATCTTTTTATTAGTGTTTCGATATCACTTTTTTCCCATTATAAGTATGCATTCTTAATTTGTGAATAAATGTATTGAAGCTAGTATTGTTCACATCTTTGTTCCACTATATTTATGTGGAAATTGTAATGGCCGTTTTATTCATACTTATTCATTGAACTTGTAATAAAGGATACATCAGATAAGTTTTAGACTGTCTTCATAATCGCTTTATTCTTATTTCTGCCTTGCATTATATCAAATAAAGATGCCAACAAAAAAGTTTTTGCAGTAAAGTAACGGATGATATTAGTTACTTTGTGACCTAATACGCTTTCTATGGGTAAATAAATTCCATATGTGGAACATGACAGTTCGAAACAAATTGAGGTAAAACTATAAAGTAGATAAAATTATACACAGTATCAGCACATAGAATCTAAAACTCAAGACCATCCAGAGAAGTAGGCCTTGAATAATTATTTAATAAGTCATGGTACTTTCCCGAGAATCTTTTGAAAAAAAAAGACAAAGTGTTCATTCACCAAACCCTGGCTCGTTAATTGTTTGCTCAGACACTGGTGCCGTTACAAAAGTTCGGAGAAGCAGCTCTTAGATACTGATTATTGTATGAGTTGTAAAATGTATGGCGTACTCAAAACACTGATGAAGGTGGAATTTTTTTTGCTTAAGGTGGTACCTAACACTACAGGGAGATAACTCTGTAAAGTCAGCTAAACGTTTTAATTACGTTGTGTTGTAGAAGGAATATTAAGCTTCTCAACGATAAAAATTGGGGTTTGTCAAACTGCTATATAACCAGTGTATTTTTTCTGACAAAACGGTTGGTTCAAAATTTTTGAAATATTTATATTTTTGTTAAAGGGTCAAAATAAATACTTTGACAAAATTTTATGAAAATTAAACGAGCCAAATTAATTCTAGTGAAAGTGTTGGGTACCACCTTAATCGAGGAAAATTTATAATTTCAAAAATGAAATAATCTCGTTTGTCATATACTCTGATATGGAAATGACTGCTGTAGTAAAATCCAGGGTATATGTATTATAATCAGGAAGTTGTTTATCTGGTGTCTGTTATCATAGTTCAAATATATTAATGAGATTCAATTAAACAAATATTGTAGTGTTGATGGAAAGAAGATCTTCAATACATATTTAAGTAAAGTGAAGTGATATAGCTTCTTTGATCTCAGTTAAACCCGTTGGAAAACACAAACAAACTCACTTAAAAAATATTTCCAGAGGAAGACCCCAAAACCCTCTCTCCCTTGGAGGTCTTATTATCTTGGATGCCTAGTAAGCATTACCTATTTATAGAAAACATGTCTAAATATTAGTATATATGTGTAATGCATATATTTCATAAAAAAAACAGTACTTTGCGTTCCCATTGCGTAATTACACGATTCAATTAATTACAGTACCTATTGGTAAACGGAATGTTGTTTTCTGATTATTTAGTCTGGCCAAGCTATGCTTTTTACGATCAAAATAATGCGTTGCCTTGATTTTTTCCGATCAATTTTGTTGAAAAATGAACAAAAATATCCCTTTTCAAATACTATTTGATAAGTTATAACATCCTTAATTGTAATAGTAACACTTACGATTTAATTACAAATTCATCATGATATGTTGAAATATGTTGACCTTATATAGATGCAAAACGTGATTTTTTAAAGTGTTTTTTATTGAATTGTTTGTCGCCTTTTTGGTTTTTCTTTAAAACGTGCGGCATTTGTCCTTTACCGTAATGCACAATACAATTAAGGAAGTTCAATCATTTTGACACAATATATTTCTTTCTTCTGATTTGTTCCATCTTTTAAAGATGCAGGAGATTTTTTACAGATTTTGAAGAAGAATAACACATAATTGCATTCAATATCCGATACCATATTTTTCAAGATCCGGTTGCAATGCTCGACCAACGTTAGTTATTCTTTCACGAGTTTTTTCTTTTCTTTCGATATACCGAATGACACTCGTGTTTTTCATGTTAGATAACAATCATCCGGAACACACACCACTGTTCAAATATTCAAGTTGCGTTTACCTTTTTGATCAGACAATGGATAAAAGTGCTATTGGAGGTAAATTATTTTTTATAATGATATGATATTAACAACTGAAATTATTTATTTTTTTGATTATTTTATTACTGAAATTAATTAGTTCAATTATGATGTGATGTAAACTGTTATAGTTGAATTAAATGTTTAACATGTCGATTGTTCTAATAGACATTTTCAACATCTCTCGACACCGACTAATGACACCTACAGTTTACAGGTAAAATGGGTGGGTCGTCTCAAAGACAAAAACCATCATGATTATCGTTACGTAACATATTGGATTGGCGGTTTTATACTGTTTGACTATATGCAGTTTAAGAATATATATCAACCAAATAAATAAATAAATATATGTATGGTGGCCGGACTCGGCCATCTATTTCGCGTTTTCGCGTTTTCGTGACTTCTACTTTCATTTTGCAAACGTGAAATTGGGAATTCGAGAAATCGAGAGAGCAAAATCTAGAAATTGAGAAATCGGGAAATCGGGAAATCGAGAAATAGGGAAGTCAAGAAAATTGGGAAATAGATAAGATCGGGAAATTGAGAAATCGAGAAATAGGGAAATCAAGAAATTGGGAAATAGATAAGATCGGGAAATCGAGAAATCGAGAAATCAATAAAGCAAAAACGTCAAAACACGAAGAGAAAACGCGAAGTGAATTCTCGATTTTGCGTTTTCGCTTTTTCTATTTCTCGATTTCCCAATTTCTTGACCCCTCGTTTCAATGTTACAACATTTAAGAAGTAATTGGTGAATACAGAATGCAAGTGGAACAGCAAATTGGTGAATTGAAATGAAACAAAGTATTGAGTACGTTATGGAGGCATCCAAGGCCAAAACTAACAGACACGTGCCGCTCTTTTCAACCGACATAATCATTGTTTAATTAAATATCAACTACAATAAAACATGATTTGTTCTTTTCGTTTTCCAAATTCAACCAGGACAGCCAGAAGCTAAACGTCTAAAAGATTAAATATGACTTAAAGTCTATCATTTTCTTTATAATAAATTAAAAAAAACATGTCATTTGGACTCTGTAGGAAAGTTTTATCATTGTCAATTATTGAAAGCAATAACATCAATAATTATCTCAATTTTTTTTGATTTTTGAGACGACCCTTCACATTTTACTTGTCGTAGTCGTTCTCAACTGTAGGTGTCGAGAGATGTTGAAAAGGTCTATTAGGAATAGAACCACATTTACATGCACATAGATATAATTCTTCGTTAATGTTTTATTGTTTGTTTGTTTTTGTTTGTTTTTGTTATCTTTTTTGGATGTTTATTTTTTTTGTATTATTTTTGTGTGTGATGTAATCTCTTTATTACTTATGTAAAAAGTAAAATCACAAAAACACTGAACTCCGAGTAATATTCAATCGTAAAGTCCCTAATCAAATGGTAAAATCAAATGACAAAATACATCAAACGAATGGACAACAACTGTCATGTTCCTGACTTGGTAAATGCATTTTTAAATGTAGAAAATTGTGGATTGAACCTGGTTTTATAGCGCTAAACCTTTCACTTATATGACAGTCGCATCAAAGTATCATATAAAGTTTGACTTATGACATTCTATTACATATCAACTTTCGAAAGTATACACAGTATTGCTAGACACTCTCAGATTTGAATAAAGTACTTCTCGTTTAACATACTCAGTCTGACATGATACAATTGGTTTGTTCTCATCAGTATTGTTTTAATGAATTTTACACTATCATGTTATTATTCAGAAAGCGATTTAAAATCATTTATGTTGAATAATTTTAGTTTGAGATGTATTTTACAAGTTTGATACAAACAATGACTATCCTAATGCATTGGCGTACATCGATGTAGAAACTACGAATACATACCGCCATGGACGACCATATAAATTGTTTGGAACGCCAGGCAAAAGTTCAGCTGTTCTTACTTTAGACTTACCAAAGGTCTGTCGGGTCCTTAAATTGAAGATGACTTTGAATCATTGTAGAACAAACTGCAATGGAACTATTGATATAAAGGTTAATGACAAACTCTTCCGTGAAGGCTATAGCTACGCAAGATGGGACGACTTTGGCGAGCAGACTTTTGAGATTCCGTTGAGTCTTTTGAGAGATGGAGAGAATTATATAGTTATAGTACTAAACAAGGAGAGTCGAGGTGTTTACTGGCTGTCAGATATTCAATTTCATCTGAAACATACCTAGACATGAACTATTCAAATTTCAACTTCCAATTTGATATCATGTTAAAACTTTAGTTTTCAGAAACATCATCTATATTAACTTAGTTTTATTACCAGTTACGTGGAGGGATTTTTTTTTATCCATAACTTAATCTTCTTCCTTCATTCAACGAAGTTGTTATGAAATCCTAAATTTTAATACAACTAAAGATTAAAGTGATTTATGGTAAATATTTCTTGATTTTATTACTTACATGTAAAAAAAAATATACTAAGTTCATTGATTTTTTTAAAATTTATTAACTATTATTAATCATCAATTCCACCATAAATACAACGGTATAATAATTCACAACACAGACAAACTCTAGAAGTAATCTTGAATACCACGTTATCGAAAATAATTTCTTTTGTTTGTCTGTAGTTTTGTTTGTTGATATACCAACTTTGATTCTTATCCATTTTCTTTGGAGTTTGTTTCTTTTTACAATGTGCATTTTAATTTATTTTTTTGTTGTGAAACATCAAAAGTGAAATCTTATTAAAAGTTGCCGTTGCTATGGAGAAAGATTTGTTGCTATGAAAAAATTAATATGATTATGCCATGAAATATGTAATACATTGTGTTACATTTAATAAGTGTATATTATTAAGTGTAAAATTTACTACAAATTAAACAGGTTTGATTTTAAATTTAGATATTTAGATTTTTTTTAATGAGTTTATCTCTCTCATTATACTGGTTGCTAGGCAACTGAATATACGAGATAGACCAAAATGCCACCATTTTCAGAAGGTCTTTAGTAAAGGGTTACAACATTACAAATTAAATGAGATTGTTTTGGGACCAAACATGCCCTTATAGCCCCTTGTCCTCTTATCGCTACCTAATATGAAAATAAGAATATGTGGTATGATTGCCATTGATAAAAATTTCCATCAGATACCAACTGACGAAGAAGATTATGACTAAAGGTCACCTTACAGCCGCATGATAAGCTATGAAAAGCCCCGACAAGAAAAATGTTACAAACGGAAAACTAACAGCCGTATTCGTGTACAAAACAAAACAAAAACAAGCACAAATATGATATAGAGCATAGGGCAACCACCGTTTACAGGCTCTTGACTTTGGACAATTACTTACAGAATTAACGGGATTAAACTTTTTTGCTAACAAGGGACAGTGGTGTTAACATACAAAATGAGAACAAACCATAAATATCAAACAGTTGAAAGGGGCATAACGTATCAGATTTTCCTTAGACTTCTGTTTCTTTATTAGACTATTTTATCGATAGAAAACAGGGGAAAACTCGAAAGACACAGAGAAGATATCTGAAAGTATCTGCAAAGCTAGTATTAAGTCTATTTGCATTTTTTCATACACATTGCCTCTTTGTGTTCTCTTGAAAACATATACATTCTACTAATCACGAACGTTTATCTTAACACATATTTTACAGAATGCCTTTATGTAGTGTTGATGAAATTATATGTATTTAGTAATTTAAATAATTTCTATACAATTATAACAACCATCTAACATACCACTGATATTAAGAATTGCGCATAAAGGTGCATTGGTTGTGTAATAAAGGGTTTGTTCAATTATGCAATATAACAGTAAGTTATTCACTATGACCAACTAAGATTAAAATTAATGAGGATGAGTGGCTTACTCAACTACATAGTCTGTGTGGGAATGCATTGGAAAAGAGATAGAACACTAATAGTAATTGAAAAAGTGTTTTGAATCCTCTATATATACCTCTTGTAGCAAATTTTATTCCATTCGAATACGATACTAATAAAAGAGGAACGAAAGATACCATGGGACAGTCAAACTCATAAATCGAAAATAAACTGACAACGCCATGGCTAAAAATGAAAAAGACAAATAGGCAAACAATAGTACACATGACACAACATAGAAAACTATGGAATAAGCAACACGAAACCCCACCAAAATAGGGGTGATCTCAGGTGCTCCGGAAGTGTAAGCAGATCCTGCTCCACATACTGCCAGATTTTGTATTTAAAGTAGAACAACAAAAATACCGCTTCGGTGAATATTGAAAACGGAAAGTCCTTAATCAAATTGAAAAATTAAAAATTGTTACTCATCAAACGAATGATTAATTGATTGATTTATGGTTGCTTTTCGGCGCATCAGCACAATAAAGGCTATATCTCGGCGATCATACGAACGAAAAATAACTGTCAAACTTCTGACATAGTAGAGGCATTTTGTTTATTTGGAAAACAGTAGAATTAAGCTGGTAATTGCAAGCGAAACCTCTCACTTGTATGAAAGTCGCATATAATTTCATTATATCGACAATAATATTTCAGCAAAACCAACAAACATAAAGGGTAAAAATATCAAATATTGGGTACAGTAGTCAACATTGTGGTATAATCTTAATCAAACTAAAACCAAACATCTATGTCAATGAAGAAAAATAGAATGGCATATAGACACTTTATATATAGACAAAGAGCATTCGCAAAAATGAAAGACAGAAATACAAAAAAAGTACCATAAGAACAATAACTTAACGGCGGGATGTATAAATAACCAGTCATAGTCCATTCAAACTAAGTTTTAACCTCAAACTTATTGCAACAGAAAATGTTTTAGTTCTAATCTTTAGCATTAAGCCCTAAATATGCACAGAAAAAAGTCCCATAAATCTAACTTGAGGGAAACTGAAAATCAGCAATTTTATTTCCTATGAAAAATAACATTGGAAAGAGGAGATAACTCCGCAAAAATAAGTCATTTTTGTCAGTTTACAGTTGATTTTCTTAAAATTCATGTAAATGATGATACTTTGATGGTGTAACAAGTTCGTTTTTTTACTATGTTATATAATCTTCTGTTCATATAATGTACAAAACTGAAGTGTTATGGGTATTTTTAATTTTGTTTGCATATTTTTCATTTAAGAAATTGCTAAATTTTTGGCTTTGTGACCGTTTTGAAAAAATAATGTGAACTTTTACTATTTTTATATTCTGTAAATTATATGTGTTTAGCATCTACCTTGTTAAAGAAACTTTAAATCAAAAAGAACAATATATGCTTAATTATTTTTATAAATTTGAGATTCTTTACTTACATGTTAACAATTTAGTAAATAGTCGACCAATGATTACGAAATCTAGTTGTAGCTTGATAAAATCTGTTTGTTAACTCTAAAGACTATATATCAAGAATCAATACATTCTGCTAAATAAAAGCGTAAAGTTATAATTTGGATCAGTTTTATTGATATTTCTGCTTTTCTCATTTTCAATAAAATCTCCAAGGATTTTTAAAATCGTGATTTTTAGTCTTCCTCATGTTAGATTTTATTGGACCTTTTTCTGTGTATATTTGGGTATAATGCTAAAGATTAAAACTTAAAATCTTCTGTTGCAGTTACTTTAAGGTTAGGGTCAAATTCACTATCACGCCAAATGATATTTCCAAAAATGGTAGACTAAACAGAAAGGTTACAAGTATAGAAAAACAAACAAACAAAATTCTAACACATAATTGAAATGATACACAACGTCAGTACATATGATATACTTCAAGGATATTTTGTAAATTTGTGTAGTTCATACGGAATATTCATCAATAAATTTTTGTGTCTAAGCAGAAAGTTGATGAACCAGGGTTAGTCAAAGAACGTCTCCTACTTTAAAAAAAAAAAAAAGTACATAAGAAAACACCAAGACAAAATTTAATAAATATTCCGTATCAACTTCACAAATAATACACGACGGTCTTGAAGTATAGATTATAGGTACTGACGTTTTTTATCATCTTGATAACGTGTTATAGTATTCTTTTTTATTTGTGGTTGTAAAATATTACTTTTACTGTTTAGTCTATGTTTTGGTAAAATTTATTTGACGTGACTCGAATATTTAATTGTGTTATGGTAATTTTTGTATTCTTGTCTTTCGTTTTGCCTATGTGCTTTGTCAATAAGCCTTTTTTTTTTTCTTTGATGGCATATTTAGATGTTTTAGATTCAAGATTATAACACAAATGACTGCTGTACCCCTAAGCTAGCTGTAAAACGAGGTTCAATCAACCATTTTCTACATAAAAAATGCCTGTATCAAGTCAGGAATATGACAATTGATGTACAGTAAAACCTGTATAAACCGCCGGCTACGGACTATGAAAATGGCCGGTTTGGACAGTAGCCGGTTTATTCAGGTTTCCGTTTTGACCGAAGTTAATGACTTGTGACGTCACATGTAAAAGTTCTCTCTGACTGTAAATTATATCTGATAAATTAAAATAATTTCACTTCGTTTTTCATTGTTTGCATTTGCATCATAATGCTTGCGTTGTTTGGATTGTAAGACGAGAGTTTCGATTTACTTCCATGATCAATAATTTGAAATGTTGGAATGGCCGATTAAAAAGCCAGAATATTATCAAACGTAATTTCATCACTTTCGAAACGTTGTCGTACAGTGTACAATATCCATTGATTGTTGTCATCCGCCGGGTGTTTTTCATTATCAAGGTCATTTGTTTAGGGGTTCACAACAGAGAACCCAGGATTTCGAAATCACGATGTGAATTTCTTACTCCGCGATTTTAATTTGTTTATCCAAGTTAAAACGTAAGTTCAATCCGAGATATATTCGGTGTGTCTTTTTGTTTAATTGACACGTTTATACAGTTGAGCTTTTGATTTTGCCATTTAAGTAGGGACTTCCCTTTTTGAGTTTTCCTCGGAGTTCAGTATTTTTGTTTTTACTTTTTTTGTATATTGCTGCTAAGGTGGGGGACATTTATAAAATGAAATTCGTCTTGTTTATCATTGATTCTGGAATTGTGATGACCGTATATGCCAAAGTCAAGGTATAAGGAAAACGTGTAAGTTATTTCTTTAATTTCTAGTTCTGCAGGATATATCCATGGAACCAATGGAAAGAACATAACCAATATATCTGAATGTGACATAAAAGTATCTGGTTTCATCCATATTCTTGTAATGGAGAACTCAGACTCATGTGCAAATTAAAAATAGTCGACAAGGAGAGGCGCGAAGTTAGTTCCCATAGGAATGCCGACAATAAAAAAAAAAGTCTACCTCAAAATTTCACAAACATGGCATTGCAATATGCAAATGAATCTATAGCGTATGCTATCATCTTTATATTGAAAAGCATTGTGAGTTATTTCTTTTAGTTTCACATGGATCATATCATAGTAAGACCTTCTAAATCAGTGACTCGTAGTATAATAAGTCAATTTTTTATTCGAAATTCACTTAATCATACTTATAAATTTTTTCTTGAGAACTTTGTTAAAATATTTTACCAGTTGATCAGTTTGTGGGACCCGGAGAAAAGTTCAAACTACAATTTGGTAAACTGTTTAAGCCATAGCTATTGTGATACCCAAAAGTTACTGGATAAGCACAGTAATACGAATAAAAATTAGGTTGAACTATCACTTGCAATTCAATAATACATTCACGATGGACTGGTTTTTGTTGTTATTTTTTGGGGGAATATCAAACCAAAATGACTGCTAATAGCAAAATATTATTGCGCAATTCGGCCTGTGTTAATTGTTTGATACAACAAACAAAATCTTACTTCCCTTTTTTCTGAATTGTAAATAATGCCTTTTACTGGTGACGTTGTAACTATATTTAAAACGACAAAATTATTTATAAAAATTACACACGGAAACGAAAATAAAGAGTTACCTGATTTGTAGTTTTGAAACTAATATAACTATTATTTAGTTCAGATATTTATCAACACAGCTGATACCAGTATTATTGTATTCAAGTGTCTTCATCCTTCATTCTAAGTGTAACAAAAATGGGTCAGACAATGGATAAAAGTACTGAAATAACTGATGGAGGTAAATAACTTTTATTGATTTTAATTATCTACCGAAACCGAACATCAATAGACCAATGAGTTGCTGTAAATTGTTTTAATTTGTCGATTCAAATGTTCAAGGTGCCTACATGTATCTAGTAAAATGGGCCACACGGATAAAGACATTATTTAAAATGCGATTTGTTTTTCAAAAAAAGAGGGTCATTATGTTTTTTTGTTCACATGAATTGTTTTATTTTGTCAATTCGAAGTTTACCAACAATGGGTCAGGCAATGTGTAAAAGTACTGATGGAGGTAAATTACTTTTTCTATTGATTTGTATTATCTACCGAAACCCAAATCAGTAGATCAATGAGAAACTGTAAATTGTTTTGTCGTTTCAAATGTTCACGGTGACAAAATGTATCTAGTGAAATGGACCACACGGAAAAAGACATAATCTAAATTGTGATTTGTTTTTAAAAAGAATAGGGTTATTGTGTTTGTTTGTTCGCATCGATTTGTCTACTTTGATTTCATGTTCAGAATCACATTAAATAATTTCTCCTAAAATGGATCATGATATCTTGGTATTTCCAGACATGCAATACAACTGTATTGAGTCTCTGATATTTCCTGGTGAATATTGCTGTGGAATATTTTAGAAAACATGCGGATCTATGTAATAAACACATTAAACAGTTCTGTATTTTCTGGACCAGATGCGCATTAAAACAATTAGTGATGGTCAAAGCTAAATATGTTACATCCTTATTAGTCAATGACTTTCTGTTTTATATAAAGTTTCGAAATTAAACACCTAATACCAGGCACTCTATTAGAAAAAGGTTTGAATACAATATGAAATACTCCATCATAATGACATTTAACAATTTATGTGTTATAAACCTTGTTAACCTTGTTATTAACCCATATTGATATTGTTCAGATATTTTTTAATGAATAACTAAAATGATTTTAGTTTCAGTACTAGCATGCAACTTTGATACAAACCAAGACCATAGTAAATCATTCGAATACACTGCTGTTCAAACTACAGACCATTACCGTCGTGGACAACCATATAAAGTGTTTGGAACACCAGGCGTGAGTTCAGCTATCCTCACACTAAAGATACCAAGTAACTGTCGGGTCCTTAAATTGGATATGACATTAAATCATTGTAAAACAAGCGGCAATGGAATAATTGATATTATGATTAATGGCAGAATCTTCCGTGACGGATATAGCGAGGCAGATCGGGATAACTTTGCTGAACAGACGTTTGATATTCCAGTGCACCTTTTGAAGAATGAAAATAATACAATAACTATTGTACTAAACGACGAAAGTAAAGGGGTGTACTGGCTATCAGATATAAAATTTGGACTGAAACATACTCTAATTGTATAGTTTTATTGTTGATATTCACCCCAATTTGTATCTAGTGTTAAATTATGTATTTAAATGACAGAACTTTCTTGGTATTTCTAATTATTGGAAGAATTTTATACACATAAGTAGTATACCTAAAACGACTATTTTTCATTTAACTGTAGATATTATTTAAACCGTTTTTTTCAAAAGTGATTATTTTCGAAGGGTTATATATTTCGCGGTGGTTTCTTGCCATGGCTTTGTTGGGACTTTTTTTGTTTGCTCTTGGCCTTGAATGTTTGTCCCTAATATTTTATTAACTGCATTTGCAATCACGTATCGCAGATTAAATTTATTCGTTCATAATGTGTTAATTCACGTTTTTTGATTGAGTTGAGCCTTCCAATTGATATTTTATCGTGTGGTTTTCTATGTTGTGATGTTATGCTATTGTTTCAGAAAAAGGGAGAAGGTTTTGGTACCATTAAAACGTTTAATCCCGCTGCAAATGTTTGCACCTGTCCTAAGTCAGGAATCTGATGTACAGCAGTTGTCGTTTGTTTATGTAATTTATACGTGTTTCTCGTTTCTCGTTTTTTATATATAGATAAGACCGTTTGAATGGTTCTACACTAGTAATTTTGGGGCCCTTTGGAGCTTTTTGTTCGGTGTGAGCCAAGGCTCCGTGTTGAAGGCCGTACATTGACCTATAATGGTTTACTTTTATAAATTGTTCTTTGGATGGAGAGTTGTCTCATTGGCACTCACACCACATCTTCCTATATCTATCAGACATAAATTTCAACTTCCAGTCTGATATCTTATTGAAACTTATGTATTCAGTGTCAGTTTACAGATCTATTATGAGTCAGGTGGAAGTATGATTTATTATAAATTCATACCGAAATTGGGTTCCTTGTTTCATCTCAATTATAATGTTAGGTATTTTTAAACATGGATTTTAAACATCAACCCCTGGACTGTACATACTTTAGACTTTGAACAAGCACATACATTATGTGGCGTATAAGCATTTGTTGGCGCTGAATACCATATAGTGTTTACCTTTTTTTTTATTACAGTATAGTATATAATAACTTATAAAATAAGATCGCTACTTAATAATCTTTGAAAGTTTAAGAAATAACAATACAGGAACTATTTTGAAGTATACTGGAATCATCATCTAATCATCTCTTTAGTGTATTTTATTTTTAAAAACATACACTAAATATATATGATTTATTGAAATAAAATAAGGAAATTTACACGCCGGAAAATGTCAACAGGAAACTTAACTTTGTATCTCTTGTATTGTCGTAGTTTTAATAAAGGTTTCCCTTGCAGCAGAAATATTCAAACTAAAATAAGAACAATTACTGTTGCGCCTGATATTTGTTTTCCTTTTGGTTGATGATTAAAGCAAAAATATCATGCAGAAAACGGGTTATATAATTTTTTTCCTTGATGAATTTAATTCAGGCGATTTTTTTGGGTCTTATTTGACCAAGAAAGAAAGGCAAAATATACCGTAGGGACATTCAAACTTATAAGGCGATAATGAACTGACAACATGTACCATGGCTATAAAATAAAAAAGAACGATAGAACACAAAACATAGAAAACAAAAATGCTGAGCAACACGATCCACACTAAATACTGAAGGTTATTTTTGGGTGATTTGGAAGGGTAAGCACTTTACCTAAACATCCATAAAGCTAATATATATAAATTGCCCTCTTGATAAAATTAAAATAACAAAAATACCGAACTCTGTTGAAAATTCAAAGCGTAAAGTCCGTAATCAAATGACAAAAGCATAAGCCCAAACACCAAACGAACGGATAACAACTGTCATGATCCTGACTTGGTACAGGAATTTTCTTGTGTATAAAATGGTAGATGACAAACAATGGGGTACATCAGTCTGGTATTTGTTTTCTTCTCATAATAAGATAGATCTTATTTAGCTGAAATGTCGATCGTATAAAAATGTCATCACCAAATTACAAGTAACAAAAATTCATCATAGATACCAGAATTAAAATTGTGTACGCTAGACGCGCGTTTCGTCTACTAACGCTCGAATTATAAAAGTTAAAAAGTTAAAACAAGATATGAAGTTAAAGACTCAAGAGTATTGTAAAAAGTATAATAAAAAAAACACAGAACTCAAAGGAAAATTCAAAAAGGAAAATCCCTTATCAAAAGGCAAAATCAAAGGCTCAAACACATCAAACGAATGGAAAACAACTGTCGTATTTGTAACCGTGAGTTTTCCGTGTTATAGTGATGCAAAGACGGAATACCAATACTTTAAACTTTATTAGCAAGGTCCGGACAGTACCAGACCTAAGACCTAAACTGACTACAAAATAACATACACAAGCATAAATAAAAAACAGTTACTATAGAAAAGGATTAGTGTCCAACGGATTAACTTGTCATGCATGGTCAGAGTGATTTCCATCACGACAAACATATATTTAACAATAGAATTAATTAAACAAAAAGAAATATAAAAGGTTAGATAGACGGATTAACAAATTGTCACTTTAGCACTTAAAATATATTGTCTGAACTTGATTTATTTCTAAGTCCCAATTGTCCAAATCTTCCTGGTTATATTCGCCACTACTCCACCTAAACTCGGTATCCGAGTTTGCAGAATAAATTTTGTTATCGTCGTGGGTATCCTCCTCCACGCCGATGATGTTGCTGCGAATTGCCACGCGAGCAAATTGCAAGGGTCGAACGCACACCTCGGTTTGAATGTTTTATATCTAGATGTTGAATCTCGTGTCTACTGTTTACGTTCTCTTCCCTCAGTCTCTGAATTTCGCCTTCCATATCATTTAAGATGCGATTGTAGTGCATGTCAGTATTTTAAAACTCCATTGTTAAGCGTTGTCTGGCGTTGGTTAAATTTAGGTTTTCCTCTTTTAGTTGAACTATTACTCTTTCCAAATGTTCAGTTCTACTGGTATGTTCGGATAACTCGTGTTCGATCTTTTGAATAATCCGGTCATGTTGTAAACGTTCTGAATTTAAATTGTCCAAACTGTTCTTTAAAATAACATTTTCTTTTCTTACGGTATCCAATTTTGAATTTTCACCTTTGAGTACAGCTATTTCTTTCAACGAGTTATTGTGAGAAACTTTTAACTTCTTTAGGTGCAGTTTTTCGGATTCGTCCTGTATGGAGCACGTAAAAACGGAGAGTTCCTTGTCCACAAGTCCTTGAAACGGAAATTGAGACATTTGTTTCTTCTCAATAAATGTTCTCATGCGGTCGCTGTCTCTTTGAATTTTAGATTTTGACTTTTTCTTCGGTTTTCGGATTTCACATGACTTCACGTGAAAACTACACATACGGGCAAAATGTCCATGATGTCTGCACTTGTAGCAATAAGCGTTGACAGCATAACATCGATGGTATGTGAAAACGTTCAATGTCTTACCGCAATATTTGCATAGAAAGTACAAACAAGTATCTGCTTTTCTCATCGGAAACGGATGTCCATTTCTGCAAGGCTGGTAATTCCAGGATCCTTCCATATTGCTGTTTCTGGAGGTATTTATATATACTAGTTTGGGGGAACTAGCTCAAGATCGTGCCGCGGGTACCTCAACCAATATATAACCGGGAGTTTTCCGTGTTATAGTGATGCAAAGACGGAATACCAATACTTTAAACTTTATTAGCAAGGTCCGGACAGTACCAGACCTAGGACCTAAACTGACTACAAAATAACATACACAAGCATAAATATAAAACAGTAACTATAGAAAAGGATTAGTGTCCAACGGATTAACTTGTCATGGTCAGAGTGATTTCCATCACGACAAACATATATTTAACAATAGAATTAATTAAACAAAAAGAAATATAAAAGGTTAGATAGACGGATTAACAAATTGTCTCTTTAGCAATATATTGTCTGAACTTGATTTATTTCTAAGTCCCAATTGTCCAAATCTTCCTGGTTATATATTCATGAATTGGTAAAAGCATTTTCTTATTTAGGAAATGGTGAATTTAACCTGGTTTTAAAGCTAGCTAAACCTCTCACTTGTATGACAGTCGCATGCAATTCCATTATATTGACAAAGATGTGTGAACAAAACAAAACTGATATATGAGTTGAAACATATTTATTTATAGTGGATTAGGAAATAAGTTATTGCAACTTATATAAATCCCTTTCCTTTTTAAGGATTTTCCTGAATTGGCAGTATAGGCATTTTCTTCTGTGGAAAATGGTGGATTTAACATGGTTTAAGTGCTAGCTAGACCTCTCACTTGTATGACAGTTGTATGAAATTCCAGTACGTGTGAACAAAACAAAACTGACATATAAGGCAAAAATGACAAAGCAGGGGTACAGTAGACAAATCATCTCTTCTCATAATAAGACCGATCATATTTAGTGGAAATGTCGATCATATAAAAATGTATCCCCAAATTACAAGTAGCAAAAACTTTTTATAGATATCAGGATTAAAATTTGTAACCAGACGCGCATTTCGTTTACAAACGACTCATCAGTAACAAGTGTAAATATAAAAAAAAGACCAAATAAAGTATGAAGTTGGGATCTCAAAGAGTATTGTAAAAAGAAAATTAACCAAAAAAACTCTTTCAAAACGGAAAATCCCTTGTTTAATGGCAAAATCAAAAGCTGACATACATAAAACGAATGTAAAACTACTGCCGTGCATTGCTGATTTGGTACAGGCATTTCCTTATGTAGAAAAATCAAGATTAAACCCGGTTTTAGAGCTAGCGTAACCCCTCACTCGTATGAAAGTCATTTTTTTTCGATTATCAAATTACAAAATGTGATGTTGCATCCTTATGAGATATTATTTATGTGGCGAAGGCCATACAACTTATTTTTTGTTTGCTATGTCTCTAAATAGCCCCTCCGTGAGTATGGGTCCTCAACTGAGTTCATTCTGCAATTGAAGGCGTTATCACTTTAGGTTGACAACATATTAGGGAGTAGGATCAAACCCATACTTAAATTCATTAAAATATTCATATTTTCGTTGTATTTACATAGTTCATTAGTACATTTTCCATTGTTGAACTATCTGTCTATAACAATGAACAAGAATGTTACTGTAAAAATGGCTTGTTTAAAAGCGGAGAAGACAAAAGAAAATACGCCAATCACTAACAATATATTAACAATATATTATTATTAATGAGTGGTTTACAAATGCATTTTAAATGTTCTTTGTATCTGTCATATTTTCTTTAAAAGCAAAAACAAAATGCATTTTACCCCTATGGCCCATTGTAGCCAATGTGACTATGCTTCTTGATGTACGAGAGAAAAAAAATACAACGTTTATATAAATGACACTCATTCAGCCCAAGTTTGACTGAAATTGATTTAGCAGTTTCAAAGGAATAGATTTTAAGGTATGCAAACTAGATGAACAAATTGTGACAACTTGTCTTTAAAGGACAATAACTCCTTAAGGGGTCAAGTGACAATTTTGCCGGGTCATATAAACTTAATTGTAGATCTTACTTTGCTTAACATGTTTGCTATTTATAGGTTATCTTTATCTACAATAATATTCAAGATAATAACTAAAAACTGCAACGTTTCTTTAAAATCATCAATTCAGGGGCAATAACCAAAAAATCAGACACAGGATTTGACTGATAATTTCAGGGCTGGTAGACCTTAACCTTGACCCAATGAGTACTTTCACCTCTTGTCTGATTTGCTCCAAATGCTTTAATATTTGAGATATCAGTAAAAAAAATGCATTTTACCCTGTGTTCTTTTTTTAACCATGACGGCCATGTTTTCTGAGGAAACAAAATAATACACAAATTCTAGATACCCTGGTGATCATTCAGCCTAAATTTGATTGGAATTTGTTAAGCAGTTTCAGAGGAAAAGATGTTTGAAATACATGTAGTTTACATGGAACAGACGTCAACAACTGAAAAGCACAATTCCTGGAATATGAGATCAGCTTGGATATTTATATTATCGATACATATGCATGTGTTAAAGGATTATGCTAGCATTTTTTGCTTAAGCCATTGAAAAGTATGATGCAATAGTATGCTACTGTGTTAAAATTGGTAAATGATGAAACATCAATAAAAAGATAATATAGTTAACCCTTTAACAATGAATTCACTGAAACTGTATCATATTCTGTTGACATTGAAAGAAATGTACAATGCATTTTTAGCTCACCTGGCCCGAAGGGCCAAGTGAGCTTTTCCCATCACTTTGCGTCCGGCGTCCGGCATCGTCGTCGTCCGTCGTCGTCCGTCGTCCGTCGTCCGTCGTCGTTAACTTTTACAAAAATCTTCTCCTCTGAAACTACTGGGCCAAATTGAACCAAACTTGGCCACAATCATCATTGGGGTATCTAGTTTAAAAAATGTGTGGCGTGACCCGGTCAACCAACCAAGATGGCTGCCACGGCTAAAAATAGAACATAGGGGTAAAATGCAGTTTTTGGCTTATAACTCAAAAACCAAAGCATTTAGAGGAAATCTGACATGGGTTAAATAGGTTTATCAGGTCAAGATCTATCTGCCCTGAAATTTTCAGATGAATCGGTCAACCCGTTGTTGGGTTGCTGCCCCTGAATTGGTCATTTTGAGGACATTTTGCTGTTTTTTGGGTATTATCTTGAATATTATTATAGATAGAGATAAACTGTAAACAGCAATAATGTTCGGCAAATTTAGATTTACAAATAAGTCAACATGACCGAAATGGTCAGTTGACCCCTTTAGGAGTTATTGCCCTTTATAGTCAATTTTTAACCATTTTTCATAAATATAAGTAATCTTTTACAAAAATCTTCTCCTCTGAAACTACTGGGCCAAATTAATCCAAACTTGGCCACAATCATCTTTGGGGTATCTAGTTTAAAAAATGTGTGGCGTGACCCGGTCAACCAACCAAGATGGCCGCCACGGCTAAAAATAGAACATAGGGGTAAAATGCAGTTTTTGGCTTATAACTCAAAAACCAAAACATTTAGAGGAAATCTGACAATAAAAATGTTTATCAGGTCAAGATCTATCTGCCCTGAAATTTTCAGATGAATCGATCAACCCGTTGTTGGGTTGCTGCCCCTGAATTGGTAATTTTGAGGAAATTTTTGCCGTTTGGGGTTATTATCTTGAATATTATTATAGATAGAGATAAACTGTAAACAGCAATAATGTTCAGCAAAGTTAGATTTACAAATAAGTCAACATGACCGAAATGGTCAGTTGACCCCTTTAGGAGTTATTGCCCTTTATAGTCAATTTTTAACCATTTTTCGTAAATCTTAGTTATCTTTTACAAAAATCTTCTCCTCTGAAACTACTGAGCCAAATTAATTCAAACTTGACCACAATCATCTTTGAGGTACCTTGTTTGAAAAATGTGTCTGATGACCTGGCCATCCAACCAAGATGGCCACCACGGCTAAAAATAGAACAGGGGTAAAATGTAGTTTTTTGCTTATAACTCTGAAACCCAAATCATTAAGAGGAAATCTGACAAGGAGTTAAATTGTCAATCAAGTCAATATATATCTGCCCTGAAATATTCAAATGAATTGGACAACTGGTTGTTGGGTTGCTGCCCTCCAATTGGTAATTTTTAAAGAAATTTTGCTGTTTTTGGTTATTATCTTGAATACTATTATAGATAGCGATAAACTGTAAACAGCGATAATGTTCATCAAAGTAAGATCTACAAATAAGTCCACATGACCTAAATGGTCAATTGACCCCTTAAGGAGTTATTGCCCTTTATAGTCAATTTTTAACAATTTTCATTAATTTGGTAAATTTATGTAAATTTTTACCAAATATTTTTCTCTGTTACTAATGGGCAAAGTTCATTATAGATATAATTGTAAGAAGCAAGAATGTTCAGTAAAGTAAGAACTTCAAACACATCACCATCACCAAAATACAATTTTGTCATGAATCCATTTGTGTCCTTTGTTTAATATGCACATAGACCAAGGTGAGCGACACAGGCTCTTTAGAGCCTCTAGTTTGTATAAGGAAACACCTATACCAATCCAGGAATAGGACAGTTGTTTTCCATTCTTATTTTTTTATGTTTCAGCTTAAGCTTTTGTCATTTGATAAAGGTCATTTGATAAGGGTCATTTGATAAGGGTCATTCAGTTTTTGAATTTACTTTGGAGTTTGGTATTTTTGTTATTTGACTAAATATTTATAGGCAAAACTTAAAATTAAATTTATAGACTGGTGCATGAATTTTTAAGTTAGGCATTTTTTCTTCTCCTAATAAGGAAATGCTCCAAAAAATGATATTACTGACAAGACTAAGTGAATCACACCACTCAAACCTTTTACATTTCATTAAAAAATTTGACAAAATTAGTGTCATCAAATCATTGTATAACTGATATTTTACCAAAACATTTGTTTCATCAAATCATTGTATAACTGATATTTTACCAAAACATTTGTTTCATCAAATCATTGTATAACTGATATTTTACCAAAACATTTGTTTCATCAAATCATTGTATAACTGATATTTTACCAAAACATTTGTTTCATCAAATCATTGTATAACTGATATTTTACCAAAACATTTGTTTCATCAAATCATTGTATAACTGATATTTTACCAAAACATTTGTTTCATCAAATCATTGTTTAAATGGTATTTTACTACATTTGTTTCATCAAATCATTGTTTAATTGATATTTTACTACATCGTGCTGAGTCATAGTCAGGTCATTAGGGGAGGGGTACTTCTGTAAAGGCAAATGAAAGTATACTTTATAATGAAAGTCAGGAGCCTATTGTTCAGTGGTAGTAGTTTGTTGGTGTGGTTTCATAAGTGTTTCTCGTTTCTTGCTTTTTAAAATAGATAAGACCATTGTTTTTCTGTTTAAATTGTTTTATAGGCGCGTCTGGGGTATCAAATGATAAGCATGGTACCTTTGATAACTAATTATAATAGTCATTTTTGGGCCCTTTATAGCTTGCTGTTCAGTGTGATTCAAGGCTCAGTGTTGAAGTACTTTGACCTATAACTGTTAACTTTTTATACATTGTGAATTGGATGGAGAGTTGTCTCATTGTCACCCCTACCACATCTTCTTATTTATTTTACATTTGATTTCTCACTTCATGATTACTATAATACAACAAGTAAAGTTATATATATATATATATATATATATATAACAAGTAAAGTTATATATATATATATATATATATATATATAACTTTACTTGTTGTATTATAGTAATCATGAAGTGAGAAATATATATATATATATATATCAATTGTAAAGTTTTATCATAGGCACAGCAATGTGTGTCAACAAAACAGGCAAAATAGGTAAGAATATCCTTCGAAATAAGATAACAGTCCCTTGAAACCAACATGCTTACAGGAGAGACAAAATAAACATCATGATAACCGATCGTCAAGGAAAATTCAAAAACGGAAAGTCATTTATAAAATGGCAAAATATAAAGCTCAAACACATCAAAGAATGGGAAACAACTTTCATATTCCTGAATTGGTATAGGCATTTCATTATGCAGAAAATGGTGGATTAAACCTGGTTTATAGCTGGCTCAACCTGTCACTTGTATGACAGTTGCATAGCATTCTATTATATTGACATTAATGTGTGAGCAAAGCAGTCATAAAAGGTAACAAGAATGTGTCCCCAGTACACGAATGCCCCACTTGCACTATCATTTTCTATGTTCAGTGGACCGTGAAATTGGGGTACATACTCTAATTTGGTATTAAAATTAGAAAGATCATATCATAGGGAACATGTGTACTAAGTTTAAAGTCGATTGGACTTTTAACTTCATCAAAAACTAACTTGACCAAAAACTTTAACATGAAGCAGGACAGAGGGATGGACAGACGAACAAACACACAGACCAGAAAACATAATACCCCTCTACTATCGTAGGTGGGGCATAAAAATATACTTCTAAATTAGATAACTGCTCTTTGAAATCAACTTGTTTACAGGAGAGACAAAATCAACATCATGGTTTACAAGAAATGTTTTAATTATCTATAGTAGTCTTATCAAATATAGAGTACACAACAAAAAACAAGATACATGCATCATTATAGTATCATCTCTCAACAAAACACTGACTTATATAACATTACTGTTCATATACAACATCAAACTGGCAGTGTTACCATATCACCTTTGTTATAATAGAATTATTGTAAACAACAAATATAGTATTATGTCTTAATTTTAGTACTTAAGAAATCTCCCTTTTACAACAAAGAATATAAAATATTACCAACAATCTACATATACTATTGTAGAATTATTCATTCTTATTTTAATAAACAATTTATATTTTTAATCTCAACACTTTGATGATGCTAGGACATCTTCTGAGTATGAAATTGCTCAATTTGATTATTTGAGTGTACCTTTTTCCAATTCTTTCCCTTACGATATTATTTGAGTTGCATTTGAAAGAAATCAACCTTATACAAACAAATACTGATGCATGAAATACATCTGTTAACCTATTTCAGGTTGAAACAAATCTCTATGGAAAGTCGGTATTAACTGTTAAAATTTATCTGTTATATAAAGAAAAACTAGGCAACAGATCAAAATTCATCATTTATTTGGTATTTGAATGTTCCGAAAATGCCAAAGTCTAAAACAAGTTGATATATAAGCACCTATGTATAAGGTTGATTTCTATATGATTTCTATATGATGCAGCTCATTGGTCAATGTCTCATGATAAAGTGACATACGTAACATATCAATTCAAACTTTACATAAATGCATCAAAGACAATTACCAATTGGCCGATTCAGAATCTAACGCATTATGGGTAATATTTCCCAAAGCTTACACAAAAACGTAATGATTGGTTTAAAACGAGATAAACAATGAAAATTCAACCAATGACTTAGCGTTATTTTCTTTTTCGTGTATGAACAATGGGATTACCCATAGTCCTTTAGATTCTGAAAAGGAGAATTCACCTTTTCATTATCTAAAGCACTATGGGTAATCCTATTGTTCATACAATTTGCATTGTTTAGAACTTTTTAAACCAAACACAACCTTTTCGTGTACGCTTTTGAAAATAATACCCAGAATGCAATCAAGATTCTGAAAAGGAAAATGGCAGATATTGTAAAAGACTTGGTATTAAATGCAATAAAGGATACAAAAAATGTTCGTGAAGAATTTCTCTTACAATTAGTTGCTTTACAATCTTTAGAATGACCCTATACTATACCAACTTCTCTCTATTAATTTTGATTATCATGATTACAGTAAAACCTATAAGAACCTGATTATCTAGATTAAAGAAAATTGATTATCATATATTAAAGTTAAAAGATATTATTTGATCTTTAACAACAGATTATTTTTTAAAAATTAAACAGAAATGTTATTTCCTCCTCCAAATGAAAATGGCAAGATTTTATTAAACACATCCACTTCTTTTCTCTCTGTCAAAGAATATATAATAAAGTGTTTTCCAATTGTGTGGACATGAACTTGAAATGGTTAACAATTACAATCATCTTGTCAAACATGAATCAATTTGAATTTGTGATTATAAAATTTAGAGGTTTTACAAAAAAGTAGTAACACTTAATTAATGGTTTGTACATCTAACTGACACATGCAAATACAGTTTTTTCTTCTTCAGAAGAGTATTTATATCAAGTAATTCTCATACAGACCAATAAAAATATCCAAAAGGAGGGAAACTTATTTCTTTTAGTTTGTTGATACCACATAAACATTACCTTCAATGAAACAAACAAGTAATTAATTTGTTAGCCCAAAATGTCAAACTACAAATTAAGTTCAATTTTCATGATATATGATAAGAACTGGTACTTTTGGTACCAAATCACTGAATTGTACATTTCAGAATCCAAAGGACTATGGGTAATTTAATTGCTAGTACCCCAAAATGAAAACAACATCACATCATTGGTTGTATTTCCATTGTCTATGACATTTTTAACCAATTGCGATGTTTTGGTGTACACATTTGAAAATATTACCCAGGATGCATTAGATCTGAAACGTCGAATTATAAGTCAGTTTGTAGAAGAAAAGTATCAAAAAGTAACAATTCCATTATAACAGTCATTGACCACTAACATTAAGAGTGGAAACCATTTAATAAAAAGAAATAACAATAAAAGATTCATAAACTCTATATAAAGGAAACCTGTCCTACAAAGATTGTATAATAATTTGCTCTGATCACAAACCAAAAAGGTTGCACTAGATAAAATGAAACAACAATGAAGGTATCCAAAAAGTTAAATTTCCATTTCAATAGCAAGAAACCAGTCCCTATACAAAGATTCCACTTTAACTTCACTGATCATTCAGGTGTTTTAAGTTAAGCCTAAAAAGGTAAGGTATAACAAGGTCCTGTGTGTCCCAGCACTAACTTTGGTCTTCAGTCATTATCAGCTGCCACTATCTGCCACTGCATTACAGACATGTCATTGCCTCCTGTTGACAGCACACGAGAATCGTCAAACAGGAAAGCTACGTTGGTCACATGACTACTGTGAGCTTTGAAGGACTGACATTTTGTCTGAAGAAAAAAATATAAACAAAAATGTTAAGTCATATATTACTTTGCCTTTTCATAAAATACAAAATATTTCAATTCTTATGTAGCAATGTGTTGTTTTTTCTGTATCACTAGTAATATCCAGAAGAAAGGCTTTGAATATTCAATTTCAATGTCATATAAATCCTATGTTTTAACAACCCAACTTGAAAGTTTGAAATTTGAAAACTCCACTTAGATACATAACTTAATGAAAAGACTATAATCTATGATGTGAGGTAAATGTTTAGTATCTCCCATATATAGAATTAAACTGAAGTTTTGTGATACGACCTAATGATGATCTTTTTTGGATGTCGAGAAACATTAACTACCTTAGGCTGACTACATGGATACTTGAACAGATTCACTTTGCCAAAATCATCAGCTGATACCAGTAGTGGTTTTTTATGTGCTTTTGCACAGTTGTTTATGTCAGTTCCATCAGCACCTCTTGGCCAGATTCCTGAAATAATTCATCAATAATTACATATCATTCTATAAACCCACACCGTTTAGAAAGCTTCAAAAGGCATGACAAAATGTCAAACGATGCAAACAATAGTTATATAAGGTACCAGGCTTATAACTTTATGCCAGACGTGCCTTTCGCCTACATAAGACACAACAGTGACGCTCGGATCAAAATAGTTATAAAATCAAACAAGTACAAAATTAAAGAGCATAGAGGACCAAAAATTCCAAACAGTTTTGTCAAATATGGCTAAGGTAATCTATGCCTGTAATAAGAAAATCCTTAGTATTTTGAACCAGATGCTCTGCAGGGTGCAGCTTTATACGACCGCAGAGGTTGAACCCTGGACGGTTGGGGCAAGTATGGACACATCATTCAAGCTGGATATAGCTCTGAAATTGGATTGTGATTAAATAGTTGACACAGCATAGGTTTCGGACACAGAATAATGATGGTCAAATGAACTTAAATTTTTTTTTTTGCTTTTGAGCAATTCACTATGCTGTTGATATCCTCTCAAAAAAAAATTTTCTTTTTAATTTCTGAAATCTTAAATGAAAAAAACTTACCCCCCCCCCCCCCCCCCCCCAATTTATTTTTCACCTCCCCCTTCCCCTTATTCCAAAAATAATCTCAATTCAAATACTAATGGAGTTTGCAACAATAACTACTCATTTAAATACATCATAAAATATTAAAATATAAAATGCTATACAATCACGGTTAAAATTAATAGTAACTTCTAAAAAAATAAATGGGGAATGTGTCCAAAGGAACGATGCCCCTGCTAGCATATAACGTTTTAAAGGGACATAACTTTAGAACTGTAAAAGTGAAGCTGCCAAAAATTGAACTTAAACTGAGTTTAGAGGTAATAAGCATACACATTCAATTAAATTTAGTTAAGACAAACTTAAGTGAAGAGAACAGAAACTAAAAAAATCTCAATTTTTTCCACTTGTAAAGGGGCATAACCCTAGAATGGTAATCAAAGTGCTTGTAATCACTGAATGGTAAAGATTGCTTTAATTTATCAGTTGGTAGTAAAGTGAATATTGCATTGTATATTGTATATAGCATTGACTTAAGTTGATTCAACTACTATTCTGGACAAAGAAAGATAACTTCAATTTTCAAAGAAGATTTCATAAAGTATTGGTTTTAGGTGATTCAACAACCATTCTGGACAAAGAAAGATAACTCCAATTCATTGTCTTGAAACTACAAAAATGCTTGTTTTTGGACCCTTTTTTGTCCTTTATTCCTAGACTGTTTGCCCCATAACCCTTAAAATATATCCCAACCTTCTACTTATGGTATTAAACATTGTGGTACAATTTCAGAACAATTGAAATACTTATACACAACTTATTGTCCTGACACTAGATAAATGCTTGTTTTGGGCCCCTTTGGGCCCCTAATTCCTAAACCTTACGGACCATAACCCCCAAAATCAATCCAAAGCTTCCTTTTGTGGTTATAAACATTATGTTAAAATTTTATTGATTTCTATTTACTTATACATACTAAAGTTGTCCTGACACTAGATAAATGCTTGTTTTGGGCCCCTAATTTCTAAACCTTAGGGACCATAACCCCCAAAATCAATCCCAAGCTTTCTTTTGTGGTTATAAACATTGTGTTAAAATTTTATTGATTTCTATTTACTTATACTAAAGTAATTATTCGGAAACCATCTGTCTTCGGACGAAGCTGAAGACGCCGCCGACGTGATACCAATATACGACAATTTTTACGGTCGTATAAAAATTTATACTTTTGTTAACAGGAAATTTATTAAAACAAGTGAAACTGCGAGCTACTGCTCACTGATGATACCCCCGCCGCAAGTGGATAATATTAATAGTGTAAAAATATGCAAGTGTTCGGTAAACAGGAAGTTGTCGAGTGATGAATCTGAAAACGCATCACACGGTATAGCTGACTTATAAAAATCCTGAAACCAAATTTCAGAAATCCTTGTATTGTAGTTCCTGAGAAAAATGTGACAAAAATTTTTAACTTGGTTATCATGTGTAAAATTATACAAGTGTTCGGTAAACAGGAAGTAGTCGAGTGATGAATCTGAAAACGCATC
The DNA here is from genome assembly GCA_019925275.1 of Mytilus edulis. Classification (NCBI taxonomy): domain Eukaryota; kingdom Metazoa; phylum Mollusca; class Bivalvia; order Mytilida; family Mytilidae; genus Mytilus; species Mytilus edulis. The sequence goes on along the minus strand of CM034350.1, from coordinate 78,207,424 downwards.
ACACGGTATAGCTGACTTATATAAATCCTGAAACCAAATTTCAGAAATCCTTGTATTGTAGTTCCTGAGAAAAATGTGACGAAAATTTTCAACTTGGCTATCATGTGTAAAATCATACAAGTGTTCGGTAAACAGGAAGTTGTCGAGTGATGAATCTGAAAACGCATCACACGGTATAGCTGACTTATATAAATCCTGAAACCAAATTTCAGAAATCCTTGTATTGTAGTTCCTGAGAAAAATGTGACGAAAATTTTCAACTTGGCTATCATGTGTAAAATCATACAAGTGTTCGGTAAACAGGAAGTTGTCGAGTGATGAATCTGAAAACGCATCACACGGTATAGCTGACTTATATAAATCCTGAAACCAAATTTCAGAAATCCTTGTATTGTAGTTCCTGAGAAAAATGTGACGAAAATTTTTAACTTGGCTATCATGTGTAAAATCAGACAAGTGTTCGGTAAACAGGAAGTTGTCAAGTGATGAATCTTAAAACGCATCACACGGTGTGGCTGACATATATAAATGTTGATACCAAATTACAGAAAGGGTGGATGTGTAGTTCCTGAGAAAAATGTGACGAAAGTTTCATGGGACGGACTGATGGACGGACTGATGGACGGACGGACTGACAGACAGAGGTAAAACAGTATACCTCCCCTTTTTTAAAGCGGGGATATAATAAAACAGTATACCCCCCCTTTTTTAAAGCGGGGGTATAATTACCATACAATTGACATTCATGTCAACACTGAAATGCTGACTACTGGGGCGGGCTGGTGATAACCTCGGGACGAAACATCCACCAGCAGTGGCATATGTACATACAATTAAAGGCAATAATCTATTTGTTACCAAGTACATAAAAGCAGAGAGATTCATTCAGAATTTATTTTTGTGTACATAATGGATAGATTAGACTATGCTATGAAATCAAAACAAATCTTTCTGAGCACTGAAATTTTGTGAGGACATAGACTTTAGTTTACAAGTTATTTTACAATGGGGAAAAAACAACAAAACTAAAACAAGTAGTAATATCAGAATGATCAAGTAAAAAATCAACTTTTTTCCTGAAAAATTATTTTTATAGAGGTGTTTAACAACCTTGAATTCTAATGAGGGTCTCACTATGTTGACAATGCAGTCTCAGCATCCTTATCAATGACCTTCAGACCAATCAAAATACCAAAATACTTTCAACTTGGTTATTCAGAATGGAATCAAGTGTGAGCAATTTCATTAGTCATTACTAATGGGACAACCATTCAACTTCAAGTGGGGTTATGGTTCTTTTTATGAGTCAGAATTTTTTTTTCAACACTATCAATCAAATTAGGAAAATAACATCACGTTATAGATTGTATCTCCTTTGTATAGTATGTTTTTAACCAATAGCAGTGCCCTGGTATATAACTTTAAAATATTACCCAAAATACTACAGAGTTTGAACAGGGAATTAAGCAACCCCATTCATGTATTGGTCTGTTACAGATATATATTTTCCTGCAGTAGCAAATGACAATGTAAGAGAGGAAGATGAGGTTCGGGAATAATGCAAAACCACTTATGAATTGGTACATTAATATTATAATAAATTTACCTGCAGTGGCAAATGACAAAGTACAGTTTTGTGAAGCCCATTCCACATCTCTTAATGAGGAGGATGAGCTTGGGGAATAATGCAATACCACTTATGAAGCGGAACATTAACATTATAATATATTTACCTGCAGTGGCAAATGACAAAGTACAGTTTTGTGAAGCCCATTCTACATCTCTTAATGATGAAGATGAGGTCTCCTGTTCACAACTGGGTACGTTCCCTGAAAGAGTGAGGCAAATCATTGACACATATTATCAGTTATTAGGTTGATTTAATATAAATATAGACGATTTATATATCAATGAGACAACAATCCAATTACAGAAATAAACAAAAAATATCTAGAATTTCATTAAGTTGGATTGTACAAACCATTTACCCATCATTTATAAAAAAATAATTGGTCATCTGAATAAGCAAGAAGATTGATGATGCCTTTTCTCCAAGGATTTTGATATTTTTTCTCATAATTTTGAACATGTTAAGAGGACTTGAAGGTCTGTCAAATTCATACTAAAATTCATGGCACAAACAAGCTTGAATTGAAGGTTTCACAGTATTTTCTTTATGAAATTTGTTACACTATATAAAAACGTATCAGAAATATTAACAGAATGCCAAACTTCAAAATCTGATATGATTTTAATGATTTAATCAAAAGTATTATCTATTCTAAAATATGGAAAACTGATTGTGCCTGAAAGTATTGGAATATTAATTTAACCCTAAACAAGAATCTGTCCTCAGTACACGAATGCCCCACTCACACTTTCATTTTCTATGTTCAGTGGACCATGACATTGGGATAAACTCTAATTTGGCATTAAAATTAGAAAGATCATATCATAGGGAACATGTGTACTAAGTTTGAAGTTGATTGGACTTCAACTTCATCAAAAACTACCTTGACCAAAAACTTTAACCTGAAGCGGGACAGACGGACGGACGAACGAACGGACGAACAGACGAACGGACGCACAGACCAGAAAACATAATGCCCCTTTACTATCGTAGGTGGGGCATAAAAATTCAAAAGCATAGTATATATCTAAGTAAATAACATTATAGTACTTACAGAATAGAACTTCATAATCTCCTGAGTTACTGCATATATATTTCCCATCAGCTGACCAGTCAATGTGTGTTATAAAACTACTATGGCCCTGGAATTATATTGAAGTTTAGTAATTCATATAAAAGCGTTTTTCTTATGACCATTGAAAGGCCAGCAATGTCATTTTTTATGAAGGCATATTTTGAAACTTTTTACAATTATTCCATTATCTAGTGATATTCAAACTTGAGTAACTCCTCTGTCCTGTTTTGGTCATTTCTAGAAAAGTTCATACAAGAGAAAATAATTTTATGTTTTGTCTTAAATAACATGTATAGTCGCCGTCACGTAAAATTGGCACCATGTTTTTTGTCAAAAAAATAAATAAATATCAACCGTGTTTACTCAAGATGATGTTTTTCATTTAGCGGAAGTAAAATCCTGTCCAAATATCAACTACTGTCTACCTTTTATTGTGTTTGCACTTTATAATTCTGACCTTCACATTTTTCAAGATTATTTACATTGTAAAACCGCCATCTTGGTTTCTATGAGGATCCCTTCTTCCATAACATTCCTTACTCTCCGGTAATATCATTGCCATTGATGATACAATTTCCCGCGCTTTTTACGTAAAGATGACGAAAAGCTCCGAGAGACACAAGAAAATGGAGAGCATGTGGAACTCCACGACAACACTTCCGGTAATAACAATGTCGGATTCCACCATACAAACTAGTCTTGGATTATGTGAAGGTCAGGATTATACAGTGCAAACACAATAAAAGGTAGGACGGTAGTGGATATTGGGACAGGATTTTAGTTCCGCTAATTGAAAAACATGATCTTTAGTAAACAGGGTCGATATTTAAGAAAATTTTGACAAAAAACATGGTGCCAATTTTACCTGACTATAGTTTTTCCCTCTATTGTTCACTACTACTTTTCTCAACTTCAGAAGATCACTTTGAAATGCAATTCAAATATTTTGGTATTTCAAACCACACTGAATATCATAACTAATTAATAATATATGAACTTACATGACATCTACCAATACGATTGTATTTCTGTCCTCCCTCCTTGACGTCATAAACATATATATTAATTGTCCCTAGAACCAAGAGCTAAATGAGATCCATCTAGAAAATAAAGAAAATTAAACATTTTTGAACATGAATAGTGACCATTACAGGAACGAGATATATTTGATTAAATCAAACTTCTGTAAAAATTAAAAAAAATAATAATTTAGGCTTTTTCGTAGCATAAAAATATCAATTTTTGATATTCAGTATCATCTGGATTTCTAGATTTGGTAGTTATTGGTTCAATAATTTATATGAAAGATTACCTGGTGAAAATAAACAACATTCTATCTGTTCATTGCCATCAGTATGCTCAGCCACTATGTTGTGTGTTGATGTATCTATGGCAACCCATCTGCCTGTTTCCATACCAACAACTACAGCACTGCCATCTGGACTGAAACAACATGAATGTCCAGGGTCCTGCAAAACAAACAATGAATTAAATTAAACAATATATCAAATTATTTAAAATTGTACTTTTCATTTAATATGATAGTCAATTTTTAAAAGAAAAGAAAATGATATTAATTGAATAACCTACAATTGAATTTCTTTCCAAAGTTGATAATTACGCTAACTGTTATAGAACATTTTAACATTTCCTTTTAACAAAATATCTAAATTCCTCCATAAATCAGACAGTCAGGCCAATTCTTTTTAAAACAAATAAATTTTCTTAAAACATGTTATATGTCTGACAAATTATTAGCATTAAAAATAATTAAAGCAAGTTATTTTGCAATGTTTCTTCATAGTGCTCTTCTATATAAAGTTATGCATCCGGTATTCAGACTTACCGGTAATTCTAAAGACCAGACAGCTGTTTTTGCTGTACTGTCCCACATGTGAATCATTTTATCTGATCCTGCTGTCAAGAACTGTTGTTGTGATGGATGGCAGGCAAGTCCCCACAGCTCATCAATGTGGCCCTACAGTTAGAAGGATAAGTATTAAGTACAGGCTATAAATTCTACATACCGTGGGAGTTTAATATTTTCACCTATGCATAAGAACTATTTTGTTTTAAACATGTACTACTTTCCAGTATGTAATTTTTGACAGGGTTTGAAGAGGCGTTTTTTCATCTTTAAAAGTCCATCCAAGTTATTTTTCAAAGAATTCCACAAGCCAGTGGTAGAAGCCATCTTAAAACTTACATTGAGGTGAGATTTTTGTTGCTCTGTGTTTATGGCTTAACTGTGACTTTGAGGTGAAGAACAACAATAAAAGCAATGCTTATCTGCTTTTTGTATGTATTTGCTGTGCATGAACCAGTTGTTCAGTGGTTGTCTTTTGATTATGTGCTTCATACTTGTTTCTCGTTTTATATCTAGATTAGATGTTTGCTTCCGGTTTGTTTAATACTAGTCATTTGAAACCCTTTATAGCTTTCTCTTTCGTTGTTAGCCAAGGCTTCATGTTGAAGGTCATACTAGGACTTGTGACTTGGATAGGGAGTTATCTCATTGGCATTCATACCACATCTTATAATATCTATGCCCGAACACTTCCCTGAACCTATAACATACCTGAACTAAAGGTTGCAGCTCTAAGTCCAATGACCCACAAAGTATTGCATTCTTTGTAGTTCCAATCAATGTTGGTCCACCTTGACCTTTACTGATCATTCTAACTCCACCATACTCTTCACCTATCTGATAAAAATAGAACATCAAAACATTATTTTTTATCATTGCAAATATTTTTTATTTTTTTTTAATAAAATAAAATGAATATTTTTGTGTTTGTTTGTCAAGTTTATTGAAATATTTGATTGGCATAAATAAAAGTGGTACAGATAAAAGTTAAAGAAAAGATCACAAATTTCAAATATATGTCATTTATACATTTACATGAATGACAGCAACTATTTACAATAGACTGTACAGCTAGATCTTTTAACTGAGACATAAAATATAAAAAATAACCTCTTTCATGAGTCCAGTACGTTGATATGAGCTATCCCATTGTACAATTTTTCTATCCTTTCCTCCCCCTGTTAATATGGTTCCATCCTCTGGGTCTACACATATTGAAAATATTCCACCTTCATGTGCCCCAGTTATTGCTTGACCAGCCTTAGTGCTTCCTATAAAGAGAAAACATGAAATATTATAAAACTTCATATGTGTCTTGTTACCCAGATTTTGTATGGGTTTGCCAATATTAAACAACCATGGTTATTTGCATTAGTTTACTTTGATATTTTCCTTCTTTCACACTAATCTGAGACTGTTGTGTTACAGTACAATATAAGAACAAACTGCAAAAAACAGTTGAGAATGCCTAACTCATCATGTACAAAGCACAAACATTATAATGAACATAAAAACAAAAGGACCAAAATAACAATCTAAGAGTACTCACAGTTACAGACATCTATGTTAAAGCTATTTATTTACAACTAAAACATATATTCATGTTTTTCCAGACATACAAATTGTTATTGCTGTTTTAACTGATCTGACATTGGATAAATTTGAAGTCAGTTATAAAACCTATTTTAAATCGTTCTATTCAACTAGTTGAAATCAACATTTTTGTGTGATGGTAGTCTAGATGTCAAATCATAGCCATACATGAATAAATTGTTATGACATGAATTCTGGGTACATGTATTATAAATACATTGTTAGACTAATATTTATACATGTATGTGGTATGAGGCCACTTTTCACCAGAGATCAAATGATACAGGGAACTCTATGGCCTTCAACAATGTACAAAGTCCATAAATTTAAGTCAGCTTGAATGGCAAGGCATAACAAATGCAAAAAACAAACAATAGCCTGATTTACTATATAACAATAATTAAACATCAAAATGTACAACAAATAACTTTTCTCAGTCTGTTGAAGATTATGTGTTTATCTATATACCAACCTTTGGGCCAGACAACTATGCTGCCATTTGAGTCACCAGTTATAACATCACCATTCTCAGCAAAAGCAATACACAGCATGTACTTTGGCTTGTCTACTTTCTGTAAAAAACAAAACAAAACAAATTTCGAATTATTCAAAGACAAAAAATGAAATTTTACTAGTAAATTCAAATTCAAAACAAAACTGTCAAAAGATAAATACTTTGTGATTTTAATTTCAAAGTTGTTATAACTTTAACAGCATAGACTAGCTAAGACATCAAATCTACACACATTCAACATATTTTCACACTAGGTACCTCAATTCGAAAAAACCTCAAACTGTTTTACTTACTTAATACACCACAAAATCACCAGAAAACACTTATTTTTTTTATCTCAAGTTGAACATATTGTAAAGCTTGATTTTACATCTTTAAATTGCTCTTTTTTGAATTATTAACCTTTTGAAAAAATTATATGCTCTGAAGTCTAATGTCAGTACTATGAAAATGGTCTGCATAAAACACAAAAAGATTTGTTCTAAACATAATGGACACTTCAGAAGAAACTTGCTTTCTACTAAAATACACACTTAATTTGGCAAAATCCTTACATAATTCAGGCATATATTCATGGTATTCCTATGTTTGAAATGTAAGCAAAATTAATAACAACCAATTGGTAATGAAAATATTTTAGAAATGAAAATAAACCAAAATAATAGGTTAAGGTAAAATGTTCTAGAAAACTCCCATGGAAATATATAATGATAAAATGTCGACAGGAATGGTATAAAAATCCAACATTTTAACAAAATAAGGAATAAGTTGGAATAAGTTGTAATCTTTTACCATATGTACTTACCCAGAACTTTGGACAAAAAAATGTATTTGTTAATTTCAAATAAGAAATAACTGTTTAGCAATAGAAACTGGTAGATACAAAAAAAATCCAAAAGATATAAGAATATGTAGAAATTGTAAATCTGAATTTCTCTTTCTGAACATGCTGAAAAGTTATCACAAAAGTGTCTGTGAACTGTAAATTTATATCCATTTGCATATATGTATATTTTGATGAAGCAATCTATTAAGATTTATATACGTAACATAAACAATATAAGAGGATTTGTAAAGAAACATTAGGTTCAAAAATTGATACCTTAAAGAGGCACATATTTTGAAGACAGTAATGAAAATTCTGCTGCAAAATATATTAAGGTTGCTGCGAATTGGCCGGATAACAATTTAGTTTTCTAGAAAAACAGCCTTTTTTGGATATAGGCCCACATATGTGTGTACACCTAAAGACTTACATCATATACGCAATGACTTACGTCAAATACCCCACTTTTTTTAGTCAGTTTTCCAGATTCCAAGGTCCAGAATTGTATGTGTCCTTTGCCTACATCTATTATACTATTTGGTTCTGATGGATGAAATTCAACTGCCAATACTGGATCTTGACTACCCTAAAAAGTAAGTCAAATCATGAATAAAATGAAATAAAATCAGAAGATAAGTCGTTAAGAAACACAAAAATCAAAACATAACCTAGTGCGATACTCTTTCCAAATCAGACAATTTGAAGTAGTATAAAAGTATATGTGTTATTTAACAAAATATCAATATACGCCTCTGGGTGTCAGATTCTATTACTGTGTTGAAGAGCCGTTGGCGTATTTCAGCTGCTTTTTACCAAATATATCCCGATGCAATTTTAAAAAGAATAAAAATACACTAAAAATTCTGAATTTACAGTATAAACATGTAAATTATCTTCCGTCTTCATACAACATATAACAATCTTACATGATACTTACTTTAGTACTAGCCAGCTTACGACCTTTCTCCACATCGTAAACAAACAGTTCATGTTCATTACTTTCATCAACAACACACAATTTAGCTCCACCATCCTGTAATATGTAAAAATAGTTGCTTAAAAAATAACTTGTCATCGGGGCTTGATTAAAAATCAGATGATATTTTACCAATCCAAAGTCAAAGAATTTCATACCATAAAATAATTCTGCTTTAAATTGTTATTGCAATTATTATAAATTTGTTTTACTACAATGTTTTTTTTCTCCTCCAACAAATCAGTCATAACTACAACGAAATTTGTATCTTAAAAGATAAGGTTAGAAAACTTTAACATTCGAATGATACCATCACCTTGTTGTCCTATGGCTCTCAACTATTTAACCAAAGAATTGTCCTAGTTAATTCAATATGTTCAGGACAATAGAAGAATAACTTAGCAAATAGTAGACATATTGGTTAGCTGTTAAGCAACACAGCAACAACACCCTAAATGATTTATCAAAATGTTTTGACTGGTAGCAAAACTGGTACCACTATAGTAACAAAACTCTGTAAAATGACAAGGAATATGCCTGCAATATTCTTTTTTTTCTTATATTGTTTCTATAGTAATATGCTATTGTTAAGACCTAACACATATCTTCTTCTTCTTTCGAATACGGGAGTAGACTCCTAGGTAGGAGTGTAAAACTTTCCAGAAATATATGAATGCAAATACATAGAAGGTACGTAATCAAATCAAGACAAAATTTCTTATTAGTCATTGATCATGTAAACCAAAAAACAAAAGCAAAATCATACCTGTTTTGAAAATGACAAGCAGCACACAGATCTGTCAAAGTCCCCAATCCCAATTACATGAAGTGTGTTCAGACTAGTCGAGTGCCAGATACGTACATGTGGCTGAAAAGTAATACAAAAAATTATGGTTCATGCTTGAATAGTGTCAATAAGGAAAATAACAGTAAAGAAATACATTTATATCATGGTGGAGTCTTGTAGATTGTCCCAAGATTTGATATGTACAAAATTCATAAAGCTTAAATAAAATAAATTTCTAATTAAAGTTTTAAAAAAATAGTAAGAAACAATTTGTTGATCATCAGCGTTTTCGGTACAAAAAAAATCTATTAAAACAGACAAGATTGTATAATCAGCTTTGGTAAAATGAATATGACATAATATTTTATCCAAAATCTGTTATAAAAATCTGTTATAAAAATTTGTAAGGGTTCCGCGGAACCCAGTGTCTCGCCTACTTTTGCTGTGTAAATCGCAGGCTCATCAAAAATGAGGAAAAAAATCAATAAAAATATTCCTCTTGATACTATCTTTGGATTGTAAGAAGCTTCTCTCCAAGTTTGGTAAAAATCTAGGATTGTTAATGAATCTAATAAATGTTTTGAAAACTTTAACTGCAGACTGTATGTAATGTTAACTGGAAGAAAAGCTTTCCCCGCAGAAAAAACTAAGTCCATTTAAAAGTAAAATACATAAAAAATGGAGTTATCTTTTTCCAAATTTACTTCTGGATACTATCTTATCATGCTTATGATCATGCATAAGCTTCTGTCCAAGTTTGATACAAACCACGGATAGTTTAAGAAAGTCATTAAAATTTTAAAAACTTTAACCACAGAGTGAATGTAATGTTTCCCCGCAGAAAAACTAAGTCAATTTAAAAGTAAAATACGGAAAAAATAGATTTATTTTTTTACTAAATTTGCTTCTGGATACTATCATATGATCATAAACAAGCTTCTGTCCAAGAATGGTACAAACCAAGGATAGTTTAAGAAAGTTATTAAAATTCTAAAAACTTTAACCACAGAGCGAATGTAATGTTTCCCTGCAGAAAAACTAAGTCAATTTAAAAGTAAAATACGGAAAAAATAGATTTATTTTTTTACTAAATTTGCTTCTGGATACTATCATATGATCATAAACAAGCTTCTGTCCAAGTTTGGTACAAACCAAGGATAGTTTAAGAAAGTTATTAAAATTCTAAAAACTTTAACCACAGAGCGAATGTAATGTTTCCCCGCAGAAAAAACTAAGTCCATTTATAAGTAAAATACGGAAAAAATGGAATTTTATTTTTACAAAATTTACTTCTGGATACTATCTTGTGATCATAAACAAGCTTCTGTCCAAGTTTGGTAGAGATCGAGTATAGTTTAAGAAAGTTATTAAAATTTCAAAAACTTTAACCACAGAGTGAATATTTGTTGACGCCGCCGACGACACCGCCGACGACGGAAAGTAGGATCGCTTAGTCTCGCTTTTTCGACTAAAGTCGAAGGCTCGACAAAAATCAAAGTAATGCACAAAGCAGAATTTTATCAAGTTAAGTGACCCCTACAAATGTGATTCAAGCACTACACAGATTTTTAGATGATTTTTGTACAAATTTAAGGAAAACTGACAAGGAAAATTTCAAAATGAGCTTTGTTCACTGTACAATGTACAATAATTACACTTTTCTGAGAATTTCTTGCAGAATGTATTCACACCTTTGTTAGTATTGTAGTCTAATAATAAACCAAACTTCCCTCTATAAATGTATGGAATATAGAGATAATACATAACTGCATGCATTGTTTTTGCTTTTGCTTGAACTTATTGTAAACTTTATCTTTGACCTTTTAGTTGTGTTATTCAGTGTGACATGTATTCTTTGAAAGGCCTAATTTTTAAGATGTCGGGAAAGAGGCTTTATTTTTATTTGAATTCAGGATTTGAGCCTTTATTTTTGCTGATTTACCATCATCAGGACCAAGAAATCAACAATAATTTTTTCAGGATTCTGGAAAGATTGCTGTATTTTTTGTAATTTGGAATTGCACCCCCTCCTTCCCCTCCTCTTCTATTAATGACTCCAATGTTTTGCTATTACACAATGTGACACATCAACAATTAATAAACAAATAGATGATTATAAAAACACAACACACACACACATACATGATTTTGTTTCATATACTTAGATTTTTTAACTATTAAGGATATAACAAAACTTTTGGTTCAAAAATGAGTGGCATGCATCTAACAATAACATGAATATATTCCCTAGTCTACATATGTTCTATTACAAATGTTCACCCACTGGTGGCAAACAATATGAACACTATTAGTATAATTCAGCTTTTACATACTGTATAGCGGGATATTTTCGCGAGTGTAAAATTTCACGATTTTCATTAAATAAGGTATACGAAATATTTTGGCAGTTATTATTTTGGTGGATTCAATACTTTTATCAATACCTTTGCATGTGCACTTTTAAATTGGCGGAATCTATTTTGGCAATTTTGTTCTATCCACGAAAATCAGTGAAAATTTAAACCCCGCGAAAAATAACCCACTATACAGTTTATGCTAATACAAATGTATACACAAATGTGACAAATAATATGACATTATTAGTAAAATTCCTGGATTTACATATGTGCTAATACAAGTGTACACAAATAGGTGACAAACAATATTACATGTGCACTCGTGTGCTGTTTACCTTTTTATCAGACTCTTCTTTCTTTTTCTGAACATGAAATAAAAAATATTAGAACAAAAGGAAAAAATTATTGAACTGAAATATTAATTTGCATGTTACAAAGAGCAAGTAAAGAGGTAAAGCAAAGTTTGAAAAATTAAGCAATTACGAAAAATTATTTTAAACATAAAATAAAAGTAACCAAGTCAAGAGTTATCCTTTCCGAAAATAAATAAAAATCTACTAATAGTTTCTTTTGCGGAAATTAGCAAATAAAGCAAAGTACAGAACAAGGAACTAAAATAAGGTACTAAGTAAAGAGAAATGATATGTGCCCATCACAAGTCAATTATAGGAAAATAGTAAGGTTTTTTGTCATAAATATGATAAATACTTCAGGGATTTTATTGGTTGAAGTAAACTAAGCAAATTATATCTCCAATAAACACAGAACCCTTGGTGAGTGTCAAATTAAAGTGGAATGTTGACTGTTGGAAAACCGCAGGTCTGCAAGTGTCAAATTAAAATTGAACGTTGACCGTCAAAAAAACGCAAGGTCTCTGTGGCTGTCAAATTAAAGCGAAATGTTAAATGTCCAAGTCTATTTATAAGTAAAATCAGTAAAACACATAAAAAGGAATCAAATTTTTGTTTTTTCCTATTCTCTTGATTATGTAAAAGATCGATACTAAAGCTTTGTAAATTTTTTTGAATGTCTGAAAGTTATTGATGCCTCAAAAAGTTAGCTGCAATCACTAAAGTTGGAAAAAATGGAGAAAATATAGCAAAATTTTGATCCAGATGTTAACCTTTGATCTAGACGAAGCAACAATCGAAGTTTCATAAACTCCTTTAAAATCTTGAGGAAAAAAGGATGTGTTATTTTAAAACCAACCTTGAGGAAAATATGCAAATGCTTTACTTCCAACTCAATTTGAAAAAAAATATCCATCTACTAAAAAATTACTCTACACTATGTTATTTTTTGCATAACACCAAAAAATCTGGAAATGCTTGCTATTCAAATATGCAAGGTGCAGAAAAATTAACCTTTAACATTATACCTTTTACTTTCTGGACCACTTGCCAAGTGTCAAAGACAATTTCTGGAAATAAGTAAAATAGAAACATAATTTTCTTCAACCATTAAAAAGTCCTTGAAAATCAGGGAAAAACTAATAAAGCTATATAGTCCAAGATTTTTTTATTTTTTTTATATTGTAAATACTGACCTTAGAATCCTTTCTGTCATGTCCAGCAACTTGACCAGTGGCTACCCTAACTTTATCAGGGTGAATTGCCAAACTGAAAATATATAACAATACATGTATTCAGTAATAATAATGTCTAAACAAAGTTGATTATTAGAAATATTAGTTAAATGGATAAATACTTAATATATTTTGATATGTGACCTGTTTTAGAAGATACATAAACAGTGCTTTGCCAAAAATTCATTAATATTTGTAGGATAACATTTTTTAGGGATTTCTAGTGTAGGCTGAAACTGTACGGTAAATTGAAATAATAAATGAAATGCAATTTTGAAGTTACTGTTGGTAGCCCAATATTCCCCTCTTGCTTCCTTTTCTATTCTAATACTCAACAGTGGTGGATCCAGAAATTTTCAGAAGTGGGGGCCCACTGACTTCCTAAGAGGGGTCTTGTTGTAGTCATGCTTTAGTGATTCCCTATATAATCAACCAAATTTTTCCCAGATAAGGGGGGGGGGGGCTGAGTTATATTTGTATGTGTTATTTCACAACACAACTTCCTGAAATAGCCATATCAATTATCATTATAATAAACTGTGGACACAGAGATATGTCTCACCTGTCTGTAGAAAATACAGAAAAGATAATGGAGAGCAACATTGCTAATTGGCCGTTTCAGACTCGAAAGCATCATGGGTAATTTCATTGTTCATACCCCAAAATGAAAATAACATTACGTCATTAGTTAAATTTCCATTGTTTATGACATTTTTAACCAATCAGGACGTTTTGGTGTACACTTTTAAAAATATTACCCATGATGCATTAGATTCTGAAACGGTGAATTGATTCAAAGTTGCTGCACTATGACATAGAGATGTGAATGCGTCAAAATAAGATGTGTCAAGATTTATTTGAACTACTTCATATCTAAAAGAAATAATGGGATAATGTAAGAGACCTTCCAAATGGGAAATATCATTGTATATCACAAGAAGTTTCTATCAAACTGACTAAAACAGAAAACTTCAACACTGAAAATTGCTTAATACTTCTAGTCACTGGACCATGACTTAAAAGGCATGGTCTCAAGATAGTTGTCAAATGCAACTTTATAGAAAATATCATATTACCAGTAAATCCTTTTAAACTAATATATGCAAAAAACTAACAATTGGGCTTTGCTCATTGTTGAAGGCCGTATGGTGACCTATAGTTGTTAATGTCTGTGTCATTTTGGTCTTTTGTGGATAGTTGTCTCATTGGCAATCATACCACATCTTCTTTTTTATATAATTGCTTGAAAGTTAACACCTATTTTTAGGATTACCCCAACACTTCCTCATGGACTAAAACTGTTGAAATAATTGGTTTGGAAATTTTCTATGATTAATAGCCACTTTTAAATAAACCTTTTTTTTATGATATTTTAGATTTAAATATCAATAATGAATTATGAATCACTGTACCAAAAAGAAAGAGGGAAAAAATGACAATACACATATAACTGGTGAAATAATGTGGACTTTAAATGTTCATCATGGATTTTAAATATACTGATACATCACTTGAATGTGTTTATCTAATTATAGCTCCTCATAAGATAGAAAGGTTGAATAACTTTTTAAAATGCATTTAAAAAAACCATTATCAAATTCTTCAATTCATGTCTAGGAATGAATTCTGATTTAAATAACTGTAAACTACCTGAGGTATATATTTGCACAACTGCACTAGGACTAAAATTTATGACATGTAATAGGAAGGAGTATAAAAATTTCAAATAATAATTTAAAAGTGGTTATCTTTGACAATCCAATCAGTGAAGAGTACTTATTAAGATTTTTAGAAGAGATATGACGTAACTGCTCAAGGTTGAATCATAATAAAACAACATTTTCTAGAATAACTCATTCAATCAACATGGCTTCAGGATCACAAGCACCATTAATGTGTGAATTGTGTGAAGAAAATAATCAAATTCAATGGAAGTGTTTAAAATGCGAGTATTATCTGTGTACCAAATGTTGTAAAATTCATCAAAAAGTAAGATCGTCAGAGGAACACAAGATCATTGCTATCGAGGATATTGGCAAAGCTGAGATTAAAGACCTGGAAATTGAAAAAGACCTTTCCAATATAATATGCAAAGAACATCCAGAAAATATCTGCCAAAGATTCTGTAAAACATGTGAAACCAAAGTTTGTAAAAAGTGTATTAAGAAAAGTCACAAAGCCAGACATGAGGTTGTTGATATAAAGGATGGTTACTTTTATAGTTTAGGTAAACTAAAGAAAAATAATTATCAACTTGATATAGAAGTCTTAAATCTTGCAACAGGTATGTCAACACTTGAAGTTCTAACATCTGACGAAAATGAAAAACTGCAAGCAGAGAAACAGAAGATTCTTCAGAGAGATCAAGATCTCAAAGATCGTATTGATAAGCATACCAAAAAGCTCTTAAGTGATCTAGACCTGAGGTGGAATATTTTTACTTCATCAATCAAAGTCGAATACGATCGAGGAAATATGGAAACTCAACATCTAGAAATCAAAAACACAGAATACAACAAAGTGTTAAACTCCCATGATGCTAAAGATGTATTCTTAACAGCAGAGAACATTAAGAAATCACCAAACTCCAAAATAAGACCTATCAATACAGTACACACTCATCTTCCGTCATATGTTCCAAGGGAAGTCACTCCTAGCACCATATCTCATGGAACTTTGAAAGAGACAACCAATGACGCTAATGTAATCATTAATAGGTGCTTTCAAGTTGAAAAATACTTCACAACAAACTTTAAGGCTACTGATGAACTTGCTTGCAAAGCAGACGGTTCACTTTGGATTGGAGATTATCCTTCTAAAAAGTTATATAACGTCAAATGGAATAAAAGTTCTTTTGAAACAATGCAGTCCTTCCAGGATATGAAGATTTATGATATGGCCATAACATCAAAAGATGACCTGCTTTTGGCAACCTTAGAAACAACACTTAAAATTATTCCACGTAAAAAAAACAAACAGCAGATTTCAAAATATGATGTTTCACCACATATAATTAAAAGTGTTCATGTTTCGCCTGATGATAAAATAATAGTTGGAGTTCGTGAATTTGGACCTTCATTTCCCATCCTTGGACCAAGACAAGTGATCGTTATGGATACAGAAGGAACCCACATCAAAACATACGATAACAATTGGTTTTCTTATCCATTCAAAATAACCACGGACAATACAGGAACAATCTATGTAATTGACTGCACCTCCGAAAATCATAATGGTCGTGTTGTGGTTATAGGAAAAGATGATTCTATGAGGGGTGTATTTAAAGGTCATCCAGACATAAATACCGACGACTTTCCCTTCAAACCTTGTGACATAGCTAAAGTGTCCTTCAACTCTGCTCTGGTCATAGACACAAGTACCAGGATGTTATATCTCCTGAACAATGATGCTTCATGCATCAAATTCATTCATTGTACAGACCTTGGAATAGATCTTCCTTACAGCATTGCTACTGACAACAAGAGAACAATATTTATTGGAAGCCGAGAATTTGAAGAAGAAATATCAAGTGCAAAAATACATGCCATCGCTTATGAGGAAGTGGTTTAAAAGCTTAAAAATTTCCATATAGAACCTTCTCTAAATTAAATTGACATTCATTAACAAATTTGACTTAATTGTTGTCATTGATAAATTAAAGAACCTTCTTTAGCATGCTCACATATACCAGGACTCCATTGTCACTGGGCAAACAAAACTTGACCAGATTCCTAAGTTTTTATGTTCATTTACATATTATGTCCTAATTATCTACAAAGCTTCATAAAATTCTGTTGTGTTTTTACATTTGAACTTTGATTGATACTAGTAGTTGTCACATTGGTAAATTAATCATACTATATCTCCTTATTTTCATAACCAAGTTTGTTGGAGGTAATTTTCAAATATATACAATTAAAAAAAAACCAACAGCATTTTATCTAACATTAAATGCCTTAGAGAATACACTGCAAACAGTCAAGCTCCACCGAAGATTCAAATATAAAGTTGCACTATATACCATTCTTATTTATTTTTCACCTGTTCAAGTTCTTAGAGCAAATATTAAATTTTAAGAAAATTAAATAATGATTATGTCTGGTTCAACAAATCACTTTGAAATATAAACTGTTTACACAAAGATATGTCTCACCATTATGTAATTTGGATAGTAAAATGCAAATGTTGTAATTAAGATAGCAATACTCATAATCAAGGGTCCCTGAAGTCGAAACTGTCAGATTTGTCATATATTACCTTATCTAAATGGTCTAGGATGTTGGTCAGAAATCTTTAACAACAAAAATACTTTAAGCAAAATAATTTCAACTGTAAATACAGAATTTTGTGCTAATGATGAATATTTCTAAAGATGAGACCTGACTATTGACCGAAATTTTAGGAATCTTATTTGTGTTTTATTTACGTTGTAAGCCATGACTATCTAGATAGAGTGTTTTCATTATTTTTTGTTATATCTATTTAATTTTTATCGTGATCAGTGTTAACAATCGGGTAAATATAGCATAAATCTGCCATCCATATGAAAATATGAAGAGTGTGATATGATTGCCAATACAACAACTTTCCACCAGAAGCCAAATGAGACAGAAGTCATTGTACAGACTTCAACATAGAACAAAACTCATGATGCATAGTCAGCTATATAGGCCCCTTAAATGACAAATGTAAAATATTTCAAACAAGAAAAATAGCAGTATGTACAAAAAGAAATATGATATACAGCAACAACCCAATCACTGAATTACTGGCTACTGACTGGGAAAGGCATGTTAAACATGTTTCCTAGTGCTCAAAACATTCCCCCTAACATGGGATAGTGGTGTAACAGTACAATATAAGAACAAACTATAAGAATCATTTGAAAAAGTCTAAACTCATCAGATCCATCCAAAGCAGAAAAACAGCTAACAACAAGTGAAACTGCGAGCTACTGCTCACTGATGATACCCCCACCGCAAGTGGATAATATAAATAGTGTAAAAATATGCAAGTGTTCGGTAAACAGGAAGTTGTCGAGTGATGAATCTAAAAACGCATCACACGGTATAGCTGACTTATATAAATCCTGAAACCAAATTTCAGAAATCCTTGTATTGTAAGTTCCTGAGAAAAATGCGACGAAAAAATAAATAGTGTAAAAATATGCAAGTGTTCGGTAAACAGGAAGTTGTCCAGTGATGAATCTAAAAACGCATCACACGGTATAGCTGACTTATATAAATCCTGAAACCAAATTTCAGAAATCCTTGTACATGTATTGTAGTTCCTGAGAAAAGTGTGACGAAAATTTTCAACTTGGCTATCATGTGTAAAATCATACAAGTGTTCGGTAAACAGGAACTTGTCAAGTGATCGATCTGAAAACGCATCACACGGTATAGCTGACTTAAATTAACCCTGAAACCAAATTTCAGAAATCCTTGTATTGTAGTTCCTGAGAAAAATGCGACGAAAAATATTCATGGGACAGACTGACTGACGGACGGACGGACTGACTGACTGATGGACGGACAGACAGAGGTAAAACAGTATACCCCCCCTTTTTTAAAGCAGGGGTATAAAAACATGAACAGAACATAGCAGGGTATTTTTACATCCCCACATGTTTCGTGATTGGTTATGCTATAAGCATGTTGTTCTTAACTGACATAAAATTCAATAACAGATTTTTTTTTTGTACATTTATTATGGTCAATACATGCCTGTTTAGTTCTAAAAGGAGCTATACAATTCAACTTACCACTTAACGTCATCTGTATGTCCAAGATAATGTCTCTGAGTTTGTTCCTCCGGATTGTGGAGCACCACCACACCAGCACAGAAGTAAATGACTTCTCCATTCAGGTAGTACAGATTAGACCTACAATCTCTACCTCTATATCCAAAACTGTATAACAGTTACGGAAATATTTTTTTCAAATCAAGGTGCATAAATAATTTGAGGCTTATATGGCTTGCATATTATTAGACATAAAACTGATACAGAATACAAGAAATGAAATTTTTTTACAGAATACAAGAAATGAAAAATTTGTTAAAAAAATTAAACACCAGATTAGCAATCAATCTATCCAATGACTTAGTCTTTTGGCTATTATGGCCACCATTTTTCTTTAGATGATTCAAATCTAGTTTAAACTGGTCATGTTGTTTCGTACATTTGACTAACTGGATTCATTATTATTCATTGGATATCAATTTTGGGTTCAGGTGAACCACCAGTTCAAATGTTCATCGAATATCATATTTTCTATAGACTTTGTATACAGAGACTGGGAAAACCACAATGTCAAATATCCACAAAGTTTTCAGCAATCCACGAAAATTGATATCCATGAAAATAAATGAATCCTCAGGAATAAATCAATGATACAATATACAAATGTACTTTGTCTCAATGATGGTGGCCAAAAGAGCCTATAGACTGTGTCATTGGATAGATTGATAATTTGATTGCTTATTTGGTGTTTAATTTTCTCAACAACATTGTGTCCTATACTTTGTGTTCTAAATGTTGATTGATCAACCATAAAAATTGGGTTAAGAAAATGATAGTTTTTGCTCCATGTTGAAGGCCTCAATATGACTTTAAGATTAGGTACAGCATTCAGCATTAACTCATAGCACTAATCCTTGGCATTTTGTGTGGTTTTTTAGCTGTGCATATACTGATTGTGTCATGGATAGATATCTATTATCCTTTCTATTCTATTACCGGTAAAATTTGATGCATCAAAAGATATTTGTAGACATTTGGAATAGAGTCATGAGTTTCAATTTATAATTCCAATAAAAGGATACACATATTCTAGTTGTAATTTCTGGTCAGGTGTTGTCACTTCTTTATCTACAGAATAATCTGATAAGTCCGAAGGAGCATACAAACTGACTGGTCGTCCTCTCAGGTATATTCTTAAATTTCCCTCCTCTGAAAAGAAAAGAGGAAAATAAAATATTAATGAAAATTTACAATTTAAAGTTAAACAAGTTTTCATATAAATATATATATAATTTAAAAAAAATAATTTTTTTTTAAATTCCCTTGATATCAATGAAAATAAAAAATAAATGATCAAATGATGGCTGGGTCTATTGTGATACCTCCCAGCATTAATATTGCAGATATAACACTCTTGATATTTTATCCTTTATTCATTTATATTCCTTCACAGCTTTTATCTACTGTTGCAATTCAAAGCAGTTATTCCTGAAGTTTTATAGCTTTTTTGTATTTTTTAACTTTGATACTTTGAATTCAGCTTATTTGCTTGATAAAATCCATGGTACTCAGTTTCATTGACATCCTATTCATCATTCTACTACAGAAAATTCAGAAATTATTGCGATGTTTTTATAATGTTGAAAAATGCAACAAGGTTAAATTCGCAATAATTTAAACTCGCATTTTAATTTATTTTTTAAATAAACTAAACAAGATTTTGCTCTATATTGCAAAATTCAAAATCACATTTTAGTGATATATGACAAAATCGCAATAATAAATGCACACAATAACTTCTGAATTTACAGTAATATCTGCAGAATTATTATTGTCAAAATTAATTACATACATGGCTCATATTAGGGCCTACAAAACTGTTAGAAAATAAATCACTTCACTTCAATGTTCTGAATTACATTAGGATAGGAAAGATTTGTTGTGAAGCATCAAAACAAAAGCTGCTATTCAGCTTATGTAACCATTAAATGAGCTTTTATGATTGTGTCATCAAATTTCTCATCATATTTTACAGCTCTCATCATAAAATAGAAGTTTAGTTATTCCGATAGTACCAAAAGGAATTAATATCCTGGAATATTATTTCCACTTGAAGAAATATAACAATACTTGTTTCACCAGGAATAGATTCTACAGCATTGTTTGTAACAAAAGTTTCCATAGGAATTTTTATTATGAGAAACAAATATACATTTAGCCTAAAACAGTGTAAATAATTTTTCACTAATCATATTTTATCAAAACTTTTAATGTGAAGTAATCTTATATAAACAACAATCAAATATTGGTTTCAATAAATATATTGTCTGGTTCAGTCACAGGCAGAGTGGAGAAATGATCACCAATCACCTCAGTGGTCTCCCAGAAGTGAGCTCTCACAAGTGCAGAAGCTTATGTATGTGTTTGATACCCTGTTGTGGGGTCACCCCAAAATTACTTTTGACTTAGACTTTGATTTATTGTATTTAGACGCCACTTTTAAGCACTATTGGCCTATTTTGTGACTCTCAGTTTTTATTGGTGGAGGAAGATGGAATGCCTGGGAAAAACAACCAACCTTCTATAGGAAAACTGACAATCCTATTCAATTAAGATTGGAATCAAGTCCACCCACACAAGCAGAGTTCTTACTAATAACCTTAGTGTTGACTGGCTAGTGGAACTTCTTAGACCTCTCGGCTACCGAGGCCCCCTACAGTATTTAGAGGAAAATGCATAGTGTTGTGCATTTACTTTTCTACGTTGGCTAGAGGTATAGGGGGAGGGTTGAGATCTCATAAACATGATTAACCCCGCCGCATTTTTGCGCGTCCCAAGTCAGGAGGCTCTGGCCTTTGTTAGTCTTGTATTTTTTTTAAATTTTAGTTTCTTGTGTACAATTTGGAAATTAGTATGGCGTTCATTATCACTGAACTAGTATATTTTTGTTTAGGGGCCAGCTGAAGGACGCCTCCGGGTGCGGGAATTTGCCCCTACATTGAAGACCTGTTGGTGACCTTCTGCTGTTGTTTTTTATATGGTCGGGTGGTTTTCTCTTTGACACATTCCTCAATTCTCAATTTTATAGACTGCTCAGATCATAATGATTTCTCCTGCTAAGGTAAAATGTGTTCTTTCAGACTGATACCTTGTGAATTGACACATTTAATATTTGATTTAGTTTGTAGGTTTAATCTTATACAAGGTTCATATTCATATCACAATAACATGTTCTCCTCCTAATTTGAATGTAATATTTGCCACTGGAAGTCAAACAAAAATTCATCATTATCAAAAGCAACAAAAACAATATTAGATAGAAATGTAGAGCAAATGATTAAAACCAAAGAACACTGTATTATCCAACAGACTGATTAACTTTCAATTAAGTTATGTCCAGTGACAAACAGTTCATAGATGTTCAATAGGTAATGAAAAAGTTGTTATCGGAAAACATGTAAAATATCAAAGAACAACACAAAATTAAAAATTCAAGTTTTTTAAAGATTAGTGACTACTGACAAAATAAGGAAGCAACTTAATACTTAGATGTTATTAGTATCTCAGCAAAAAGGAGCTTTCATTAGAATTAGCATCGATAGTTATTTCCCATTTGTTTCTGTTTTATAACATTTAGGAATTGTTTTTTTTTTCTTTTCTTTTGGTTCCTTTATTAATTCTCCATGATATCTTATCCCCTGTATTCCCTTCTTTTGGTTTTGTCCTCTTTATTTACTGCCATTATTTGGTCCCCTTTACTTACTCTCCTTGATATATACTTTTCCCAAATTTATTCCCCTTGATATCTTTTGCACATAATTTATCCCCCTTGGTTTCTTGTCCTATTTATTTACTACCTGTGGTATCTTGTCCCCTTTATTAACCCCTATTGGTATCTTTTCTTGTCCCCTTTAATTACTAACAAAACAAGTGAAGCTGTGAGCTACTGCTCACTGATGATACCCCCACCGCAAGTGGATAATATTAATAGTGTAAAAATATGCAAGTGTTCGGTAAACAGGAAGTTGTCGAGTGATGAATCTGAAAACGCATCACACGATATAGCTGACTTATATAAATCCTGAAACCAAATTTCAGAAATCCTTGTATTGTAGTTCCTGAGAAAAATGTGACAAAAAAATTTCAACTTAGCTATCATGTGTAAAATCATACAAGTATTCAGTAAACAGGAAGTTGTCAAGTGATCAATCTGAAAACGCATCACACGGTATAGCTGACTTAGATAAACCCTTAAACCAAATTTCAGTAATCCTTGTATTGTAGTTCCTGCGAAAAATGCGACGAAAAATATTCATGGGACGGACGGACTGACTGACGGAAGGACAGACAAAGGTAAAACAGTATACCCCCCTCATTTTTAAGCGGGGGTATATTTAATATAGTATATGCTTTTTCATACGATATAAATATCTTTTATACAGATCATATCCCCCAAAAAAACATAGGAGAGATTAACAATGCTTCACACTTATGCAACTAAAGCGACAGAAATTTAGTTGATGACTAGAAATTAAAACAAAACAGAAATTCAGCTAATGACCACACATTAAAGTAAAACCATAACCAATCCATTACTTACTGAAAACTGAGCAGTTAAAATAATATTTTTGGTTGAATTCTAAATAAAAATACTCTAAATATACTGCCTAAAATAAGACATATCTCTTTTTTAATAAAGGACTTTCCTTTGAAATTTCGGATTTACTTGGCTACCATGGTTTGAACAGAGAACATAAACATAAAATGTGTTTTCCGATAAAGCTTAGTTTTGAGTTATTAACAATCAGACTTATATTATCAAATGATTTACGCCACATTTCAACTTAAAGTTTACCAAAGCACACAATCTCTTTTGTTTCTTTTTTGCTGATACTAAGTACTTGAATCTGGATTTTAAGCATTTTTCTAACAATTGACAAAATGATGCAAAATTCTGATAAATTGAACAATCAAAATACCCTTGGAGAATTTTTTGGATGAAACCACAACTTTGCATTATGATTATTCATATTTCTGTAGACAAACCATACTGTTGAGACCAATGGCAGTAGCAGACGACAGATCCATGATAATTCTTTTATAATTAAAGATAAATTGACTTGCTTATGAACTCTATTATATATTACCTGAATTCCATTGGGGATCTTTAGAACTGAAATACAAAATAAATAACAAATATTAACACATATCTATTATCATTGACATAATTTCATCTAACAAGTGTCATGCAAATTAAAAAACCTTGTAAAATCGTAGACAACAAAGATATTTAAAAGCAAAGAAAAATGTTAACAAGATCTGATATTATATAATGTAGTTTTTTTAAAGTACGTGCATTTCTGGTTGATTTGTCAACACTTGGCCGACAAATTCACTGTGTTAAAACAAATAAAATGTCTAAAATATTGTGATCATGAAAAACAAAAAACAAAACAAAAAACACACAGAAGCTTTTGATAAATAATTAAAATAATTGAAATACATTTATATATATGTTGAAAGCATAAATAAATTAAAACAATACTATCAATTAACAGATTTTCTTCTCCCATGTAAATTTCCATCTGTTCCTATTGTGGATTAATCTATTTCAGTGGGTACCAATTTCCGTGGATTAAGCAAAACTTACATGTTCATGGATATTTAATTTTGTGGTTTTGCCGCAATCTGTATAAATTCTGATTAGAAATTTGTCAATCGTTAAACTTTTATTTTCATGGTTCTGATATACCCATGAAATACACGAATGAATCCCCAGTAACTTTCTTTTTCATATTAATAATTCTTTCAATTTTTTTAATTGACATTACTTCCCATTTGAAATTAGGTAAAGTCATTTCAAAATAAAAATTAAATAATATTTTCTTTTGATAATTTTCCAGAATTTTTTTTGTAGGTGAAATCTCTGCCAATGATAATATTACATATTAAAAAATACAACACTGAAAAATAAATGTAATTAGAAAACAAGGAGAATACACATGAAACGAACTTCTGATTAAGGAAATAAGAGTGTTTGTCTACATAAATAAAGTATGATAAAACTAACAATAGATATTAATTGGTTTGGAGGACAAAAATAGGGGGAAAAGATCAGGGAAAAAACATGCTCAACAGAAAACACTATTTCATGCATTTCTTTTTAAAAAGGAGCATAGCTGGACCAGTTTTAATTTCTACGTTTCATGTTTCTAATTTTCAACGCAATAAATTTTACAAATATTTTATCATTTTGCACATTTTTAAAGAAAATCACATGGAAGAAAACTTTAATTACAATCATACTTGTCCAAACATAATATTTGTGGGACTAAAAAATTAATCAAATTGACAGGTGTAAGTTTCAACAGGTTGTATAATTAAATACTCAATAACTATTCTGATGATATATCAAATGTATTTTTGTGTTTCATTGTTCACATATATATTCCAAAACTATTAAATAAAATTTTCAAAATATGAAAGAAAATCATAATTGAAAATAAATCAAAAAGAAAAATAAACATACACCATTAAAAATCAAAATTACATACCATGGAAAGTAAGAGATTAACCATAGACATAAACATTTCTTTAAAGTATTGAAAGATTAAAAGATTATACGATGAGAAATATTAGTGGAAGGTCAACTAAATCAAGACAATAATATCAACCTACGCATCAAGAGAAATCATCATTGCATGTTCTACAACTCCAACCTCCATTTTGTTTGTTTTGAATAAAATCCCAGAAATATAAAAAATTTGCACCTTCGCCCAGCTGGTAGTAAATTTGAATTAAAATATAATTACATCTGTTTATGTAATATCTAGATTTAAATCCTTACAATTAAATCTGTGTTTGTTCACCGGACATTTAAGTGAGAAAAGTGAATGGAAAATTAAAAGAATTATTGCACTGCCATTCCGATCCCAGATTAAAAGGTCGTTTACAAATATTATCAAAGGGTTAATCAAGTTTGGTCCTGGTTTAAAAAAAAACCAAAGATCAAGGTATCAAGGTAAAGGGAAAGTAAAAGAACAAATTAAAGTCCCCTGTCATTATATAGTAAATGTAAAACATGTAAAAACTAAAAATAAATTGACAGGTAAAAAAATTAAATTTAAAAAACATAAGAAAATACAGAAACTGTTGTGAGCAGGGCTCAGACAGACAAGGAGATAAACAGCACTTCATTATTATATGTCCTTTCTAAAAAATCATAAAAGGGTGAGGGGAGGGGATCTTTCAAAAGATGAATAAATACATAACACTGGTAAACAAAGAATAAGATAGGAAATCACTAATCGTTTCAGAAATATTGAAGAGACTTGAAAAAGTTCTTAAACATAATTTTTCAGTATCTGCAACACTGACAGTGAACATACAATTTTTCACATTTTAGTGAACATTATCAAAAGACATTTGAAAATTATCTTGTTTTTTTTAAATAATTAATTAATCTTATATCTAAAGCTAAATTATTCAGATCTTAAGATAAGCTACTTATATAATCTACCAATAAGTAATAATGAATGATACATAAATCTTCAAAGCAAATAAAAAACATATCTGAGCATGCACCAGCTAATCTAATTATAAATGATAAAATCCCATTATTAAGAATGACAACAAGTTGAAAAAAAATTCAACAACATTGGACAAAACCAAACTTAGATTAGCTTTTAAAGTTATAAATGATACAATTCTTGAAAGCAATGGATGCCGAAACCGAGCTCTGATTGGCTAATAAACAGCAGCTACAAATCCCATAATTATGAATGAAAAAAAAAAGAAAAAAATACAAAACAATGGACTAAAACAAGCTTAGATAAGCTTATGAAATTATGATTGATACAATTCTTGAAAGTGATGGATGCCAAAACCAAGCTCCAATTGGCTAATAAACAGCAGCTACAATATAATTAAATAGATGGAAGCTTGATAATAAGTAGCCAATACATGTTACTAGAGATAAAGGTATATACAAATCCAGTTACCCTTGTTTTTGTTGACTCCGTGATAATAGATTGGTCTGTGAAACGCTACGTCTACAATGAAACAGGCCAACATGCTAGAGATTACAACACTGTAGGACATGCCTGACATGCTTTATAAACAATACAGATATTCTGATTGATGTATAAATTATGCAATTATATCATGCTATATTACTGTAAATATTTTTAATATTGTTTGATGTGTAAATTAAATGTCAATCTGAAGGATTCATTTCCTTTTCACTTCCCTTTCGACATTAACCAGTAGCTGATCAAAGCTTGAGATCAGATACAAAATTAACAAAGATACACTTTTTTTTTTAAACTAATGTCTTGCAGAGAAAGATACCGCTTCACTGCCATTCTGTTCTAAGTCGAGAGCTTGTAAATCAGTGGTTGTCATTGTTGCTCTCAATCATTTTGTTATTGGTTTATTGTTGGCCTTTGGTGATCTTGTTTGTATAATTTCAGATTTTTTCATGTTGCAGCTTTTCATAACTGACTATATACAGTTTTGCTCATTGTTGATAGCCAAATTGTAACCTGCAATTGCTAACTTTAAAGTCACTTAATCTCTGTTGGATAGTTGTCTTATTGGCGACCACAACACATCTTTTATAATTTTATTCGTGCGTCAAAGTTGTTTTGTATCATATTATGTTTTTTCATTATTTTGCGAGTTGTACATATATTATAGTAGTAGTTCTTCAACTGTGTCTGTAAAATTTATACACAACTAAAAAAGTTCTTTTTAAAATTGGAATCATTTAAAGCTTGAAATAGTGTATAGAGACCTGTCCTATGTTGAAGACTGATGTTTTATGGTATATTATTGTTTTTTGATTGTTGTCTCATTGATGTATACCCCCAAATCTCCAGTTACTTTCAAATGTGTCAATGCTAATTTCTTTAGGTTTTGACTGATTGATATGAGAGTCAGACAGGAAATGTCACAATAATTCCATGTTTTGTTGAAATTTGTAGTTCAGATGCTTCACTAGACCTACTGTCCAGTATAGTCTACAGGATTTGAATACTATTCAGGTTATTTCCAATAACATAACAGATAAGGTTGTCAACTGTCTATGTGCCATGGTACCCAACAAATGTTTTTTTTTCTTTTGATCTAGAACCCTAATTGGAGAAAAAAATCTAATTATTTTTTCCTTATTTCATTCCATTTTTCCAATCAAAATTGACATTTGTTTCAAAACAAAGTTTGTTTATAAAACACATACTCTCTTAGCAACCTGAGATCAGGTATTAGCTAAATAATTTAACTGCTAGACGTAAGATTGTGAGCACTAAAATTTTCCCCATGGGTAAGATATCCAATTATTAAGGGTTGAAAAAGTTTGACATTTATGATCCTATCTAGGAAAAATTCTTAATTTTATAGCGCTTTTTATAACTTTATACTTTTTTCTCAATTAGTTTTATTTTCATTCATCATTTAGGGAGAAGAATCTGATAAACCTTGACATGACTACATGAGATATTAACACTACAGATGCCTTATAACTATTTATCTTGCCCTTAATAATTCGACCTTTACTGAAACATTAATTATTCATAGACAATAAATCAGGAACAGACAATTAATTCCTGCTCATTTAGGTAAAAAGCAGTGGCAGATACTTAGGTAACTAACGACCTTGCTTCATGTCATCTGCTGCTGTCTGCTGTCGTCTGCTGTTGCCTGAAGACAATTATGATTTAATTTCAAGGCCCTACATGTGAGAGCAAATTAAATGAATGTTTTTTTTTTACTAATTTCTTGATTGAAGTCTTCAGATTTCCAATAAAGACAAGGAACCATTAATTAGACATGTTTTGTAAATATTTACTAGTTGCCACGCAAAGTAAGTGAAATCAGCCGATCGAAAATATCAAATATACATTTTTGATGAGAGAAATATCTCAAGGGTTAGCCCTATAATGAGCTATTATTCTATCTTCTCTCCACGATCAATTAATATTCCAGCCCGTAAGGCTACTATATGTATGCTAATATGACTTAATCTCAGTAACAGAACAGGACATTTGAAAACAACATTACTATATACTAGTATATGTACCTCACTGGAGATCTGTACTATATAATGTTGTTGCCAAGACCATAATGGCCTTAATTTTGTGTTATTTGGTCTGTTTGGCAATCATACCATATTTTCTTTTTGAATATGTCATTAAGGGAAATTTAGTCAAACTATAAATACCAAAGATTTGATACCATTTTACCCTAGGCTAAAATATAACTAAAAGATGTATATGGGATTCCAATTAATTTACAAATGGAGGACACATGTCTTTATCAATTATTAACGATAATTTTATCAGACTACAAATGTATTAGTTCAATTCCATGGATTATCTATGGAAATGCAGGTACATAATATAGCATAATAAAACGGTTTCCACAGTTACGATATTGATATTTGTTACATACATTGGTACTAATTAAACATTTCCATTTACAGTCTTTTTTAATGAATTTTTTTGCCAGAAATCTTGCTCTTGAGTTAAAAATTCTATTCTTATATTAAACCTAGATAAATTTTCTCTTGAGGAATAAGAAATTTGAGTATAAGACTCAAAGAAATAGCCAGCTTAATTAAAAAAAGTCCTATTTATATGAGAACCAACACAAATTTCTTAAATTTATGTCATATGGTGGTTGTCCCACATTTACTCCTATTCATATTTCAACAATCTAATTATAAAATCTCAGAAAATGGTCTTTTATTCACCAGATGAAAAATCACATCTTCAAAGTCAGCTGATATTAATAAATGACATCACTGATGTTATACTTATAAATTTTAAATGCATTGCCTTTCTTCATTTTTTTCTTATTCAACCTGTGGTCATTTCCTTTGACAAACAATGACATCCTTACTTTGTATATAGTTTTTAAAATCTGCTGAACGTTATCTTATAGGAAAACCACTTTATGTATCATATAGACATTTTCTAACAACTTCAGTTATTTTCGTTTCAATTTCAATACCGTAGATCTATTAAAAACAAATCATAGCAAAGGAATGAAAAAAAAATCAAACTTGAATCTTAAGCAGCCTTAGAGAAAAATTTTACGCTAAGCTCTTACAGAAAAAAATGTTTTAGAGTTTATAGTTTCAAGTATTTCCACTAAAACAAAATACAACCTTTTATATATACATTTTTTTTTTCAGAAGAGTAATACAAGCTTCTTTATGTATACAAATTTCAAGCAAAAGAGAACAGTATCTTTCATATATAAAACAAAGATAGCAAATTAACATGCTTAGAGCATACATAAACTTGGAACAGCTTTAGAACGGATATGCATGTACATGTATTTTCGAGCAGAATTTTAAAATAAATTCATCTATCATTCTTTTTAAACATGACAACGAAATTATCAGGCAAAATTAAAATAGACTTACTATTTTTTGTTTTTACGTTGAGCCATTTTTCTGTTCACACAATAAATACCCAGATAATTAACATATAGATTTTAGTCACATGACCTCTATTCGTTATGAATGAACGATCACATGACCAGTAATGTGACAGAAATTAATCAATAGATCAGAGAACTGTAACACACAACATATAAAAAACACATCTATATACATGCAAACAGTAAATTAGTAGTTCCCAGGTGTATAATATACAAGGGGCTATAAAGTATTTATCATTGATCAAATAAACAGGAATAAACATATGGAATTTAACTTACAGCAATTAAATATAGATACATCTTATACAAACAGTGCATTAAGTATATAATTTGTGAAAATAATATAGGTTAGGAATCATAATAATTATCGGCTTCTTTTCCTATATATATTTAATTTCAAATGTGAGATATCCTAAAGATATTTTTGCTTAATAAACAATAATAAGAAAACAAGAATGAAGTTGTAACCCAGGGGTAAATTTATATCAGTGATCATGCTTAATTTACCATTTATATTAATAAATGAAAAGTGATAACTCACAGGTAAATAGATGTATTGTAGTAATTTTTGTTACACCTTAAATCAAAGTAAGGAAAGCTGAACACCTATAACTACAGGATCATAAGAATAAAGGACACCCACAAAATAGACCAGAAAAATTATGGTCTGTCTGAGGGATTATTGACCTTTGTTTGAGTTCCATTTCATACATAGTAATATATATTGTGCAAAACGTTCCCATAGCCCACCCTTACAAATATCAGTATAAAAGTTTTTCAAACACCTTTATCCAGTACTTCAAGCAGAATGAAGATGGCACTAATATATAACTACATGTACCAATGAGAGAAAGTTTATAAATTGCTTTCACATTCCCATTTTTCCCTGTGCCATTATAGACATCAAAAGTATGAAAATCGTAAGCATACCTGACATTATGAGATCCATTCAATTCTGTTGAGTTTGTCATTGAGCCCCATTTCTTGATTGGAGTTCTTGACTTTGCAGAGGATGGCGGTGTTGAGTGTCTAGTTGGTGGTGTTACATACACGTTATCTAACGGTGTTCGTCTTGGTGTTCTAGGGGTAGTTTTATGAGGTGTAGAAGACTTGAATACTGGTTTGGTAGGAAGAATGCTGTTCTGTGCTGAAATTTAAAATAAAATTAC
This sequence comes from Mytilus edulis, assembly GCA_019925275.1. Classification (NCBI taxonomy): domain Eukaryota; kingdom Metazoa; phylum Mollusca; class Bivalvia; order Mytilida; family Mytilidae; genus Mytilus; species Mytilus edulis. The sequence goes on along the minus strand of CM034350.1, from coordinate 78,175,857 downwards.
GATCATGCAAAGCTGTTTGTTTCTCCATACTTTACATATAATTTTGTTTCTAATTGTATTATATCTAGATTTCATAAGATAAATGAAGAACCTTTACATCATTTAACTTTTTGGGGATATTACCATGCATCTTTCACCAAGCATATCTATACTTAAATAGTTTACTGTGAAGTGTGTTTCCTCTTAAGGCATAACAAAATTTATAATTCTGTTTTCTCCCTACCCACCCTAAATTGTCATGCCTAAACTAACACATTTTGTCACAATGGTTAATGAAGAAGATAGATGTTTAATGACCAGTAGTAAGTATTAAAATTGATAATGGATGAAATCAAAACAGGGAATTTGTCAAATAGACAACAAATCTACCAAAGTGAATGTCAGATGTGATTCTGATAGGATATGATATATATATTCTTCTTAAATGTGAAAATTATTTTCTCAATACCTATACTGTATAACTTCCATTTTTTTTAAACTTTGTTTAAATTTTTTTTTCCATAAAACATGTAGTGGGGACATTTCATTAGTTGATGAAAGTCATAAATTGAAACTTATTTGAAGTTATTATAGTTGGCAAAAATAACATTAATTCAAGTCACTGCTATCCACAAATAATGAAGCTTTTCAATCCTGAAACCGTGGTAGCTAATTATATAAGCTCTTTTTTCCGAAAAAAAAAATCAAAACAATATTGTGCAAATACCCTAATGAATGTACTTTGTCAGAATTTAATTTTGCTTGCACAGTTGCAGACCTAAATAGTTCATAAAGAAGATGCTCCAAGTGTTAATAACAGATGAGGCATCAAATGTGATGACTATTTAGGGAAAGCCACATATGCAGACATAAGGCAACTGATTTACTCATCAGCAAAGATGCCTGATGGGGCATTGTTGCAACAATTGTCATTTGGATCAAAAATTGATATAAAATATATGTAATAAACATTACATAATTTAACTTTATAAAAAGTGTGTTACAGATTTGTCCTTCAAGTAATAACCATAAAAACAGCTTTTATTACACAGCAAAAAAATATTTTTGAAACTTAAACAGGTTTAAGATTTTTATCAGTTCAAGAGGAATAACTCAAAGCTAATCTTACGTCAAGAAATTTTAAATGACTGTAAAACCATTGTCAGGCTACACAACTACACCATTTAATTTATAGACTTCCCATTGTGTATAAGAAAAGAAAACATATTTATGTTAATTCATGAATTGTGATAATAGTAAACATCAAGTCGAGGCCTTATCTTATTTTCTTCAGATTTTGTATTTACATAACAAGGTGTTATTGTATAAATGCAAATGAAAATAGGAAATTTAAACGATAATCTATTACTTTATCTGAACAAAGTCAAACAGAACAAATTTGTTTTGAATTCAGTTGTATGCAAGCTGTAAAGTCAAAATTGATTTCGGAAATGATAACTTTTATTTCTGTTGTATAATTTTAAAAAGTTGGAAGTCTGTTGGTTGTTTTTGTCAATGTAATGCTGACTCATAGAAAGCTACCCATCTTTCCTTCTTTTTTTTTAACATTCTTTACATAAATTATAAATCAGAGAAAATAATTCAGAATAAAAATTTGTAAGGGTTCTGCGGAACCCAGTGTCTCGCCTACTTTTGCTGTAACTCCCAGGCTCAACAAAAATGACGAAAATAACCAATAAAAATATTCCTCTTGATACCATCTTTTCATTGTAGAAGTTTCTGTCCAAGTTTGGTAAAAATTTCAGGATAGTTTATGAATCGAATAAATGTTTTAAAACTGCAGACTGTATGTAATGTTAACTGGAAGAAAAACTAAGTCCATTTATAAGTAAAATACAGATACACAGGTACCAAATATTAACAAAATTTCTTCTCTAGATACTAGCTTTTAATCAGAAACAAGCTTCTGTCCAAGTTTGGTACAAATTTAAAATAGTATAAAAAAGTCATTAAATTTTTAAAAAAATTAACCACAGAGTGACTGTGTTGTTTCCTGGCAGAAAATCTAAGTCCATTTAAAAGTATAATACTTTATTTATTTTTTTGCAAAAATTTATTTATGGATACTATCTTATGATCATAAACAAGCTTCTGTCCAAGTTTGGTACAAACCCTTGATAGTTAAAGAAAATTATTATAATTTTAAAAACTTTAACCACAGAGTGAATGTAATGTTTCCCCGCAGAAAAACTAAGTCCATTTATAAAAAAATACAGAAAAAATGGAATTTTATTTTTACAAAATTTACTTCTGGATACTATCTTATGATCATAAACAAGCTTCTGTCCAAGTTTGGTAGAAATCCAGTATAGTTTAAGAAAGTTATTAAATTTTCAAAAACTTTAACCACAGAGTGAATATTTGTTGACGCCGCCGCCGACGACGGAATGTAGGATCGCTTAGTCTCGCTTTTTCGACTAAAGTCGTAGGCTCGACAATAAATCAAATCTGTGTCCCAACATAATCTTAAGTTTTCTGAGAAATTTTCGAATGTGAATTTATGCTGCAAGCTGATTGGTTGGCCTAATCAAAATCCAGGATGAGTTGCACTTTGTACATGTATTGTATGAAGAGTTCATGCACCTGCAGTGCATATGCAGTAAGACAGAAGAATTACGGATAGAGCAGGAATTATTCTGGATAAATTGAAGTGAGATGGCTACCAACCTTCATCCTGGTTTAAAATAAAGTTTAATGGAACAATCATCCTTCACCCTATATTTCTTGTGAAGATTTATTTCAGACCATTAAATCTCACATTTCGTTTCCAGAGAAAAAAATTGTTTTGTAATTTTGCAAACCTTTTTCTGCCTCTACTTGATTCAATCTCCGTAAGATATCAGCGACAGCACTTTTAAGACATACTATTTCGTCTTCTTGTACGCGAACTTTCTTTTCCAGATATGTGACACGTTCACATACTTCCACCTGGTCCTGTCTAAGCAGACCATCTACAAGCAGACAAAAGGTCATTAGAAAGAAATACATGTAACTTATATACAAAACATTTGTGCTCTTTTCAGGGCCATTTGAATGATTTTTTGTTTGTGTAATTATAACTTTTAAACATGCTAAATGAGTGGGAAAAAATAATTGAATCGTGAATGTAATTGATATGAATGCAATACAATTGTACAAATAAACATGGTTTAACTAGAGCTTCCCACTACTCCTCTGAATATCTATTGTAATGATTTCAAAACATGCAATTGGTGGCTTGGTGCAGCTATCTAAAATTTAAAATAGCATTTATTTTTATCAATTTTAATATTATTTTCAATCTAGCTTGGTAAAAATAAAAACTTCTATATAACACCAGGGAAAAAATTTTTTTAAAGAAGTAGTGCTACAGAAATAGAATCCTTATAGTCATTCAATTTCTTATTATAACTGCAGGAAAAGTCTCACCATTCATATTCTACAAAACATTAACTCTAAATTACGGAATACTAATAGGGTGATTTGTTGCCCCATTATAACTGGTTTCAGTTGCAGGAAGGTTTAGATTAACCTCTTTTTTGTTCTGCTAAACTGGTTTCAAAATGAGCTTTAAATCCTGACAGGTTTTATGTTTTATGTTTGTTACATGGAAACTGGAACCAGTCTCCTATTGCAAAACAGATCAATATCAGGACTTTTGATTTATTTCAAAACTTGTAAACTAATACAGGTTTAAACCAAAAAAGTAAACCATTTAATAACTGAAATCCTTACTGAAGCTAGTTTGAAGGCAAAAAATTGGCCCTTTAGAGAATAATTCCCTATCATCTTTAAAGGATGCTACTTTCACTTTTAACCATATATCTATGCATCCTATGCATCTTATATTAAGTCAATAAATTACTGATTTAAATATGCAATGTTACCTCTATATAAAAGCAATATTGCTATATCTTAATACTTTATATATGCATATTATTATGTACATGAGTGTTAAAAGTATAGTATTACATTGTTTTAGTTGCTGAATCCCCACCTCTTTCTATTAAGTAAGATACATGTGTGTGTTAGGATATGTATAAACATACCATTGCCACACCTTAGAGATCCCCCTTACCTTGTTTAGGTGCACTTTGCTCCTCCATGATTTACAGGTACGAATACTTGTCTAAACACAAACTAATTTCATTAATAAAACATCTAAAAAAATCTACAAAAGCTGAATGCCGGCAAATGATATATGTAGGTCAAATATAAGTTTTTAAAACGTCAGGTAAATTGTACAGGTGTAAATAACTTTACCTGGACTGACAGGTATGTATCAATCAGATATGTAATTAAAGGTGACAATTTCATTAAAATGGTTTTTATATAAGATCCTATCTAAATAATTATATTTCTATAAGTTTTTTTAAGTTTGTTGACACTTTACAAGATAATATTTCAATAAAATTTTATGCATGAAAGGATCTGTTTGACAATGTATTACCTACCGGTGGGCTAATACACATAATTGTTTTTATTTTATTGTCTGTAATTGTGTATTGATGTACATACATATTCAACTGATACTACATAGTACCTGTGACAAGTAATTAACCTGTCTAAAACACAAAGTATTATGTACTAAGTGATCCCCCAGCCTGGAGGTTATCCTCCTAATGAACCATAAGTACCCTTTGGATTACATTTGGCAAAAATATTATACTATTTCTACATGGAGAGTATTGAATTATTGAATTTCTGGAGGTCTTGCAAAACTTCAAATCAACATTTTGAAAAAAGCTCTCCATTAAAATTGGAAAAAATTTATACTATGTCTACATGAAAAGTATAAAAATGTAGAATTTCTGAAGGTCTTGCAAAAATTAAAATTGTAATTTTGAAAAAGCTATTGATTAAATTTGGAAATTTTATTCTATTTCTACATTAGAAAGTATTGAATTTCTGCAGGTCTGGCAAAATTAAACTGGACCTTTTGAATTTTGAAATCATTATTTGTATGGATCAAAATTATTGAATAAATGAACAGAAATTTAAGCTTAATGTAATTTTTGCAATGTTTGGGATTGATTTAGCATGTTAATCTAGAATTTTTGCATTCTGCACAATCAGACCACAAAAAAATATCTCAGATCAATAAAATTAAGTAAATGTGTACATTTATCCTTTCACTATCCATAGATTCATTAATCTATACTAGTATCTTTAATTCAAGTTTGCATATCTTCATCTGGCCTTATCAGCTCCGCCTCAATAAAAAAAAAGAATCTCTAAGCCATTTTTTCCAATTTTTGTTAGAACTTGGATAGGTCCAGTCTAAAATTTAATTATGAATATTATTTTACAAAAATTATGAAAAAAATGCACTATCCTATTGAGCAGTACTTTTTCATTATACCTGCAAAGTTTTGGATTGCACTTTCAAAAAGCATAATATTACATGAGTCAAGGGAGATAATTTTATATACTTGATCAACCTTATTTATCGTTTCCTTTCTTTTGTTTTACCCGATCAAGCTATATTAGCACCAACTACAAATTTAGAGAACCTGGCTAAAGTTACAAATAAATTCTCTCATCACAAAATCTTGAAATCCATTTTTTTTCTAAGAAAAAGTAAAGGGACTGTCTAAGACCTGAATTTTTATATCTTGATGTAGAAACAACAAGAACCAGTTTAATTGTTGTCTTCTTTTTAAAAAGCTAGAAATGGGCCCCAATATATAATGTGTCTAACAGCACAGCTGACAGGGATAAACATACTAATTTGGTTAACAAAATGTCAATATTAATGGAGCCATTAATAAGATAAAATTATAGACAGTAAAGATGCTGAAAAATAAATTTAAAGAGAATGACGAGCAGTATTTGTAAATAACAGACATTGCACATGTGTACATATAAAGCCATCAGGGGAGATAACTACTGAGTTAAATTTAAATTACACAAGCCGGTAATTGTAAAATGACAATAAATTTGAAACGTGCTTTCTTCACATTACCTAGAATATCATCAGGGACAAAATCCATTGTAACACCTGCACAACGCCATTAAATCAATAACAATCGATCCTAGTGCCTTCCTAATGTATGACAGCTTTATATAGGTAAGTATTTGTCCTCGCAATTAAGATACTCAAATTCTCCCAATTAAAGTAAACAGCCTTGTAACGAAAAAAAATATATCTCCCTCAGGCTAAAATCAATAATCCTTGAATTGACAACTCCATCCAATAATCTATAAAAAGTATGAATCATGATGATCGACAATAGAAATTTTTCCTTTCCTCCATACGGTCTACACGATTTCTTTTGTTGACGTTATTAAGAAGTAGATTGAAAATTTTTAATCAAAATAAGTGTTTACTTTGAGAGATTTAAAAAAAGACCACTTGTTGATAATTACACAGTAAGAAATGTTATGATTTTGATCTCTTATTCCTTTACATATTGATTAAAACATATTCTGTTCTAATGTAATAAAGACATATATCCTACACTTTGTGGTTTTGATATCATTTGATTGATGATATGAACAACTTTGATGTTTAATTTCTTGTATTTTTAATTAAATAGGTTTCAAGAGGTGAGCTTTACCTGAAATTTTCTTAATTCTACACTGAAACACTTAAAACATTACACAGTTATCTTTTGGTTGGAGTATTTATATTTAATTTTTTAAAGAAATGCACATTTATACCCTAAGGGTTGAAGGCATGAACAATACAAAAATTTAAAATGCAAAAGTAATATAATATTAAAACAAAACATCTTATAAATCTAGTAAAAAAGTTTTAATATTCATGCAGGTGTGGTTTCTACTCTCTCCAACTGGTGCTAATGACTTTTAACGAACAGAGCAGTAATCTGCATATTTAATATAATTGAAAATGTAATAATTTCTTGTAAAATTTAATTGAGCAACATGTATCATTTTTCGTATGCCCATTTTTGTATTTTGAAATATAATATTGAATCTTAAATGGAAACTTATAAATATTTAAACATGGGAATTAAAACACAATGTCAGCAAAAATTGATTTTCAAAAAAGTTGCATCATATGCACTTTATAGATCTACTATTATAAAAATAAAGTATTGTTGCTACTTTCATCTGTTTCAAATCAAATTGTTGTATTTTTGTCATTTCTTGACCTCTTATAGGTTGCAAGTTGCAATGAGGTCTAGGTTTTGCTCATTGTTGATGGCCATGACCTATACTTGCTAACCTCAACCTTATTTGATCTATTATGGTAGGTTGTCTCATTTGCAATCATATATCTCCAGATTTTTGTACTCAAATATATTTTTTATGTAAATTGATGAAATTTTTAACCACAAACCAAGCACATACCAAGAATAGAAAGACCTTTAATAAACCTAAGGATGTAAATGCATAATTTTCAAGAGATGATTTATATAACAATATAAATATTATATTCAGTATAATTTATATGCGTATATGTTAACTTTGCATATATGTGTATAGATATATATAAATTTATTAAAATGAGAATATAAAACTTGTCAAAATAACCGAAAGACATATAATAATGAGGGGAAAAGATAGAAGGGAAAAAAACTTAACAGCCAATTTCATTGAAGGTAGAGGTAATATCTTTGGTTAGCTTGCTTGCTAGCTGAACCATGAAGACATTATTAGGTAAAGTATACTACTCTCCTTTCGAAGAAGCCTAGTCCTGAAGACAGATAGATTGGTTATCTGTCGGAATAGACTATTCTAAAAAGGAGGGTAACTAACTGAACCTAATTACCATTACCTAATGCAATCTTTATTAAATATAACCCTTCTTTAGATTTACGCTTAACTTCTATAAGTGTACATGTAAGTGAACTTGTATAGCAGCCTATTAGAATAAGAGTGGAGAGTTGTCTCATACCACATCTTTTTTTATATTAAAATAAGAGCATTGCTTTGGACCTTTTTTTTCTTCATTTTTTTCATTTTATTACAATTAGCATGATTTGTAAAAATATTTCCAAACTTTAAATTGGACATCAAATCTCTTCAGATATTTTGACAAGGTTTTTTCCTCGAAAAATTTGTACAATGAACTTTCAGTATTTTATATCCTTTAATAAATCAAAAGTCAACCATTAATGGTACAAAAAATGTATTAAGATTATGTAATACAAAAGTTCTTTGTTACAAAAGTTCCATCGTCATGTGACTATATGTAATATTTCTCCTATGATATATTTTATGTGGTTATATTTTATGTGTATAATCTTACACAAAACTAATTGTTTCCATCTGTAATAAAAATGAACATGCTCAAGAGAGATTTTATACATGCATTTTACTGTACATGATTATATAATCCATTCTGTATTTCAATATATGCATAATTATATCAATATCAAAAGATAGTGATACTCATTCATATTAAAACACGAGAACATGATTCTGATTATATTCAAACTTTTGTAATTTATAAACATAAAAAAGTCCCATGAAACAAAAAGTTCCTTATAATATTGACAACCAAACAGAGTTGAGAAAGCTAAATATACTCAGGGTTCCACATTTATGGTTTTCTGATGGCCCTGGACAAGTAAAAGTCCATTATCTGGAATGTTAAAGATGCAGTGGTATTGAATATGTTGAAGTAAAATTGATAAATAGTTGAAAACAAGGGAAAAATTGAATGTAGTCTATTTTATGATTTTTGCAAACGATTTCTCTGTAAATTTCAAAAGTTATTAATAAACCATGCCAGAGGAAACCTTAATACTGTAATTCAAATTATTCTCGCTTCTTTCGTGAGTAATAAAATATTGTGAATATAAATTGTTATGACTATGTAAAACTTGGATCTTTCCTTATTCAATTACATCAATTAAATAGATGTGAGGTGGACAAGAAGGGTAAAACTTGAAATAAATATCCCTGAAAATAAGTTGGTTTACAGTATTCAATACCTGCTGGTAAATAACCAAACTATTCAAATTATAGTTAATAATTAACATCTACATAACATAAAGATAGGTTAATGACAGATTATTTACTTATAACTTCAGTCTAGCATCTAAGCCCAAGAAATCACATCAAAATGATGTTGGGCTTATCATCTGCACCACTTAGAAAAACACCATAATTTCAAATTAATCTGTCACTCCAATTAAAATTTGGTAGTTGTCGGACAGGAACCACATGTTATGTTATTCTGATTCACAAGTGGTAATTGTTGCATAAATGGCTTAATAGTAAATACACAGCACTGTCTCCCCCTTTTTTGCAAGGTTTTATATAAAAATTTGTAAGGGTTCCGTGGAACCCAGTGTCTCGCCTACTTTTGCTGTTAATCACAGGCTCAACAAAAATGAAACAAAAAATTTACTTCTGGATACTATCTAATGATCATAAATAAGCTTCTGTCCAAGTTTGGTACAAACCCAAGATAGTTTAAGAAAGTTATTTAAGTTTTAAAAACTTTTACTACAGAGTGAATGTAATGTTTACTTGCAGAAAAACTAAGTCCATTTAAAAGCAAAATACGAAAAAAATGGATTTATTTTTTTACAAAATTTGCTTCTGGATACTATCTTATGATCATAAACAAACTTCTGTCTAAGTTTGGTACAAACCAAGGATAGTTTACAAAAGATATTAAAATTCTAAAAACTTGAACTAGAGTGAATGTAATGTTTCCCTGCAGAAAAACTAAGTCCATTTAAAAGCAAAATACAGAAAAAAATGGATTTATTTTTTTAATAAAATTTGCTTCTGGATACTATCTTATGATCATAAACAAGCTTCTGTCCAAGTTTGGTATAAACCCAGGATAATTTACAAAAGTTATTAAAATTCTAAAAACTTTAACCACAGAGTGAATGTAATGTTTCCCCGCAGAAAAAACTAAGTCCATTTAAAAGTAAAATACAGAAAAAATGGAATTCTATTTTTACAAAATTTACTTCTTGATACTATCTAATGATCATAAACAAGCTTCTGTCCAAGTTTGGTAGAAATCCAGTATAGTTTAAGAAAGTTATTAAAATTTCAAAAACTTGAACCACAGAGTGCATATTTGTGGACGCCGCCGCCGCCGCCGAGGGAATGTAGCATCGCTTAGTCTCGCTTTTTCGACTAAAGTCGAAGGCTCGACAAAAATGACCCTCTTTTTTTATTACATACTAAAAATGTATTTATGTTTGATAACTATATATTTATTTGGGGTATATTATATATAAATATGCTATTCGTAATCTTAAATTATTAATGATCAATATTATTGAATTAAACCAATTATTTGAAAGTTCACCTTCAAAAGAAGTTCCAATTGAACCCTTGAAATTTAACTTCTGATTTGTGTATAAGTATATTGGTCATTCTTTCTTAAATATTTATATAACTATCAACCCCCCCCCCCTTTTTTCGTGGGTAAAACTTAGTTGGTTACATAGGGAATCACTGAAACTGGACTGGAGCACCCCCCCCCCCCCCCCAAAAAAAAAAAAATTGAAATAAGAGGTTATGATAAACAGCTCTCATAGTATTTTAGTAACACCTTTATGCAACTGTAATGAACTTAATTAAGCCGTTGAAATTTTACCATAAGATTCAATGCTTAAATATATTTACATATAAAACTATAAAAATTAATACATTATTCAAAACTTAATTGTGCATGTGAAGATGTAAAACTAAATCAGAATATTTACTATTTTATACTATTTACTTCGTAATTTCTTTACTTGATGGTTTATAAAAAATTTACACACTCAGTTATTGTTTTAAACATCTGTTTTATGTAATATCATCTGTCCCCTAATCAGTAGTGGATGACAGATTTATATCTCTACTTAAACCATTTTATAATTGAGAGAAGATATGAAATTTTCACTCTGAAGGGCTTAGTTTGAAGACTGAACTTGTGCAATTCACATGAGAAAATCTCAAAAAGCTGTTCTTGTGATGACAAGCTAAGTAGTATGGGTATAATGTATATTATAAGTTAAAGTGACAATAGGACCTGCTAACCAATAACTATAGGCCCCCTCCTATAAACTAGTTTAAAAAAGCATTTTCTTCAGCACTGAAAACAGAGAGTACCTGCAACCAGAATTCATACATATGTATGTGAATAACAGAAGATGTAATGTGTATGTCAATAATTCATTAATCCAAAAGACTTCTAACTATCAACATATAGGTTTCTTTATATAAAGTCAAATTGTCAAAATCTAAATGGTGCAGAGTCCCAAAAAGATGTAAGTAAATTAAACAGACACTATCAAATATCTCATCTGCAATAATTACCAAATTCTCCAAATTACAGTACAACTAGTGTCAATATTAAATAGAAGGAAGCCGAAGGTACAATGTTGTCCTTGCCATATGTGCCTCCTGAATAATTAGACTAGGTAGGTTCATGCCTGGGATGTTTCATTTCAACAGGATAAACAAGTTAATTACATTGAGCTTGCTTTCAGTAACTTCGAAAAACATTCTTTGAAAAAAACAAATTAGTTTATCATTATTTTGATTGCATTTGTACATATGCAGTATTTTTAAAATGTAATTATAGAGTTAAGTGATTTCCCTGTACATATCTTTAGAGTATTTTCTTTTTTTTTTGCTTTATTATTTCAGTAAATTAAGTTATCCAGACTAAATGGTGGAAGGTTGAGATATCACAAACCAGTTTATACCTGCCCATAAGTACATGTCCAAAGTCATTAATCTTTTTCTGTGGTTTTGATTGCGTCTTAATTTTGTTTGTAAGTTGAAGAATTTGGTCTTGAGATATTTTCTAAATTTCTCTATTACCTTTATTTAGAACAGTTTTAGACTCAGGGTTATTTAGAGCCTGATCTATTGTATAGATACACTTTTATTTAAAAAATAAAACATTTATAGATGTCATTTTGTTTTACTATCATTGGGGTGGTGTTTAAAAATTAATCGATTTCTCTTACTTCATTAAAAATTTCAAGCATATATGTATAAATCATAACATGCCCTTTTCCATATTGGCCCAGGGATGATCCCATATCGGCCTCGAGGCTTTACCCAAGGGCCGTTATGGGACGAGGGATGATACCAGGGCCAATATGAAAAAGACATGTTATAATCTATTTATCACATATTTATGTTTTGCAGGAAAGAGGGAAAAAAAGTTCAAATATAAGAATTTAATGAAACAAAACAGGTAAATCTTTAAAAAAAATCACAAAAGTTTTATCACATTTTCAAATTTAGTTTTTATCATTTAATCCATAGAAATTTATTGTCACATTTCCACTTATTTTAGAACATGGCAATACACAAACGTGACAGTTTTGGCATATGGCAATACACAGAAGCGAGAAATTTGGAATATATAAACGCGACAATTTTGCACTGTCATTGTTCGCCATTGTTGTTAAGGACGCAATGACGTCACGTCATTTGGACGGCACTATATCAATATACTCTTTTTTGCCCCAGGCAATTTTGAGGTTATTGCATATGCAAAACTTAAGGTATTCATAACAAATATGTGATAAATATATATATATACTGCACCATACTTTTATCTTTTTGCAAATGGTAAATTTTATTAATGTGCTATTTTGGTTATTTATTTAGATGTGAGTTGACAAAGTTGAACTCCCAGTTGAAACAGCTGGAATAAAAGGACTTAACCCTTGTTTGACCTGAGTTATTTAGATTTTAACAGGTGTCAGTTTGATAATTAGCTTTTGTAATATTCTCAATTAGGATAAGAATTTGTCAGATGCATAAACATTTCTTTATATATTTGGGTAACATTTTTTTTATACATAGAAAACCACTGAACTGTTCTTTCTTGTAACCCAAGAAATGACAAGGGGTAACAATTATTCTAAGGAAAAATGAAAGATATCTACAGAATTCGGTAAAAAAATCAAGTTTTCTTTATCATTATTGCTTATTGATTAGATTTATTGCTAAGCAAATGTACAAGTAAAGTCCTTTATAAGGCTGGGGCCTTGGTGGCCGAGTGGTCTAAGTAGTTATTACTGTAATCACTAGCCAGTCAACAATGAGTTTGTGAGATCTTAATTGACTAGAAGTGTCAGTTTTCCTATTGAAGGTCTGTGGTTTTCACCTGGCACTCGGGCTTCCTCCACAAAAAAACCCTAACCGCCACGAAATAGGCTAAATGCAGCGTTTAAAAGTGGCGTTAAACCACCAAAAATCAAAATCAAATCTTTATAAGGCTTTATTTATATATTTAAACAAACTTCAGAAAAAGTAATACATACAATGTTGAAGACATCCATTTAGTAGCTCTTTAGTAAATCTTATACTATGGACACAGAAAGTGCTTGATATAAATCTAATAGCACAAAACATACCCATACTAGTATATCTTATCTTATAGAGTCAAAAAATCAATTGATAGCATATCAACAGAAGGGGAATAACAGAGATTAAATATAAGTTATACGATCATTTATAGATATCATTATAAAGTAATCATTAACTTCTTTAAACACGAAAACTGTTGTTGAGCTGTGTAAAACAAATAAAACTGATAATTGTGAGAAAAAAGTATATGTATCTCTCCATGTAGACTTGATATGGGGGATCTATAACCTTTTATCATGTGGACTATGACTAAACACTTAGTAGCATATAGATTATCAAAAATTACTACAGAACATTTACTTGATTTTATATTCTGATGAAATTCAGCTTTAATCAATTGATACCCAGTTATTAACTAAAGAAATATTTTTAACTATTGAATCAACTAACTGCAACCTCCATTGTTTCCCTTTCTAGTCTTGTTTAGAAAAAGTTTGAAAAATGGAGTAACATTATTAGGAAAATTATTTCCTTTGTAAATTAAAAAACATTTCTGATAAAGTCTTTCATGTTTTTTGGAACTGATTTTCCTTTTAGTGCTTGTTTAATCTCAAAGATATTTTACTTTTGTCTCATTATCAATAGGAATTTGTTTTTTCTCAAGTTACCTAACCAAACATACATATATCAAAACTTCAAAATTTAACACCTTAGTTCACCAGTCAACAATGAATCTTTACATTTCATTTTGAATAGATTTGTCCTTTTTCATGTTTTTATTCATTTGAGCTGTTACTAAAGAATCTGCTAGAAAATTTTGAAATAGTTTTACAGGCACTTTAATAGTCTAGATTCTGTGCATGTTACTCTTTACAAATAAAAAAATTCATGGCTTTGGATTTTTGACAGTCTTGCCATTTTATAAAAGCTTGGAATATTTGAAGATTTTTATGTGACAGCAATATTCTTGAATGAAAAGCCTACATTACCCAATCTGTCCCATGTATGATAGCATTAGCAAAATTATATATTTCATATGATACTAGAATATTTGATAGGTTCATCAAACTTGATTTTTCAGCTACTTTTATCATCACCTAGAAAATATTTTTGGGGATGCTGCTTTAGTATCGGTGACTTACCATCATGGCATGTAATATTACATAACACAATACTCTTCTTTATTCACCCTCATGTTAATGATTCTACTCCAATACTTGCAATGGTGCATTCCATGAGTGATACACTTCTTATAAACTTAATAGATATAGGAAGATGTGGTGTGAGTGCCAATGAGACAACTCTCCATCCAAATAACAATTTAAAAATTAAACCATTATAGATTAAAGTACGGCCTTCAACACGGAGCCTTGGCTCACACCGAACAACAAGCTATAAAGGGCCCCAAAATTACTAGTGTAAAACCATTCAAACGGGAAAACCAACGGTCTAATCTATATAAACAAAACGAGAAACGAGAAACACGTATATATTACATAAACAAACGACAACTACTGTACATCAGATTCCTGACTTAGGACAGGTGCAAACATTAATGCACTTAATCATTCATGAATATAGACACCTTTAGTTCACAGTTATAGAGTTAATTAAACATTCTTCATGTTCTTAGATTAATCTTTTAGTATTTGAAAAATTTATAATTAAAAAAATTTAAGAATAGGAAGTTTCAGTTTATAGCGTAATAACATTTTATTGAGATGAAGCTAAGACATATTAAAATTTTAAGTAATGGAAGATGAAGTTGAAATTGTACGCAGTATGACAATGCCATATCCATTTTAAAATTAATTTATTTATTTGATATTAATGAATTGTTGTTTGTAGGAAAGGAACAACATTATTATATTTGAAAAATGAAAAACATTTTGCTCAATTTTCAGTTATTGGGCAAGTTGAAACAAGTAACACTAAAACGAGAGCCAAAGGTTGAGCTTAATATAAAATCTGCAATGCCAGTGAAGTATATCTGGGTTGCCTTTAAATTAAAACTTTAATATCGTAGCAGCTACATAGGGCTATGTAGATGTTTGACTACTGAACCTGTAGATACCCTGGTTAATATCTAGATCTATTTAGGAGCTAGGCTAGCTACAGGTTCAGTAGTCAAAAAATCTATGGAGCTGCTAATATATGGAACCCAACCAAGAGCAGCCAGGACTGACTTCTTTAAGTTTAAATGTTGACTTTTCTTTTTATTTTGTATGACCTTAAAATCAACAAAAATTTAAATGTCATAACAAAAAAGCTACCAAGTTACATGTTTCTAAAATTGTAATAAGGGTGAGCTAATGCATATGCACCGCCCACTAATGGGCGTGGTCTTGCACTCAAATGTCAGGCTTACCAAACAAATGCATTTAAAAGAATATAAATAAACTAAACTGCATGCAAATATTGACAAGAATATATTACCGACACCATTAGCTATGCTAGATGAAAAGTCCGTGGATTCATCCATTTTCACTTTCAGCGCACTTGCTGTGTGGAAAACGTCATCAATTTGGTGTTCAACAGCGAGGTACATCTAAAATCCAACGTACTCATTTTAATAGCTCGCGTTCTAACTCTTGAATTTTTTAAATGAAAGATTCTATTTCTGATCTTCCTGATTTACAATACTCAGAGGTAAATCAATGTGATAGAATAATTGAGATATTACACCATATAGTTCCGAACATTTGATTCCATAATTGACGGTATTTGTCTAGATCTTTTCAGCCGCCATGAGTACACTGCGGCGGGAATATTAAAATCACAGTTCTCCCTAAATATGCCTGTAAGGAAAATTATAACAACATGATACATTGTCACATCTTATCAATAACTAGAAAACTGAAGACAAAATAGCATTTACATTTGAACGATTCGTCTACACCCCTATAAAACACCTTTTAAAGACAACCGGTTTAAAATCATTGATGATTTGGATAAAATGGTTGTATTTACAAATTACATCTCGAAAACCACTCTTAGTTGCATTCAATATCGTAGCAGCTACATAGGGCCACGTATATTTCTGACTACTGAACGTGTAGCTAGCATAACTGCTTAATAAATGTAAATGGCTGCTAGGCCTATCACGTTCAGTTGTCGAAAACTTGTGTAGGTTGTGGCCCTATGTATATGCTACTCACTTGTTTTTCTATGATATGCTAGTGTTTATTTTTTGCAAAAAGTGCTGAACAACCTTTAAATTATAAAAACAACATTGTGCTGAGTCACTTAAGTCGAGCACACCCTATAACATGTAGAAGGTGTACTTGATTTGGTCCATATTGTTTGAGCCAATATCTCAATTTATAAATTTGTGTTAATGAAGTCATTGCTAGCACTGCATGCAAAAATCATCCATTTGTCAAGCACCCAATTGCCATTATTGAGTATCAGGGGAAAGTTAAGGTTGTGGATTTTCTTTTAAAATTCCATATGTATATTAAACATTGAATAAACACAAGGACACATAATCCTTAAAAGTTAGCCAGTGGCAATGGTTATAAAGATGTTGCAACAGAGCGTAATGCTCTTTATCCAAAACAGATAAGTTCTGAAATTATAGAACATTTTCATGACATCACAGCCCTATTTAAGTTAACATTTCAGTAACACTACTGGGGTCCTGTTTTTTATAAAACTTTTCAAAGAGACCTGTGGACACCATCATAAACCCATAAAACAAAGTGTTTTTATGACATTTGTTTTTGTCTTTAAAAGTTTGCTTTCTAAAAAATTTTTACTGCCTCACCTAATTAAAGATGACCTTTTGTTTACTCAGCAATTGACTGTAACAGATTTTTGGGGTATTGGACTAAATAGCAATAGTGTATTAAGACATTCTTGTGGTGTGGTCTACAAGTCAAATACCAACTATAAAAAAGTCAAATGGTGCCCAGGCCCGTAGCCAGGAATTTTCAAAGGGTGGTTCGTTTGACTCACAAACTCGACTTTAACAGTCACAATTCGAACAGAACATCGACTTTAACAGTGCTTGTGGCTACGGGTATGGTGCCTGGTTAAATAGGATTCTACATGATACATTCAAAGTAGTGTTGTCAAAGGTTAACCGGTTTTGTCTCCACCTTGACTCAAACTCAGGCCATCTGTGTTAAAAGACAAGGTCTATATAGACTTAGCTAATGAAGCTCTTCCTTAGCTCAATTGCTTACAGCTGACTTAGGCCAGACTTTTTTTATTATCTGTTTAACGAGAAAATTTGTAAAAAAATAGGGTCGAGGGGACGAAATAAAAAAAAAAAAAAAGTGCAAAATTGGTCCAGTCGACTGTCACCAGGCTAATTTGGACTTAATTTTTATTTCATCGTTTATTTAGAAATTGAACTTTTGGAAAAGATATTATTTTACAAATTTAAATATTTACATGTATAGACAAATAATGTGTTAATCTTGATTAGTGACATATGATTTTCAAATGATTGAGACAGATTAATTGAGTTACAGAAATTAATATGAGAGACATTGATCATACTAAAGGTGTGAAAATTATTGTATAGAAAAACGGAAGAATAAGATTATAGAGTATTATAAATTATAATTATCTTTTATATTAATTAATGTGAATGCTGTCACTTATAGCTTAAAGTTATGAAATGTCATTTTGATTTGAGTATTGTCATTTTAATTGAGTATAAATACTTATTGTAAACTTTGTAAAAGGAGAGAATAGTAGTATACCTTGAGTACGAGAACATCTGATATAGTACAGTAGGAGTCATATTGTGTTGACGTTAACCTTTGTATATGTTATACTAGCATTTGGCTTGGAATTAAATTATATAACTTTGAATGTGTTGGATTTTCGTGAACTACAACAACTAGTTCCTGATATTGGTGACCGTCATAGTTTAAATGTTTTTCTAATGATTTTACAAAGAAAATCATGACCCTTGTAACACGCCGCCCCCCGGTTACATTATGGTGGACAACCCGCGGCATGTTGACTTCTATGCTCAACAACGATTCCAGTACCTTTAATAGCAGCAAGTGAGTGTTCCCAGTTTCATCAACAAATTTAACAACATGAATATTAATTTAAGACCTCAATGGAGACTCTGGAACTTTCCCAGTCAGAGACCCGTATGTGGCAAATGTGGAATATTGCACAACAGAATTTGTTCTGCTAATTTTAAAACGTGTTTCAAATGTGGAAAAAAGGGACACTATGCAAGAATGTGTTTTGCTCGTATACCGTCATTGAAAGCAAAAGAACAACAAACAACAATAAAGAAAACAAAAGTGAAAAGTAAAAATAGAACAGAACGGGACAGATCAAGATGGATTCAACATATGGAAAGAAAACAACCAATGTTCGAATTACCATTTTCTAATATCAGAAATGCAGCCTTCATAAATGTTTTAGAAACAAATCATTCAGTTAAAGTGGAATTAAAAAGAGTAAAAGAAAAATTAAAGGAGAAAAATATCAATGGTGAAAAATTTAAGGATCAACATAAAATGAAAGATGAGGAAATCAGCAACCTAAAAGAACAATTGCATACAATGTGGGAAAGAGCTCAACTTTATGTTAAACAAAATGATGAATTTCGTGAAGAATTGGAAAAATTTAAATCAACACCAGAAAATCTAAATATGCAGGATTTATATTGGCAAAATGATTTATTAAGGAGTGAAAATTTAAGGATAAAAACGGTGAATAATAATTTAATGAAACAACAACATTTAGAAAACAATGAAATAGTTAAAAACCATCCATTATACATCAATCTTCAACTAGATAATGATCAATTACAAAAAACATTAGACTTATTTAAAGAATCAACAATGGGTAGAAAAGAAGAAAGAGAAAAATATGAAATAAAGATAGTACAGCTTGAAATGCAGATAAGACAATTTCAAAACTTTCAACAACAAAACCAACAACAACAGCAACAGCAGATGTGGCATGAACCACCAAATGTTTACAACCAAAGACAATCGTTTAATTCAAATAACAACAGTAGGAACAATAGAGGACGATTTATTTAACTTTTATTAACACGAGGACGTGTTTTTTTGTTGAGGAGGAGCCATTTGTCACCAGGCTAATTTGGACTTAATTTTTATTTCATCGTTTATTTAGAAATTGAACTTTTGGAAAAGATATTATTTTACAAATTTAAATATTTACATGTATAGACAAATAATGTGTTAATCTTGATTAGTGACATATGATTTTCAAATGATTGAGACAGATTAATTGAGTTACAGAAATTAATATGAGAGACATTGATCATACTAAAGGTGTGAAAATTATTGTATAGAAAAATGGAAGAATAAGATTATAGAGTATTATAAATTATAATTATCTTTTATATTAATTAATGTGAATGCTGTCACTTATAGCTTAAAGTTATGAAATGTCATTTTGATTTGAGTATTGTCATTTTAATTGAGTATAAATACTTATTGTAAACTTTGTAAAAGGAGAGAATAGTAGTATACCTTGAGTACGAGAACATCTGATATAGTACAGTAGGAGTCATATTGTGTTGACGTTAACCTTTGTATATGTTATACTAGCATTTGGCTTGGAATTAAATTATATAACTTTGAATGTGTTGGATTTTCGTGAACTACAACAACTAGTTCCTGATATTGGTGACCGTCATAGCGTAAATGTTTTTCTAATGATTTTACAAAGAAAATCATGACCCTGTAACACGCCGCCCCCCGGTTACACGACACTAAAAATAAAAAATAAAACCAATCTAAGTGACCCTTTTTTTTTTCTTTTTTTTTTAAGAATTTATCAAAATACAAGAACAATGGAAGAAAACAGACCTCTAGATTTCGAGCTGGGCTACTAAAATTTGATAAAATTTAGTTCAAAATACAAACATCATTTAGGAATAATTTGGTCTGGGCTACCAGCTTGAGTTTCCTAAGTGTTATCCCTGTGTAGGGTGCGAAAGTGAAAGGGAGTGAACGTGAATAAAAAAAGTGGTTTTTCAAATGATTTGGTCCCATCCATACACAAAATTCAAAAAGCATTAATGATTTTAATTGATATCTTTGATACTATTTTAATATGCATACTACGATACTACAAAGGAAAAATATAAACCCAAACTCTTCCAAAACGTTGACCAGCATGTCAGGTTCAACATCTGCCTCGTTGGTTATAATGCGGCTGATGCCAACATCTTCCGGTAACTCATTGGACAACATGACCCCGATCGCCTCATCTCTATTACACTTAACAAATTTGAGTGAACACAAACTTCTCTCTAGTGATTGGACTTAAAGTTTAATGTAAAAAAACGGTCCCTTCCCGGAAGTCACCGTTTTGTTTGACCATGCGACAAGAGATAAATAAATAATCGCAGACCCGAACTCGTACTTTTTTTTTTTTTTTGAGGATTTCGTAACAGTCGGCGGAAAAAATAAAAATAAAAGTAGGAAGCACTACTTTTATTTTTATTCTGAAATCGGACAATGTGGAGTCGGCGGATCTCGTTAAACAGATAATAAAAAAAGTCTGGCCTTAGTATCTACCACATTTACTAAGGGAAGCAATCCTATCACACTTCCACTCATACAATATGATTCTCACACACATACTCTAGCTAGTATTCCTTTCTAACCACTGAGTTTTTTAGTTGGGGCCAGTTTAATCAGAGAGCATGATTCTACATACACAATCAGCTTTGTCTCTACTGGGACTTGAATCTGGGATTTCTGTGTTACAAGGCAGCATGTATACCAACTGAGCTAAATAATCTACCACATTTACTAAGGGAAGCAATCCTGTCATCAATCTTAAATTGTTTTTTCCTTTCTTAATTTTATTTCGAAGTGGGATAATCAAACTTATAAAATGAAACAAACTGACGATGCCATTGCAAGAAATGACAAACAACAGCTCATTACACAGTATACTTAACACAATGTAGAAAACTAAAGCCTTAACAAAACCGTCCCTTTAAACACCAGGGTAATCCTAATCTTTGTTTGATTTTAATTGCTTGATTAAATCAATTGGGTTAATTAATTAGTCAATTCCAGATATTTTTTGTATGGCTTTATTGTTTTTCATATAACTATAAGTTCTGGAAAGTTGATTAGTGATATATACTTTAAAAGACAATTTTTATGGGCCAGATAAGACCCACCTCTGGGTGCAGGATTTTCTCACTGTGTTCAAAACCCTTTGGTGACCTTTGGCTGTTGTCTGCTCTTAGGTCCAGTTGTTGTCTCTTTGCTTATATTCCTCATGTCCATTCTCAATTTTATATAGATTTAAAAAATAGAGAGATGTGCATTTCAAGATATTGAAGATAACATACATTTAAATGAAACACGATATAACATTTGTTAATTTTTAAATGAACAAAAGAAAATGTTCCGAGGTATACTGTTATTCATTTTTTTTTATTTTTTATTTCAGCCAATTAGAAATGTTAGTGATGGCAGGTCATTTAAGGAAAGCCAGCCAGGACAGTACATTTATGACCCTATGTTTTGTATCCATGGGGATGACCTTGAAGATGAGGAGAGTGTCCCAGACATATCCCAGCTACCATTTCAATCCTACTTGAATACTCCTCAGGTAAAATTAGATTTACTAAGGTCTCTCATTTACCGTACATTTGATGTTATGAATATTGAATTTCTTTTTTAAGTTTTTCCTACTGATAATCTGTGGTTCTCCAAAAATTCTTGCTTCCTCCATCTATGAATAAAATTGAGATTGGAAAACTGGTTACCATGATATGATCGAGAGTGCTGAAAGTTGGGTTAAGCACCAACAATCAATTAATCTAACTAAGTTAACCTGTTAGTACGCTTCAAAATGGAATAGATTATGACTGGTGGAAGGACAAAAGTTGAAGCTGGTATGATAATAAAATCAGTTTTCAAATTTATAATTGAATTTAGAGTTAATTTTAAAAAGAAGTTTGTTCAATCCTAAAGCAATTTTTTTATCTGCAGAAAAGTCCTAATAATGCAGAAGTTCTGGCTGTTACTCCTGATGACAAGAAGATTCGCAGTGCTGGCCAAAATAAAACGCCAAGAACTATGATGAAAATGATGGAAAGACACAGAGAAAATGAAAGGTATAAAGATATGAACTTGACCTTGTAACTTATACATATATATTGTAACTTTATTTATAATCTAGTGAGTCGTCCTTAAAGATTGTCACACGTTCATGTAATTGTAAAACTTCAAAAGCATACATTAACCAGACATTTTAGTATACATGTAGTAATCGTTCTTTCCAGAAAATAACATGTACATAAAAAAATTTTATTGTAAAATCATGCAGTAGAAGGAAAATTGAAGGAAAATAAAAACAAATATTTTGACAAATGCAAATGGGGGAAATCGGAAACGAAGCTGTAAATATGGAAATATTTCAGCATTTCTATCGCGAAACTGACAACGAGGATTAGTTAAAAGGTTTCTTGTTATCTCAATGTGTTTTATTACCTTTAATTCGTGTGGGAAATGATTTGATCGATCATTAGGAGACGTAGAAAAAGGGGGGAAAACGGAGGTTGACTGAAAACTTTGAGGATGGAGCCACTGATTTGTGCCACAATTACAAAATACGTTGTGTATGGTGCAATACGCTAGGAAATCGAGCAATTGGTGTCTTCTTTATTATATGGCCGATAAAACAACAAAATAGATGAAGACTAAAAGTAGTTTTTATTCAAAATTCAACACAAATGTTATAAATTACACCTTTTACCTGTTAATTACCTGAAAATGCAGGTAACCTGATAAAAAAATTACTGAAATAACTGCCTAACATTACAGTTCATACTCTCCTGGGCATTTTTCATGCAATAACTTTCTCTGTATCACTTATAACAAAATAGATACAGCAGTCTGAAAAGGCATATACTGTTCTAATGAATGAACACAAAAAAATGCTGCAGCAGTAGCCATTTTTCTATTTTTTTGTGTAGCGTTGAAAGGGTTAATAATATAAATATATATATAACACGGACTGCTTGAAGCCAAATTGTTAGCTTAATATGTGTTAATATATTGTTGAATTTTCAATTGCTTTAGTATTAACAATTGCAGTCTGTCCTTGGTGGTGCCTCACTATATTGTATGATTGACATTATTTTATTGCAGGGTACGTCATCACACATTAAATAAAAGTATGAAGAAAGTGTGTGACAGAGTTCCTGGTTTAAGTCCATTCATGAAAGAAACAAAGGTATATGATAAAGTGTTAAATCCTAAAGGGGCTGTATCACAATTTGTCATAGTTTGTGGAGTTGGGACACTCAAATTAATGTATTGTGGGTGGTTTCATTTACTTGAGAATTTTGTAAGAATTACCAATACATATAAGTAAAATGAAAATTTTATATTATGTTTGTTGGTGTTTGAACAAAAAGATCAATTTCATGGTCTTGATGTTTTATATGTGGAACCATAGATTGATACCTAAATCTATGGAAAATCCATGAATAAAATATATGAAACTTGAAAAACACACATTTTTATACTGCAAATATTTGATATGAGAGAGTTTATTTGAAGTGGTTTGTAAGTCATGTTACATTCACTTTTAATGTTTTTGCCTGTCTTAGCATGATAAACTGACAATAAGATATTTATTTTTTAACAATACCACGTATGGATGCATGATTTTTATTTATTTTCAGGTTGTGATGATGCAAAGAATTATTGCCTACATTTGTTACCTTGAGAATACAATTAGCTTTGTGTGTGGCCATCTAGGTATAAAACAACTAAGAATGTCAACTAATTTCATTACAGAACAATGGTCAGGTAAATCTAATACCAAATAGTATGAATCATATTGCATCGTTATCACTAGCCTGTCACAAACTTTAGACAAAAGTTTCATCTTCCTGTTTCAAAGTCCTTTAAGGATCCTCTAGTTTTGTCATTAGGCAAAAAAAAAATATATGTCTGTTTACGGTTACCCGACCAACCTATTTTGAGTGCTGACCCTAAGCCATTTTATTTCTGTCGGAAAGTGAAAAATAAACTGAACTCGTGTTTAAAGTGAAGATAGTGTTGCCTGATACATCCCAATGTTCATATTTATGAATATGATAGCTGTTGTAAGGAAATTCGCGGCTCGTGTGATGAAATAAACATTTTGCCGCCATTTTTTTCCAATCAATAACAAAGGGAAATAATCCAATCATAAAAAATACGGGTAAACTCGGCCCATGGACAACTCGGACCACCGCAAGACGGACCGCACAACTCAAAACCGTGGTGCAAAAAACAAAATGAAAATACCACCTACCTACCCTATTTTTTTTAATGAAGTAACCTTAAACAGACATATTATTTTTTGGCCTTATCATGATTATGGTTGACAATTTCAATAATATTTACCCTGTATCTTTGGAAAAAAAACAATGAGTCTGAACATTTGACAAAAATTCCTAAACCTCATCTAAGTACATACTCTAAAATATATTTATGCCAAATTAATGTCACATATATGGTAAAAAAAAGATTGCATGTACAATAACAGCTAATATGTTACAGAAAGTTAGTTGTTAAGAAGCTCTCAAAGATAAGGAATGGTCTGGAAAAAGTCTCAAGACATACATATTTGCATATAATAAAGTGTTTTTATTTTATTAAACAGAACCTGCTGAGAAGAAAGAAGAAGTAATGATGATAAAGCGCAAGGTACCAGTAATATACATTTTATAGTGATTCATCATAATGCCGTCCTGAATATGCATAAAATATATGCCGCTGGGTGAAATATAAGCAAAACTGAAGCACAGACGAACAAACGAACGAATGGGCGCACAGACCAGAAAACATAATGGCCCATAAATGGGGCATAAAAATCATCAAAATTCAGTGCCATTCTAGGGAACCAAGATCTCAATTATGAAAAAAATAAATACCATGCTGGACACACAACTAAAATAACCCGAAGTAATGCTATAAAACACTGAAAAATCATTCAGCATTGAATGTTCTCCTAATCCTACCTTTCAATGAAAATAGACCATTACCATATACTATGGCACATAGCAGGCTATAACAGGCCCTGAAACGAGAAATGGAAAACAATGCAAATGAGAAAACTAGTGGCCTGATTCATGCATTCTCAATTTTAAAATTATAGAAAACAACAAACCTGACATATAGAAACCCTCATATTGGCAAATTCATATTGATTGATAGAGCTAATGCTGGATATTAACATTTTAGCCTTGTATGCCTTGGTGGTGTAAGGCATACTGTATATCAATCTCTGTCATTTTTACAGAGTTTCAAATATCTAATGAAAAATTTAATTAAGATTTCAAGACAAATCAATTTTAAAGGAAATTAATTTGTAGGTGACTCCTAAAAATAGTAAGAAGATGTTAATGGAGAAGAGAAGACAAAAGATCTCATCACCAACAATAGATTCAACAACAGATGATCTGTGTCATACAATTACTCAGGAAATGGTAGCCAACTCTCAAGACTCACAAGGGGTATCATCAACACTCAAAATAAATGGTAAGTTTTACACACAAAATTTAATTTAAGAAAGTCCCAATTTTTAGCACATAAGTGTCCCTCCGTTCCGTCCATTGTTAGTACAGTTTTATGGCATATAATAGAAAGAAACATCAAATAATGATTAACAAAATTGAATGTGGCTCTAAGTATTTTGTCAAATATATATGTTTACAGACTACTTCATCCTTTTAATTTTTCATAAGGACAAATATTCCGGTTCCAATCATGAGCAAACATGACAAGTTGTTCTTGATCTGCAAAAGGATTTATTCATTACACAACTCCACCAAGTAATTAGTTTTTCATGTGCACTCCAGTTTTGTTACACAAAAAAACAACATTCACCTCTGAAACTTCAAGGTGAAATGATTTGGAAATTTTTCTTTAATGCAACAACACAGTTATAATACACAGCAACATATTTATGTTTACACTTGACAGTAAAGACTCACAATTGATTTCTTAAAAAAAGAAAATGTTTTAGTTGAATTACATTCAGCCATATGCCAGTCAAGCAGAATTTATGGTGTTAGTATTTTTGACATATACATTCAATCCTGAGTAAACCGGACCCCTGAATAAACCGGGTTCCTGTCCATTCCAACCGAAAATTACAGTCCCGTTTTTTCCCCTGCAAAGTCTTTGTTAAAATACCCTTTGTAAACCGTACCCTGCGTATTCCGAAATTCCAGTCTAATGATATAGTCCCAATACTCTTAATTACATCAATTATTACCTGTCAAAACCGGTTTGTATAATTAATTTTAAATGATTGATCTGCAATCAAATATATTTGTTTATACAATATGGCTTTTCAGGATAATCAATAAGCCAGATGAGGTGTTAAACTGTGAACTTACAATCGTACAGTAGTGAGCTGTATTATGTGTTAAAACACTATAAAATTGCGTTAATTAAACTAAAAGACACGCCGATTATATCTCGGATTGAAGTTAAGTAGTAACATGTAAAAAAAAATTCAATGGCGGAGTAGCAATTTACAACGTGTTTTCGAAATCCCGGGTTCCCTGTTTAGGCTGTTATGAATTCCTAATCTAATGAACACGATAATGAAGAACACTCGGATGACAAAAATCAATGGACAGTGTATGTTTCGATCGTGATGAAATTTTGTTTGATAATATTCTGGCTTTCAAATTGGCAATACCAATGTTGAAAATGACTGATCAAGGAAGTAAAACGAAACTCTCGTGTTACGATCCAAACAACGCAAGTTTTGTGATGCAAATGAATAACAAAGTGAAAATGACAAGTCAGAGACTGATGTACCGAAATCTATTTCACATACGAGGATAAGTAAAACACGGTCAAAATATTATTATTTTCAATTCGAGGAACAACTAGCTTTTAACATTTTTATAGCCAATGAATATGAAGAAACAAAACAAGGATCATAAGAAGTTAAAAAGTTATATGCATTTTTTTTGTAATTAACAATCAGACAGAACTTTTACTTGCAATACATCGGACGTCACAAGTCATTTACTTCCGGTGAAAACGGAAACCTGAATAAACGGGCTCACTGTCCAAACCGGCCCTTTTTCATAGTTCCGTAGCCGGCTGGTAAATACAGGTTTTACTGTATTTTACAACAAAGAAAAATGTTTATGTCTTATTTTCAGAGGACATATTCCTTGATGATAATGCATGCTGTGTTCCTGAACATTATGAAGATCCTTATTTGGTAATAATTTTTTATATAACTGTAAATTCACACATTTTTATTTGCCGAAAATTGTCACATGTTAGATTTCACAAAATTAAACAAATGCATTTTGAATTCTGTCAGCAAAATGGCATTATTTTTTTAATTTGCATGCAACATTTCCTGAATTAGCAATAATTTCATTTCATATTTTGTGTGTACAGTTTTTCCCAATTGCAATCACAAATGCATATATTAAAAGTTCAAATACACAGCTTGATAATAGATTGCATTAGCATACAGAATATAAGTGAATTAAAATGTAAATAATTGCAATTTTCTGGAAATCAAAACAATAGTAGCTTTTTACCATTTCCTTTTCTTTGTCAGAATGAAGACTTCCTGCCATCTTCTTCAAAACTGGATAATTTTCCTGATGCATTTGATCTGATGTCTAGTCCTCTTGGTAAAATACCACACCATCAGACTATAGTAAGTATTATCAGAAAAGAGATGGTTATTTCATTTTATTTTTGTTCTCATTGTGATTTAATATTATGCATTTATTTCCCGTGCCTGAGGGAGATATGAAGATTTGTTCACCCAAGAATATTCATATTTCACGAGGGCTTGCCAGAGGGAAATATTATTTTACGAGGGTGAGCAAATCTTCATATCTCCAGAAGTCTAGGGAAATGAATCTTTTATTCCGATGCCTATGCTTTGTTTACCACCTGAACATAAAATATTAGTTTGCATACATTTTTTTTCTTTTCCACTTATTTTTATAACTAAACACGATTTACACATAGATAAACAGTATGGATCAAAACTTAATTATTTAAATTTAGTCTTTTTATTCTTAAATAAGTTTGAACATGATAATTATTTTTGCTATCTCTATTTAAAAAAAAGAAGTTCAAAACGTTATGTACATTAACCGCCTGTAATGTCGCACAATGTTGTCCCAACATTACAGAGGGTAATATGAAGATTTGTTCAATGACATGTGGGATAGTCTCAACCAATCAAATATTGAAAAAAATATCAACATGCATAAACAGTGGAATAAAAATTATTCTTTATAATTATCCAAAATGTAAAACCTCTTTTCTTATTTCTTTCATTACGGGATAGCAATGATGTACAAGGGAGATAATTTCTAATATCATAGCAGTGATGCACAGGGGAGATAATCATTAAAATTTTCGTATCTTATTTTCATTTCAGGATAGCAATCATGTACAGGAGAATCATCACTAAATATGCTTGTTTTTTTTTTGTTTTTTTTTTTAAAGAAAAGCATTGTCATATTTTTCTCTACAAGATAGAATTGTATTACAGGGGAAATTATCACTATGATGGTTTGTAGCTCTTTTTTTTCACTACAGGATAGCATTGAAATATAGGGGACAAAATCACTTTGATGGTTTGCCACTTTGTGTCCTATTTTTCACTACAAAAGCAATGCTGCACAGGGGAGATAATCTCAAAGAAGGTTTTTATCATTTTGATTACAGATCAATAATGTTCAGGGGAGATAATCGCTAAGAAGATTTGTATCATATTTTCATTACAGGATAGTAGTGATGAATGTGGTATAAGAGAAGATAAACAGGACATGGATATTTGTGAATCTCCTCTAAGAACCATTTCTCCGGACTGTGTTCTAGCCACAACATTATCCCAGTCCTCAAATCCTCCACCTACTCCTATTAACTATAGTATAACTCCCACCAAGTATAGAAACAAGAGAAAACAGAGTACACCCCAGAGATCACCGTTTAATGATATTTCTAATGTCTCACCACACAGAAGACAAGCACTGTCATCACCAAGTGATAGAAAATGGATGAGAACTGAAAGTAAATTCTCAAAAGAATGTCCAGGTAGTATACTATATATAGTCCATAAATATATTTTAAAATAGATAAGTGTCTAAAACTATTTTCATACTTTACCAAAGATTAGTTTATATCATGGTTTTTTCACATATATATTGAAAAGTATGAGTAAAACTGCTTTTTAAGCTACAGAGTGAGCAAAATTTTCAGTTTTGGTATTTTAAATGGAAAAGATAATTTTGTGTGAGATTTAATAAACCGGACTGATAAAATTTTAAATTAAATATAAGGCTTTAGCTGGTAAAATGATCTTTTAAAACATATGAAAAAATGTGAGGTCGCCATGATTGTATTCTTTCTACAAAACAAAATAGGTTTACTAGTCATTCCCCCATCTACCTTAAACAATATATTGCTTTTTTAAGTAACAGCAAGATCCTATATACATGATAGCTGGGACAATTTTGAAATAGACATACTAACAAATAACAAACTGCCAAAAAAGCATGTTAGAATTTAACTACATTGTATATTGAGTGGATAGATATTGTAATCAAAAGGGTGAATTAGAATCTGTATCTATATCATAAGCAATTTTTATGAATATTTTAATTTCCTTTTTCAGTTGATGAAGACTTTGTGTCTTATGAACCTGATATTTATAGATTTCACAAATCTTCTACATCACGTAGGAAGAAATGGGATATTGAAAATCAACCTCCAAATAGTCAATCAAGGTACATTATATCAGTTGGTTCTTTAACTACACTTCTCGTCAGTTAAAACATGCTCATTCTATTTTATCAAACTTGTATTGTCTATAGTACTAAAGTGATCTATTGAAAAACTTCCAAGCTTTTATATTGAAATAGTTTATATTCTACATGAAACAAGTTTTTTTAATCATGAAATTGATCAATTGAATTAAATTTTACATGTGAGAACAAAATTTCAATTGTAATACAGAAGAATGGTATAAGAGGGCTAAAAAATACTGGTATCAACACTGTTTGAAAAAATGTTTGACTATTTAAACTATAAGACTCATCATAAAATTTTAATAAACTTTGATGTATTTTTTCAGTTCTACAGTATCTTCAGTTTCCAAAGTAGAAAAAATAGACCACAGAAAAACAACATGGATGAACGGGTTTATGATGTTCAGTCGCTTGAATAGAAGATCTTTTATTGAGTGAGCTTGATTTTTTTTACATACTTCTTTTAATGATGTTTCCATTGTTGTCTGTTTAACCTTCTTGGGCCAAGTATTTCTGCATGTTCAGCACAACTACTTTAAACAGATATATAGAATAGTATTGATGTTATCTGAATAAAAAAAACCATTCAAGTTAAAATTAATTAAAAAATTTGTTGGTGGTTTCATTATAATAAGTTATTGCTTTTAACTATGTTGAAAATACACAAACTTTGTGGCCAATTTAGCTTTGATATTTTTTTTATTTTGAGTTATTGAGTATTTTGTTAAACAGGGGAGTTTTTTTTTACATGTCGCGCTGTATCTCAAAAATAATTTATGATTATTGCATAAAACTTTACACACTTCTTTGTTTTATTAATCTAAAGATCTGTATACTTTTTGGTTTTGATTCAAAATTTTATTTAAGTGATATTTAGGTTTTTGTAAAAAAAAAAAATAGGGTGGGGGGTACCCGCTGTGTCTCAAAAACTATATGCAGGGCTCACGCTACCAGGCGACTTGGGAGAAGAAGTCGATTTCCCGACCGTCACTTCGCTTTTCCAGACTCCCGAAAGCGAAGACAAGTCGCCCTGTTGTTTACGATACTCGCTTTCAGTCGCTTCTGTCATCGGACATTTTCAATTTTTACCAAGTTGATGAAACATCAACTTTTTATTGATAATTAAAGAAATTCAGACATAAATGATTCATTATCTTAAGAAAAGACGTTGAAGCATTGTTTTTGCAAAGTGTAGCAAGTTATTTAATAAAAATGCAACTTTTTATCACTCCGTGCACTTCCGTAAGTTCCGGTGCTTGTGTAAAGCAAAATTATATCCTGGTGAAATTTGATCCGGAGGAAAAAAATGTCACAGTAGTTGTTGTTATTTTTTTATCTGGAGGAAAATATTTCCCTGGGATATTTTTTCCTTTGCCGTGAAATTCTATCTGGGTAGTTAACTTATTCATAGATGCCAACCATTACGATTTTTCCGTAGTTTTTCCGATTTTGCGATAAAAACTACGCTATTACGGTCATAGTCTAATAGTTACGGATTCCCAATCATCGCCGTTCAATTTTGTAAAACGCGGATTTTTATCATTACTTTTCCGTCCTGGTCCGGTATTTAGAAAACGCCAACATAATGCTTCCGGTTTCTCGGAAGTTATCAACCTAATGTTGGGGACTAACTGACTTCCGAATAGGCAACCTTGCATTTTATGGAGTAGCTTTCCCCCTTTCTCTACTTCTCCTTGACAAAATGAAAATGTACGAGTCGAGAACATCTGAACAATTAATGAATGGAATACATACTACAGACAACATGTTGAACGACAAATTTTAGAACACATCATTTTGCAACCGCTCGTCAGTAATTTTTATTAGTAAATGCAAGTTTATGAATGATTACTGAAAACTTTTCAAAAATACGGAAAATTTGATAGTTTGTTACTGATGGTGTCAAAAGGGGGTTGGCATCTATGCTTATTGAATAGTTATTACAAAAAACTTATCCTTTAAAAATACTATGAAATAATAATAGTGTATTTGAAATAAAGCAAAATTGTTCAAAATAATCTATTAGGCCAAGATTTTTTAATTTGTTGGTTTACGGATCCGCCGACCCGATTTTGCCGATTTCCAAAATAAAAATAAAATCAAATTTTCAGGCTTTTTTTTATTCTCGCCGACCCTAACAAATGCATTATCCCTGAAAA
Organism: Mytilus edulis; assembly: GCA_019925275.1. Taxonomy (NCBI): domain Eukaryota; kingdom Metazoa; phylum Mollusca; class Bivalvia; order Mytilida; family Mytilidae; genus Mytilus; species Mytilus edulis. The sequence continues at coordinate 78,143,670 of CM034350.1, read as the reverse complement.
ATAATTAAAAAAAAATATCCTTTTTTATGAAATGAAATGCATTAATCACTAACAGAAGTGATGACACTTTCTGTTGTGAAAAATGAAACTTTCAGTTTACGTTTCTAAAAATAGACAAATCAATTATTAATGACCTTGAAATGTCGTTTGCGCAAATAATTTTGCGGAACGAAACCTGTGTTTAAAACAAATTACACAATAAGTTCGTTTCCCTTATTTGTCACCAGTCCGTTAGATGCATGTTCTCATATAAATAGACTTGTCCAAATGTGGACAGGTGGAAGTTCAAGACATCAAGTTAAAATACTGAATTTTAACAAATCATTTGATATTTTCTTGTTTTACAGATAATAAAAAAATATCGTCCATTTGGATAAAAAACGGGAATGCATGACAACAGATTATTTAACCTGATATTCTCGTTTTTCCAGTGGACGAGTCTATTACGTTTTTGACACGTGTGTTGAAACTTATTTTCGTACGACGTTTTTACTTTTTTTCTTTATCAGTTTTCGTGCTTATTATTTTTCACCAAGTTTTGATTAAAAGCTAAGTCAAATAACTGACGTGAATCTGTTTTTCTTGTTTGTGAAATGACGATTTAATTTCGTCTTTGTCAGTGTACCCCCCTTTTTTTTACGGGAAATTATTAGACAATGTCATGCGATGTTTACAGCTGAGCAATAATATTTCATCAAACTAAAATTTAAGAACGATGAAAAATAGTATGACAAACATATTATTAGAAAGGTGAAATATATTTTTATTTTGCATATGTTTTCTGTCTTGAAAGATCTTTTTTTTTCTTTTTTTCCCGACCGACCGACCCGACTTTTTCATGGAGAAAATCTGTAAACCAACAAATTAAAAAACCGTGGCCTTATATTGGGAAATAATTTCACAAATTATCCTTGAAAATTTTTTCTGAAATATTCAAGTTAATATCATCCTTTTAAAAAGAAAATTATAATTGTGAAAATAATATCATGATTAAATAAGGTTAGTGAAATACATGTAAAAGTGAGTTGTTTTCAGATCTCAGTACACATATAAATTTAAAAGTAAGGTAGAAATATAGTTGCATTACTACTGTTAACAGTAATAGAATAATTTGATTATGATGATATTTTTAACTATATAAATAGTTTTGTCTGGGGACAGAGATGTAGTTGTTGATTATATGGATATCAGATAAATCATAGCATAACAATATATTGGAACAAAAGCATGTTTAACAGCTGGATAGTTTTTACATGTGAAATGTTATCTGTCTTATCAAATCAAGTTGTAAGTCATCTTTTTTATAAATGAATATATAAAAAATAAGATTCAAGGAAAAATTTCACTATAAAATAGATTCAGAAATATATTATATTAATATCTTTAAAATATAAATTTCTCATAATTACCTCCCTTTGATAAATTATGCAAATTTGGTCTACCTTTGTGAAACATTTTATAATTATAGTCAGGTATATATTGATTGTGAGTAAATTACATAGTAGTTAATGGGACTCTATTTCACACCGTTCTGTCAAATATAGTATGGCAAATATATACCGGTACATACTATCCGCATAACACAGATAGATTTTCACTCCTCTGGAAAAAATCAACCTGTGAAATACCATGCCTGGAAAAAAATTACCGGGACAAATTATCCTCAGGATAAAATATCTCAGAGGAAGAAATAAACCGTTACACTTGTTACTTGAAAACGTACATCAACCTAACTTTCGACTGCAAAATAAATTTGTTACTTCATTTAAGCGTGATAAAAGTTGCCTTCAGTAAATGTTTAATCCATTTATTGCTCATGGCGCAGCTGTTTATTAGTTAATATAATAATGTTAGAATTATTTGTGTCCAATGTTTAGTTTTTTTTGGTTTTTTTTTTTAATCTTTTATTTTATTATTTTCTTTATTTCAGATCTAACCCTGGTGTCCATACTTCACAAATAAGTAAAATGATGGGTCATGCTTGGAGGCAGATGGCATCAGATGACCAATTACCTTATAGGTATGTTACCATGGAAATCTGTTGATAACAAAGATGTCATCGTCTCTAAATTTTCAGGGCAGTGAGATGGATTGGAGATTATTTATCCAATGTTTAATTTATTTAACAATTTTCATTTTTTCTATAAAATTTTCTGTTTTACTTATTTCATTTGTAAGATATACTCTTTATAAGAATTAGAATGTCTGTTAAGGGGTCTCTTGGGAAAAGAGAAAAGGAACAAAAGTTCAAAGAAAAACAGGCAACACTATTGACAAATATAAAGAATGTAAAGACAAAAACGCCAAACAGAAAACAAAAGTTGGAGCAACATGAACTTCAATCAAAACCAGTGACAAAGTCAAATGCATTCAAAGTAACATTTCCTACTCCAAATGTGTCACCTGTCTTGTTGCTCATATAAGTACAAATTTGGTAATAAGTCACAATAAAGAATGAGAGGACAATAGGTGGAATATATCTATGGTCATCTGTGATGTTTTATAACAGTAAACCAAATCATGATAGCCCCTATTCCGTTTTTGAAGGGATGACTTCAACATAACTACTTTGAAACCTTTGATGAAAAAGCTTCATTGAATGCAGTTATCGTCTATCAATGAAATCTTATAAGACACAAGCTCTGAAATATAGTATCAACTTTCAGATATGTTTTCTATATGCATGGGCTGCTAAGATGTTGCTACAAAGAAATAGGAATTTTACAAATTGACAATGGGAAATCATCTTTTCTGATTAGAGTTTAGTTCTAAACTGACCCATATCGTCAACTTCTGGGAATCTCCAATACAAAATATTCTTGTAATTTTTCATGCTGATAATAACAATTTTATGTGTGCATCAATAATGTGAATATTTTACAACCAACAAACTGCAGATTTAATAAATATTATATCTGAACATAATTATACCAGCAAACATCTTGCCTAGTTATTGCAATGATAATTATCATGTCAAATTTTTGGCATAAACTATAAAAGCATTGCGTTAAGTTCAATTTATAATAAACTTTTACCTAATTCCTTTCAGTTTTTTTTTCATTTCAGAGAGAAAGCAAAAGATTATGCATCTTCAATGAAAAATCTGTTGTGTGATGAATCTGTCTCAAGTGATGACAACTAAAAACATATCTGATCCATTGTGGACATTGACATAATGATGTTTCTCAGGGTCAATCCCTCCTACTGGATATGATTTTTTTTCTTTACTTATCCTCCTAATGAACTTTAATTTGATGTAAATGAAGTTGTTTCTATCCATCACATGATTAGACTTTGTCTTGATTATGCATGATAATGCCTATTGGTAGTGAAGATATATTCTATACTTGATGTTAGGTCTCGATAGTTTAGACTTTTTATGTTTTGTTATATTATGATCATGTTTTCATGATCAATAGTAAGGAATATTACTAATCCTATGCAAGTTAATTATTATATGATCCTACATTTCATAGAGCCATCAGTGAAATGGTGTTTAGACTTAGTAATCTCATTTAGAATGTAGCATTTCTTTTGATATTTATATATATGTATAGCTACATAATTTGTGACATTGTATTTTGATGACATTTGTCATTTTTGGTAGATACTTAGATTTTTGGTGCCAAAACTATTGTGGATTTAATTGTCATCTAACTAATTGTTGTTAATGAGTCATATTGCTCAAATGAACAAGCTTACCGGTAGATAAAATTTGAAAAATAATTGAGTTCAAATTGTTGTTGGTTCTCTTTAAAGAGCTATGTAAAGAAAGGCTATCGCAAGTTATTATAGGAAAAGAACTTCATAATCTATTATTGAAAATCTTTTATATCAATGTTAGTGAAATGTTTAAAACTTCATTTTATTTTGAATTATTTATGCATCTGATACCCCCGTTAAAAACAACACATCATTAAATATCAATTATCTCCAACAAAATAAAGTGGGCTTTTAAAGACTCTGCCCTTAAAAATGTTTGAATAAGGATAAAAATATTGATCTTTTTTTTCAATCAAAATATTTCAAAACAATTTGAATGAAAAATAATAAATTGTCCATTAAATGTCTGGAATTGAAAAATATGAAAGTTTTCAAATTGTACAATCTCAATTAGAGTAGCAATTTAAGGTGGTACCCAACACCTTCCAACACCTTAACTAAAATTAATTCGGCTAGTTTAATTTTCATAAAATTTTGACAAAGTATATTTACTTTGACCCTTTGACAAAAAATTCAAAAAATTTCAACCAACTGTTTTATCAGAAAAAATTACACTAGTTATATAGAGTGAGGTGCTCATTTTCGCCATATCTTTCCATGTTTTCTACAGTTTATGTTCAGGTCTATATGTTTTTGAAGTATACTGATATTTCTATATGAAGATAACTTCAAATGCAAAACATTCCTAAGCTTGAAAACATGTTTGTTTGAAAATAATCGTCTGTAAAGTTAGATTAAAGGGTGTTTGAAATTTCTAGAAGTTTTGTCAATGGGGGACACATATTCGCCGTTTTTACACATCTATTTAAAACCAAATAACTGCAGCTTTATATATTATTTATAAAATAAATTTCATTATAGATGAACAGCAGACATTTCTAAGGTGTAAAAAAAAGAAATTTAGGGCAATCAGTCAAAAAATTACTAAAAATCTTTGAAAATCCTGTTATTTATTCAGGAAATTTACCGAAAATCGTTGTTCGTTTTTGATCTTTTGCAGTTAGTGGCGTATTTTTTTTTAAGTTTTAAAAATGATCATATTTGTTTTAAAATTATAATTTATCGGCATATTTCTCCCATTTCAGCCATCCTTTGAAGTGTTTACACCTCAAAATCATAAAACGGCGAAATTGTGTTCCCGGTGAATATGGGCCCCCCACTCTAGCAGTTTGACAAACACTTATTTTGATCTGACATCAAAAAGCTTAATATTCCCTAAACAGCACATAAACTTAAAACGTTTAGCTGAATTTACAGAGTAATCTCCCTGTTTTGTTAGGTACTGCCTGAACATTGTTGGAATCATTAATGTTCAGAGTGCTTAATTTCTTTCCTGAGATATGGAAAATATTTTTGTTGTTTATATATTTTTTGTTTATTGTTATTGTTTTTATTATGTTTATGATAGTTGCATCTTTTTAATGAGAGTTTTTACTCTGGTCTTATGTTATTAGGTATGTTTTGTGATATTTTTTTATGTTTATATTTTTATTTATAAATCTGTTCATTTATTTTTCTTATATATAAATATAGAATTTAAAGTTAAAACTTTCAATCAGACTACATTGTGTAGTTGTATGAATGTTTTAAAATTTCAATCATTTTTTACTGATGTAGTAACAGCTATCATGTGATAAACAAGTTGCCAAGGAGTTTGAACAAATATTTTGTGGCTATATTTCTCATATTTTCTTTACTTTAGGCTTTGTGTTTTAGACAACATATCCTTTTGTCCCATTTGTTAGGTTATTTTGGACAGGTCAATAGTAACTACTTTGAGGGTGATTAAATGTGTTTTTGTGCAATGGTTTTTCAATTATTTCACATGCTTTCCTGATCGAGTCTTAATTATTCACACAGTGTTTGTGAAAATTAATAAAAAGCAATGTATAGCTTTTATTTTTTCATTCATCTTAAAATGACCATTTATTTTTCAATTTGTAAATATATGAGAATTTTTTTTTCTCATTTGTTTTCTTAACTGACAGAACCCAATCTGTCACGTCAAAGATCTGTAAACCAAAAAACCCTGACCTATGTATTTCCATACTCTTCCTTCCTTTCTTTTTTCTTTCATATTTTGTTTTGTTTAAATATGGTCTTATGAAATGTTATATTAGTAAGATGATCTGTATGCTCAAGAAATTATGAAATACATTATGAAATACATTTGATTTAATGCACTATTAATGTAACAAAAAACTAATTTAAATAAGGAGTTGGAACACTCTTTTTAGCTCACCAGGCCCGAAGGTCCAAGTGAGCTTTTCTCATCACTTGGCGTCCGTCGTCTGTCATCCGGCGTTAACTTTTACAAAAATCTTCTTCTCTGAAACTACCAAGCCAAATTAATCCAATCTTGGCCACAATCATCATTGATGTATCTAGTCTAAAGTTTGTGTTTTTTTACCCGGTCAAGCATCCAAGATGGCCGCCATGGCTAAAAATAGAACATAGGGGTAAAATGCAGTTTTGGCTTATAACTTAAAAACCAAAGCATTTAGAGCAAATCTGACATGGGGTTAAATTGTTTATCTGGTCAAAATCTATCTTCCCTGAAATTTTAAGATGAATGGGACAACTCGTTGTTAGAGTGCTGCCCCTAAATTGGTAATTTTAAGGAAATTTTGCTGTTTTGGGTTATTATCTTAAATATTATTATAGATAGAGATAAACTGTAAACAGTAATAATGTACAGCAATTTAAGACTCAAAAATAAGTCAAAATGACCAAAATGTTCAATTGACCCCCTAGAAGTTATTGTCCTTTATAATCAATTTTTAACAATTTTCATAAAATTTGTAAATTTTTACTAACATTTTTCACTGAAACTACAAGGACAAGTTCATTATAGATAGAGATAATTGTAAGCAGCAAGAATTTTCAGTAAAGTAAGATGTACAAACACACCACAATCACCTAAACACAATTTTGTCATGAACTGTCTGCTTCCTTTGTTTAATTCACATATACCTAGGTGAGCGACACAGGCTCTTTAGAGCCTCTATTTTGTTTCATTTTACCTCTGACACTATGTATAAAGTTTTTGTTCATTGATTTCATTATTCTTTAAGGTAGATATTTAGAAACATCATCCTTCAGTCAAATTTGGGTCAAAGCGAATAATGATCCCCTTTAAGTAAAATTAAACTCTTTAGATAGATCATTTTAAAGTATGTTTTAATGCCCATGCTTTTAAATAAATATAACAGTGTTTGATCTTACTTTCATAACTACATACTGTTCCCTTTTATCAGAATTTAATAATTTGTTGGAAGAAATAGTTCTGTAAATAATGGTTTGGCAATAGAATTATCTCCCTTTAGAAGGAATTGTAGCAGGAAAATAGAAATGGTCACTTTAAAACCTAAACTAGTATGACTTCAGGCATATGAGGTATAATCTTTCCATTTGTTTTCACAACAACAATTTGTGTCATTCTGAATTAAAAAAAATATTTGATGTCAAAGCATAATTTATAAAATCACAGTGAGTATTGTAATAGAGGTTTAGTAAAATAATGGAAACTCATTTTCGTCTTTCAGTTACATAAGAATCATTGTACAAAATATTTATTTGTTTGCAATAAAGCAAGTAGTGGTTGAGCAAATGACTTTTTTAGTTGTTTTTTTAGTTTTTGCCAATGTTGAAAATCGTCTGGCCTTCGAGCTTTTGCAGAACTCAATGCATGGGGCAAAGAAGACAATTTCCCTGACCACCTTTATATAAAAAAACAATTTTAAGAAAAATGCAACCATCCATATTTACTATGGATTCATTTATTTTCGTTGGTATCAATTTTCATGGATTGAGGAAATGTGCATTTTCAAGGATATTTGATTTTGTGGTTTTGTCGTGTCTGTAAACAACCAAATAGCAAATTTGTGATTCGTTGAACATTTAAGTTTGTGGTTCACCTGATCTTATGAAAACCATGAACATTTGTATGCCATGAATAATAATGAATCCACAGTAATTAATATTAATCTAAGTTCATCCTATTCCCTCTTCACCTGATAAATTCCAGAACCGCTCTTACAAGAAAAGGTTTGATTACTCCAGCTTGTTATTTCTGCACAGCTTTTACTTGATTCAGCTGTGCTGGGTAACAAGAAGATATAATTGTACCAGTTTGAAAAGACTTTCCCAATATGGCAATGAGATGAACTTTGTAATCATCAATTATTTATCCCATGCTTTAGACTCATTTCCAAAAGGACCTATGAGCTATTTTTATCGCTTATCATCTTTTCATATTATTGGTAGTGTCGGATCCAGAAAATTGCATAAATAGCCTCACTGACTGTCTAAGACTGGATAAGCTCTGGTCGTGCTTCAGTGTTTCCCTATATAACCTACCAAATTTTTTAGGTGACCCAATTCTAAATTCGCCTTTGGTCTTATTCAAAACTAGTCATGGAAATAAAAACCAAACTTGGCATGTTTTATTGTGGATTGAACCAGATTTCTTTTTCTTTAATTATGTGACACAACTCAGCGCTAGCAAAATAGGCTTAAACTTTGGAGTTTATGAGAGTTATTACTGACAACAGAAAGGACATCTGAAGCTTGATATTGACTACCGGGGTATTTGATTGAAAAAAAAACATAGAATATGTCATGTCAAACAAGCCTGTTCTGCATTAGAATTGAGATTTAATTCGTTCTAGACACCCTCAAAAATACAGAAAGCTTGTTCACTTGACAGCTTATTTGTTGTAGTTTGTAAAGTGTTTATGTAATTGGCACTTTTGCTATTGAATCTTGGGACACAATCATGCTCAAGGGTACTATGATCACCAAATATAACCAAAACTCTACATGTACCTAAATACACATATTTTGTCTGGCCTTGGCCTTCACCAGACACACACTCACAGCATCTTCTTTAAAACACACTTCTTATAAACATTTGACTCATATACTAATGCAAGTATGATACTTTTAACATACTTACCCATAAAGTTTTGAAGCTTGTTTTCAAAGGGCTTTCATGTAAACCGCTTACAGTTTCGACATACAAATATGTTAACACACAAATTTATCTCAAATAAAACTTCAAATTAAATAAAAAGGCACTGCTGCTTTTTTCAGTGTTTGGTATAAGTTGGCTGTCACGGTGAACCACAGTTCAACATAGAACCCAGAAAATACTGTCAAACATCCAAACATACTATCCACACTGATCTGTGTCCACACTAAATGGATAATATAAAAAGAAGTATGATAAAGTTGCACTTTAACCTTTTGGTCATGCACAAATGTTAGTTACGTTGATTCAGAATACCAGTTGGATCTGGCTGACTTTAAAGACCTGTAATATTCCACATAACAGTGGCTATAATTGAAAGTGTTCCTTATATTGGAGGAACATACATACACGATATGATACAAAACTCAATAGGTGGCGTTGTTGTTTATAAACAGAAGGAAGCAGTGCGGGAATGACAGATTAAAGTTTGCCTTGTTTCGATACATATATACAATGAAATTACTTATATTCGTGGGGTTGGTTGGACATGTATTTTGTGCTGGAGGGTTCGGGAGTCCGGGAAGTATTGCTGCATCCGAAATTCCAGATCAAGTTATTGAAGCAACAAAACAAGAACTTCAAAAACAAAACCTTGTTTACACTGACACGGATTTAAGAGCTCAGGCCTCTAATGTCCAAAGACAGGTATAGTAGTACAGTTTTCATCTGCAAAATCCATATCAGTGACAGTTCATAAGATAAGGACATGGACCACATTAAGACATACACAGACTGGTGTTAATTTGCTCATGGATACGTTTGCATTTCTGCATGGTTAGACCCAAAGTTGTGACGCAATTTGATATTTATAACTCCACAATAATATTTTTCTGTTTACCAAAAATGTTTTGAGTATCTACGAATTCAATCACCCCTCAGAAAGAAATAGTTTATTTGAAGGTTTAATTGGGTGATTGACAGCTAAGATTTACCTTTTACCTGACAGGTAAATAATATAAAAATATAGGTTAGGGCAACTCTTTTTGGAGTCTCATTATAATTAGCAACAAAAAAATGAATTAAGCGTTAATATATCTTAAACCTCACACCTCTGCTTATGCACATAAATGTACTAGCTACTACTAAATCAATAAACACGGTTCAGACGATATTAAGCCTCAAACCTCTATTAAGTGTGTACTTTCAGTTGAAAATGTTTTTCAAATTAGATGCAAACTGCTCAAATTAAAAGAAATAACTTTTAAATAAATAGTCCGATCAATGTCTGCCACAAAAAAATTACTATTGGAAGATCCTTGGAGGCCAGGCCCCGCTTTCATGATTGATTATATATATATTTAGGGAATCATTGAAATTGTTGAAGAATGACTGTTATGGGGCCCCTTTAACTGCAGTCAGAGGGCCCCAATTTTTTTATGACCAGAGTACTGTGGCTGTTTAAGGCTCAAGGTCAAGTCAAAATGGTTCATTTTTCTGACTCACATGAAAGTCTTGCAATAGAAACATTGTGTAAACCAATGCAAATGACTTCTGATATCGACAGACACCTATTTTAAAATCATAAGTAACCATGGTAACTGTGCATGCCAGGTTGGGTTGACCTGTTATTAATGAAATAGCTGAATTTTCAGGAAAAAAAATGTCACCATCATGTGTTTAAAGAACATTTTAAAAGTAATCCTTTTATGATTGACACATTTATTTTAGGAATGCATATCATTCTGAAAATGCAATATCTACATGTAACTTTGCATTAGAACAAATATAGACATGTGCAACACATCTTACACTAAGCATGTAAAATGATGGTGTCACACTGTGAGTGGTGCTGCTGTGTACTGTAAATCAACTAATTTTCGCCAGTACAAAAATATCTCAAATAGAAATTGATGCAAATAATAAAAGTAGAATTTTTCCTTATTTTTTACCACATCAAGGAGTCAATGTGTGAATCACTAAATCAAATCATTGCAAAATGAACTAGAAAGGACTAAACATGAAATGAAGTATCTGTGAAAATATGTTGTTCACAGTACTATGGACACATTTGTGTTTGTTCATGAGTTGCTTCTTATACATTATGTACATGATAAGTTATCTGAAAAATTAAGATATATTTTTGTTTTCGGGTAAAGGTAAAGCACCACTTCAAGAAATCTTATTTTCAACACTTTGTCATCATCCCCTTAAGTTATTTATAACACAGGTTAATTTTTGTTTTAGATGGCTCTGTAAATATTACCCTTTAAATATTTTTTTTTGTTTCTGAACAATAATTTAACATGTTAAAGTACCACTTTACAAAATCGATCACTTTATATTTAAACAAAATGTTATTGACTATCATGACTTTATACATTTTTACTAATATTGTATTAGCAATGTTATTTCAACTGATCAGGCAGAGCTTATGTTTTAATTTGATAAGGACAGTCTATTTAAAGATGTGTGTGATAAGGACGATTGCTGTACATGTTATAATCATTATTGAATTCTAATCACCTATCAGTGTCACCAAACACATATACAAAAGAATTGAGTGTATGATAATAGGGGACGAATAACTGAACACCTCATTGATGAGTTTATACTGGTCTTAAACTAAACAAACATCTGAAAACCCACCCAGTCAAGTGAAATAAATCTTGTAATAGCAAAACAAAATTTAGGATTTTACATTAACTGATAAATAGTTAACTTACATCATAACATTAATATCTGAAGGAGGACTCTCCTGGAGGAGGTGAAGCTATCAGGGCCCTTTCCTGTAATTTCAGTCTTAAGAAATTGAAGTATAGAAAATCAATATTGTGACATCATTAATTAAAATTTGCTCTTTTCTAATTTGCTTTTACATGTACTCATCTTTATCTTCATCTACAAACCTCCTCCGGGCTTATAAGGGGAAACCTTAAATTTTCTAGTTTAAATTTCACTCAAATATAGGCTAAATAAGAGTCTTATCACATGTTCTGTGGATTTATTTATTTTCATACGTAATATTTTTCATGGATTCAGGAAAACTTTGAAAGCTGTTCAGATTTGATTTCATGATTTTTGCTGAATCTGCATACAGGCCAATAAGAAATATGTCATTCTTTGAAAATTTAATTTGGTGGATCACCCGGCCTCATACCCATGAAATCTAAGAAAACTGTTATACAACAAATACTAATGAGTCTACATGTACAGTTTATCATTATTAAACATTTTTTTTAGTTTTCCTTACTTCAGCATACCACCAAGCACTGTCCTCTTGCCAACTTAACTCTCTATATCTATGTTGGTAATAGAATAATATGGCTTTTCCTCTTTTTCATGTGAATACCTACTTTTCCTCCATTTGTATCTTATATCTTTTAATGTTACTAAGTACACTGAGTTGATGCTTCTGACTAGGTATGACAGGGATTCACTAAAAAATTATATTAATTATTTGTCTCCTTTGGATCTACAACAAGGGACCTCTGTATTTAGTCTGCACTTAAATGCACAGAGCTAAAGAAAAACTTCCTTAGCTCTACTTATTATGGTTTGCCAAGTATAATCCATCCCACTTACATGACTTAAATGATTCACTACTGACCAGTTATAAAAAAAATATTTATCAACTGCAGGACAAGAAAAAACATGAGATGTTGAATTGAAACCAAAGATTTTAGGAAATGATAATTATAAAATAATCAATTACTGATACTTATAATTAAACAATGTAGAGTGAATTTTACTACATGAACATTAGAATGTCTACTTTGTATTGCAGGTTGTTGCAGGATATATCTACAAATATACTCTTACACTTAACACTGCTGATGGAGGAGTAAGTATGAGTTTTCTTTCTATCATTCTTAACCAATTTGTCGGACAATTTATTGACCTTTTAAAATTGTGGTTTGTTTGATCTCAGTTCTTCTTTGGTCAAAACTTAAACATGACTTCACAATTTCTTTCTTTTCTAAAAGTTTAGGAAAATAGGCGATCATGTCTGATGAAGTTACATAGGAAGAACACATCTTTTTTCAGGTAATTGTACCAGAAGGATGAACTTTTGCATATTGTATAAAAATCAATAGAGAAACTAAAAAAATCACATTTAAATTGAAAAAATAAAAGATCTGAAAATGATTTAAAAGACATTGATTTAAATGTAATGCTTTGAGTACAAAAAGTTGAACATGACAGATAAGATGTTTAATGTGTTAATTTATAGTTTTTGAGTTCATGGAATTCAGTGAATATTTTGATAATTTCAGAAACAAGAATGCACCTTTAAAATTTGGTACAAAGAATGGGAGAAGTTTGTTCAAGTGGAGCAATCAGATTGTAAACCAGCAGGAACTGTCAAACGTCAATTAGGTGGCGGACATTTCTTAGCAGGAGGAGTCAGTGCTGCAGACTGTGACTCAGATAAATTCCAGGCACCTCTCCAGGAAGCCGTCAGACACGTCAACATGATGTCAAATAGCATGTTTCATATGACACCTGTACAAGTTACCAAATGTACATCACAGGTAATTATTTCCAAATACAGTGTATCATGGTTTATCTAGCACCTGTACCATTACAAGCTAGCAAATGTACAACACAGGTAGTTATTGCTAAATACAAAGAATATGCAAATATTGAGATGTGGTATGTTTGCCAATAAGACAACTATCAACCAGAATTTCAAATAAAGAGAATGTAAGCAATTATAGGCAACTGTACAGCCTTCAACAATGAAAAAAACCCATACTGTACAGTCAGCTATTAAATTATGACAGACATGAACCAACTACTGAACTTCTTCATCAAACACCTGTACAAGTTGCCAAATGTACAACACAGGTAGTATTGTCAAATAAAAAATGTAGCATGGTTTATTAGAAATTTGCTCAAGTTTCCTATGTACAAAAAAAATGTATAACACATGTAATTATTGGCAATTATAGTGTTATGCGATAATGTATTTATTATTAATACCCCGTTCACACTATACCTTTTTAAACCGGGTTCAAACGAATAAGTTAATCCATCTTCAATTTAGGTAGTGTGAACGCCTTTAACCGGGGCAAACTGGGTGTGAAATTACCACTCATTTGAGGTGGAGTTAATGTGGGGCGATCTCGGGTTAACTACCTCATTTCTAAATGTAAACGCATAGTGAAGTTAATGTGAAGTTGTTGTTATAGTGCCATTTATGACATTTGCTTAAATAAGTCTTCAATGTGACATAACAATTACATGATGTCATATATCGAATGACGTCATTTTTTGACAGGCGTCTAGTTACAATATTTTTTAGATTTGGCAAAAAATTGCAATTTTAAATTAACGGCAGCAAGCCCAGTGATATAATTGTATTTCCCTATGTTGAAAAACCTGCATAATGAAAAACAATGAAACCTAACTATATATATGATTGCTGTCCTGTTTTGGGGTGAAAAAAGGGTGCAATTAGGATAAAGTGCCACTGAAAGTGGTTGATGATGTTGGAACTCCTCAAATGGGGCCAGGAGTGCGATAAAAAATTGAAACATTTAAATAATGCATCTGAGATGAAAAAAATATGTAAATATGTTCAGATGACAGATGCGAGTTACAATTTTGGCTCCAACAGTTCTATTTTTGTTAAGAGGGAAAATCCCAAAGCAGGGTTAAATTTTTATCAAGTGTGAACATGGTATTTAATTCTGGTTAATAAACCTGGGTTCGACACGGTGCTAATTTTATAGTGTAAACACAGTATTATCTACTTAGTTTGACTTTTCTGTAGTTAAATTACCATGATTTTTTTCTACTAGGTTGTTGCTGGAGCAAAGTACACAATGAATGTTGATTTCCAACAGTCCGAGACCTGCATGAATGACCAGGATCACATGACATCATTGTTGGCCGATTGTCCACCAAGTAACTCTGCTACTCATGTAAGCTATATGTGTGAATTTATAGAATATACAAAGTGTAAGAATCAAAGTACAAATTTATCAAACGAATTGTGGTTTTGGTTTAAACTTAAGGTATACACCTTATCCCTATTTGTCCGACATTACTTGATATCCCACAGGTTCCTGTAAAATTTTGACGTCATAAAACGAAATATCTGACGCCACAATGGAAAAGTAATTGTTGAATGACGTCAAAAGTTTCAATAGTTTCTGGACAATAAGTTGTGTATAAGTATTTCAATTGCTCTGAAATTGTACCACAATGTTTAATTTATAAGTAAAAGGTCAGGATTAATTTTAAGGGTTATGGGGCAAACAGTCAAGGAATAAAGAGCCAAAAGGGGCCAAAAACAAGCATTTTTGTAGATTCAAGACAATATTTTGTGTAAAACTGTATGAATCTTTCAGAAATTATACCACAGGATTCCATACTACTAGGGGATGGTTAGGATTGATTTTGGGGGGACTTTGGCTCCAACCATTTATGAATTAGGGGCAAAGGTGAAAGGACAGTTAAGATAATTTTGGATTCATTTATTTTCGTGGGTATCAATTTTCGTGGATTGAGGAAAACTTGCATCTTTGTTGATATTTAATTTTGTTGTTTAGCAATCTCTGTATACAAAGCCTATACATGTATAAAATTTGTAATTTGTTATTTAAACATTTGAATTTGTGGTGCACCTGTACCCTCGAAAATTGGTATTCAACCAATACTAATGAATCCACAGTATGTTATCTGATTTGTTACATATTGTTAAATCAAATAAAGGTGGTACCAAACACCTTCACTTAAATTAATTTGGCTTGTTTAAGTTTCATAAAATTATGAAAAAGTATTTGCTTTGACCCTTTAACAAAAATAAAAAAAATAAAAATATTTGAACCAATCAATTTATCAGAAAATTTACACTGGTTATATAGCAGTTTGACAAACACTAATTTTGATCATTGAGAAGCTTAATATTCCCTTAAGTAACAACACAACGTTATTAAAACATTTTGCTGATTTTACAGAGTTATCTCCCTGTAGTGTTATTTACCACCTTAATAGCTATAAAAATACAGATTATAGTTTTTTTTGCCAGTTAAAATCAATAGAAGATATTCTTTTCTCTTGTAGACTGACCACTTCCAGTGCACAGTAGTTTATGCACCATGGCACAAAACTCAATATGAGACAGACTGTAAAATGGTCCAGGTGAGTTGATAATATCAGTGTATTTCTGTAGAGCAAGGCTAAGGGTTTTTAGCTTCTAAGGTTACTGTGCTGTTAAAGCAAAACCCTGTTTCAAGAACTTTTTATTCTGGAATACAAATATGAGGATTATTGAATCTGAATATTGATGACAGAAGAAAGAAATTATCCATTTATCAATCTCTTTTGAAACAGGATCTTAGAAGTTAAAATTTGATTTTCTATGGAACAAAATTAAAAAGGGCAATGATTTCTGTTGCGCAACCAGTTGCTCCTTACCTTTGTGTTTGGCAAATATCATCAAAAGGCTTCAGGTCTTTATGTTTGTGTATATAAATCTTTAAAAAAAAAACAGAATACCTACAATATTTTTATCCTTATGCAACAGGAAACAATTTTTATACGCCCGTCTTTTAGACGGGACGTATTATGGTATACCGTTGTCCTTCCGTCCGTCCGTCGTCAACACTTTGGACAATAACTCAAAAACACTTTCACCACTTTCCATGAAACTTAGGTGAATTGTTTATATCTATTGACGTAAGCTCCCTTTTGGGTTTTTTTAATTTCAGATTTTAAGTTTTGGATTTACGGGGCTTTGTTCATAAAAAAGGGGGGATTTTCAACACTTCGGACAATAACTCAAAAACACTTTCACCAATTTCCATGAAACTTAAGTGAATTGTTTTATCTATTGACATAAGCTCCTTTTCATTTTTTTTTTAATTTCAGATTTTAAGTTTTGGATTTATGGGGCTTTATTCATAAAAAAGGGGGATTTTCAACACTTCAGACAATAACTCAAAAAGGCTTTCACCAATGTCCATGAAACTTTGGTGAATTGTTTATATCTATTGATGTAAGCTCCCTTTCAATTTTCATAAATTTCAGATTTTAAGTTTTGGATTTATGGGGCTTTATTCATAAAAAAGGGGGATTTTTAACACTTCGGACAATAACTCATAAAGGCTTTCATCAATGTCCATGAAACTTTGGTGAATTGTTTATATCTATTGATGTAAGCTCCCTTTCAATTTTTATAAATTTCAGATTTTACATTTCAGTGTTATAACTTTTTATGCTTAAAAAAAGGGGGGATTTTCCAATTTTGGGACAATAACTAACACTTTCGTTAAAAGAGCAACGGGCGTATCATGTGCTTAAGCGCAGCCCTTTTTTTTTTGTCTCCATGTTTTATGTATTGTGTTGTAATCTTCTTTATACTCACACTGATTATACAGCAAAACTTTAGTACTACACATCTTTTTTCTGTGATTAATTTCAGTTCACACACAAAGTCATGTGATAAAGTCATAGCCTTATCACATTTTTTCCACAATGAAAAGTATCAACAAGTGTTGTGATTGACTTGTTTTCCATTACAATTTTTGAATTATAACTTTTGAATTTTGTAAATGTTTATAAGAGATAAGCCATTAACTTATTTTGGTTCAGTACTTTAGAATGAAAATTACAATAAAAACAAAACAATAGGCAAGGTCCTTGACTATATTGCCCAATACCAAGAAAGCTTCAATGGTACAGTAATACCAAAGATTACATTACACATTAAAAAAGATGGAGAATAATTTACAAAAATCCAAACTGTTGACCTCACTCACACATCTGCCAAGGCCACAGGCAAAAACTGTTTTAAAATGTTTAAAAGGGATTTTGATTTAGTAACAAGGAATCGTTTGATTCTGGAAGAAGTTTGAATTTCGGAAAAATGATAAGAAATGTATTATGAAAACTACCCAACTTAATAGCGATAGCCTTGCATGCTTGCTTGCTTACATGGCTAAGGTTACCATTACCTTTACTGATATTTCAGTATGAACTCACTTAGCTGCATAACCGAGCTCTTAGGTCAGCAAATATTAAAAAAATAAACATAAGAACCTAAGAGCTATGGTTCAGCAGCTAGAACTAACTAACCCCCTTAGCCATGTATGCCTAGCAATTACCCTCCATAGTTGTGTTTGTTTTCAGCATATACTTTGTATCAGTTTTTCCAGAGATCCTAATTTTTCCAGATTCAAATATTTCCTTGTTTAGTCAAGTATATATCCTACTGTTACACTAAAAAAAGTTATATTGGAAAGCATGATTTGAAATAATCTATTGAGTATTTGTACTCTTAGATTTTATATTTACAAATAAAAAATGTTGGCCTAGCATTTTGGAGATAATAATCAAACAAATAAAAATACAACAACCATTAAAAGACACTTTTAGCACTGCATGTTTTTCTATTATTTGCTATTAACATTGCACGTTTATATACATGTACGTGTATCTATATTTTGAGCAGGCTGTGTAGTTTTTAATGAGTGAATTATATATACAACTTGATATGAGTTTTTTACAAGAAATGTATTTCACTTTTGCTGAAATAAGCATCAATCGTTTATAAAAATAATTATTTTAATCAGAACTTTTTTTAAGCATTTTGTTTTACATTAAGTAAGAACATGTTTTTAAGGAGTCCCATTATGATATAATTCTGTGAATTAAAAAAAATTGATGGTCTTTGTGAAAATTTCTGAATTCAAAATTCAAAATAGATGCTTTTGTTAATAATATTTCATGCAGTTCATCAGACAAAACCACACAGCTTGTTCTTTATTTTGTAGTTTTGTATTTAGTTGGTGTGTGCTTTACTAACAGTTTTATTTTTTGCTTCTTACAGTGAACCCAAACAACATCAAACAACCACTTCATGCAGTACTAAACAGTAAAATTGTTTGTTGATTAAACTTTTGTTTTTATGTTATCTTTATTCTTTAGTTCTGTTTTCGTTCCAATTTTATTATGGATGCTACTGGACATTTTATAAACAGATTGTTTTGTCTCACCAACATATCCAAAAACAAATGTATTATTCAATCAGTATTAAAAATTTATTATTAAATCATAATCTGAATTGTTTTGTTTTGTAATAACTGGTACATGTATTGTGGATATTTGACAAGTAACGAAGTATACACTGAAAATTTTGATTTCAAAGGGAGATAACTCATCAAAAGTGGAAGAGTTCATACAGTGCATATTTCTAAAATTGAAAACCCCAAATCACTCGGAGGATTTACTTAATTTGAATATGATTTCCTCTTTATAATTAGTAGATGTAATTATCTTATTCTTGTTAAATTTGCCAATGTCCTACATTTTGAACCTATTTTTATATAGAATTGTACAGGTGTCTTATCTCAGATACATGTATGACATTCAAAATTCATGAGACATGGCCATATGTTGAATTTGTCTTATAAATATTAAATTATTGTAACTAGATTTTCAATTGCTTGTAATATGATCATGATTTATCTGTGTCAAAATGAGATCAACAATGTTTGGTCTTAACAGGGAGATAAACAATTTTTGGTTTTAAATGGAGCCAAAAAGCACATGGAATATAGTCAAAGTTAATCTGAATGCTTGTGCATGACATTTACACATGACAGATTAGTTGTGTTGTAATTAGTGACCCCAATTTGTACTATAATAATTTTATCTGCTGTTTTATGAAAAGGATGGTTCAAAATTTCAAAGGGTGCATGAATTTTTGCCTTGAAGATATTATATAATGTATATAATACGAAGCTTAATTGCCACAGAAAAAAATAACATCTGAAAATGAATGAATATAAATCCACATTTACAAGTAGAAAAGAAAAATAATGCTAACAATGGCAGTGTTATATAGTTGTTACTTGTAAGATACATGTACTGTTGACCTGAACATACATGAAACATTTGCCACTGGACTTAAAATAAATCAACTATCAATTAAGTATGCTCCATGAATATACATGTACTATATTATCATTAAATAGTGGGCAGTTTCCTGAGCATGATTATATAATGTAGATGAAAATTACTAAATCATTACAATGCAAGGCACAACTTTTCACATTTTAAATTTTTAAAGTAGTTTCCTGATGCAAGTCTTATTTTAAAGGAAATCCTTATTACTGTTGATTGTTCTTTGTCAATTTCTAAGTGGATATCAAACATAGATTTGAGGTCACATCTGTAAGAGGAATACTATTGATTTATTGTTAGAAATAGTTTTCATTTTCCTGTTTTTTGTGTAAAACAAAATATATTTTAGAAGTGTCCTTAAAAAAAGTATATGAGAAATTTTCGTGCCAAATACTGGTACCGGTACATGTATTTTACTAAATACAGTACATCCTGGTTATTGCACTCACTATAGAACATGCAGTGTATTTAAACTTGTGTAATGGCTAGTTGAAATAAAGGAGTGTGGTATTATTGCCAAATGAGGCATTTACTCATCAAAAACCAAGGGACAAAGATTTAAATAATAATTAGCCACTGTATATACCCTTCGATAATGATTAAACTGTTAAAAAACACATCCTGAATGTCAGTCATGTTATTGTGTTTGAATAACAGAAAAAGTTGGGTTTAAAATTAGCAACATGACAAGGAAACAAAATAAATAGTACTTAACATACTGTTCTTAGCAGTGAAATGTTATACAATACGTTAGTCTCTTCTTTGGTAATTATTGTTATACTGATTATCCAATGAGCTCACTTTTGAATGTTATTCAAGCAAGACATATATGTATATGTTTTTTTGTTAATGATGGCTTATTACAGATAAGGTGATGGGGTATTATTGCCATTGCAACTTTTATCAATCAAAAACCAAGTGATGGAGATGTGAAAAACATGCCAGTGTAAGGCTCCTAATACAAGTGACCCTGATAATAATTGCCATTTTATATACTAAAATTTAGAAATATTTGCGATTATTTATTTTCAGCAATTGGAGATTTTTTTTAAATACTTGATTTTCATGGTTTTGCCAAATTTGCACACACTCCTTAAACTTCCTTGAACATTTTATATGTGGTTAATCTATCTAAGGTCATTGGTTTTCTCTGGGCAGTCCAGCTTCCTCCACCTAAAAAAACTGACTACCACGAAATAGACTAAAAGTGGCTCTTAAAAATGATGTTAAAACACCAACAATCAATAAATGAATCAATCTAAACACTTATAAAAGGAATGGCAAAACAGAGGCTTCTCTTATATAAGAGATGGCAAAAACAGGGACTTTGTAATAGGGGGAAAAATAAGCAAAACAGGGACTTCTGTTATAAAAAGGGATGGCAAAAACAGAGTCATCCCTTATATAAGACATGACAAAAACAGGGACTTCTCTGTAAAAGTAAAAGATGGCAAAACAGGGACTTCTGTTATAAAAAGGGATGGCAAAAACAGGGACTACTCTGTAATAGGAAAATATGGCTAAACATGGACTTCTGTTATAAAAAGGGATGGCAAAAACAGGGACAATGATGTAATAGGAAAAGATGGCAAAACAGGGACTTCTGTTATAAAAAGGTATGGCAAAAACAGACGCTTCTCTTATATAAGAGATGGCAAAACACAAAAAAAATATAAATACTTAATATCCATGAAAATTGGTACCCAACAAATTTGTTGTACATTACTGTCTGCTACAAGGGCAATTATAATCATAATGAAGTACAAAAATTTCAGTAATTGTTGGTGCTGGGCCACTAGGCAATCTACCCACTTTCGCAACCAGCTACATGATATAAGCCTAGGCAGGGAATCGAACCCTGATACACCAACAATTGACATCAATTTTTATGTGCACTTCCTTAAAAGAAGACAATTTTTTGAGACAAGAATATTGATTTCAGAAAATTTGAGATACCTCAGAAAAATGGGAAGGAAAGATAACATGAGATTTCAGAAAATTTGAGATAACTCAGAAAAATGGGAAGGAAAGATAACATTACAAAAGACAGGATAATCGGAAAAGGAGGTGATATAGTTGTACAGTAGGTAAAGAGGAGATTACTAACCACAATAACAAAAACAGGGATTTAGAAGGAGTGACAAAAACAGAAACTTAAAAGTGTGAAAAACATGGTCTTAAAAGGGACAAAAACAGGGACTTAGAAGAGGAGACAAGTAAGGAAACTTAAAAGTAGACAAAACAAGGACTTAGAAGGAGAGACAAAAACAGGGACTTAGAAGGGGTGACAAAAAACAGGCACTTAGAAGAGGGGACAAAAACAGACTTAGAAGGGAAGACTTAAAAAAAGGGACTTAGAAGAAGAAACAAAAACAGGAACTTAAAAGTGGGGACAAAAACAGGAACTAAGAAGGGGAGATCAAACATGGTCTTGGAAGGGAGAGACAAAAACAGGAACTTAGAAGGGGAGACAAACACAGAGACTAAGAAAAGGAGACAAGAACAGAAATTTAAAAAGTAGAAAAACAAGGATCAAGAATGGGAGACAAAAACAGGGACTTAGAAGGGGAGGCAAAAATAGAGATTTAGAAGGGGAGATCAAACATGGTCTTAGAAGGGGAGACATAAACATGGTCCTAGAAAGGGAGACAAAAACAGAGACTTAGAAGAACAGAAACTTAAAAATGGGAAAAACAGGGATCAAGAAGGGGAGATCAAACATGGTCTTGGAAGGGAGAGACAAAAACAGGGACTTAGAAGAGGAGACAGGAACAGAAACTTAAAAATGGGAAAAACAGGGATCAAGAAGGGACTTAGAAGAGGAGACAAAAAAAAGGGACTTAGAAGAGGGGACAAAAACAGACTTAGAAGAGGAGACAAAAATAGGAACTTAAAAGTGGGGACAAAAACAGGGACTTAGAAGGGGAAACCAAACACAGAGACTAAGAAAGGGAAACAAGAACAGAAACTTAAAAATGAGAAAAACAAGGATTAAGAATGGGAGGCAAAAACAGAGACTTAGAAAGGGAGATCAAACATGGTCTTAGAAGGGGAGACATAAACAGGGACTTAGAAGAGAAGACAAAAACAGGAACTTAGAAGAGGAGACAAGAACAGAAACTTAAAAATGGGAAAATAAGGGATTAAGAAGGGGAGACACAAACAGGGACTTAGAAGGGAGACAAAAACAGGATCATAGTAGGGGAGACCAAACATGGTCTTAGAAGAGGAGACAAAAATAGGGACTTAGAAGAGGAAAATAAACAGGAACTTAAAAGTGGGGACGAAAACGGGGACTTTAGAAGGGGAGAACAAACATGGTCTTAGAAAGGAGAGACAAAAACAGGAACTTAGAAGTGAGGGAAACACAGAGACTAAGAATGGGAAACAGAAACAGAGACTTAAAGGGGGAGACAAAAAAAGGAGATAAGGCTAAAACAAGGACTTAGAAGGGGAGACAGAAACACAGACTTAGAAGGGGAGACCAAACATGGTCTTAGAAGGGTAGACATAAACATGGTCCTAGTAAGGGAGACAAAAACAGAAAATTTGAAGAGGAGACAAAACAGGGACTTAGAAGAGAGGGTTTAAACAAAGAGAGGGGTTAAACAGGGATTTATAAGGAAAGACAAAACAGAGACTAAGAAGGGGAGACAAAAACAGGGTCTTAGAAGAGGTGACAAAAATAGGAACTTATAAGGGGATCAACACAGCTGGGACTTACAAGTGAAGACAAAAACAGGACTAAGAAAGGGAGATAAAAACAAGAACTTAAAAGGGAACAAAACAGGGATTTGAGAAGGGGAAACCAAACATGGTCTTAGAAGGGGAGACAAAAGCAAGGACTTAGAAGAGGAGGCTTAAACAAGGACTAGGGGAGACAAAAAACAGAACTAAAAAGGGGAGACAAAAACAGATCTTAAAAGAGGAAACAGAAACAGGGACTTAAAAGTGGGACAAAACAGGGACTTAGAAGGGGACACTTAAAAGAGGAGACAAAACAGGAACCTAAAAAAAGGGGACAAGCAGGGACTTAGAAGTGGAGACCATACATGGACTTAGAAGAGGAGGCAAAAACAGACTTAAAAGGAGGGAAAAAAACGGGACTAAGAAGGGGAGATAAAAACGGTCCTAGAAAGGGGGAGAAAAAGGAACTGAGAAGAGGAGACAAAAACAGGAACTTAAAAGGGGGACAAAACGGGGACTTGAGAAGGGGAAACCAAACATGGTCTTAGAAGGGAAATCAAAAGCAGGGACTTAGAAGAGGAGGCTTAAACAAGTAATTAGGGGGAGAAAAAACTGATCTTAAAAGAGGAGAAAACCGGAACTTAAAAGTGGGACAAAAAAGGGACTTTTAAAAAAGGGGAGAATAAAAAATGAGCAAGAAGGGGAGACTACAACAGGGATTAGAATGGGAGACAAGACAGGACTAAAGGAGACAAGACGAATTAAATAGAAACAGGGATTTAGAAGGGGAGACAAAAACAGGGTAGAAAAAGACTTAACAGGACTAGGGAGACAAAACACATGAACTTAAAAGGGAATAAAAACAGGAACTTAAAGAGGAGACAAAAACAGGGACTTGACTAGGAGAAAAAAAACAGGAACATAAAAGTGGGACAAAACAGGACTTAAAAGTGGACCCAAAAAGGGACTAGAAGGGAGACCAAATGAATTAGAATGGAGACAAAAATCAGGACTTTAGAGAAGAGACAGATGAAACTTAACAATTGGAAAAACAGGGATTAGAAGGGAGAGACACAAACAGGGTTTTCAAAGGGGGGACAAAAACAGGGTCTTAGAAGAGGAAGACAAAAACAGGACTTTAGAAGAGACAAAACAGGGACTTAGAGAAGAGACAAAAACAGGGACTTAGAGAGACAAAACAGGGACTTACAAGTATAACAAAAACAGATGTAGAATGGAGACAAACATGGTCTTATAAAGGGGAGAAAAAACAGGGAATTAGAAGAGGGAGCAAAACAGGAACTTTTAAGTAGGGACTTAGAAATGAGACAAAACCAGGAACTTGGTAGGGGAGACAAACACAGAGACTAAAGGTGGAGCAAAAGAGGACTTAAAGAGGGACAAAAAAGGAACTTAAAGGGGGACAACCAGGGCCTTAGAAGGATGAGACAAAAACAGGGAATTAGAAGGAACTTTAAAAGGGAGACAAACATGGTCTTAGAAGGGGAGACAAAACGGGACTTAGAAGGGGAGGCAAAAACAGGAACTAATTCTCCCCTTCTGTTATAAGAAGGGATGACAAACAGGGTTTACTCTGTACAGGAGGTGATGGCAAAACAGGGACTTGTTTGTTAAAGGTTTGGCAAACAGGGACTGTTCTTGAAAGAAGAATGCAAAAGCAGGACAAATTGTTATAAGAAGGGATGGCAAATAGGGACTTATCTGTTATAAGAGATGAGGAAACAGGACTACTCTTATAGAAGGGATGGCAAAACAGACTTTTCTGTTAAAGTGACAAAATGGACTTACTTGTAAAGGAAGAGGCAAAAACACCAAGACTACTCTATAAGGATAGCTAAAAATAGGGACTACTCTATT
Source organism: Mytilus edulis (assembly GCA_019925275.1). Taxonomy (NCBI): domain Eukaryota; kingdom Metazoa; phylum Mollusca; class Bivalvia; order Mytilida; family Mytilidae; genus Mytilus; species Mytilus edulis. Next base: position 78,118,496 of record CM034350.1, on the reverse strand, counting down.
ATAAGAAGCGGATGGCAAAAAATAGGGACTACTATATTATTAGAAGAGGATGGCAAAAATAGGGACTTCTTTGTAATAGGAAGTGATGTAAAATAAGACTACTCTGTAATAAGGAGAAATGGCAAAAGCAGGGATTACTCTGTTATAAGAAAAGGTATATTTGGGGGGCAAAATGGAGGAGGAGGCAAATCTAGCAAAAAAGAGAGATCTCATGACAGGAAGGGATGCACTAAAAGAAATTTGGAGGGTAGCTGTTGGGTATTTGTGGCAATAGAGCATTATAGGACACAACACTGGGGAAAAGAAAAGAACTCATGACAAAATCTCATAGAGATATTACCCAAAAATGAAAGTATTTACAAGTTGAAGACTTTTGTACAGGGAAGGTCTAAAATCTAACAAAAATAATGAAAGGTCCAGTTTGTAAGCAGAAAATGAATAGAAAGAGGTAAACTAAAAGTGCTGAATATTATTAAATTAAATTTTAAAACAACTAACATTCAATGGCTGATATTTTCCCGGGGTAGTATAAATGTATTTAGTTGTAAAAATCACAGAACTACTTGATAATGTCGACATTTTGTTACTTGAAAATATTAGTTAGTTCTGTTACTGTGGTGCAGAGAGAGGTGCAGATGTTAATAGATTTTGTAAAATAAACTTTTTGAAAATGAATAATGTTTTTTTCCATATACTGGTATGTACAAATGTGCTTGTAAGTTATAAAAGAAGTTATTTGCTGCCATTTTGAACAGGTTTTAGATTCATTTTCATTAAGTTTATTTTTATTTTGTTATGGGAAATTGAAATAACACACATGCAGAAATTTTAAATGAAGGACAAAACCAAGTAGTTCTGTTAACACATTTTAATCAAATGATATTTTGAAGTGTTGTTTATTAAAAAAAATGTTAATTGTTTCTAAATATAGATTATATAATTTCATTATGGAAACAAATGAATAAAATATTTTAGCTTAAAAAAGGAATGTCAAGGAGGCCTTTTAGTTTATGGATTGACTATGTAGCATTGCCCTTACAACAAAATTGCTAATATTTATTTAAAAGATATAGAAAAACAGAAAAATTAAGCCTTGAAAATTCCAATTCCAATGCAGATTAGATTTAGAATGGAAACAGGGACTGTGTTAAAGAAACAACAACCCGATCATTGAGTAGGAAATAGCCAAAAATCTGGCACCCGGAGGCATGCTTCAGCTAGCCCAGAAACAAAAATGTATACAGCTAGATTGATGGGATAGAAAGCTGAAAGACAACAAATCTCTGATAACAGGACCAAAAAGCCTCAGATTGATATGAGAAACTGATTACAAAGATAGGGGAGACAACTATTGAGATTTTTAGGAAAAAGAGAAATTGTTCTGCTGGATTCAATAAGATTTTTAGAGCATAGAAAGTTTTCAACAAAATAAATACAAGCATTTTAAAACAATTAAAAAAACAAGTCTCTTTATTACATCAAGTTGATCTCTTTTTTGTATGATTATACACAGCTATAGCTATCTCTTTTTAAGTTATATACATTTCTCCTGTATCTGCACTATATATATAATTCTGTAAGGGGTCTGGATGGCAAAGTGGTCTAAGTAGTTGAATTACTGTATCACAAGCCTTACGTTGTGAGCTTGAATCTCACACTGGACAGCCAGGTGTGCACTTTACTACAATCTTGTAATTGGCTATGATTTTGAGTTTTTCTACCAAAGGTCTGTGGTTCTCCCCTGGCACTCTAGCTTCCTCCATGAAAAAAAATCACCGTCATAAAAAGCATGATAGTGTTGAAAAGTGGCATTTACCACCCAAATCAATCAATATAATTCTGCAAATTTCACTAGTTCTGTACAGAGTTGATCATGAAACTTTCATGTAGAAAAATAACACTTTTATCAATCAAATCTATATGGGCCAACTTTGCGTGCATTAACTAACAACAAAACTCAGTACTAATGTTCAGTATAGTTATGATGTTAACGCAACTCATTTGCATATTCCCTTTAAAATACATATGAGATATGAAATGTCCATATTACAATTTTACTCAAATTCCCAATTAATAACAATTCTAGAAGTATTTAATTCCTAATCAGTAGAATTATATCACAAGATGTCATTTATCTGTTAAGTCCATAAAAGCATTTACCAAATGCACATTTTTATTTGAAGATCTTGTCTCTTCAGGTGAAATGTGATTTGGCCATTGCTTTTACCTTTAATTATTTACAAGTATAGATAAAATACAAATATCTTTTTAGGACTATAACATGCTGTACATTTTTTTTTCTCGTTTTCTTTCTATTTACATGAAAAAGTATTCATGAAAATTTGGAGAGAAAAATTTTTGTGCCAATTGTTCAGAATTGTGAAAACAAGATTTTTAACACATTTCTGACCAGTAATTAACACTTGGTATTAATTTTAATTACAATGGTTTCAATATTTCAATGTTTTGTGAACAAAAATGCGCAAGGGCTTCTTGTAAAAGGCGTACAATATGCAGATTTATACATTGAAAGAGGTGCACAGCCTTTACACTTTGTAATAAGTTGAACAATGAATGTATGAAAAATGTGGTCCTGTATAAAGTTGATCACAATACATTAATATAGGAAAATAACACTTTTATCTATCAAATCTATATAGGGCCAACTTTATTTATATTAACTAACAACAAAACTCAGTAATTATGTTCAGTATGTGTATGATGTTGACAAACTCATTTGAAATTCCCTTTTGAATAAGACGTGATATGTTCATAAATTAGCGTGGTAAAGCGTTATTTTTGTGCAACGTTTTCTGCCATTATATTTCACATATTTTCATGTTTTGATGTTTTATTTCTCGTTTTCTGGTGTTTGGTTTGACATGCTTGCTTCGTGTTTCCCCTTATTTATGTTCTGTGTTTTGTGTTGGTACTCTTAATTTCTCGTGCTTGTCCAACAATTTGATTAAAAAGTTACCCAGGACTAATTTTCAAAGTCAGTCCGGTGATTGTTTTAAATTATGTGTTCCTAGGATATTAATTGCTATCAAATTATTACTATGAATACTATAAAAAAAAAATCTTAATCAGATGCAACTAGCGGATGCTTAGAGTTGACCACAGGATCTTCATGTCAATTAATTATGACTGCATGATCCTAAAGAACGTCTGAGTAATAACTTCTATTACTTTTTTCCTAAATATTAACAATTCAATATCTCGTGCTTCATTTTTCATGATTTTTATTTTCCATGCAACGTTTATGAGAATTTTATTTCACGTGTTTCCGTGTTGGTAGCCCCCTTTTACCACCCTCATATAACAATTTTACTCAATTGTGTTCAGTTCCACCTTTTTACCACCCTCATATAACAATTTACTCAAATTCCCAATTAATAACAATTCTAGAAATATTTTGAATTAGTAGAATTATATCACAAGATTTCATTTATCTTGTCCATAAAAGCATTGACCAAATTCACATTTTAATTTGAAGCTCATGTCTCTTCAGGTGAAATGTGATATGGTCATTGCTTTTACTTCATTTCAAAGTATGAATTTAACTTAATGAACTTCTTGTGAACAGTCATGCATTGATCATGGACATTCATGAACAGTTCATGATGGTTCATCAATTCATGAATTTCATCTGGCAGGGGATATAAAATAAAATTAAGTTCGTTGTAGGTTCATGAATATTCATGACATGTAACCAATTGTTTGCACTTAAAACCCGTGTGGTCATCTTTCTGACCGTTGACTCTCGCTATAGCCTAAGAAGAGACATGTGTATTCACTGATGCTTTAATATGAAATCGTAATTGTAATTAGGATATTATTGTTTTTATGTTTGTATTTGATACATACATGTAATATACAGAATTAAAGGTTATATGTAGTAGCACACCTATATTATGTTGTTTGTTCTTTCTTAAGGCCATAGAATATAATAACTTTATATTCGGACTAATGTAGTGAGGGAGAATATAAGCTTACATTATAACACTTCATTTCAATTTTTTATTTGCATTTGAATTTATCAGCAGACCTACCAAAACATGTACTTGTTTCAAGATACGAATAATAATTACTTGCACTGGATTCATTGTTATTTGTGAGATACAAATTTTCATGGATAAGGTGAACTATATCTTTGACAAAGTGAAATTTTCAATAGATATGTACATGATGTATGCAGACTTTGGCAAAACCAAGAAATGAAATATCCACAAAAACACAATGTTTCTTAATTGAAAAAAAAATTGATAACCACAAAAAAAAAAGAATCCATGTAGTATTCTTCTGATTATCATGGAAAGATATCCATGAAAATAAGAAAGATCTGCTTCCAGTAATGACATTCATCAAAACATGCACTTTAATAAGTCATGATATGAATGGGATAAATATATATTCAGTTTTACACTTTCCTCTGAATACTATCAATTCAAAAATTATTGTGTGGATTTATTCTTGCAATTTTTGAAGGATGAACAAGAATGGGATTGGGATTTCAGGAAAATTTGCACACAGATATGTATATCAAATATCAGAATGAAAGTTCTTTTTATTAAGACACTCACTAAGTGACATTATTCGCAATGACAATAAAATGTAGTTTCTGTATGACGATAAGAAAAAGGCTGATTTTGAGGAATCACGTTAAAAAAAATGAATAAGGTAACAGATAATTATTTTAGACTTCTGACTAAACACGTAAGGTTATTATTACAAATCTCGATAAAATTTTAATCAATAAGACGCTAAAGGTAGCCGAAAAATGACTGTTTGATGTGTGAAGGTTAAGGGCATTTCAACCCTCATGTCTGGTTAAGAAATATTGAACACAGGTAGTACATCTGATGTGCATGCTGAAGACCAATACCTTGCTCACATCATTATACATCTTTTTAATTTGATCGAACATAAGATATCTCCTCAGTGCAAAAGTCCTTTCTCCTATCAGCCAGCACTATTGTCTCTCAGTTCAACAGTACAAATAGACAATTTTCATATTACTGAGATTTGACTCAGGATTATGTATTTTTTCAACAGGTTACCTATCCTGTGGTAGGACATCTAGGTACATAATGTACTTTGTCAGCTAAGAGCATTTTTTGGATGCAATTGGGGGGGGGGGGGGGATAACTGTATTCAGACGATATGGCTTTGTAGAAATTTTTATTTTTGCACTTACAGGGTAGGTTTTTATGGTGTATGTATGTCATGTAATTATGGTTCCTTAATTGATTCTAGATTCACGACACTATATGTTTGATTTAAAAAAACACACATTCTATTTAATAAACATTCAAATTCTTATTTGTCAATCACCATATTATTTCCATTTCAAGTACATATGTATCAGATTTTCAAAGTGCTTGAACTAAAGTAAAAATATTGTCACTTGAAGAAACATACCGGTACTTATTCCAGGTAAAATGAAAATATACTGCTAGTTTTAAAATTGGGAAAAAATGAAACACAATTCATTATATCTTCTGACAGTACAAAGTTAGTTGACATGCAGTTAAAGATAAGTGCATAGATACTGGTAAATATGATAACTTAACCCTTGGTGCCTCTGCAAGTCAGAATACTTGGACATCAGCAAACGAAGAATTATGTTATCACAATGACCACTGTTAGTATGCAAGTGATTGGATTAAACTGTATACAGATATAATGAATTATTCAACATTCAACATATGAAGCTTCTGAAAATCTGAATTTATAATACTTTCAATTTTTTAAAGTTGAAATGTTTTTTTTCAAAAGCCCCTACCATTTGTTTACACAGAACATAGAATCAGTTAAGGAATTGTGTAGGTCAATTGGTCTAAGACTGGTTTCTGCTTCCATAGTTAAACACTGCTGATTGAATGTAACAAAGAATTAAAAAACAATCTATATAGGTCACTCATGACAATTCTTACTCTATATATCAGTTATCTTCTCAATGTTATCTTGTTATTTCACAAATATGCACAGAATTTTTTTTTTTTTCACAACATGGAGTCTTTCTTTCTGGAATCAAAACAAAGAAACTATAAACCAATAAGATGGAAGGTTTATTCACACACCAACCAATGAAATTATATGTTTTACCCATGTTTAGGTTGAGAACCCTTAGGCTTTTTCTTTAAAATCTTTTTTTTTCCTTTGGCAATTTTGATCTCTGCTCAAGTTCAATTACAGATGTCTGATTGTTTCAATTATTACATTTGAATGGAACTTTAATAGCTAAAACTGTGAGATATATTGAAAAGTTATAATAATAATGATAATAATAATAAAAATCATTATTATTATGATGCTATGCAGAGATTCAGTACAAACTTTTGCTTTCACCTTTTTTATTCAACCATACAGAATTTGCAGTACATCAAAGTTTTGTATGCATAATAATATTCCCTGAAGAAAGCACTATTATATACTATGAAATGAAAATTCACCAACTTGCTCTTCAATAACCTAAGCTGCTTGATAGGTGGTACTATTCAACCTATTATTAGCTGTAACACATTCGATTTTTCTCAGCAAAACTTTTTCAGGGTTTCAAGGATTTTTCAAGTAAATGCAATTAATATAAAATTCTAATTTGATTTTTCAGGAACAACCAAAACCAAAGTTTGGTAATGATGGACATGACCTTTGTCATGGTGGTATGTTCAAGGATTTCCAAAAGAAACACCAGAAATTTTATTCAACTGAAGACGGTAAGCAATTGATTTTATAACTGTAGCCAATTGTAGAGTGTGGAATGTATTTGGATTATTTGAGAGATTTGTGCAATTGATATGATTATTTGTCATCTTGCAACACGTGGTTCTGAGACAGAAATACAAGCTAGGTGTCCATCTGTCTGTCCATTCTTTAGTCTGGTCTTGTTAGTGCTTTCACTTCTCCAATACTGGCCAGATTTTTATGAAACTTGTATCTTAGCTTTATATCAGCAATGTCTTTGATGAGCTTGGTTATCAGCACTGATCAGTTATTTAAAAAAGAATCATACCCATAGAAAACATTAATTAATATATGCAAAATTGCATTGTATGCGCTATTATATATTCAATTCTTGCCAAAGAGTTATGCTGCTTGGAAACATTTGTTATATGGAAAATTGCATTGTTAGCCCTATCATGTGTACAATTTTTGCCAGATTTATATGCAACTTGTATCATAGTTTATATTAGCAATGTCAAGTTAGATAATCAGTGCAGATCAGTTAATTTTAAAAGAGTTTGGCCTCTTGGAAACAGAAATTATATCCCTTCTTTAATAAAGTAAAACCTCTGCTTTTAAAAAGTGGGGATATACTAATTTATCTCTGTCTGTCTGTCTGTCCATCCCTCCATCCATCCATCAGTCAGTCCATTTGTCCATCCAAGGAATTTTTCTCAGCCAGGCACTACATCGTTAAGATTTCTCAAATTGGATATAGGGTTAACATAAGTCAGCCAAACAGTGTGATGCTTTTTCAAAGTCATCACTCAACAACTTCCTAATTACCGAAATATTTGGGCTGAGGGATCATCAGTGAGCAGTTGCTCGCAGTTTGACTTGTTATTTTGAAAAATTGCGTTGTTAACACTCTCATGTGTACAATTCTTGCCAGAATTTATGAAATTTATATCAGCAATGTTTGCAACAATTTCACTAGTGAGTTTATTTCGTTAACAGAGGAGAAAAAAAGATTTGGTATTTTCTGTGAGAATATGAAAACTGTCAGAAAAATCCAAGAGAAAGAACAAGGAACTGCAGTGTATGGAGCTACAAAGTTTGCTGATTTGACAGGTAAGATTTGTATTTTTACCTGCATGCCAAAGGCAAAAGCACATCTAGTAGCCACTTGTGTCAACCCTTACAAAAGACCTTGGGTAGAAATTTTTTGTCCAAGTTTTTCCTGTTTGCGGATAGTTTGAAATTTTAAAACTTTAATTGTACATGAAAAATTGTCATACTTTTCTTAATTTGAAAAGGGACGGTCATGACTGGTATTGGTATTGTTTAGTGAGGTATAAAGGACAAGCAAGACATATACTTAAGTGGGAATGTTTTTGGTCTAAAGGGCAAGGTTATATCTGACTCCTGTTATACAAGACAAAACAATGTGATGATGTGAGAGTATCTCAGTTTTAAAAAACCAAGAGGGTTTCATTATTTTAATGATCATAAGTTCGATAAAATTTAAATCCAAATAGAAGTCAAAATAGAACAAAGCCCAGATACAAAACTATTGGTCGTTTTCTTGTCCAATATGATAATATAAAGGTAACAATTTAAAATTTTAGAGAAGGAATTCAAGAAATATACTGGAAAGAAATGGAATCTGATAAAGAATACCAACAAAGACATGAAACAAGCTTTTATCAGACCAAGATCAATCCCAGAATCCTTTGATTGGAGAGATCACAATGCAGTCTCTGATGTGAAGAATCAGGTATTCAAAATCAGACCAGTTTGTCATATTCTGATCTGTATGCTGGCTTTTTACAAAGATTTTAGATATTTTCTATCTTTGATCCTGAACTGTTTGATAACAATGACAAAAACCTTTCAGTAAAGCTGAAGAGTTAGGAAACTGATAAACTAGAATGGCCTTTTGGTTATATTTATGATCTCTTTTCATACAGAATAACCATAGTTACAGATATTAATAACAATTTATATTGAATTTTTCACAATAGCAATTACTATTATTTTTTTTTAATATAAGGGATAATGGTTTATCTATATGATCCAGTGTGACCTTCCATGGAAATATGAGGTATGGAAACCATTTGTTCTGAGTTTTAGAGTCATCAAAATAAACAAAATATTATTTAAATGGTTATCCGTTTAATCTTAGAAATGATGAAGTAATTTTAATGTAATGCTTAAATTTGAAAAAATAAAAGATCTTATAAACTTGAAATAAAGCATTTGCTTTTTTTCAGGGAAGTTGTGGATCATGTTGGGCTTTCTCTACAACAGGCAACATAGAGGGACAGTGGGCAATACAGAAGAAACAACTGGTATCTTTATCAGAACAGGGTAAGCTATGAAAGTGTAGGGTGTTATGAATTCCTGTAAAGCTGATTCTTATTCCAACAGCTTATTAAAGTTTTTCATGAAGTTAACTAAAAGTGCAGAAATAACTTGTGGAACAATTATGAAAGTATTAAAAGTTTCAAAACCAATTTTTTATCAATATTTAAATCAATAACTAAATATAAAAATTATTTTGAATTTGACATTTTCCCCACTTGAATAAATTGTCAAGCTATAGATTAGTCATTGTTATGGTAAAAGTACTCCTAAAGTCTGGTGATAGATCAATGTTCTTACTGAAGGACGTTAAAGGTCAAGTATTTTGGATTCCTGAATCTGTCTTATCTTTCAACATGTGGTTAAATTCAGATTAGAATTACATGTATGTATGCTTGTGCACTTTGTCAACTGGAGTACATGTATTATCAGAGGTGAATACCTCTTGTTGTCCTGAAATAGTTTACGTGGAAATTCCATTCATAAGTGAATAAATTTATAATGAGATTGCAAGAATAAGATCAAGTTGAATATCGGCATTTAATATTTAAATAAAGTTTTTCTTTTTAAAAAAAATGACAATTCCAGTAGTCTTCTAATATAGGACATTTGTGTTTAAAAATTGGCATACATAAAGAGATGAAAGTGAATGTACTAATGAGCATGTGACATATTGTCCTCATATCTAGATACAGTGATGATAAGGTGAAAGTTTGGACTTGATTCAAGATATTTGAACGTCAAGGTCTGCCGAGTCTGGTCAAGGATATGTGTACTGCAGATCAGTCAAACCATTTCTCCCTTTTTTAAGCCCCATTTATGGGCATTATGTTTTCTGGTTTATGGATTCGTTTGTCTTTCCATTGTCCCGCTTCAGTTTAAAGTTTTTGGTCAAGATAGTTTGTTGATGTAGTTGAAGTCCTATCAACTTGAAACTTCTTACACATGTTCCTTATGATATGATTTTCTAATTTAAATGCCAAATTAAAGTTTTGACCCCAATTTCACGGTCCACTGAACATGGAAAAATGATTCTGCGATTGTAGAATCTGTGTACTATAGACACATTCTTGTTTTTTAATTAATTAAAAGGAGCCAACAATCCTCTGACAAGTGAAATGTCTAGAGGTAAATTGCAATTAATCACTAAAAAATTCATACTAGAAAAAATAATCCCATCAGTTTTAATAATTCTGAAAGTTATGAATGCCTATTGTAAGAAAATTGCTGTCATGAAGGCATGATACTCCCTTCCTTCATTAGTCTTCTACTCCGTGATGTTTAAGGAGGGTCTGGCATAGTCCATAAACATTAGTCATATTTGAAATGTAGAAGTAATTGTATGAACAAAGTTCCATAACTCTAAATTTGCAAAAATGAAAATTGTAATAATCCAGAGATATAGATTAACATTTGTATACAAATTTCATAAGGTTCTGTTTGAGAATGTTTTCTAGTTATGCAGAGTGTAGAAACTTATATATTTTATATGAACAAAGTTATTTAAAACTGAAAATTTAAAGTGAAGGTTTATGATTCACTGTCATAAGTAAGCTCAAGTGCATAAGTAGACTATCCAGAATTGGCACTTTAAGATTGTCATTGACTTTTTTGTATCTTAGTTATTTGTTTACAAATAAGTTTCATCAGAGAATGAAAGAAATTACAATGTTGTTGTTTTTTGTTTAATTTTATTTGGAAACAAAATATGACCATTACCGTTAATGTAAAAACTAAGAATATGGGATATCCATCCATGACACAAAATAAGTACATGCACACCAAAAAAGTACACAAAAGCAAAGGAACAGCGCTTTTATTGCTGTTCTTCATGTTGAAGCCACAGTGAGGCCTACAAATTGATCTAAAAAAAATTGACACCTCACTGCAGGTTGAAGATGGCCTCTAGCAACTGTTTGAAAAATGATTCTGATAGACTTTGTAAGAAGTATCACCACCAAATATGGCCTGGTCAAAAAAGAACATACTGAAAAATTAGTTCATATTTAAATCAAAATAGTTTCTTCACACAGGCGTAAATATAAAATTAAGTAGAATATATAGATGCTATTAAGGTATCAAATGTAGTTGAATGCTAGTTTTGATTGACTAAAGTACTCTTTACGTATTCTCATAACTCTAATGTATGCATATTAATGAAATATGTAACCATTGAGATTGTTATATTAAATGCCCTATTTGTAATTATTTCCAGAATTGGTGAGCTGTGATAAAGTAGATCAAGGATGTGAGGGAGGATTACCATCCAATGCCTACAAGGAAATTGAAAGACTAGGTCAGTACAACAAATACATTTTTTTACAACCTTTGCTGGCTATAAAGCCCTTGCAAGGTCGGTTAGGTCAGTAATCATTGAGAGTTGTGCTATTTATACAACAGCCAAGTTTTCATAACTTCTAGATATTTTATTTAATCAGTAGACATGTTGAAAAGGTCTTAACAAGCTTTTCTGTCATATTTTTCAAAATAAAAACTCACACTCAACTTTATATAAGAAATGTTATGACTTATGATTCTGAAAGTGTATGTTGATTTATAACATGTATTACTAGGTGGACTGGAGACAGAATCAGAGTACAAGTATGATGGAGTTGATGAAAAGTGCACCTTCAACAGATCTGATGCCAAATTTTACGTCAACGGCTCATTGTCTATATCCAGTGATGAGAAAGGTAGGTTAATGTCAACATGATATAAGTTAATGTGCACTATCTGATGGATGTCTTAGTTTACTTCATTAGCTAAATTTCAATATCTTGTGGGGTTGGTAGAGATTTTAAAAATAACTCAGCGATTACTAATGAAAATTAATTAGGGCCCCGCCTTTAGGCTGGTCGCCCTATAGTGATCAGTCTGTCCGTCCGTCTGTCTGTCTGTCCATAACACTTTAACTTTGTGTCCGCTCCATATCTAGAGAACCATTATGATTTCATACTTTATACTTTACATGTTTATTAACCAACACCAGAGGGTGTGTCATGATGTATGTACAACTTCCTAGGTCAAAGGTCAAGGTCAAAAACTTTGGTTTCAGTTGACAACCCCATGTTCTGTGGTGAAGATCATGTCCCCTCCATATCTAGATAACCGTTATGATTTCAAAGTTTATACTTGACATCCATTTTAACCACCACCAGAGGGCGTGTCATGATGTATGTACAACTTCCTACGTCAAAGGTCAAGGTAAAAAAAACTTTAGTTTCAGTTGACAACCCCGTGTCCTGTGGTGAAGATCATGTCCGCTCTATATCTTGAGAACCGTTATGATTTCAAATATTATACTTGACATCCGTTTTAACCAACACCAGAGGGTGTGTCATGATTTATGTACAACTTCCAAGGTCAAAGGTCTGTCTGTCAAAGGTCTGTCCATCGCTTACAAATTTGATCCACACTATATTTTGAGAGGACAGCTGTTATTATTTCATACTTTATACCTGACAAACATTTTCAACTTAACATATATATTAACCATCACCAGAGAATGTGTTATAATGTATGCATCCTAGGTCAAAGGTCAGTCCGTCGGTCTGTCCATCCGTTCGTTGTTCTTAACAAATTGTGTCCGCTCTACCTCTCGAGAACAGTTAATATTTCACACTTTATACTTGGTGGTTCATAATATATTGAAGGCATAATTCTAAAAATATGTGACAAATATCAATTGGGCAGCACCTTTAAACTTATTGTTCAAACATCAATCCATATATTCAGAAGTCACCTTAGAGTAGTCAACAATGAGTTCACATCATGCAGTCAAATCACTATTATACTATGAAAGTAAGTTGAGAATATTTATCAGTTTTAACTTAAAATCTTAGAATAAAATCACACATGAGACTATGTAATAACTTCAAATAATGCTTCATATCAGATTATCCTTACAACTTATTTACCCCACATTATTGACAGCGGGGCCCACAGAGATGGCTCCCATCTCAATGGTATCTAGTTAACAGAATTACTAGAGTAAAAGGGATCTTCTTAAGGGCAATTTTAACATGCCTCAGTTAATGTCAAGGTCAACATGCACATAATGTAGTCAAGGTCTTCCAAATTACCGGTAAGGTGAATCAATGTCAAGGTTAAAACATCAAGAACTCATTATCTCTGTCGACTGAATTTAAGGAGATATTATGAATTCATCCATTAAAGGGAAAATTCACGATTTTTTACTTATGGTTTAAATATGTTCATTATGACATAATATATATATTCACAAAGTTTTATCGCTATATGTGCAGTAATAAAGGAGAAATTCAATATTTAATGAAAAAATATTAACTACTTCCTGTAGGTCGTGACGTTTTCTCCTGGTTTTTGCATGCCGGGATTTAAAAAACAATCTTGGTTTTTAATGATATTTTAACGTAATCGTAAGCGCGCCGATGACTTATGCTTTATCTAATAACCATCCGATAATAAGAAGATAAAACGCACATACGTTCAATTGTACATATTCATGAGATAAATTTTCTATGTTAAACGTATATATTCGAATTATTTTTGTAGACAACACAAAAAGTTATAAATTGATTTTTAATTAATGTATTTTCGGACTGATAAGGTGAACAAAGTAAAGTACAATAATCTGTAAAGACAATATGTTTGGTGTACTCTTATTGACCTTTTACTATCTCTGCTATGACTTGGTTGATACGATGTGTGTATTCACGGTTCTGTAGCAATACTCGTAGATGGCTTGTTGAAAGGTAAATTGTTATTTGCATTTCGATATTTAACCACGCCTCTCGGGCACACCTTGCCAGGTGTGACTGTCTATTCGGATCAGTGAATTATAAGACAAGGGGAGCATCCAATACACATATTTAAAATATATATTCAAGTTGGTGACAAATAAAAATTGATCGCCGTGGAATTATTTAACTATGTTTGGTGCTATTATTTATTTGAATTCAAATAAGTTAATTTACTAAGAAATACACAATTTTGGGTGAAAGACGGGAAACTTAATTCATATGTCCGATTGAAATGATTTACACCTTTTGTCCTTGATTGATGTCTAATAAATAGGAGAACTTAGAAATTATAAATAGCTTTACCAAAGTATTTTAATTTGTCTCTATTAGGCAAATAAATCAATGAGAACACTTAGATTTAGACTTTTTAAAAGCCACGTACAAATTAATAACTGGAACTCACTGAAGATAACTCTACCGAAGCGGAATATAATATGAACGAATAAAGAAAAAATACTTTTGTACTTGAGAAGTCTTAAAACCTTGACAGCAAATTTAAGGTCTTCTTGGAATGGAATCGAAAAATTACGAATAGATATTCTTTATTAAGTGTGAAAAACGTCAACCAAATTTAATCATAATCGGGGACGTCCTTATTAAAGTAGTCTTCGTCTCACAACGTATAATACTTAATAACTATTTGACCAAAGATGTTTAAAAACAAAAGACAACGAATTTAATGTCATCTTTCCCTATTTTTGAATGTAATTATAAGTCTGTTCAACTGGCAAGAATACCCCTAAAGCGGACAAATATCTGACAAGCAGTTTATTCTTTAAATTTGCTGTCATTGAATATCAAGAAAGAAAATAAATCCCGAAAATGATTTGAAACTTTAATACTCAATAGCTTTCCTAGAAAATATTCACATCCCTCGGGGATTATTAGTGTACGTCCAGTTGCATATGTCGGAACAGTTGTGGTGATGACGAATTTCTTTCTTTATTCGAGAACAATCTAATTGATATATAAATCTGTGATTTTACTATGTTCATAACTTCGATGAACCAAAGCAAGTTATAGATCGACCTGTATTTAAATCAAATTGGTCCTCTTCTTCTTCTTCTTCTTTTGGCATACAATAGTCTATCGAATTGGATGATTACATACTGTTGGTATACGTGGACTAGTCTATTTACAAAACTTTTACCCCAATTTGCACAAAATGTATGTTTTTTCTTATGTTCAATGTATACATGTATATATTTTAAATTGCGCTGTAGTTCCGTAACTTTCTATCCGGGCGTATAAACGAATCGTCGACAAGTGCGCACATTTTTTTAATCAACATTTCTGGAATGATCCAACTATGTCCTTTACTATTGACAACGAGTAAATATTACATTGTCCTAGAGACATATAATACAATTATATGTCTCTGATTTTCCCCAAATTAACCCTTAGAAAAAATACGTATATTTGTATATCTTCAATTTTTTTTTTATAAATAATATTCTTTACACCAGAAATTTTATTTATAAACAAGCGTATGAGTTAAGTAATGACTAGTATATTATATCACTTTCGGACACGCAAGATAAAGATGTATATTATACATGCACCTGATAGTTCAAAATGGAAAGTTATAAGTTATCGGCCGTGTACACTGATCAATACCTACAGAAGTGAAACGATGCATGAACTTGCAGGCCCGACAGGAAATCGCTTGAATACCTGGTCGTGTCACCTTACACCCCTCACAATACCTTTGGGAGTAATAACTTAAGCCATGCGGGTGATCAATGGAGCGAAGATCCTAATTTATTTGAATAAAGTATATTACTATAAAGAATTATGAACGAATTAGATTTTCGAAAACAATTTTCACGGAACTCTTATTTATGATTTGAACTTTGACTTTTTAACTAATTCCAATATTAACAATTTAAAAATAACAGACTATATGGTTATTAAAAATATAAGAACATTTTCCGAATCAAGTTAGTTAGTCAGATAAAACAACCGTACGATTGACAAGATATCGACACGTAATTACGACAACATCGGTTACTGTAGTTTTGTTTCTTTATGGTTTATAGACATATCGTGATTTTTATTTGGACAAGATAACAAAATGGCGGAATGCAAAGAACTGATACTCAAAATTTAAAATCGATGGTGATCTCTTATCTAGCGGAATAAAACTTTAATATTTATAAATTTGAGCATTTTTATACAGAATGGACATAATATGAATTTTTGATTTTTTTGCGAAGTTTCCCTTTAATATTAAACAACAACCCAACAAAAAAAAATAACCAAAAGTCACATGATGAGACCATATGTCAAGCTCTTAATCATCTTGAATCAGTTTGAAATAAATTTAATGTAAGCAACATAAAATTTACCATTAACATTCAATTCTCTGAATTTTGTGAATTTTGTCAAGATTAAAACACAGCCAATATGATATAACTAAATCTTCAAATCTGTAGGAAGGTCAAGATTTAATGTCAAGTTTATGTAGCTATTGGCAATAAAAGAAGTAGAAAAAGTATACTTAGATAATCAGGAGATCAACGCAAATATGAGATCTTTTTACTATGTATTAAGCTTTATTATATAAACAGATTTATTGATCTTGTTATAGGAAGAAGTTTATTGTATAACTAAAAATCATATGAATTGTTTTATTTTTATGCCCCGCCTACAATAGTAGAGAGGCATTATGTTTTCTGTTCTGTGCATCCGTTCACTCCATTCTGTTCCTCTGTCCCACTTCAGGTTAAAGTTTTTTGTTTAATTTTGACCCCTATAACATGGTAGAAAATGAAAGTTCAATTTTCAGGTTAAAGTTTTTGGTCAAGGTAGTTTTTGATGAAGTTGAAGTCCAATCAACTTAAAACTTAGTATACATGTTCCCTATGATACAATCTTTCTAATTTCAATGCCAAATTAGATTTTTGACTCCAATTTCACAGTCCACTGAACATAGCAAATGATAGTGAGAGTGGGGCATCCCTGTACTGGGGACACATTTCTTGTTATTTTGTGGTTCCATAACTGATGCATTGTAATGAATGTTTTACTATTTTTCAGAAATGGCACAATGGTTGTATGAAAATGGACCTATATCTATTGGTATCAATGCTTTTATGATGCAGGTAGGAAATTAAAAAAAAACTTTGATGCTAATCTGTAAGTATGTACCGTATGCTCAGAAACCACTATACTGTCTATACCTGGCAAAATCTTATTTGTTATTTTAAAAGATATCAGCAACATCATTTAGAATTGTTCATTTAAAATTAGTTCCATCTATATTAAAAGACACTATCAGCATAAGTGTGACCTATCACAAAGTTGTTTCTGGTAAGTGTTTAATTATAAAAAAAAACAAGAGTGCACACGCTGAAATGTCTCGCCTTCTGTACTAATCATTGATATTATGTTGATAGTCCTAAGTATAAAGCTTTATTACAACTGTCCCATTAACTTAACATTAATCAAGATAACTAAACAAAGACCAATGAACCTTGAAAATGAGGTCACGGTCAGATGAACCATGCCAGGCAGACATGTACAGCTAACAATGCTTCTATACAACATATATAGTTGACCTATTACTTATAGTTGAAGAAAAATAGACCAAAACACAAAAACTTAACACTGTGCAATGAACCGTGAAAATGAGGTCACGGTCAAATAAAACCTGCACGACTGACATAAAGATCATAAAATATTTCCATACACCAAATATAGTTGACCTATGGCATATAGTATTAGATAAAAAGACCAAAACTCAAAACTTAACTTTGACCACTCAAGCATGATAATGAGGTCAAGGTCACATGACATCTGCCCACTAGACATGTACACCTTACAATAATTCCATACAACAAATATAGTAGACCTGTTGCATTTAGTATGAGAAAAATACACCAAAACACAAAAACTTACTATAACCACTGAACCATGAAAATGAGGTCAAGGGCAGATGACACCTGCCAGTTAGACATGTACACCTTACAGTCCTTCCATACACCAAATATACAAGCCATATTGCTTACAGTATCTGAGATATGGACTTGACCACCAAAACTTAACCTTGTTCACTGATCCATGAAATGAGGTCGAGGTCAAGACAAAACTGTCTGACAGAAATGAGGACCTTGCAAGGTACACACATATAAAATATAGTTATCCTATTACTTATAATAAGAGAGAATCCAACATTACAAAAAAATTGAACTTTTTTTTCAAGTGGTCTCTGAACCATGAAAATGAGGTCAAGGACATTGGACATGTGACTGACGGAAACTTTGTAACATGAAGCATCTATATACATAGTATGAAGCATCCAAGTCTTCCACCTTCTAAAATATAAAGCTGTTAAGAAGTGAGCTAACACCGCCGTAGCCGCCGCTGCCGGTTCACTATCCCTATGTCGAGCTTTCTGCAACAAAAGTTGCAGGCTTGACAAAAATACTGATCCTATGTAAAGTTCAAGGGGCCTTGTAGGAGGGTTAACAATTTTCCATTACAGTTGGGAACTATTGTGCAGTATCAATTAACTCTTAACACTACAAACAGGAATTATATTTAATATAAGTTTTGTTACAATTACATATACATTAAGCTAATATTTAGTATTGATCAGTAGCAGTCTTATAAATATAAACATTCTTATTTCAGTTTTACATGGGAGGCATCTCACATCCCTGGAAGATATTCTGTAACCCTAAGGAGTTAGATCATGGTGTACTCATTGTAGGATATGGTGTTGGTAAGTTGAATTTAGATACACATGTTCTTTTGTCACTTTAAAAAGTAAAATACTTTCAACTCCTCCCACAAAAAGCCAGATCATGGTGTTCTTATTGATGGTTATTGGGTTTGTTTGTCAAAGGTCAAATACTAGCAGCTCTTCTAAAACTTACATCTACAATCTGTCGATACCTGTAACATATTTATGTATGTGCCTGTCCCAAGTCAGGAGCCTGTAAATTCAGTGGTTGTGGTTTGTTTATGTGTTTCGTTTTTTCATTCATTTTTTTACATAAATAAGGCTGTTAGTTTTCTCATTTGAATTGTTTTACATTGTCTTATCAGGGCCTTTTATAGCTGACTATGCGGTATGGGCTTTGCTCATTGAAGCCGTACGGTGACCTATAGTTGTTAATGTCTGTGTCATTTTGGTCTTTTGTGGATAGTTGTCTCATTGGCAATCACACCACATCTTCTTTTTTATATTAGATTCAATCTGTGACTTGGTCAAAATATCTATCTTTTGAAGATTTACAAGTAAGATAAACATTTTCTTTTATCTGATTAACTATCTAATGTGTAAACTAAATATATGTATATAAATACTTATGGAAAAAAAACAATGTCACTTTAATTTTTAAGTTGTTCCTTCAGTCGAAATCGTTCTTTTAATGCTTGAATATAATTAGTTTTAATACCTGAAAGTTGTGTGTGCACTTTTTAACCGGATTTTTGTGACAAAAATGTCGGTTATTGATTTGGGGATGCTCGGCGGGCGGGTGGGCGGTCGGGCGGGCAGCAATCAAATGTTGTCCGTGCATTAACTCATGAACCATTCAACCAAAGCTTTTTAAATTTTAATATGTTGTTACTGACAACTAAATGAAGGTCAAGTTTAATAATGGCGATTTTGACTTTTACCGTTCAGGAGTTCTGGTTCTTGAAAGATTGAAAAATGGCGTTTCCAGTAGTGTCCGTGCATTAACGCATGAACTGTTCTACCAAAGCTTCCCAAATTTTAATATGTTGTTACTGATGACAAAATGGAGGTCAAGTTCAATAATGACGATTTTGACTTTTACCGTTCAGGAGTTATGGTTCTTGAAAGATTGAAAAATGGTGTTTCCAGTCGTGTCCATGCATTTTCTCATGAACTGTTCAATCAAAGCTTTTTAAATTCTAATATGTTGTTACTGATGACAAAATAGTGGTCAAGTTTAATAATGATGATTTTGACTTTTACCGTTCAGAAGTTGTGGTTCTTGAAAGATCGTAAAATGGCGTTTCCAGTCGTGTCCGTGCATTTACGCATGAACTGTTCTACCAAAGCTTCCCAAATTTTAATATGTTGTTACTGATGACTAAATGGAAGTCAAGTTCAATAATGACGATTTTGACTTTTACCATTCAGGAGTTATGGTTCTTGAAACATTGAAAAATGGTCTTTCCAGTTGTGTTCATGCATTTTCTCATGAACCATTCAACCAAAGCTTTTTAAATTCTAATATGTTGTTACTGATGACAAAATAGAGGTCAAGTTTAATAATGATAATTTTGACTTTTACCGTTCAGATGTTGTGGTTCTTGAAAGATCGTAAAATGGCGTTTCCAGTCGTGTCCGTGCATTTACGCATGAACTGTTCTACCAAAGCTTCCAAATTTTAATATGTTGTTACTGATGACTAAATGGAAGTCAAGTTCAATAATGACGATTTTGACTTTTACCATTCAGGAGTTATGGTTCTTGAAACATTGAAAAATGGTCTTTCCAGTTGTGTTCATGCATTTTCTCATGAACCATTCAACCAAAGCTTTTTAAATTCTAATATGTTGTTACTGATGACAAAATAGAGGTCAAGTTTAATAATGATAATTTTGACTTTTACCGTTCAGAAGTTGTGGTTCTTGAAAGATCGTAAAATGGCGTTTCCAGTCGTGTCCGTGCATTTACGCATGAACTGTTCTACCAAAGCTTCCCAAATTTTAATATGTTGTTACTGATGACTAAATGGAAGTCAAGTTCAATAATGACGATTTTGACTTTTACCATTCAGGAGTTATGGTTCTTGAAACATTGAAAAATGGTCTTTCCAGTTGTGTTCATGCATTTTCTCATGAACCATTCAACCATTCAACCATTGTTACTGATGACTAAATGGAAGTCAAGTTCAATAATGACGATTTTGACTTTTACCGTTCAGGAGTTATGGTTCTTGAAAGATTGAAAAATGGTGTTTCCAGTCGTGTCCATGCATTTTCTCATGAACTGTTCAATCAAAGCTTTTTAAATTCTAATATGTTGTTACTGATGACAAAATAGAGGTCAAGTTTAATAATGATGATTTTGACTTTTACCGTTCAGAAGTTGTGGTTCTTGAAAGATCGTAAAATGGCGTTTCCAGTCGTGTCCGTGCATTTACGCATGAACTGTTCTACCAAAGCTTCCCAAATTTTAATATGTTGTTACTGATGACTAAATGGAAGTCAAGTTCAATAATGACGATTTTGACTTTTACCATTCAGGAGTTATGGTTCTTGAAACATTGAAAAATGGTCTTTCCAGTTGTGTTCATGCATTTTCTCATGAACCATTCAACCAAAGCTTTTCAAATTTTAATATGTTGTTACTGATGACAAAAAAGAAGTCAAGTTCAATAATGATGATTTTGACTTTTACCATTCAGGAGTTATGGTTCTTGAAAGATCGTAAAATGGTGTTTCCATTCACGTTGTTGCATTTACTCACGAACCATTCAATCTAAGCTTTTCAAATTTTAATATGTTGATACTGATGACAAAATAGAGGTCAAATTTGATATTGACAATTTTTACTTTCACCAATCATCAGTAATGGTTCTTGTGATATTGCCAGGACACAAATAAATGCTAATAAATCCGGTTTGCTGTCTTTGTGACAGCCTCTTGTTAAATTTGAATCAAACTTTATTATCCATTCAAAGAGAGTATTTCCTTTGTGTTTTGTTTTATTGTAACCAAACATTATTTTTGTAGATGGAAGCAAACCCTATTGGATAGTGAAAAACAGCTGGGGACCAAACTGGGGAGAAAAGGTATGATAAATCCTATCTGTAGCATTAGTGTGTTCCATTACTGTAAATTCAGAAATTAATGTGAGGTTTTTATTATTGCAAAAAATGCGACAGAGTTGTAAACGCTATAATTTAAACTCGCATTTTGAAATATTTTATATGAATTAAACAGAATTTGTCTCAAAATCGTAAAAATTAAAATTGCATTTAAGTCTTAAATGACAAAATCGCAATCATAAATGCATGCAATAAATAATTTCTGAATTTACAGTATTCACTAAAACAGGATAGACAGTTTAGAATTATGATTAAAGGATTAACTATTTCATTCTATATATATTATATATGTCAATTTGTTTTGATTTTTTTCACTCTATTTTCTTAGATGATGATGATAGATTGCTGCTTAACAGCGGCAAATGAATATGCATACTCGGGACGAGAACATATTAACTTTATATGAATATTAACCATGTTGTTCTAGGCTGACACTTAATGTGCTAGTTCTCAAGTATAGTCCCCAGGAAGACAAGTTACTTTACCTGGAAACCTCATTTTGACTCCAAACTGTCAAGTTTTTGCTCGTACTGCTCAATGCCACATGCTTAGCAGAGAAGCAGCAAGTGTTTCATTATTTTAATGCCTACCTTTTTTTTTTTTTTAATTACTTGCAGGGATATTACCTTGTATATCGTGGAGATGGAGTCTGTGGACTAAATACTATGTGTACATCAGCTATTGTTAAATAAAGAAGTTTGATCCAACTTACCAGTACTGTTTCTGTGATTCAAATATATATAATTTTTCACTGTACATGTATAAACACAAAGACGATTTAAATACCGGTAGATATTTTGTCCATTTTTGTTTGTGAAATTTGTATCATATGTTTAAGTTTATTTTTGGTTGAATTTATTTCACTTATTTTTTGTCATTTTTTAAATGTTAATTTGTAAATACTTTTCATTGTTGATATTAAAAAAGGTTTGTGCAGTGTTCATTTGTTGTATGAAATGTAAATGATGAATATTTTTTCAAGTTTATGTCTAATGAAATAAATAAGGTTTTGACTTTGATACAACAAAAAAATCAGTAAATATAGATTTTTAACACAGCACCCTGTTCATCCATTAGAAAAAGTAAAATATATAATTTTCAATGGATAGGCTTACATAGCAATTGAAATTGTCTATGAAAGAATATAAATTAATTCATAAAAATTTAATTTGAATTATCAGCTATTTTTTTACATTTTGAATTAAAAAAATTGTAACAGGATATAATAGAAATCTCAGATCAAAGGAAAAACCTCTTATTGCATTTTTCAAATATTTTATTGATGGATATTTTGTCCACAAAATGTACTAACTTTGTGTTGTGTGTATACCAATATATTTAAATGTATTTAGTTGAGTATTTATTAATCAGTATAACTTTTTTTACAATTTAAGTTTTTGAAAATCATTTTGATAATGGTTGTTTCATATTTGTTTTATAATGTAAAAATTAATTTACTAAGTTGTTTTTTTCATTACTATGAAATTAAATTTAAATATGTTATTAGATAAAGGTTGACGAGAACAAATACTACTAATGAGCTTAGAAATTAAATAAGATAATTTAAGAGCAAATTTCTGATACAAGGTAGTAAATGCTATAGTAGGAGCAACTGTTTTAATATAAATGTTCAATACATTCCATGGTTAGTTAATGAAATTGATAGTTGTGCAGGTGTTTTTATAATAAAAATCATTTTTAGTTTTGCCTATAATTTACTGCTTAAAATGACCTCCAGTTTAAACAATATTGTTGATACTCGAACTTTTACTGAAAACCATTCAATTTCAGGATTTTACAAAATCTTAAAATGTATTTTTGTTTATTTGGTTTATCGAGAAAGAAACTTTTATAAACATTCAAAGATTGTTCATGATAATATGCAGGCCTTGTCTTTAGAATTGTGCTTTGGTAATGATAATGCTGGTCTCTTGAAATATTCAGAAATCTAGTTGCATACCCTAATTTTTTAAAAGAAAAGAAAAACTTAAGTAATTTGATAGACTTACATTTAAAATTAATTGACAGATTATTATTTTTTGCTTATTATATATACTTTGTGATCAATTTACTATACTATATTCAGATATTTTCATTGTTTTTCTCCACAAATTCTCAATAAAAGATTTTTTCATATTGCTGTTTTCATTCTTTATCAAACAAGAATGTGTCCATAGTACATTTGTACAAGAATTCCCTACTCACACTATCATTTTCTATGTTCAGTGGACCGTGATGTTGAGGTAGAAACTTTTGATTTGGCATTAAAATTAGAAAGATCATATCATAGGGAATATGTGTGCTAAGTTTCAAGTTGATTGTCCTAAGCAATTTTCAGGATTTACACAAAGAGTTGAAAGGCAGAAATGTAAAATTATACAGATATTACTGTTGGTTTTTAAGAAAATTATCTACAAAAATTTAAAAATACTTATTTGAACAATGATGGTAGATTTCCTTGTAGTTTCCATTTTTTTATCAAAGAATGTTGAACATATTGTTTTTATTTTAATGCCCCTGCCGTAGCAGAGGGAGCATTAAGTTTTACTGTTGTCCGTATATCCCAAAATTGGTTTCTTTTCTCTTACTTTAGTTTGCCTAAAACTTATTACCACAAAGCACAGATCAAGTTTCAATTTTGGTGGCTTCACTTTTACTGTTCTAGAGTTATGTTCCTTTACATATATTTCCGTTCTCCAACTTTAGATTGCCTCAACCAAATGTTATGAAACTTATGCACAATGCTTATTATTACCACTCAATACAAAGCAAGTTTGAACTTTCGTCGCATTTCCAGAAATCTCATTTGACAGGTCAGAGGAAGATCCACCACCAATATAAATAGAAATGAGACCCATTACAGATGATGAGATCAAAGCAGCCATTAAGAAAGTTAAAAACAACAATCGTCTTGGGGCAGATGTCATACCAGCAGAAGTGTTAAAAGCAGACATAAATATCAATGTCTTGTAATCATACCACCATCTTCTTCTTTTATAAATCTCAATGTGAACATTCTACGTGATTTAATGAATGAAATATTGGAAAAAGAAATACTACCTACTCAGTGGAAAGATAGTATCATCATAAAACTAACAAAGAAAGGTAACCTTACAGATTGTAACAACTGGCGTGGAATAACTTTACTATCAGTGCCTGGTAAGATACTTTGTAGAATAATTCAAGAGCAAATCAAAGACAAAATAGATTCTATTCTACGGGAAGAACAAAGTGAATTTAGAACAAACCGTGCTTGTATAGATAACATCATCATACTGAGAAATATTATAGAACAGGCACTAGAATGGAGATCACCTATATATATAAATTATGTGGACTTCGAAAAAGCATTTGATAGCGTCCATAGAGAGTCACTTTGGTACATCATGAGTATGTATGGAACTCCACAGAAAATAATTAACACCATTATGGAAATGTATGATGGTTTTAGATGTGCAGTCAGACTTAATGGAAAGCTATCAGACTGGTTTTTAATCACATCTGGAGTAAGACCGGGATGCATAATATCTCCTCTTCTCTTTATATTGGTGGTTGACTGGGTAATGAAGAAGGTAACAACTGAAAATCATGGTATACAGTGGGGTCTAACAACATTTTGGAGGACATGGACTTTGCTGATAATATCAGCCTCTTTTCTCATACACATGAACACATGCTTTAAAAGACGGATAAAGTTACATCAGAGGCAGCGAACGTAGGACTGAGAATAAATGCAAAGAAAACTAAGGTGATGGAGATAGCTACAAAGAAAAAAAAACGCAATAACAGTGAACGGAAAAGAACTGGAACAATTAAATTCATTCAACTGTCTTGGTAGGAGAGTCAATGCACAAGGAAATATTGAAGAAGAAATCAATATCCGTATTGGCAAAGCAGCTGCTGCATTCAAGAACATGAACAACATATGGAAAAATAATAAAATTTCTAAAAAGACAAAGATTAGATTGTACGTGAGCGATGTTAGATCACTTCTACTTCTGCTGTGCGGTTCAGAAACATGGAAAACAACTACAAAAGTAGAAAGTCGAATTAGAGGATTTGAAGGACGCTGTTTGCGACGAAATATTAACATCAGATGGCATCAGATAATTTCAAACAGTGAACTATCAAAAAGAACAGGTGTGAAGAATATAGTGAATGAGATCATGAGAATGCGGTGGAAATATGTTGGACATATGTTCTGAATGGATAACAACCGGCATGTGAAAAAGGTGCTGACATGGACAACACAAGGGACAAGAAAGCCTGGAAGACCAAAATGCACATGGAGAAGAGATATATCAGCAGAGATAAAAAGATATGGTTATACCTGGAATCAGATAGAGAAAATCACGAAAGATAGAACTAGTTGCAGGTCCCTTGTTGATGCCTTGTATTCAAGAACATGAAGATGATTAAGAAAGTAAGTAAGAGTTATGCACCTTTACAAATGGAAAATTGGTGAGATTTTCGTTTCTGTTCTCTAACTTAAGTTATAAAACTTAAACACAATACTTATTATCACAACACTTTTATTGATCTTGAGTTATGTCTATATGCAAGCCTGGGCATCATCTGTGTCATATAGACACATTCCCCATTTATTTAAAAATCGTTTAATATTATAATCATTAGGTAAACTATGTTGTGCAAGGTGTACATATCTGTATCTCATGTATCTTCTGACCTTAACCTCATCATCAAGGAACATTGGTCAATGCTGAGGTTTTTTGTCGAGCCTGTGACTTTCTTCACAGAAAGCTCGACATAGGGATAGTGATCCGGCTGCTGCGGCAGCGTTAACTTAACTTCTTAAAAGCTTTATATTTCAGAAGGTGGAAGACCTGGATGCGTCATTCTTTGTATATAGATGCCTTATGTTACGAAGTTTCCGTCTGTCACATGTTCATTGTCGTTGACCTCATTTTCATGGTTCAGTGACTATTGTGAAAAAAAGTGAAGATTTTTTGTAATATTATTATGAGTAATAGGATAACTATATTTGGTATGTGCGTATCTTGCAAGGTCCTCATGCCCGTCAGTTTTCACTTGACCTCAGCCCAATTTCATGGATCAGTGAACAAGGTTAAGTTTTGGTGGTCAAGTCCATATCTCAGATACTGTAAGCAAAAGGTCTAGTATATTTGCTGTATGAAAGATTGTAAGGTGTACATGTCCAACTGGCAGGTGTCATCCGACCTTGGCCTTATTTTTATAGTTCAGTGGTTATAATTAAGTATTTGTGTTTTAATCAAATTTTCTTATACTGTATGCAGTGGTCGAAGTTATTTTTTTGAGTTTTTGGTCTTTGTTTTCTAATACTATATGCTATATGCAATAGGTCAACTATATTTGGTGTATCGAAATATTTTATGGTGTACATGTCAGTCGCACAGGTTTTATTTGACCTTGACTTCATTTTCATGATTCATTGCTCAGTGCTAAGTTTTTGTGTTATGATCTGTTTTTCAGCTATAAGCAATAGGTCAACTTTGTTTGTTGTATGGAAGGATTGTTAGCTGTTCATGTCTGCCTGGCATGGTTCATCTGACCTTCACCTCATTTCATGGTTCATTGGTCAATGTTTTTTTGGTTAAGTCTGTTTTCTTAGAAACTATAAGCAATAGGTCAACTATATTTAGGGTATTGAATGATAGTAAGGTGTACTTGTATTTCTTGTTTGATTTATATGACAATGACCTCATTTTTTTTTATCAAGTTAAGTTTATGTGATAGTTGTTGTAAAGCTTTATATTTAGGAGTATCAACATACTATCAATGGTTAGTAAACAAGGCGAGACATGTCAGCATGTGCACTCTTGTTATAGCTTGGTTTGCCTTTTTGAAATTTAGAAAATATCTAAGCTTAATGTATTGCATGATATTAACTAAAGGCGTTCATGTCAGTCTAGCAGGCTTCAACCAACCTTGACTTTCTCATTTTTTCTATTTTCAGTTGTAGTTCATCGAGTTAATGTTGATTTTCAGTTGTAGTTCATCGAGTGAAAGTTGATTTTCAGTTGTAGTTCATCGAGTCAAAGGTGTATGCAAAATTTTACTGAAATCTCTGACATAGCCCATTTACTATATATTAATTTTAAGATGACACTTTTCTTCTTTTATAATTAGAAACAGATCTTAATCCTTATACATTTTAATTTAGACTGAACTATGTAGATCTTCAATTCGTGGATGTTTATTTAATATTTATGTTCGTCTTTGGAATTGTTTGCAAAATATCCCTGAAAAAGTATAATCACAAAAATACTGAACTTCGAGAAAAATTCAATAAAATAAGGAAAGTCCCTTATCAAATGGCAAAATCAAAAGCTCAAACACACCAAACGAATAGATAACGACTGTCATATTCCTGGCTTTTTACATTCATTTTCTTATATAGAAAATGGTGGATTAAACCTGGGTTTAATGTTAGTTTAACCTCTCACTTGTATGACAGTCGCATCAAATTCCATTATATTGACAACGATGTATAAACGAAATAATATTTCCACAAAAAGTACCAATTGTAAAGTAGTAACAAACTTTAAAACTTTCATTTTCAGCATCCTTGATTTGACAATGGGCAAGTAATTCGAGACTTTAAATGCTTTTACTAATATCTAAATTTTGAATATGTTGATACCACATGTATACTTTGTTTGAAAATCGTATGTTGACATCTTGATGTCTTTTTGGTTTTTAGTGTAACAGTGTTGTATGTTTGTTGCCTCATTTGTATATATATATATATATTAATATAATTCTAAGGA
Source organism: Mytilus edulis (assembly GCA_019925275.1). Taxonomy (NCBI): domain Eukaryota; kingdom Metazoa; phylum Mollusca; class Bivalvia; order Mytilida; family Mytilidae; genus Mytilus; species Mytilus edulis. The sequence continues at coordinate 78,090,101 of CM034350.1, read as the reverse complement.
TTCATTTATTTTCGTTTATAGCAATTTGGGGGAATAACGAATTAATGTTTTTGTGGATATTTGATTCCATGGTTTTATAAGTCTGCATGCAAGCATATAGAAAATTTGTACTTCGTTGGATATAAATTTTGTGGTTAACCTGTACACACAAAGTCAATTTCAATCATTATCCCGAGAATAATAATGAATCTACATATACAAATATAATTTATGAAAATAAAGAACTTTTATTATATTGCTTTTGACATTCGCATAATATTTTCTTAATCGTTTAAAACAAGTCATTGGTATGTTCAGCTTACAGTTTCAGATGATACAAAAATATATTGCCAATGTTTCACAAGTTTTAGTCACAGATAAATTTTTACAATTTTTAGAATCCTGCTATGTTTATTTCATATAGCTTTGCCTCTTTAGTTTGACAAGCTGTATCCCATTTGCATCCTATATAAAGTTGTCCAGTTGGGTTGAAGGCAAGTGAATATGGAAACTCTATTCCTATTTTGTCTGTATTGAAATATGAAACCAAATTACCATTGTTATTGAGGATGTGCAAGATTGGAACATTCAGGACTAGTACAACAACATTGTCACTAGGTGTTGTCTCAATTTTCACTGGTTTTAATGGTGTGCTCTTATTAATGGTTGAATTACCTGTATACTCATTTATTATATACTAGTAACCATCTTTTCCTAAGACCACTACTCTACCACTGTAGTCATCTGAAATATTATCCAATACATGTATTTTTCCATTACTGGTAGTAGTTATACGCCTAAGGTTAGTGAATAAAGGTCGATTATGTTTATCATGTTCATACACAGTCTCCTTGTATCCTTTCTTGTTCATTATGAACATAACACTTCTTTTTCCATCATAAGCTCCAACTATGAGTTTATTATCATTGATAACATGAATGGCAAAGGGATGAAAAGGTGCTACGTCATAAACAGAATCAGTTAATTCAGTACTACTGCTGATTTGTTGTAATTTTGTTTTTCCTTTAACACACAGAAGGAGTTGATTAGATGGAGTAACTGTCATGCCAAACACAAAAATGTTAATTTTAGACATTATCTTCAGATTGGTTTCTTCAGGTTCTACTCTCAGTAAAACTCCAGATGAACCAGAACTTAACCATATCGACGTGTCATGGCATGGACTTACACATGCTATAACATTAAGTTCAGTATGGTATTCGGTATTGACCACTAATGAGATATGCTTTTCTACTGACAAGTTTCCATCATCTTGTAATGATCCAATGTTTGATTGGTTAATATTCCCAGGAACAAATTTTGGTGGAGAAATATAAATGGGCTTGATTTGTGGTTCTTGGAATTCAGTATATTTCTGCATCATATCAACCTCTTTGAAGAATTCAGAAGCATTTGAAATCCCAATAAAATCCTGGACTTCATTGATTTTGTCCTCTGTTTGGTTTGTAAATACTGATATAGCATTAAGATCGAATTTTAATGATGATACAACCTTTTCATGACTTTGATCCAATTTATTAAGGAGTTCCTTAAAATATATTTCTACTTGCTCTTTTACAGTTTTCTCATGCATTAGAATATCTTGTCTTACTTTTGAATACTTTGAATGTTCTGCTGACATAAGTTTATTGAGTTCATCTTTCTTTGCTTTCATGTTAGAATTACTTTTCTGCATTTTCCTTTGTCCTTCTTTCAGTTTCTCAACTTTTAGTGTGTAATTATCACTTATTTCAATTAAATCATGCCTTTTATGATCTTTAGCAATACACTTTGGACACACGAGGATTTCACATGTAATACAGTAAAGACAAGACGATTGGCTGTTGTGCTCATGACATTTAATATTGGTAAAATCCAGTTCTTCCCTATGCAGTCCAATCTCTTCTCTACTGATAATCTTATGATCCTGTGCGTTTTTAAATAGTGAATGTACTTTGTCCTTGCAATGACCACAAATCAGAATATTGCAGTCCATGCATTTCCACTGAATTGGTCTATCTGTTTGACATAATTTACAATTAACCGGAGCTTGGCCTTTTCCAACTGTCTGGGAGGACGCCATTTTTGTCAGGTGTGTTCCAGGTATTGCACTTTCTTGTTTGTTCTATATCTAAGTAGTTACCATCAACAAATTAAATACCAAATGTACAAAGTAAATATACTGATAATATGTTATCAGTGAGCATTTTATTCAGACGATATATGTTTTATTTCATCTGCTTAAAATAGTTTACTAGACTGACGTTTTTAAATAACCTTATGTCTTATTATTGGAGCTTTCTAACAATTTGCCGAAACGTACTTAATTTTACACTTGACGAGTTAAACGTTAGACCCGTTTTAGGGATTCTTTATTTGACTTTTAAAAAGTTGAAAGCATTCCTAAAAGGTTTGCCAAATACAGCTAAGGTAATCTATTCCAGAGGAAGAAAAACCTTAGTATTTCATAAATTCTAAGTTTTGTAAACAGTTAATTTATGATTTTAACCATATATATAGAATGATAATGCATGCCACCACAGAAGTGCTGACTAATGGACTGGTGATACCCTAGGGGAATGAAAACTTCACCAGCTGTCTACGACCCAGTGGTTGTAAATAAACTTATCATAAATACCAGGATATAAATTTTGTATTTCCGCCAGACGTGCGATTCGTCTACAGAAGACTAATCAGTGACGCTCAAATCAAAAAGTTAAATAGGCCAAACGAAGTACGAAGTTGAAGAGCATTTAGGACCAAAAAGTCCTAACCGTTTTGCCAAAAACAGCTAAGGTCATCTATTCCTGAGGTAGAAAGGCTTTAGTATTTCAAAAATTCAAAGTTCTGATAACAGTTAGTTATAATTATGACCATATCAATGATAATTCATGGCAACATAGAAGCACTGACTACTGGGCTGGTGATATCCTCGGGGAATAAAAACTCCTCTAAATGTTTGCCTATCAAGGACCATTGCATTGTATACAGACACTAATGACCCCAACTGACATAGTAGTTTAATGTGACAATAAATGAGATCTAACATAGATGCATCTACAACTGACTTAAATATTCAAATAAACATACAAGATCTTACAAAGATGTCAAAATATTAAGGTGTAGTAAATAGTATTAACTCATAAAAGATGCCGACACCAAACTTTCGTACGCCAGGCGCACGTTTTGTTTACATAATAATCATTAGTGTCGTAAATTAGACAATGACGTAACCAACAAAAACACTGCTTATGCGCAAAAATGCCCGTCAGGCGTATCAGCGTATCAAATTATAAGCCAGGTACCTTTGATAACTATTCTCACAACTGGGTCGATACCACTGCTGGTGGAAGGTTCGTCCCCGAGGGTATCATCATCCCAGTAGTCAGCACTTCGGTGTTGACATGAATATCAATTACTAGTATATTGTAATTTTAATAAATTTACTGTTTGCAAAAGTATGAATTATTCGAAATACTTATTAAGGATATTCTTATCCAAGACATAGGCTACCTTAGCCGTATTTAGAATTTTGGATCCCCAATGCTCTTCTTCTTTGTACTGGTTTTGGCTTTCTAACTATTTTGATCTGAGCTTCACTTATGAGTCTTATGTAGGCGAAACGCGCGTCTGCCGTATCAAATTAGTGGCCTGGTATCATTGTTAACTACTTATGTCATTGATAATACATTCGACCTTTATATATTATACACTTTTTCGTTAAAGTAAAAATTAAGTAAATAGAAATACTCATCTGTCTTTCTTACCAATGAAATCTTCCTTTCAGTGTGTAATTGCGTTTTCTGCCAATATATTTTAATCATCATTTGAAAATGAACAAAACAAGGTCTATAATTTGAGCTAAAGTGTGGATTTAGCAGTGAGGCGCACCTGGTATGCGACTGTCATACAAGTGGGAGGTTTATCTAGCTGTAAAACAAGGTTTAAACCACTATTTTATACATAAGAAAATCCATGTACCAAGTCAGTGACAGTAGTTATCCATTCGATTGATGTGTTTGGGTTTTGGATTTTGCCATTTGATTAGAAACTGTCCGTTTTGAATTTTACTCGGCATTCTGTACTTTTGTGATGTTACCTTTTTCTCAACTTGGCAGGCATGGTCTTAGCCACCCCGTCCATTTTATTATATGCACATATAAGCCAAAGTCTTATAAATGTTGTCGCTTACTTTAAGGCATCAAACTTTACTAATGTCCTTAAGAAATGCATGCTGGAACAATTCAAGCAGAAATGTGTGTAATCATGTTTTAGATCGTTTAATATAAGCGACGTTTTGAATATAAGTGTATTTTATGATATTTTCTAAATTTTCAGATATCAATCGCGTAATTGATTGTTGATATGCTTAAATTTTAAAAGATAAATTTCATTATAAATATAAGGCTCGCAAGAGCCTGAATCGCTCACCTCTAATTTTTTGCTTAAATCTTTCATCAACGATTGATTTTGCTTTTCAATATATATCAATGAGTGGCTTAAAAATTCCATTTAAATGTTCTTTATACTTGTCATATTTTCTTCAAAAGCAAAAAAAAATGCATTTTACCCCTATGTTCAATAATACCCAAAGTGGCCATGTTTCTTGACATACAAGGAAATAAAATACGAAATGAAACTCATTCAGCGCAATCTTAGCTGAAATTGATTCAGCAGTTTCAAAGGAGAAGATTTTTAAAGTAAGCAAACTAGATGAACAAATTGTGAAACATATCTTTAAAGGGCAATAACTCCTTAAAGGGTCAATTGACAATTTTGATCATAAAAATTATTTGTAGATCCTACTTTGTTGAACATTTTGCTGTTTACAGTTTATGTTTATCATTAATAATATTCAAGATAATAACCAAAAACTTCAAAATTTCTTTAAAATTAGCAATTTAGTGGCAGCAACCCAACAATGGGTTGTTTGATTCATCTGAAAATTTTCAGGGCTGATAGAACTTGACCTTACGAACACTTATACCTCTTGTAAGATTTTCTCTCAATGCTTTGGTTTTGGGGATATAAGCCAAAAACTGCATTTCACCCTTTTGTTATATTTTTAGACATGGCGGCCATTTTTTTTTGACGAAATAGAAAATAAAACACAAACTTTAATCTAAATACCCTAAGGATCATTCAGCTTAAGTTTGGCTGGAATTGGTTCAATAGTTTCAGAGGAGATGTTTGAAATATTTTAAACCAGACGGACGACGTCGACCGGGATGACAAGTTATTTTTTGAAACGGTGCGGTGAGCTAAAATCAATGTCGTTTTACCGTATCAGGGCGAGGCTTTGTGTTATCGAGGGAATGTGATAAATATAGATTATAACAAGGATTTGTGTAGTTAGAAAACAACACGATACATGTGTACCAAAATTACGTTCCAATATTGCAAGTGACGAGTACAAAATGTAGCAGTAGTGGCGAGTAGTGCGAAGTCTCGCCGCGGAAGAGATTACGATAAACCGCGAGATTCCAATCCTTCTAACTATACAAATCCTTGATTATAACATGGCATTTTTCATAACAGCTCTAGGTCATGATATCAATTCAATTCAATTCAATTCAAAGCTTTATTTATAGTCGGCATGTCATATAACAAATAAACATAAGCTCTCTGAGCTTTTATAACCGACAAACGCATACATTTACATAACAATAATACACAATACAAATATTAAAACATAAAAGACATAGAACATACATTTCATGCACATTTAGGCTGCACTATTAAATACTATATTATACACATGCATAAGCACTAAAAGCAAACATAAAAACTAAAGCACAGCATTCACAAATTATAAAAAGCTTAGCAAACATTCACAAGAAGCAGCACTATTATATTTCAAGCTATAACATAAAATATAAAACTATGCACATGCATTGCAATGGCATGAGTTGCCATTCCATGAGTTTATTAGACTCTTGAATTGGGTAAAAGATGTTTCAGTTCTAAAGTGGTTTGGCAACTCATTCCATAGTTTGGCAGCAGAATATCTGAAAGATTTCAAGCCATACCTTGTTGTTCTTACGTCTGGTATTTCAGCTAAATTTTGGTATCTGAAAGAATATTTTGTTTTTTTAATATTTATAAGGTCATGGAGGTATACTGGATTTTCATGATTGAGTGTTCTAAAGACCTCTATTGCCATGGTTCTTAGGCGTCTTACTTTAAGTGATGGCATTTTTGATTTTAAAAGTAAGTCTTCATATGTGCTGTTGTGATCCTGGTAAATGAAGCGAAGTGCTCTTTCTTGTACTTTTTCAATTTTTTTAGTGTTGGCCTCGCTGCAGAAATGCCAGGACAATGAACAGAAATTAAAGTTTGACATGATAAAGGAGTGATATATTGTTAATTTTCCAAGTTTGTTTAAGTATTTGCCAAGTCTTTTTAATACATTTAGTTGTCTGGATGCTTTTTTGCAGATGTTTGATATATGCGTGTTAAAATTTAGTTCAAAGTCAATGGTGATGCCTAATAGTTTGACCTCTTTTTCACATTTTATTTTGTTACCTGCTAGATCAAATGTAATGTTTTTGCCCATTGTTTTTTTGCCAATTGCCAAAGCTTGAAATTTTTCAGGGTTTGCCTTCATTTGATTGGAAGAAAACCATTCTATTAGAGCCAAACTGTCTTTTTCAAGTGTGGAGATAACGGTGTCTATATCTCTATTTGCATAAGATAATGTGTTGTCATCAGCATAATTGTAGAGTGAACTGTTTGTGGTGAAGTGAAATATGTCATTAATGAAGATGTTAAACAGTATAGGACCTAGAATAGAACCTTGTGGTACTCCTTTGTATATGTTTTGCCAATTGCTCAGACTAGAGCCAACTCGAACACATTGTTTCCTGTTAGATAAGTAATTTTTAATGAGTTTTAATGAGGAAGTTGAAAGACCATATGCTTCAAGCTTAAGCAGTAGAAGATCGTGAGGGAGACAATCGAAAGCCTTAGATAGATCCATTAGAATTGAGCCAATAAACTTATTTTGATCAAGTGCCATTTTCCAGTCCTCTATAATCCTGAGTAGAGTAGTTTGACATCCATATTTTGGTCGAAATGCAGATAAGTATGGATGAAAGTGTGTATTGAAGTATTCAACTAGCTGGTTGTAAATTGCTCGTTCAAAAAATTTTGAAATTGCTGGAAGTATACTTACTGGTCTATAGTTGCCCACATCAAGTACATTGTTCTTTTTATGCAATGGTACAACTTGTGCCTCTTTTAATTTGTCTGGAAAAGTGGCTGATTTAATAGTCTTGTTTATCAATTCAGTTATTGGTTTTGTGATAACTGGTTGTGCTAGTTTTAGAACCTTAACTGATATGCCATCTATTCCTGTTGCCTTTTTTATGTTTAATTTTTTAAGTTGTTTATCTACAAATTCATTTGAGATGGCACTAAATTCTAGTTGTTGTGTGGCAGTTTTGTTTTCGTGTATTTTTTTAACACTTGGATGGTTATTATTAGCAGGTGTGTTGTTGCCAATATCTTTAGCCACATTTATAAAGAAGTCATTGAAGTGTTCTGCTACTTTCTTTTGATCACTTATTATGTTTTCTTCATCACATAGAATGATATTTTTTGTGAAGTTGCTACCTTTGTTTGTAATAAAAGGTTTAATAGTAGGCCAGAAATCAGATGTTTTTGGTCCGCCTATGCAGCGTTCGTAAAAATATGTTTTAATGGATTTTTTCTTTATTTTATTGACTAGATTTCTCTGTTGTCTATAGAGTTCCCAGGTATTACCTGATTTTTGTTTGTTATACCTGTTGTACAGTTGTCTTTTTTTGTATACTGCTTTTCGTAGCTCCTGGTTCATAAATGGTGCTGGTTGTTTACATTGTTTTCTTTTTTTCAATGGAGCATGTTGGTCTAAAACATTTACCACAGCCTTTTCAAAATCTGAATATGCTTGATTAATATCATCTTGATCTATTATTTTAGAAAATTCAATTTTTTCTAAGTCTGAAATAAAATTATCTTGATCTAAATTTTTAAAGCTTCTATAAGTTTTATATTCTGTGGTCTTATTTGAAATTTGACCCTTTATCTGTACACTGATCATATTGTGAACATCACTAATACCAGTATTAAAATTTCTTATATTCATACATAAACTAGATTTATTTGTCAGTACAACATCTATCAGACTTGGATTATTCCCCTTTGTATGACATGTAGGTTCATGGACCAGATTTGTTAAATCACAAACATCACAAGCATCTTTTAAAGTATTACTTTTCTCATTTACTAGCATATCATAATTAAGATCACCTAACATTAAATATTATCATATTTTGTTGAAGCTTTGTCAAAGGTATCTATAAAGTCTTTGCTAAATTCTGAATTTGACATAGATGGTGGTCTATATAACCCTGTTATTAGCCATTTTCTATTATTGACAAATTGATTCTACTGAGTTAAATTCTAAATTACACTTCCTGTCACATACCAGATCTGATCGAGCATATGCGACAAGTCCTCCCCCGTTCTGATTTCTATCTGCTCTCCAAAAATGATAGTCATTTACACGAAACTGAGCATCTGGAAAAGAACTGTCTATTTTAGTTTCAGCAATAAATAACATTTCAACTAGACTAGATGATAGCAAGTCTTCGATTAAGCAAAATTTATGTCTTAGGCTATTTATATTTAAGTATGCACAGGTGAGTTGCATTGGATGTCTCTTTTTAAGTTCTCTGAGTTGGTCAAATACATCATTTTCACTTGGTGAGTCATCACTGGCTAATGTATCATTTTGGTAAATAAGTGATGATGAAAGTGAGGAGAAAGAGTTTTCCTCATTACTATTGATCTCATAGGAATTGTTGAAATAGGAGTCGCTGAAGTGAAACGAGTTGCACTCTGGACATACCCATGGATCGTCAGTATTGCCCCACATCTTATAATCTGTTGGGGTGATGTTCGCACATTTGATATGCCACCAGCAGTAGCATGATTCACAGTATATTGCACGATGGTTTTTAGCAACTGGTCTATGGCATAGGCCACATGGATTCTTTACTGGACCAGGATTTAATGATATATCACCGCTTATTATCAGAATTATCATTAGTCTATGACATCGTTGTGATATATTTATAGGTTGAAAACATAGTGGTGGTCTGCTGTATTTCATATGGTAAAACAGCATTGAATGATTGTCAACATGCAGGTCATTTGCAAGGGTTACCTCATAATTATAAAATAGCTGTTGTTTACTATTTACACAAGTTGAAGTGCAAGTTTGTGTTGGTACCTTGTACTCATATGTAAACTGATGGAATAGTTCTTGTTGTGGCTTTTCATAGATATTCTTATTCATAAACACCAAGAAGGAAACTAGGTGAAAAAGCATTCTCGTTCTCATGTTTACATCGGAAGTCTGAGAGCCGACAGGTTTTGAAACCTATGAAAATAGTATGTTAATTAAAGATGCATTTCAAATAAACATCTACAATGTATTAATGATTTTAAAATTTTAAATTAAATTTAGCATACAATTTCATCAGTAACAGTACACGCTGCCACCATGAACCCCAGACCAAAAAAAAGCAGTACCGTAATCATATTATTCAACCCCACTGGAGAAGTGGTGAGGCAATTTGCTTTATTAAAATAAAAGAATGACTTCATTTGCTTTGTTTATATGCCATTTTTGTTTTTCTTTGTTGACACATTTGTCTGTTTCATTATAATGTTGACTGCTGTATCCCTATTTATGAAATTTTTACCGATTATGTTTCTTTATTTGTTCAGACACTGTTGTCAATATAATGGTGTTTTATGTGACTGTCATACAAGTGAGAGATTTAGCTAAATATAAAACAAGTTTTATCCATGATTTTCTACATAAGGAAATGCTGGTACCAAGTCAGGAATAGGAGTTGTTTTCTATTTTTTTTTTATGTGTTTGAGCTTTTGATTTTGTCATTTGATGAAGGACTTTCCGTTTTGAATTTTGGTTATTTTTGTAATAATTTTTTTTTTTATATCTAGTCAGCTGCTAAGCGAGTTATTATGTTGAGCACTCTTTAATTCTGTCAGATACCTACTTCCTGGTTGCCATTACTTTGAGGTTTTCAATGTTTAACAAACTTAACTTTTTAGTCAACTAGTAAGTAAGTAAATTTTTATTATAGTGACATGTGTAACTAGATATCATTGAGATTGAAGCCATCTCTGTGGGCCCCGCTGTCAATAACGTTGGGTAAATAAATATAGTGTGAATCAAAATTGTAAGCGATGGACAGACCAACAGACAGACAGACCTTTGACCTAGGAAATTGTACACACATCATGACACACCCTCTGGTGTTGGTTAAAATGGATGTCAAGTATAATATTTGAAATCAAAACGGTTCCCAAGATATAGAGCGGACACAATCTTCAACTCAGGACACAGGGTTGTCAACTAAAACCAAAGGTTTTTTTACCTTGACCTTTGACCTAGGTACATACATCATGACACGCCCTCTGATGGTGGTTAAAATGGATGTCAAGTATAAACTTTGAAATCATAAAGGTTATCCAGATATGGAGCGGACACGATCTTTACCACAGGACACAGGGTTGTCAACTGAAACCAAAGTTTTTGACCATTACCTTTGACCTAGGCAGTTGTACATACATCATGACACACCCTCTGGTGTTGGTTAATAAACATGTTAAGTATTAAGTATAAAATCAGAACGGTTATCTAGATATGTAGCGGACACGATCTTCATCACAGGACACAGGGTTGTCAACTGAAACCAAAGTTTTTGACCTTGACCTTTGACCTAGGAAGTTGTACATACATCATGACACACCCTCTGGTGTTGGTTAAAATGGATGTCAAGTATAAACTTTGAAATCATAAGGGTTCTCAAGATATAGAGCGGACACGATCATCACCACAGGACACAGGGTTGTCAACTGAAACCAAAGTTTTTTTACCTTGACCTTTGACCTAGAAAGTTGTACATACATCATGACACGCCCTCTGGTGGTGGTAAATAAACATGTAAAGTATAAAGTATGAAATCATAATGGTTTTCTAGATATGGAGCGGACACAAAGTAAAAGTGTTACGGACGGACGGACGGACAGACTGATCACTATAGGGCGACCCGACTTTTAGTCGGGGCCCTAATAACAGTTCAGTCAAGTACAAATATATTACATACACAATAAAATACACCCGACCCATTGGGTCTATAAGTCACTTTCAAATCATAAAACGTAATTCTTTTATCACGGATTTCAAACAAAATAATGAAAATTCAAAATTCAAAATAATTAATTAATAATTCAAAATAATTAATTAATAATTCAAAATTAAATATAAAAAAAAATGTAGTAATATCGATTTAGTAAATGTCAAGTTGAATGCATAGTAATAAATTAATGTTTATAATCAAGAAACTGGAAATATTCAGATTGACCATGAAGTAACCTTTTTACATTTTCATATTACAGTCAAATACAATCAATACTGTCAAATACACGATCATATTTGAAATTGCAATATACTGTTTATCCAACTGTTCATGTATATAACACTACACGTCTATGACGGAACGCTTTCACTGTATACTTCGCCAGCTTTCTAGAATAGTTTGTCATCAAAAAGATAATCTTTTCATCATTTGTCATATTTAGTAGTTTATTGCTAGAAAATATATTATTAAAAGTACATTCTCTCAAGTCATTATATAAGGAGCAGTGGAGAATGAAGTGACACTCATCCTCCATGGAATTGTTGTTACAAAACTTACATAAGCGTTCATTTGGTTGCTCGAGGCTATATCTACCCGTCTCTAGTCTCAAAGGAAGAATTCAACATCTCAGCTGTGTTAGAAAAGATCGTTTAGTTTTGTTCATATTTAATTTAACATAAGTTTCTATTCCAAAATTAGCCTTTAGTTTCACATAAGTTCTCAACTTTGGAGTTTTCACAATGTCGTTTTTCCATAAACAGTTATAGTATTCCTTCAAGATGGATTCGAACAAAGTCAAAATAGTCCACTATACCAAGTTTCATGAGTATGTCTTTGAAGTCAGAACACCAATTATTTCTACATTTTTCATAGTCATGATTGAAGGCTTGTTTTTTCTTTACTACAGAACAGAATAACTTTATCCGAAGTTAAGCCTAAGAGCGACTATACATTGATTACTCGAGGCAAATATTTAAATGGCTTGACAACTGGAAAGTTTTCTCAGTCATCTAGGGAACAACGGATACCAAGTAAGTACACAATCTGATGTCCATTTATAGTAAATGATAACAACAACAACAACAACAACAATACTTTATTTTAAGAGGGTTACACAGTTAGCTATATAACTAATCTTCCCTGAGGCCCTCGTAATGAAAAATCAAACAAAGCACAAACATATACTAGTATATTGCATACATACATTAGCATAAAAAGTCAAGTGTGATAATAATGTTCAATACAACTTGATAAAATGGGATGAAAAAATAAACATGATGACATGATCAGTTTTTTATATTATTTATACAGCTAGGTTGATTTCAATAAATGATCTGTTATTTTGTATTTGAAAGAATTAATATTTGTAATATTTCTTAACGGTATTGGCAAATTATTCCACAAGAATGGTCCAGAATACATAAAAGATTTTTTGAATAATTCTGTTTTTGGTTTAGGGAGTATGAGGTTTCCTTGAACAGCATTTCTCAAGGGGTACGGATTTCTGTCTGAAACATAATGAAAATAAGGACCAAGTGGTGTCTCCAACTTCCACTAATCAAGATTATCTTAATAACTAAAGGCTCTCAAAAGCTAGTGATGCTGACTCTACTATGGTTTTGGAAATCATGTAAAAAATATATATATAAATCATAACAGATCAATAATGATTGATGCCAAATTTGGATTAATTCTGGTCCCGTAATTTAATAAAATATCCTGGTGGCCATCTTGAACAGTAAATCATTCCATTCAGTGGTTCTCTAAAATAAGACATTTGAATGTATTTCCCATAGGGTCATATGTTAAAGTAAATCCCCTGCTGGTGGCCATTTGGACGACGGATCGACTGCAAAGTAACACTTGGTCAGCACCTCATAAGGAACATTTATGCCATGTTTGGTTTCATTCCATTCAGTGGTTCTCTAAAAGAAGACATTTGTGTGTATTTCCCATAGGGTCCTATGTTAAACTAAATCCCCCTGATGGCGGCCATCTTGGATGATGGACCGACTGCAAAGTATCAACACTTGGTCAGCACTTCATAATAAACATTCATGACGACGACGGACGTCAAGTGATTAGAATAAAAAAATCAAAAAAATCCCAAAATATAGCACAACAGAAACCAAATGCCTGGTATTTCTGCAACACATGCAAAGAGTATCTTTCTTCTAGGTGTAATTTAGGACCAACTTTGATATATCCTTTTTGGTTTATAAGCTTATTTTTTAATATTTGAATTTTCAAACATTAAGGCCTTGAATAAAGAGACTTATTATTTTGAAATGCACCAATCTGGTTAAGAAAAATTTGAACTGTTAATGATGTCTACCACTTGGTCGATACCTCTGCTGGTCCATATCCCAAACGTTATCAGCCCCGGTTACAAAGTTTACGTTTGTAAAATTTACTGTTATTTTGGAAATCATTCTAAATTAAAGAATATACCACTTTATACAAAGCCCAGATTATTTTGCCATACTTTTTTTCCACCATCAAGCATCACTGAAGAGACATTCATTGTCGAAATAAGCCTGTGTGTGGAAAAATTGGTACTTTACTATTGTCCATTGTCCTGTGTGTAACACCATTTTGTATCTTCTGTAGCCAGGATATTTGCAGTTATGATTCATTGTCTTGAACACACATCACACATTGGCATGGTGTTTGTAGTGAATACGAAGACAAATAACAGCAACTATTGACCATATATTATACAAAATCTGACTGGACTTAAAACATAAAACAGATATTCTAGAAATGGCTTGACAAGGCTATTACACAGGCTAGATAAAATGTAAACAAAGTTTGCCTTTTGGAAGGTTTAAAATCAATCATTAAATTTTGCTAGAGTCCATGAAAACAACACTTAGTACAGTGTGTAGCCTAGACTTGACACTAAAGCTGGAACCAATTATTCCAAAATTGCTTCATTGCACAGCAGTGTGGGTGAATTGACTGGAGATCAAATTATTTAATTACCAGAGAAGGAAGAATTTATGGGGAAATGTGTACTGGCCATTTATCAAAACCACTTGTGCATTGAGAGCTGCTCCTAGATTGGGATTGTTTGGTGCATAATATGTATAAAATTATTTCTATAACCAATAAATGTCCTTTGTATTCAACAGCTTATTCCATCTGACCAAATATGAACATTAACCCTTGCCCTTTTATTGAATATACTGTAAATTCAGAAATTATTGTGAGGTTTTTTATTATTGCGAAAAATGCGACAGGGTTATAATCGCAATAATTCAAACAAGCATTTTGAAATTTTTTTTAATGAACTTAACAGGACTTTTCTCTTTTCCGCAAACATTGAAATCGCATTTTAGTGTCAAATGACAAAATTGTAATAATACATGCACATAATATTTTCTGAATTTACAGTATGGTCTCTTTGACACATTCCACCATTTCCATCCATTCTAAATTTTTCTTTACTTCACAGCTCCAATGAGATTGTCCATATGAACTGTGATGAGAGCAATAAACAGTATTGAGAATATCAAGTATATTAGCAAAACACTCAACTGTACCCACAGTTTTATAGTTTCAATTCTTACTTGCAGGCACTGTTATTAGAAACAAACAAGATTTTGATGATTTAATGTACAGATGATCAACAATGAACAATGATGACGATTTTACAACTGATAGTTGACACATAATTCTATATAAATCTTCTATTTACTTCATGTTGTTATAAAAACATTCAATTTACAACATTTAATGTCTACAACACATTTCCGAAATTGAATGTAATTTTACATAATTAAAAGATAGATGATGACTTCATTTTCATTCAGAATATAACAATAAAAATATGTCTCTGATAGGTAGAGTAAAGTGTTTATTTTCTGTAACTGTTGTAACTGCTGCTGCTGCCACTACCACTACCGCCCCAGCTGCCACTTCCCTGGTTGGTTCCTGAGCCGTAAGATCCTTGGTTATATGATCCACTACCCCAACCAGATCCTTGTTGCTGCTGACCTGACTGACCTGACTGACCTGACCAGGATTGTTGTTGTTGTCCTTGTCCTCCCCATCCTCCACTTCCATAGCCTGTGTTTCCTTGCTGATAATTACCCCACTGCTGCTACAAAAGGAAATAAACTCATACACAAGTTTAAGAATTAAGCCCCTAATTAAAATTGATATTGTAATCTAATCAAGATGCATGTAATTTCTTAACGAAAAGAAAACTGTTTGAATTTCTCTATAAATTGTGGAGAATGATTCTCAGCTACCATTAATTATTACCATGCAATTATTCTTGTTTCCATACATTATTTAAAAATTTTCATTTTGATGAAAGTTTGTTGTTTTCATATTTTATTTACTTGCCAAAATTTAGGAAAGTAGTTCAATCCTACTTCTTAAAAGAGTTTATTTCATTTGATTCAAGGTCTAAATATTGTACATTTGCCCAAAATATCTCTTCTGGACAGTTTCTCTCATCTTGGAAGTATAATTAAAAGCTTCTGTGTGAGCCAAGACTCTGTGTTGAAGACTGTAGTTTAACCTTTAATGGTTTACTTATACAATTTGTGACTTAGTTGGAGAGTTGTATCATTGGCCCTCACACCACATCTTCCTATATCTATTCACAAGAATCATGTCTGTATTGGTAATAGCATATTATTGTTTTTAAAGAATTCTACTACATTCTTACAAGATTAAATCATAAATATATTTATGTTCAAGCAAATGCCTTACCCCATATGCTGGTTGTTGATTACCCCAATTTCCTTGATTACCCCAGCTGCTTTGGTTTCCCCAATTTCCACTCCCTTGGTTACCCCATTGTCCACCCCCTTGGGATCCCCATCCACTGCTTCCCTGTCTACCACCACCTCCATAACTACTTCCACCACTCCTGGAGTCTCGGCCCTACAATATAAAATTTCATCTTAAGTTTCGTCCAATGGAAAAAAGTTAGACCCACTCATCTAAAGTTGAAATTTACAACAATATGCTAACTTAAATTTGTCTTCATAATATAACCATGACACAAGTTCTAGGCTTAATATAGTCTGTATTCCTTATTTTGTTCATTTTCTTTTAAAACTTTTTTATAGCTATGAATTCTTTTTAAATTTTGTACATCTTTTACGTAAAGGATTTCAAAATCTGTAATGGAATATTTTAAAGCAATCAAAGAATGTTAATTGAATGCTTTAAAAGACATAGGCATACTATATTCTCGAGATGGTTAACTTTTTATGATCATAAACCTTGTGTTTAAATTTCATAGATTTCTATTTACTTTTACTAAAGTTATGCATGTTAAGTATCCCATTGCTCTGATCTCACCGTGAAAGATATTTTTTAAACAAATGCTATTGTTATTGTCGTTTTAAATTTAAGTCCCTCTAAATGCCAATGTATAAAAGAAAAGTAAAGAAAAAAAATCCTGTTTGACCTATATTTATTTACTGTTACTAGGTTTCTTAACAAGAATTCTTGCAAACCATTTCCCTAATGCATATATATTCTACATTCATACCAATTTAAAAGCAGAAATTTCTTTTAAACCTCAACAGATAAGTCATATGAAACTGGAAAAATTATGTTTATCCAATTCTTGAACCAATGCATGTATATATCATAAACTTAGTCTTCTATACACGATTTTATCATTTTTTTTACGTAAAGATGTCGTATAATCGTTAATTTTATATCTCTCTGTCTGTTTTGATATAACAAATATGGCAAATCATTGATTGCCGTGCTTTGAAGCAGAAGTTTACTGATTGTCACCTTATAGTAAACAATCAACAAAAAGCATGGATATTGAGAACGTGTTTAACACATACAATCAGATAATTGTTTATTTTATTGACAGATTCATGCATATTGCAATCACCAGATTTTTACAAGACTGGTCAAGATAAGGTCACTTGCATATACGGAAAATATGTCGGCGAATTGCTTCCTGGAAGCAAGCAATTAAAATAAATGGAACTTCTTCTGAATGTGGACAAATTAAAGAGTTATCTTCAGGAAAAGGTATATGTACATAAGTTTTATAATGAAAACTATTTATTTAGTTATAAACCAGATGCTCCGCAGGGTGCAGCTTTATACAACCTCAGTGGTCGAACTCTGAACAGTTGGGGCTAGTATGGACACAACATTCAAGCTGGATACAGCTCTGAATTTGGATTGTGATTAAATAGTTGACACAACATAGGTTTCTGACACAGAATGAATGTGGTCTAATGAACATAAAATTTGTTTTTTTTGTTTTCGAGCAATTCACTATGCTGTTGAATATTAATCCTCTAAAAAAAAAAAATTTAAAGAAATTTTCTTTTAAATTTCTGAGATCTGAAATGAGAAAAATTGAACCCCTCCCCCCAATTTTTTTTTCACCTCCCCCTTTTCCTTATTCCAAAAATGATCTCAATTCAAATTTCTAATGGAGTTTGCAACAATAACTACTCATTTAACTACATAATAAAATATTAAAATATAAAATGTCATTCAGTCATGGTTAAAATTAATATTAATTAATAGAAACTTCTAAAAAAATTAATGGGGAATGTGTCCAAAGGGACACAGATGATGATCCTGCTAGCATATACCGTTATAAAGGGACATAACTCTAGAACTGTAAAAGTGAAGCTGCCATAAATTGAACTTAAACTGAGTTTAGAGATAATATATATATATACACAATTCATTAAATTTAGTTGAGACAAACTTAAGTTAACTAAAAAATTCTTCAATTTTTCCATTTGTAAAGGGGCAAGAATGGTAATCAAAGTGCTTGTAATCACTGAATGGTAAAGACTGCTTTAATTTATTAGTTGGTAGTAAAGTGCATTGTATATTGTATATATAAAATTGATTTAAGTTGATTCAACTACTATTCTGGACAAAGAAAGATAACTCCAATTTTCAAAGAACATTTCATAAGCATTGGTTTTAGGTGATTCAACAACCATTCTGGACAAAGAAAGATAACTCCAATTTATTGTCTTGAAACTACAAAAATGCTTGTTTGGCCCCTTATTCCTAGACTGTTTGCCCCATAACCCAGAAAATATATATCCCAACCTTCTACTTATGATATTCAACATTGTGGTACAATTTCAGAACAATTGAAATACTTATACACAACTTTTCGTACTGACACTAGATAAATGCTTGTTTTGGGCCCCTTATTCCTAAACCTTAGGGACCATAACCCCCAAAAACAAACCCAAGCTTCCTTTTGTGCTTATAAACATTGTGTTAAAATTTTATTGATTTCTATTTACTTATTATTCGGAAACCATCTGTCTTCGTACGACGATGTGATACCAAGATAGACCGCAAAAATTTGTGCGGTCGTATAAAAACTGCATTTTACCCTATGTACTATTTTCAGCCATGTCTGCCATCTTGGTTTGCGGGCAGGGTCATCGGACACATTTTTTAAACTAGATACTCTTATGATGATTGTGGACAAGTTTGGTTACATATTTTCAGTAGTTTCAGAGGAGAAGATTTTTGAAAATGATTACAAAAATGAAATTGCAAAATTTCCTTAAAATTACCAATTAAGGGGTAGCAACCCAACAACGGGTTGTCCGATTCATCTGAAAATTTCAGGACAGATAGATCTCGACTTTATTAACAATTTTACCCAACGTCAGATTTGCTCTAAATGCTTTGGTTTCAGAGTTATAAGACAAAATCTATTTATAGCCATGGCGGCCATCTTGGTTAGCTGGCCGGGTCAACGGACACGTTTTTTAAACTACATACCCTAATGATGATTGTGGACAAGTTTGGTTAAATTTGCCTTAGTAGTTTCAGAGGAGAAGATTTTTGTAAGAGATTACAAAAATTTACGAAAAATTGTTAAAAATTGACTATAAAGGGCAATAACTCCTTAAGTGGTCAATTGACCATTTTTATCATGTTGACTTATTTGTAGATCTTACGTTGCTGAACATTATTGCTGTTCACAGTTTACCTCTACCTATAATTATATTCAAGATAATAACCAAAAACGGCAAAATTTCCTAAAAATTACCAATTTAGGGGCAGCATCCGACAACGGGTTCTCAGATCATTCATCTGAAAATTGGAGATCAGATAGATCTTGACCTGATAAACAATTTTACCCCAGGACAGATTTGCTCTAAATGCTTTGGTTTCAGAGATATAAGCCAAAATCTACATTTTACCCCTATGTTCTATTTTTAGCCATGGCGGCCATCTTGGTTGGTTGGTCGGGTCACTGGACACATTTTTTTAGAGAAGATACCCTAATGATGATTGTGGAAAAGTTTAGTTTAATTTGGGCCAGTAGTTTCAGAGGAGAAAATTTACTGTAAAAGTAAACAACGCTGGATGCAAAGTGATGAGAAAAGCTCACTTGGCCTTTTGGGCCAGGTGAGCTTAAAATGTGATTTTAACTTTCAAATTCTTTTTAACTAAGTAATATATTTTTCATACCTTCCAGCCTCCACTACTTCTGTCGTCTCTCCTCCTATCCCAACTCTTATTATCATCTCTACGATCTCTACCTCCACCGCCATACCTGTTGTCCCTTCCAGAATCTGAAATGATAAATGTATTGATGTTCAAACTGGAAATCTTTCTTCACATGAATGTTAACAAGCTGAATTGACATTCAATAAGAGCTGCTTGTGAAACAACAAATAGGCTACACAAGTATATTTTCAAAGATCACAAGCTTGAAACGAACATGGCTTAAAAAATTCCTTCTATTAGTTATCATGTTAAAAGTATTGTACTATAAAAACATTTTCTGTAAAAGTAGAGGGTTGAATGCTCACAGTAATGTTGAACCAGGCCACATTCTTTTAGAGCCTATAGTTCAGTGGTTTTTCTTGGTTCATGTCTGTCATATTTTTTTCATAAACTGTTTTGTAATACAGTGTAGGTATTTCTCTTTGTTGAAGTCAGTAAATTTACATATAATTACTTCAGAATAGTTGTCTCATTGGCAATCATACCATCAATATTTTAATATATGCAGCTAATATTCACAACTGGTTGTCCAATTGAAAGCTTATCATCTACTGTAAAAGCAGAATTTTCACGGAGGATTTACTTTTGTTCATTTTGTGGAAAGAACATTTCAACAAAAATTTAACCTTCATATAATGTTACTTCCATTTACTGGAAACCATGAAATTATATTCCCATGAAATATTATAGAGACAAAACCACGAAATTTAACCCTACGAAAAACAGTTTCTTCAGTATTTCTATACATTAATCTTACCTCTTCCGCCTCCTCGGCCACCACCACCACCACCCCAGCTATTGCCACCTCGTCTTCTATCATCCCTCCAATTATCTCGTCCACCACTATGTCTCCTGTCACCTCGGCTGTCTCTGCGATCTAATAACAAAATATTCATTAATTGATTAAGAATTATCATTTAAATCTACTAATATATATCGCAATGAAACTGATTTGTGTATAGATAGGTGTGTTTTGAATTAATAGTATTGTAAATCTCCCAAATAAAACATTGAGTATTGTTGTGCAAAGAATACCCCTATCCTTTTCACTCATTGATAAAACAATTTCATATGCAGCAAGTACACTAAAAGTTCAAAGTACCATCAAATTGGAAGTAACTGTCCAACAGATCTGATCATTGATGACAGGATAACAATCAACATTATTAAGTTTCAGACAAAACAAGAAATGCATCCCTTAAAACAGCAGCTAATTGATACAAGTTTATGGACAGACATAGTTATTGCAGCATGTTCACATCCACCCCCCTTTTTTCTGGGAGTGAAAGTATTATAAAACATTATTAATACATGCCCTTTTTTCAATAACTATAAACTCCATTTATTGTCATTTTTGTTAGAAGATTCAGATCAAACAGATACACTTAATTTATTTTCTACAAATTGTGAATCCTAATAGAAAACCAATCTTATAAGAGACAATTGACTTCTGCCCATTCCACCAGACACTCAAATCTTAGAAATCAAAGACTCACCTGCAAATCTACTTTTCTTGGATGGAGGAGGACATGCAGCCTTTCCTTCCTTTACATATTCCTCTACAAGTTTAGTTGCCTCTTCTTTGTCAAGTTCTATGAACTCTACTGTATCAAACAGAACACCTTCTTCTGGTAGTGTGAAATTAGCTGAAAATACCATTACAAAACAATCAGTACATGACAAAAATGACAGAAACAAGCTGTTCCATTAAATATCCATGGAGGATTTAATGAAACAGCTTTTTGCATACATAAAAGACAGTTCTACATCAAAATTAAAGTATCTTAAGTGTAATTTAAAATGTGTTGTGTTTTCACAGCCTACCTTTCATTTCAAGTACTGCTTTTTCAGGGACATCCTTGCCTTCATCCTTTTCTCGTGTCTCAACGCGCTTTTTGTATTCTTCATCACTGGGAACAATCACAACTGCTTTACGTTGAAAACCTTCAAAAGGCTGCATTTTACGTCTTCTTGCGGATGCATACACATTTGTCTAGTATGGCAACAAAGAATATATAGATAATTATTCTTGCTAAATACATGGCAGCCATAGATGGCATCATCAACATCATCCTCCAAATAAATTTATGGTATGACCCCTCCCCTACCTACCTTTGTTTATCCTGCTGATCTGTCCAACCCCTATCCCCAATCAACAATACATCAAATATACATAATTATCAAGGCTTCAAATTCGCCATCACCACAACATAATAATACAGCATTCTTCATCAATAATATCAGTACAGATTCAGTATCAACAAATATATATGGTAACTGGTTTACAGTACAAGTTGTAGAATGTGTCTATACATTACTTGGATCCTCCTGGATGCTTTTGCTCATCAATCTAGTCCAAGGGAGGCAAAAGAAAAAGCACTTACCTCTGATAAGAGGATTCCCAGGGGAGGATGATGAAACGTCAGTCACAATTAAAATGTTATTTACTTACCATACCTACCTATCCTTTGTGTATTGACTTGCTGAAATTCTAGCGCTAGTGTTTAAAAGCATATACGTTTTAAGACATCTTGTCTACTATTACTTAAATACAATTGTATCTAATCTACCAACATACTGATCCTTTGATATATTTTGTATTTGTATCCTGATAGTTCAATACAATTGTATCTACTAATATATGTTCCTTTGATATATATTGTTCTTTGGACATATTGCTCCTTTGATATATTTGTATCAGGCTGTGACTATGTTCTTTCATACATTTTTGCCAACACTACTCATGAAAAACTGTGGCAATATAATCCCATACCAACATTTTATAACACAATTTGTTTGGATGACTGTAAATTGGTCAATGTAACTTGAAACATGCGTGGTTCTTTTTAAAGACGGATTTAAACCATAGTTATGAGCAGTCTGGTATATATGTTATCATTATACTCTCTTAATTCACCCAATATCATATTGCTTATGATGGCTATCATGCATTCAATTTGTATGCCCCTGTACTAATATTTGTAGCATCCAATAATATTCATCATAATCAACTTAAAGCAAAACAATTCAAATAAATCATGCTGAGTAAGGTATTGCTTTATTTGACCTACAGCTATATACCTGTTAACCAATATGGCTGCCACTTTGACAAACATTTACCAACACAATTAAAATCAATAGCAAAACATTTTCAGTATAACCTAGACTCTATAAAACATTAAGCTTGCATAAACATACTTCAGTTTACAGTTAAGATTCAGTAACCACATGGTACTAAAGGCCTGGATATCTCAAACAACAGAAATCCTATAATCTATGTAGAATTTTATTTTAATAACAATAGCTTTGTCATATATGTTGTCTCTTTCTCCATCAGTTGTATATTGATGCGACTAAATGCAACATAAATTGTTTCAATATAATTCCTTGTTTAAATGTACAGTATGTCTCCAATCAAAATAACATCAATCCATTTCACTAAAAATCCAGTCAGGTATACTCCAAAAATCTCCATATATCCTTTTTCGGTTAAAATTCGTAATTATGTCACAGCAAATCCCAATGTATTTATTTACATCCATAATAAATATTCCCCCTTTATAGTCCATGTATTCTTTCTGGACTCACGGAAATGGTGCAGAAAGTTATAGTTACTCTTCCAACCAGTTGTAGCGAAAACACAGGGCAAATACAAAATCCCGAATTCACGATTAAAAGCGATAGTTTCAAGTTACAAGAACCATTTTACAGTCATACCCTAAGTCTTACCAAGTGTTTTTTCCTAACATACCTGATCTAAAATGTAGTTCCTCTTTTTAGTAGCTCCTACTTCTAAAAGCTTGTTTAGACATTTTGTAGATTTGTCGATCAATACATCCCAACGTCCAGCGTAATTCTTCTTACGAGGGAGACCCATTACCTATAATGAAAATTGAGTGAATCTCATCACTTAACCTATTTACTATATTTATGTAAAATAACAACAACAATCATTAGCACAAATACACTGCATCATACTGATCAGCTAAAATCACAATGTAAACCTTGTGCTTATTTCAATAACCTACTTAGTTTACAAAACTTTTGATGAAATTCTAAATGCATCCAAAATTGCAGGAAAGTGCATCAACAAATGCTTGACATATCATACATTGTTTGTTAACCTATCAGGACTTTCAGCTTTTTATCTGTCATCAGGTTACTTTCTCATTTTAAATTGTGCGGTACAATGTTTCATAGACAATAATTTTTTAATAAAGAAGAATATGTCACTTGATCAGTGTTTACTGATAATAACCATTGTGTATTAATTTCTAAACATATGATTGAGGCAAATCAAGTTTTAAATTTTTTTGGGGACATACAGAGGTAATACTTAATGGCCTCTCCTCAAAAAAGGGGCATATAATGTCTCACTTGATTCAGCTAAGGAATTGTCAAAACATCATTCCAGTATTACAATGTAATGAAATTCTCCCCGATTTAACTTACCCTCATTTTGTCAATGATATTATTGGTTCCAAGTACATTGTATCTTTTGTCAGCATTTTCTGCAACACATTTGTCAACCCAGTATGTCTTTCCTGCACCAGGCAATCCAACCATACAGATAATCTAAAAAAATAATCCAACAAATAAGTTTTCATAAATGAACATTCTTCATGTGTCGATCAAAAGTCAAAGGCATTTAGTTTGGTGTTTGTCGTTGGATCATATCTACCATATTTGTTGGGGTTTTTTTTTCGTAAATTGTTCTGTTATAAATAAGGCCACAAGTTTTCTCAATTGAATTGTTTCATACTTTTTATGTCAGGGCATTTTATAGCGGACAATACAGAATAGGTTTTATTGATTGTTAAGGTCAAACAGTTGCCTTTAATTGATTACATCCATTTTAATCATTTGAACTTTGGTGGATAGTTGTCTCATAATCAATTATACCACATCTCCTTATTTCATTATACATATCATACAATTTCTTTATAAAATAATTTTCCACTGTGATACAAATCTTGACAACTATATAAACAGATATAGGAAGATGTGGTATGAGTGCCAATTAGACAACTCGCCATCCAAGTAACAATTTATAAAAGTAAACCATCAAAGACTGCTCTAGCTTTTTTTTCATTATATTTACACTGCATTCATGTGACAAAGACCTACCTCACACTCTTCTTTCTTTTCTGGAGGAGCAATTCCTTTTACTCTTTCTTCCAATGGTACTTTATCAATGAAAACAAAGTCCTCTTTCAATTCAAACCATGGCTCTTCCTAAAAATCAATGTAAAATAATAATAAAACATTACCTTAAAAGTTGGATACCTATTTAATTATTGCTCATCTTGCTTGAATTTACAAAGGGTTGACTCAAATATTTATCCATACAAGTGAAGTCTGATTAAACATTTTATAATTAATGTTTTATTTTGCTTGCCAGTTGAAGAAATCATGTTAAATATAAGCTTTAGCAGCCAACTTGGATATATGTATATTCTCTTAAAGGTTTTTTTTAAATTTGAGCCGTCAAGAGAAGACTCAAATGTGAGCTTATCAGTGATAATCATACATAAAAGGCTCATCAAGTTTTCCAGGACCAACAGATGATGACAACCCCTAACACATATCTTTTAAAGAGAATTTCTAGCAAAGCAAACAATTTAATGACACCATGATGTGAACTTCTTACCTGTGCACCAAAGTTGATTTCAAATGAAGTATTTTTGGTTAAAATATGTGGGAACATGGCATTTCCTTCCAACTTGGATTTTTCTACTTGGAAACAAATTCCGAGATCATCTCCATTTTTAGCATAAGATAAGTATGCTTCCTCTTCATCCATTTCATAATCCTGAAATCAGAAAAATTAAAGTAATACATATTACTCCTACAACATTTACAGAAGACCAAATGTTCATGAACAAACTGATAACTTAATTGATAATAATACAAAAAGCCAAATAAAGTGCTGTCTTCTTTCATTTTTGAAACACAGATGTCTCACGTTTAATTTGAAATTGGTTTACATCATAAATCAATGCTTTAAAACTTTAAAAGATAATTTTATTTAAATGGATAAATTCTCTATTTTTCATTGAAAACTTCAGAAAAGTAGACCTTGTCTGTCTTATTTAACAAAAATTTCAAAAGTATAGATTAATTTTGGATTTTCATCTAATACATTTATACTTATAAAAAACAATTAAAGAGTTTTAAACAAATAAAAAGTTTTGAAATTAGTAGTTGAAACGTACAACATAAGCTGTAATAACATCCCCTGCTGTAAACTGTTGTCCATAATCAATAAATTTAGTGTCTGTTGAAGCTTTTCCTGTTCCACCAAACCCAAAAGACAAAGGTTCTTCTCCTGAAATAACAAAATAAGAATTTGACTTTTGATTTTTATATGGCAAACTTCTTCTTTTAGTGTCAACTTTCTTCTCTTGTTTTTTAGAAAATTACATTGTAGTTAAAATCAGTTTTGCTATCTTGGTTTACTTCTCTTCCAAGTGTTATGGATTCAAAATCTTTATAACTGATATTTTCTGCTTATCCACTTAGCATGCAGCACTCGGTCAAATATCGAATGACTGGTGATTACCATGTCTTGATCAATATTGTCTAGGCAATTCTTTCCTTGTGAGTTTCTACATAGCTGTCAGTCTTAAACATAGCAGACATGAGCATTATAAGGTTCTAAAAATGCAAGTTATACTTTCTATTCTGCCTTAAGTACCATCAACTAGTTGATCAAAGTATCTTAAATCTAATAAACTTAATTAAGTATTACCTAATTGCATAGATGTGGTTGAAGCAGACCATCCAACACGAAGTACATGTGTGATAATTTCTTCTGGAGGTAAATGATCAACACTCAGATTTTCCAGCAACTAAAATTAAAATAAATATATTTTTCATTAATTATTTTTAGGTTAGGACAATGTCATTGGAATCAAAACCAATCTGTTTTGAAGTCTTTTCATACCAACCGATAGAAACAAGGTCTCAACCACCTCTTGGAAAACAGATTTTGAACAGCGCAAGCATTGTCTTCATTTTGATACCCTGCATGACCAGCTTTCTTCATTTTATGCTATTAAGAGTGAATCAATTAGAGGAGTTTAAAGCCTCTACCATTTGGACACAGTATATTATTGGTTTATATTTCTGACCTTGAATACCACTTCAAAGTGTAATTAAAACTGTAAGATGCACTTATCTTCTTTTGTTTAATTATTTATTCCAACCTTAAACCAACATTGATTCAAATATGTTCTAACTGCAACCAATTGAATTCAAACAAATGACCATTCTTTGACCACAACATACAGCTCCAGAACGGAAAACTTAAAACATAACTTATAAAACTTTCCTCATGATTCAAATTCTAATGTATACTTACTTTAACCTCATATGCTACTTGTCCTTTTGTTATACCATAATTTGCACGAACTCCTGCCCACATCATGGCAAAGCCATCCTCTGTCATGGGTTCAGCTGACAGATTGTTCTCTCCCAGCTTCAAGCTCAAATCAGAGTTGACTGCAAAACAATTACATTTCAATTAAAAATGGCCATTAGAAAATGTTGATAATGTTTTATCCAAACAAAAAATTGATGAATTTGGATATAATAAATTAATAGTTGTTCAAGAACATCTTGTGGATATTAATTTTGAATTTCCTAGCGTACAAGAATAAATTTATAGAATAGCAAATGAACTACATTCTTATAAGATTACAAACAAATTTGTAAAATTTCAACTTTGTAATGTATTATGTACAATGATATAGTCAGAGAGAACAGTAATATTTGCGTAAAAAAATTGATGGCTGAACTTCCTCAAAGTAATCTATTTAAACCAAATTTTGAGTACTTACATCTGTCAAACAATACACTTTCAGATGTTTCCCATGTTTCATCCTCCATAACAACTTTCTTTGGAGTTCTACTGCGACTACGCCTGTAATGTATAAAATAAATAAAATATCACTGCTATTAGTTGTAAATTTTGCTAAACAATACACATGCAGTTGTCCATATGTATGTACCATCAGGATATGCAAGTTAATTGTGAAGGTTTCAAGTTCAGTCTTGAATTGACCAACCAGAAGAATTTATAATTGTATTATGCTGATTTATTTCTTAACATGCGATTTGGAAGTGATTATGCAATTTTCTGCAGATTAACACCTCTGGAGCTAGCATGTAAGGCAGGATTCCAACCTGAGTGTGTTGGTCTAGTTAGATTCATTCATACCTCATTTTCATGTTCTCGACCCTTTAAATGAATGTTATATTTGCAGGTTTAATTTTGCACAAGGAAATAAAATCAAAAATGGCTGTAAGCCAATCACTGTGTATGTATTACAATTTACAATTGTAAAGATATATATAAAATTGATTGGTGCTGAACGTCAAGGGGAGATTTTTTTTTGCAATTCAACATGATTTTCAACTAAAATATCAGAAATGTACAAAATATACCTTCTTTCTCTTGAATGAGATCTCCTCCTTTCCCTGGATCTACTCCTGTGACGGTCATGGGACCTTGACCTTTTCCTTCTGTGTTTTGAATCATCTGAAATGTACATTAAAATTCAATTTCACAAGTTCTTATTTGGTCATTATCAAAATAGAATTGGCAAGTGATATGTGCTACTATTTCAGCATGTTTTGAATTTTATCACTAGACCAGAGCATCAAAATAATCAAAGAAAATAATAATTTTCCTTACATTTGAGAATGTCATTTAATATTTTTATCTTTACTTTACAGGATAAGTGAAAATCTACAAATTAAACTTGACCATTATTTTGTCATGATTTTTTTAAGGATTGGTTGATCAGTTCTCATATCATTAAAACAGTTCAGGCTGCAACACTATCCCAAATTAATGACCAGATATTTTTGGTCAAAGAACCCTTCTAAAAACTATTTTGTCAGTAACTTACCATCATCACATGTAGCTTCGTCTACTGTTTGTAATTCTTGTCCAGCAACCTCTTCTTCTATATTAGTAGACTCGCCATTTGCTTTCTCCTCTCCGTTTTGTTTATCTACTTCAATGGATTCTGGCTCTTCTGTTTTTTCTTCTGATTTCTCTTCAGCTGCAGTTTCTGCTTTGGGTTCCTCCTCTTTTTTGGGTGATTCTTTGGGTTCCTCTTTTTTTGGAGATTCTTTGACTTCCTCCTTCTTAGGTTCTTCTACTGATTCTTCCATTGGAGTTTCTTCAGCAGGCTGGATAGAAAATATAGAATCAGTAGTTAAAATTTAAAGTCATGACCTAGATAGTCGCCAACCTCTTTCTAAATCACTTAGTGAGGTGATGTAAGGAATATATGTCCAATGCTCAGAACAGAATAGAAACTTTCTTTTTAAATAATATCTGTATTGCATACATGTATATATGAACTTTTCTACACTGTTACATGGGCTACTCTCCACCCATCAAATGTCAATTTAGCTTTCAGTATTAACTTCTGATCATGAGTGGAATAAAATGATTTAGAAGTTTCTGACAGACTAAGCTTTGATGAAAAGAAAGGATAATCATTATTTTCACAACTTTAATTCAAGCATGTCATTCACTTTTGACTGAAATGCAATTTGCTATCATTATATTTGGAATTTACCTTGTTTGACTGTAGACAGACATATAAACACGTCTTTGCACATTTGTTATTTTAATTCATAGACATTACATACAAAATAAATGGTCATACCTTTTCTTCTGCAACTTCAGGTGCTTCCTGAGAACTTTCATCCAAACTTTGGTTACTAGTATCTTGATCTTGTGAGGATTCATCTAACATGGAATCATCGCCAACTGAAAAACCTTTTAATAAATAACATTAAAGTTCTAAAAACAAACAAAACATCCCTTCTTACATGTTTACTTCATTCCTATTCTCAATTTGTGATTGAAATTTTTTTTTAATACCTTTTGGCCAAGACTTTCGTTGAAATTCAGCAAGACAAAATATATAATAAGGTCAATGTCTTGTTGGTCAGATAAAAAATGTAAATCAAAAACGGTTATTTTTCATTAAACAAATATCATTTTCATTTGCTTCTTTATATCCTCATACTCTCTAAACAAAACAATAATAGGTTGCATTGGTGGCAAACCAGCTAAAGGTGTTCAACTGCTAGCCATCTGTATCTGTATCGTGACGTCGAAGGTACCAATACTGGCTTTTACTCGACGTTTAACACTAAATTTTGAGTTTATATTCTGTATTAATCTAGCAGGTGCGTGTTTACCAATCCTAAAAGTCAAATTTTCCCTACTTTCTTATAATATAATTCATATAAACAAAACTTCTTTTCAATGTAAGAGAGTATGGACGATCGGCTTTATAAGCTATTGCCAATCCGGCTGTGGCCGAAACGACTTTTCATGGCCGGACCTGCTATGGCCGAAACGTCTCGCATCGACCGAAAATATTGCTTTCATAACATTTTGTTTACAAATTCAAATCATTCTGCACATACTTCCATTATCAACTTTAATCTTATTTATACATTTTTCTTACCAGATTCGCCTTTTTCTTCTTTTAATGCTTTGGTTAGCCGTCTAGCAAGAACTGCTTTTGTTCCTTTTGTGTCGAGGCTTCTTGCCTTCAGTTCATCTCTAAGTTCTGCAACTTTTAACTTATTTGGATCAATGTCACTCATGTTTCCTGATGCAATGTATGAAAATGAAATAAATGCAAATTGTTTGGTATATAATGTGACGATGTTAAGCAGCTAAAATTTAAATTGTTCTGCAAAGCATTTAACTCTGCCACCCTAAATTACAAATGGCAGCCAAAGGACGCACATGGATGGTTTATGTATATTCTAGATTTACGTTTTCACATTTGCGAAACGAAACTAATCACACCAAATTTACCGCGATCAAGTATTCTTTAATTATAAAAGTTGAAATCTAAAAAAAAAGGCACCACTGTTTAGAGTTTAATATAATATATAAATTGGGCCGCTATAATCCAACTATATATACATTATCTTTTACACGGATCCAACACATTTGCAATAAGTCTTCGTTTATCAGTAGCAACCAGTGTTAGTTAGACTGTATTCAAATAGTGTATAGAATTTTTAGAAACTATTTTGATAACAGCGGATATAGTATGACCCAAGGGTGAAAAGCTTGTCAATTACTTTCATCTTCCCGGCGGACTTAAAATTATTATATCTTTTGATAGTAATCTATAGCTCAATTTTTCCCATCATAATTATTTTTTTGTTAAAAATGTAATGTTTCTACTAATCCGATAATGGACTACTCAACGTGTCAAAGTGCCGGACAGTTTTTTAGCAGATTATCTTAACAATGGACACTAATGGCTAAATCATACTATTATTATGATTTATATACTTAAAAATAATTCATATCTAGTTTTTTTTTAAAGTACACTTTTAAAACCGCAGTTACGCTGAACTCAATATAAGGACGGTATTATCTCAGGTTTTTTTGTGTTTGAACGTTTTATATTCTAAAAATGTTTAAACTTTAAAGAGGCATTACAGTCATTATAGCTACGATTAGATATAAAATAAAATCAAAATCAAAATATGATATTTTTTTGTTCAATAAAATCAGAGACATATATAATACAATTATTATTATATGTCTCTGATAAAATTGAGAATGGAAATGGGGAATGTGTAAAAGAGACAACAACCCGACCATAGAAAAAAACAACAGCAGAAGGTCACCAACAGGTCTTCAATGTACTGAGCGAGAAATTCCCGCACCCGGAGGCGTCCTTCAGCTGACCCTAAACAAATGTATACTAGTTCAGTGATAATGAACGCCATACTATTATATAATTTCCAAATTGTACACAAGAAACTAAAATTAAAATAATACAAGACTAACAAAGGCCAGAGGCTCCTGACTTGGGACAGGCGCAAAAATGCGGCGTGGTTAAACATGTTTGTGAGATCTGAACCCTCGGCTCCCCCTATACCTCTAGCCAATGTAGAAAAGTAAACGCATAACAATACGCACATTAAAATTCAGTTCAAGAGAAGTCCGAGTTTGATGTCAGAAGATGTAACCAAAGAAAATAAGCAAAATGACAATAATACATAAATAACAACAGACTACTAGCAGTTAACTGACATGCCAGCTAAGACTTCAATTAAACTGACTGAAAGATTATGATTTCATCATATGTACACCAGGCACAATCCTTCTCGTTAGGGGTTTAGTATCATACCATCATAACATATATGAGAAGAACATAACCCGTGTCATGCCAACAACTGTTTTTTACATTTATGAAAGTGAAATAGTGAAATAATGATTCGCTTTCAAACGCCAGTTTGGTTTAATTTTGTCAAATCAAGCCAAGAAATATCACCAACTGAATGAATATTTAACTTGCAAGTGAATAATTTGACATTATTCAATCCGTATTCATGTGACCTTTTATAATTAAACTGCTTATGCGTATAATCACTTATAGGGATTCGGCGTCTTACAGTGTTGATGTAAAAAGTAAACAGGTAGATCCACAAAAATACTGAAATCCGAGGAAAATTCAAAACGGAAAGTCCCTAATGAAATGACAAAATAAAATGATAAAACACATAAAACGAATGAACAGTATTTTTAGATTTCTACACTGAAAATTTCTGACCATATAAAAATAAGATGTGTACGTACTATAAATGCCAGTGAGACGACTCTCCGCAGGAAACCAAAAATGACACAGAAATTAACAACTATATATAGGTCACCATACGGCAATGATTCGTGATAAATTCCATAAAACATTGTCAGCTATGAAAGGCCTCGAAATAACAAGCGTAAAACAATTCAAACGATAAAACTATTAACGGTATAACTTTAGGTACGAAAAACGAATATGTTTTACAACAACCGGCATCAACCTTTGACTCAAATTACATGCATGCTCCTGACTTCCAGAAGTTTCACCTAGCTCATGATAGCGTGTTTCATGATAATAGACAAGACTTGTATTTTATACTAAGCCATATTGGAAAAGTTGGTTGGCAACTCTGATCTTCGGACATGTTTAAAACTAGATGCCATAATGCTGATTTTCAAGTTTGATTCTAATTGTCCTAGTAGTTTCAGAGGAGAAGATGTTTCTCAAGAACTTTACGGACGACGTACGTCGATTGTCCAAAAAACAATTGAAAAACATACTTGAAAATGCGGTCTTCTGAGCAAACAATACTTGTAGTGGGAGTCAGAATAATGTAACTGAATCACGAGGATAAAAGGTTTTGCTGCGGACTTCTTCCTTGTTAGCAAGCATGTCGAAAGTCCAACTCGATGAGCGTAATGTGCATAACAACAGTTTATTATTTCTATTTTGGAAAAATACCGAAAGCAATGCAACACAATATTGAAATTGAAATTGTAATTGTAATTCAGTGTCTTTTCTTATATTTTAATTTTATGTATAAAACAATACAAATCATCTGTAGACGTGTGGGGGAGGACGGGAGGCCGGAGACAGGCGATATCAAGGAGACAATCAAAAACCATAAGAGGAAGAAAAACAGACAATACGGTTACCGGCCCACTGCCAAAAAAACCTGTCAATACCATGGTCAAAACGGAAAATTGTCAATACAAAAATGATCGAAAAAAATCAGTCAATATCATGGTCAAACAGCAAAGTAGACAATACCATGACCGAAAAGTCAAGAACAAGTTGGCAAACAAGCGAACTGTACAGTCTATAAAACAGTTGTCTAAGCATCATATAACAGGTGCTGAAGAATAAGAAGATCTTGCTCCGTCAATTGCACAGAAGTCTATGAGAACTCCGAACCCTAACAATAATAATCAGGGATTTTTCTATGTTGTGATGTTATGCTATTGTTTCAAAAAAAGGGAGAAGATTTGGATCCATTAAAACGTTTAATCCCGCTGCAAATGTTTGCACCTGTCTTAAGTCAGGAATCTGATGTACAGTAGTTGTCGTTTGTTTATGTAATTTATACGTGTTTCTCGTTTCTCGTTTTTTATATAGATTAGACCGTTGGTTTTCCCGTTTGAATGGTTTTACACTAGTAATTTTGGGGCCCTTTATAGCTTGTTGTTCGGTGTGAGCCAAGGCTCCGTGTTGAAGGCCGTACATTGACCTATAATGGTTTACTTTTTTTAAATTGTTATCTTCCTATATATATCTATGATATCAGGGGTGATATCAGGTGCTTCAGAAGGATAAGCAGATCTTGCTCCAATAATAGCACAGTGTCTTTAAGCATCACGAACCCTACCAATAACCAGGGATGGTATCGGGTGCTGCAAAAGGACAAGTAGATTTTGCTTCACAAATGACAAAGAAGTCTGTGAGCAGCACAAACCCTATACCAATAACAAGGGATGATAACAGATGCTGCAGAAAATAAGCAAATATTTCTCTACTAATGGCACAGTACATTATAAGCAGGACGAACCATACCAGTAACAAGGGATGATAGCAGATGCTGCAGAAAATAAGCAAATATTTCTCTACTAATGGCACAGTACATTATAAGCAGGACGAACCATACCAGTAACAAGGGATGATAGCAGATGCTGCAGAAAATAAGCAGATATTGCTCCACTAATGGCACAGTACTCTATAAGCAGCACGAAACATTTATACCAATAACAAGGGATGCTATAAGGTGTTGTAGAAGGATAATCAGATATTGCTCAATCAATGGCACAAAAGCCCATGAGCAACACGAACATGCACTACCATATTTTGTATTAGAAAACTGTTATTTTCTGAAAATATCAATGTATTACCTCACTTAAAGCTTTATGATGCTTTTGTTAAACCTATACTTCTTTATTGTAGCGAAGTTTTGTCTCTGTATATGATAAAAGATATTACAAATCTAGAGTCAAAATATTGGTCATTGGCTACCATCAAAGTCCAAATTAAATTTGCAAAAACTTTAATTGGAGTAAATAAATCAGCTGTCAATTTAGCAGTACTAGCCGAACTTGGTATGTATCCAGTTTTTAAAGAAGCTTTAAAATTGTCAATTGGCTTCTGGTTGCATGTCATAAAATCTGATAACACTGAATTGTTTACTAAAAGATGTATATTGTTCCAACCTGCAATTAACCAATGGATTTGCTAAAAAGATTGAACAGTTACTTGCTACATTAAATTTTTCACATGTTTGGAAAAATCATGATACTATTTCAAAAAAGCGTTTATTATATGCAATTCTTACCAAACTTAATGATAGATATCTTAATCATTGGATAGAAAATATATTTTGTGATAATAAATCAGTACATGGTAATAAGCTAAGAACATATAGACAGCTTAAAGAAAATTATAAATTGGAAACCTATTTATTGTTAAATATAGACAGAAAAGTAATATGGCATTTTGCTAAAATTCGTATTAGTAATAGTGTTCTTAGAATTGAACAAGGGCGTCACACTAAAACCCCTGTAGAAGAAAGAATTTGTCCTTTGTGTCTCTTAGAAGTAGAAGATGAATTTCATTTCACTTTAAAATGTACAAAACTAAATATAATTAGAGACCAACTGTTTTCAAAAATTAGTGAAATAGTTCCCTCTTTTTTCAATATGACTAATGAAGCAAGATTTAAATTTTTGTATACGTGTGTTGAGACTGATATAATTAGAATTAATGTTAAATTTATAAGCGACATGTACATTTATAGACATGCTCTATTAAGCACTAAATAGCTTTGTGGTACCACCTCCGCATATAATGTTTATAAATTTGGTATGATATATATATGTTTGTATGTTTGTGTATAACAAATTTGTATTGTCTTGGTATCAATCCTGTAATTTTGGATTTTAAACCAATAAAAATTACTTACTTACTTACTACCAATAATAACCAGGGATAATATCAGGTGCTGCTGAAGAATAAGCATAGCAGATGCTGCAAAAAATAAGCAAATATTGCTCCACTAATAGCACAGTACTCTATAAGCAGCACGAAACCTATATACCGATAACAAGGGATGTTATAAGGTGTTGTAGAAGGATAATCAGATATTGCTCCATCAATGGCACAATAGCATACGAACAACACGAACACTGCCAACAATAACCAGGGGTAATATCAGGTGCATGTTGTAGAAGGATAAGCAGATATTGCTCTATCAAACTGAAATGCACAGTAGTTTATGAGCAGCACGGGTACTACCAACAATAACCAGGGATACTATCAGGTGCTGCAGAAGGATAAGCAGATATTTCTCTATTAATTGCACAGTACCCTATAAGCAGCAAGAACCCTATATACCAATACTAACTATGAATGATATCAGGTGCTGCAGAAGGATAAGCAGATCGTGCTTCACAAAGGCACAGTACTAGTAATTTATAAGCAGCACGAACCCTACTAATAATAACCAGGGATGATATCAGGTGCTGCAGAAGAATAAGCAGATATTGCTCTATCAAACTGAAAGGCACAGTAGTCTATGAGCAGCACGAATGTTTCCACCAACAAGGAATGATATCAGGTGCTGCAGAAGAAAAAAGATATTGCTCCACAGATTGCACAGTAATCTATAAGCAGCATGAACCCTACCAATAACAAGGGATGATATCAGGCGTTGTAGAAGGAAAAAGATATTGCTCCACAGATTGCACAGTAATCTATAAGCAGCATGAACCCTACAAATAACAAGGGATGATATCAGGCGTTGTAGAAGGATAAGCAGATAGTGCTCCATTGATGGCAAAAAAGTCTATGAGCAGCACAAACCCTACCAAAAATAACCAGGGATGATATCAGGCGTTGTAGAAGGATAAGAGATATTGCTCTGTCAAAGTCACAGTAGTTTATTGCCGACAGCATGACCCCTTCCAATAACAAGGGAAGATATCAGGTGTTGTAGAAGGATAGGCAGATATTGCTCCATCAAACTGGAAGGCACAGTAGTCTATGCGCAGCACGATCTCTACCAATAACAGGTATTGTAGAAGGATAAGCAGCTATTGCTCTATCAAAGCCACAGTAGTCTATGCACAGCACAAACCCTTCCAATAACAAGGGATGATATCAGGTGCTGCAGAAGGATAGGCAGATATTGCTCTATCAAACTGGAAGGCACAGTAGTCTACGAGCAGCACGACCCTTCCAATAACAAGGGATGATATCAGGCGTTGTAGAAGTATCAGCAGATAGTGCTCCATTGATGGCAAAAAAGTCTATGAGCAGCACAAACCCTACCAAAAATAACCAGGGATGATATCAGGTGCTGCAGAAATTAAGCAGATATTGCTCCACTAATGGCACAGTAGTTTATAAGCAGGCTAGCACAAACCCTTCCAATAACCAGGGATGGTATCATTTGTTATTATGTTATTGAGGAAAAACAGAAGGACACTCAGTAAGAGTCTGAATCGCTCACCTGGTATACTAATGCCAATTGTCTTTCTATTATTTTCATTAATATTATTTACAGATTTACAGGCATAATTGTAGATCATTTTAACTTTTTACAGTATAAAAGGAAATAACTTCTCTATGATGTCAATTGACAATTTAAACCATGTTTACTTATTTGTAGATTTTTTTTATCTTGCTGAACAATATTGCTATTTACTTCTTCTCTATCTACTATAGTTTCTGTAAAAAAATCAAATGTATGCCAAAATTACATTCAGGGGCAATAACTCCTTTAGATTTTTTGCTGACAAATTATATTTCAGTGTGCATTAAAAACATCTTTCCTTAATATTATTTCTTAGGAACTATTTTGGTTTCTACATAAATGGAGAAAATCATATTTGAAGGACACTTACTCCTAAAACATTTATGATTTCAGAAGCTAAACATTTTGTTCAGCTAGTTTCTCCGTGTCCATTATGGTTTATCCCAAACTGAAAAACTCTTAAAAGTAGTCAATTAACGATCTAGGCAAAGTTGCTTCTCTGTAAATCTTCTAGTACTGGTAATGTTAACCTGCTAAAGTTCCTATCTATAATACATTTCAGGGGATAATAACTCTTAATGGGTATTAAGAATTTACTAAATTCAGAATGATATAGAAATTGACCTGCTGAACATTCTTTATCCATGACACTTTTGCTCTTACTGCTTTAGTGTTTGAAATAAAAGGCATAAACTTTGAGATATGAAAAATAATACATGGTCTCAATTGTCTAAAAATTAGTGATATAAGCCAAAAAACTACATTTTACAGCTACTTTCTATTTTTAAGCAATATGTTTGGATACCATTTTTAAACTAGATTCCCTCAGGTCCATTCTGGTAATATTTGTTAACAACATTTGTCACAAAAGCTTCAGAGAAGTTTTTGAAAAAGTGACAACAGAAAATGGATGCCAAGTTATCAATTAACCAAAAACACATGGCCTTTTAGAATAAGTGAGCTAAAAAGGTAACAAGTTGTGTCCAAAGACAAGTTTTACTTTCACATGTGCCTGACCTAAATCTATATTCCTGTTGTAGAAGTGTCTACCAGTAGTTGTAAACAAAATCTGCTTCAGGATTTCCATGACAATGGCAGATCTAAAATAATTTCAGTCAAATTCAGTCATAACTTTTGAACTAAAAAATCTGTGTACTGAACACTTCAGTTGCTAAAGACGAAATGTTGACCTCTAGAAGTCTTTTAAGGTATGTATCATTTAGATACTGTTCCATTAATGTACATCTTTCATATGTTTTAGGTGAGATTACATTCAAAACTTTATAAGAAAGAGATGTCTTAGAATATGCTTTTTTAATATCTTGTTAAAGCTTCTGCCATGAAAATATCACATGGCAACATTATCTCAAGTAACTCAGCTTTTCTGCATAGTCTACAAATTTGTAACTCTTTGATATGTTTTTAGGCTTCTAGATCTTTCAGTCTGCATGGAAGCATGTAAGCTCCATGTTTAAAAGGCATGAAGATTCTGTTTTCTCGAGAAATAAAACTTTATAACAAAGCTAATCAGGTATTGTCTTTTAATGACAGCATCACAGATGATGATATATCTGCTAAAACATTGTCTCTATTTTCCTTAGTTATCTGTAATAAAAATAATACATAGTAAAGTTAAATACAAAAATTTAATAAACAATTTCACATTTTACAATCTGTTGTCAAGCTTTGTATATATGTTATTATAACAATTCAATTAACAACAAGATTTGCATTCTTTGTTTATCTCAAATTTATCTATTTTTGTTAATATACTTGAATGATTACACTTCAACCAAAAATAGAAGGGAGATAATCCATGAAATATTTTATTCTATTTTCATTTTCAAAAGTGTGCTTGTATTTAGAAAGCACCTTTTGAATTTCCATAGTTCTGTTTGATGTATTTTTTTCTTCTTCTTAAAATCCATAGAAACAATCTTTTTATGAGAAATTATTTATTATTTTTTGGAGGAATGAAACAAGGACTTATACGTCCCTGAATGAAACAACTTGTCTTTTCTGAAATAATGCCATGAACTTCACATATATATGCATATATTGTCTCATTGGCACTCATACCACATCTTTTTATATTTAATTATTATTCTGATTCAAAATTTACTGGAATCATCTTAGAGGAGAAATTATATCTACTTTATAATCAATTAATGAAGAGTGAAACATTACACCTCAAATACAAAACTTACTGTAAAAACTTGTGCATCTGGTCTTGCTCGAACTTCCTCTACCAGCTGGAGTGGTCTCCCTTTTGGAACAGGTATTGTTGCTATGACAGTTAAACCTTTTGTATTCAAAATATGTTTGACATGTCTGATAAAACTCTGACTAAATAACTCCATTTTCCCTATCTCATCTATGATAATGACCCTGTTCTTTTTATCCTGTCAACAATAAATTATTATGATTTGAAATATGGTTGGTGTAAAAAATATAATAGGACTATGACAAATATGGCAAGCTTCTAAATTGTTAAAATAATGTGTACATGTAGTTGCAAATTTTTTCATTCCATGTATTCACCTTTTTGCATAGCCACGTATTTCTAGTAATGCTTATATTATTTTGGTACATGATCAGATACAGATCCTGGGTTTTAAAAATTTACATAGATTTATATTCATACCTTTGCAAAGGAACTTTTTTTTTAAATATGCACTACTTTCCAGTATGTTCTTTTTACTGGGCTCAATTTGGTGGTGATACATCTCAGATAGTTTAACCAAATCCTTTTGCAAAGAATTCTGCCAAATCAATGCTAGTGGCTGTTAAACTTGCAATGAGGTGATAGTTATTTTTGCTCTGTGTTGAAGGCCTCACTCTGACTTTGAGATGAAGAACAGCAATAAAAGCCCTGTTCATTTGCTTTTTGTGTATTTTTTTGTTTGTGCATGAACTGATTTTGTGTTATGGATTGATAAACCATATATCCTTTCTTTTTTAACAGTTAATCAATCATAGTCAAATTTGAATTTTTTTAATT
Organism: Mytilus edulis; assembly: GCA_019925275.1. Classification (NCBI taxonomy): domain Eukaryota; kingdom Metazoa; phylum Mollusca; class Bivalvia; order Mytilida; family Mytilidae; genus Mytilus; species Mytilus edulis. The sequence goes on along the minus strand of CM034350.1, from coordinate 78,050,015 downwards.
TTTTTAACTTATGTTTCACTTTATATATTGAATTTTGACAATTCTTTCTGTAGTGTAAAATAATTGCGCTGATATTTTATATTGGCATGGTGTTTATTTTAACAAAAATTGCACAGTCAGCTTAAATTAATTTTTTGCAGCAATATCAAAGAGAAGGTAAAACACTACTTAGTAAATACCTTAACTTGCAGTGTAGGTAAGGCTGTATTTTCAAAAGACTGTAAACAGACATTGTACTTTCCAACAGTGTACTGTCTGCCACTTGGTATATCACTGTGGAAATATGAAGGGAATTCAAATAATGTGTTATTTTTTTATTAAACTACTTATTTACTACGTATATGGACTTGTGACCTATAGTTGTTAATTTCTGTGTCATTTGGTCTCTTGTGGCGAGTTGTCTCATTGGTAATCATACCATATCTTCTTTTTTATATTGTACATCAGCAATAATTCTAATTCAACAGTGCTAATAAACACATCATTGTAAAGACTTTAATTTTACTTTTTGATGGACTTTGTCATTTTCTTTTGATAATGTCTTTCCATTTTAAGCATATTAGAATTTTCCTCATTGGTATCTTCGTTTGCTCTTTTCATCAGTGTTATACTATTGTTTGTATTTTGTTCCCCCCTCTTCTGACTACCTTAGAGGTTACCTTGTTTATCACATTGAGTGGCTTCCTCTGATGTTCTTACCTACTAGACTGAACTGTTGCTAAAGGACCCTCTTCACCATCCAATGTTATAACACTAAAACCTGTCCTCTGTCCCCTTTCTCTGACTTCCTTGGTATAAAACCCCTGCACATTTACTGACTTTGTCTTTAAAACTTTACATATTTCTTTTATAAGTGTTGTTTTTCCTACACCTAAAAATTGAATAGCATTGTTCATGCCAGTAATTGAATAAACATGATGACTAGAAATCAAAAGGAATTTCGGAATTTGAAAATTAATATGTGGCAGATGTTACATGTAAAAGAGAGTTGGTTGATTGTTTGTTACTTAATGTCCAGTGGCAAATATTTCATGCATGTTCAGGACAAAAGGAGAGTATAAAGTCTGCAATAGTGGATATGATTTGTATAAATGTTTTCAAATATGTCCAAAATTACTGGTTCATTTTAAACGCCGCCGGGGTATTTGCTAAAAGGATATGCCTTTATTACCCTCTCTGCTGTGGTATTTGCCAAAAAATACTCTATCCGACTGGCACTTGTAACGTCACGATCATCAATGCGTTTTAGTACATTAACATTCGGTGTAATTAAACAGATATATCATGTTAAGGAGGGGTATTTGCAATAAAGGAGAATGAATTTCCCTCGCCTTACGGCTCGTGAAATTTAACATTCTCTCGACTGGTATTTTTGGCAAATACCCCTCCTTAACATGATATATCTGTTTAATATATCATTGTACTTTATAAAAAAAATATGGTTATCAGAAATGTTGCAACTTATAAAATATATTTTTTATCAATGACAACTGAACCAAATATTTAAAATATTCTACTGTAAATTGACTATTCTTGTTTTTCAGGTTCTGACCTAATTGTAATTTGATTTATCAATTCAAAACTGTTTATCTGGTCAGAAATTTTATCAACCTGCTCTTGGAAAGCCAGTCTAGTTATTTAACCAGTTGCATAGATTGATTTCAGCTCTTTGATTTGATGCTTTGTAACAAAGTGGAGTATGACAAACACTAACAGTCAGGCCACAGTAATCAATTAACACACAGTCATTAACATTTAGAATAGTACCTGGCACGCCAGTAAGTAAAATAATTCTTGCTGTGTTAGTTGCCATTTATTCATTTCTTCTCCATGTTCACTCTAAAAGTATACATTATAATATTAAAGGGTTTCACAAATGTCAATAGGGGAGTAATATTTTTATTCACATTTATCAGAACTTTTTTGATTGCATGTATATGTACTTTATATTTACACACAAATTCTGAAAAATCATGCTTAACTGCTTTGTATTCAATTAATATTTTTTGTTTGTTTAAAGTGTGCATTCCTGTCCAGAGGTAAAGTGAGTGCCTTGCTTTCTTGGAACACACTTAGAAACCATTCAAAAATCAAGTCCATGAGGGGTCTGTAGTTGATCTGTTGCATTAGGAAAAATGTCTACCCCTATTGTATATACCCTCATTATACAATGGCTGTAATAATTTCCCTGTCGGCCTCTATGTATTTTTTGCTAATTTGTTCTTGTCCTGAAATATCTGCTATTGGAAATTAAGCAACAAACAACAAATACACCAACCATAGTATGTGTAAAATATTGCATTTGTATTTTACTTAATTTCTAAGCTGTCCTGATGATTTTTTATTTTAAATATTTGTCACTGGACATTCAGCAACCAACAATTCAATCCACCTTTCATCCTTATGTTCATTTTTTTAATTTGTCTTGAAATTTAATTATTGACCTTTAAAATTGTGCAATAGACATGAAAGACATCAAATTGGAAAAGGGGTTATAAAACAAATAACAGATGAAAACATTTTGCTAGATTTTTGGTTTAAAGTGTGCATTCATGTCCAGTTAGAAACAAAAATCTGATGCCAGACATAAAGGGAGTGACTTGCTTTCTGGCGGCACTTTTAGAACCATGCAAAAATTAACTCCACAAGGGGTCTGTATGTGGCCTGTTGCATGAGAAAAATGTCTACCACTATTGTATATACCCTCATTTTCAAGTGACATTATTTCCCTGGCTTTTATTCTAGAGGGCCTCTATTACAGGATCTGCCTATAATGACTTTTTTTAATGAGGGGGGATAGGACCTTTATCGGGACTCCGGGATCGGGTGTTTTTAAGCTCGGGATTTCAGGATTGACCCTTTCGGGATCCGGGAATTCTTGTTTCGAATTTCGGGACGTCAGGATTTACTTTATTTAAATTCGGGACCTCGGGATTTCGTGTTTTTAAGCCCGGGATTTCGGGATCGGGACCCCTCCTATCCCCTCTCTTTAATGTACATCTTAACTGTTAACTAGTTGATTTGTTCAGCTTCTCGTCCTGAAATATTTGCCACTGGAGTATACAGCAACAAACAATTAATCCACCAATCCTAGTATGTGTAAAATGTGGCATTTGTGTTTGCTAAATTTTCAAGTTGACTTAATGTAATGTTTTATTGAAATGTTTGCCACTGGACATTCAGCAACCAACAATTCAATCCACTAATTATCCTTTACTTGATATCAAATTATTGCCCTTTAGAATTGTGAAATAGACACCATTGGAAAGGTTTTATAAAACATAATTACAGCTGAAGAATGTGGGCAAGCATCACAGACAATGACAGAGAAGTCAGAAAAGTCCAGAGATGTGAATATTTTAGATGTTATCAAACAGGACTATTCAACAAGAAAGGCGGATTCCATCATTTTTTTTAACATAATTGATAATTGAATATATATATCATCATTACAGATTGATTTCAGTCAAGATTTCACAACTGAACACTGAACCAATATTTTAGGAGTTCGTGTTTGTATTATACTGCCTTTTGGGATATGGTTAAACCAAAAGTACTTAATCTAAATATTGCTTCACATCAAAGTATAATGAGTACGTTATTTTAAACGCTTAGGTGACAACGTAAAGCTAAATCAGTTAAGCGCTTATTGTTAAGGTTTAGGGAAACGCGCTTCAAATCTAAATTTTGACATTGACAACAACAAAATTATTGTGAAAAATGGGAAACTCCCCAGTAAAACAACATATTGATACAGCACAGAAAACTGGAGCTTGTCAACTCAGTAAACTTGGAATCAAAGAGGTAAGAAAGTGTAAATTTATTTTTGTTTGCTATCAGCTTGTTGGCTTTTTCCTCACTGAATAATTTATTTTCAGTTTCTTCCCAATAAAAGTCTGATTCTGACTGTATCTATTTTTTGTAGTCCTTGAATACTCACCCTCATGCCTTCAGGGCAAATTCTTTCTTGAGTTTACAAACATTCTTAATGTATAGATTATCATTAGTACCAGCACATTAAAATATGAGACATGATTAAGGTTCATGTGGACACTATGGCTAAAATGGCCGTTATTTCACCTCAAAATTTACTCTCAGTACAGACAAACCTGCGCATCTGTAAAAAAAAAAAATCAGGCATAGCATGCGCCCTAGATAAATGAATTTTAAGTATGTTTTATGCTTTAGAAACATAAAAACTTACCAGGATTTTGCCGTGCACTAGGTTGGGAAACAGGTTTGAGAACTTCCCCACAGGTGAAAGTTAAAGTGAGCATTTTTAATTGACATGGACATTAGATGGACAATAGATACCTGACATTAATTGGTTATTTAAACTGTGTACCTGAGTGGACCATATCAAGGTAAACTCAACTGTTTGTTAATATTATCATCTTCTGCAGAGACAAAAAAAGTGTACGGCAAAATCCAGTTAGGTTATGAATTTTCTAAATCATACAATGCATTTGAATTCTATTTATCTAGGGCATGCTATGCCTTAAAACTTTTCCAGATGCACAGGTTTGCCTGTACTCAGAGAAAATTTTGAGTTGAAAATACGGCCACTTTAGCCATAGGGTCCACATGAACCTTAAACAGGTTGGGAACAAACTCTCTATAAATTATATGAGGCAGGCATTACCTGTGAATGGGGACGAAGTCTGTATTTTTTATTTTTTTTATTCAAACATGTTGATAGAAACGGAAAAACAGTAACATTTCTGATATTGGTTCTGTTGTTAGGGATTTAGTTGTGACATTATTTAAGTTATGACGTCATATTCAATGTAAACATGGTAAACAAAGAAACGTTGTTATCAGGTAACCTTTTTTTTCATATCAAACAATTATTAAAATTTATTTGGGTATTGAATTCCTTCCTATATTTGATCATATGTTGATAAATATACATTTTATTCAAAGTCTCATGTCAACAAGACTGGAACAGGAAGTAGATCTGAAAAAAAAGTTACTGATTTTGAGTTCATTAGTAGAATGAAAAATTCGGGTCCCCAATTTAATAGGGTAGAAAAATCAACAACAAAATAAATAAAAAAAAAAATTGGGAAATTTTCCTGAAATTTTACATTCTACTATTTTTATATTTTTTAAAAATTTTAAAGTGTTTTTTTCAGACCTTTTCAAATCCCCACATCTGTGCAGAAATCAAATTCCTTTTTCTGGTCTTGTTTGCATGAGACTTTGAATAAAAGATATATTTATCAGTCTAGTAAAATATAGGAAGGAATCTGACAAATAATGATTGTATTCATGTAAGAAGGCTGTAGAAGATTAATTGAAGTTTGTTTGCAACAATACATTCTACATGTATTAATAGTGAAAAACATTTTTTGACCTTTATGTTACAATTGTACATTGGCTTGAATTTTGAGTTCAGAAGCAGGATTAATTTACATTTTTGTTTTCAGTTTCCTGAAGATTTATACCAACTAGCTAAAAACTTGAGAACACTTGATTTGTCTGAAAATAAACTACATGGACTGCCACAGCAAATAGGAAATTTTACTTCTTTAAAGAGTTTGATACTAAATAACAACAAATTAGGTAAGTGATGTGTCTGTTTAAGGGAAAATAACCCAGTAAATTCCTATTAATTGATTAATTGATTTTTGGTTGCTAAACATCTAGTTGGTAATATCTATTGCATGTTTAGGACCAGAAGAAGTTTGCAATAAATTAATTAAGCTTTGGACTGCCTGAAAATTGAGGGTCTATTGGATACGGACAGAAAATTATCCTTGCAACAGATCACATACTGACCCCTCAAAGTCTTTAAGAGTTGTTGCAATGACAAGGGCTCTTAGCATGTAAAGAGTGTGGCATTCTCTTTACATGAGGGACATGTATCTGATTAAACTTCGTTATTCTGATCAAATGCTGTCTCAAACTTTAATGTCCTGCACAGCCAAATTGCACCAAGCATGTTGTTAAATGTATGCTGAATTATACATACTTACATTTTATCATCTTTTCACAAAAAGAACTTAAAAATAAGGTTAGCAGACTTTTTAGGTACATATATCTGAAAAAAAACCCAATGATAACAAACAAAACAGGATTTATTCATCCTTCCACAATAGTTATTTGCAGTTTATAGAATTTATGTATCCTAAAGGATACATTTGGCATCTACACCATATGTACACTGGTGTGCCAAAAGGATAATTAAGGCATGTGCACTAGCTAGGGTGCCAAAAGGATACATTCAGCATGAAAGGGTTAAATTTAACATGTGACAATATCATAGAAAGTAAATTGCTGTAAAAATTTGAAAGTATCCATGTTAATTTTTTTCCTTTTTCAGAAAGTCTACCAGCAGAAATAGGAAATTTAAAGAAGCTTGAAACATTATCTTTAGAAAACAACCACATAACATCAGTACCTTCCTCTTTGTGTAATCTGACCAATCTGAGAACAGTAAACCTATCTGGTAACCAGATAAGAGTATTCCCTGCTGACCTTAGTAAACTTAGGCAGCTTGATGCTTTAAATCTGTCACGGAATGGAATTACAACTATTCCAGAAAGTGTTTCATCGTGTCAGGCTATAGAAATTAATCTTAACCAAAATCAGGTTAGTACAAATGTAACATAGTAACAATATCTTATTAATGCATGTTTCATGAAAAAAGAAAAAGAATAAAGTTTGATTTTATGTGTCTGGAATCCTGAACAAGTGTGGGGAGGGGGGTCTGTATCTCATAGGGGTCTAAGCCTGACGCCAGATTGCAGATTTTTTGTAAGCGTGACACATGAAAGTCAAATTATTGTGACGTGAAAATGAGAAATGAAGTCTAGCGGGGCACAGGAAATTACCAAAAAAATGAGAATTGCTTACGTGAAAGTGGGATATAGGAATTAGGCAAAACAATAAGCATGATCAGGGATCAGAACCCCCCAATGAAATCCCCATAGAGACATTGTTCTTTTTTTTCTCATCATTTTCAATTGAAATTCATTCGGTACTAGACTGATGATTTTTTTGTAGGATTCATCTTTAAAATTCATGATCTTTCATTATGTAGGTTCACTTGTATATAATATTTTAATTTATGATATAAATTGTAGGTATCTGTTTTACCTGAAAGTGTGGCCAAATGTCCACGATTAAAAGTGTTAAGATTAGAAGAAAACTGTTTAGAAATCTCAGCATTTACACCACAGATTATGAAACATTCGCAAATAGCATTATTAGCTATAGAAGGAAATGTATTTGACTTTAAACAGTTCAACAATCTGGATGGTTATGATGAGGTAAGATAAAATAATTTCTTTCTATTTAAAATTTTAATCCTAAAGAATCAGATTTTTATTAAAGATAAGATAGGCATTATATACAGACTGGTTGAATTAAAGATAATCTTAAGACTGTATAATACATTCATACATCATAGATACATCTCATGATCTGATTTATGTTTTAGAATGCAAAGTTTTCCAGTTTTCACATGACATGCATGAGAAGGGAATTTTGCTGGCAATTCTGGATTTTTTTGGCTCTAATATCATCTTTAAAAGCAAACATTTTCATTTTTTTCTGCCAAAAAAAGCACATACAATATTTGCTATCTACATTTCAAACTTTAGTTAGAAAATTTTCATGTCTTTGGTCTTTGGGATCAAACCCAACAACCTCCCACACTTTAGGCAAGCATGATACCATAAGAAACCAGGAAGTAAAAAAGAATTGGTGTCAAAACGGCAGAAGTATAGAAACCATTAGATACAGAACTGTGTATAGATTATCTTTCACTGATTTATTTTTTAAGATGAAAACATGCAGTAATCACTTAAGTGCCAGTCTGCCTAAGAATCAGGCAGTGGTGAAAACATGACCAAAAAACCCCACTCAATTTGACATTGATTTTAGTTCATAATATGTAGTTATTTCTGTTTATCGTTCTAGTAATAGAAGAAACAATTTGGTTGAAATGCACTAGAAATTAACTAATAAGGGGAGATAACTCTGTAATTTGCTATCATTGTAACCAATGATCTAACCAAGGTATTTGATATTACCAGGGACACACAAACAAAAGACTAATAATTTTGAACTCAGGATTTTTATAAAGACTGGCACTTAAATAACTTATAGGATCTATTTTTATATTTTTATTATAGTACATGGAAAGATTTACAGCAACAAAGAAAAAGTTCAACTGATGTTAAAACCTAGAGGCAGAACAGAAGTTCTGAATGCCTAGTAGATGACACCAGGTTCTCTGCAATGATCACAGACACAGTACTTAAGCAGACTTGATTCATATAGGTCATGTGTACAATACTATAAACCTAGATTTAATCATCATGTTCCAAGATTTCTATTTAAAGGTCAGGGCTATTCTATCAAAATGTATGCAAGAGGAAAAAGGGAACATGTGTTTTTGGTCATTTATGTGTGTCATGCATGCAAAAATTTTCAAGAAAGTATGTTGGTTGTGTGTAGATTTTGGAAATTTCTTCCTACATTGAAAAAAATGTTAATAGAGCTTCCACTAGAGAAATGGGTTGATATAGAAACTACATTTTTAATTTACAGTTATATAGTATATTTACATGTTGTAAAAGTATATTATTTTGTATTAAGTTTTAATAAAATTTAAATTATGTCTGTGAAAAACAAAAATTATTGTGCTATATGTATGATTTTAATGCTATGACTGACCAAATTTTTGTTGTTGTTATGAAATCTTTTGCACAAAATTTTGAAATTACATCTTATTATGCAGTCATATACAAACCTGATGATTTGGTCCTCAACTTTGTTGAAACAGTGGCTGTCAGTTGTGTTGTTAGATTCTTAACCTTTATGAACCCCTGATAATGAATTATGGTTAGCTTTTATACGTCTGTTTATAGTCTGTTTAAGAAAACGTCTGTTTAAGAAAGATAGAGATCCAGCTTTACATTTCAGCAAAAATCTTACAACTGAAGTATCTTCTATTAAACTGAATTGCTTATTACTTACCCGTAGTTTTTGTTGTATAAAATTTATTTTTGGAACAAAGGCCTGGTCCAGTATGTCTAAGGTGTGTGGTCAGATTTGTTGATGCATCAATCAGTTGAGTATCTGCTTGGTTAACAGTTTAAAGATCTTTTTATCTTCATTATTGAAGGTTCAATATCTCTTCTGGGACCTTTGAATCAGTATTAAACTGTTCATTTTGTATACCAGTCCATGGCAGCTTTGTGTCAATATCTATAATTTTCAGGTTGTTTGAGTGTTTGAGTAAAGTGTCTGTTTGTATTTATGTACTGATAGATTCCTCCATTATTTGGTGCACACAACCTTTTTTATTCTGTTCAAAAATGCAATTTACTGGTATCTTGTTCACTAGACACATCAATGCATTGCTGGTCTTATCTGTGTCAATACACATTAATTGATGACAAATATGTATACACGATGAATAGTTTTCTTCCCAGGATGATAATGCATTCTTAAAATTTGAAATTTCCTTTATTAATGTATAGTACCCAGCCCTAATAATTCATGACCATCATCACTTTAATTGTATAGAAACTCTTTTGTAAAATAACTATGAAGCTTATGTATATAGAATACATTTATATAAGCAGAGATATGAGTGCAAGACTCCAAGTCCTCATATCTGTATTGGGACATATATATCTTTGGTGCAAGACTGATATACATGTACATGAACATATTGTTCAGAGCGGACTGAATTATGTAAAGAATTTGTTTGTCTTTTGTACAATGTAAACACTATGTATTAGATATTAAGTGTATGCTACTTAGGCTGTGATTTTATTATATGTAAAATAATTGTACATACTTAAATATTTATATAAATCAGTAAAAATTCATGTAAGACTCTGAAAGCCTGTGTTGCTTATCAGATCAACTGATCTATGAGCATATTCAACAATGGCCACTCTTTAACATTGTAGACTAGAATATAGTTCATCACTAAAAAGTATTTTCCTTAAAATTTACTTATTTTAAATTGTTATTTTGTTTTTTGGCTTAGAAACTGATTTGACTATTTTGAAATAAATTTTCCATTTTTCATATCTTTTTACTTCATTTTATTGGGTTTTTTTTATGCCCCACCTACGATAGTAGAGGGGCATTATGTTTTCTGGTCTGTGTCTCCGTTCGTTCGTTTGTCTGTCTGTCTGTGCGTCCGTTCGCTTCAGGTTAAAGATTTTGGTCAAGGTAGTTTTTGAAGAAGTTAAAGTAACATCAACTTGAAACTTAGTACACATGTTCCCTATGATATGATTTTTCTAATTTTAATTCCAAATTAAAGTTTGGACCCCAATTTTCACGGTCCGCTGAACATAGAAAATGATAGTGTGAGTGGGACATCCGTGTACTATGGACACATTCTTGTTTAACAATTATTTTGAAGGGGGTGGGGGTAATGTTATGCATAATATCTAATGTAATAAACTACAAGGATTGTGAATGGACAATATTTTATTGTGCTTTTATTTCTTAGTTATTTTTATTATTAATCATAACAGTATTGAATTGTTTTGGCATGCATACTGCCAATCAGGATAATGCAATGAGATTTTTCTTTTTTTGAGCCTCAAATATAATGTCATAAGTCATAATGCAGGAAGATCTGTCTGAGAAAACCATAGGAAAAGGAATGAAATTGCAAGTCAAGTGTTATTTAATTCAGATTTTTTTTTTAACATAATCTATACACTGTCAAGCAATATCTTTTCAGCCCTATTACATATTGTTTCCTTTTTGGCATTGTTTTTTACTCTTTGACAAAATGTATCTTCTGTAGAAACCAGTATGAGTTATGATATCATAGTTAGAAGTACCTGAATTAAGCACCACAGGAACAAAATATTTTTATTTATGGTGATGATGGTGTATAGCACACTGAAACATTTTAATATAAATAAATAATAATGGCTATCTCATGAAGTGTAATGTCCCTATTACTCTTTATTGTTATTTTTGTTATGTATGAAAATAATGTCATAAATAAATAAATATAAATATGTCATTTGTTATTCATATACATGTTCTACTATAGTTCTGTATCATCCTGCAAATGTGTCAATTTATTGAGGGTTGTGTGGTATAACACATTTTGCAGGATAACTTGGTACAAATTATCGGACAATAAGTAAAATACAGTACCAGTCTGTCTTCTTTGTGGGTTTTAATTTTGTGGTAAGTCTAAAATAAATATTTTTTTCTCTGAACATGTACATGAGAAGTTTATTTAGAAGTGTAAACGTATATATCTCTAATTACATCCATTTACAATGTGTTCATATAGTTGTTAATGTCTGTGTCATTTTGGTCTTTTGTGGATAGTTGTCTCATTGGCAATCATACCACATCTTCTTTTTTTATATTGATACTGGTCTTTTAAGAAGATGCATTAACACAAAATTAGAAGGTGCAGCTAAAACATATTTTCCCTAAGATCTTGTCATTGTGTTTGTAATTTTTTTATTTAAGATAGAGCAACCAGAGTGTACACACTAAAATGCCTCTCTAAATTTACTGATATTGATGAGCTTAAGTTGAGTCGATAAAATAAAGTTTTTGATACAAATATCACATAAACTTCTGGTTATCAAAATAACTTAGGTCATGGTCAGATGAACAGAGCCAGAAAATCATTTTTACCATACAATCATTCCATTCACCAAAAATAATTGGATCTATTGCTTGTAGGAACAGACATAGCCAAGAAATCTTGACAATGGCCAATCACATAATCTCAACATTATCAATGTTCTAAGATAATGAGGTCAAGGTCAGATGAATAGTCGGACAGACATGTAATCCTTTAAATTCCACACCAAAAATAAGTTGATGTGTTGCTTATAATATCTGATAAACTGACAAAATTACAAAAAACGTTTCATCGACAAATAAACCATGAAAATGAAGTCAAGGCTAGATAATACCTGTCAGACAGACATATACACTTGTCCCATACACCAAACATATTTGGAAAACCAGCCAAAATACAAGGCTAGATAATACCTGTCAGACAGACATATACACTTGTCCCATACACCAAACATATTTGGAAAACCAGCCAAAATACAACAAGAGGCTGTCACAACGACAGCAAACGGGATTTATTAACATTTATTTTCTGTCCTGGCAATATCACAAGAACCATTACTGATGATTGGTGAAAGTGAAAATCGTCAATATCAAATTTGACCTCTATTTTGTCATCAGTATCAACATATTAAAATTTGAAAAGCTTAGATTGAATGGTTTGTGAGTAAATGCAACAATGTGAATGGAAACACCATTTTACAATCTTTCAAGGACCATAACTCCTGAACGGTAAAAGTCAAAATCGTCATTATCGAACTTGACCTCTATTTTGTCATCAGTAACAATATATTAAAATTTGAAAAGCTTTGGTTGAATGGTTCATGAGAAAATGCACGGACACGACTGGAAAAACCATTTTTTTCAATCTTTCAAGAACCATAACTCCTGAACGGTAAAAGTCAAAATCGTCATTATTGAACTTGACCTCAATTAAGTCATCAGTAACAACATATTAAAATTTGGGAAGCTTCCGTAGAACAATTCATGAGTTAATGCACGGACATGACTGGAAACGCCATTTTACGATCTTTCAAGAACCATAACTACTGAACGGTAAAAGTCAAAATCATCATTATTGAATTTGACCTCTATTTTGTCATCAGTAACAACATATTAGAATTTGAAAAGCTTTGGTTGAATGGTTCATGAGAAAATGCACGGACACGACTGGAAACACCATTTTTCAATCTTTCAAGAACCAGAACTCCTGAACGGTAAAAGTCAAAATCGTCATTATTGAACTTGACCTCCATTTTGTCACCAGTAACAACATATTAAAATTTGGGAAGCTTTGGTAGAACAGTTCATGCGTAAATGCATGGACATGACTGGAAACGCCATTTTTCAATCTTTCAAGAACCATAACTCCTGAACGGTAAAAGTCAAAATCGCCATTATTGAACTTGACCTTCATTTAGTTGTCAGTAACAACATATTAAAATTTTAAAAGTTTTGGTTGAACGGTTCATGAGTTAATGCATGGACAACATTTGACTGCCGCCCGCCCGCCCGCCTGCCCGCCCGCCCACCAAGCATCCCTAAATCAATAACCGACATTTTAGTCACAAAAATCCGGTTAAAAACCTTACTTTCACCAATGAACCATGAAAATGAGGTCAAGGTCAGATGATAATGACTAGACCAGCATGTACACCTTACACTCATTTCCTACACAAAATATACCGGTGGTTGACGTATTGCTTATAGTACTTGAAAAACAGACCAAAACACATTGACCAATGAAGCATGGAAATAAGTCCAGGACAGATGATACCGACTAGACCAACATATACACCTTACACTTGATTCAAACACCAAATATTGTTGTATGAGGCAAGAGCAGTAAAATGGTAGGATTTATTCCACTTGTTTAATTATCAGTTTTTATTTGGCTAGGATATTGCAATCAATTTTATAATTATCATTGTTACAACTCTTTGAGACAATAAATGAATCATTTATTTGATTTGAAATTTCCCATGAGAACTGTACGCATGTTGACTAATCTTCAATGTAAAAAATTACCATTTATCAAAGTTAAAATTGAGAATGGAAATGGGGAATGTATCAAAGAGACAACAACCCGACCATAGAAAAAATAACAGCAGAAGGTCACCAACAGGTCTTCAATGTAACGAGAAATTCTTGCACCCGGAGGCGTCCTTCAGCAAATATATACTAGTTCAGTGATAATTAACGCCATTCTAATTTCCAAATTGTACACAAAAAACTAAAATTAAAATAATACAAGACTAACAAAGACCAGAGGCTCCTGACTTGGGACAGGTGCAAAAATGTGGCAGGGTTAAACATGTTTATGAGATCTCAACCCTCCCCCTATACCTCTGGCCAATGAAGAAAAGTAAACGCATAACAATACGTACATTTAAAATTCAATTCAAGAGAAGTCCGAGTCTGATGTCAGAAGATGTAACCAAAGAAAATAAACAAAATGACAATTATACACAAATAACAACAGACTACTAGCAGTTAACTGACATGCCAGCTCCAGACTTCAATTAAACTGATTGAAAGATTATAATTTCATCATATGAATATCAGGCACAATCCTTCCCGCTAGGGGTTTAGTATCATACCATTATAACATATATGAGAAGAACATAACCTGTGTCATGCCAACAACTGTTTTTTTAATAAATGTGTTTAGTTCCGATGCAAAGACCCTATAAGTGAATCAATATTAACGCCAAAATATGCATGCTTTAATGACCTGACAACAGTATTGTAACTATATCCCTTCATAATAAGTCTATTTAAAGGTTTTGTTAAGTTTCTGCGGTGAATACTGACATTTGTGTGCTTTATAAAGAATATTTCCATAAAAAATTGGATGTGAAATACATATAAGAAGTCTGCATGTTGAGCTATATTTACAAATGATGTCCTTATACCGATGATAAAAGACCTTCTTGACAAAGATTCAAATTTAAAACAGGTCATTTCATTAAATTAAGGCATAAGACAACAAAATGATATGAAGATTTTATTCAGACTGTAATACAATAGCTGTCCTTTGACCTTTGCCATAATATATCAATTAAACATACTGTTATCATGTTTGTATTTTAAGACGTTAAACCATCATAGAATTTGGCATGATTTACAAGCAATTGTTATTCGTGAAATGGTGGTGAATTTGGAAAAGCAATTACAAATGATGTTTATTATGTCAATGTGACTATGTTTCAAATGGTAAAAATTCAAAATGTGAACTTTTTTTACATTAATTATTAAACCCCTACAATATTATGTCCTGATAATGCCTTTGTTTCAATGACAAATAGAAATGATTGAAAAGACTACTACAAAAATAAATAATGCACAGAAAACAAAATATATATTATAAGAGATGGTCCTTTAGTTTGAAAAATTGTTTAAAATCCTTTAAATAAAGTTTCATTATTTATCCATGTATAAAGTAAACAAAAACAATTTTTTTTTAACATGGCATTATAAAAAAAAGTTAATCAGAAAATTAGATTTCTAAAGTTTTTTTAAATTATTTTGCTCAATTGAATACCAGAAATAATACTCCAGAAAATGTTCTCCTGTTAAGGAGAAGGTGACCTTTATACAATGGCAGCCTCATCTGAGCTTCATAAATTTACAAGATGTCTAACATTTCAATGTAACATAGCTGGAATTTCGACAAAAGAATGAATGGATCCTTTTTCTGTGCAGATTTATATATATTATTTTCTATTTTCTACGTACATTTTTTGACAAAATAATCACGCGACATAAATAGTTCTCAACATTTATATTTATACATGAGTATTGCACAAAGTAAAATTTTTAACATTCATAATAAAAAATGCTTTTCTCTATCACTAACATCTTCCTATGTACACATATATATATATAATAATAATAATGATAGAATGATAAATATAACAATGAACTGATAGTATTGGTAAGTCTTATTGTCAGAAATTGATATATAATATAATTCACAGTTTCAGAATCTAATGCATTCTGGGTAATATTTCTAAAAGTATCAAACCAAAACGTTTTGATTGGTTTAAAATGTCCTAACAATGAAAATTCAACCAATGATGAAACATTATTATATTTTGGTGTACGATTATTATATTTTGGTGTACGAACAATGAGATTACCCATATTCCTTTAGATTCTGAAAAGGTGAAATGGCATTACATGCATATGTAAATTTTCCAGAACTTGAATTGAATAGTATGTATTGTATCATATTTTAAATAGATGTAAAATATCATATAAGTGAACCAGTATTTTTTCTTTCTTTGAGCAATTTATGAGTGAAAGTTGATAATGAATAATGGGGGGAGAAAAGTTAATCAATTTACAGCAAATAATGACTGGAATGTAATTACTACAAATGTTTAAACAAGCAGTTCACCTCTTACGAGTCCCTCCTTTTAGAGTCCTCTGTCCTATCAAACACTACCGGTAAGTTGCTTAAAAATTACAGATTTTAGGTAATTATGAATGATATTTTCTGAATATACTGGCTTTGCTGTCTAAGATTGAAACTAAAAAAAAATATAATTTCCAAGTTCTAACAATGTATTCCTTCCTTTCAGTAAAAACATGTCAAAAGCAACTTATTTTAAACAATATCTTTACCGCTTTACATGTACTTGAAACAGTGAAATATTAAATACACATTCACAGAAAAATTCTACATTTTTTTTTAAATATAGTTTTACACCGCTTTAGATAAATTTAAAAATACAAACATTAGATTTGTCACTTGAAACCCTGTATATCATTTAGAACATTCTTATTCATATAAGAAACATTTTCTTTCTTTCATCTGCAGTATATTTCACAAAAAAAGTTACGACTAAGAATGGTTGTCAGTCATGAACAATTCAGTATACTTACAATCAATCTTAGTCTCAAGTTTTTTTGTGAAATTGACTCCTGGTTCTCATTAAGATCACGATTTTGGCACCACCAGTCTTATAAAGCATGATAAATCTAGGCCTAACTTATTTACACTATATTACAGACTTTCTGTACTGGTGTTACCAATCAGTCAAGTTCTCTTCTTTGCATATTTTATGTCACAGCCGATAGTCCAAGTAGTTATTTATTTAACTTGTAACTTAACATTAAAAAAATTAAAAAATGATCAAACAGAAATAAGGAATAAACTGTAATACAATTTACAAATAAATAAATAAATGAATAAGTTACAGATTTCATTATAGAATGCAGGTACATTTATAATTTACATAAGTACTGCAATTGGTTGTTAAGAATTAAATATATTGTTTAAAAAGCACTACAAATAAGTTGAACACCATAATGTGAAAAAAATAATTAAAATGAAAACAAGAAGGAAAAGCACTCTGTTAAAAGCTGAAAATACTGTAAATTCAGAAATTTTGTGATCTTTTAAGAATGGACAGAAATGCTAGAATAATCAGTACAATTTCAGTAAAATCTGCATACAGATATGTGTATCAGATATCCAAATGCGAGTTCTTGTTATGGTGATACTGATCCAATTGCATTAATGAAAACCTCACAATAATTTCTGAATTAACAGTACTGCTTAATTTCAAAATTTACAATAAAAGAAAATATGTTGAACAGTTTATAGGCTATAGCTAGATTTTCATCTCAACTTTTGAATACAATAATTTAAGTTGGCCAACAAAAGTATTCTTGAACTTTTTTCTGTTAAAAAAAAAATAACATTTGTATGACAAAGACTGAAAAAACAATTGAGTCTAACAAGTATGAGAATGTAGGAAATTATTTCATTTGGCTGAAATGCATTTCAATAATAGCTCCTAAAATGTTGCCTGTAATGAATTGTATCATGCCAAAACCCATCAAGGGCGTGGAATGTCATCAATTGTCCCGTAGTATCTTCTTTGCTCTGGTATTGGCCACATCGACTCTGTCGTTTAGGCTTGTTGCCTGTGTCACAAACAAAACAAAATGTAAACAAAAGTGAAAGAAATACAAAACGTCCATATGAATTTAAAAAAGTCGGGAAATTTTCAGATAAAAAAAGTTACTAAAAATAGACATTTAGTAAAAGTGTTAAATTCTATGATATGTAAACTACTACTTCTACAGGGGAAATGTTAAAATACTGCTTTATTTTGCAATTTTTCTAAAATTTACTATTATTCTGGAATAACAACACAAATTACGTATTTAATAATTTGGAGTTACAGTAAAAAAGACTCTTATCTTAAAATCTAAGAAGAGAAAACACACAACATATATGTCTTTGTTTGGAATCTGCATGCAAAAGAAAAAATAGAATCTCAAATTTTGGTCGACCTTTTCAACAACATAAAAGAAAATAAAGAAGTTTTTTTCCAGTATCAAAATCATGCAAAACAAGATAGAAATAGAAACGTGACTTCAGACAGTTTATGCTTCCTTAAGAATCTTAGTTGCTCGTTGATTTGCTGCCCCAATACGAGTAGCGTTAGAATCAGCCTGAAATTATACAATAGTCATATATCGTCAAATATAGAAATTAAATCATTTTATTTGGGTCCACTTTGTCTCGAATTTGGAATATACTTGAGAAAAAATGTACTGAAATTATAACACAAGAAAATAAGGAATTATTGGCCTGTTATCTGCACTGGCTTTATTTTTTGGAACCAAATTTTTTCTCTAATATAACCTATTTTGTTGGGATTTACAGTTTATCTTCTTTAATCCTTAAAAAGAACTAAATTTAAGTAGTGCATATCACTTTTTCTGTAATTTTCAATATTATTTGACTGTGTATCTCCCCTCACAACCTGGTGATTCATTCAACTTTTAAAAACCTTTTTCTATTGTTTAGAAGAAAAATAAGGATTTTCAAAATCACTTGAATTCAAAATTTCATTCTGAAAGTAAACTGCAAAATTATATCATAATATTATCATTTTTTTTTTTTTTTTGACAGTTCAAATGAAATCCCTTCAAATCAGAGATCAATTAATTGTAAACATATTAATTTCAATTGCATTATATTTTGAAAGTTTTGTTATCCATAGGCATAACATATACCCAGAAATCATTTTTTCTCAGTTTCATAATATAATGATATGTACTCTGCTAATAATGAAATCAGTTTAAGCTTTTCTTATATTTTATAAGACTGCAAAAGTAGCGAAAATCAAATATTTTGCAGCAAGGACTAAGCAACAAGAATGTGAAAATCTAAAATTGGTTCCTTAGAAAGTCAATTAAGCATCATAAACAGCGCTAGCTATAACATAAAAACACCATTAATTCTCCTTCAGAACTTTATGAGTTCTTTTATTGGCCTCCTTAATGCGATCTTGATTTGATCCAGCCTGCAAAAACATGCTTTCAGTTGTTAATGTTATCATTTTTAATTCTTTACTATTGTAAAATTCCAAAAGGAAATTCAAAGTAGTCCCTATGCAGGAGAGGGGGAAACAAAATATAGTTACATTTGTTACCTGGTACAAATTCAAAAGTAACAATTATTTTGTTCCTATTAGATCTAATCAATTTCTGTCAAAGCATGACAGTGGTTTTCTATAAAGTCCTTATCACAATAAGAATCATAAAAAATGATTAAATTGGTCAATGTTTCAATAAAACTCGAATAGAGAAGTGATTGCTTGATTGTTTGTGTTTAAATGTAACTTTTATTCACCACTTTTGGGCTATTTCATGGCAGTCAGTTTTTATTGGTGGAAGAAGCCGCAGTGGCTAGAGAAAACCACCAACCTTCAGTAGGAAAAATGACAGTCCTAGATTTGAGTCCAGTAAACCTGGATGAGAGGGGTTTGAACTCACAACTTAAGTGTTAACTGGCTAGTGGTTACAAAAGTAGAAATTCATAGACCATGGAGAACTGATTGAAATGTGCATCTGTTGACCAGAGTAGGTTAATTTTAAATAATGCCATCTGAAGGTAGTCAGTTTTTTGGGGGCCTTTTTTAAGCTTTTAATAACTTTCTTAATTCAAACTAAATCCTAGTTTAGAAACCATACATTATTAGATTCTACAAAATTCAATACTATCTTTTTATGAAGGAACACAATTTCTTTGTCCAACTTCTCAACAATTGTTTTTATCAACTTTTCAACAATGACTACCACTACACATGTTAAGAAATTGACATGAAAACATTTTTTCCAATCTCCATTGTTCCAAATTACAATACTAAAAAAAAAAATTACCATTCATACATGTTGCAATGTGCTAAAATATCTTAAATTTACCATTTTTTTAAGAAACTCATGGATCAATGTTTTTGTTCTTTAGAATTTTGAGTTTTTGGTTCTCTATATTACCGTACAAGACAAACGATGTAACTGCAGGACAGGTTGAAACAATGGAGTTATTTGACCTACATACATATCTATGGTAGTCTCTTACAATAGACATCTGAATGATCTAATTTGAATAATGACAAGGTGCAATAAAGGTCTAACAATATATCAATGTTTTCATATTCAAAAATATGATATACCATTAATTTGGATTTCTTGTACTATGTATTAAGGTGGTTCATAACATTACAGGGAGATAACTCTGTAAAAATCAGCTGAACATTTTAACCACATTATTATTAAGGAAATATTAAGCTTCTCAATGATCAAAACAAGTGTGATTCAAACTTCTATATATTGTATGAATTTTTCCAATAAAGTGTGTGATTTAAGTTTTTGAAAATTTCATATTATTGTCAGAGGGTCAAATAAATATTTTGTCAAAATTCTATGAAAATTAAAATAGCCAAATTAATTTTAGTGGAGGTGTTTGGTACCTCCTTAATATAAAGAAGAAATTTACAGAGTTTTACACATCTTACTGCAGATTCATTTATTTTCATGGATATCAATTTTTCATTAATTGTAGTTTCAGGATATTTGAATTTGTGCTTTTGTTAAACTCTGCATACAAGCCTAAAGACAATGTGTACTTTGCTAAACATTTAAATTCATTATTAGGACTTTATTCAAGAAATCAACAAAAATTGATAACCCCCAAAAAATAATAAATCCACAGTATTAGTTTTTCTTTCGGGTGAAATTTTCTGTGCATAGATACCATTTCCCAAAGTATAGCTTTAATTATTTTACACACCTTATTTGATATTCTGTCCAGTTGATTGTTTTGAGATGTTATTTCACTTCCCATATCAATGGCCATGTTTCTTAGATTACCCAGCATGCCGCTGACTTCTGTTAAGTTATTCTCCATTTCTTCCTCTCTAGCATCATTTGTAATTCTAAAAAAAAAGTAATTACCCTTAACTCAAAACATTAAATGAATAAGGTAAGTATGGGACATAGCCAGGAATTTCCAAGGAGGGGTTAGTTGGACTCACAAACTTGACTTTAACAGTCACAATTCGAACAGAACATTGACTTTAACAGTGATTATTTATTTTCAAGGGGAGGTTCGTCTGAACCCCCCGAACCCCCCTGGCTACTGGTATGTAAGTACTCAGGAAATTGTAAAATAGTATATTAATTATATTTCATTGTTCACATGTGACCTTGTGTATGTAGGAGTTTGTGGTGTGGTGTTTCTGTTTACAAAATTTGTCATTAAGAACTACAGCACAAAATATATGAACCTTATACAAATCTGACAATTTTTTACTGAAATTTTAGAGAAAAAAATCATTGTCTCAGAGTTTTATAGCTTTGGTATCAGACACATCCCGAGCCATTGATGCCAATGCATATCAAGTTTGCTTTACATAATTCTATGAAAAGTAGCAAGACACAAATTGAACAAGGATTTACTTTAATATGAGTCAATGTCAAGTCAAGGTCAGTGTGATCTGACTTTGATATATGACACACCTGCAACACAAGATTCATTGCATAAATGTTTGATCCACCCAAGTTCAATGGTACAAAAGTTTTGTGCCAGACAAGGTGATTCTTTTATACCTCTAGACTTTGTTTGCAATGTATTATTATTGTGTGCAGTTGCTGATAGTGATAACAATTTCTTGTGAAAATCTTACTTGGTGATAAATCCTCCTTGTGGTCCAGCCCCATTTCTTTCATCAACCATAACTCTTGGTCCATCTGTGTTCACTTTGCCATCTTCAGATGCCTTCCATGTTTTATCATAAGCTCCTCCTTTCTCAAAGTTCTTCATTCTGTTGAGGAATAAAAGAAAGATTACTGCCTTTATGTTTTTCAGTCCATGAATTGAAAAAAAAACTATTTGTGACTCAATTTCAGTAGAAAAAAAAGAGATGTGGTATGATTGCTAATGAGACAACTATCCACCAGCATCAAAATTATATAGATGTAAGCAACTAAAGGTTCTTCGACAATGAGCAAAATACTAGTTTATTAGAGTTTGGCATACGAAAGATCGGAATGCAGACATAAGAAATTCCATTTATCATCTTAATTAAAAGTTCAGCATACACCAGATCTGTATGAAGGCATTAAAAAAACATTAGAAATGCAAATTCATTGGCTAGATGAGATTTCAACATATACCAGGTCTGTAAGCTGGAAATGAGACCTGACAAATGCAAGTAAGAGAATAAATAAATTAAATTAGCATACTTTTCACCAAAACATCTGAAATTAAACAGTATGCTATTTTAGGTATGTATTGTAAAAATGGAATAATAATATTATCTTTTGGTTCTTTTTCTCCAAGTGGTGAAGTAGTTCATTAGGTGAAAAATGCTGCTACAAAAATATAAAGAATTCTAGACTTTTTAACGCGAAATATGACAATTCCACCAAACATGTAGCTTTCTCACACAAAAAGGAGAATTTCTATATATTTAATTTTTATTTTTGCTGGACAGTGTCATGATTAAAGAAAACGTATTAAGTGTAATACACTTTATAGCCTTACTCAATTGACCTTTGATCAAATAATATTTCAACTTGAGTATACATTCTCATCCCAAATTAGATGTTTTTAGATATACCGTTTCCATGGCAACACACATAACCCACAACATTTTTCCATTCCTTCCAGATTTTTCTCTGCATCTTTCATGTCTTGATTGATCTGGTCCATACCTTCTTCAATCCTATCAAGTTGTTCTAAAGAAAGTATACAAAAAAGGCATGTTACTGACTGATTTCACAATCATGTGACATGCGGTAGTCAACTTGATGAAGCCTGGAGCATACAAAAAATTTTGAAGTTGAAATGTCTTATGTAAAAAAATTGAAATTAAAAGGTCTGCAGAACCATTTTTCATATTCTGAACCAGGGTTTCAAATCTATCTTGGAAAGACAGAACCCCGTCCAGAGGTTTATAATCTTCATATTGTCATAAAAATGAGGAGGGGGACTTATTGGTAGAAATCAATAAATAAAGAGTAGCGTATGCCTTTTTTATTTCCTCTATCAAGTTATTTGTATTTTCCCATTTACATAACCTACAACTTATTGTAAGATATATCAAAATGTTTTTCATATTCTTTTTGATATTATCAATACTTTTTATTTGTATTCATATTCACGTCTGTAAGTGCTTATCAATAAATATACAATATAATTGGATATAATTATAAGATATACAGTTAACCTTAAGCTAGCAACAATCAATTAATCAATCATTTTCAAATTTTTTTTTTTTCTTCTAAAAATATGTTGTTGAGAAATTGCCAGACTTGTATTTATCTAACCTACATCATAGTTTTATCATACATGCCTCTTTAATGTCTAATTGATTTTCAATTGACAAAATGATACATTTAATTGCTATGGCAGTCAGCAACAGTAATAGTGTCTATTTTGCTTCTCAAACTTATGTACTTGCTTCAATTCCAGTTGTGGATAAACCATAAAGGTTTTATTGCATAAATATATGCTGCTTCAATTCCAGTTGTGGATAAACCAAAAAGGTTTTATTGCATGAATATATGCTTTCTAGATATATGCTAGCTGATTTTTGAGTATGGGATTTGCTCATTGTTGAAGGCTGTATGGTAACATATAGTTGTTAATTTCTGTGTCATTTGGTCTCTTGTGTGGAGAGTTGTCTCATTGGCAATCACCATTTTTATATTTCTAGAGTTCAATCTTTCACTAAATGCTTGACTAGAAAAGCCCTTTAAAATGTTGAATGCATTCACAATTCTAAATAATGTTTCACCTGCTGAATATTGAGACATTTTTTCAAACAAAAAAAAATCCCATTTTCAGGAAAATTCAGTGGCAGATGATATCCAGAATAAATGTTTAGTGGGTTAAGTAAAGAGAAAACAATTTATACATCTTTTTAAATTGATTTTAAGAAAACTACATGTTTAAAAATTGTTTGTTTACACAGAAACATGTCTTCCCTTAATGTAATTATCATAGTGTATTGCAACTGGATGGATAGACAAACTAACAGACAGACGGACAGACCAGAAAACATAATGCCTAATACCTGACTTTTGTAGGGCAGGCATAAAATTAAAATGATTATGCAATAAATGTAAATTCTCGACCACAAATCATTAATGTTCTAAATGTATATTTCTATTTGTAAATGACATTCAATATTACAGCATGAATAAAATTGCCTTACCCCATAGTGCGTCCAACATAAAAATAAAATGACCTTACCCCCTTGTTGGTCCAACATAACAATGGTTTTAATTCCTACATCTTGGGACTGAAATAAGGGTAAAAATAAAAGAAAATATAAGCATGCAACAACATAAATATAGCCAAAACAATCCCTCAGAAGAATTTGTTATCATATTATGTATTACAATTTAAAATTGAAATGTTCTAAAATTAATGCAGAGACTTATACGAAGAATTTTCAATAAAAAAATGTGTGATTTCAATTTCTGTGAGAATTATACTTTTTTTGTACTTGTTCAGCACAGGATTCTAACATATTATGTGTTTTTCATTTCATTGCACATTTCAAAATAAATTTTCGATGTTTGCCTGCCAGTGTTAAGCAGGCAATTTTCAAATAAAGTAAATCAAATTCAAAATATAGAAAATGCAATAAGTATAATCAAAAGATTTACTGGAAAAATGTTATAAAAAGAAGAATTGTTTTGGCTATGGTAAATAAAGTAAAGTGCAGACAATAATAAACATAAGCACATTGAAACCTTACATTATTTTAAAAAGTTTTATACTTAAAAAAATCTATGTACTGTAACATACAATTTAATGTTCACATATTTTAATTAATCTGTTCAATGATAGTTTCATCAACTGTTCTACAAAGTCTGTAAGTTTTCAATGTTCATCTTTCTGCCATAAAATTAAATTGGTTTGGTACTAAAGCCATCCCTATATCCTAATAAAGGGAGGTTGTAAAATTGGATTGAGAATCGATAAAACTAAACTATGCTGGCTGTGTAAAGTAAAAACCTTTAAATTCAAACTAATTATTTTTATAGAAAACCTATAAAATAATTGATTCTTCATTATTTCTGATTAGAAGAAATTAAACCAGATGTGCCAATAAAAAAGAAACCTAACAACAACAACAAAAAAAACAACCAAAAATCGTACAAAGATAAAAAATAAAGTCTTCCACAAAGAAATATTTCTTCATCTGATTTGTTTCTTCTGGCTGATGGCTTGAGTCAAATAAAACAAAATACTGAAACTCTAGCAAAATTCTAGTGCAGAACTTAATAAAGACAAAAAAAAAACATTTGAGGAACCCATAATGTCTAACCGATTTTATATATAACTAAGGGGTTTGGACACAATTTAAAACATCTTTCAAAATGATAATTATTTTTAGGTCATAATAAGTGATTAAAGTTTTTGGTTAAGAACAAAAATATATATATAGAAAAGTGCATTTTTCATGTTGACAAAAAATGACTCTTTACAACAAAAACAATCTTTGGTAACACTGCACAGAAGTCTACTTAGTGAAATCTAAAACAACATAACAACAAAAACAACCACTAATTATAAGACTAGTAATATAAAATATGTTTCTTGAGGCCACACTAAAATATTTTTTTGTTTTTTAGACATCTTAGACACTTAAATATTTCCTCTTGTTTTCCTTTTGTCTTTAAATTATTAATTTTTAAAGATCTAAAAATTTATGTTTTTTCCTTGTCATATTTTGGTCTTCTCATTTAGTATCATTTTATAAAATTAATGATGTTGCTCAGTAGCCTCTTTTTCAGTTGAAAAAAACAACATGCAAAACAAGGAAGAACAAATGAAAAGCGTTCTACTTTTTATAATGAGAACAGCAAGTCAGGTATATATTCTTCAGTAGTTAATCACAGAATAGATATTACATAGCCTCTTTTTGAATCTTAAAACAGAGAAAACAAATTTTCTCATTTAAGTAACTTGGCTAAAATGAGGAATGACCAAAAAGGAGAAAAAAATTGTTGATAAAAAATATCTGGACTGCAGAAAAAACACATTTGATTTTACTAGATCTTATACTTAACTCCCAAAAATAATAAGAAAATATATCCTTCTTTTTCATTACTTGTATGTTACAAGAAAACTTCAACTGAATCCTCTATTTCTACTCAGAATTCAATAAAATTCAATTTCCATCTTTGTGTATAAACCTAAGGACAAAAAACCTTTTCCAATGAGGTCTGTCGCACCAATACCAAAAGCACAAATAAACAGCCATATTCGCTCATATATAAATCGTCCCTAAAACAGCTAATAGAATTTCAGGAAAGACACTATCTAAAGCTTGGACACACTAAATGATACAACATTTAGCTACATTTGTGTTGGCTTTTATATGAGGGTTACAATACCACATCAAAAGGAGATATTACCCATCATGCCTCTTACCTCCTTGTTCATCCAACATAACTAATGTTGTTATCCCTGCCTCCTTACCCTGTTATTGATTGGTTGTAATAAAAAATTACTACCATGTAATATAACCTTAAATATTTACGGGGGTTAGATTTACTACAAGATTGTAATAAAATAAGAAGTTCACACATTGTCATCTTAAACGTACCCCCCTTCCCCAATTGTAATTCAAAGTATAGGAAACAGGAAGTAGGTGTCTGACAGATCCCAAAAGCCCTCACACATTTAAACTTTTCACTGTTAAGATGTTGAATAAATATGAAGTAACACTAATTGTGTACGAAAAGCCAAAGTTTCGGCAAACAGGAATGACAGATCCCAAAATTGCTCCCACATTTCAAGTTATCAAAGTCAAGCTTATGACCAAAGATGAAGTTGTTCTGTTAACTAGTATCTGAGAAAAGTGTGATGAAAATTGTTGTTGGACAGACAATATGAAGTCATTAAAGCCTAGAGTAAACAAATGAGGTGATAATATTACCATCTTGTAGTAAAACTTTGAACAAGGTAGGCCCCAACTTAATTACTAGAGGACCAACTGACTGATTATGTCAACTCTGTTTAACAAAACACATTTAATTGTAATAAAGTAATAAAGTAATAAAACATAAAAGACAATGTAATAATAAGTGTTAAGTCATAGTGGTTGTGTAAAAATAATAAGTTTTCATGTTGTGCATCATGCTGGTTCTTACCTCCCTGTTCATCTAAGTTTACTAATACCGTAATCCCTGCTTCCTTACTCTAAAGTAATCACGTAATTATTCATACAAATTTTACACCACAAACCATTTCTGTGTTAATTATTTTTTTCTCTATCTAATATTTACTAACAAAAATTTTAAAAAATATTCTAAGTTTTGAAATCAATGTGGCTTTGGTGAAAGAATTTGGTTTAGGTAATTCTGGTTCAGGCAATTTTACTTATCTGCACCTGAATTCCAAAATTGAAATTACATTAAAATCTGACATTTTATATATATGTTTTGAATAGAATTGACCACTTGGAAGAAAATTGGTTAACATATGAATGGTTTATGCTATAATGTTATAAATTGTGATATTATGTGTATATAAAGTTTTTACATGGGTTTTGCTCTTAAGACAATTGGCTCAAATATTAAGTCTTATTCATAGGGCATAATAATTGTATCTGATTTTATCCACCAATTTATGATTTTTTTTTTAAAGTTAGAAACCCTGAACACTCCATCAAGTGTCCATCTTTGAATTGTATAAATTTTGGTGGGGATACTTTCCAATAAAAAAAATATAAAAAATATATGCCAACTATAATCCAAAACAGAAATTTGGATAAGAATAAATGAGAGAGCTTTGCCCATATAAAACTTTTTATACACATATACAATCATACACTAAATTATGAAATCTGCAACATTCTTGTTTTATAATGCAGGCAAAAAATAGACAACAACGAATTAATCAGTCAAAAGTGAATCATGATTCTTCAAGATAACATTTGTGAGTACTAGATGCTTAAAAATGTTCAAAATGACCAGTGTATTAAATGTAAATATAATTCCACAAGATAAGACATGAAAATAATTTTTCATACTTCCATGACGACAAGTGGAAAAATATTTACCTTTCTACGGATACCAGTGAATGCAATTAAGAAATCTGATTTTGATTGTGCCATGCTTTAATCTCACCTGCTTGATCATCAATGTTTACTAGTATTGTTATCGCCTGTTCCTTACTCTAGTGATAATTTTCAATGAGAAACATGCCACTTAGCGTTAAGCAAGCAACACTCAATCAATCAATGAGAAACACCAATTAGTTATCTCCCTTTACCAAAGATTATCCAAGGGAGACAACTCATATAACCCCCTTTGACCTCAGAGCTAAAGGGCAGTAAATGATTCTCTCTCCTAGGTAATTTTTTTAAGGTAGATAACTGGCTTGGTCTTCCAGTTTAATTTTGATATACATGTAATCATTGTCAAAGCCTGCTAGCAAGTCTTTTAATGTTTTTCTCAATTTTGCAGCTATTTTAGGGATTTGCAGCAATGTTTCATGGAACAAGTTCCCATGGGTTAGTTTTCACTCATCATTAAAGGCCAAGTAAGCCACTATAACAGTAGCATATTTTTGATTCATTTGATTGGTTCATATGATGCTTTTAGGGCATACAATATAGTAGCAGGGGAACTATTAAAGCATCAACATTTAATACATTAATTACTGTGATGTTGATTGTAGGCGTAAATGTATTGCAGGGAAATACACTGACATATCTAATCTGATGCAAGGCTAAGCAGACATGGGTCAGACATGCTGTTTGTGGAAACTTGTGAAATATACTGCAGGCTAACAAAGTCTGGTTATATTTCTATCAACAATAAGTTGGAATAAATGATGGTGATTTGTATAATGTTGTGATGCATCAGGTAAAAGCCTGCACTACAATGATGTTGCATTGGTAATATACTGCAAACTTGTTTAGCACAGAGGGAGAAATGTGGTTTCATGCATTATAAAATGTAGGTTTTCTACTTTATTTTAAAGCTAAAACCAGATGCTCCGCAGGGCGTAGCTTTATACGACCGCAGAGGTTGAACCCTGAACAGTTGGGGCAAGTATGGACACAACATTCAAGCTGGATTCAGCTCTAAATTTGGATTGTGATTAAATAGTTGACACAGCATAGGTTTCTGACACAGAATGAATGTGTTCTAATGAACTTAAAATTTTTGTTTTCTCTTAGAGCAATTCACTATGCTGTTGAATATTAATCCTCTCAAAAAAATGTTTGAAGAAATTTTCTTTTTATTTATGAAATGTCAAATGAGAAAAATTGAACCCAATTTTTTAATCACATCCCCCTTTCCCTTATTCCAAAACTAATCTCAATTAAAATATTCTAATGGAGTTTGCAACAATAACTACTCATTTAAATACATCATAAAATATTAAGATGTAAAAAAACTGCTTGTTATCACTGAATGGTAAAGATTATTTAAATTTATCAGTTGGTAGTAAAAAGTGAATATACATTGTATATTGTATATAACAAAGATTTAAGTTGATTCTGGACAAAGAAAGATAACTCCAATTAAAAAAAATCTTGCAATAAGATATTTCTTGCTTACTATTCTGGACAAAGAAAGATAACTCTAATTAAAAAAAAATTTTGCTATTTCACAATAATGTGAAATTAGATATTTCTTGCCATTGCACAATACTGTGCAATTGAAAAGACTTGCTATTGCACAATTCTTAATATAATAATTTCAGATCCTGATTTGGACCAACTTGAAAACTGGGCCCATAATCAAAAATCTAAGTACATGTTTAGATTCAGCATATCAAAGAGGCCCAAGAATTAATTTTTTGTTAAAATCAAACTTAGTTTCATTTTGGACCCTTTGGACCTTAATGTAGGCCAATTTGAAAACGGGACCAAAAATGAAGAATCTACATATACAGTTAGATTTGGCATATCAAAGAACCCCATTTATTAATTTTTTGATGAAATCAAATAAAGTTTAATTTTGGACCCAGATTTGGACCAACTTGAAAACTGGGCCAATAATCAAGAATCTAAGTACATTTTTAGATTCAACATATCAAAGAACCCCACCGATTCATTTTTTGTCAAAATCAAACTAAGTTTAATTTTGGACCCTTTGGACCTTAATGTAGACCAATTTGAAAACATGACCAAAAGTTAAGAATCTACATACACAGTTAGATTCGGCATATCAAAGAACCCCAATTATTCAATTTTTGATGAAATCAAACAATGTTTAATTTTAGACCTCGATTTGGGCCAACTTGAAAACTGGGCCAATAATCAAAAATCTAAGTACATTTTTAGATTCAGCATATCAAAGAACCCCAAGGTTTCAATTTTTGTTAAAATCAAACTAAGTTTAATTTTGGACCCTTTGGACCTTAATGTAGACCAATTTGAAAACGGGACCAAAAATTAAGAATCTGCATACACAGTTAGATTCGGCATATTAAAGAACCCGAATTTTTCAATTTTGATGAAATCAAACAAAGTTTAATTTTGGACCCTTTGGGCCCTTTTTTCCTTAACTGTTGGGACCAAAACTCCCAAAATCAATACCAACCTTCCTTTTATAGTCATAAACCTTGTGTTTAAATTTCATAGATTTCTATTTACTTATACTAACGCTATGGTGCGAAAACCAAGAAAAATGCTTATTTGGGTCCCTTTTTGGCCCCTAATTCCTAAACTGTTGGGACCGAAACTCCCAAAATCAATACCAACCTTCCTTTTGTGGTCATAAACATTGTGTTTAAATTTCATTGATTTCTATTTACTCTAACTAAAGTTATTGTGCGAAAACCAAGAATAATGCTTATTTGGGCCCTTTTTTGGCCCCTAATTCCTAAACTGTTGAAACCAAAACTCCCAAAATCAATCCCAACCTTTCTTTTGTGGTCATAAACCTTGTGTCAAAATTTCATAGATTTCTATTAACTTAAACTAAAGTTATAGTGCGAAAACCAAGAAAATGCTTATTTGGGCCCTTTTTGGCCCCTAATTCCTAAAATATTGGGACCAAAACTCCCAAAATCAATACCAGCCTTCCTTTTATGGTCATAAACCTTGTGTTAAAATTTCATAGATTTCTATTCACTTTTACTAAAGTTAGAGTGCGAAAACTAAAAGTATTCGGACGACGACGACGACGACGACGACACCGACGACGACGACGACGACGACGACGACGACGCCAACGTGATAGCAATATACGACGAAAATTTTTTCAAAATTTGCGGTCGTATAAAAATTAAGAAGGTTGACATCATTTTTTTGTCTTCTGTTATTTGATTGACAGTGAATCAAAGCAAGGTATCTTCTGCATTGTATGCCCTTAAGTTGTTATGTCTGGGTTTTTTTGTCATCTTTTTAAAACTAAAATCAAACTATGTGCCATTACCAAGTCAGGTTATATGCTTAATACAGCTAATGTCCTAATGCATGTAGATCAAGACTTTGGTTAGCTTGCTTGCTTTGTTTGTATATTGTATAATTGTAATTGGCATAGCATCCATTCAAATAAAATATAATATATACAGGTTTAATTGTGCCTTTATATATTGTTTGAAGATGTCAATGTTAATTACAAAGCTTGAATTAACGTTTATACAAACAGAGTAAGCAAGCTTACCAAAGTTTTACTCGACACACATTAGGAAATAAGCTGTAATATGTTTTCCTTTATTGGTTTTTCTACATTTTCTTTTTTGGACCAGTTTGACATTGCTGGCTTTCTACAGTTTTTTAGTAATAATACTTTTTTTTTATATACCAGCAAAAATATCATAATAACAAGAATTATTAACAGAAAGTCATATGGTCTTTTAATAATGTTAGTTTTCTACTTGGTGAATGTTAAAATTTATCATCAACTAGCTTACTTAAGATTTGAAATATTTTGTTGTATATAAGTACAAATCCCTTTTATTCCTAACATACCTCTTCACACATCTGCAGCATACGACGGGTACTATCCAATGACTGAAAATAAAGATAACATTAATTTTCTCAATTGACATTTTTTTTCTGCAGACAATAAAATATCTCAAGTTCTGTCATATAAGGCGTAGAAACAAAAAGAAAAGCTTTCATTGATGTACTGTAGTGTAGCAATAAGTCTTTATTTTGGAATGGGTAGATTATAATTCCTAGCATTTCAAAATTGCTCAAGCTAGACCAAGATTTTTTCAGCTGACTGGTCCAAAAAACATACTTATTTTAAAAAATATTTGGATATCAGCATGCTGCTCTATCTTACTCCATGATTGCTCTTGATGAGTTAGTTGCTGTCCCACTACCCAAGCATGCCCTCAGAAATGCAGTCAAAGCAACTTGAGACTACTACATATGTACTGGACCATAAGATTTTCAGCTGGCAACATATACCAGATTGGTAGTCCTATATTATAAGACTTTATTGTTTTAACAGGTACTTTTTTTCAATATCAATGCTGAACCGTTAATAGTAAAAAAAATCTGTTAAAAAACATTGAATGGAAACAATATGAACCTACAAAGTCTTATAATTAAGAACCACCAGATTGGTAGATTTTGTAATCTGCAAAACTTTTGACCTTAATATTCAAGTAAACAAAACCCAAATAATGGATGTAACCATTAGAGGACAGCATGATCTAGTTTCAGTTTATTTGAATCATTTCATACAAAGATGAGCATGAGGTCATATATTTCCATGCATTACTAATGCTAGAGTTCAAGTATCAATCTAAGTTCCATATTGATTTTATGTTTTGTTTATGGATGATTACTTGATTAAATGACTTTATCATGTAGGATTAGTTGATTTCAAGAGAATTGTTTTCTTCAAAATCAAAATATACATATGTTTTTGTATCACAAACACCCCAATTAATTTTTCAATATGGCTATAGCTGCATGTATCAATTAATGCTATTCGATTGGAAATATTCATTTTTTTTTTACCAAGAGATGTATATATTAAGAATTGCTCTGAAAGTGGAATTTGAGTTAATCCAAGACATATTTATTGTAATCAAACTCATTCATGGGGTTTCATTGGGGTGTTCTGATCCCGGATCCCACTTATTGTTTTGTCAGATTCCCGCCACCACGCTTATACTACATGTATGTACATAAGCAATTCTCATTTTTTTGTTATTTCAGTGTCCCGCAAGACCTTATTTTCCGTTTTCAAAGCACAATGATTTGAAATTCCTGTGTCATTCTTACAAAAAAACGGCAATCCCACGTCACGCTTAGACCCTAATGAGACCCACATTCATATTGGACATCTATATATCTTACAAAACAGCTCTTGACAAAGTTTAAATGCAACTGCTTAAATAAAATTTGCTTAAACATAAACATTCTATGCTACAGATGACTCATTTGGTAAGGCTCACTAGCTTATTACCAATTCTGTAAAAAATACAAGGCCACTTCAATTATATACTTTAGAATAGAAAGAAAAAAACAGCCGTGAATTTATCAATATGGAAATTGTTGCTTTAAGGTATTGCATAACATAACAATGAGTGTGTTATCTGGAGAGTCTATCAATTAATTTCATCTCAAATTCAATAATTCTAGCCAAAAAACATACTCAAGTACTCGAGTACTAATTGTCTACTGACAATTCATTTTAACATGATTAGACAAACTTTTTCTTGTCAATGTTTGTAGATATCCATGGAAACAATTCTTTTTTTATTTACATTCAAGAGCAATAAAACATTTAATGGCAAAGCACCATCACTAATTATTTATGAATACCACTATGTTCATTTGGCAAAAATGTTGGAACTCAGTAGAATTTAAATAATCGTAATATTTGTTATAAGCATCGCTATTGTGATCAATCACCATATCGCTACCAGGACATATTCCCCTAAAGACCCCTAAATCAAATTTCTATTATAATGTGTATTATATCTCCTCAGCAAATTAAGCGGTAAAAAAGTTAAATATAAATAATTGATATATAATTCTACTGATGCGAGTGAAATCCCTGAAGCAGAAGTTTTGTCATGGAAGACTTTTGTGAATTTAAATATTGGTAACTTTGAACTCTGTGTTTAACATTTATATAAACTGTAATTGTTATCGTTGACATCTTTGACAATTGTTTTTATTAATATGCTCCTATTTCACTTTTTGAAAATTGTGGTTGTTTGTATTTAATGAGATTTAATGCACAGTCATCTTGCATTGTGCAAAAATTGTGACATTTAATTTAATTTTACTGTTGATTCATTTATTTTTCACGGGTATCAATTTCAGTGGAATGTTAAACAATGGTAATTTTTGCAGTTTTGTTTGCATTCAAACATATAGCAAATCTGTACTTCGTTTCGTTGAACATTAAAACTTGTGGTTTTCAATTACCCATGAAATCAATGAAAATTGGTACCCTACAAATAGAAATAAAATCTAGTTTCGTCTTCCAAGCACCAAGCTGTTAAACAACCCTTTTAACTTGTTCAATGAACTTATTAGCCACCATTACTTCAAATAAATTTGGAGTATATATACTTTATAACCAACCTCTTCATGATATTTGCAAGAGTCTCTTTGCCAAAAAATTGGTTCTTTGTTTGATTTTCTTGATAATGCAACTTTTGGTTACAGTAAACTTCCACACATTTTTCATAGCAGTGGCTAACAAAAATGGAAAGAGCTTTTTTAAAAAGTGACAACAGTAAAGTTAATCATAAAATTAAGATTGTTCAATGTTGCCAACCTATCCACCTAAAAAGTAGCCTTCCAGAAAAAACCTAAGATTTATTGCAGAAAGAATTTCCTACTCTAAAGTTGTTTTCTTGTCTAAATTATATGTAACTTATGTTGTTGGCCAAAAGCATCCTTCCTACCTATAAGGCATAGGTAGCAAATGTCAAATAAAGGATTTGTTAAGGGTGGCCTTATGAGGAGGGATAGGACCTTTATCTGTTCTCCAGGATCGGGTGTTTTTCAGCTCAGGATTTCGGGATCAGGGAATTCTTTTTTTCAAATCTTTGGATCTGGGATTTAACTTTATTTAAATTCAGGACCTCTGAAATTCCTGTTTTTAAGCCCAGGATTTCAGGATCAGGATTCCAGGAACCCTTTTACCCTTATATATCTGAGAAAATAGCTCTTGATTAAATTTAAGTTGGTATGAAAAATAGTGATAAAAGTGGTGTTCCATTGCTTTTAGCGTTATTTGTAAGTGCATGAACAGATTTTGTGTCATGGATGAATACTTCTTTTCCTTTTTTTCCTCTAAATTAGTCTGAGGTCTTCCTATTTGTAGCAATTTTTAATAAAACAAGAATGTCACCCAAAGTACATGGATGCCCCACTCACACTATCATTTTACATGTTCAATGGACCGTGAAATTGGGTAAAAAATCTTCTTTGGCATTAAAATTAGAAAAATCATATCATAAGGAACATGGGTACTAAGTTTCATGATGATTGGACTTCAGCTTCATCAAAAACTACTTGGACCAAAAACTTTAACCTGAAGCAGGACAGACCAATGGACAGAAGAACGGACGAACAGACCAGAAAACATATTGCCCTCTAATATTAATTTGTAAATGGGGCATAAAACGATAAATTTGTTTAAAACTTATGGATTTTATATCATTACCTGGTAATTTTCTCACAAGATATTTTTTGTGACGAGTATTACTGAGAATAAATCTTCATAGCAATAACTCACATGATCATAAATGATCATAAAACAGATAAACAGCTAAGAAAAGAAATCTTCAGCTAATGCTTTGCATGTCATAAGATCTTTATTCTAGAACCAGACGACTTTTAATATATAATTAATTGATTCTTCACTTGAGTGTACCAATGTCAGGATAAAGATATATATAAAGATGTCTAATGCATGGTTCAAAAAGATGGAAGTATGACCGAGTTTTATGGTGACCCCAATATAAAAAGAACATTAAAAGAGATATTTTAAAAGCAGGAAATAAAGCTGAATTATTGAAGCTCTCTATCATGTTAATGTTAACATAAACAGAGATTTTCTAAAAGCAGTAATTAAAGCTGAATTTCAAGATAATCTCAAATTCGACATAAAAACGAATTGTTCTAAAAAAGAAGGCCCTAAAAAGTGGAAGTGAAGCTGGATTTGAAGATATTTTATTCTCAATGTTATCCTAAATATAAAAGTCTGAAAAGAGGGTGGAAGTAAATGTGAATTAAAAGGGGATCCAAATGTTACCAAAAAAAATAAGGTTCCACAAGGCCAATATTAAGTTGAATTTCTGGCTGTTGATCACCCAATTGCATCATAAATAGAAAAGTTCTCAATCTGAAATTAAAGTTCAACTTCAAAGCCATTCCAATATCACCACTGAGAATCACCACCCACAAAAAAATATTAAGAAATGTTCTCAGAGGGAAGAGTTAAAGCTGAATTTCAGGATGATCCCAATGTTACCAAAACAACAAAGGTTCTAAAAGGCGAAACTCATACTAAAAGTGAATTTCAATAAGTTGATAATACAAATGCATCAGAAACTAAAACAAAATCTTATGGAGGAGAAAACTTAATTCTAGGGTGATCTAAAGTTTTTTTTTATCATAGTTAGAAGTTTCAGCCTCTAAAAGGTGGATGAAAGCCGAATTTTCCAAGAAATCCCAGCGTTATCATAATTAAAAATTTAAGAATCTGAAAGAAGGAAGTAAAGCCAAATTACACAGTACACATGGTAATTCAAATATTATCATAAACATGATAACAGAACAACTCATGCTCTTCCTTATTAAGTAAATGTTCAGACTTTGCAAGTCTAATGTATAATCAACTTCATTACAAGGATCTCTAAGGACAATTTTATTGGATCATCTAAGAGATATCAATGGAAATGTTCAATAATTACATGTAGATCATTACTTCTAATGAAAGGTTTTCTCACTAGGGTTTATTAAATAAACTAGTTCAGATGGTACATTTATGGGTTATCTTGTCCTATTTATTAGTCAAATGCCAAGCTTCTCTATGAAATGGATATCATTATGAGTACACTTGTACTTGCTTGTATTTCATATAGTATTGAATTAAGAAGATTTCCTTTGGTGACATGGTATATTGAATAATCCAGAAGCAAAGCTTCCCTATTTAATAGATATCATTATGAGTACACGTGTACTTGCTTGTATTTCATATACTATTGAATTAAGAAGATGTCCTTCGGTGACATGGTATATTGAATAATCCAGAAGCCAAGCTTCCCTATTTAATGAATATCATTATGAGTACACTTGTACTTGCTTGTATTTCATATAGTATTGCATTAAGAAGATTTCCTTTGGTGACATGGCATATTGAATAATCCAGAAGCAAAGCTTCCCTATTTAATAGATATCATTATGAGTACACTTGTACTTGCTTGTATTTCATATAGTATTGAATTAAGAAGATGTCCTTTGGTGACATGGCATATTGAATAATCCAGAAGCCAAGCTTCCCTATTTAATAGATATCATTATGAGTATATGTGTACTTGCTTGTATTTCATATAGTATTGAATTAACAGTGGCGGATCCAGAGGGGGGGTTCCGGGGGTGCGCACCCCCCCTTTATTTTTGCCGATCAATGCATTTGTATCGGGACATATGTATTGCACCCCCCCTTTGCCCTGGGTTAGCACCCCTCCTTTCGAAAATTCCTGCATCCGCCCCTGATTAAGAAGATGTCCTTTGGTGACATGGTATATTGGATAATCCAGAAGCCAAGCTTCCCTATTTAATAGATATCATTATGAGTACACTTGTACTTGCTTGTATTTCATATAGTATTGAATTAAGAAGATTTCCTTTGGTGACATGGTATATTGAATAATCCAGAAGCAAAGCTTCCCTATTTAATAGATATCATTATGAGTACATGTGTACTTGCTTGTATTTCAGATATAGTATTGAATTAAGAAGATGTCCTTGGTGACATGGTATATTGAATAATCCAGAAGCCAAGCTTCCCTATTTAATAGATATCATTATAAGTACATGTGTACTTGCTTGTATTTCAGATATAGTATTGAATTAAGAAGATGTCCTTGGTGACATGGTATATTGAATAATCCAGAAGCCAAGCTTCCCTATTTAATGGATATCATTATGAGTACACTTGTACTTGCTTGTATTTCAGATATAGTATTGAATTAAGAAGATGTCCTTTGGTGACATGGCATATTGAATAATCCAGAAGCCAATACATCATGCAAATTTGGGACAATTGATGAGAGTAATGATTTAATTAAGATGTATTATTTTCATATTTCTGTACTTAATCTCAAAACTTTATTGACATTGCTTGATGGTGCTGTTGTTTGAAAGGTGACAACAGATTGCAAATAAGAGATCCTATGTATAAGTTAGTTTGTTTGCAATGTTTTTGAGGAAATTAAGCACAGAGTTGTCTGTGATAGTCCAGAGAAATGCATTTGATATTTTGCATCCAGAAAGAGAACAGATTTAAAAAAGAAAAGAAGCTTCATACATATTTTGATGATTATCTCTTTATTTCGTCTGTTGCTTTTTTTTTTCACTTTTAAAATACATTTATTATAATTTTCGGCAATTTGTGATGCAGTAAATTCATTTCATCCTGCCTAATGCCAGCTTATTTATATTATTTATATTAAGCTCATACCAGGCCAGAATATCAATTTTGAAAATCCTCCTGATCTACCTCTCTGCCCCCCTCCCCCGCCAAAAATAAAAAATCCATTTCATGATAGTAACTGAAAATAGGGCTTTGAACAAAGGCACTGGTCAAAATCCTTAACAAGTTTTGAGTTTTGAATTTGTATTTACAATGCAATAAAAAAAAAACTTCCAGAATGATGCAGAAAGGAAAAGATTTTAACTGGTTGTAGCTCTCCTTCCAATTGCTAAATTAAAAACTTTATCTTTGAAAAAGTTATAAGAAAACAAAATATTTACTTGGAATGCAGCATTATCAAGAACTTCTTGAGTGATCACCCCGTTTTCTCCTTCTGTCGCCACATCTGGAACTTCCGCAGCATCCGAGTGATTGACATTATTCATAACTTTTTTTTTCAAAGTATCACTTTATTAAATAATCCATTCAT
This sequence comes from Mytilus edulis, assembly GCA_019925275.1. NCBI lineage: Eukaryota > Metazoa > Mollusca > Bivalvia > Mytilida > Mytilidae > Mytilus > Mytilus edulis. The sequence continues at coordinate 78,011,014 of CM034350.1, read as the reverse complement.
TAAAATAATACAAAATTATTTTTTCCAGAATTTTTATTTATTGCAGATACTGTAAATTCATAGTCATATATCCTATGATTTTAAACAACACTCTTCCATAATCAAGTTACAAGATCCTATGAATCCAATAAAATTAAATCCATCAAATGTTTAAATTAAAAAACTTATCTTATCCTAGCTTCTTCTTTAAGAATTTTCTGTCAAGTCAAATTGATAAATATAAACAGAATAAAACAATTTATAATCCTGTCATCTTTTAAACGCCAAAAACACTGCATGTCATATTTTAACCATCACTTATTAGTAACACTTTAACCACTCCTTTCGACGTGAAAGTGTGTCTTCCCTGTTATCAAACACGAGTCTGAACACCAAACATAGACTCTCTACAGGCTTGATACATTAGGTACTGCCATTATATACGTGATCCACTAGAGCTGATACTAACTATTATACACATCTACACTGAAGAATTGACTATTATATAACTATTCCGATATGCCATTGATCTCCATATTGATTTTGACAGAATTTTGTTTTTGATAATATTTAAAGCTGCTTCTCCCCGAGACGTGTATTGATTGATTGGAATCAAGACAAGGAAAACCGTCATGTAGCTGTGAGCATCTATTGTCAACGGAATCCAAACTTATATTCAATTAAAACTGTATGCCACGAAGACTTAATGTTTCCAACAGTAAAAACCTATGTTAAACTGATTACAACTAAATATGTTCGTCACATATCACAAAACCGAAAGGAAATGCTGTCAAAAACAGTAAATCATTGTAAAACTTCACTGCGTAAAATTCATTCAGAACATATTTGACGTCAGACAAAACTGACAATTTTTTATATCGGAACTGGAAAATACAGTGAGAGAGCAATATCATATTAACATTCAGACACACTTTCGTAATTGCTACTGGCAAGGAAAACAATGCAATTTCTATTTAACAAACAATTTTATTCACACTTCAAAAATTAATTTGGCGATGCTAGCTTTAAATTTTTTAATTTCTATAAACTAACTAGATATCATTTGAATCAAAAAACGCAAAAAACATTATTCAGTGATTCAATATTCATTCAAAGACATTTTAATGTTTATTAAATGAAGAGTGACAATTTAAAATGTTTTAGAATTTTCTTTATAATACCAGGAGATGGTATCTAAGATGTCAAGCATGGGTCAATTTATCATTATCTGAGTCCACTGTGATCTTCCCAGGGCCTTACAATACAAGATTTAGGAGATAACTGTATTGTATTTTAAGCTTGGCCTTCGTAAAACGTAGTTTTACTGTCGCAAATTGAGTTTACCTAGCGACGCGGAGCGGAGATAGGTAAACGGATATTTGCGACAGTAAAATCAAGTTTTACGAAGGCCAAGCTTAAAATACAATACAGTTATCTCCATTCTAATGCCACATATTAAAATAAATGACATTTAATAAATATTTTGGCTTAAAAATGGCATAAATGAAAAGGTCCGCGAAACTGTTGCATTGTCTTAAGCATCTAAACAATGTGACGTCATGTGTTTACTCTGGATGTCAAACATGAATACTAAACATATTTTTACTTTTCGTACGCTTCAGAATGGTTTCATTATAGACTAAATGAAGATTTTGAGGCTCAAAATGTGAATATCTTGTTTATTTTTTGAGAAATTACATATCCCAGAATTCAAAATGGTGGCTTTCTTAGTTACGGTTTGGTAGAACGTGGAATCTAACCCCTCAAAATATTTGTCAACGTCCAATGAAAATCATCGTTACAAACTAATTGCATTAGAATTGTTTTTACCATTGTGTTGCCACAAATTTATGGCTGCTTTTGCTTTTGACCATGCTTATTAAAAAGGCCATTAGTTTTCTCAATTGAAGTAGTTCATATTTTTTCATGTCAGGGCCTTTTAAAGCCGAAACATATGGTATTGGTTTTCTAATTGTTGAAGGTCGTATGGTTGCCTATAATTGTTAACATCACCCTCATTTGTACTTTGTTGGATAGTTATCTAATTGGCAATAACACCTCATCTCTTTATTTTTATAATGTGGACTTTCTTTAGAGGAAGTACTTATTTTTTTTTACAAATCAGGGATATTGAACCTGTCAAACTATAGACTAAGGCTACAAACATTTTTTTACAGATCAGAGCTATTGGATTTGTTGTTTAACTACCAGTATATACTGGTTAAGGCTCAAAAGTTATTTTTATAAATCTGGGCTAGTTGGTTTAAACTATAGACTAGCTATTATATCTTCAACATTTTTTTTACAGATCTGGGCCATTGCGCATGTTGTAAAGCTATAGACAGGCTAAGGCTCAAAAGTATTTGTTCAGATGAGGGTTATTAGGCATTTTGTTTGACTTAAGACTGGCTAAGGCTCAAAAGGTTTAATTTTTACTGTTCTGGAAAATAAGTTAAACTGTAGACAGGCTGAGGCTCAAGAGGTATTTATGGGGTATGCTTTTAAACTGGACTTCCTTAACTTCAAAAGTTTTATTTTACTGATCTGGGCATGGCCCTGTCATTCATTGATAGACTGGCTATTAGCTAAGGTTCAAAAGTATTTTTACTGACATCAGTTGCTAGGCCTGTACTTTACCTATATACTGGCTAACCTATATGCACTGGACACAATGGGTGGAACTGAGTGACTCTTTAATAAGGGCATGATTCAAATCATCCAGCTTGATAAAGCAGCCCCTGACAGGATAATACAAATTCTCTTAAACAAACTACATTCATAACATTTTTTGAAGTTAAGATCAATAATTGTCTACAAGTGAGGGACACTTGGCTTTACATAATTGATACTTTTTGTAGATAATTAGTCTTGGTAAGACATGCAATTTTTCTTGTCTATTAATAATACATCAACAGATGGTTGGTTAGATCGGCACATTAATTACTATATTTACGTCATTTCAAACGGAAATCAGTCACGTCAATATCTTATTTTTGTAACAGATTGTCTATAATTAGCCCCAATAACTATATATTTGTGAATACTTAGAGCACTTTAACCATAAGCAGGCAATTATATTGATTTAGAGAAACACAAGTTGTCAATAGATTTTACTTGTTCGAATATCCTAAATATGAATAATGTTTGATACAACCATCAATCAAAAACTTATAGCACTGCCTAAATTTAGGCTTAACCATTCATTTTAGAGTTTAGAGTAAAACCCGTAGTTTCAATTAGCTTTGAAGAATGAAAGTTCCATGACCATTTGAACTTTCAATGAAAGGCCTACATTTAGGAAGTCATCTATAGGTACTGTAAGAAGTATCAATATAAAAGATAGGAGGTCCAAAACTTTTCAGTTAGGTTTTGAAAAAGTCTGTACAATGTATCATCAGATTTTTTCAAGTCGCTGAAACATCATGCTTATATGTGTTCCATGGTTGATTTCTAGTTGCTGAGACATCATGCTTAAATGTGTTCCATGCTTGATTTCATGTGGGTGAGACATCATGCTTATATGTGTTCCAAGGTTGATTTCAAGTCACTTAGACATCATGCTTATATGTGTTCCAAGGTTGATTTCAAGTCGCTGAGACATCATGCTTATATATTTTCCATGGTTGATTTCAAGTCGCTTAGACATTATGCTTACATATGTTCCATGTTTGATTTCAAGTCACTGAGACATCATGCTTATATGTGTTCCATGGTTTGAATTCAAGTCGCTTAGACATCATGCTTGAATGTGTTTCATGGTTTATTTCAAGTCACTGAGACATCATGCTTAAGTGTGTTTAATGGTTGATATCAGGTTGCTGAGACAACATGCTTAAGTGTGTTTCATGGTTGAATGGTTGATATCAAGTCGCAGAGACATCATGCTTAAGTGTGTTCCATGGTTTGAATACAAGTTGCTGAGACATCATGCTTAAGTGTGTTCCATGGTTGATATCAGGTCGCAGAGACATCATGCTTAAGTGTGTTCAATGGTTGATATCAGGTCGCAGAGACATCATGCTTAAGTGTGTTCCATGGTTGATATCAAGTTGCTGAGACATCATGCTTAAGTGTGTTCCATGGTTGATATCAAGTTGCTGAGACATCATGCTTAAGTGTGTTCCATGGTTGATTTCAAGTTGCTGAGACATCATGCTTAAGTGTGTTCCATGGTTGATATCAGGTTGCTGAGACATCATGCTTAAGTGTGTTCCATGGTTGATATCAGGTCACAGAGACATCATGCTTAAGTGTGTTCCATGGTTGATATCAGGTTGCTGAGACATCATGCTTAAGTGTGTTCCATGGTTGATATCAAGTCACTGAGACATCATGCTTAAGTGTGTTCAATGGTTGATATCAGGTTGCTGAGACATCATGCTTAAGTGTGTTCAATGATTGATATCAAGTTGCTGACACATCTTGCTTAAGTGTGTTCAATGGTTGATATCAAGTCACTGAGACACCATGCTTAAGTGTGTTCCATGGTTGATATCAAGTTGCTGAGACATCATGCTTAAGTTTGTTCCATGGTTGATATCAGGTCTTAGAGACATCATGCTAAAGTGTGTTTCATGGTTGACATCAGGTCGCAGAGACATCATGGTTAAGTGTGTTCCATGGTTGATATCTAGTTGCAGAGACATCATGCTTAAGTGTGTTCCATGATTGACATCAAGTTGCTGAGACATCATGCTTAAGTGTGTTCCATGGTTGATTTCAAGTTTCTGAGACATCATGCTTAAGTGTGTTCCATGGTTGATATCAGGTTGCTGAGACATCATGCTTAAGTGTGTTCCATGGTTGATATAAAGTCACTGAGACATCATGCTTAAGTGTGTTCAATGGTTGATATCAAGTTGCTGAGACATCATGCTTAAGTGTGTTCAATGGTTGATATCAAGTTGCTGAGACATCATGCTTAAGTGTGTTCAATGGTTGATATCAAGTTGCTGAGACACCATGCTAAAGTGTGTTCCATGGTTGATATCAAGTTGCTGAGACATCATGCTTAAGTGTGTTCCATGGTTGATATCAGGTCGCAGAGACATCATGCTTAAGTGTGTTCCATGGTTGATATCAGGTCACAGAGACATCATGCTTAAGTGTGTTCCATGGTTGATATCAAGTTGCTGAGACATCATGCTTAAGTGTGTTCCATGGTTGATATCAAGTTGCTGAGACATCATGCTTAAATGTGTTTCATGGTCTATTTCAAGTCACTGCGATACATACTAAAATGTGTACCTTGGTTTATTTCTAGTCACTGAGAGCTGACGCTTAATCCTTACCTTGTGTTCCCAGAATACCGTTATTTGGCTCCAATGTTTTTCCATACTTTTGGAGGTCAACTTTATGACATTTATTACTTAGTGTATGCTTGTTTTCTCAATCTTACACGGTTTATAGTGATTTTGAGTTCAAAAACGGACTTTGAAAAAAAATGATATTGAATAAAAACCTTTTTTTTTTGCAGGGTTGGCTGATGTCAATGTCGGATACAAGAAGTTTAAAGACCTTAAACTTCTGTAAACGCAGATATATAACTACTGGTCTTGTTTATTATTGAAATACACCTAGGAATTGCTAATAACCATCTCTTGTGTCAAACATGTGACAAGGTCATTGACCACTGCATCAATAATGCAAAGGTCATTTGGGATAAATATTTAAAGGTAAGAAGCAATTTATCATAATCCTCTTCCTAATTCAATCAGGCAAGACAAGAGATAATAAATACAATACACTTGTATAATTTCATTCATACAAGTGAATATTATAAATACAAAGAATGCAAATATTTTATCCATTCCTGACTAATATTTCTCCAGGAAAGATGTTTTATGAATATTTTCTTCTCCAGAGATTGTTGTTGTATGAATATTTCCCTAACTCAGACTATATTATAAATCATTACATAAATAACTGTCAATATGAGACATTAAACTGCAGTTAAGAAATGAAAGAAAAATTCACACTCCTTTCTTCTTAAATAAATGTATACTTGGGAAGACACTTAAATTCTAGGAAATGGTATTCCAAAAAATAAAGAATTCAAAGAATATGTTACCATTTATCAAACCTTAAGTGTGGGTACTCTGAAATGCTTTCTCGTGTTCTATAAAATCATCAATCATATGTTCCTATGTGTTCCCATGTAAAACTATGTGCTATAAAGGGATATATCTTAAAATATAACTTATAAATAATAGCATCATCGATCTATCTATCATGTCTATTGGTAAAATATTTTTATATAATTTACAGAAGCAGTATACAATGTATAATATTTTTGGAAATAAAGGTTCATTCAATAAAAATTCAAACCAGGGGCGGATCCAGCCATTTAAAAAAGGGAGGGTTCCCAACCCAGGACAAAGGGTGGGTTTCAACTATATGTCCCCATTCAAATGCATTGATCCTCCAATGTAATAACTTTTCACTCATTATATCTTCAACCAAACTATCATTGATTGTTTTTACTAGTTTCTTTACTCAAATGATTCAAGTCAATTGTGTAACTTCACATATTTAGTCACATTAGATAGATTTGGATTTGTTAATCCTATCTATTATGAATTGAACATTGAGAAAAGATAATAGTAGCATATATTTGCTTGTGACAAAAACAAAAATACTGAATGTTTAACAGATGGATGTTTTTTGGTAGATTTATATTTTTTTTTCGATCATACCTTTTCTTTTGTTCTTATTTCTGTCCAGCCGGTCAGAGATCACAGTTATCTTCCTTTGATTTTCATGGTCCACGAATATAGCCCTATGTGTGGACGATGTGTTACTTGCCAATTTTTTTTTATACCCCTACCAAAATTATTTCTCTATGTTTTATGTCTAACATAGCAAGTTGTGTGGTGAAATGACACTGTAACAAAATTTGGGTCATGAATTTTAAAGTAAAGTAGTGATTTGGTCCAGCTGAAAAGGGTAAAAAAATAGCACTTCGGAAGCTTACAAAAGATTCCAAGACCCCCCATAAAATTGTCCATATCTTGAGTTAGAGCTGATGAAGTTTCTATAATTTTGATATAATTTGTCCTTAAAGTAGTACAACACAATGTAAAAATATTATTGAGAAAGCACAGGTGCGATTTTTTTAATTTTCATATATTGTCTAAAATAAATTCACTACAAAATAACTGTGGTCTTGGAACAGCCAGGATATACATGTATGAGTTTTAACTGTCCCAATTCCTTTAAAAATTAAAACTATTTGCAAAATACATTGTAGCCATTTGACCATGAAAGGATGTTACCATCACATATCTGAGCTCTTGTTATAATCATAAGTGTTTATCCTTACCTCATCTGTTTTGGCATTAGCCTGCATTTGTAAAGTTTCCAGTTCTGACCTCATGTTGTCATCACTACCAGACGCTGGCATCTCGTTGGTTGGTGCAGGCATCTTTTAATTTGGATCTGAAAAAGAATTATTTTATAAACTGATTTTGAGGTATTCATATCATTCAAAAGTATGGGGTTGTCGAGATGATACCCAGCACATACTATTATGGAAAAAGCCATGTAGTAATCTGAATGTTATCCCAGCAATGGATGAATGTACTGTGGATTCATTATTAGTCGTTGGATACCAATTTTCATGAATTTCTTGAATAAATGTGAACCACAAAATTAAATGTTCAAAAAATGATAAATTTTCTATAGGCTTGAATGCAGACTTATGCCAAACCAAGAAATCAAATATCCAGGAACATGTAATTTTTCTCTGATCGACAAAAATTGATACCCAGGAAAATAAATAAATCCACAGTATCTTAAAATTAATTAAATGCATCAGGATGAGAACATGTTTATATGATATGAATAATATTCTATTGTACTAGATTGACTCAGATTAGTTTTTTATGTGCTACATGTGTTTCAAAAGTTACCAGTCTGCAAGAAAACATGTCATCCTGACCTGAAACATTTTTCTGAGTCAACCAGTCTTTCCACTTACTCTAAAATACCACATGATTAGAACTGTTGAGAAGTAGCAAATACTAAATATCAAATCTTTGATGTCAGTCTGTGAACCCAGTGTTGGCCATCAAAGTACTTTGGTGCATGGTTTCTTAGAAGTGAGAGGTTTAGCTAGCTTTAAAATCAGGTATAATTCACCATATTCTACATAAGAAAATACCTGTACCAAGTCAGATATATAACAGTTGTTATCCATTTGTTAGATGTTTTTTGAGCTTTTGGTTTTGCCATTTGATAAAGGACTTGCCTTTTTGAATTTTCTTCTAATAGTTCAGAACTTTTGTGATGTTTCTTTTTTGTTGCAAATGTTTATACCTGATTTAGAAACTAAGTTCCAATTATCAGATAAAGTAATAGTTAAACCTCATCCTAATATTTGTCTCATGTTTGAAATAATAAAAGCAAAAGTAGGCATTTCATGATTATAATGGTCATAAAAGACTCATAATTTGTCTAGGTTACACAAGCCTCAAAATAAAACTTGATGCATTTTCTACCTATCTTGTTACTATATCATATTCTTTAATCAAAACTGTGTTTATCATATAACTTCAATGTATATCAATACTGTGTATAATAAAATGCTCAATAGTTCATAACCTTTTATGTACTGAATTTTAATCGTGCATCTGTGAAATAAATTGAATTGATTTCAGTTAATCCTGATCATTTTACATCAATTTAACATCAATATTTTCATATAATCTTTTCTTCCATTTAAATTAGTGTTCAAATTAAATGAAACATGATAAAAGCTTTAAAGTTTACCTTTTCCTGGGTGAATACAAATTGTAACTTATTACAATGAAAGAACCATAACTCTGTCAATCATTTTAATCATTATGTATTAGGTAACAGATGTTGGACATTCTTAATCATTGATGAACCCAAACTGAGATTATTATATTAATTAGACCTTTACAATTGCTATAGATTTTTCCCAATTTAAATCATCTTTTAGTGATTTCATTTCTTACATTTTAATGATTACCAATATTGATGCCTATTAGTACAAATATATTCCTCATAGTCGAACAGAGTGTATTATGTATATATGTTATGCATACTTTATCTGACACCACTGCACAATTTTTCTAATGATTAAACATTCATGACCTGTACATCAAAAACATATTGAAAATGTGTATATCAATATAAAAAAGACCAATTCACACTCACACAAGATTTGTATACATGTACATATTGAATGACAAACAAGGTTTTTTTATGGATAAAAACCTACAAAAAACCTACATGTAGTTTAACCCATGGGCAAAAACCATGTAGGGTAAAACTTAAATTTTACATACATGGAAATGACCTACAGAAAAAGACTCAATTGACACCATTAAATAATCATTAAAAAAAATTATTTCTAGATATAGGAAGATGTGGTGTGAGTGCCAATGAGACAACTCTCCATCCAAATAACAATTTAAAAAGTAAACCATTATAGGTTAAAGTACGGCCTTCAACACGGAGCCTTGGCCCACACAGAACAACAAGCCAAAAAGGGCCCCAAAATAACTAGTGTAAAACCATTCAAACGGGAAAACCAACAGTCTAATACTACATTTTAGAACACAGATATACAGGAAATGAAATTTAAGTCATTCTAATGGTTACATTATCATTCCCAAAAGCAAAATAAAACAAGATGTCCATTAAAATACATGAAATCTTTACAAATTTACACCTGTGAATGCTAATGTTCCCTAAAATTATTCCTCAAGGCTGAAAATGAATTGAATCAAACATCAAGAAATTTGAACAAACTGGTAAAAGGTTCTCAATATTAGTCAATTTATAGATACAAATATAAATATATGTAACATTAAAACCACTGTATTTTTTTTTGGATTTTCATTTTACTTATGATTGATTGGTTTATTAATTGTTGATTGCCTAACATCCAGTGAGTGGCAAGTATTTCATGCATGTTCATGATTATATACTGTAGTTATGTACATGTTTTTGTACCTGTACATGAATACACCTTATCGCTATTAAGGTAGCAATAAACAGTTAGGAGTTTAGTTTCGCATTATGGCCCCTGTGGATTTTTCAAATAGGAAAGTTATTGTGTAATAAAATTCATTTTAGACAGATGAGTGCTAATTTAGCCTTCAAAGATGTTTATAAGAGCATCAAGATTATTTTTTACATGTTTTATGGCTGTTTTCTGTTTGACAGTCCGTATTTTCATAGCTTGACGGCCATCGGTCCAGAAATTAATGTACTGTTTTACAAACACTCTTTTTCTACACGAAGTTTTTGACGCAATTTTACAAAAAAATGAGACGAAAGACATATGATTTTCATTGGATTTGCTGAATGATATATCTACACAGTTTCAGAAAAGGTATTACTTCAAGCGATTGAAATTCTACTTTTAGCCAAATTTTGGGGAAATATCTGACATCTTTCCCCCCCTTTTTGCAATATTTCATAACAAATAAATGCAGATTGTTGCCATGGATACACCAAAAAGAAATTATATTTTACCATTTTATATACTGGAAATAAAATCTATGGAAGATTCTGATTACATACATATGCCCATATATGACACAAACAGTAAGCTTGATATTGCAAGAAAGCAATGAAAAGGGAATGGTAAAATTCATAAGGCAAATTTTAGTATTTTTTCCTAACTGTTTATTGCTACCTTATGGCATACTTAACCAAGCTCAGAATTGTATAATTTTAGACTTTTCATGCCACAAATCTATTGATATTTAGATTCAAAATCAACTTCTGAGTAAATTAAGTGTTTAAATATATGTTCTATTTTATTGTTTACAGTCTTAGCAACCAAAATTAGACAATTTTGACACTAGGCATATATTTGTTAATTCTAATCGGCTTAATACGCTTGCTTCTGGTGGAACAATGACAATATGTGTCTATTTTATTGTTTACAGTCCTTAGCAACCAAAATTAGACATTTTGACACTAGGCTTATATTTGTATTCTATCGGCTTAACGCTTGCTTCTGGTGGATTTGGCTGCATGTAGTAGCCAAAGTATTGAACGCGTTGGTTTTTTTCTTGCGAATATATCAAATTATTGTTTTTATCAAGATTTTATGTTACATTTTGGCATATATTAAATGTATAGTTAAATCAGATGTAAGAAATTGATTCCCTATAACCAATTTTTTTAATCAAGTCTGTTGTATTCAATAAGCATAAAGATTAACATTTTTTATGCTTAAAATTGCTTAATTTTGTACAATGTTGCATCATCAGAGATCTTATTATGATATTCAACAATAAAAAACTGACAAAAGAGGTACAATTTTTAAGATATGGCTAAAAATTTAGGTAGAGACAAGATTTCACACTTTGACTTGGCACCTTTCTTTAAATCAGTTTTTGTCGCGTTTCAGTGTCAACTGCTAACCTTCATAAAATATTCATTACTCAACCAATTTTCAAAAATAAAAGGCCATTTTACTCGTTTTAGCTAGCAGAACTCAGAAAATAAGTTTAAAAGGGAGAATTTGAAAAAAATATTTACTATTAAGGCATACTTACCAAGCTCAGAATTGTATAATTTTAGACTTTTCATGCCACAAATCTATTGATATTTAGATTCAAAATCAACTTCTGAGTAAATTAAGTGTTTAACAATGACAATATGTGTCTATTTTATTGTTTACAGTCCTTAGCAACCAAAATTAGACATTTTGACACTAGGCTTATATTTGTATTCTATCGGCTTAACGCTTGCTTCTGGTGGATTTGGCTGCATGTAGTAGCCAAAGTATTGAACGCGTTGGTTTTTTTCTTGCGAATATATCAAATTATTGTTTTTATCAAGATTTTATGTTACATTTTGGCATATATTAAATGTATAGTTAAATCAGATGTAAGAAATTGATTCCCTATAACCAATTTTTTTAATCAAGTCTGTTGTATGCAATAAGCATAAAGATTAACATTTTTATGCTTAAAATTGCTTAATTTTGTACAATGTTGCATCATCAGAGATCTTATTATGATATTCAACAATAAAAAACTGACAAAAGAATTTTTAAGATATGGCTAAAAATTTAGGTAGAGACAAGATTTCACACTTTGACTTGGCACCTTTCTTTAAATCATTTTTTGTCGCGTTTCAGTGTCAACTGCTAACCTTCATAAAATATTCATTACTCAACCAATTTTCAAAAATAAAAGGCCATTTTACTCGTTTTAGCTAGCAGAACTCAGAAAATAAGTTAAAAGGGAGAATTTGAAAAAAATATTTACTATTAAGGTAGCAATAAACAGTTAGGAGTTTAGTTTTGCATTATGGCCCCTGTGGATTTTTCAAATAGGAAAGTTATTGTGTAATAAAATTCATTTTTAGACAGATGAGTGCTAATTTAGCCTTCAAAGATGGTTTATAAGAGCATCAAGATTATTTTTTACATGTTTTATGGGCTGTTTTCTGTTTGACAGTCCGTATTTTCATAGCTTGACGGGCCATCGGTCCAGAAATTAATGTACTGTTTACAAACACTCTTTTTCTACACGAAGTTTTTGACGCAATTTTACAAAAAAATGAGACGAAAGACATATGATTTTCATTGGATTTGCTGAATGATATATCTACACAAGTTTCAGAAAAGGTATTACTTCAAGCGATTGAAATTCTACTTTTAGCCAAATTTTGGGGAAATATGTGACATCTTTCCCCCCCTTTTTGCAATATTTCATAACAAATAAATGCAGATTGTTGCCATGGATACACCAAAAAGAAATTATATTTTACCATTTTATATACTGGAAATAAAATCTATGGAAGATTCTGATTACATACATATGCCCATATATGACACAAACAGTAAGCTTGATATTGCAAGAAAGCAATGAAAAGGGAATGGTAAAATTCATAAGGGCAAATTTTAGTATTTAGTATTTAGAAAACCGTCATTTATACAACTTCCTGTTTAGGTCACCTGCCGAAAAAATGGAGGTCATCAGTAGTGAGCTGAGGGAGAAAAAACTTTAGAAAGTGATCATCAAGAAACTTTGATATAGTATAATCCACTTTTTTTGAAATTAAAAATGAAGTAAAAAAATAATGTGTTTGAAGTATTTACGGTAGTTTAAACAGGTCTCATTAAAAAGTATCATGTATGGTGAATTGTTCAAACAGGGTCCCAGATAGCTTCAACTGGATGAAAAAGTTGTGTAATTTTAGAACTTATCCGGAATGGAATAAATAGTGATAAGGTGTATAGTTTGCTGGGGTTAAAGTTAAAGAGACATTTTTTTGGTTTGGCCTTTGATAGGAAATGAATAAAAGTCATTATGTTGTAACATATGTTACACCATTATTATTGACACAATAAGTGCTCTATGAATCAGAGTTATAGTTATTCTACATCAATATGGATGGCATTATAATCGGCAGCTACAGTGTACAATTGTGTATAAACTATAATACATGTAGATGTTCAAACATTGCCATTAATCTCTAAACAAGAGGCCAATAATATATATTCAAACATAGCTCCTCAAGATTTTTACATATTTTTGCCCTTGAGCATCACTGATTGAACAATTTGAAGTAAAATTTTGTGTTGAAGTGCACACTGGTGTAGTAAACTTGGTAGTTTATATAATTTGATTGAAATTATAAAGCATCAAATTTGAATTAATTTCTAACATGTCCAATCATTAGTTTGAAAATCAACACTGTTGGCATACAAGTATATAAAAGGTCTGGCACAGCCTACAAATTTGCTATGATCTGTCAATGTTTTGAATTTCTTTAAGGAAATGTTGTTGTTGGATTTAGACCAATCATTATTTTAAGATTCTGCCATTGTAAACGCAATGAATTTTATCTTAACACTTTGAAGTGTTTCTAGTTTTTATAAATTAAGCAACTAATTTATAATTTATCTATTACTCTTATTACATGTGTACAAATAAGAATGCAGGATATGAAGTTTGATAGTTTAAGTACATGCATCCAGTGCATATAAATGTCTTATTTAATTTGTTCCACTTTTATATCATTCCTGGTCCCATTAGTTTTTTAAAAGCTTAGTTTATTTAGTATCTGAGAAATGGACTACAAATAAAATTGAGAAAGGAAAGGGGAATGTGTCAAAGCGACAACAACTGGAGCATAGAACAGACAGCAGCCAAAGGCCACCAATGGGTCTTCAATGTAGCAAGAAACTCCCTCACCTGTAGGTGTCCTTCAGCTGGCCCCTTATAACAATACACACATGAAAATTCAGTTCAGACTAATTGTTAATCATGATAACTGATTTATGAAATGAAGTTAAGGATTTGGTCAACCCAATCTGACAGATCACATGTACAAGTTCTGAAAAAAAGGGGCTGGTCTGGCAATGGGTAACTGCAAAAAAAGGTTTTGAATACAGATAAAATATCTAAACTAAAATTTCTGCTAAGAGAGGTGGGCCAAAAACCCTGTATTTCTCAAGATTTTAAACAATAAGTTCATTCTGTCTAGATGATTTTATTAATTCATATACTAAATCAGATAAGAATATGAATATATTAAAAAATTCTCATCATTCCAATCAAATACTATACATGTGTAGGTCTTTGATTAGATATAAGTACATGTAAAAGCTAGCTGAATTCTGCTTCCGGATTCAGGATTTTCTTGTGGTGTTAAAGATCTATTGGTAGCCTTCGGCTGTTTGTGTTTAATTATATATAATTAGTCTTTGGACAGGTACATTTTTACTTGTCTCTTTTTCTAAGACACATTCCCCATTTCCATTCTCAATTTTATTTCTAAGAAATTTCTTATAGATATATAGCTTATCCAGCTGGTCTTTAAATCCAGTATATCCAGGTGTATCTAATGTCAGAACAAATAACCAAAGAAACAAAACAGTAAGAAAGTCAAAAGCCACCAAAACTGTTTAACATAAGCATGATTAAGTGCCAGTCTGCCTAAGAATCAGGCAGTGGTGAAAACATGACCAAAAAAACCCACCCAATTTAACATTGATTTCAGTTCATAAAATGTAGTTATGCACAAAAATAACATTTATTCCCGTTTTCTGTTCTGGTAAAAGAAGATACAATTTGGTTGAAATGCACTAGAAATTAACGAATAAGGGAAGATAACTCTGTAATTTGCTATAATTTGCTATCATTCTAACCAATTTTCTAACCAAGTTATTTGATATTACCAGACACACACAAACGAAAGACCAATTATTTTTAACTCAGGACGATGGTTAGTATTAAATAGCATGATTAGCTTGGTGGGTTTTTTATGATCATGTTTTGATTTTTACCTAAATTGCCTGATTCTTACAACGACTGGCACTTAATACTTGCACATCTCACTGTTGACAGAGGCTGCCATTGTGTAAGGCATATATGTGATTTCCAGGAATTTAGTACAATTTTTTCTTCTTCTTCAGATTAACAAAAACGATCATGATATATTAAAATAAATGAAACTTCATCCTCTTTCTGAAACTGGTATTTTTTTTCAATACCAGAAAAAATTGAGGTACAAATTAAAACATATCTTTCTACCTTCTCAGAATTGATTGAATGATTGGTGTTTAATCACAGAATTGATTGAATGATTGGTGTTTAATCACAGAATTGATTGAATGATTGGTGTTTAATCACAGTTTAATGCCACTTTCAGCTTTATTTGCTTTTCCTTGCCGGTGTTTTTACTAGTGAATGAAATCTGAGTGCACATAAAAAAAAATCTTCGGGAGGAAATCTAACAATCCTAGTCAATTAAAATTGGAATTGAACACACCTGTCAGGTGCGGGATTAAAACTCACAACCTCATCAGTATTGACAGCCTGATGATACAGAAGTTGGACTACTTAAACCACTTGTCCACTGAGACACCCCATAAATGATCAAATTGAGACAAGTGACCCATCACCTTCTAACGAAATGGTAGAGTAACCAAGATTGATACAGAATTATACTATGGCTGTCTCAACCCCACAAACAACTTTTGTCAATAAATAATAAAAGTAGATAATATAAATAATGTATCTGTTATTTTTTTTTACATATTCCTAATCATTGATTAACAGTAATTTGGGTGACTGTGTGGATCTAGCTAGAAGTATCTTCATATAAACACTGCACCAGGGAAAAACACCAAATTGTGCAACTCTAGAAACCCAAAATCACCACAACACTATTTCATGGAGTGCTCCGTCTATGAAGATCAAAGATAACTAATGTACCATCAAGTAACAGAAGAACTAGGAATATGCAACTTCAACACAGACACCCAGGTCCTGCTTGCAAGACATGATCTCAAAAGCACAGAAGAGTTTAAATATAAGTTAGAAATTCATTACACAAACAGGACATTTTGACACACCAGAATTTAGAACTTCCTCAGCCTCAATTGTAAACAGCAAAAAAAAATTAAGAACATAGAAAAAATTACATGAAAGAGAGGGTGCTAAAAGATTATTTAAGTGCAACATGTTGTGCCATTTTTATTTCACCTGCAGCCGTGAAAAAGGTTCGTTTACTTATTCACTGTGTTTCGTGAAATCAGTAAAAAGATCAATGTGTAAAAAAATTTCAATTGTTTTTTCATCGTGAAATTGCAATTTTATTTCGCGTTCTTCCGTGCAGATACCACCTTTTAAATCCCTCAATCCACATAGTGTTAAAACTTCACCAAACAATACACCTTATCGCTATTTAGCATACTCGGCTGGGCAACTCGGCCGCTTGACCTTTTAACGCATACAACAATAACTTTTCCATTGTGGCGTCATATATTTTGTTTTATGAAGTCAAAATTTTACGGGAACCTGTGTGATATCCAGTAATGGCAGACAAATAGCGATAAGGTGTATTGTGCCTTACATGCCATATTAATATTGCAGATTGAGAGGTCCTTAACCTGTTTATTGAATTATATCCCAAAGATGCAATACCATCTTAAGGCAAAAAAAAGTTGACAGGGAGATGATGGTTGTAACAAACAGAATATTGGTATAAGGCTACTATTTAGTTCAGCATAAAAAAAGGGGGGTTCTCATTCTAATACATTTTTATGCATTTTTGTAACTTGTTATGTTTCTTATAGTTCAACCCATAAATTATCATACATCTGGTTGTAACTCACAGTAGACTAAACCCTTACGTGCTTCACATCAGCCGACAACACTTATAAATAAATGTAAACAGGAATCTGAGCACTGCCCACTTCGGTCTGGATTGAGGTAGGGCAAAAGGGGTGATTGCAGTACACTATATTTTTAATAAAACTAAGCGGTATGAATCTGTGATTGTAACTGTCTTACCACAACCTCCCACGATGGAAAAATCTGTAAGATGAGCTGAAAAAATGAATCTTAATGCGATTTTCGTCTGAATCAATATGTCAGGTGACGTCATGAATATTATAATTTGTTTAAATAGGGAATGAAATCCCGATTAGACTTTAAATTCCGCCTAGTTATCTCCCATGTATCAATTTTTACCATAGAGTTATTTTCTTCATAGATAAAAAAAAAAAAAAAGCGCTAGTAAGCTAAAGGTCCAAGCAGAGACACATGTGTATATATGTCTCTGGTCCAAGTAAACAATCACATTGTTTTGCCAATATCTAATAAAATTATAAACAAGATCAAAATCACGGTACAGTCCTAGATTGATAAATATGACTTATTTCTGAATAAAAAATGCATAATTTTTTAGGATACTTATAAAATACAGAAATTACCGATTATTTAACAAAAAACAATTTGTGTTTATCTTTAATTATAACAAAAAGTTATGTCTTTCTTTCGAAAAAGAAATTACAGCCACAAATCTTAATTTTGAGCAAATATACAAAATTTCGACCTCATTTTACTCAAAAAGTAGCGCATGAAGGTATATTTTTTATAACATATTTGATTTAATCAGGTTAGAAATAGCCTATATGCAAATTTTCACGAACTTGTAAATACAGGATCAAAATTGTATCGTATGCCCTTAAATAATGACAATACTGACCCGGGGTCTACCTTAAGCTCTTTGTGTGGTTTTAAGAGGGGCAATAGGGTCCGTTAACATGTTAACAACACCTCGATTTTGGCAAAAACAGTTAAAAAAAATGCAAAAATGCTGATCACAGTTAACAAAGAGGTTTGAAAACAGTTTAAAACAGCTTAAACTGGTCTCAGATAACAGCTAACAACACCTTGAAAAGTACCATATATAGCAAGTTAACACAAAAAGGTATTGCCCCTCTCTTTTAAGAATATTTCATTTTTATTTAAATTTATATTTTTTTAAATAATTGTCTAATGTAAGGCCACACTTAACAATATTTTGGTTTACCCAAACCCTACCTAAAGGTTGAGACAGTGGTAGGCATTTTCCGTTTTTTTTTTTCAAAAAAAGAAATTGAAGTATCAGATGTTTATAAGTCTCCATGCCTATTTGATTAAAAAAATATTCTTCAAATCAGGACAATAAAAGAATTTGAGAGTTTTCCGGGTAGGTAGCGTTTGGGCAAACAAACCTATTATTTGTTTTGGCCTAATACCTCTCTTAGGATTACCTGGCCAAGTATTTCATAGTCATCTGATTTAATATTTGATAATCTAGAACTGTATTTTTGATTCTTTGTTCATATTGTTAAAAATATGATTAATGATTACGTAATTATATTGGCAAAATAGTGTATGTGATTTCTTGGACACACCATGATGAGCATTTCGATCATATACATGAAGATGGTCATGCTCAAAATGTGTATATTCTCGTTTGGTTATCAAGTGACCGGACCATATTATAAGTAATGATACCAATTTGGCGGATCCAGGGGGGTGTTTCCAGGGGTTGAAACCGCCCCTTTTTTTGGCCGATCAATGCATTAGAATGGGAGCATATAGCTGGACCCCCATTTACTCTAGGTTTGGACCCCCCCCCCCTTTTTTTAAATGGCTGGATCCGCCACTAGATATACGATCATGAACATACACTGATAGTAAAATGGTCTGCAAAACATAAGTTGTGCTCTAAGATCTCTCCACAGCAACATAAGAACCTCCGTATATAATGTGTCGATCATTGATTGATTGATTGATTGATTGGATTGGATTGGATTGGATTGGATTGTGATTGTGATTGTGATTGTGATTGATTGATTGATTGATTGATTGATTGATTGATTGATTGATTGATTGATTGATTGATTGATTGATTGATTGATTGATTGATTGATTGATTGATGTTATAAAAAAAGATGTTATATTATTACCAATGAGAATTTATGCTTATCAGTGCAATAAACACAAATACATTTTATAACACAACATGACATAATACATCAGAGAAGCAAATATGTAAAGCAAAATTATATCCGGGTGAAATTTGATCTGGAGGAAAAAATGTCACAGTAGTTGTTGTTATTTTTTTATCTGGAGGAAAATATTTCCCTGGGATATTTTTTCCTTTGCCGTGAAATTCTATCTGGGAAGTTAACTTATTGAATAGTTATTAGAAAAGACTTATCCTTTAAAAATACTATGAAATAATAATAGTGTATTTGAAATAAAGTGAAATTGTTAAAAAAAAATGTATTATAATGGGAAATAAATTAACAAATTATCCTTGAAAAAATTTCCTGAAATATTCAAGTCAATATCATATTTTAAAAAGAAAATTATCATGAAACATAGGGAAGAAAACCAGAAGTAATTTCAAAGATCGTAACTGTGAAAATAATATCATGATTAAATATTAAAAGTTAGTGAAATACATGTAAAAGTGAGTTGTTTTCAGATCTCAGTACAAATATAAGTTTAAGAGTAAGGTAGAATTATAGTTGCATTACAACTGTTAACAGTATTACAAGAATTTGATTATGATGATATTTTTAACTATATATATAGTTTTTCCTGGGGACAGAGATGTCGTGTTGATTATGAAATCAGATAAATCATAGCATAACAATATATTGGAACAAAAGCATTTTAACAGCTGGATAGTTTTTACCTGTGAAATGTTATCTGTCTTATTAAATCAAGTTGTAAGTCATCTTTTTTATATAAATGAATATTAAAAATAAGATTCAAGGAAAAATTTCACTATAAAATAGATTCAGAAATATATTATATTATTAAACATCTTTAAAATATAAATTGCCCATAATTACCTCCCTTTGATAAATTATGCAAATTTGGTCTACCTTTGTGAAACATTTTATAATTATAGTCAGGTATATATTGATTGTGAGTTACTTGCATAGTAGTAATGGGAATCAATTTCACGAGTTCTGTGAAATATAGTACGGCAAATATATACCGGTACATACTATCCGCATAACACGGATAGATTTTCACTCCTCTGGAAAAAATCAACCTGTGAAATACCATGCCTTGAAAAAAATTACCGGGACAAATTATCCTCAGGATAAAATATCACAGAGGAAGAAATAAACCGTGACAAATACATATTAAATATTGCCCAATGGTTGGTTGGTTGATTGGTTGGTTGACATTGCATGCATCAATGTTAGGTTGGTAAGAAAATTCTACTTGTATCATGTCATAGTATAAATAGTCAATTTCTGTCTCACTCTGTCGATCAGGAAAGGAAAGGGACACCAAACGAAATATGGCGGTGCTCCATATTGTAGGAGTTACTGTTATACATGTAAGTACTATACCAATATCAGTTGACGCCGATTTGCTTGTTTCTTTCCCCATTACCATGGAGTGCCTACGAAATGCAAGGAGAGTCAATGTTATTTTACTTTTATATAGAGGAAAATGTCAGTGTTTGAAAAACCGGATTCACACGTTTATTCACAAACAAAATGCTAACAATAGTTCCCGTTTTTATAGTAAAAGACTCGCATATGAGGTTGACACCAACGTCCGTCAAGACATTTTGCTTTACACTAACAAGCAGAGAAATGGCATGATGTTATCCCTGTCAGTTGCTGGAGTTTTATCATCAGTCATATTTGGAGGATGGTTTACTTATGCATTACTTTGTGTGAGGGACCCAGCGCCTGATCCTGATGAGACCAGGTGGTGGAAGAATAATATATTCTGGAGGAATAAAAATAAGACTGCACTTCTCACTATCATTGGTCTTGCAGGTAATCACTCAGCTTTTCTTGTTTGTAAACAATTGAAACACTTAAATTAACACAGAATCCTTGACCCTTTTGTGGTACTAGTATGGGGCCATATTCTGATGGCACTGGTTACTGTTACATATTACTAGTCCCAGTGAACTAGTCTGAGATTACTCTGACGCCCAACAGGCCCCAGCTTGTCTGACAAAAAAGCCGTTGGATGTCAGAGTAATCTCAGACTACAGTGTACATGAACATTGAAGTGAATTAATGTAGCAATAACGCAATTTAAATGTAGACTCAATTATTATTGTTACATTGGTAATTAAGCAGATCCTTATCCAACCCTGTTTTCCAGTAATTAGTCTCCAACATTGGTCCAATGTAACAATAATATTTTTATTATTGTTACATTTCCATGTAACCATAGCCAGTGCCTATTCTGATATGGCTGCAAAATCAGAAAATTAGTCAAGCGAGTCAAGGAATCAATTTAATGGATATTATTTTTGTCTAAATTGTAAATAATATTCAACAGTAGGTTTATAATACAATGTAATATAAATGGCATGCAGATGTCCATATGAGGTATTTTGAATTGAAAATTGTATTTGAATTTAGGTTTATAATTTTTAACTTTCCTATGATGTAACCATGTTATGAAGTATAGTTGATCTAGACAGAGACATATACATGTACATGTAAATACATTATATTAAGTATGTGAATTCTGAAATTATTGCGTGCATTTATTATTGCGATTTTGTCATTTATTTTTACGATTTTGAGAAAAGTCATGCTGAAGTTAGGTAATATATTACAAAATGCGAGTTTTGATTATTGTGTTTACAACTCTGTGGCATTATTTGCATTCATAAAAACCTCGCAATAATTTCTGAATTTACAGTATATATACAATTCTCTGATCTAGATTATGAGATGTGTTCTCCTTCATCTTCGGCTTTGTTCCCATCTTGAAGTAAGGATTTAGGTTTTGAACATATGTATATGTGTTATTTGAGATAAAAATTGAGAATGGAAACAGGGAATGAATGTATCATAGAGACAGCAACCCAGCCAAAGTTATTTGAGATGTATGATTAAGAGGGAAATATGTATGCACATTTAAAATAATTTACATGAAGTCAGCCAGTTTAATTGAGGTCTGGAGCTGGCGTGTCAGTTAACTGCTAGTAGTCTGTTGTTATTTATGTATTATTGTCACTCATTTTGTTTATTTTCTTTTGTTAAATCTTCTGACATCAGACTTGGGCTTCTCTTGAACTGAATTTTAATGTGTGTATTGTTATCAGCTGATTGTTATGTGTTTACTTTTCTACATTGGCTAGAGGTATAGGAGGAGGGTTGAGATCTCAGAAACATGTTAAACCCTGCCGCAATTTTGCGCCTGTCCTAAGTCAGGAGCCTCTGGCATTTGTTAGTCTTGTATGATTTTTAATTTCAGTTTCTTGTGTAAAATTCAGAGTTTAGTACGATGTCCATTATCTTTGAACTAGTATACATATTGGTTAAGGGGCCAGCTGAAGGACGCCTTCGGGGCTTCTTGCTAGATTGAAGACCCATTGTTGGCCTTCGGCTGTTGTCTGCTCTATGGTGGAGTTGTCGCTTTGACACATTCCCCATTTCCTTTCCCAATTTTATTTAAAAAACAAGGCCTGAGAACTTTAAACCTTGTAGGTAATTTTATGGTTCCTCAACTGACTAGCCGAGACAACAGAGAAATCTGAGACTGTTCAAAAGAAAAAAGGAAGCTCTCATTTTATTTTAGCTTTTATTAGATATATAAATGAGCTCAAGACTGCCAATGAAAATTAAAAGGCAGATGATAAAATATTGGTACTTAAATTTCTGTGATAGTATTATTTAAATATGCCTGAAAAAACAGTTGTAACACATGTATTTTGAATGATTTTTTACCTCTGTTTTGGAGTGGAAACATTTTGTCTGCAACATCTGTATGTACAAAAAAGTAACAATATATAAAATCATAAAATAGAGGTGTATTTTTTTGTCTCATATACCAACCAGACAGTTGTAAAGGGTTAAACTGTCTGACCTATCAAACTTGCTTGAATAATAAATTTTGTTTGACATGCTTTAATAGTTGTTCCTTTGACATTTGAATGAATAGAATGGATCTGCAAAAGCTGATATTTATAAATGATTCCTGATGAGTATCCATTTTCTGAAGAAGAAAAAACATCAATTGTATGTCACAACTTTATCTTTTGTAATAGATTTTAAAAATGTTAAATGGCTCCAGGACCTTTCTCAAGTAATAGTTTATTTCTTCTTTGTGGCTTTAAATACATAAATCTTACATGTTTTATATAATTACAGGACTTGGGTTTTCATTTATTGGTCACCAAGTTCCAGCACACACAGTCAAAAACATTTGGCTTTTAGCGGGAGGACAAAAAGTCAGAATTCATACCTATGGACCTTTCTTATCGACTAAAGAGATGATAGTGCCTCTTAGTAACATGACATGCACTGTTCTTCCAGAGCCTGGAGAAGAAAATAAAGACGTTTCATTTAAAATCAAAGGCAGCCGGCTGTTTTATAGTGTGGAATGTAAAGGAGATTTTCTTCAGCCAAAATTATTTAATAGTACTGTTGGCATGTATAGGAAGAATTTTAATCAATAAATAAATGTTATATTTATGGAAGTCAAATTTGTTAGAGCTGTTACTATTGGCGTTTCATGACATTTCCTTGGTGTAATATTAAAAGACTTTTCCATATTTGATACCTGTATAAAAAATGGTTTCTGTGTCATATTTATAAAAGAAGATCAAATCAATATGTGCCTTATGAATATATGAATGTTTTAATCTTTTCCAAGTCCATTCTAGCTTGTCTATCTTCACTTGTATATACATGTATTCATCTAATAATACATAATTAGCTTAGACAACTTTTGGCTGTTAGCTTTCATGAAAAATAATCTAGACAAGAGTGCACACACTGAAATGTCTCGCCTTCTTTACTAATCATTAATATTATGTTGAAAGTCCTAAATATAAAGCTTTATTACAACTGCCATATAAACCAAGAAAACTTAACATTGACCTTTGAACCATGAAAATGAGGTCAAGGTCAGATGAACCATGCCAGGCAGCCATGTACAGCTAACAATTCTTCCAAACAACAAATGACCTATTGCTTATAGTTTAAGAAAAACAGACTAAAACACAAAAAACTTAACACAGAGCAATGAATCGTGAAAATGAGGTCAAGGTCAAATAAACCTGCACGACTGACATATAGATCATAAAATATTTCCATACACCAAATAAGGTTGACATGTTGCATATAGTATTAGAAAAAAAGACCAAAACTCAAAAACTTAACTTTGACCATTCAACTATGAAAAATGTGGTCAAGGTCAGATGACATCTACCAGCTAGACATGTACACCTTACAATCAATTCATACAACAAATATAGTAGACCTATTGTAACAGAATAAGAAAAACAGACCAAAACACAAAAACTTAACTATAACCACTGAACCATGAAAATGAGGTCAAGGTCAGATGACACCTGCCAGTTGAACATGTACACCTTACAATGCTTCCATACACCGAATATACTAGACCTACTGTTTATTGTATCTGAGATATGGACTTGACCACCAAAACTTAACCTTGTTTACTGATCCACCAAATGAGGTCGAGTTCAAGTGAAAACTGTCTGACAGGTATGAGGACCTTGCAAGGTAAGCACATACCATTACTTATAATTAAAGAGAATTTAACATTACAAAAAATCTTAACTTTTTTTTCAAGTAGTCACTGAACAATGAGGTCAAGGACATTGGACATGTGACTGACGGAAACTTCGTAACATGAGGCATCCTCATACAAAGTATGAAGCATCCAGGTCTTCCACCTTCTAAGATATAAAACTTTTAAGAAGTGAGCTGAAACCACCGCCGCTGGATCACTATCCCTATGTCGAGCTTTCTGCTACAAAAGTCGCAGGCTCAACAAAAACTGTATGAGGTTTCATCTTCTTTAGTCCTAAATACAAAGCTTTACTATAACTATCACATAAACTTAACATAATCTAAGAAAATATAAAGGTCATGGGCAGAGAGAAACCAAACTGAAAATACATGTTTGCCTTACAATCCTTCAAAACATCAAACGTACTTTGAATATAGTTGACCTATTACAAATAGTATCCAAGAAACAAACTTAACCAGAAATACCTTACATTGATCAATGAACCATCAAATTGAGGTCAAGGTCAGATGAAACCTGACAAATTGACAAGTTCACCTTACATTCATTACATGCTTTAGATATAGTTGACCTATTTCATATAGTATCTAAGAAACTAACTAAACCAGAAAAATTTGAAATTGACCAATAAACGATGAAAATGAGGTCATGTTTAGATGGTAATTGCTAGACAGACATAGCCATCTTACAATTCCATAAACCAAATATAACAGGTAGTTGACCTATTGCTTATTATTTAAGAAAAACATAACAAACGATAACATTGAGCAATGAACCATAAAAATTAGGTCAAGGTCACATAAAACAAGACTGACATGTACATAGTATATTTTCATACACCAAATATAGTTGACCTATTGCATACAGTACATGCGTAAGAAAACAGATCAAAACACAAAAACTAACCACTGAACCTTGAAAATGTGCTCAAGGTCAGATCACACCCACCAGTTGGACATGTAAAACTTACAAATATTCCATAACCCAAGTTATGATAGACCTATTGCTTATAGTATTGGAGATATGGACTTGATCATCTAAACTTAACCTTGTTAACTGATCCTTGAAATGAGGTGGAGGTGAAGTGAAAACAGTCTGGTGGACATGAAAACTTGCAATGCAATCAGATACCAAATAAAGTTTTCCTATTACTCATAATAAGAGAAAAAAATCTAAACTTTTTAAAAGTCACTGAACCATGATGATGAGGTCAAGGACAATGGACATATGAAAACTTCATAACATTAGGCATCTATATACAAAGTATGAAGGATCCAGGTCTTCCACCTTCTGAAAGATTAACCTCTAAAAAAGTTAGTTATAGACCATTGCTGGATCACTATTCCTATGTCAAACTTTCTGCAACAAAAGTTGCAGGCTCAACAAAATTTACCTCCAGATGTGTAGCTACCATTAGACTGTGGCTAAATGATATAGGAATGTGAATTGTACACTAGTCTGTCATCATTAATGAAGGGAGTGTTCAATATATTCCAACATAAACACATACAGAAACTAAAATTTGAAAAATCGGTGAGTGAAACCGTTGAAATTATAGAAACTACCATGAGCTATGCTAGAACTAAATTGGATTTGAAGTTATCCAACTCTGTCTCAGATTTCACTTCAATTATCATGCAAATAAACTGAATGTGCCTTCATATCACGACATTCACCAATTTTTTTCAGATTAATGACACATTAAAATATAGATCAATTCCTATTTCCACCCTTTGCTTGCAAGTCTTTATGAGAAAGGGAGGTTTTGACACATTATCTTAATTTTAATCTAGATTGGAAAAAAACATACATTTTAAAATGGCCTCAATTGCCACTGTAAACCCCAATAGGAACAGGTCTTTAACCTGCTGAGAACTTCAGCAGCCCCATGTCTCCCTACCACACTTTGTGCAACCACTGCTTCACCCCTGACTACATTAATTTTAGCTTTATTACTACTTTGAAGTGACCATTTATTATTCTTATGCACTTCCAGTACTTTGTTCATCATTGAAGGCCATACATTGAAGTATAGTTGATAACTTCTAATGTCATTTGGTCTCTGGTGGAGAGTTGTCTCTTTGGCAATCATACCACGTCTGCTTATTTTTATATCTAAAGACTTTTTATGTATCACCCTGGATTCGTTTTTAAAATTACATGCATTGCTTTGCATATAGATAATAAACAAGAGTGTACACACTGAAATGTCTCGCCTTCTTTACTTATCATTGATATTATGTTGATAGTCCTAAATATAAAGCTTTATTACAACTGTCACATAAACTAAACAATAACCAAGATAGCTAAACAAAGACCAATGAAAATTAACCATGAAAATGAGGTCAAGGTCAGATGAACCATGCCAGGCAGACATGTACAGCTAACAATGCTTCCATACAAAAGATATAGTTGACCTATTACTTATAGTTTAAGAAACATAGACCAAAACACAAAAAACTTAACATTGTGCAATGAACCATGAAATTGAGGTCATGGTCAAATAAAACCTGCGGGACTGACATATAGATCATAATATATTTCCATACACCAAATATAGTTGACCTTTGGCATATAATATTAGATAAAAAGACCAATACTTAAAAACTAAACTTTGACCACTGAACCACGAAAATGAGGTCAAGGTCAGATAACATCTGCCTGCTAGACATGTACACCTTACAATCATTCCATACAACAAATATAGTAGACCTATTGCATAAAGTATGAGAAAAACAGACCAAAACACAAAAACTTAACTATAACCACTGAACCATGAAAATGAGGTCAAGGTCAGATGACACCTGTCAGTTGGATATGTACACCTTACAGTCCTTCCATACACCAAATATACAATAGCCTATTGTTTATAGTATCTGAGATATGGACTTGACCAACAAAACTTAACCTTGTTCACTGATCCATGACATGAGGTCGAGGTCAAGTGAAATGACGGGCATGAGAACCTTGCAAGGTACGCACATACCAAATATAGTTATCCTATTACTTA
The DNA here is from genome assembly GCA_019925275.1 of Mytilus edulis. Classification (NCBI taxonomy): domain Eukaryota; kingdom Metazoa; phylum Mollusca; class Bivalvia; order Mytilida; family Mytilidae; genus Mytilus; species Mytilus edulis. The sequence goes on along the minus strand of CM034350.1, from coordinate 77,983,183 downwards.
AAATAAAAGAGAATTCAACATTACAAAAATTCTGAACTTTTTTTTCAAGTGGTCACTGAACCATGAAAATGAGGTCAAGGACATTGGACATGTGACTGACGGAAACTTCGTAACATGAAGCAGCTATATACAAAGTATGAAGCATCCATCTTTCACTTTCTAAAATATAGACCTTTTAAGAAGTGAGCTAACGCCGCCGGATCACTATCCCTATGTCGAGCTTTCTGCAACAAAAGTTGCAGGCTCGACAAAAAAAGAGTACTTGATGTATAATGTATCAATGAGAGAGTCATCCAAGGACACAAAAAAGCACCCTTGAGGACATGCTCCTGACCAACTATTACCAGCACATTGAGTTTGATTTCATTGTGCTAGATCACAAGATAACGCCTGTATTTAGGATGACATATCAATTTAAATTATTTTGTCTTGGAGCCAACCAATACTAAATGAGTGTTTGATAGAATGATCACAAACATAAACATTAAAGTCTTGTTTTGACCAAGCTTTTAACCCTTTCCTCCATAGTGACGCCTTTTGACGCCACCCCCTTTACTCCATGATGACGCCTTTTGACGCCTGTGCAGTACCTCAGTTGAAACGCTTTGACTACAAAGTGTCTGCAGTAGACTCAATAAAATTTGTATCCAATATGAAAAGGAATATTATAGGAATATCTGACTTCAATTTATTTGATGAAATATTTGTTTTTTGCAGTGCATTAATACTTTAAAGCATGTTTTCAGCATTCTATTGAAAAATACTATGCGAATCGAGTATGCCAAAAAAATAATTCAATGGAGGAAAGGGTTAACCCATAATGTCCAACACTTGCCTTGCACAATATAATGAGACCACTGAGGCGATTGTAAACAATGACAATAATATGCTACAGTGAATCATTTGAGAACTATGCATCAGAGCAGAGCTGTACTTTCTTGCTGAATAACACATTACAGATCATAAGGATATCAACCATTTACGGATGTCCATACATTTTAATTAAATGGACTCTTGAAATTTCCTTCATCAGATCTTAAAAAAAGTACAAAATCATGTTTTCAGAAAAAATATATGATTTTTATTAAATTTATAAAAATTACAAGAATTAGATATCACATTTAGAGCATTCAGATCATAAAATTCTAACAACAATAAGAAATTAGCAGAAATATTTTGCCTGCATGATTCTGGATAATACATAATATTTTAAAAGATTGGTCAAAGGGCACACTACACAATTATTATTTAGATTTGCATGGAGATTCATAAAAACTGACCTCATCATAAATAATCATGTCTGAAGGCTATTAACTCTGATTAACCAATAGTGGATATTTTAAAAAAACTTCACATTAGATCATGAGTAAATGAAATGAGGATATGGTTAGGTGGCCCCAATTCAACCAGCATTTATGGTTTAAATTTGAATTGTTTAGCTCTTTTAAACTAAAAAAAGTTTATACCTTCCTTGATGCCATTGATGGAAGAGCGTACTCACATTTTTGAAGAGCATACTTGTGTTTTGGTGTCTGTGACATTTGTCAGTGATAAGACAAAAATCATCTTGGAATGTAGAAAAAAATATTTAATAAGCATATTTTGTAGAAGTTAACAATAAATTATAGAAAAAAACAGTGTTAAAAATTTTATTTTACAAAAAGAACCTTAAAGACCCTTTATAAAACTATTATAAGAATTCCGAATTTATCATAAAGGGAGACAATAACTATCTGTATGATGAAAATAAAAATATTTATCATATACTTAGACTAAATAACATATACCGTTTTACCGTATGATAACAGCATTAAATCAACGTATATTCCATATTTTTCAGATTGGTGCTTAGCGGGCTCATATGAAAAGTTTATCACATGCTTCGATTGTTATCACATGCCTTTCCGTAACGTTATCACATGGCATTCTGGTGATTCTCTGCAAATTCCGGAAAATACACCTCAATGCTACGTTTTCAGTGAAAAACATTACTAAGTAGTGTACAAAACAATTATTTGAATACAGGAAAGTATATTGTGTAAAATAATTAAAAAAAAAAAGGGTAAAAGAACCCGAAAAATGATTAAATCAATGCATTTTTTTAAAAAGTTTCACTGGAACATTATTAAGAAAGTTACTTTAAAAAAAATTTCGTAACAATGTTCATTGTGTATATTGTTGAATTATTTTTTTGTTGATTCGTCCATATCATGCAAAATGGGTTTTTTCTCTGTTGAGGCATATGATAGAAAGATTTCATATCGAATGTATCAAATTTTGGGTCCGATGTCTGTGAACTTTTCACTCTTTGAACTTCTTTTTAATGTAAAAGAATCAATATATGAATCTGTTATTTTTCTCTACTGTTGAAGCATATGATAAAAAGATCATAACATGTCATTTTTCATATCGCATGTATTATCAGCCCTAGGTCAATATCAGCCCTCGAGCCATGCGGCTCTTGAGCTGATATTGAACCTAGGGCTGATAATACATGTGATATGAAAAATGCCATGTAATAATCTGATATTATCATACATAAAACTGTTATGCGATCAGAATATGGAGTATTTCAATCTAGAACCAATCTAACATCTTCATATACAGAAGATAATTTGGCCCCTTTTTTTTCTTTCTTACATACACAAATTACATAAGACACAAAACACCTCTGAGTTTTACTTCCCTGCATAAGATCAAAGTGGCAATGGAGTAAATATTATGTCAAGCTTGAGATTTATCCTTCCACAGCAGATCCAACAGTCTTCTCAACACAAAAAAGTATGACCCTGTGTAACTGGTTCCTTTTATAGCTAACAGAGAACCTGTCATGAAGGAGTATAGGAGATTCATAAATTGACTTTTTAAGAAATGTATTAATTTTCTCTTACATGATAATAATGATTTATTTTATCCTCTCTTTAAACATTGCTTCTGGTGCTGTACAAAGACCAGTTCAAAAAGTATATTTTTAGAATCAATGACAAGTTATGAAAACAATCATATTGTACAACTGTCTTGTATACAATTGATATAAAAATGCACAGATTTTCATACAGAACATAAAATTGACACAAAATATGCCAGTGAAAGTTACTCAAACCACTAACATATCTTAAACTCTATGCCAAACACAAAACTTTATATGACTCAAATAACAATGACACTAAATATTTTCTGATGATATTTGGTATGACAAACATAAGGAATGTACAGAACTTTATGAGTTAAAAAGCTTTTTTTTTTTTTTTTTTCTCTTCCAACATACTATGTGGACCTATTCGATCGTCCTGAATATGCATGAAATATTTGCCACTGGACGTTAAGCAACCAACAATCAACCTATTTTAAATTTTTGTTGCCATATCCAGGTTGAAAAACCAACATTGATCTGACTGAAAATATTGTAGAGACAAATTATGCAAACTATAAATAAACAAATTAATTATATTTTAAATATATAAGAAGCACGTCAGGAGAGGGACCCCATTTAGGCAGTCAGTGGGCCCCCACTTATAAAAATTTATAGATACATAAAATTGTTTTTAACTTTCAACTACAGCCTCTATCAAATGTTAAGTATACATAGTTTTAAGAGATACATATTTATCTAGGTAGTATCCCTTCAAGATCAGCACAATTAATAAGGTAGTTTTAGAGATAAATATTTTATCTTGATAATGTTTCAAGGTCAGCAACAATATAACTAGATATATTTTAGAGATAAGTATTTATCTAGGTACCATTTCTTTCAAATCAGCATAGTTAATAAGATATTTTTTAGAGATAAATATTTATCTTGGTAGCATTTCACAAAGGTCAGCCACAGTATAAGCAACAACAGCCCAAACTGCTGAACAGAGATTCATGTCCACAGGATCCTGTACTGTCATTGTATCACCTAAAATATTTAAAATCAACTTTTAAAAATTTGCAAAACAAGGTATATAAATAATATAATACAAGATAAAACTTTAAAAGGTCTACGTATTCAATATACCTATATAACCATGAGTTGCCAATAACAATAAGAAGCTATATAATATATATTATTTATGGGTTTTAGCTTGTTTGTCATTTATAGGTTAATGTGACTTAAAACATGAAGGGCTCTAAAAATTAGCATTTACTGGCCAACACAATATTTTCAATTTAATGGTTTTTTTCAAAATGTATGTCTACATCCTGAACCTGCGTCAACCAATTGATAAATTTTGCTCCCAGGGAGTCTGTTAAAATCACTCAATTTTCTTATAAAGAAATTAGGCAAATGCCAAGAAAAAGTTCTTCTGATATTAATTTTTCATCTTCCATGTTGAAACAGCCTCTCTCTTAGAAATCCAATGAACTATCTATTAACCCATCTACCAAAAAAAATTGCATGAAAGAAAGTATTCAAACAAAATAAATCCTACAGGGAGATAATTATTGAATTAATGAAAATAAATCACTAGGAGGCCCAAGACCACAATTAATGACCCCGCTTTTCGTTGTCCACGAATATAGTTCCTTTTAATTAGAGTGTATTTTTCCTTAATTTTTTTCTTTCCTTTCCTCACTCATTTCTGAAATCTTTTTGGGTGGAAATGAAAGAAGAGAGGTCAAATAAATGTTTGGATGTTGTATTTTAACTGATTTTGATATGGAATGAGTGATTAGGCCAAGTGCAAAAAGGTGATATTTACAGTTTTCGGAACATCTCTTGACTTGTCAATAGGGGTATGGATGTGTATTGGCTAAATTTGTAAAAGTTATTGCTTCAATCTTTCTGAATTTTGGATATATATTTGGACTAGGACTATACATTACACACAAAAAATTTGACAAAAGTGCATGGTGCAATTTTTTTAATGATGCAAAAGGTTATAAAGAACTGATAGAGGAATTAATTGTGGTCTGTGGCCTATGAGGTGCATTTCAGCAAATTTTGAATTTTTACTTTGGCATCTTTTCTGAATGATCTGTTGGTATTGATTTGTCAAACTATATGAGAAGAAATGATTTTCACTTTCATTTGATAGAAATTTTGTGAAAAAGTCACTTTTCAGGTTAAGGAGGCTCGCGGGTATAAGATTTTTCGAAAAAAAATAAACTTTAATTTTTCATTACAAATTTTATTCCCTTCCTTAAGTAGTTGTTACTTTATCATATGATCCAAAATTCATTCCAAAAAATCAATTCGTGTTGACCCCAGGTGACTTTTAAAGTGTTGATATCACTGAAAAAGCTCCAAATTATCTCCCTTTGGTGCAAAAATGCCATTTTTTGGTATTAAAATTGAAATATCTTTGTTAACTCATCGGTGACCTATATTTTTTATTGTTGTTTTTGAATAAGCTGTACATGAACTAAATAATTGTAAAATTTAAGCGATTTCTGTAATTTAGTTCTTTTTTTATTTCGATATTACCGATATTTCTCCTATTAGTTCAACAGAAAAAAAGGACATTAACAAAAATGTATGCTTCTTTCGAAGGCAGATAGTGAGCGTAAATGAACGGTGACCCCATTTTTTTATATCATTTTTCTATTAAGAATAAGTTAAAGTTCGTTTATAGAAAAACATAGGTATCTCCTATATTAAATAAAAAAAATGATTTAGACCCGCGAGCCCCCTTAAATGCCCAAAATGTAGCTTTTTCACTTTTTTCACTATTTTTTCAAAAACAGCATGCTTAATTTCTCTGTGAGAGTTTTTTTCTGATATCTATATGTGTTTGTGGTATTTATTTCAGTTGTTTAACTTATTTGTGAACTCTGAAACACAAAAAAAGTAGATAAAAACATAAAAAGAGTGCAAAATGTGCTGTTTAATAGTCTAAGTCTAACGGTCAGTATATGCAGCGGGTGAAATGTGAAGTTCTATGCACTTAAAAGTTGTATTCCAAAACAGATTGCACTGAACCTACATCAAAAACACTTATTACTGGTTGCTTAACCATTTCTGTTTCACAGACTACCTTTACTTTCTTCTGTTGGATAGCTAGTGGTTAAAATATTGGCCTTTTGAGGCTGAAATTTCATTCAATTCTTAAACAGTAAAGTTAATAAACTTTGCATCAGACCATACTGTCTACATATATAGTTGAAAGTGACAGTCTTGTTACATCCAGGCTCCATGTTTTATCATATCTAAGCACAGATTTTAGCAAAGAGAAGTATATCTCCATCTCCCATATCATTTATATGCTTTTAAATATGCAAATGTGGGGAACGGCCAAAACTGGTAACCTGTATTTTTAAGCATAAAATTGCTAAAGACCATTTTATCCACATGTGTTATGCTATTTGAAACTTATATTTCCATTAAAAGTACATTTATAACCTGTTAAAGTTTTTTTAATAACTTAACAACTTCAGAAAATTGTGGTAAGTGAAAAATATTACATTTGATATAAGGCCTCACCCTAATTGAAAACCTCTATTTTTTGGCACAGGCTCATATAAAATTAATTTCTGGCCATTTTTCATAAGCTTGATGCATGAAGTATGCTTTCTGTTGCTTTAAAAAGATGTTAACTTATACATAGAGACACTAAAAAGTGTTAGTATTGGTATCTTTTGGTTTTTAGAAGCTCAAATTTGATAGTTTTAATTGTTCTAATTCAACGCCACAATTCAGCACCCAAAGTTCAGGTATAAAAAATGCCACATTTTTTTTATTGGTATCATATGGCTTTGAAGCTTTGTAACCTGTTTTATAATATACTAAGCTTGAATCATGCCACGTTTTATCAGAATTGGTCAAGTTTTAGGCCCCTAATAGGCCCAAGACAACAATTAATGACCCCGCTTTTCGTTGTCCACGAATATAGTTCCTTTTAATTAGAGTGTATTTTTCCTTAATTATTTTTCTTTCCTTTCCTCACTCATTTCTTAAATCTTTTTGGGTGGAAATGAAAGAAGAGAGGTCAAATAAATGTTTGGATGTTGTATTTTAACTGATTTTGATATGGAATGAGTGATTAGGCCAAGTTCAAAAAGGTGATATTTACAGTTTTCGGAACATCTCTTGACTTGTCAATAGGGGTATGGATGTGTATTGGCTTAATTTGTAAAAGTGATTGCTTCAATCTTTCTGAATTTTGGATATATATTTGGACTAGGACTATACATTACACACAAAAAATTTGACAAAAGTGCATGGTGCAATTTTTTTAATGATGCAAAAGGTTATAAAGAACTGATAGAGGAATTAATTGTGGTCTGTGGCCAGGTATGATTTTTTCAACCTTCTGGTGAAATAGTCTCTCTCTTAAAATTTCCTTTTACATTCTCCTTCATGCAATCAGCCAAAGAACTCTGCATGAAAAGACATCATCATACAGAATTTATCATAAAGGGAGATAATTATCATCTGTGGAATGAAAATAAAAGGGTGATAATTGACTTCTATGAGGCCCAAGACCACAATCGATGACCCCGCTTTTTGTTGTCCACCAATATAGTTCCTTTTAATTAGAGTGTAATTTTCCTTAATTTTTTTTCTTTCCCTTCCTCAATCATTTCTTTGATTTTTGGGGTGGAAATGAAAGAAGAGAGGTGAAATAAATTTTTGAATGTTGTATTTAAACTGATTTCGATATAGAATGAGTGATTAGGCCAAGTGCAAAAAGGTAATATTTACAGTTTTCGGAACATCTCTTGACTTGTCAATAGGGGTATGGATGTGTATTGGCTAATTTTGTAAAAGTGATTGGTTCAATCTTTCTGAATTTTGGATATATATTTGGACTAGGATTATACATTACACACACACAAAAAATTGACAAAAAATTATGCAAAACGTTATAAAGAACTGATAGAGGAATTAATCGTGGTCTGTTGCCATGTGATGAAAATGAAAGGGAGATAATTGACATCTATGTGGCCCAAGACCACAATTAATGACCCCGCTTTTCGTTGTTCACGAATATAGTTCCTTTTAAATAGAGTGTATTTTTCCTTAATTTTTTTTCTTTCCCTTCCTCACTCATTTCTTAGATTATTTTGGGTGGAAATGAAAGAAGAGAGATGAAATAATTTTTTGGATGTTGTATTTAAACTGATTTTGATATGGAATGAGTGATTAGGCCAAGTGCAAAAAGGTAGTATTTACAGTTTTCGGAACATCTCTTGACTAGTCCATAGGGGTATGGATGTGTATTGGCTAAATTTGTAAAAGTGATTGCTTCAATCTTTCTGAATTTTGGATATATATTTGGACTAGTACTATACATTACACACACAAAAAATTTGACAAAAGTGCATGGTGCAATTTTTTTAATGATATAAAACGTTCTAAAGAACTGATAGAGAAATTAATTGTGGTCTGTGGCCATGTGATGAAATTGAAAGGGAGATAATTGACATCTATGTGATGAAAATAAAAGGGAGATAATAACCATCTGTATGATGAAAAAAGTGCGATAATTACTATCTGTATGATAAAAATAAAAGGGAGATAATTACCATCTGTATGATGAAAATAAAAGTATTTTTCATTGGCATTCAATATACTGCCACCAGGAATGCCTGCTTTCATCCACAGAGTTATATCTTCACCTCCTTCTCCTTTCTTCAAAGCTGTGGCATTGATAGGTTTTAATAAATTAACAATGGAACCCATTATTTCCATAGTTTTTGGGTTTCCTAAAAAATATATCATTTATACAATCACAAATGCTCGTGCTCGTACTATTTGATGTACATTTTGGAGTTTGTTTGAAGTTTAAATATTGTTCATAAAACACAGACATTTTGCTACTTGAATATCATAAATGCTCTTACAATATTCAATTACTTAAATGAACCCATTATGTATAATGTACCTTGAAAATTCATTCCTAGTGCTGTAAAGGTACCCATATCTGATTCTAAAACCATATCATAATTAGCTATATCTTTCTGAAAATAAAAGGGATAAAATATACTGCCATTGGAAATTAATCTATCTATATCATATAAAACAAGGTATATTAATTCTTAATTCTAACTAGTTTTATCAACATTATGCTTATTATTGCTATTATGTTTATTCTTATTTTGAACAAATTAAACAGAAACAAGAATATGACCATAGTACACAGATGCCCCACTCGCACTATCATGTTCTATGTTCAGTGGACTGTGACATTGGGAGCAAAACTCTAATTTGGAATTAAAATTAGAAAGATCATATCATAAGGAACATGTGTATTTAGTTTCAAGTTGATTGAACATCAACTTCATCAAAAACTACCTTGACCAAAAACTCTAACCTGCGGGACAGACGGACAAACGTATGAACAGATGAACAGACAAGAAAACATAATGCCTCTCTACTATCGTAGGTGGGGCATAAAAACTATATATTTGTTTCTATATTTTTTTGGTGCATTTAATTTTTCATTTGTCAACTGTGAAAATATAATAATTTTGAAAACCACTAAAAGTACAATTATTTTCTTAAAATTCAAAATGACCCATGTGACTTCAATAAACAAGGGATACATCTTAAACAAAGACGATGGATTGATTGATTGATTTTTGGTGTTTTAATGCCACTTTTAAGCACTGGATTTAGGCTATTTCATGGTGGCCAGTTTTTATTGGTGAGGAAGCTGGAGTGCTCGAAAAAATCCACGACCTTGATAGGAAAACTGACAATCCTAGTCAATTAAGATTGTAGTTGAGTGCACCTGCACGAGCGGGGTTCGTACTCACAACCTCAGCGTTGACTGGCTAGTGATTACAGTAGTTACTATTTAGACTACTAGGCCACTGAGGCCCCCAGCAAAGCGTAGGAAGAACATTAATATTTTTAAAAGTTTGTTGTCTCTTTTAGGTGTTACTCTCACCAGCAGGACTGTTCTTTCCATACATACATAAGGCATAAGTGCATTTACCTTTTGTCAAGGCTATATGATGACCTCCAATATTTATATATCGATTAAAAGGTCTTGTTAGGTTGCTGTCTCATTGACATTAACCTTATGCTTTCTATTATCCACATGATCTGTATTCAATTTACAAAATATACCTACCTTGTGTCTCCTGTAATATTCATTGCCACCAAAACCACCTTCTTCCTGTAAACATATGGTTGATAAAACTGATTTTGTTGAAATAAATCATTGCCAGCTTACTAATTGTTTTGTACATTTATTAAACTTCAATAATTACATTAGATGTATGTTTCATTATAATACTTTATTTTGATTGGTTAACTGCACATCCTGTGTTATTCCGTTAGCAATTGCATCACTCAATAAAACTTTTCATTCATGATAGCACGTGGTTCCACATTAAAGTGCACAGGTGAATAAAATACAAAATATATAAAATTCGTGTTTTCATGATCATAGCTAAAAAAATGTAATTATAAGTATTGAATGCTTCTTTTTGTAACTTTATAGGTTGTAAAAGCGTTGACTGTGCGCACATTTTTAGTATGAAGCGCTTCCGCGCTTCATACAAAATGTACTTCGGTCAACGCTTTTACACCCCAATAAATTTACAAAAAGAAGCATTCAATTCTTAAATACAGTATTGTAATCAAATTTTTGAAGGTTGTGAAAAGAATATTTTTTGTCTTCCTTTTGTTATTTGTGGTTTCAGAGTCAGCAGCTTAAACTTAATGTAATGTTAATCAATTAAAAAGTATTTAGCTGGCCATACAATTAAGGTTTAAATCTTTTTCATGTTTGACATTAAATAGAAACACATCTGCTATTACTGTATACCTCGGCTGTCCACATCACCAGTCTAATGGTTCTTTTTGGTCGTAATCCTAACTGTTTGATCAATGATAGTGCCTGAAATGAGAAAAAGAGGTAAAAGACTTTTGATATTTTTATAAACTACTGTAAATTCAGAAAATATGCGTGCATTTATTATTGCGATTATGTCATTTTAGGCTTGAATGCGATTTTAATTTTTACGATTTTGAGAAAAATCCTGTTAAATTCATATAAAATATTTCAAAATGCGATTTTAAATTATTGCGTTTACAACTCAGTCGCATTTTTCGCAATAATAAAAACCTCGCATTAATTTCTGAATTTACAGTAATCAATCTGATCTTAATGGCTCCTGTTCCAAGAGAAAATGTTTGTGTAATTCATTGTACCTACTAATCTTTTGCTTGTAGAGGGCATTTTCCTGAATCATTTACTAGTAAGACTTGAAGGTAAATATAATTAAGTAATATTAATTATCTTCAAAGCATATATTTGGTTGTTAATCAAATGTTCTTTGACATAGCCAAAATAATGTTAAAAACAACTACAGCAGATATGTTAAAACAAAACAGTCAATTTTGTTAAATAATTAAAACAATATACAAGTAAAATGAATATTCTATTAAAATTCTGACGTACAAACACATAATATTCTGTACATACCTGCCATGATATAAATGCTCCACCACCATCGTCCATAGCCCCTTGTCCTACATCCCAACTGTCTAAATGTCCACTGACCAACACAATCTATAAGACATAAAACAAAGTTATTGGAATAATTCTGAATCCATTTCTGATAGTTAGTAGCATTCAAGGAAATGTTACAGAGCCAACATTTAATATAAAACATGATATGTGAGCACTGTAGAATAAACATCAATGAGACAATGTGAGCATTGTGGAATATATAAACATCAATGAGACAATGTGAGTAATCATTGTGAAATAAACATCAATGAGACAATGTGAGTGATCAATGTGAAATAAACATCAATGAGACAATGTGAGCATTGTGGAATAAACGTCAATGAGACAATGTGAGCATTGTGAAATAAACATCAATGAGACAATGTGAGCACTGTGAAAAAAACATCAATGAGACAATGTGAGCATTGTGAAATAAATATCAATGAGACAATGTGAGCACTGTGGAAAAAACTTCAAAGAGACAATGTGAGCATTGAGGAATAAACATGAATGAGACAATGTGAGCATTGTGGAATAAAAATCAATGAAACAATGTGAGCATTGAGGAATAAACATCAAAGAGACAATGTGAGCATTGAGGAATAAACATCAAAGAGACAATGTGAGCATTGTGGAATAAACATCAAAGAGACAATGTGAGCATTGAGGAATAAACATCAAAGAGACAATGTGAGCATTGTGGAATAAACATCAAAGAGACAATGTGAGCATTGTGGAATAAACATCAAAGAGACAATGTGAGCATTGTGGAATAAACATCAAAGAGACAGTGTGAGCATTGAGGAATAAACATCAAAGAGACAATGTGAGCATTGTGGAATAAACATCAAAGAGACAATGTGAGCATTGTGGAATAAACATCAAAGAGACAGTAATCAAGCAACCAAATTTAACCAAAAAAGTCATCTATAGATTCATATATGGTCTCCAATGGATAGTTGCCATTACATAAAGGCATGAAATATTGCTATTAAAAACATTGCATTAATATCAATTTTCATCCTGTCTTTTGCACGATCATTCATTGTCAGTACTTTTTTAGATCTTATTAGGCCAGAATATTTGTTTTCAGAATCTTCAGCCCCAAGATTATCAAATGGTTGATCCCTTACCTGATCAGGATAGGTACTGCCTTTGATTTCTGCTATAGTGTTCCTGGATGTTACTGAAGGTAAGGTTTTGGCACTCATCTTTAACTTCACCACTATCTTATGACCTTAATAGACATACATAATTTTAATTAATTTATTAATAAATATTCTTTAATTAAAATTTTTTTTTTTTTTTTTTTGACAAATTCACACATTTTGAGTTAACAACTGATTTCATTACCCATCATGCTAAGGTTCTAACTTTAACAACTTTAACATTGCCATAAAGCATGAGGTTTTTCTAGCAACCAAACCAGGTTCAAACCATCATTTTACCATAATACATGTATCATGTAAGGAATATGGCAGATGTTATCAAATAAATTGTTTCTATGTATGTTGTATTGTTGTTTGTTGTTTTGTTGCACTTCAGTGTCTGTTGTTTCATTGTTTTCCTCTTATAGTTGATGTGTTTCCTTCGGTTTTAGTTTGTAATCTGTATTTGTTTTCTCTCAATTGATTTATGATTTTTGAACAACAGTATACTACCTTTGCCTGTCTTCATCTAATACTTTTTACCTCTCTGTTGCATTCTGTCCATCATTTCAGCATCTTCTACAGTTATACAGGCAGTAGGAATCTTTTTCACACTATCAACATAATCCTGTCAAAGCATGGTTCCTCATTAAACAATTGGCAATTCATGACAAATTCACCAAAATTTACTTAATTTCTTGTGTATATTTCGGAGTTTAGTATGGCATCCATTATCACTGTACTAGTATACATGTTTTTTAGGGGCCAGCTGAAGGACACCTATGGGTGCTTGTATTCTCGCTACATTGAAGACCCATTGGTGGCCTTCGGCTGTTTTCTACTCTATGATCGGGTTGTTGTGGCTTTGACACATTCACCATTTCCTTTCTCAATTTTATTAAAAGCAAAGGAACAGATTTTTTATTGCTCTTTACCTTAAAGTGAGGACTTCAACATGGAGTCCATCATGTTGCATCTGTTCATTCAGTTTCATCATCTATAACAATCAAAACTTTAACACGAGTAAGACACTTTCAAGAATTTCTTATTTTATTCTAGCCCTGTCTTTCTTAGATTTTATAATTTTAGAGATCATGTTTCTAAGACTTGGATATATTTATGAATACACCTCCATATGAGTTTAGTGTTAAAACATCAACTATCCAAAAGATTTTTGTGTTAAACAATGCAAATATTCAGATTTCAGTAGGATTTTATTATGATTTTTGGTGTTTTAAAGGGAAACTTCGCAAAAAAATCAAAAATTGATATTATGTTCATTCTGTATAAAATTGCTCAAATTCATAGATATTAAAGTTTTATTCCGCTAGATAAGCGATCACCATCGATTTTAAATTTAGAGTATCAATTCCCTGCCTTCCGCCATTTTGTCTTCTTTCCGGATTAATGAAATGATATGTCTATAAACCACAAAGAAACAAAACTACAGTAACCAATGTAGTCGTAATTACGTGTCAATATCTTGTCAATCTTACGGTTGTTTTATCCGACTAACTAACTTGATACGGAAAATATTCTTTAAATTACACTGGTCTGTTGTTTTTAAACTTGATATTGGAATTAGGTGAAAAGTCAAAGTTGAAATCATAAATAAGTGTTCCGTGAAAAATTGTTTTCGAAAATCTAATTTGTTCATAATTCTTTAAAGTAATAAACTGTTTTCAAATAAATTTTGATCTTCCTTCTTCTGATCACCAGCATGGCTAAAGGTATTACTTCCAAAGGTATTGTGAGGGGTGTGAGGTGACACATCCAGGTATTCAAGCGATTTCCTGTCGGGCTTGCAAGTTCATGCATCGTTTCACTTCTGCAGGTATTGATCAGTGTACACGGCTGATAACATTTAACTTTCCATTTTGAACTTGCATAATATACAACTCTGTCTTACTTGTCATTACCAAACTCATACGCTTGTTTATAAATAACATTTCTGGTGTAAAGAATATTATTCATAAAAATATAAATAATACCAAAAAAATAAGATTTGATGAAATTAAAATCTATTTAAATATTTTTTCCAAGGGTGAATTTGGGAAAATGTAATATATACTCATTGTCAAAAGTGAAGGACAGATTGGAACATACCAGAAATATTGATTTAAAAAATGTACGCACTTGCCGACGATTCGTTAATACGACTGGATAGAAAGTTAGGGAACTATAGCACAATTTAAAATATATACATGAATACATTGAACATAAGAAAAAAACATATATTTTGAATAAATAGGTGTAAAAGTGTTGTAAATAGACTAGTCCACGTATGCCAACAGTATGTAATCATCGAATGTCGATAGACTATTGTATACCAGAAGAAGAAGAGAACAAATTTGATTTAAATACAGGTCGATGTATAACTTTTGCTTTGGTTCATTGAAGTTGTGGACATAGTAAAATCACAGATTTATATTCCAATAAGATTGTTCTCGAACAAAGGAAGGAATTCGTCATCACAATTGTTATATATGCCACTGGACGAACACTAATTATCCCGAAGGGATGTGAATATTTTGCTGGGAAACTTTGGAGTATCAAAGTTTCAAATCAATTTCGAGATTTCTTTTCTTCTTCTTGGTATTCAATAACAGAAAAAAGAATAAATTACTTGTCCGCTAAATAGGGGTGTTCTTGTCAGATGAAAGACTTTTAGTTATATTAAAAAATAGGGAAATATGACATTAAATTGGTTCTGTCTTTTTTTTAAACATCGTTAAAAAAATGTGTGTCTAAGGTGAACGCCACAAGAACCCTGTAATACTAGTACGAGAGTATAGCATGTAAACATTCCTTCTCCATTATATGGTTGTATTGGATATCTTTTCATACAGATTGACAACTCATTGTCCGATATGCATGTAATATTTGCCACATGACGCCCATAGTTCTTTCTACCAGAGACATATATACACATTATATATGTGTATATATGTCTCTGTTTCTACCATCATCATCTTATTCTTTGATATTGCTGTCAACATCGATGGTTCACACCCAAACAAAATGGGAGTAATGGACCTTCAGAGCTTCTCCGTGTTATACACTTGTGAAATATATAGACGAAATTTCTGTATTGAAATGAATATACATCTCACAAACAGGATTTTCATATAACGATTTTGAGTAATCACCTTACAAACCAATATAAACGTATGGCAAGATATAACCATGAAGGAATTTAGTTTTTGTAAGACACAAGAACTCCTCACTATCATAAACGTATACGTATATATGCATACAATTTCAAATATCAAGAACAAGCGGTCAATGTCGATAGTCCGTTTTCTAACTGTTCGAGTTAGACATGTCACTTGTTCATTCTTGAAAGCCTTCATATTCCCCGTCTAACGATGGGAACTGTTTCTGATTGTGTTGACTATAAATGCTTGTATGGTAATTCTGTCGTTTATCTGTACAAGCGGTTGCATTTCCTCTCCTTTCCCAACAAACAAACGAACGAAACGTTACTAGTCTGCTTTCTCTGGAGCTCATCCTCAATGGCTCTTATACGTCAGGAAACTTACATCTATACTAATAATGATTGTTTCAAGAACAACGATGTATGGACGAACTATTCTAAATTCGTCAATATCAGTTATGCATGACTAAAATATAACTTTTATTACAACTACTGTATTACTTATTTGGATTAATGACGGCTATCATGTTCAACATTGCACAAATATTATCATAGAATTAAAAATAAAATCCTCAAAAATCCTTAAAAAAAATAATGCCTTAGCTTAGATAATTGGTATTTTTTCACAAAAAGTTCGTGTAAATGATTGTCAAATGAATTTAATTATGTAAGAATAAAATGTTAAAACGAAACTAAAAAAAAATCATGTATGTTGTATTTTTTTGTCAATTAAAAACTTTAAATTTGCAATAGTTTTATTAGCATTTAAACACAGCCAGATTTGAATACAAATTAAGAAATTCCGGTAAAGTCAATGATATCAAACAGATGTACAATGGTATATCAAATTGGGTAATATTGCATTTAGTTTTTATTAAAGATTAAAACTACTATTTTTTACTTCATATTTGAATCTTTACGCCAATTGCCGTTAAGAAAGTAATCAAAAATTGTTTCCTTTTATTTTTATACATTTTCGGATTTACGAATCTGAATTTTATTTTCAATTAATTTACACAATTTAATTATTGAATCTTTATTCTCATCGTGTATTAACATCGTGACATCATACTCTTTCTAATCCTTTCTGTTTATCCTTTCCAAATAACAACATTTATACCTGTGTACGCTTGAACTCACACCTGCGGCTAAATAGCTACAAGGTAAACGAATTGACCTCAAGCCGAGAAATATACAGTGACCGTTACAAAATAATATACACACTCTGCTCACACATTAGTTGCATTGAAAACAATAACGGTAAATAGAACTGAAATATTTTCAGTTCAATATCAGTAAAAATGTTCAATAAATATTTTATGAATAAAATCTCAACAATAATTAATTAAATTTATTCAAAAACATTTACCAGAGATAATTTTATAGGAGTTTAATTCAATCAATACAAAACGGTATATGCATATTCCTTTTCGTTCATTATTATATTGTGGTTAATAACTACTACCATTCGCCAGCTGTGCGCTTTTAATTACGTATATTGTCGATAATCTATAAGAGTTAAACAGATTTATTTTTTTCCCAGAATTCAATAAATCGGGCTAATACGTCACGACCCACTCGAGAATTCAACCAAAAAAGTTATAAATACTTGATTTTCTCCGTTATTAGAAGGAATATAAATTTAAAACTTTGCAAATGTGTTTTTTATGTTAAGATGAACATAATTAGATGATAAGTAAAAAATCGCGGAATTTCCCTTTAACGTCACTTTAAAGCACAGCATTTAGGCTATTTCATGGCGGCCAATTTTATTGGTGGAGGATATCAGTAGAATGCAAGACAATAAGGGCAAATATATCTAATTACAAATGAATAAAAAAGAATTCAAAAATAAATTTAATTGACTGCTACAAGGGTGTTCTTATATTTACACAAACCTACCTGCCACCCAGTATGTGGACTATTAATAGATAATGGAGTAACACTCCTTATTAATGATGCCACAGCACCAACTTTAGCAGCCTCCACAGCACCATGTGATCTGTAAGCCACAGATATACCATATGAGACCCATTTCTGATTATATACAATTATCTTTCCTTTGGCCTGAAAAAAAAAGACATAACAATTTTTTCTATCAATGTGTTTGCAGCATCATTTATCGATAAGATTGCTTGAAATCATTTCATCAAAGACTTCTTGATTCAAACACTGTCACAAATTAAAATCTTTAATTTTTATTTTCAAAAAAGATTTTATTAGATATCATTTGTTGATAACTTCGTTATTGAAAAACATGACATACAATAGAGTTTGACTAGATACTGAAATTTATTCTAAAAATTTATAGAAGTCATAAAAGTGAGAGAAAAAAATAATGCACCATCCTCCATACATATTAATTTTTTTTCTGGAATATCCACACAAGCTTATCATATTGAGAGTTTTATTTGTTAAAAAGCAAAAATTGTCACTATATCATCAATCAAATTTAAAAGTAATTTTTAGCTCATTCATAAGTAATTTAAGTGAATCTCTTTACCACTGTTACATCTATACTTATCTGTTGTTACTAGTATATTAAAAGTTACCTGATCAGCTTTCTGATGTAACTCATCAAAGGACCTTACAACTAAAACTTCAGCTGTTATACCATCTTCTGGTGTGGCTATGCTTGATCCTAGGCCTAGCATGGCCAGTTTGTGGTTTCTAGGCTCAAGCATTGTAGCATATTCCTCTCCCCTAACCCAGTGTGGAACCTAAAATAAATATATGCATATATGTTACAAAATATGCACAGTAAATGATTTTTTTAAATCTCAAATTTTTACATCCTCCTTTCCCCTCCCTGATTAGAAACTGGATCAACAAACAACATTTTTTTAGCTTTACTTCCAAAATCATTGAAATGTAGGTATGGTATCTCAACAATTAATAATACAAATTCTCAATTAATTATTATGACTACTTCTGTCAAGCATATGCCATCAGGAAAAGTAATATTTTAACTACCTGTCTACTCATTAATGACATTGCGCTGTGGTATTATTTATTTACAAACTTACAGTAACATCTTCTCCATGAACATTATCCAATCCATCTCTCTTTAGTTCATCTAACATATAATCTACAAGCATACACAACAAAACACAACAAAAAGAGAGCCGTGGTGTAGTGGTTAGTGCATCGGACTACTAACACAAAGGTTCCTGGTTCGATTCCCGTTTGGGATGAAAATTTCAGGAACTCAATTTTCGGCTCTCCCTTGACACCATTTGCGAGTATGGTCTTGAGGAAACGATGATAGTCCGTCGGACGGGGACGATAAATGGCTGACCCGTGTTAAGAGAGAGCCATATCTCTTGCACGTTAAAGACACCCTTGTAGATTTCGAAAAAGAGTAGGCTAATGCCGCTACAAGGCAGCACTCGCACCCGCAAAGTGGAAAGGGATTAATATAAGTTGTAAAACTTGTTTCCCAATCCACTATAAATAAATATGTTTAAACTAAACTAACAAAACTGATTAAAAATACAATGCCATTGAAAAAAATCATCATTATAGGGGGCGGGGTGGGGTAGGAGGGGTCCTGATCCCAAAATCCTGAGGTCACAAATTTAAATAAATGTAAATCATGACATCCCGAAATTCAAAAAAGTATTCCCAGATCCTGAAAGGATCAATCCTGAAATCCTGAGCTTAAAAACACCTGATCCTGGAGTCCCAATAAAGGTCCTACTCCCCTCATTATATGCAACAAAATAAAACAGAAAACTCTTCATTAGACAAAAATGAGTAAAAAGGTTAAGATATACAGTAATTTCTCCAATGTACAAATTCTGCCATCTAGTTTTGTGTTTTTTTGAGGTATATTGCTCACAGCCACTTGTATTACATATTGATAAATATATGTATAACTTTATATAAAAGTCTATATGACTTTTTTTTCAGAGGCACATGCCTTTAAAAATGCAATCTACACAGTAAAATAACAAAAATACTGAAGGCCAAGGACAATTAAAATGGAAAGTCCATCATTAAATCTTATATATGATAATCCAATCTGTATGATATAACATAAATCTATTGTATTTCTTTCTTCTAATTCAAAGTTGAAATTGATAGGAAACGGTAAAAGAGGAAATAACTTTCATTCAAGAACTGAAGTTTTAATTCAAAGAAGCTAAGTGAATCAGCATTTATCAAAATATTAAACCTTACCAATAGCATTCTCTAAGTTCTGTGAACCAGCTATTCTGCTACCAAACTTGTCAACAAAAGTAGCTAGTCTATCATAGGACTGATTTCTTGCTCTTCCATGCACAGACAGGTTAATTATGGCATTAGCTGCCTCTAAAAAGGACATGTAATTGTTCAATTCTATTAATAAAGTTCTAAACTTCATTTGCATGTTAATAATAAACATATAAACATAAAACCAGAAGTCAATGGATGGACTTCTAATAAAAACCCTTATTTGGGTTACATTTACATTTGATCTATATTCAAACATATATCGGCTAATCTTGGCACCCCAAATGTTATAATTCATTATGCAAAATTGCAAGTGTAAAATCAAAATTTTCAGATATTCATATTATTATCATACATATTGTTTTAGTGTGATTATGGTGTACATAACATGGTGCACATCTTCTTTTTTTACATACTAAATTAAAATAAAATAAAACAAAAAACAGTACATATATACATATAAAAAAATGCCCTTTTTATTGAAAAACATGAAAAAATTAACTGTAGTTTATTTAACAAATGTAGCCTGAAGTCTGACCAATCTCTTCAAATCATTATTTACAACCAAGAACATTTTCTGAATTAAAATAAAAATGTCTTCCATTTAATTCACCTTGATAGCTCTTTACTTCATCATGGACATCCAGAAATCTCTGTTGGAGAGGAGTCTGCTCAAATGTTTCTACATATTTGCCTGCAAAAATAAAACAATGTTCAGTTTAAACAGGACAATAGATATACGGTTCCAAGGTTTAAGAATTATTTTAATGAAGGCTGATTGATTTGCAGTAAAATCCTTAAGTTGTGCAATGTACTTCGAAAGGGTATATACTGAAAATTCATTTAAACATTTATTGTAATGTGTGATCTCAATTTTTGTTATTAAAAAATTATGTTTTACTGTTTTGTGAGTTTATTCAATGTTAATTCGAATATTTCCAAGATTTTTTTTATACAAAATGATTTTCTTTTCACTTTATATTCTATTTGGTCCATAATAATCAAACTAGTTTATACACAATAGACAATACTTGTTTGCACATACACATTTATATTGGTGAGACATGTTAACTTTATATACATTATAACCCGTTTTGGTGACTGGATTGTTATAAAGAGAAATTAATATTAGGATTCTCTTCTAATATTATACATTTGATTTTTCAATTTTGGTGTTTTAACGCCTCTTTTCAGCACTGCATTTAGGCTATTTCAATTGGTGGAGGAAGCTGGAGTGCCTAGAGAAAACCCCAGACCTTTGATAGGAAAACTGACAATCCTAGTCAATTATGATTGGAGTTGAGTGCACCCACAGGAGCAGGCCCCATCTCACAACCTTAGTGTTGACTGGCTTGTGATTACAACAATAACTATTTAGATCACTAGGATCACTCGGCCACTGAGGCCCCTCTATAATTAATGTTATATTTGTTACATACATCTTTGTATATCATGTTCTATAAGTAGTCCTAAGAGTTAGAAAAATGGCAGACCTTTGGTAACAGAGAAATGCACCAAAATACTGCATTTAAGAGGCATCTTATGTCAGAGACAGAGATGCTAATTACTTTATTTTTCATATTCACCTGTTTATAAATTTCATTAGTTCAATAATTGTGACGTTTGTGTGATGTGATTTACTGATTAGGCTATTTCTAATTGCGTCTCAGTTCATCATTACGAATGGATAACGATGGCTGTGGTTATACACCTCATAAATTTACATTAAGTACATATATACTCTGTGAAGTTGGAAACGTTCTATGTGTGTGGCCTATCAACTATTTGATAAATAAAACCTAAATGCATGTTCTGTTTCAGATAGACACGTTTCCTTCTCTTGTTCATCAATATTTACCTATAACTAGAGAAACAAAACAATTTAGAAGCAGGAAGATATGCATTATCGTTTTGATAGGAGTCTTCTTAGTTTGTTCTCAATTTTGACCTCTTGTACAAGTACCTTCTTCTGTCCTCTATATCTTCCTCCAAAAATTGGAGAACATAAAGCTTTACCAGGTAGATGTTGGTTTGTAGAAAATAACAATGATTAATATAGTACTATACAAATCCTTGTTAATACTAAAATGAAAGATTTAGAAGAACCAGAGACTGGAGCGGGCCCCTCTTAGGCAACCAATGGGCCTCCACCCGCCAGTTCTTCATGTATGTTAATGTATGATATATACGAACTCTGACTATGAATATCATAATTTTAAACCTATAATCAAAAAAGTTACTCATTATGTCTCTATGTTACTTCAATTTATTTTAATATAAAATACTCAATGGAGTATGTATGAGTAGTGTAACAGCCTTCCATTCAAAACAAAAACATTAGACATGTGCTCTAAACCTGTTTTATTGTACCATGTGACTTAACTCATTTAATGAGAAAAACAAAAGCATGCACACATGACCACAGTTATTCATGCACACATGACCAGAGTTATTTCAATGAGTAAAGTCACATGGTATACAATGAAACAGGTTTAGAGCACATGTCTAATGTTTTTGTTTTGAATGTTTTGTAATGTGCAACTTTTTTGATTATAGGTTTAAAATTATATCATACATTAACATACATGAAGAAAAAAAATATTTATCTTTAAAAATGAAATTTTAAGAATTATTTTTTGAAGATTTATAGTACGGTCAACCGGACTATAACAAGACTTTTTGTGGCGAAAGATATCACATCGACATTCAAACTAAACAACGACATGACTGAAATAGAAAAAGAACAATAAACAGAAAAAGGAAAACTAAAGACCAAATTAACAACACGTACCCGACCACAAACTGGGGGTTATCTCAGGTGCTCCCGATGGTTAATTATATCCTGGTTTACATGTGGCATTCGTCGTTTTTCTCGTGTACGTACTAACCCGGTGTCATTTCGGTAGGTCACATTCGGGAAAAGGGGACAGGATTGTAGTTGGACGACAGATGGGCCATATCCGTTGTCATATGTGAAACAGATATTCCATAACGGTCAACCAACTCTGTAAAATTTATAAGGGATGCATGATTTACTTCCTTGTGAGCAGCAACACTGTATCATGAACATAATGATATGAAATGCAAGCCCTGGAAAATCTTATCAATTAGAAGATGTATAATCCGTATTCAGGCGCTGCTGGAACGCTGTTTACAAAATTGGAAAGTTCAAAATTGGGAAACTCAAATCATCTTTTTTGTCGTAAATTTTTATTTTCAACCAACCCTAATTTGTCAATTTTCTAAATGTAAGTCAATATATGAGACATACTAAATTGTATCTTTTATATCCTTTTATCTTACATTCGATGGGATAGATGCGTTCAAAATAGTCACCAAATTGCAATATTTTATCATCGTAGTGCGATTGTTTGTTGAAAAAAACGTCCTCCAAACGTAAAAAAATATGTAGTCAATAAAGAAATGAAGAATCTGGATGATGTAAGTTTTAAATGTTGGAATCGGAGTGATATTTTAGAATTTTTTACCAAGTCCAATTTACCCATTCCCCAAACAAGATACTTTGTTGTACGTTGGCCATTTTTTAAATGTTTATGAAACAAAACAGGACCAAGTCTTCCAATTTGTTTTTTTTTATAGTTCGGAATGGGGAATACGTGTGTAAGCGAAGGAAGTCAACAGTTGTAATATTGCAAGATGAAAGAGTCTTATGTTGTATGTACCTTAAAGTTCTTTTGATTTTTTTAGTATCCACACGGTACTTTTGTTATTTTCCTTTTTGAAGCCTGACTTTGATTGCTGATAAAGTTTGATTTCGATCTTATAGGAAGAGGTTTCGCGTAGCACTTGGAAGACACAACAATATATTTAACGTTGCTTGTAAGAATACTTATGAAGTTGATGTATCCAATTTAGTGTTGAAGGCCGTACTTTAATCCATATTAATGGTTTACTTTATAAATTGTTATTTGGATGGAGAGTTGTCTCATTGGCACTCACACCACATCTTCCTATATCTAATGACAGGTCCAGTTCTTCATCTTTAGTTAAAATTCCAAAGGAACATATATAAAACAGACCTATGATTATCCAGGATTAATTTTCAACTGAGTACTGAGCCTGAAACTATTAGAATATTATATATAATTAGTCCCAGATTTATCCCAATGTCAGAGGAAACTATTCAAGAAATTTTAACACTGAAATAGCAGAATTAATCATTGCCTATGAAATGATTTCTTTCGTTTGATTATTTATTGAGGCAATTCGGGTATTAACCCTTCCATACCGAGGTTAGACGACAGAGCAGTTACTGGATTTCATTTGTTTCCATAGGACCCAACGGGATATCCATGTGGCATAATTGCCACCTGATCATTAAGAAATGCGGAATATTTGCAGTCTCTTTCAACATATTTTCGTGAAAAGAGAAACGAAAGATACACAAGGGATATGCAACTCATGTCAAATGATTGATTGACAATCACAGGCACTTGTCTCAACAAAAAAGTTTCTATATACCTTAATATAACATATTAAGGTATATATAGGAATTTTTTTTTTGAGACAAGTGCCTGTGTTGACAATGCCATTACAAAAACCGAAATTGAGCAAAAGACAAACAACAGTTTCCAAAACGCAACTAAGGTAGCAACCATTTGATTTTCTGGGGGGGGGGCTATGTTTTTTTTTGGAAAAAAAAGTTTGTTTCCAGTTTTTGGAGAAAAAATAATTTGTTTTTGATTCTGAGAAAAAAAATTTGTTTGTTTCACCCTCAGCTGCCACTATATGTAATTCTATAATTAAAAGAAAAAAATTGTTTTCGACTTGTCGCGAAAAAAATATTGTTTTGGGCCGCAGGCGAAAAAATAATTTGTTCATTAGCCCCCCCCCCCCCCCGAAAATCAAATGGTTGCTGCCTTAGAAAACGAAAGACCAAACAACATTAACCCTACCATTTAGTCGATCCCGAAATGGTGGACAGATCCTGCAGGTATTTAATAACTGTCAACCAACTCCTGATAGTGAAATAATCACTTCAATTTCACAGACGATATTTCTTGGAACTCTTTGATTAAAAGTTTCCTTGTGAGCAACCTTCTAGCTGACAAAGAAATCATGATGGGAAATGCAATCTCTTGAATATTGTATCAACTAGGATATATATACTCCATATGCAGGAGCTGCTAGAATGTTGCAACATAGCAATGGAACACACAATTGGGAGATCAACATCATCTCTTTTGTCGCCGTTATGTTTTGTTGACAAAACACGTCCTTGTCAATTTCTAGATGTAAGTAAAGATATGAGGGAAATTTTAAGTCTCAGTTCTGTTGTATTCTGTATTTCAAATTACAATGGATAAATTCAAATTAGTCACCAAACTTTTAATTATTTAGTAAGTGATAGGACATCGTCTTTAAAGGGGAGCATGAAGTTAAAAGATAATGCTAGCTTCTTTTATTTCTTCCAAAGAAAATCATGTACCAAGCCCGCCTCATATGATTACATAGTCACATCAAGGATGTGTATACAAATCCTTGGTCACATCCACACTTATTAGTGAAAAACAAACTGACAACGTTATGGCTGGAATCTGGAAAAGAGCAGTACACAAAAAACCACAAAGAAAACTAAATTATGAGCAACATGAACCCGACAAAAACCTGGTGATCCAGCATGATAAATAAATCCTGCTCCATATGATGCAACCATTGTGTTGCAAATGCAAGTACATTTTTTTTTAATTTGCAAAGGAACATAGAACAAACCTTTAATTATGTTCAGAATTACCTCCTTGGCAAATGTCATTGGGGTATACGTGGAGTTTCAAAGCGAATTGCCAATACCTTATTCCTTTGTCAATCAGTTTATGTGATGTGATTTACACACAAGAAATGTGTTGTATTTGGCTTTATCTATGGATATGACATCGTTATCATGAAAGTCGGACAGGTGCTTAGCAATATCTAGATTTAAAAAAAATCAAAGTAGCATTTGTATTCATAGACCCATTTTTTTTAAAATTTCAATTTCTATCAACAACATCACAGCATAAACTCGTTCAGAAAGAGTATTATAAAGTCATTTTAAATGTTCTATTCACCAGTAAAAACATAACAAGTTTGATTATATAATTGGGGAAATGACTAGATGAAAGCAGGAGGTTTAGATTTGAAGGTGTGAATATCGAGATCATGCAATACATTGTCTGTAATTGAAAATTATACTAGGAATTTGTGGTATATAGGTATAAGAGATGAAAGGTAAAGTTTGATCTTTAAAGTTGGGATTTATTTTTGGTGTGAACTGTATTATGATGATGAATATTGCCCAAGTAGATTTTTTGGCAAAAGAAACTTTTAAAGAAGATCTGTTCTCCTTTTCATCTTGTTCAATGCAAACCAGTCAAAAATGTCTGTGACTGGCAATATCTAAAAAGATAACTGCAAGCTTGTATTGGTTTCAATGGGAGTAGGTAACAATGGTTTCCAAATATAACTTGTATAGGGAAGGACATTTTGAAAGGATAGTGCATGAAGCTTCTTTCGATGTGATGAATATACAACAGCTTTTGTAAAGGTGGCAGTGTGACTGTGTCCATATTTAAATTTTAAAGATGTTGAGGATCTGAGGAATCAAGATAACTGTGAACTGTTAACTGATGTTTTTTAAGTGATTAGGATTAAAGCACAATGTTGACTGCTGTATTATTGACATTTTTACCTATTATTTCTGTTTGTTTTGTTCATGCATCATTGTCAATATTGTCATATATGGAATTTGATGCAACTGTCATACAAGTGACAGGTTTAGCTGGCTATAAAACCAGGTGAAATCCACCATTTTCTACATAAAAAAATGCCTGTACCCAGTCAGGAATATGACTGTTGTTATCCATTCTTTTGATGAGTTGGAGCTTTTAAGTTAGCCATTTGATTAGGGACTTTCCGTTTTGAATTTTCCTTGGAGTTAAGTATTTTTGTGATTTTACTTTTTGCAAGACTAAAGTTATAGCAATACCTCAAACTAGACCCTAAGTGAATTCAACGTAACTCAGGTGTTCTAGAATTATACATCAAACATTATGTTTTATACTTTATTTCATATCAGACAGAATATTTTACTTAAGACTTCTAAATAAAGTCCTGTTTATCTAAATACCAATGAGAATACAAATTTGACTTTTGAGTGCATTGATAAAATCATTTGAGATATCTGATCAAGCCGTAGAATAAAAATCTGAAAGATAACAAGACGAAACATACATGGACTCTATAACATGCATAAAATATTTAAACATAATCACTTTTAACTCTAACATGATATTTCTATTGATACAGCAAAGAAGACAAAAGTATAACAATAACAATTTCATATGATATATGAGTAAAAACAAAGCTCTAAAGTGCTCAAAATGTATGAGAACATAATCTGATTACAATATCCTATACTAGATACTACTGCAAAATTACCAGCAATATTTGTTATCGACTGTTTATGCACACTACATCCTATTTGGATTTTATTTTGCAATTAAAAATTCTACATAAAAATATCTTAGCACTTTAAGCTGAAAACTCACTATCTAATATCACTATGAATATATAGTAGATTAGATCTCATTTGAGAGCTATAGATTTAAATGTGCGTGTGTTAGTGACAGGGATATGGAGAAAGACACTTTGCCATAATCCTAGTAACCAACTTTTTTGTCAATTTCTGTATGGTTCTTAAAGCTGCTATAAAAAAAATTAAACAGTTAACATTTAATCAATATCCATCCTGACTCTTTCATACATTCAATTATGGAACATGGCTTTAATCAAAGTTGATAATATAATAATACAATGAAACCTGCATTGCCTTAAGATTCATAGCCCTAAACTTTTTCTGTTCAGCTTGTATGAAATAATATGAAAACTGAACAATTAATACATGATAAGAAAATGTTGCTTAATAGTAACAATAAATTGACAGGTAAATTATTTCACTATCTTTTTTACCAACTTGCTCAATATGATTATATCATAAGAAAATTTGCACTTTGAACAATCTGACTAGTCATACACCAAAGATTATCTAGGTCAACTGCATTTAAAAAAATAAAGAGACAGCTCAACTATCAGAATAGAAACCTGAAATACTAATATGTTGAAAGCCAAATAGAAAAAGAAATCTTTTTGTTTTTGAATTCTACAAAGACATAACCTCCTTTACTCAGTATTCACTTCTTTCAAGAGGCATATACAATTGTTCTAATAGTCTTTACTGTGTTGGATTACATTAAGTTTTTCTTGTAAATCTCATAAAAAAATAACAGGTTTTATATTTTAGTAACATTGGCCTATTGAAATTCATCCAATTTAGTTTAACTGCTTCAATTAATTATAGCTGTTGGGTGTCATCATCAAATAAACCCTAGAACTATGAGTCATATTAAAAAAAATAGTGAAACAAATTATGTCCTTAACTAATATTTACAAAATATGCCATTTATAAGTCACCTATAAGTGTACTGATGCCCTTAACATCATAAACATTATTACATATTCTTTTATTCAATCTACATATTCTCCATGTATTCTCAATGTATCATTGTTTCTTTAGTACAATTCTAAAATTATGCTTAAAAAACACAAAGATATCTGGCTTAACATATACACATAAAGAAAAGAAAAATAAAAATATGAACTTGTAATGACCAATAAAAATACCATGTCATGTTTTGTACATGTGTAATTGTAGTTCTTAACAACAACATTCTGAAATCTTCTGCCGTTATGCTAAATATATGATATCTTACTGAAAACTAGCGATGCAAAGTCCATACATAGAAATGAAAATGACTGAATCTGAACTTTGGGTAGCATTGTAATTTGGAGAGAACATTTGTTGTTAACCTATTCTATAGTGTTACCTTGCAAAAGTTATGTAATTTTCTGCATTTCATGCAATCTTTTACCTAAAAAGCAAAAACTCCAAGTCTTTCAAAGAAATCTTAATATTTCACTACTTTAAATTCAGAAATTATTGTGTGCACTTATTATTGCGATTTTGTCATTTAAGATTTAAATGCAATTTTAATTTTTACCAGTTTGAGAAAAATCCTGTTAAATTCATAAAAAATATTTCAAAATGCGAGTTTAAATTATTGTGTTTACAACTCAGTGGCATTTTTCGCAATAATAACCAGATGCTTCGCAGGGCGTAGCTTTATACGACCGCAGAGGTTGAACCCTGAACGGTTGGGGCAAGTTTGGACACAACATTCAAGCTGGATTCAGCTCTAAATTTGGATTGTGATTAAATAGTTGACACAGCATAGGTTTCTGACACAGAATGAATGTGTTCTAATGAACTTAAAATTTGTGTTTTCTCTTAGAGCAATTCACTATGCTGTTCAATATTAATCCTCTCAAAAAAATGTTTGAAGAAATTTTCTTTTTATTTATGAAATTTCAAATGAGAAAAATTGAACCCAATTTTTTAATCACATCCCCCTTTCCCTTATTCCAAAACTAATCTCAATTAAAATATTCTAATGGAGTTTGCAACAATAACTACTCATTTAAATAAATCATAAAATATTGAGATGTAAAAAAACTGCTTGTTATCACTGAATGGTAAAGATTATTTAAATTTATCAGTTGGTAGTAAAAAGTGAATATACATTGTATATTGTATATAACAAAGATTTAAGTTGATTCTGGACAAAGAAAGATAACTCCAATTAAAAAAAATTCTTGCAATAAGATATTTCTTGCTTACTATTTTGGACAAAGAAAGATAACTCTAATTAAAAAACAATTTGCTATTTCACAATATTGTGAAATTGGATATTTCTTGCCATTGCACAATGCAATTGAAAAGACTTGCTATTGCACAATACCTAATATAATAATTTTAGATCCTGATTTGGACCAACTTGAAAACTGGGCCCATAATCAAAAATCTAAGTACATGTTTAGATTCAGCATATCAAAGAGGCCCAAGAATTTAATTTTTGTTAAAATCAAACTTTGTTTAATTTTGGACCCTTTGGACCTTAATGTAGGCCAATTTGAAAACGGGACCAAAAATGAAGAATCTACATACACAGTTAGATTTGGCATATCAAAGAACCCCATTTATTCAATTTTTGATGAAATCAAAAAAGTTTAATTTTGGACCCAGATTTGGACCAACTTGAAAACTGGGCCAATAATCAAGAATCTAAGTACATTTTTAGATTCAACATATCAAAGAACCCAACCGATTCATTTTTTGTCAAAATCAAACTAAGTTTAATTTTGGACCCTTTGGACCTTAATCATTAATGTAGACCAATTTGAAAACATGACCAAAAGTTAAGAATCTACATACACAGTTAGATTCGGCATATCAAAGAACCCCAATTATTCAATTTTGATGAAATCAAACAAAGTTTAATTTTGGACCCTTTGGGCCCCTTTTTCCTAAACTGTTGGGACCAAAACTCCCAAAATCAATACCAACCTTCCTTTTATGGTCATTAACCTTGTGTTTAAATTTCATAGATTTCTATTTACTTATACTAACGTTATGGTGTGAAAACCAAGAAAAATGCTTATTTGGGTCCCTTTTTGGCCCTAATTCCTAAACTGTTTGGACCTAAACTCCCAAAATCAATACCAATCTTCCTTTTGTGGTCATAAACATTATGTTTAAATTTCATTGATTTCTATTTACTTAAACTAAAGTTATTGTGCGAAAACCAAGAATAATGCTTATTTGGGCCCTTTTTTGGCCCCTAATTCCTTAACTGTTGAAACCAAAACTCCCAAAATCAATCCCAACCTTTCTTTTGTAGTCATCAACCTTGTGTCAAAATTTCATAGATTTCTATTAACTTAAACTAAAGTTATAGTGCGAAAACCAAGAAAATGCTTATTTGGGCCCTTTTTGGCCCTAATTCCTAAAATGTTGGGACCAAAACTCCCAAAATCAATACAAACCTTCCTTTTATGGTCATAAACCTTGTGTTATAATTTCATAGATTTCTATGCACTTTTACTAAAGTTAGAGTGCGAAAACTAAAAGTATTCGGACGACGACGACGACAACGACGACGCCAACGTGATAGCAATATACGACGAAATTTTTTTCAAAATTTGCGGTCGTATAAAAACCTCATTAATTTCTGAATTTACAGTATCATACTCTAAATTTTCTATTATTATTATAGACAAAATTTTAGTCATAATTTTTTGTTTTCAAAATTTCCAGAAATGACAATACTAAATCTCACATTTTTGTTCTTTGATTCAACATCACAATAACTATAGCAAAAAAAAAATCTGAATAAATAGCAATTAAAATCAATTGTAATTAATCTCATTTTAGGAATACATCAATATAAACAAGAATAAAAAAATAATGCTTAATTATGTGACCTTTGTATAATTTGTGAAAGATACTTAAACATTACAGGTGAAATTCTTATTCAATTAATGAAAGTCTTTTCTTTTCTTTTGTAAACTCAGCAATTTCAAATTACTAAAACTATTTTGTTTAATGTTTTATTTAATATTGATACAAAACTATCATTGAAATCATAACTTCACTCATCCTGATATTATTTTCTAAAAATATGGGGTCAAAATATTTTCTAAGGTAAAAAAAAACTGATTCAGAAATGAAACATTTCATTAGAGCTTTCAATGTAAATCTTTTCACACAATTTATGCAGTTTTAACTTCGTACAGTCTGTGATAACAATAAAAGCTGAACACATTCACCCTTACCAACAAATTGACTAAAAAAATAACAAACTCACCGGTACACATACCAACCAACACCTACGATAATGTTACACAAAACTTACTATAGAGAAACAAACTTGAGGCTACATGGAGTCTGTTCTAATCAAGCAAAAACATTATTTTTCTGTAGGTTTTGTATCTTTACAATATTTTTTTAGATGTTAACCCAACCGAGAGCAGAAGAAAAAGGAACTATTTTCTGTGCAAGTTTTTTAATATAAATTGAGAAATTCAACCTAATTATCTTTTGTTAGATAATTCAGTGAAAAGCATATGAGTGGTAATTAAAGCATAAAAAATCGGTGAAGTTTGTATCACAGTGTTAATCTTGTGACCCACAATTTTATTTTACTTGATGACTTGTTTACACTCTACAAAGCAAAGAAACTATAAATTAATCTTTTAAAATAAATTGACCTACTTTCTGATTTATTGATAAAAATATTATATACATTTGATACTTTATACATCAGAATTATACAAATCATTTTTTTTACTGATCTGATTTATAAATACAAATATTTTATATAAAAAACAACTTTCATAAGTTTCAAACAAGAGTTAAATAAATGAAGTTGGAAAAATCTTGAATAAACTGGCCTGAGATGAAGACTGAGCTGCAATTTGTTTATGTATGTATGTATAAACTACTGAAATGTGACTGTCACTTTTGAAAATTTTTAATGGCCTACCTAGTCAGAAATAAATATTCCCTTACCTTTTGTTCTATTTTAATACTGTGGATTCATTATTTTGTTGGATACTAATTTTTCTTGTTCAAAGGTACAGGTGAACCACCAAATAAAGTATTCAAAGAATGACAAATTTTCTATCTGGTAAAATGCAGATTTTGGCAAAACCATGAAATCAAATATCTACAAGCATGCAAGTTTCCTCAATCCACGAAAATTGGTACCCATGAAAATAAATGAATCCTCAGTAGCAAATATCATAATTGAAGACATAACAACGCTTAATTGATGTTCTCATGACAGAAACTAGATTTACATATTTTTCCTCCAAAGAGGAAGTGTTAGTAATTCTATTAAACTGTCAATTTCAAAAGAGAGCACCAAAATACCTTAATACATGTACCAATATAAAAAAAAAATCCAAAACATTCATATATCAATATAAATGAAAATGTTTACTACTTCTAATATCTAAAGTTGAAGTTTGTATACAATTTAACAATTTCATTTGATCTACAAGAATAAATGTATTGCTTAGCAACTCTCTAAGTATTCCAATAGACTTGGAAATGTAGAAGTTTTATTTAATGTCATGCTTTGGCAGAACTTCAGTATCATACAATGATAAATTTAGTAATAAAATTATTACTCTAGTAACAAAATAATTACTTTAGTAATGAAATTACTACTTTAGTAATAAAATAATTACAAGTAATGAAATGATTACTTAAGTAATAAAATGATTACTATAGTAATAAAATAATTACTTCTGTAATAAAATGATTACTATTGTAATACAATGATTACTATAGTAATAAAATAATTACTTCTGTAATAGAATGATTACTATTGTAATACAATGATTACTTTAGTAAATTAATGACTACCTAGTAATACAGTGATTACTTTAGTCTATTTTTAAAATAAACCTTGCCCTGTAAGGATATTATAGGACATTACTTTCCTGAAGTATTCAGTTCCTTACAAAAACAACACCTATAGACATATCACATTGACTACACCTGATAATATCTTTAAATTAAAAAATGTAAAATTTGTATTTACAATTCAATATAAAATTTCAAATATATAAAGGTGAAGAGATAAAATTTAGTGTGACCAGGCACAATATAAAATAGAAACCTAATTAAACCTTCCAAAATTCAAACTACTCGAGGTTATAGGTATATAACTGATTTTGTTTTTATTTGTTAAAAAGGCTACCGAACAGAAAATGAAATCATAACATAGAAGTTTAAGAGCATAAGGATAATTTTACCACCGAAACTGTTCCAAATGAGTTTACATGTAGCAAAATTTGATATGAGTTTACATGTAACAAAATTTGATGTGAGTTTTACATAATTTAACGTAAAAAATCATTTAAAATGAATGATTATTTTGATAAAAAGCTTTTTACAGACCACTCAAAAAATCTTCAACTTCCTTTTAAAGTTGTTAAATCAAACTGACAATTCAACGAACCAACTGATATCATTTCCATATAACCCCATAACTTGTGCGAGATGGAATATCAGAAAAAAATAATGTATGCTAAAATGTTGTTGCATTTTACCTGAAATTGGAGTGCTTTCTTAATCATCTAATTTATTTAGTTAATAAATGGCCAAATCTACAAGAAGTTTGAAAAATGGAAGGTACAATATATTTCTATATAAATAACAAATGTGCACTTTATATACAAATATTAAAATACTTAAAATAGTATGTTTTCAAATAAAATTTCATTTTTTACAAACATATTCTATATACAAAATCTTTAACTGTGGTGTAAAAATAAATTTAATACACTTTTATCATAAGACTTAACAAAAGTAGAATGCAGAAACAACAAAGAAATAATTTAAATATCTCAGACTCTATCTTAGAAATACAGAGAATACTATGGTTCATACCAGATAAAGTAAAGTCCTTAATGACATGATGCTTATAACATATATGTATTTTTAAATACAATAATTTGTACTAGATACATGCAAGGCTAAATTCAAAAGAGGTCATTAATGAAGAAAAAATCTAGTCAGATTTTCACATGCTATATACATGACAAATAAAAATTTCACAGAAGTGATGAATATAC
Organism: Mytilus edulis; assembly: GCA_019925275.1. Taxonomy (NCBI): domain Eukaryota; kingdom Metazoa; phylum Mollusca; class Bivalvia; order Mytilida; family Mytilidae; genus Mytilus; species Mytilus edulis. Next base: position 77,948,735 of record CM034350.1, on the reverse strand, counting down.
AAAATATTTGCAAAAATAGTCAAAAAGCAAGATGTTTACAATAACAAGTGTGGACACATTGAAATGTCTCACCAGCTTTGCTGATCATGATTTATTCTATATTCAAAATCTTTAAGATCAAAATTTAAAAAGTAACATATAAACTTAACAGTATTCATCAATTTACTTTACCTACACTAATGATGAACATTTTAATTTTCTTCAACAGAAATCCAAGAATAAAAAGATTTTTTTTTTTTACAAAATATGTTTTGTTGAAGGGTCTATGTCATGATCATCATACATTAAAAATATAAAATTATCTTTCATCATAAAGAAAGGAACAAAGAATGATTTTAGAAAGATGCTACTAATATTTTTCTTTGCCGTGTTGACTATAACGGTAAAATACAAATGTAAATGAGTTGTTTTTGTTCAAATGTACATCTTTTTTCTTTAGTACAATTTTTTTAAGCATTAATGCTAAATAAAAGCAGATATGTTGGATGAATTTACTTTTGGTAAATTCTTCATTTTTGTAACCACACATACATGTAAGCTGAAAATGATTTTTTTTTTAAATGATGCATTAAATGAGGCTGTAAGAAGAAAACTGATCTTTTGAATATACATACAACTCTAATGATGTCAAAATAAAATGACTGTATCAATAATTCCAAAACAAACCTTTCTAGAAATTTCTTAAACATCTGTAATCAAATAGAATGCTTCCAAAATATTTTCATGTTATTTATATTTCTGGGGGTTATAAGCTGGCAATTCACGTTCTTATAGTTTTAAATTTGAGTGTCTATATTGGAAGTATTATACATTAAATTTTGTATTTGACATCAATAGAGTCAATTGTATATTTACTAACAATTTTTATTGTATTTTTCAGAATATATATATTCCAATGTATAACCTATATAATGGCTGCACAAAAGATATAATGTGAGATCTGGGCAATATCAAAGTTATTGATAATGAAAGTGGTAAATCTCAAAGGAAATATGAATTTTTAATGTTTATAATTCTTCAATGTAAAATTATCGCTGATGACCTCTTGTGCAAGAATGAACAACAAGGATTAAGTAAGTAAGTAATGTAAATTGAAAGAAAGAAAAGGGTGTAAAATCCACTTGGCCTTATTCATGTTATTATGAAAAATGGTCATGGAATGTTTGATTATATATATATATATATATACACAGTTGCACCAAGAATGAAAGACAAACAACAACCATATAACCTACAGAATCATATACATACATAACAACGTAATTCCTAGTCAGGCAAAATAAAATAATAGGTGTGTTTCCTATTTCCCTACCTACCTGATAAATTAGGTTTTTTGGGGTCATTTTTCCATAAGCACTGTTAAAGTCAGAATCTCTCTTCAATTGACTCAATGTAAAAATAAATTGTAAAATAAAAAGAATTCCCTACCTATCGACCTTACTTTTTTCAAAGATGTAATAGGAAACACACATATTATCTTATTTGGCCTCATCAAATTTAAAACAGAAATCTAACATATCTTTTGTCAGAATCACATACATACCTTGGTATCATCATATTCAAGCATGGCCACAGACATGACAGGCCAGGTTTGTAAAATCTATATTGGTCTGTAAGTATTGCACCTACAGACCACAGGAATTTGTACAATTTTTATTGTTTGAAATAAGTGTAAGGCCTGTTGCTGTAAAAGTTTTCATGAAGACTGATAAATTATTATCCCTCTGATACCTAGTCAAAACGAAGTAAGAATACTATACTAATATAGTACAATGTACATGTACAGTAAATACTCATTCTGTCACGAATATAGACCAAATTCACTAAAAAAACTTAGGTCAAAGTGATTCAAACTTGAACAAAGTGTTTCAACTCAAATTCACTAAGAATTTGCCAACTCTTTCTATTTTTTATATGATAAGAAGTTATATAAAAATTACGAATACAACTTCTTATTTTATATACTCCAGTATCTTACCAGTATATGATAAAAAGTTTTATTCATAATTTTTAAACAACTCTTATTTAACATTGGGAAGAATACAATAATCTAAATTGCCAAAATTGTAATCAGTCTTAAATGAATTTGGTCATATTGTACAGGACGGTCCAACTTGTATTGGATTCTGTAAGCTATAATAATTCAACAATATATAATCTATTAAGTATACTAATCATCTATAACAATAGGACTAGTCCGATGATTCACGTCGGGTTGATCTTCTTCGTTGCTGTCCTCTTCAATCTCCTCATCAGTATCAACAATATAACTCTCAGACTCGCTAGCTGAGAATTCTTCACTATTGTCATCAATTACAATTACATCTTCGTCATTCTCCTCTTGAGAATCATCTGAATGTTTTCGTTTCTCTCCACGACTACTCTGAAACAACTCTGAGGCACTGCCAGTTTCTTCTGTTGCCACGGTAACATCTTCTGCAACATTGACTTGTTCATTATTCAAGATGACAGGCGTATGAGTACGAGGCACAAACCCTGTACTACAAATAGACGAGGTATTTGATGCACTCGAGATGCTTGATAAATTTGATAAATTTCTCTTTGGTGATGGCTGAGAATTCAGCTGACTTGATGATTCGCCAGAACTTGAGGAATGAGTGCTGTCTGATGAGAAACTACGATCTTCTACTGAATTTTTCATCATTTTACGACGTTTTAAAACCAATGGGGCTTTTGCCACATCCTGTAGTCTGAATCCTTCGCGAGTAGCTTTGTGAAAGGCACCTAAAGTTACGCTGAGTTGACTCTCTACTGTATGATTTAGTACACCTGGTGTCCTCAGAGGGGTACATGAGTAACATGAACTATTATGCCTATTTAGCCATTCATTGTCTTTGAGATCATCCATAGTTAATCTCTTTGATGGTTCCACTGTTAGTAATCCTGAAATTAAAAGAAATTTTTATATACATGCTAAAAAATAAAAAATAAAATGATGATGGACGGCTGCTGGTAATTTTATCAAGTATGCATATTCAGGATGAAGAAATGTTAATGTAATATTACGAATACTAACCAAGCTTTGTACTAGACCAAGATTCTGAGCAGGATTTTGAAAGTGCTAGTTCAAAAGAGTATATGTGCAGAAAGACATGTCACCCTACTTGATACATTATTTCGACTCCAAATCAACCAGTTTTTACTCTTACTCCTTACTGCCACATGCTTAGCAAAGAAGCAGCAATTTCAAAGTCTCTGGTATGACCCAGCTGGGGTTTGAATCCCACTACCTCCTGAACTCAAAAATAAATAATGTGTTGCAGCCTATAAATGAAACCACAATATTCTATATATTTACCCAGAACCTTTAAAGGATATGGGTTAATTCTGTACATAATAAAAATCAAAGCAAGGGAGCACTGTAAGGCAGCACCTGTCTACTTAATGTTAGATTGACTTCTAGTTTTCCATCCTTCTGTAAAGGAATCAAATCATAAAGGAGACTGCTTTTTAGTCCATCAATGTTCTTAGGGCAATAAGGGGCAGTTTCAGTGCTTACATAAATACTATTAAAATACTAGTAAATATGAGTTTCAATTCCAGCATATGCATCCTTTTGACATTTGAAATTGTGTTTACATTCAATAATTTTGAACTTGTAATTCTTGCTTTTTCAAACTCTGTGTTGAAGACTGTACTTTGAACTATAATGGTTTACTCTTACAAATTGTAATTTGGATGGAGAGTTGTCTCATTGGCACTCATACCACATCTTCTTATATCTATTGAAATTCACAATTTATAATTCTGACCTTGAATGAGATCTTTAGCTTGTTCTGAAACATCTTTCCATTCTGGTGTAGAGAAATCAAACTGTCCACCTTTAATTCTCTTCATGATGCATTCAGCACTGTCATCACTTTTGTATGTTTGAAATGGGACGGTTCCTGATAACATGGTGTACTGAAATACATAAATTCTTTTATTAAGAGGGTCAAGATGGTGGTTTGCAGATTAGAGAATAATGGACAAAATAAATAAAGAATAGAGAAAATGGTTTAATATCACAGTCACATATCTGATCTGAAGGCTACTCACAAGAATAACACCCAGACTCCACAAGTCACATATATATGTTTGTATTGTTTAATGTCTTCCGGTATTGTTTTGTCATTTATATTTGTTTGTTGGTGTGTGTTTTTTTTTTATTTGGTAATAATCCTATTGGTTGGATTTTTAAACTAATAAATATTTGATATCTGAACAGAAGACTGATGACACCAATAACACCCAGACTCTTCAAGTCCTACGACTGATCCGAAGTCAACTCACTAGAACTTCCCTTAGATTCCACAAGTCCTACGACTAATCTACTCACAAGTATAACACCTAGACTCCACAAGTCACATGACTGAGTATATCCATCTTTTGTTGTCCATGTTTTCAAAACTTCTGGTGCTGCATATGGCAGAGTAAAACATGGTGTCTCCAATTTCTGCATCTCCGGTTTATAAAACCGTGCAAAACCAAAATCAACTATCTTTATTTCTGCATTATCTGTGTCGTCTTGAAAAATCAAATTCTACAAGCAGAAAAATAACAACAATTATTTTTTTTAAGTTTGTTCTGAATGATAAGATAATTCTTAAGATGAGAATAATAAAAGAGGTTTGCTAAACTTTTAACTTTAAAATTAATTAAAGATATGGAAATTAAGCAATGAACAGTAATTTATAACGAAACAATTCTGAAGCAGACATGTTTTTCAAGGAAGAATTCTTTTTTGTCTTTAATGTCTGTGAAACTCATAAACGTTCCTACAATTGATTTGTTGGCAGACTGTGAGATTCTCCTATTAAAATAGAAATACAACTTACCTCTGGTTTAAGGTCTCTATGTACAACTCCTTTTGAATGCATAAAACTGACAGCTTGAACAAGTTTAAACATTATTTCACTGGCCTCAGGTTCAGTAAAATTCTTTTTCTTCCTTAATCTGTTTAATAATTCTCCTCCTTTTAACAACTCCATAACAATATATGTGTGTAGCTGAAATAAAGTTTTATAGGTTTGAGGTCAGTCAGAATGATATTAACCGATTGTCCAAAACATAAAAGAATTATAATTTAAATCATTTTCTAATTCACTTTTTTCATGGCCTTTCCACATCTAATTGAATGAAGGTAAAGGGCTTAAAGGCACCTTATACTGTAAATTCAGAAATTATTGTGTGCCTAAATTATTGCGATTTTGTCATTTAGACTTAAATGCAATTTTAATTTTTGCAATATTCAGAAAAATCCTGATTGATTCCAAGTAAAAGTTTCAAAATGAAAGCTTTATTTGTCGTGATGATAACTCTGTCACATTTTTTGCAATATAAAAAACTTCACAATAATTTCTGAATTTATAGTATCAAAACTATAGGAGTAGTGAGGTTTGAATCATACACACAATAATGCATTAAATTCAATTTTGAAAATTGAATGGCAGATGGACTTTGAGGATAAAAAGCATTTTATAACAACCTCCAACATCTTATACAATTGTTGTTGGTCCCCCAATCCTTCATTTTATTATTTGAACAGTATTCACATGATTTAATTTTATGTAAAGAGCAAAAAAACAGTTTTTTTCTTCTCTAAATTTTGGCAATGATTGTGACTAAATTTTCTTCTTTTAGTTGTTCTTACTTTACCATATCCAAGAACGTCCTAGTAGTACAGAGTAGTTAATCTGTAAAAAAAAATTACCTCATCACTAAACACATCCATTATTGTGACTATATTAGGGTGACCTTGACAATGTTTTAGGATTGTGACCTCTCGTGTACAATCTATACGTTTTGTTACTATTTTTACTGCATACTGTGTGTTGGTGTCCTTTTGAAGGCATTTCCTACAAGTATAGATGCAAAGTTTACACAAACTCTTTAAAAATCATTTATTTTAATATAAATTTCTATGGTTTCATATGGTATGTAGCCAAGCTGTGGTCATGATTAAAATAATGTTGAAACTCAATCAGTCAAAATAAACCTTAACTGTTTTGGTTGTTCTGAAAAGGACTTGCTGCTCAATCTTTCATAGTGTTTTCTTTTCTTTTCCAACTTTTCAGTGTGAAACTCTCATGTAAAGGTTATTTTTTGGGGGATCAAATCACATATCATCTTTTTTTTATCTTAAATAAAATAGAGTCTGCCACTCTTTATTGTAAAGGTGCTCATTTGAAACTACCCTAGTTCTGTTGAGTACTTGGATGGTACATTTTCAAAGTTATAAAACAAATGATGCTGTAAAGTCATTTAAATTTTTACCTGCAAACTGAAAAGCTACCATCTCCTAGTGGTTTTACCAGACAAATCAATTTCATACTTCTGGAAAAATGGTGAACTCTACAAAATATTGAAATTTAGAACATAAGTCAGGAATAAGAATTTATCTATGTTATATATCAGGAAAAAGGAAGAAGAACTTTATGTTGTATTCTCATGAGATATACTGCTTTTTACTGACACTTTTATTTCCTCAAGATGTTTAATCAAATTAGTAATATATTTTTTGCTTTCTAAAAAGAAATCAAAATCAACTTATATTTTTTACATAATGAAAAATAATAAAAATTTGCAAGGAATATATTAGCATGGACTAAATAACCAGAATTTTCCATTTCTAAATTTCGAATTTCTCCGCTGTTTTTGCCAAAGGAAGATGAAATTCAATAAATCATTTTATATAGCTGGATCAGATGTGCTCCCGACAACCACTCACTTACCTTAAAATGGTTGGCATATACTATATGTCCTTCACTGGGCTGATTTTCCTTCCCTTTACACAGTAAATCTGAACTGATTGTGTTATCACTAAATATGATAGAAGGTGCAACATAGGAATAACCCTAGAAGTATAAAACATTTTTTATTTTAAAAATATACGGGTACTGTCAAATCAAAAACTTTTGCTATATTTTCATCATAGCTACAAAATAATGTTTTCCATAAAACAAAATCAACAATGTTAAAAGAAAATGTATGTAGAAATTTTGTGTTAGGGTTTCTTGATTAAAAATAAAAGGGTCAATAGGTCAAGATTCTTCTTGAGAAAAGTATATCAAATGCTTGACCAAAAATATAATTTTAGTATCAAAGCTTGGTCTGGAATGTTAGTTAACTTGTTTTAGATCAGCCAATTTCAAAAATATTTAGCTGTTCATCACCTACCTTAAATATTCTCTCTGCATTATTAGGAACAATGGCTGGTGAATCTGCAGGTATCATGTTGGTAAATTCTGTGGCAAAGTTCCTTACATCTAATTCATGTTGTATTTTAGGAACAAAAGGAGCTGGTGCATTGCCACTAGCCAGTTCATTCCAATTCAGAGTCTAAAACATCAAACATTCATACATTTGATATTGGATAGAAGTTAAACATGAAAAAAAACTCAAACTTGAATTCTTATTTTATTCATTGTTTAAACTATATGATGGATATTTTACATGACTTAATTAAATTAAACATTTTAAAATCTACCCTCTAGTTTCTATTATCTATGTTATCATTGCTAGACATATATTTTTTGGCTACATTCACAATCTAAAAATAGTTTAATACAAATCTCACTAGCCTTGGAACTCCAGAAGATTTAGAAAAGGAAGAATCAGGACTTTGTCTTTAACCCTTTCCTCCATAATGACGCCTTTTGACGCCACCTGCTTTACTCCATAATGACGCCTTTTGACGCCTGTGTAGTACCTCAGTTGAAACGCTATGACCTCAAAATATTTGCATCAGACTTAACAAAATTTGTATCCAATATGAAATGGATATTCAAGAGAATATCATGACTGGAATTTCATTGACGAAATATTAGTTTTCCCAATGCATTGATACTTTAAACCTGATGGGTTTTTTTAATGAAAAAATCCTATGCGAATCAAGTGTGTAAAAAAGAAATGTTCATGGAGGAAAGGGTTAACAGATAAAAATTTCTAGCATTATACTTCAAAATTTTATTTGTCTCAAGATAATGCATTGTCTAAAAAATCCTAGTTGTAATGCTGTCTAAATATTATTTCCCTTGGCAATCTTTCTTCAATAATAGATTACAATACATATTATACAAACCTTAAAGAACTTGTGTTTCTTAACTTCTGCAGCTCCTCTAGATCCAAGTCTCTCATGTGGATCTTTAGTCAGAAGTTTGAGTATAAAGTCTTTGGCTTCAGGAGAAAACGACTTTGGTATTGGAGGACTTGCTTTTAAAATTCTCCTGAAAAGGTGAATGAAATCTTCAGGTTAATATCATCATACACCCTTAGTAGGTGACTAGATTCTCTTTTGACATCATGAAAAGCATAGTAAAGGTAGGGAAAGCCCTTCTTCAACCAATTCTTTTTTATTTGATATGGTATAGCCTACCCATAAAATTGAGATTGGAAATGGAGAATGTGTCAAAGAGACAACAACCTGACCAGAAAAGAACAGAAAACAAATTAACAAATCAATTACTTTGGTTTCCATAGTAATAGGTAAATAATAATCACCTTAGAACAAACCGTGCATGTATAGATAACATCCTCATACTGAGAAATATTATAGAACAGGCACTAGAATGGAGGTCACCCATATATATAAATTATGTGGATTTCGAAAAAGCCTTTGATAGCGTCCATAGAGAGTCACTCTGGTACATCATGAGTATGTATGGAATTCCACAAAAAATAATTAACATCATTATGGAAATGTATGATGGTTTTAGATGTGCAGTCAGACATGATGGAAAACTATCAGATTGGTTTTTAATAACATCTGGAGTAAGACAGGGATGCATAATATCTCCTTTTCTCTTTATATTGGTGGTTGACTGGGTAATGAAGAAGACAACAACTGAAAATCATGGTATACAGTGGGGACTAACAACATTTTTGGAGGACATGGACTTTGCTGATGATATCAGCCTCTTTTCTCATACACATGAACACATGCAGAAAAAGACAGATAAAGTAACATCAGAGGCAGCAAAAGTAGGACTGAAGATAAATGTAAAGAAAACTAAGGTGATGAAGATAGGTACAAAGAACAGTAAAGCAATAACAGTGAATGGAAAAGAACTAGAACAAGTAAACTCATTTAATTATCTTGGTAGTAGAGTAAATGCAGAAGGAAATATTGAAGAAGAAGTTAACATCCGTATTGGCAAAGCAGCTTCTGCATTCAAAAACCTGAATAACATATGGAAAAACAACAAAATATCCAGAAAGACAAAGATCAGATTGTATGTGAGCAATGTAAGATCAGTTCTGTTGTACGGTTCAGAAACATGGAAAACAACCAAAAAAGTAGAAAGTCGAATTAGAGGATTCGAAGGACGCTGTTTGAGACGAATAATTAACATCAGATGGCCAAGTGTAATTTCAAACAGTGAACTATCAGAAAGAACAGGTGTGAAGAATATAGTGAATGAGATCATGAGAAGGCGGTGGAAATATATTGGACATATACTGCGAATGGATAACAACCGGCATGTGAAAAAGGTATTGACATGGACACCGCAAGGGAAAAGAAAGCCTGGAAGACCGAAAGGCACATGGAGGAGAGATATAGCAGCAGAGATAAAAAGACATGGATACACCTGGAAACAAATAGAAAGAATCGCGAAAGATAGAACGAGTTGGAGGTCCCTTGTTGATGCCTTATGTGTTCAAGAACATGAAGAGGATTAAGTAAGTAAGTAATAATCACCTTGATACTTCAGACTGTGTATTTCTTTCTCCTTCTACTGTGAAAGGTGAAGCACCAGTTAAAAGTTCATAGGTCAAAACTCCTAGAGACCACCAATCAACAGCCTGCAAAAAAATGTGTAAAATGCTATTTACAATGATATAAATTGTACAAAACTAAAGTGTTAAATTTTTCATATATAGAGACTATGGTAGTTAAAAATTACTGAGGAAGTTAGGTTTTTTATTGTATATTATTGTGTCTTTACGCTGATCTCTATAAACAACCACCTTTTCCCTGATTTCTTTTACCTAATAATAACACTTATCGTAAATCTGAAATTGCACAAATACTAAGTATGCAAAATAAGGTGTGAAGTAAATAATAAGGGAGCACCCTAAATACACAGCAAATCATATGAAATCTCTCTATCAGGTCATGAATTTCAAACATCATTAAACAAAACTTTCAACGATTTAACAATAAGAATTTGAAAACTTACAAAATCATGTCCTCCACTGCTGCCCTCAACAACCTCAGGAGCCATGTATTCTATAGTGCCACAAAAGGAAAATGCTCTGTGGTACTGAAAAAAACAAAAAGATATATAGATTTGATTATAAATGCTTTAGTTTATAAGGATTTTTAAAAAAGTTTTTTTGTTTTCATAGTTTATTTTTGATTTTTTAGTTGGGTATTTATGGTTTTTTTTTTTTTTAAATCTATTGCTATCTGCTTTAATCTCCTTTTGGTTTTCCCTGAAGTTAATGCACATAACTAATCATTTTACCTCCTAGTAAAATGGAATCAATTAATATTGGCACTCACAAAAACTACAGATTTCCTATCAAACAGTGTATGAAAATACTTGCATACTTTCATAAAATATAATTTTCAAAATAAAATAATCAACAACAGCTCAATGAAGGATGTGGCTATTTTAAAACACTTTTGATCTGAAGTGGGCAAAATCCCTGTAGGAATCTGCTGAAATTGTACTGTGACATACCTTATCTGTTGGCAAAAATTCTTTACTGAGACCAAAATCTGTGAGTACAATGTGACCTGTGGAGTCTAATAATATGTTCTCAAGCTTGATGTCTCTGTAGATAATCCCAAGCTGTAATATATAAACATAAATCTTACAATTTAATGCAATTTTTCAAATAAATAGTTGATAATTCTATAGAACTGAATTATTCTGTAAATCTAGGCAAGTAAACAAAGTCTTGCTATGTATATTTTGTGCCAGTCTGTAAGTATAAGATTGCATTTTAATTATTTTATATATTATTTTTTTTTTTTACATTGTGTGATTGAGCTGTTTTATATGTATATAACAGTGTCTCATAAGTCTTTTTAGGCTGGGTGTTGATCTTTTTTATGTGATTGTACTTGTGTAAATGTTTTACTATTGTGTAAGATCAATACGTGACACTTTAATAAAATAAATTTATCTTATCTTATCATTATGAATTGTATATTTATTCATAGCATGCTTGAAAATTGCTTTATTTAAGAAAAATTAAACAAATCTTTCAAAAGTATACTTAAATCTAAGCTAACAAACACAGAAGTTATCAGTTTTAATTACCTTGAATATACTGTGGATTCATTTATTTTCCTGGGTTCCAAATTCATGGATTGAGGAAAACTTGCATTTTTATTTATATTTAAATTTGTGGTTTCGGCCAAATCTGAATAAATTCCTTTAGGGAATTTGTAATTTGTTGAGCATTTAAATTTGTGGTTCCCCTGTACCCCAAAAAAAATCCATGAATATTAATGAATCCACAGTAGTCTATAGATGTTTAACAATCAATTATAAAACCTGTCTGAAATATCAGGAAGAAGTGGAAAAATATGACTACACATGTATCTCTCAAACATAATAAACTGTATCCTCTTACCTTGTGTAATGTTTCCAATGCCAAAGTGATTTCTCCTATGTAAACTCTTACATCTTTCTCCTCAAACTGTTCATTTGAATTGAGATGTGTAAACAGTTCCCCACCACTAACATAATCTGAAATATAGTAAATAATGAAGTGATTATCTCCCCTTTTTGATCAAATCCATCACAGTCACCATTACAGTTATAAACTAATTCATATTTTCATAATATGTCACATAAGGTAACAATCATTAACCATATCAATGAACAGGGCAATAATAAACATCTCAATGTTGTTTTGAGATGAAGTCTAATATATAAGCTCATAAAAGTTGTCACCCTGAATGCTGGAAATGTGGATTTTTTTATCCTGAATATATATATCTGATAATATTTAATCGTTATTATATTACAGGGTAAAAAAATCATGGAAGTATCGCATCAAATTACAAGCATTCACCCTGTTTCACTGTAATTCACTCATCACCAGCAAGAGTGATTTTAAACTTAATCACCTAGTATGTACAGTACATCTTCACTTACCTTATATAAGGTGTACATGTAGCTTAGCCTCAGTTTGGAATGCATAACAGAGTTTGACTAGAAATGGTGATTCCCTTATAGCCTCCAAAACTAGTGTGTTCAGTACATCTGCACTTACCTAGTATAAGGTGTAGCTTAGCCTCAGTTTGGAATGCGTAATGGAGTTTGACTAGAAATGGTGATTCCCTGATAGCCTCTAACACTTGTCTTTCTGTACGAGTATGTTCTGTTGTTTTTGTTTTCTGTACTATGGCTGCCTTCTTTAAAACTTTCATTGCATACAGCTTGTTCTCATCTTTACCTCCTATTTTTCTTACCAAAAACACCTTCCCATAAGCTAAACAAAAATTTGAATCATAGTTTACATGCAGCAAAAATGATAAATTAGTCAAGATTTTTCTCATATAAGATATTCGTTTGTTGAAAATTGACTGCTTTTTTAAATTGTCTAGTAGATCCTAAAAGGGAAATATATATATACATATAATATATAACAGTAAAATGGACAGAATTTCCATTCACATGATCTATCAAAGAAATTAAAAAAAAAAGATCAATCACAATTTTAAAAGTGTTGCATTTGCATATATGCAAATTATGCAATAAAAACATACATATATTATTATAAAGTGTGCTGAATATGTGTCTCAATATACTTACCTCCTGTTCCTAAAACTTTTAACAATTCAAAATCTGCCATTGCAACTTTCCCCTGGCCTGTCATGTTCACTGGAAATGCAAAAAAATACTTCAACTTATATAATGTAACTGTAATAGAAATGTCAAATTGTTTGGTTTTTGAAGATGTCTGTGTATAGCTGATCTTTTATACATGTAAATGAAACTTAATGAAAGTTAGTAGGAACAAAAAATAAATACTTGCCTTTAAGTTTTCCATACCTGCCATAATTTTAACATGTTAAATGACTCAAAATAAAATTATTTATAAAACAGAAAATGTGGTATGATTGCCAATGAGATACCTGTCCACAAAAGACCAAAATGACACAAACATTAACAACTATAGGTCACTGTACGGCCTTCAACAATGAGCAAAGCCTTTATTGTTCATATTTGCCTTTTTTTTTTAAAAGAATCATGGCCATACAACATCAACAATGAGAAAAACCTATACAGAGGAGTTACCTGTTAAGTCAAATATTTACAAAATATGAAATAATTTGATGAAAAAATTGATATGCTATTTTGTTAAAATTTGAAAAAAAATTGTTAAGTGGTACCCATATTATCATTTGAAATCTAAAAAAAGACTGCCAAAGTTCTAATAACTAGGGGGCATCATCATGAGTCGTGAATGACAAGAGGCTGTCACAACGACAGCAAACCGGATTTCTTAGCATTTATTTGTGTCCTGGCAATATCACAAGAACCATTACTGATGATTGGTGAAAGTGAAAATCATCAATATCAAATTTGACCTCTATTTTGTCATCAGTATCAACATATTAAAATTTGAAAAGCTTAGATTGAATGGTTCGTGAGTAAATGCAACAATGTGAATGGAAACACCATTTTACAATCTTTCAAGAACCATAACTCCTGAAAGGTAATAGTCAAAATCGTCATTATTGAACTTGACCTCTATTTTGTCATCAGTAACAACATATTAAAATTTGAAAAGCTTTGGTTGAATGGTTCATGAGAAAATGCACGGACACAACTGGAAACACCATTTTGCAATCTTTCAAGAACGGTAAAAGTCAAAATCGTCATTATTAAACTTGACCTCCATTTAGTTATCAGTAACAACATATTGAAATTTGGGAAGCTTTGGTAGAACAGTTCATGCGTAAATGCATGGACATGACTGGAAACGCCATTTTTCAATCTTTCAAGAACCATAACTCCTGAATGGTAAAAGTCAAAATCGCCATTATTGAACTTGACCTTCATTTAGTTGTCAGTAACAACATATTAAAATTTTAAAAGCTTTGGTTGAACTGTTCATGAGTTAATGCACGGACAACATTTGATTGCCGCCCGCCTGCCGAGCATCCCCAATTCAATAACTGACATTTTTGTCACAAAAATCCGGTTAATAAAAGCCAAAGCTGACAAAAATGACCTGTAAAATATGGTTATCATATTGTGTTTAAATTTTCAAATATTTGGTCAAGCAGTACTTTGTACATAATCCAAAAGAATGACAGACAGACTGATTCATGTATGTGTGTACATCAACATATTTCCCAATCTACATTAATGAAGATTTATAAAACTTGAACAATTTGTCCACTTTACATAATATATATTATATTCTGCTGTAATAAGTTAATAACATCTTGAAATTTAACATTACCTACTAGATACTTCATTTATACACAGCTATGTGGCTAAACAACTTCCCATTTTGAAATCAGACTGAGCAGTGATATTTTAAATGCTGCCATTTGAAAGTATAATCTAAAAGTCTGGTATTTTGAAAGTACTGGTTTGTTTTTTGCTTCTGATTGTAAATACCATAATGCAAATCATATGCAGAAAACTTTTATTGATTTTGTATCCTAGTAACTAAATTGGTAACACTCATGATTAGCATTATGTGCATCATTAAACACTAAAATTTACATCAATTAAAATTATTTAATTTTTCTATAAAATGGGAATATAAAATAATTTAATGTAATAATGATACTATTTTTATTTATTCTTATTACTTTGAAATTATTTTCGCAATATATTCAAACTTGTCCATAAATTCTTTTTTTTTAAGCACATGTGGTTTTTTTAGTGCATCTTATAGTTAATACACATGTGCATTTTTCAATAATGTCATTATCTGATACATCTATAAAAAGTCAAAATGTGTATACCATAAAGACAGAAATATACTGTAAATTAAATATAGAAATTATTGTGTGCATTTATCATTGTTATTGTAATTTCCAGAAAATACAAATATATATCAGATATCAAAATGCAAGTTCTTCAAGTAATACTCACTTATTTTATTTTATTTTGTTAGTTTAAAAAAGTGTAACTTTGTTTTTGTAGTGAAAGAATGGTCTCCAAAAACAAAACTTGATTGAGCCTTGGACTTGTCAGTTTAAAAAATGGTGAGCCAAGTGACGTCTAAACTTTCATAACTCCAGAACACATCTTAGTGAGATCCCTATTACAGGCAACATTTCTAATGTCCCCTGATCCGGTAAAATTTGATAATTGCTGAAGCTGAATTTTCCAAAACGTTTAAGTTTTAGATTTTTTTCTATTGAATTAGTGTGAATTTTGAATTTGTTTTATTGCTTCATAGAGATAGATGACTATATGCTTTACTTTAATCTTCCATGATCACATACATGTGCATTGTTGATTATCTCCCATTTCTCCATAAACTTTCAGATCTAATAATCAATCAAAATCATTCTATGGTCATTTGAATTCAAAAAATTATTTTTAAAAGCTTGAGATGCCTGTTTTCCAGACTAAGCTAAATCGTATATAATTCTCTTTCAAAATAAATTTCTGTATATAATGTCAATGAACAGGACATTAATAATTTATATTGATATATAAATGAATGCATTTAACCAAATTTATTTTCAGGGTAATATTATGTAAAAATTATATTACATAATATGGACAAGAATATTTACATCTAGAAAACAATTAAAACCTATGTTCAAGCGTCCTTAAACGAATGCTTTATTCATTTAATTTTAATCTAAACTGTATTAAACATTTAAAATAATATCCTGTTTAGAAAAATACTGTTATCACGTTATTTATCAGCTGTAGCATAATCAATCAGGTCATCTGTAAAATACATTAAGAAGCTTTCTTTAAAATCAATGTATTAATTCTCCAAATGTATTTGTTTTTATATCTTGTAAATAATTTTAATGTAGATTTTTTTTCCTTTTAAATATAAACTGAAATCTGGAATTATTCAACAAGTTTGATGAAAAATCTTTCTTATTTCAGGAAGATTTTTTTTACCAAAATTATTGGAAAATCTCTTAACCAAACAACCTTATATTGTTAAAAATACAAATTTACTATCTTATTTATAATATTTCCATCCACTTTTAATAAGTGAAGGTATAAGACAGGTGCTTTCACTTTAAATCTGTTTAAAAATATCTGATTTTTGACAGGTTTATAGATTTGGGAGGTCATATACGGTGCACTTGCACTCCGTTGCAAATCAAAGAAAAGCACATGTATAGCTTTCACTATATTAAAAATAACAATTGCATTCAATTTATAGAACGGAAATTACTGCACATCGTCCGCCCACGAACACTTTGTACATATTGATGTTCGTTTGTAGATGACAACCACAACTGCGACAACACCATTATGTCGCTTGTTTAATGTCTAAATTCGATCTTACTAACCATCCTTCAGCTCGATTGTGACTGTCTCAGCCTCCGTAGAGGACGCTTCGACATTTTCTGTCGTTGCCATGTCTTCTGTTTTGCAGCAATTTGCGTTTGAATATCACTTGTAGAGTTGGACAGTTTCCATTCTCATAATACTGTTCCCACAATGCAATGCGAAAAACCGGAGGTTAAATAATATTGTTGCTAAAAATAGTAATCCACGTGCTTTTGTTTTGAAGTTCAATGACAGTTCAATGAATGATCCATATTCGAACCTCTGCCACATTATAAAAATATTGAAAACATTTTTGTATAGGAATTTTATATCATTAAACCTTTCACTTTTCCATTATCAACAACTTGACTAAATAGAACAGGAAAAAGCTAGTAATCTACCTAAATCAAGTTGTCTTATGTCACTGATTTCGTCTCATATCATCTGGGAACAGTATATCTAACGTTAATATATATGTTCCTGATATCATTTAGATTTTTTTTAATTCATTTTTTTATTTATATCTCTCTCTTATAAGTTTTCACATCTGAACTTCCCGGGGCGGATACAGCTGATACAGGATCTTAAATAGAGGGTTCCAAACCATGCCGGTTAAAGGGGGTGTTTCCAACCATATTTGTTGTGAAATATGTCTCTTATTCAAAAGCATTTTAAAATTACTAAAACAAAGAGTTCCAACACAAGGACCCGAGGACCTCAATGGATTCGCAACTAACTGCATATTCCGCATGCTTGAAAAAGGAATAATAATGTTTATAAGGCGAGATAAGATATGAGAAATCAAGTTATGCAATCATATAGCGCGCCCGGGAAATGTTAATGGGGTATTAACTGTGTTTTGAGAATACAGAATATGAACGAAACAAAACAAAACAAAACAAAACAAAACAAAACAGACAATAGCCCAAAATATTAATAACATGCATTTACAAAGTACAAAGAATAGGAAATAAAAAAAGAAAACAAAATCATGGCAACTTTCACACCATCTGCAATATAAATGTTTGTATAACTTGAGATGATTGATTGGTAGCTGGCGTCTTGACAGACAATTAATGACACATTAGTTTTGACTAAATCACATAAAATATCTTTATTAAAAGGTCAGGCAAAAGGGCAATTACCTCAATATAACTATTGATATCCCTCAGATTCTATTCTTCTGTATCACCTTTTCAACATATGGAACTGATGATCAGAGAATAGATGTTGTTAATTTATTGAGTGTTTGTTGTTGTTGATGCTTTTTTCGTTGTTTTTTTTGGCTATCCAAATAAATGATACTTTCCATACCAAAATTCATATAAGTCAAGTTTTTTTTTATCCAATAATGGAAAAATTAATCTAATTTCACTTCTTTTGGTTTTTAGTTTTAGTTTAAACATATTTATTTATAGTGGATTGGGAAACAAGTTTTGCAACTTATATTAATCCCTTTCCACTATGCGGGTGCGAGTGCTGCCTTGTAGCGGCATTAGCCTACTCTTTTTCGAAATCTACAAGGGTGTCTTTAACGTGCAAGAGATATGGCTCTCTCTTAACACGGGTCAGACATTTATCGTCCCCTTCCGACGGAATATCATCGTTTCCTTTTGGTTAACCTGGTAAAGGAATATCTGTCGTGTATGAAGGTCAAATGATGGTCTTTTTGTTTAGTAGTCTTTATATTACGGACGTTACGGGCTGTCAGTATATAATAGATTACTAAGTTAACCAGAATCAATCGCAAAATTATAAAACCGCCTATTTTGGATATGTTTAATGCTTCAAAGTACTCAATTAAAGTCACAGGTTTTTTGTTCACTTTATCGAAAATGAACGGTTCACGAAATGATTGTCAATATTTATGTATATCCACGTGTCAGATTGACAGAAACTTTTATCAATTCTCGTGTCATCATAACTTTTTTATCCGTAACCACCGTGTAAATGTGTCTACTTGTCATTGTAAATGACCAATTGACCGCCGGCAGCATAACAAAGTAGCCAATGGAATACGCGTAAGACAGACAAACTGAGATATATAAAAAAAACCACAACATACACAGTAGAACACAAGCCGCCGGACCGTGCAAGGGCTGTATAGCCAATCAAGGTCGTTAAAAGCTTCCATTTGTTGTCAGTAGAACACAAAACACTGCAAAAGAAAAGCGGGCTACTGTGCAACACGATTCCACTGAAACAACCAGGATGTGAACCTACTAGCTCTGAAAGGGTAACCATTCCTAACTCACGGTTGCCACCCGTCTTATTGTTTAAACAACTAAAAAAATCTGTCAAGGTCACATTCGATGATAACGCAACGACTTTGAGAGACACTTCATATATAAGCAGGTGCTGCTGGAATATTGCTGCATGATACTAGTAATGAAAAGTTTACAACGATGAAACTGGAGTAATCTCTTTTGTTGTGAAGTTATCATGGCTTACAATCACTATCAATTTCTAGATGTATATATTTTTATTCTTGCATTTTTGAGCCTGTTTTGTCGGCAATCTCTTCACCGGTGTTGCTCTTCATTATGATTTTTTGAGGTAAGGTGTCCATTTCATTGAACTAAAACACCATTGTTAAGTGGAATCAATAAATGGTCAATGTCAAGTCTGAAAGACCCTTTGAAACAATAAAACAGAACAAAGTCCAACAGACTTCCTTTAAAGTTAATAAAACAATGAGGTCTGGCAGACCTCATTAAACAATAACCGCCCAAGTCTCGCAGACCTCATTCAGAAAATAAATGGAAGTGACTGTTGTTGTTGTTCCTAATGTAGAAACCGAAAAACCTGCCACAATATACGCGTGTGAAATCGAAATCGATGAAATATGGATGTCTGGTGATACGAAAACCTATAACACGACGATAGGTTAACTCTGAGACTACGTATAGTAGTTTCAGGTTTACTGTACTTTTTGGTTCATCGCCAATTTCATTATGATGCTATTTTTTTTTGTCTTGAATAATTTAAATATAATATTAAACAAAAATAAAAGATTTATTAAATAAACAATAAACGAAAATAATTATAATCAATGTTCAAAATCTTCATCAGGTTTTCTATGACAACAAAATAGTTGACAGAACCACTGTCGAAAGCTGGTGAATCCACTGTTAGGTTTGGATTGAAAGTCAACTTCTATATCTATTGCAGAGTCTTTTGTTTTACTTATAATCGTTGAAACATGTGTGTCTTCTAATACTGACGAAAAGAATGGCTTTAAATGTGGTCTTGGAGTTTCTTCTGTGTCACTTAAACTAATACTGAACCATTCACTGTCTGATGTCCTTGATGTGTCTGGTATATCTAAAAGAAAATGGAACTTCATTAACAGAGGAACAGTGAAAGTCAGTCTCTTTTTATGTCTCGCCTAAAGCATTTTAATAGTTATCAATAGTACCAGGATGATAATTTAGTACGCCAGACGCGCGTTTCGTCTATACATAAGACTCATCAGTGACGCTCAAATCAAAATATTTATAAAGCCAAACTTCAATTACAATTTCATTATCAATCATAGCAAAACTACTTTGGGTGTGCAAGTTGAGCACATAATTGTAATATTATGCAATTTGTACTGGTATTCAAAATTTCAGTGATTTTTTTTTTTTATAAAGTTTTACGTACAAAAATGAGTGACACTGAAATATTAGTGTTAATGATATCCATCATTGTGGCAAGATTCATTATGAACCGAAAAGCCACCAAGGTTAAAAAATGAAAACAAAGCTAGATATAAAAGGGGGATTTCGGATTTAATTTACCTTCATCCTCTATTTCGTCATCCAATGTCGACAAATTTAACTTTAGTTCCTCCTTTAAAGCAAGCTGATTATCAATGATGTCTTTTGTTGAAGACTTGTTTCTCTGAAAAATAGAGTAAAATTAAGTGTTAATTTTATTAGGTCCTTTTATGCCAGTCATGATATAAAAAATTGTGGGTTTCTGTTATAAAAAAAACCCTGGGTGATACAAAAGGAATACAATATTCGTTTATTGTTATTTTTTACATTTTGTTTCAACTTAGGCTTATAGTCAGCATTTCACCTGTAAACTAGCATGTGAATCAATGGTGAAAGATGTATTTTCATCTTTAACCGATTTTTTTTTATATAAATATCAATTCAATTTACCTTAAATACTATATCGGCTATCCGTTGAAGATATCCTCTTTTATTTGGAACAATTTCACTGACTACAGATCCGTCCAGTTCTTCTGAAAAACAAAGCAAAAATGATTCTCAAATATAAACTTGAGAATTGAAAAACACTCACTATTACTGTAACACCTACGATTGCTTGCGTCTCTAACGACAAACTCATTATTACGGTAATTTTCGTTATTATATTATACTTTAACGTCCTTTTTTTTGGTTTCAAAAGCTCTTTAAAAAAAATTTTTTAACTTTTTTAATTTTCAAATATGAAACAGAGGCCATGTTTGCACTTGGGAACTACGTTATTTTTAATCAACATAAGATAAAAAAAAATTATTGGTTTTATTTTGGGTTATCATGTTTGATTTGTTATGATTATTTTCCTTTTAGGCACGTTTGTTTATATTTCCATACGTGTTCCTCGAACTTTTTTTTAAATCTGATATTTTTGTTATAGGGGTTAATTTCTATATGCGCTTACTGTCGATTGATACATTCCACGTGTCTGTCATTTGGAAGTTTTGGTAATTGGTATGCTGTTCTCTCACATTTGAGTTTATTCTTTCTTCTTTCGCCGGTGAAAGGAAGGGTCCTTGTTGTCTCTTCTCTATTTGTTCCTCTTTAAGACACAGATCTTGTGAAGACCAATCCTTGTCTATTGTGTCTCTTGCCTGTCAACAGAAAAAAATATATAGATATATGAATTTACGATAGTAAACTATTGCTATCTACGCAAAATACTGAAACAGGTCATTTAAATAAAAATAAAAAAATTAAAAGGAAGGAAACTTTATGAGCTACTGATTGATTGGAGGGTTAATTGCTTCTACGAAAGTATAATTATTTTTAATATAAACACTGATACCATAATATTGCACACAAATATAAACACTGCTGTACCTATAGTACTATAGTTTTTCTAAGTTCCTCAAACGCATTTAAACAAAAATATGTTGTTAATACCTCCTGGGAAACACGCCGCAGTGAGTCAAGGTCAGTGGCTGGTTTCCAGAATTCTTCAAATTGTTTCTCTATCTCTTGTTCTCTTGCCAGCCTATTTCTCTCCTTTTCTTCCTGGATTATCTTTTCTCTGGCATATGCGTCAACAAGTTTGTTGTATTCAGCATCTCTGACGGATTTGTAAAAAGCAGCACATTCATCGTCGTCTGTTATTTCCTTGGTTAAAATTATCTCTTCTTGGTCTCTTGCTAACCTATTTCTCTCCTTTTCTTCCTGGATTATCTTTTCTCTGGCATATGCGTCAACAAGTTTGTTGTATTCAGCATCTCTGACGGATTTGTAAAAAGCAGCACATTCATCGTCGTCTGTTATTTCCTTGGTTAAAATTATCTCTTCTTGGTCTCTTGCTAACCTATTTCTCTCCTTTTCTTCCTGGATTATCTTTTCTCTGGCATATGCATCAACAAGTGTGTTGTATTCAGCATCTCTGACGGATTTGTAAAAAGCAGCACATTCATCGTCGTCTGCTATTTCTTTGGTTAAAATTACCTCTTCTTGGTCTCTTGCTAACCTATTTCTCTCCTTTTCTTCCTGGATTATCTTTTCTCTTGCATATGCGTCAACAAGTCTATTATATTCAGCATCTCTGACGGATTTGTAAAAAGCAGCGCATTCGTCGTCGTCTGTTGTATCTTCTTCATTGTTATTCAGTGGTATTTCAGTCTCGTTACCATTACCTATTTGTGCGCCAGACATAATGTTAGCTTCTATTTCACTGAAAATGAAAGCAAGGATCATTAAAAATTTATGTCACGCCGTTAACTTAAGGAAAGTTATCATACTCCATTCAATTAAAAAATACACGAAAAGTGAAGAGGAAAGTCTCAAGAAAGAGGAGCCAGACACGCTGAATGTTATACTTTTTTTAAATTAGAAAATGTGGATGTCTAACATTTTTTATTATTTGAAGTAATATACATTTTTGTAGTATTAAAATCTTAGCCAATACTCAATAGTTCTTACATTCTAGAATAAATTGCAATCTAGTATAACTAACAGTGCGAACATATGTCATGATGATGGTAGTCAGTACTTACCTGAAAGCAACTTGAAATAATGACACCATTAAACTACGGATAATCCATTCAAGACTGCTATTATCGGTCTCCATTTCTATCCTGAAAAATGTGCAAATATTACAGTAAAGCTGTTACATTCGGTTATTTTATATACAATTTAAATAATTTTGTCGTAATTAAATCTCTCACCTTCTCATCTCATCTCTCTCTTTCTTATTTTTTCCTCTGATCAAAGAACTCCTTGTTTGGCTTTTCCAACCTATTGCTTGTTCATGCAATAATGTATCAATGAGTATCTAATGTATGAACATAAACTTACCAAGTTGTTCTCGATTGCTGAATCTCGGACAAATGGTTATATTAGTTTAAAATCTTTAAAAAGCGTGTACACTGCTGAAGGCAAGTTAACAA
Source organism: Mytilus edulis (assembly GCA_019925275.1). NCBI lineage: Eukaryota > Metazoa > Mollusca > Bivalvia > Mytilida > Mytilidae > Mytilus > Mytilus edulis. Next base: position 77,925,653 of record CM034350.1, on the reverse strand, counting down.
ACTAACGACGTTGCCAAAGATATATTAGAATTATGACGTTTAGACGTCAAAGATCATGTGACATAGTTTCTATAATGGTCGAGGTTTAACTGTACATGACTCCTGTTCTTAGAACACCAATAGCAAATAATGACCTCAATAATATTATTTTAATAGCAGTTTACAAGGGTTCAAACAACTTCCAGCCAAAGTTGACCTCGGATGCATTTTTCAATTTTAAAGGTTTATTAGGGTTATGTTGCCTCCAACGTATCTCTGTGTTTAAACATCCATGATACCTTTGAGCATAACTAGGGAAAGTAAATTCAGAAAAGCCGCACGATTTGTATAAAGTGTTCTTTAAATTTCAAATAGTATTTTCTGTGCTTATATAACTTGTGTCAATTTATTACATTTGAATTATATGCACACTACTGCTAGATAAACAGACTGTCTTCTACTAACTTTATAACAGTTTTATATGTTTATGATGCACTTACAAGCCAATTGCACACAATTTTACATATATTGATTTTTTTTTATATATAACCAAATATAAATAAATAAAAAAATAACACTGTATGCAGCGGTGGTATTGCTACTTTTTCTTTGTTTGACATACAAGAGCCTTTTTTTACAAGATTTTTTTTAAGTTAAAGATTCTTGCAAACAGCCAATATTAAAATAGTTCAATTATTCTAACTTTGTAGCCTGGCTGTTAACTTGGATGATAGGAATAGTATACTAATTGTACATGCGTCAGGGAAAAAAATCAGTCCCAAATTAAAAAGTTGTGTACAATTGAGGTTGAAGAAACAAACTTGAAACTTGTTGAATAGTTCACAGGAAGACAAATACATCAATAATGTTCGCTAAATTTACTTTGGGATTTGCCTTACTGCGGAAAATAACGCTTAAAACAAAAATAAATAGTCTTACCTTACAATGAGATTCCAACAATCTTCACAAAACTTTCAAAATTCAATTTCAGATATTTCAGGCGTATAAAAGCAGCAGTCAGATAGATAGCAACGTTCTAATCTGATACAAGGTTGCCAGAGAGGTTTATGACGTTTCGACGTTAGATATCATGTGGGCACGTTTGCGTTAACTGATTGGTGCTACATGGACTTCAATCAATCCAACCAATGCGAGTCTTTGTGAAAATTGCCGATTGTTTTGGTTTTTTTTTGCTTTGCCAATGGAACACAAGTAAAGATCATGAACTGGAAAACATGGTCATCACCAGTGTAGTTAATTTATTGAGTTGAAAATACGAAGACCGCTTTCTTGCTTCTCACAAATCTCCGATTGTCAAATGTGTAGGCTTGGTACTTGTACAATTTTATTTTACAAATTAAACCAAAGTACTAATAACTTTATGTTTTACCTTGAAGTTCTATGGAATTAAGAACATTTCTGAATTTTAATATTCGTGTTTTCCGTATTAAGCAATAGCTAGACAAAGCTTTGAAGATCTTTGAATATAATTATCTGCATAAAAGTCATTCAAATTGACACACAAATGATACAGGAAACACTCGTTGTGTCAAAGACATCACGGCAATGAAATAAATTTATAAATGTTTGATTCGTTACTGTTGGCAGTTATTATTTGGAATTAGCTTTCACTGACTATATCGTACTGTAACGGCGATTACTCTGATGTACCTTGACTAAGTGTTGTTTTTTTCTTCGTTTTGTTACTGGGGTTTTTTTGTGAGTAGTGGCGTTCTTGTGAATTTCAAACTGATTTTTATAGTTGGATTTTTTCTACTATTCAAAAATTATTTATAGCCCAACCACAAGTGACATTCTGTGTAGTATATATATAAAAGACCCCGATAAGACAATGCAAAACAATTCAAACGAGAAAACTAACGGCCTTATTTGTATAAAAAAAAAATGAACGAAAAACAAGTATGTAACACATAAACAAACGATAACCACTGATGTATAGGCTCCTGACTTGGGACAGGCATATACATATATAATGTGGCTGGGTTAAACATGTTAGCGGGATCCCCAACCCTCCCCTAACCTGGAACAGTGGCATAACAGTACAACATAGGAACGAACTATAAAAATCAGTTGAAAAAGGCTTAACTCATCAGATGGACAAAAATAATGCTTTTTTTTTTATTTTGATATTCCAATTTAAAACAAATCTCAAGGTAAAGAACATTTTTTAGATGAAAGGCTTTAGAAACAACCTATATTGTGCAATCACTTTTGCATTATTCAATAATTTTTGGAAATACCAGAAATAAGATGAAAACTGCTGCACACGTTTACGTGTGTGACACAGAACTATGGCAAAGCAAAAGAAAGCATAAAGGCGAAAGAGATAAGATAATTTCCGATGTCATCGGTGAAACGGATAGTCCTAACTACACAAGAATTTTGGCCAACTAAATTAGACTCAAACTAAAATATGCATTTCGCCGTGCAGACAGACTGGAGCCAGCATTTAATCAAATTTGTGATTCAGTACAATGCAATAATCTCACATGTACATATGCATACATCATAAATAACACAGTAATAGTATCTATACTAAATAATTGAACACACAACAGACTTTGTGAACCAAAAATTATACTTCCGGCAACAATAGTAATAAATATCTATTAACTTCCAAGAACATTTCAAATGATAAATATCATATTATGAATACCCGTCATAAACACACTCGACCGCAGCCCAGGAAAATCTAACTTATATAGTTTGGAAACCTGCGCACGGAGCAATGCAAGAACTGTTTCTGAATAATGATGCCGTACTCCATAATGATAATGATTATATAAACAAGAGTGTACACACTGAAATGTCTCGCCTTCTTTACAAATCATTGATATTATGTTGATAGTCCTAAGTATAAAGCTTTATTACAACTGTCACATAAACTTAACAAAAACCAAGATAGCTAAACAAAGACCAATGAAAATAAACCATGAAAATGAGACCAAGGTCATGCCAGGCAGACATGTACAGCTAATAATGCTTCCATACAACAAATATAGTTGACCTATTACTTATAGTTTAAGAAAAATAGACCAAAACACAAAAACTTAACACTGTGCAATAAATCGTGAAATTGAGGTCATGGTCAAATAAAACCTGCGGGACTGACATATATATCACAATATATTTCCATACAATATAATATTAGATAAAAAGACCAAAACTTAAAAACTTAACTTTGACCACTGAACCATAAAAATGAGGTCAAGGTCAGATGACATCTGCCCACTATACATGTACACCTTACAATCATTCCATACAGCACATATAGTAGACCTATTGCATAAAGTATGAGAAAAACAGACCAAAACATAAAAACTTAACCATAACCACTGAATCATGAAAATGATGTCAAGGTTAGATGCCACCTGCCAGTTGGACATATACACCTTACAGTCGTTCCATACACCAAATATACTACCCCTTTTCCTTATAGTATCTGAGATATGGACTTGACCACCAAAACTTAACCTTGTTCACTGATCCATGAAATGAGGTTGAGGTCAAGTGAAAACTGTCTGACGAGCATGAGAACTTTGCAAGGTATGCATATACCAAATATAGTTATTCTAATTCTTATAAGAGATAATTCAACATTACAAAAAATCTTAACTTTTTTTCAAGTAGTCACTGAACCATTAAAATGGAGTCAAGGACATTGGACTGAAAGAAATTTTGTAAAATGAGACATCTATATACAAAGTATGAAGCATCTAGGTCTTCCACCTTCTAAATGATATAAAGCTTTTTAGAAGTGAGCTAACGCCGCTGTCGGATCACTATCCTTATGTCGACCTTTCTGCAACTAAAGTTGCAGGCTCGACAATTGAACAATAAACGGAACAAGTCTGACAGACTCCATTAAAACAATAAACAGAACAAGTGTGACATATCTCATTAAAACAATAAGCAGAACAAGTCTGACAGACATCATTAAATCTATAAACGGAACAAGTCTGACAGAATTCATTAGATCTATAAACGGAACAAATCTGACAGAATTTATTTAAACAATAAACGGAACACGTGTGACATACCTTATTAAAACAATAAACAGAACAAGTCTTGCAAAACTCATTAAAACAATTAACAGATCAAGTCTGACAGACCTTATTAAAACAATAAATGGAACGAGTATGACAAACCTCATTAAAACAATAAACGGAACCCGTCTGACACACCTCGTAAAAACAATAAACGGAACAAGTCTTGTAAAACTCATTAAACGATAAACTGAACACGTCTGGCAGACCTCATTAAATGATAAACTGAACAAGTCAGTCTAGCCTCATAAAACAATAAAGGGAGCAAGTCTTGCAAAACTCATTAAAACAATAAACTGAAAAAGTCTGGTAGACCTGATTAAAGAAATAAACGGAACAAGTTTGACAGATCTCATTGACATGATAAACGGATCAAGTCTGGCAGACCTCAGTGACATGATAAACGGAACAAGTCTGGCAGACCTCATTGACATGATAAACGGATCAAGTCTGGCAGACCTCAGTGACATGATAAACGGATCAAGTCTGGCAGACCTCATTGACATGATAAACGGATCAAGTCTGGCAGACCTCATTGACATGATAAACGGATCAAGTCTGGCAGACCTCATTGACATGATAAACGGATCAAGTCTGGCAGACCTCATTCACATGATAAACGGATCAAGTCTGGCAGACCTCATTGACATGATAAACGGATCAAGTCTGGCAGACCTCATTGACATGATAAACGGATCAAGTCTGGCAGACCTCATTCGGACAATAAACGGAATAAACAAGTCTGACATATCTCGATGAAACAATGAACGGAACAAGTCTGACATATCTTTATGAAACAAGAAACGGAACAAGTCTGGCAGACCTCATTTAAATAATAAACAGTACAAGTCTGGCAGACCTCATTCAGACAATAAACGGATTAAGCAAGTCTGACATATCTCGATGGAATAATGAACGGAACAACTCTGACATATTTCGATGAAACAAGAAATGAAACAAGTGTGACAGACCTCATTAAAACAATAAAGAGAGCAAGTGTGTCAGAAATTATTAAATAATAAAGGGAACAAGTCTGGCAGACCTAATATAAACTATAAACGGAACGAGTTTGACATAACTCATTAAACAATAAAGGGAGCAAGTCTTGAAGAACTCATTAAACAATAAAGGGAACAAGTTAAGGCTGTCAGAACTATTTAAGCAATAAAGAGAACATGTGTGGCAGAACTCATTAAAAAAATAGAGTTAACAAAATTTGATAATGGAGGAGGAAAAGACTCATGATTAAACGAGCAAAAGGTCTCAATACACTCAAGAAGAGTCACTGTTTAGAGAACAGCTGTCAAGTTTTGCTTGTGATGCATTGATTTTTTACAGAACTTCGTTTTTATGAAATTTGGGAGTTAGGGAGTTTTGAGTCAGAAATTTAGAAATTTTTCACCAAAGAAAAAATTGTAATAGGCCTCTTCTTCCATTGACCAAAGTGAAAGTAATAAGGGTAAGTGGATATTTAAATACATAGAAGTGAACTGCATTCTTGTAAACATCAATTATTTTTGTCTTGCTATGCTTTGCAATCTTTCTCCTGTTTTATTTAATTGTGCAACCCATTTGAAAAATCCTTGACCACAATCCCTGATTACTATAAGAGATTTTTTTTTATTTAAAAGTAGCATAGTCAACTGTTGGTAAATGTGTAATGGTCATCTGTTCCTAATTTTTTGATAACCAAGAATGAATTGTATCTTTTTATATATCTTGAAAAAGTTTGGCCATTACTTTTAATCTTAAAGCACAGGGTAAGATACTGATAAAACAAAATTTCCTCTTATTAACTGTTTAACCAGATGCTCCGCAGGGCGTAGCTTTATACGACTGCAGAGGTTGAACCCTGAACGGTTGGGGCAAGTATTGACACAACATTCAAGCTGGATTCCGCTCTAAATTTGGATTGTGATTAAATAGTTGACACAGCATAGGTTTCTGACACAGAATGAATGTATTCAAATGAACTTAAAATTTTTGTTTTCTCTTAGAGCAATTCACTATGCTGTTGAATATTAATCCTCTCAAAAAAATGTTTGAAGAAATTTTCTTTTTATTTATGAAATTTCAAATGAGAAAAATTGAACCCAATTTTTTAATCACATCCCCCTTTCCCTTATTCCAAAACTAATTTCAATTAAAATATTCTAATGGAGTTTGCAACAATTACTACTCATTTAAATACATCATAAAATATTAAGATGTAAAAAAACTGCGTGTTATCACTGAATGGTAAAGATTATTATTTACTTATATGTAATTTAAGTATTGTTTGTACAAACAGAAAAGTCATTTCAGTTTTCAAGTAATTAATTTTATGATAAAGATGCTGACATCATGGATGCAATTAATTAACATACACAGACCACTTGTTATATCTTGAGGTTAATTTGCCTAACATTTGACACTTTGAAGTTACAACTGGAATCTCACTAGGAGGCACACTAATCTTGTCTTAATCAGATACATGTCACAAACAATCACTGTGGGAGAGGAAGCAGAATATGATACCAGATCTCTTTAATACTGATTACACAATAATAGTATATTATTTGAGGGTCAGTAGGTCAGTCTCCTCCCCTGGATGTTAGATGTACCCAATCTGTGTGTAAAGCCAATTGCATGGTCTTTGTATAATCAGTTTCTTGGTTCATAGCAGCCTGACTAGTTGATGGAGTTTTACAGTGCTATTATTCAATTTATTCAACTGGACTTCATTTGTTTTTCAACTTTTACCATTATTATGTCACAATGTGGCTGCATTATTTTTCAACCGCTTCCATACTAATTTTAGATATCTACTTCTTGCGATATGAACTATCTTGTTTATTCCACCTTTGGATCTTATTTACTTATACACAGCTGAGTTTATATTGTTTGCAAACTTGTGTAGTTTGTCATGTGAAATTTATAACCATGTTACTGTGCTAGAGAGTATTATGTGATGGAGCAGGATCTATATATCATCAGATCCTTATATATTTGTGACCATACAGAGATTTCCATGAGTGTTATATTTGAAGTGGCTTTACATTCTACACAACTGTTCTAGGCAAGTATATTTGTTTGAACTTTTATTTCTTATATACAGATGTATGGTGTTTGGTGTTTTCTTTGCATTATAATTATCTGAAGGCAATTTAGAGACGAGCTTGAACAAATATTCACTTCTGTAATTTAAATATTATTCAGAAACAGCAATTTGGAATTTTAATTATCCTGATTTTTTTGATTTTTGATTTTTGATTTTTTGGATTAGTATATAGTGATCAATGCTTTATTTTATTTTTATTTCTTTTTTTATATTATTTTTACTTGCTGTCTTCATATATACCCTGCCTTCATGCATTCTGCAAATAATTATTTAGTAGTTTCATGATCTTAGATAGATAAGATATAAGATACTTTTAGTATATTTTTCAGTTTTTGAATTATTCTAAATAAGTCAAACTGTTATTTTCTTGTTATACAGTTTACATTTATAGAATTATTACATAAGTACAGCTTTTGATATTGCCTATTACTGACACCTTTTTTCATTTCTTATATTGCATATTTTAACACTGAGGAAATGGAGACATAGACACATCCTGTATGCACTTTGGTTTCATCAGAATTACAACAAAGGATTAGACATTATCGACATGATCAGTTCTTCATTTTACTTTGGATGTGGCATTACAGTTTGACTTACTTGGCATGGACATACTTCCACTCTTGTTTTAAACTTTACATTTATTCAACTGTACCTCAGTCGTACCTACATATTATACAGAGCATGAACTTTGCCAGTATTCTTATCATTTTCTACCAACTTATGTGTTTTAAAGCACATTCAGCACTAGTTCTCACTTTAATCAAGTTCAGTATGATCCCATGTTTTCAACCAGGATTACATTACAGACATGGCAGATATTCAACTTTGAAATGAGACTTAATGCATTTAAAATTGGACATAAGTGTATATATCAGTTCCTTTATCTGTGTGGACATATTATTTCTCCAACCTTTAAAGAGATCATGTAGCACATTAGCTATTGACTAGAAGGCAGTAGTACAGCCTCATCAGTGCCCGTGCAAACGTTCCAGAAGTATGTTACTGATTGTGAACCAAAATTGTAAACCTACTCCGTAATTGTGATGTATCATAAAGGACAAACTACAGCCTCATCAGTGCCCAGCAGTCTAGAAGTATATTATAGCGAACCTTATTGTAACCTACTCCATAACTCGGGATGTAGCTTTTCCAGCAACTTGAATTCTTAAAATTGGACAACATACACTTTTTAAATAGACGACTTTACATGTTAATATGTCAAAACCAAGGATCTATACAGTTTTCCTATTTATTTAAGATATTATAGAGGATTGTTTATATCGTCTTAATGATGTTAAAGATATTTATACTATGGGAGAAAGTGATATTTTCTGTAGAGTATAATGTATTTTAAACTTTTATTTACTCGCATAATGTTAAATTGCAGATGGAAGTATACATAGCTTTAATACTACATATACCCTAGAATCTAACAGTACTTTATAGCTGTGAAATTTGACACACCTCGTAAAAAATTATTAAATATATAACTGCATATAATAACATCGTATTCAATGATGAGAATGTTTAGCCCGAAAAGTATTATTTTATAATTGCATTAACTGAACAGAGTGGCAATTTCTTCACAAATTTGTTTAGGAAAATTTATCATGTTTGAATTATGGATTTATAGTTCTTATGCCTGTATGGTAATGTACTAGCACAGGGATATCCCCAAGCATACCTTGCATACAAACATCTACAATGAGACGCCATGTCTCACTCTTCATGGAGAATCCTTGCTCCACATTCCCTAAACTAGCAGATTGTTATACAGGCAGTTTCTCACCCACTCTGAATTGAATACTGAATGCATTTCTTATAAGGTTAAAATCTAATCAACCATCTGGTGCAACTGTTGCATTTCAGAAACTGATACTGACACACTCTATCATTGAAGCATTTTCATCATTGATATACTGAATATAATTTTTTATAGCATTCTCATCATTGAATTTACTGAGTATTGTTTTTATAGCACTCTAATCATTGAATACACTGAGTATTGTTTTTATAGCACTCTAATCATTGATTATACTGAGTATTGTTTTTATAGCATTCTCATCATTTAATATACTGACTATGGTAGTATAATCATGTTTGAATCTTTAAACATATAAAATTTTGAATTAATCTTGTTTGGATACTGGATTGCATTTTTGTATAGCATTTTTTAACATTTTCAAATTTGGGATACTGAATTCTATGTTAATAGCATCACTTAATGTTTTGAATACTAGATACCATTGTTTATAAAATTCTCATGTTTAATTCCTAACAGTATGCAGTTTTGTTAAGAAATTTTTAATATTAGCTTCAAATCTTTAAATACTAAATATCATTAGTAATACATGTAGTAACATTATTATGAATCAGTATGTAACATATATTTTCATTATTTTTTTTTATTTTTCTCATGACTTTATTGAAGGTGAATAATCCAAACTCCTAAATCCTTGGGGGCACTCATCTGTTTCCATCTGAGTTTTTGGACCTTAATGGAATTTTATCACTGGTCATTTCTAAAATTTCATTCATCCCCAAGCATTTCGGGGACAAATTTTATCAAATTTATTCCAGTGCCAGTTTGATAGACCCCTGCTACTTCACGAGTACATGGGCTATCCCCCAGGCAGACCCTTGCACTACCTGGCTGCCGATGAGACGCCTAGTCTCATCACCTAAGTGGAGAACCCTCGCTTCACATTCCCCGGCTGGCGCATTGTCGGGCAGGCAGGTTCTTCCTTACACTGAAGGTTGCAAGCTGACTTGCTCAGGCAGGAACTCAAAATTGCGTTTGTATGCTGAGTGTTTCTCAAGGGCCAAAATTAAATGATTTTTTAATAAATTTTATTATTATTCTAACTGTCTTTCTGCTTTAAGCCAGTATGATTTGCTGAGACTATGTTTTGGTTTACACACAGAAACCCCTTATATTTGCCTTGGTTGTAGTTTGTTTTGGAGCAGTTATTTGGTCTTTTTTGCTCATTTATGTGGGCTAGCTATCATATCGCCATGCTGACTTTATTGAGATTTGCTATATCAGGATCCCTCAACAGTTACACAAACAAAGATTACACAAACAAAAGATTACACAACCTCCTACTGAAACTACAGAAATAATATTTCCATATGAGACCACAAGAAATATATAATAAGAGTCTACAAGAAAATACAATAGGACACTACAAGAAAATACAATAGAACACTACAAGAAAATACAATACAAGACCACAAGAAAATACATATGAGATAGCAGGATACAAACACCTTTGAAGTTTGTATAAATATTTACTTATATGTAATTTAAGTATTGTTTGTACAAACAGAAAAGTCATTTCAGTTTTCAAGTAATTAATTTTATGATAAAGATGCTGACATCATGGATGCAATTAATTAACATACACAGACCACTTGTTATATCTTGAGGTTAATTTGCCTAACATTTGACACTTTGAAGTTACAACTGGAATCTCACTAGGAGGCACACTAATCTTGTCTTAATCAGATACATGTCACAAACAATCACTGTGGGAGAGGAAGCAGAATATGATACCAGATCTCTTTAATACTGATTACACAATAATAGTATATTATTTGAGGGTCAGTAGGTCAGTCTCCTCCCCTGGATGTTAGATGTACCCAATCTGTGTGTAAAGCCAATTGCATGGTCTTTGTATAATCAGTTTCTTGGTTCATAGCAGCCTGACTAGTTGATGGAGTTTTACAGTGCTATTATTCAATTTACCTCCCACCTTCCCCTTCCTATAACACCTTCAATATTGTTTCATGACAAGAGAAACAACTCAGCTTAAACTAGTGATATATTTTTTCTTTATTTCAGTTTTCCTTAATGGAATTTTATCACTGGTCATTTCTAAAATTTCATTCATCCCCAAGCATTTCGGGGACAAATTTTATCAAATTTATTCCAGTGCCAGTTTGATAGACCCCTGCTACTTCACGAGTACATGGGCTATCCCCCAGGCAGACCCTTGCACTACCTGGCTGCCGATGAGACGCCTAGTCTCATCACCTAAGTGGAGAACCCTCGCTTCACATTCCCCGGCTGGCGCATTGTCGGGCAGGCAGGTTCTTCCTTACACTGAAGGTTGCAAGCTGACTTGCTCAGGCAGGAACTCAAAATTGCGTTTGTATGCTGAGTGTTTCTCAAGGGCCAAAATTAAATGATTTTTTAATAAATTTTATTATTATTCTAACTGTCTTTCTGCTTTAAGCCAGTATGATTTGCTGAGACTATGTTTTGGTTTACACACAGAAACCCCTTATATTTGCCTTGGTTGTAGTTTGTTTTGGAGCAGTTATTTGGTCTTTTTTGCTCATTTATGTGGGCTAGCTATCATATCGCCATGCTGACTTTATTGAGATTTGCTATATCAGGATCCCTCAACAGTTACACAAACAAAGATTACACAAACAAAAGATTACACAACCTCCTACTGAAACTACAGAAATAATATTTCCATATGAGACCACAAGAAATATATAATAAGAGTCTACAAGAAAATACAATAGGACACTACAAGAAAATACAATAGAACACTACAAGAAAATACAATACAAGACCACAAGAAAATACATATGAGATAGCAGGATACAAACACCTTTGAAGTTTGTATAAACTAAATTTATCAGTTGGTGGTAAAAAGTGAATATACATTGTATATTGTATATAACAAAGATTTAAGTTGATTCTGGACAAAGAAAGATAACTCCAATTAAAAAAAATTCTTGCAGATATTTCTTGCTTACTATACTGGACAAAGAAAGATAAATCTTAATTAAAAAAAAATTTGCAATTTCACAATATTGTGAAATTAGATATTTCTTGCCATTGCACAATACTGTGCAATTGAAAAGACTTGCTATTGCACAATACTTAATATAATAATTTTAGATCCTGATTTGGACCAACTTGAAAACTGGGCCCATAATCAAAAATCTAAGTACATGTTTAGATTCAGCATATCAAAGAGGCCCAAGAATTTAATTTTTGTTAAAATCAAACTTAGTTTAATTTTGGACCCTTTGCACTTTAATTTAGACCAATTTTAAAACTGGACCAAAAATTAAGAATCTACATACACAGTTAGATTTGGCATATCAAAGAACCCCAATTATTCAATTTTTGATGAAATCAAACTATGTTTAATTTTGGACCTTGATTTGGGCCAACTTGAAAACTGGGCCAATAATCAAAAATCTAAGTACATTTTTAGATTCAGCATATCAAAGAACCCCAAGGTTTCAATTTTTGTTAAAATCAAACTAAGTTTAATTTTGGACCCTTTGGACCTTAATGTAGACCAATTTGAAAACGGGACCAAAAATTAAGAACCTACATACACAGTTAGATTCGGCATATTAAAGAACCCCAATTATTCAATTTTGATGAAATCAAACAAAGTTTAATTTTGGACCCTTTGGGCCCCTTTTTCCTTAACTGTTGGGACCAAAACTCCCAAAATCAATACCAACCTTCCTTTTGTGGCCATAAACATTGTGTTTAAATTTCATTGATTTCTATTTACTTTAACTAAAGTTATTGTGCGAAAACCAAGAATAATGCTTATTTGGGCCCTTTTTTGGCCCCTAATTCCTAAACTGTTGAAACCAAAACTCCCAAAATCAATCCCAACCTTTCTTTTGTGGTCATAAACCTTGTGTCAAAATTTCATAGATTTCTATTAACTTAAACTAAAGTTATAGTGCGAAAACCAAGAAATTGCTTATTTGGGCCCTTTTTGGCCCCTAATTCCTAAAATGTTAGGACCAAAACTCCCAAAATCAATACCAGCCTTCCTTTTATGGTCATAAACCTTGTGTTAAAATTTCATAGATTTCTATTCACTTTTACTAAAGTTAGAGTACGAAAACTAAAAGTATTCGGACGACGACGACGACGCCAACGTGATAGCAATATACGACGAAATTTTTTTCAAAATTTGCGGTCGTATAAAAATTATATCTTTCCTTTTTCTTCAAATTGTCAAGTTTTAATTTAGATTGACGAAATCAGCTACATTTCAATGTTTCCCCCCTCTTTTAGGACATAAATTGCAATATAATAAATGGCAATAGTTTATCAAAATGGTGTTTAATGCTCTGCAATAGACAACTTTCAAGTTTGTCCGTCACCATAAAAAACATGTCAATTATGCGAGCCTTTATGACGTCATTTACCAGATAGAGGAGATCACCTGTATCCCTGCACTATGAACGCTCATCAAGCATCTTAGTCATTGTCATTGTGCAGGATAAACTAGAAATAAAATTTGTTCTGCAGGTGCTTAATTGCAATTCTCTAAAAGACAGCAGTGCTGAAAGGCAATTATGAGGATTTAATTTGCAGAATAATTTGTGCAATTTAGCTTTATAGTTTTCCAACCACTTGCTCGACATTGGAACAGAAGTGATGACGCCCCCAAACACACGAATCATGTTCATTAAAACTAAAGTTTTTGAGGGAAATGCATCAAACTCGTATGTTATCTATTCATTTACATATCTCCTTTGCTTATATGTCTTTCATTCCAACTGGCTGACTCCATTATCCATTAATAAACAATAAGAGATGTTCTGTTGATTGATTGGATGATTTGGCATTGATTATGCTGTATCAGCACAAAACATACTAGTTCGCAAAGAGAGGGTGCTCCGAAGATTCTTGATGTCAGGTTAATTACAAAACTTATGGCATTGAAAAGTAACTAAAATAAAGTGTTGTTTGTTTATTTGTTTTAATATACAAATGAGGTGATAAAGCCATTAATAACAAATGCATGAACACTTATAAAAATCACATGGTTTTGTCTGGTACAATAGTACCCAAGTCACATGATCACCACATGTACAAAATACACTACACAGTCATCACAAAAAAATAATCTATTCATAGATACTTCATAGATACTCTCATCTTTAGGTACAAGAAGAAAGTAAATGCAACAATAACAGCACCCTTTACATAAAGAAATGCTCTCTACACACTATTTTCTGTTCAACATCATCACAACCACACATTTATTTACCAATTACAAAAATACACATTTATGATGGCCATCTACATTTTCAACAAGGCATAGAAGGGAAAGTATGTACGTACTACTACAGCAACAAATGTTTGAACTGGAGATCTCTTATATAAGTTAATTTTATAAAATAATGTGTCTTAAAATAAATTTGAGGGTGACAGACTTAAAAAGTTTTTCTAAACTTGTTTCTGCATTCTAAGAACAATGTACTTTACTGCAGTTTTATAATTTTCCAATTAAAAATACTGTTTAAACTAAAATTCAATTCTTTTGGTTTGAGCAGAAAACAATTATTTAAATTTGAAGGAAACTAGATGTTGGACAATAAATATACTTTAAAATGCATTTTCACTAAATTAAAGAAATTATGCATTGACACAGTGAATTAAGATGTGTTGAGTAACCTTCATGACCTCTTATATAACATTTTAAATATATCCTAGCTGGATTAATATTTGTCACCCCAAAACAGGTTTTCAAATAAGGCTAATGACTTATTTGCCAAAAAAACAGTCCATTTTTTGTATGTGCATTTAAATTTTATTGGAAATAACAGCAAGAGACATTATTTAAACAATTTTCTACAAATAAGACGTCAAATTAAAAATTTTTGAAGAGCTTTTCAAATAATTAGCCTAAAAAATCAATCTATTTAGATAGAACTCAGGTAAAATTATACCATTTACATAAATTAAGCTATTTTTCATTTTAACAGCTAGAGTACTTTATAGAGAAATGACCCCAAAAGGAAAGAAAATTAAAGGCTTTATATGGTATGAAAAATGAAACAAGAGCTCCTCCAGTTCAAATGATATGTGTAAAATGCCATCTACAAGCACCTATGGGACTAGACCATCAACAGGACGGAATCATGCTAAAGTTCATAAAAAAATAAAATCAATAAGGCACTTTCAATCGACAATGAAAGCCTCACAATGGAAATATATAAATATAATAAATACTGTGTAACATATGGAATGCTGTACATAAAATGGAATGAAGTAATTTACATATCACATGACTTTGTGCTGTTTACATGGATGTTGTCACATGACAAAATTGTTATTTCTGATTTGTTGCTTTGCAAAAATAAGCTTCTTTGACAATATTTGACCACTCAAATATATCCATGTAAACAGCAAATTTAAAATTATGATCCAATTAATTATGGTGCAATCAATGAATACATTTGTCAAATGTGCAATTAAGAAATGATGGTTTTGTAAGGATAAGGGGCCATAACCAAGTTTGGGTATATCAATTTGTGGTCAAATGTGAAAATACAAGACAACATAGCTGCCTTATCTTAAATGTTTATAAGTCAAAAACAGAATTCCTTCAATTTTTTTTCCCAAATTTCACTGTTTTCTCTCTTTTTCAAGATGCAGATAGGTTTAAGTATTCAAACAAGATACAAGTTTCTAATGTAGAAAATATCTCTTCAATGTATATTTTTTATATAAAATTTGATATTTCTCATGAAACTAAACAAGAGTTTAAACCATTTATAGTATTACTGTCATCCAAAAATTTATGAATTGAGAAAGATACAAGTCTTTCTGCATCATTTTAGTTTTTAATCCAATGAAAATAATAAGGCTTTTTGTTACTTTTAGAATCATTAAATATGCTATTGAAAATATAAGTCAGGATTACATTGTTTATACCTTCATTCATATAAAATATATACCAATTTAAAGTATTTCCTGAAATCTGTTCTATATGCATGCAAATGAAATGTAACAACATTCAATAATCTATCAAAATGTAAAATATTGCTTTTGTGAACCAATGGAAAGGTGTGCGATGAGATCACTGCATCATGCTAAACTATGCTTGAGTGAGACAATAGTGGATAAAGGACGGAAAAAGGTGTGAGACAGGGAATAAAGGACAGATTTCAGGATATCATGCAGGTTTGAGACATAAAGCATAAATGGTTAATGAATTTGAGCATTTGTTAGTTTCTACGGTTATTTTCATTACTAAATATAAGGAGGAGATAGATATAAAGCTCCTATGTCTTTTCTCTGATATAAAGCACTGTAATTAACAAAGCACTGAGGATGAGAGATACATACTGACAACCAAATGGTGTTAAAAAGATACAGCATCTGTTTTAATACTAACATACTACTTTCTGTAAAGCGTTTCTAAGTATAAAGCTTTAACGGTTAATTTTTATCAAAGATAGAAAATACAATGTCAAAAGTATAGAAACATACTATAAATTAAGAAATTATTGTGAGCATTTATTATTGCGATTTTTTCATTTGGGACTGCAATGCCATTTAAATTTTTGTCGATCTTGAAAAAATCATGTTAAATTCATGTAAACATTTTCAAAATGGGAGTTTAAATTATTGCGATTACAACCATGTCAAATTTTTCGCATTAATAAAAACATCACAATAATTTCTGAATTTACAGTAATTCTTTCTGCAAAAGGTGTATGCTTTCACGGTTAACTTTAAAAGATAGAAAATACAATGTGAAAGGTACAGAATCCATGTATGATACTACCGTCATGACGTAAGATAAAGGGGACTAGTATGAGTATTAAAACAGAAAGGAAATGAAGCGTGTTAACACTACAGAGTCTTTGGTCAGCAGTGAATCTTCACAACACCATTCCTTGTCACCATGCATCATCTCCTGTTAAATAAGAAAAATACAACAGTTACCATCTACTGTATGTCATTCACCTTCCCACAATGCAACAGTTATTATTATTTCTACACTATCTTGATTTACTTTCCCACAATGCATCAGTTATCATACCCTGTCCCTTCCGGTAATTCAATAAAATCTGTCATATTTTTCTTTTTGCTTTTTTAGATAATTGAAATGTATAAAGGAGTATGTTCGATAAGGTCCTAAAATGGCCCCCTTTTTTAGAGTAAATTTCAAATTCAGATCTATCGACCAATATCACGATAAATTACAGCTAATACATTGACTAGCTAGGATAAAAACCATTTTGTTGAAAACTTTACGTTCTGCGTTTCATTATGACGTCACAAGTTGTACTCATATTGATTTTTCACAAAAAAATCAATGAAAATGGGTATATTTCCATAGATAATTGGACAGGAAACATAGAGCGCATGCGTCGACAACAATAATCTTTTAAAATTATGTTTGTAAAGACATTTCACATGTCTAATTTGAATCTTAAGCTTGTTGACGCCTGCGCTCTATCTTTCCTAGTCCTTCGTTTGGTTGAAATCTAGCTAATTTTGTCAAATTTCACCAAAATCCCTTATTTTGACCTTTTTTGGATGTAAAAATCAACGTGTTAGAATTAAACTTTGACAAAAACAGTTCAGTTTAACTTTCTAACATGTCTTTAAGGCAACTTAAAACATTTATTTTCTTGTAACTATGAACTTTATAATTGGGGCCAAATATGGCCCTTACCGAACTTACTCCTTTCCTATTTCTTTAACAAATATTTCATTCTACTTTATACAAAAAAAAACTTTTTAGAAGGTATCTTAACAATTTTGGTCTTAATAAATCAAATTTCTACACCGATTCACAAGAAATTAAAATATCAACTAAAGATAATACAAAAATAAATTTTCCAAACAATTCCAACTCTAGCAATTAACTACACAGAGTAGGCGTTAAATACCAATAACAGTATCACATGCTAACAACCTAAACCCATCTCTTATCACAGGCTAGTACACCAGCTAAAACATGCGAAGCATGCCAAATTAATACCTTGAAAAGCATGCCATTAAAATTTTCACCTAGTTTTATAACTATGATGCTGAAATGCATATGTATCAAATAGAATTGAACAACTATAAATGGTTAAGATTAAATGTAATCAAGTTTCTTCAATATTTAAAAAAAAGTATAATTTAATTATTTTTTACATCTGGTATCTAATGTGATTTGTCAGTTAGGAAAACCAGTCTAGCCAATTTCCATAACCAAGTTTCATATTATTTAAAAACACTGACAGGCCCATCAATTTTAAGATAATGCACAATCAAAAAAGTTTTGACTTTATAAATTCACTAAATAAGTGAGGTAGAACTATGAGGTTGTGAATTAACAAATAAATAACTAACATTAAAAAGCAAATAATTTGCTAAATTTTGAAAAATCTAACAGATAAATATTATTTAATAATCAATATTTGATTTCATTTTAACAATAATACTAATAAATTATACACAGCCATATTCATACCAAACAGAGTTAGCTTTTGGGTCTTTTGGTGGTTCTTCATTTACCGGTACTTGGCGAGGAGGCGTGTCTTTCCGTAATGTGGGTGTGGATGAACGATAGGTATCTGTCTGAGGTAATTGACGCCCACCAGAACGATTGGCTCCTGGTTCTCTTAGCAAACTAACACGTCCAGTTGTTAAGGGTGGTTCTCTACTTCGTCTTGGTGGCGGTTTGGGTGGTGTCCCTTTACTAACATTATGCATGTCTTTAGGTCTATTGTTCATATTATCCTGATTTTGAAGGGCTTCAAACATGTTAGGAGGCACAGACTTTGGACGTTCAATACGCTGCACACGAGCATAATGATTTTCAGGACGGTTTTCATTTTGTTTATTGTCATCAATACTGAAATAAATATTGTTTTGTTGTGATTCATGAAATGTTTGTGGTCGATTTAATGACTGACCTCTTAATAATTGTCCACTTGGAGGTAATTGTCCATTTGTTTGTGGAGATGAATTGTGATGTGATGCGGCAGAGGGTGGTCTCCCTGGTTGAACACCTGGTGAAAATGTCTGATTGCTACGTACAGGTGACCCTGATCTATACCGAGACGTAGGACCAGACCTAATAGACTGGTCATACTGAACTGAACTGTCCTGATTATTACTATAAAGACTAGATGAATTTGAAGAGTTATGCGACTGTGACTGTGAAAATCCCGCCAAACGGTCTAGTCGATCTGAAGGTGTGTCATTTGGTGTAGGTGGTAACTCACGATTCTGCGGAGATTTATACGGAGATGGTGATGGATATACATACTGTAATGTTCTTGACGCAGTAGAGGGGGTCGATCCCAATGAATGTTTTCTGAAGTCTGGTTTAACAAGGGGAGAATACCCTGCTTCTTCAAACTTTCTGATATTGTTATTTATATTATTGTAAGCAGGAGTGGATGTCTCGGGATGATCACGTTTAGATTGAGGAGGAGTCGACTGATCCAAACTATCAGGTCTACTCTCATACCCACTTCCACTGCTCCCTGCAGATATACGGGACATTCTTGATAGATTTAATTCTATCTGAGATTGTGATACAACATCGGGTATAGAAATCCTATTATCTGATGGTGGATTAGGTGCTTGTCTTCTTCGTCGATTGACGCTATTTTCTGAAGAATTTTCACTACTTTTAGATTCCAAATCCTCCCGATTTTCAGACTTATTACCCTGAAATATTCATAAAAATATTGATATTGCATAACATACAAACCATTAAAAAAACCCAACTTAAAACAATTTTTCAAACCTGTAATGATCTGTTTATTAACTACCTTATTCTGAATACCAATTTCATTGCTGATAATAAACTTTTAATACATTTTTGTTTGCAAATCTGGATATATAGATAAATACTAATGCAACAACTTGTATTTCTTACACTCATATTCTTGTTAATGGCTTAACATTGAACTCTGTAGGTCTGAATTTATCAACAGAATTTGAGTGTTTATTTCTGATTTTTGGGTTTGATTCAACACTTTTTATAACAGACACCAGTAATTTGAAGTTTGCTCATTACTGCAGCCCATAAAGTGACCACAGATATATATATCTATTCAAGCTTAAAACAGCTATGCACCATTGTGTTTCTGTAACTTACCATTTTCTACATAAGTAAATGCCTGTACCAAGTTAGGAATATGACAGTTGTTATTCATTAAGTTGATGTGTTTGAACTTTTGATTTTGCCATTTGATAAGAGGCTTTTTAGTTTTGAATTTTCAGTATTTTTTAAATTTTACTCTTTATCCCACATCTGCCTTTTTTTGAAAGGAATACGTTTTTATAATAGACTATTATGAAACAAAAGAACAAGGAGTTCAGTACTGTGTGATTTTACTTTTTACCCAATATCTGCTTTTTTTTTTTTAAAGGAATATGTTTTTTTATGAAACAAAAGAACAATGTAAAAGTTTGTTTGTACATACCCGACTGTGATTGGATGTTTTACTGCTCTCTGAAAGGAACTGTTCTAGTGTTAACATTTCATTGTTGTTCTCACTCCTGTTACCAAACCCTCCATCATCATCTTCATCATCACCAAGGTTGGCGGGACGACCCAATCCTGTAAAAACATTTTATTTTGTTTAATTTTCTGCCTGTATTGAATTTAAATTCAAAGGATTTATAGAAACAGCTTTTCTTTTCTTCTGCTATTTTTTGCTCTTTGGTGGTCGTTTTTTGTTGTTGTTGGTTTTTTTACAAACTCCCCATTTATATTCTCAATTTATTTCTCTTAGGAAATAAGAGAACACACTCACTTTTCTTTATATCTTATGAGTCATCATACAAGTGGTAGATTTGGTCCTTGAAAGTCTGCTTGACAATAAAAATCAAAGAATAAGATAGTTTTTTTCCAATACT
Organism: Mytilus edulis; assembly: GCA_019925275.1. Lineage (NCBI taxonomy): Eukaryota > Metazoa > Mollusca > Bivalvia > Mytilida > Mytilidae > Mytilus > Mytilus edulis. The sequence continues at coordinate 77,904,838 of CM034350.1, read as the reverse complement.
TTCTTAAGTTATAGTGTCTCAGAACATTTTGAATGATCTTGGCAGTAACCATGGTTAAGGAACAATAGAATTAAAAGTATCCTGCAGAAATTCAAAATTGATATTTTTATTGAGCAAACATTAATAAATCTTATAATTTACACAAAATAAAACATGAAGCATTTGAAATGCTTAGTATCTGGTCTTGTATAAAGGATTTAACAGAATAATTTAACTTTTTAGAAGCAAAATAGACATTGTGGTCCAAATTAATCAAATAAAATAGTCATCAATATTTGTAATTTTCCAAAAAATAAGTTTACTACTCTGACTCAGGTTGTTACATGTACTTGATTTGGATACACTGTTGAATAACGACATCTATATATATATATTTCTATCAATATCATACCTAGCTTTTGTATGACACCTCTTGCAAACCAAATAAAAACATTTAAATCTAAACTATGATAGTAATCAATTTTAAAGTTTCACACATTTTCAGATTACATCTCCCCTTCATTTTTCACACACTCATTTACACTAATTTTAACTCACTCCAATTTCTTTTAAAGAAAACCAAATAATGTAAACAATATTTTGTTAGTGAATTTTCCCACCACATTTACAAGACCTATATGAAGCACACACACTAACAAGTACATGTAAATATACCTACATATATACCATCACCATACAAAATATATTCCTTTGTTTGGAAGTATCAATATATATAAACGTTACATTACATCTTGTGGTTTTATAATACCTATGGTGCTACAACTCAATAATTATACAGAAAAAAAATCCTTCTATGCTAATGATAAAATTAAATCATCAAACATATTAGATAAAACAAACAAACTAAAGTTTACCTGGCAACAAACTAGGAGAGCCAGCTGCAAGAAGGTCTTCTGTAGATTTTGAGCCTAAAGGAAGTGAGTACATGTAATGTTAAAGTGGTGCTCCATAAGGAAGGAGGAAGGAAAATTAATAACATCTTTTCTGGAAGTCTTAATTTTGTTTTCAATTTACAAAATTAACATATTGAATGTTAGTTAGAAAAATACTTTTCAATTTTTTCTCTCTCTAAGTTAAGAATTTAAAACTTCCACATACATGTACTATTTACAGAATCTAAAAGAAACTAGGTTTTAACATGAAAGGCACAGAACTGAACAAGACAAAACATTAAAAATATAACCTAAAAGTATCTTTGACAGAATTTTACAGATATATGATTGTTATACTAAGCAGTTTAACACATGTACATAAGAGAATAAGACTCAATACTGTAAATTTAGAATCATTTTGCTATGTTTTTAGTCAGGCAAAAAGCTTTAAAAAAAATGCATTTCAAATTTGATAGTTTTATTTCTTGTCAGTATTTCCTGAAAGATTAATTTTGCATTTTTTGTCAATTGTTCGTCATTCACAACGATAAATTCTTGAATTTTTTTTCTGAAATTACAGTATTTATCAGAAGTTACGTATAGATGAAAGCAAAGAGAGTAACATATGTAAAACAAAAAGTCAAATAGTTTTCTATTAGTCATAAATTATGTACATTTATAATTAGAAAGCTAGCATAAAATGTAAATTAAGCGAAAAGAAACACAGAAATTAATAACAAATTAGGGGAGCTAATTCCTCCTGACATTGTAATAAGAATAGATATAAAAATAAAATTTCAGATGATAAATGAATGAAATTGTCTAAGAAAATAGAAAGAAATCAGAATGTAAATGAAAATTGATTGAAGATGAAGACAACAGATGTACAACATGTCCTATTACCTCTCAATGAGTTATCATAATCACCACTACCACCACTGAGCATGTGCAATGCAGTTGTTGATTTTGCAAAGGTTTTATGTGTGGCAAAGCTCGATGTATCTAATAAGTTGTCTGCACTATTACTCCTCTTCCTCAAGTCTACACAAAAATAATGTTCAAATATGTTTTATAGACTTCAAAACTTCTTGGTATTATCAAATAAAAGATATGGAAGTACTTTATGCATGTTAACTGGTGATAGACACATGCTATAGTTGTGGACAACAAATGTAAAAGAGATGATAGACTGATACAAAAAGAAATATATGAACAGACTGCATACAGTATAAATATAGGTATCAACTCCAGGGCTGATAGAATATTTGTTACACAACATGCATCAATAAACATGTTAAAAGAAAAGTGATCATGCTTATAGAAAATTTTCTCATGCACTTGTCAGAAAATGATAATTTTCAAAATTCAATTATGTCCTTTTACAGCAAATGAAATGTAATCTGTGATGATGAGTTGTGGAGAATACCAACAACAAATATGAATGGGTAATGTTTACATATGGAAGTCACCTTAACACTCTTCAAAATATAAAATCAAAACTACTAAATTCATGAAAGAGGCAGTTATGTCCCCTTAACAAGGGCTGAGGGGTACTTGACATCCATTTAGATTATTATTAAAAAGTTAAATCCTCTTAACAGAATGGTACACATTGATCATTTATTGGTTATACCATGGCCAGCTGATGGTGTTTTATTCAAGAACCCAAGATTAATGCAATTCCTACCTCTGGCAGACTAGAAAATATTTTTTTCAAGTGAACACTTTAAATGATGGTTCTGTATAGAAACAGGAATTTCATGTGTAAATAACTCTATCTACTTGTGCATATAAACCAGAAACGTTGATGGAACCCCAAACTGCCATAAAAATCCAATGCAACACCTTAAAACTTTTGTGAAAAACATGTGCATATCCTAGTCCCATTCCACACATCATACTTGTACTGTCTGACTCAGTTGAATCTTTCATAGTATGGCCAATACCATGATCTCTCAATTCATCAATTGTAGGTCTAAATACAGAACTAGATGAATCACTCCCTCCTGACCCTGAAGATCCTTGGTTAATTGATTGATTATCTGAATGTTCTGTCTCTTGTGTCTTTATATCTTCTTTCAGAGTCGTTGGATTTTCTGATTTAGCAACAAGCTTAGGTGTTGATGTGTATGGACCTCTAGGTAGCAGTACTGGTGTCATTCTACCAGATCTTCTAAATTCACCCCTTTGCAAAGTATTCCTAGAACATTGGATTTCCAATAGACCTCCTAATGTCTTATTAACCCTTGGTGTAGTATTCCTGGAACCTTGATAGTCTACTGAACCTCCTGAGGTTTTGTCAACCCTTGGTGTACTGTTACAAGAACTAGATGAGTCAATATAGGGTGTCGACATGTATGGTCCCCTGGGTTCCAATTTTAGCGTTGTATTTGACTTTGCCACTGCTGCCACATCAGGATTATAGGGTTCTGTTCCTAATTTGTCTTTCTTAAGATGAGGTCCATTCTCCAAATTAAATGTCTCACTAGATATTTCTTAATATACCAGAAATTTAAATACCATATTTAACAATGTATCACTAACATGCCAAGATTATACCAACCACCAACATTCATCTAAATTGGTACACTAATGTTGACCACCTATTCTTCAAAACATAGAGTCACAAAAAATAATTTAAGATTCTCATTCCATACCCTCAAATCTGCCCATTGCTTTTTATGGTGTAGAATTTTTGAAACATCATTTTCAATATTTCTTAAAAATTCAAACTAATTTGGTGAATTTCAGAATATAAACACACAAAAAATCTCTATAACTGAGTGTCATTCCATATTTTTGTGGAAGGGAAAGAATCTAAAAATTATTTTATGTCGCCTTGCCATTACTTTTATGCTTAACCTTATTCCCGCCTATCATTTAGCTAAGATCTAATTGTCCCCCTTTTCTTACCAAGCCCTATGTATGTATACACATCTTCATCTTTCACTGAATAAATTAAAAGGGCAAATAAAAATTAACTCAGGAAGAAAAAATAAAGAATTCAAAAGGATTATAAAAATGTGTTCATGCAATGGTTGTCTTAATGCAGACATGCACATATTTTTTAATTTTAGAGTTTTATGGGGAAAATCATGCTTTACAAAACAAGCAGGTGAATATGTTAGTATTTTAACAATATTGATAAATGAGTGTCCATATTTGTACAAACGCAAACTTAAACCAGAAACACTCAAACCTGATTTACATTAAAAAAAACTAGAGGCTCTAAAGAGCCTGTGTCGCTCACCTTGGTCTATGTGAATATTAAACAAAGGAAGCAGATTGAAAATTGACTAGAAAGGCCAATAACTCCTACAGGGGTCAATTGACCATTTCGTTCATGTTGACTTATTTGTAGATCTTACTTTGCTGAACATTATTGCTGTTTACAGTTTACCTATATCTATAATAATATTCAATATAATAACCAAAAACAGCAAAATTTCCTTAAAATTACCAATTCAGGGGCCGCAACCCCAAAACAGGTTGTCCAATTCATCTGAAAATTTCAGGGCAGATAGATCTTCACCTGATTAACAATATTACCCCATGTCAGATTTGCTCTAAATGCTTTGGTTTTTGAGTTATAAGCCAAAAACTGCATTTTACCCCTATGTTCTATTTATAGCCATGGCGGCCATCTTGGTTAGTTGGCGGGGTCACCGGACACAATTTTTAAACTAGATACCCCAATGATGATTGTGGCCAAGTTTTAAATAATTTGGCCCAGCAGTTTCAGAGGAGAAGATTTTTCTAAAAGATTACTAAGATTTACGAAAAATGGTTAAAAATTGACTATAAAGGGCAATAACTCCTAAAGTGGTCAACTGATCATTTTGGTCATGTTAACTTATTTGTAGATCTTACTTTGCTGAACATTATTGCTGTTTACAGTTTACCTATATCTAAAATAATATTCAATATAATAACCAAAAACAGCAAAATTTCCTTAAAATTACCAATTCAGGGGCCGCAACCCCAAAACAGGTTGTCCAATTCATCTGAAAATTTCAGGGCAGATAGATCTTTAACTGATTAACAATATTACCCCATGTCAGATTTGCTCTAAATGCTTTGGTTTTTGAGTTATAAGCCAAAAACTGCATTTTACCCCTATGTTCTATTTATAGCCATGGCGGCCATCTTGGTTAGTTGGCGGGGTCACCGGACACAATTTTTAAACTAGATACCCCAATGATGATTGTGGCCAAGTTTCAAATAATTTGGCCCAGCAGTTTCAGAGGAGAAGATTTTTCTAAAAGATTACTAAGATTTACAAAACATGGTTAAAAATTGACTATAAAGGGCAATAACTCCTAAAGTGGTCAACTGATCATTTTGGTCATGTTGACTTATTTGTAGATCTTACTTTGCTGAACATTATTGCTGTTTACAGTTTACCTATATCTAAAATAATATTCAATATAATAACCAAAAACAGCAAAATTTCCTTAAAATTACCAATTCAGGGGCTGCAACCCCAAAACAGGTTGTCCAATTCATCTGAAAATTTCAGGGCAGATAGATCTTCACCTGATTAACAATATTACCCATGTCAGATTTGCTCTAAATGCTTTGGTTTTTGAGTTATAAGCCAAAAACTGTATTTTACCCCTATGTTCTATTTATAGCCATGGCGGCCATCTTGGTTAGTTGGCGGGGTCACCGGACACAATTTTTAAACTAAATACCCCAATGATGATTGTGGCCAAGTTTGGTTAAATTTGGCCTAGTAGTTTCAGAGAAGAAGATTTTTGTAAAAGTTAACGCCGGACGCAGGACGACGACGACGCCGGACGCCGGACGCCAAGTGATGAGAAAAGCTCACTTGGCCCTTTGGGCCAGGTGAGCTAATAAAAAGTATTTTTTTCGACTTTGTAATAAAATAATAGCTATATTTGACAGTGGTGTAATAATAATTGCTGATACAATACACTGGCTGAACCTCAATTAATTTTTAAGGGTAGCTACTTCAAAATTGATTTTACTGAAATTATACATCTGACCCAAAAAATAAATACAAGGTTGAAGTGTTTCTTATGAAGCATATTTCATTAAATACTTTGTTGCTAGTTATTTATGGTAAAAGTAAAATGCCGCATAGCATAGATTATATTGTAGATTATATTACAGAGTAATGTCAGGTTATACATATATTTTTAAAAGCATTATAACATTTATATACATAGAAAAAATATTTGCATCATAAGAATATATTATTTGTATATATTTCTTCACAAAAAAGGATGTGTAGCTTATTTATTAAACAGGAAATTATTGATAGCATTTAACTAAGATTGATAAAAGTAAGGTTATTCAACAATAAACAAACTTATCAAAAGTGAGGAATTTTATTCAGATTGTTATAAAAGCTTTCAAATAAAAAAAATCTTGAAACCTGTTAGAAGAGCTCATTATAAAATCAAGGAGATGTGGTATGATTGCTTTTCTCAATTCCAAATTTATGTAGGTATATATAATCAAGTCTAAGTTTCTTTCAGAAAAAATGGAAAATATATATAGTATGTCTTTAAGTTTCAAAGATTCCTTGAAATGTAGTGTCTGCTATGACAGATTTAAGTTTACAAAATCCACATCAGAGAATGAATGAAAAGTTTCAAAGATCTATCTTTGTTGGAAGTCTGTTTATAGACAGAAAGATACTATGTCTATGAAATTCCACGTATTTGTAGATATATATATATTTTTATAGAGAGATTTTGTTTTTAATGCATTCCTATTTTAATAAATGAAAAGCTTGCATAATTTAAAGCTCTTTTTATACTGATGCATAATGGGAAGCTTACAACTGTTACTGTGCAAAACTTGTATAAATGACTATGGTTTGGATCAAAAATACAAACTACATTCTCTTTAAAATCTCAACTTCTCCATCAAGTTAATTTGGTTGTTCTTTGTAGTGAACCAGATCCTTTACAATAAATTGGTTATCTCTAAAATTTAGCTGAATGAAATTTTTATCCTCTGTCTTTCTATCCTAATCTGTATTTCTGACCCAAATCATAATATCCAAGTGGACCATCACTTACCTGATTTTTTAGCCGAGTCCCCATTTTCCGTAATTTCATTAGATCCATGTGAGGTATTGTCTGCACTCAGATCGGTCAGGTTGTTTCTACTTTTACTTCTTGTGTTCTGTGAAAGAAAATAGTTCAACCATGTATTAAACAGGTAATCACCATTTAAACATAATTTCAATGAATAGAAATAACACAACAAAAGCAAGTAATAACAAGTGTATGTATACAATGAAACATGAAAATTTTAATTTTACTGAAAAATTAGTATAGTTCTGGGTATAAATTTCTTGTCCCAAAATAATAATATAATCACATACCTTCGACACAAATATCTTAGCTGCTTTCCTGGCAATTCTGGCTCCCAAACCTTTATTTCTGTAAAAGTAATAGAAGATATAAATCACTTGATTCAAAAAAAATTTGAAGTGTTATCCTGAATGTGTTTATGTATATAGTTTGTAAAATCTGGACAATTCATTTCTTATAATCCTGAAATTGAAAAATCTTCAAGTAAAGGTGACAGGTCTTTAAAATACTTTGCCTGAAAGTCAAATAGTATTCTATTTTACACTTTAGAAACTGCTGAATTCTGACTTGAATAAAAGTTATTTTGTAAATATTATAAATACTAAATATATGCATGTTTGCAGTCTCATTAAAATTACAAGTGAAATTCCTTTGCTCACACCATATATCTCATTCAACATGTAGAATATAACATCTTTTAAAATCAATGATTTTTTTTTACATTCACTGAAAATAGTTTGAAGCCATTATTGAATAAGACTAATCAGAGATCAAAGTGAGCAATAGGGTTGGTCATCCCCCAAATATGTTTCACCATGCAACATTTTGTATGTGTCTTTCTCCCGAAGTCAGATGATTGTCATTCGATGGTTGTTTCTGTATATTTTATCAGTTATTCTTGTTTTGTTTTGTTCATAAATCAGTCTGTTAGTCTTTTTGTTCAAACTATTTATATTTGTCTTTACATAGCTAAGCAGTATCAGTTTGCTAATTGCTGAAGGTGTTGACCTATATTTGTTAACTTTTTTGTCGTAATGTCTCTGGAAAATTGTCTCATTGAAAATCATACCACATCTTATTTTATCATATAAAAACATTTCAATTTACAACTGTTAGAATTTGATCAATTGAACAAATTAACATACTTTTTCTGTGTTTCTTGTCTCTTGTATGCTTCCATTATTTTCTCTTCTAATCTTTCTTTCTGCCTTCTGAGATCACTCAGTCTTTCCCTAAAATAAAACAAAAGTTTGAAAACAATATATAGCTTGATTACACCAAGAGATATCTTTCAATTTTTTTTTAAAGAATCTGAAGACTTCTTTAAAGATTTTACAGTTTTCCAAGAATGTTAAATAATGTTTGATTTTAAACTTATTTTAAACTCATTTCAACATGTTTTATATGACATTGCCAAACACATTTATACTTATTGTCAGATGTACAATTCATCCCATGACTAAAACACTACCATTCTTTAAAGTAATCGAATATCTGTACCCTTATTTTCGACATTTTGACCCCATTAATTCTATTTGTTTTGTTCAGACATTATTGTCAATATTATGGAATTTAATGTGACTGTCATACGAGTCAGAGGTTTAACTAGCTATAAAACTAGGTTTAATCTGTATTCAGGAATTTGACAGTTGTTTCCATGTGTTTAAGCTTTTGATTTTGCCATTTGATAAATGACTTTTTGTTTTGAATTTTTCATGGAGTAAGTCACTTTTGTTATTTCACCTTTATGTAATATAATGATAATCCTTTCTGCCAACTTTGCATAGAATTTTTGGTTTTTGCTGAATTTTTAAAATACAAGCTAGTTCACTTACAAGTAAGACTTCTGTTCCTCAGCAATGGTGTCTTTACTGTTCAGTATTTGTGTTAATAAGTCAGAGTTTGTATTGAGCAGCGCCTGAACCTGCATCAATAGGTTTTTATTATCATCTTCCATTTTCTGGTTAGCTTGGTACAATGACTGCAAGTAAATAGTATATTATAAGAAGAATATAAACAACAATTGAACACTGAAAAAACATATCAGGATCTGTGGTTATGATGTGTGCAAAGATAATGTCATGTAAGCACTTGCAAAGCAAGTATGACAACCTCCTAGACAAATTCTAGATTCAAATTCCAAAACACCTTTTTTTTTTTGCACCTAATGTGGATTAAGATTTGTCTACCTTTCCAAGGCACCTGAAATAATCCCTGAATTTTTTGTTTGGCTTTGTATTGCTCAGATTTAGTTATCTATACTGTGTGTTGTGTGCAGATGTTCAACTTTCAAATGCTTTACATACTTTGCAATTTTTAATTCGAAGTTTAAAATAAAGATTTCTTTCTAAATTGAAACTTTCACTAATTTAAACAATCTGTAAAATAAAATAACAGGGAAATAACAAACTTACATCATACTTATTACCCAGATTACTCAGTTCTAATTCCATCTCATGCAACTGATTTTTATAATCATCACAATTACCACGTAAACTATTATAGTCTGTTTTTAACTGTTTATGTTCCTTAGATAAATCTAAATAATCCTTTCTTATTTTTTCATGTTGATTATACACAATTTCATGTTTTTCTCTCATGTGATTATATTCCATTTTTAAACTTTCAAATGACTGTAAATCTGCATTTATTTTTTCCTTTTCCTGTACTGACATTCCGTATGAGTTGCCATTTCTCTCCTGTATTCGTATTGTCAATTCACGATTTTCATTTTTCAATGATTTATGTAAAGATTTCAGTGAACCATGTTGTGATATCAAGGCTTCATGTTCACTAGACAATTGTTCATGTAATCTCTGCAAATCTTCATGATCACCAACAAGCTGTTCATGTGTCGTCTGCAACTCTTCATGTGTTTGAATCAAATGTTGGTGTTCTGACTCCACACGATTTAATTGATTCTGAAGAATCTGACATTGACCTTGAAGTGAGGAACACTGAGCTTGTAAAGTAGAATATTCTACTTGTAACTTGGCAATTTGTGACTGAAATGAGGAGTTGTGATCCTGGAGTGAGACTGTCTGTGACTGTAAATGAGAATTATGTCTGTCAAGTTTCTGAATCTGCTGATTCAGTGAATCTGTATGTGACTTCATGTTTTTATTCTCTGTCATTAATGTGGCATTCTGAAACAAGAAATATATAAATCCTTTAATTTTATTCATATTACTGTAATATTGTTCTAATATATAATTTTTATTGACAGTTTTTGGTGGGGTTTGGGTTGCTTTGTCTTTAGTTTTCTATATTGTGCTTTATGTACTATTGTTTTTTGTATATTGTTTGCCTGTTGATCTTTTTTCTTTTTTAGCCATGGTATTGTCAGTTTATTTTTTTATTTTTGAGTTTGAATGTCTTTCGCTTCTCTTTTAATTTTTTTTTTGTTATTTTGTAAATAAAACAATCAATTTCCTTGTGTATTTAACTGAAAGAAAGAGTAAAACTACTATTATAACTTTCAATATTTATTTTATTACTGTCGGAAACTAAATGGTAAATTATAATGCAATCAGAGGAAATCATTATTTAATATAAAAGAACTTTCAAACACATGAAAGTGCATGCACAATTTTCTGTTTTTATTGTAACTTCCTACTTTTTATTCTCCATAAAATTTTCCCTTTCATTTTCCCTGAATAATATCGACTGCAAAAATTAGATTGAATATTATCAATTTGGAAAAATAATTCACATTTAAAAAATATTCCTAGTGATTTCCTGGAAAATACTGTACTATGCATACGTTGGAAATTGCAGAATAGCAATGGGAGAACTATTTTAAATGTTAGTTATAAACTTGAAAAAATGTATTGCACTCTGGAAATTATTTTTGAAAATGCCTGTACCAAGTCAGGAATATGACAGTTGTCTTCCAGTTATCTATTGGTTGATATAGTCCAATTTTTAGTTTTGTTCATGGACTTCCCCTTTTTGAATTTAGGCTGGAATGGATTTTTTTTGTTATAGCAGCTGTAGGGTGAGAAACAAAAATACCAACCGTTCTTTCTAAATTAACTAAATGATCTTTAAGGTCTAATATATCCTTGGTTGGATTATTTTGTGATACATGTGTATTCCTCAGTGCACCTAATGGTCCATGGAAGTTTACTTTGGTCCCATGCCTGGAAAAGAGAAATACACTTATATAAAACATTAAATAATGCATTAAGTTATAGAAATTGTGATATGAATTATTAGACAAAAAAAAAACCAAAAAACGTTTGTTATATCCCTGACTATATACAAATCTGCATGAGGATAAATTAATCTGTTAAATTTACTTAGGCATGCTTATGTTCACAAAATCCCCATCTAAGAATTTGTGTTGGCAAAGTATAGCATATTCATGAAGGGCTTCATTAAAGGTTGGAATATTCAGTTTTAACAATGACAAAGTAGGCAGTTACTCTCCCACGTAAAGTGTCAATAAATTTGTTTATGTAAAATACCAGTAGAAAAACTGCTGCCATTTTCATAATTCTGCAGGCACTGTTTAAGCGTATCTATCTTTGCAGTATATAAATCCTATGTTAATTTATCTTCAAAGAAGTTTTAGCAGAATACTTAGTCAGAACAATGCCCCAAAAACTTTACAACATTTACCTCTCACTTCCAACCGATTCTTCCTCATATCTTTGCTTCAAGGATTCACACTCTCTCTTCAGAATTCTAAGTTCTTCCTGCAGTCTGACATTTCTGTTTTTTGATTCATCCAGCCTAAAAGAAAAGTAAACGAAAGTGTCATTAAAAATTGATTTTGGTCAAATGTATAAGTTTGTACTTGAAATAAACTTCATGTACAAGTATGTTCTAAATATGTTGATTTTTTTTTTTAAATAACAGTTATCTAGCAAATTTGGTGCATTTGCAATTATTATTATTATTATCATTTCCTTTTGGCCTTTTTAATTTTTTGGATTCAAGCGTCACTGATGAGTCTTTGTAGACGAAACTTGTGTCTGGCGTATATACTAAATTTAGTCCTGGTATCTATGATGAGTTCATTTGCTGATTTATTAAACCAAAATATTTAAAATCATTTAAACAATTTAAAACATGTAATTGATAATTTTCCTCGTTTGGGTGTTCATGCAATTTTCAGTTTTTCTCTTGGTTTTCAATTTTCAAAATGGATAAATTAACATTGAACATTGAATTTTTAGATCTGACACTGTCTGCATCTGAATATCAATGTCTCATTATTGAAATCCTTAACACACTCAATATGTTACAAGAAGCATATTAAACATTTCTGCAACCTTTCACAGGTAACTTTTAAGTGCAATCCTATGAAGTTAGGTGCACATGTCAAAGGGAAAAGGTATCAATTGTTCAGGGTGTTTTCATGTACAGACTATTCATGAGGTCATATAAATAAATCTAAATTGATGCTCCTAGAGCAAGAGTTGATATAAGCAATCTTTTAGCACAAAAAGCCTGGCTTTCTTTAACACATGTTTAAGGGTTAATGTCCTAAAATAGAGAATCAAAACAATTTTTCCTGTATCAAAATGTGCTGACCAAAAGATAATTTCTCAGTTGTTTACTGTACAGCTGTGCAACTAATTCTACATTTTACGCCAGTTTAAGTGCTTAATGGATTGATACTCTTGAACACTTATATAATCTTCTTTACGCTCATAACAATCCAAATCTAAATACACATACACTCCATCAAAAGTGTCAACAAAGAATAATAAGCTTATAAATTAGTTTTGCTTGTTGAGCATTTTATCAAAATTAGACTCAAAACAATTTAAGGGTCAAAGTTGCAGACTTTTGAAAAAAAAAATCCAAAAATTGAGCCATAGAAATAAGGTTCAGGCCATCTATTATCTGGAGGGTTGAAAAAACTAAAGGTTTTAAATGTTGAACATGTTTCAATGATAAAATTTACAGAAAATACAGCATCTATATTGAATAACTACTTTTATAAATGATATGTAATAAAAAAAAAAAAACCACTCTAATCTGAAATTCCGCATCTGCAAGGTCTTCACAATAATCACTATTATAGAAATGTACTTTTAATGCCCATAATGGCATTGCTCTTTTATAAGGACTTTTAATAGCTTTTAAAGATATAACAATGTATCTAAAATGATGATTTGTGTAACTTGATCAATTTTATGCAGAAAATAACTTCTAGGCCACAAATAGTCTTAAGTAATATTATCATTTTACTATTGAAAAGTTGCTATTTTCCCAGGAAAACTATTTCAAACTGCAAATTCATTCATGCAGACCATTAAACATAAAATAAAATATTCCTTTTGCTAAAATACCCACTGTTTCATTTCTCATATCCATTTTTCATTCTAATAAACTTACAACAAAGCATAAAATTTGTCAAAGAAATTTGACACTTCATGTCAAGCAAAAGTTACATTTAACAAAAAAATATATAAACCTAATGATTCTGCCGAGTAAACTTAATCATCGATTAAAAGATCAAATAAGAGGGATTGATTTCTCTTGTGTTTGTTATGTGAAATAGACCAACAGATAAAATGGACCACATATGTTGCTATTTAATTCTTATCAATAGATTATTGTAATAAATTGGGTATCAAGGTGACAAATGTCATGAATTATTTCCTGTCAACACAAAACCCTCAAGGATTGGTGGTACAGTTATTACCTGGATATCCGCTGACTTCTGAGGACAAGATCTTAAAATAACCCTGTTTACCGTACAAAGTAAACTTCCCGTATTTACATAACTACACCCACTCAACATTAAATTAACCCCATCAAAATATAGTTTGGGTTGTTTTCATAGGGTTTAAATCCAAAACTTTCTACTTTTTTCTGGTTAATGTGCTATGAATAGCACTACCTTTTAAAAGGAAAATAACAGTTTTGCAATTATCAATAATTTTTTTTGATTACTGAATTGAGGAAATAAACTTAAGGTTGTTTATATAAAGGAAAGAGACCTAAGAAAGTAAACGCATTTATGGTTGTCATGATTATTATTTTTTCATAATTATGAAACATTAAAGAATTACAGGTTTCTAAATTTCTCGTTTAAAAGTATCTTTAGTAGAATGAAAATATAGGGTCATTGAATAATATCTAGAACTTTCACTATCACTAAAATAATGGCACAGCATATCTATAAAAAATCTGCATTTTATACAATTTTTTTTTTGCATGAAAAAAAAAAAGCATTGAAGACCCACTGTGCATTAAATTAACCCAACATCCTTTTATAGATTTTCCTATTATTCTTATGTAAAATTAATTTTGCCACCATGCTCTAAATCTAAATAACACCACTCTTCAAGTGATTCCAGCCGTCCTTGAAACAATTTCTATGGAAAACACAGTACATGTGTCGCAGTCATGAATAATTCAGCGTTCTGTAGCCTGTATTAGAGAAACCTTCACCCATATCAATAGTTTAAGTGCAATGTGTCTTTTTGCAAAATGATCAAATCTGGATTGAAAAAGGCTGAAGTGACCTACATCTATGCAGGTACAAAACACTTCCCCCCTATGAGATGCCAATGCACTTAAGACTATCATATACTGGCAGGCATGAGAATCCTTTCAAGTTATCACATGAAAAATCAGCAAAGATAAGTAGCAAAGTGAGTTTGTGCCTACCTGCTCTGTAAAGACAAAATCTTGTCCTCTTTAATTTCCATGTTTTTCACTAATGCTTCTTCCATCATGTTCTCTAAGGCTTTGTACCGACTGAAAATAAATAAAACAATTATAAGAGAAATTGTGTTAGTATTCAAACATCAAAGTCAAGAACCAAGCTGTCTCTTACTTGTAAGTTGTTTCCTGCAGACTTTGTACCAAATATGGAAAATCAAGTTTAAAATTGATAGGAAAACAATAATTGATAAAATAGTTTCTTCATGAAGACAATATACAATACCAACACAATAAATAATGCATTATTATTTTCAAATGATGAAAAAGGATGGCCATGTTACATATCAAATCCATTTTAGGATATTTTGATAAAAAAGATAAATAAAAGCTTTTTGAAAAAGGTATTTCCTTATAATTAATGCTAATCATAAGACAAATAATGTTTTTTAATACTTATTTATTATATTTTGTTTTTGGAAGAAGGGGTAGGGGTATGACTAAAAAGTTGGCTTGAATAGAGTAATATTTCGTAAGTGGTATTCTTGTGCAGAATTAATGGACGAAACACTATTTTTGCTATGGGATTTAGTGGTTTCCAAAATAAGAATGAGAATTCCAAAAAACATAAAATAAAGTTAGTATGGCCATAGATGGTATGGTTTATGTGACATATCCTATGGCCAAAGATCACTTTAATATCATTGGTTAAATATGACAAAGTAGTCTCAAACATTAAGAGGACATACAAATATTTCTTGTTTACATAATTAATTGCTAAGCAATTCCCCCAGTCATAAAAGCTATATACATATCTATAAGAGTAAACAAAGATTTGGTGTATAACTAAGTCTAAAAGACAGCAATCCAACAGCAAAAAAAAAAATCCATAAGTACTATAAGTGTACATGTATTCTTTTATGAAACTTTTTTATTAGAGCTTTAGAAAATTCTGCATAAAAATTTCTGAGGCAAACTAAAAAGTAAAAACACAAAAATACTGACCTCCTAGGAAAATTCAAAAAGGAAAGACCAAAATCAAAAGGCAAAAATCAAAAGTCCAAACACATCAAACCCATGGATAACAACTGTCATATTCCTGACTTGGATAAAATGTTAGCTTGTTAGTTTGTGCTTAATTCATCCAGCATCATTGCTTTACTGGTACAATTAAATGGTTAAAATCTTATTATTTGATCAACCTAATCACTTACACAATGACAATTTCTTTAAGCATTTCAAAATCAACATCTTCAGGATTAGGTAAAGACCATTCATCATTTGCTTTGTCATCTGACTTTTCAGGCTCAACAGATTTATTTGAACTGTTAATAGATATATTGTCAGTTTCAAGCTCATCGTTCTCTTCATCTATGCTTGAATACTTGTAATCATATTCTTTCAAGTCTAATAAATCTGGGTCATAATAATTTAAGGAATTAGGAATTTCTATATTTTCATAAATATTTGATATATTGCATCCTGAATTCCTTAATGCATGATTATGCTCTGTTATTAGATCTTTAGACTGCCTGCTTCCTGGATTTTCAGAAACATTAGTTTTATTTGTTTCCTTGTTTGCAAAGTTATTACTGGTACCCACACTTCCTGCTTCTATCAGTAAAGGCTCCTCTGAAGTATTGAAATCTGACCTCTCTGTATCTAAGGACTGATTGATTGACACATAAAAACAACATTGTTCATTATCAGTTTTATGAGTTTCCAATTTTTTTACGTTAATCAATTCATTTTTATTTCCATTATTATCCGTAATTCCATCATGGTTTCTATGGATACCCTCTTCAAATGACACATTATCATCACGATCTTCTTCAGGACTCTCAAACAATGTCAACTCTTCTAAAGAAGAATAATCTGAAGGATAAGAGACAAAATTTTCTTGATTACATGGCTTTGAAATTGTCTCCCTTCTAAAACTTGCTTCTGGGTCACTATAAGAATATTTCTGAGGGTTCCTGTAACAATCGTCTAAATTATCACCATTAAATTCCATACTGTTTCTATGATAGTGTACATCATTGTCACTAGAAGAACTCATTTGTGTGCAATATTTTGAATTACCATGATCAACAGCATAGTTCTGAGTATTTATACTATTTCTTCTATAGTCCACACCACAGTCGCTGACAGTACTTGTCCTTGAACAATAGTCACCTTTGCCATGATTGACAACACTGGTGTGAGAGATTATGCTATTTCTTCTGAAGTCCACTTCACCATCACTAGAAGTAATCTTTTGAGAACAGTTACCAGGGTTCCTGTAATCAGTAGACCCATTCTGATATGTAATATACCCCACATTGCCTGGACTAAGGTCTACATCATTTCTACCACAGCCCACATCTTCCTCAATTGAAGAGCTTGTCTGAGTGTAGTATTTCTGTTTCTGATTTTGTGCAAGATCATTTCGTTCAAATTGTTTTTTTCTTCTCTCTTCAGATGAGTCAAGTCTTTTTGAATTTCTATTAAAGATGGTGCTGCTGTCTAAGGAATATCTCTTTTTGAAAATATTCTGATTTTCATCTTGTTTATACTGTCTAAATGGGACATCGGCACACCAAGTTTCAGTATCAGAACTGTAATTATCAAATCCATTCATTGTGTTTTTACTACTGTCGTCTCTTTGGCTACACCATGGGTACTTGTGTACAGAATTCCTTATTCCATTACCAGCAGATACGGAAACATTTTGATTACAAATAATATGTGATGTTTTTTCTGAGTTATCACTATTGCTATCATATTCAACCTTCACCTGGTCTGGTATCTGATAAGTCTGCTGCACATCATGTGTACTTCCATTTGGAACACCTTCAGGGTTATCAGTCTTATCTATCTCTAAACCAGTATCACCTACCATACCATACTTTGATAAAATTTGGTCTAATTCACTCTCTAAGTTAAAGCTTTGCCTTTGTCTTCCAAGATTCTTATCAAACATTACAGGAGTGTGACGAGCAATATCATTTGAAGCAGCAACGCTGTGTCTATAACCACTATATCTTATATCCATTTTAATCTAATTTGCTTATTCAATGTGACAATGTATTCAAATTCCCAGTCAAACACATTCAATCCAATTATAAACTCTAAATTGAAATGCAAATAGTTAACTTTGAAGACAAAACCATGTAGTCCCGAGTACTTTTAAAAAATCTAATAAGTAAGTGACCAGTTTCTGACAGGCAGATGTCCAGCCTTTTAAATTCCAGAATAAAATTCTAAAGTACTCATTTAAATTCCCAAATCAAACACTTAAATCCAATCCATTTCTTATTCATTAGTTGTCAGTATGCTGTAACAACTAAATGAAGCTGTTTTCAATGCTAATCCTTTCACAAAACCTAACCATACAATTCTAAAGTGTTAATAAAAGTTCTATAATATTCATAGAACCATGTCCTATTATTTCATTGATTTTTTCCAGGGAAATTCTCTGTCCAGAATAATTTTCCAACCGATAATTAGGTCCATTAAGTATCCAATTTCATAAATAAACACTAAATGAAAATATCTTTTTACGTGTATGTCACCTCATATATTTTTCAAGATAGATCAATGAATTCCAGGACCGTACAGTTTCTTAACACATAAAACTTGGGTCAATAAATCATAAACCACGACATATCTCATTTCACTGTATAAGGAACAGTTTTTCTAACGGAAACTTTTCTGTGTTATTCCACGTGCTTTTTATTTAAATAACCATAACATTAAAGAAATTAACATCCTGTCCATAAGTAGCGTGGGTGATACTCCCAGCTGTTAAACTATCATAACCTTATTCAAATCAATATCTCCAAAACTAAACGTTGGAACAAATTTTAAAAATCAATTGAATTTCATTCAAACTTTTTTCTGAACTCAGCAGAAAATATTACATAAATTTTTAATCAATGCTCTGACGGAATGGCTTTATAAACTTTTAAAGTTTTTGTGCAACTTTAGATTTTTTTTATTGAAATTCAATAGAATAATGTTTAATATGTATGTAAAGTTAACAAAAAGTTTTCTTAAAACTTCTGGAAGACAAAACATAAAAGCATTAAATTGTTGCCACCCCTGTTGACAAACTTGATGGGAAAAATAAATAAAGCACATAATTAAATATTTAACAATATATAAACTTCAATTACAAACAAATGAGTTTTATCTATGTTATTTGATTATGTGTATCGGTGCATAATAGCTGTTTTTATCCTTCCAAATATTTTACATATATAAGAATGAATCAGATCTTCCTGAGAAAATTTAATACTATTAAATACCTAAATTTTTGTAATGTATCATTATAAATGTAACAAAATGAATGGGGACGAACTCAAATTTATTACCTCCGATATAAAAGATGTTTACAGTAGTTTAAATGCATAATAGAAGAAGATCTTACAGACCATCTAAATTCTATTTTTTTTTAACTACCTCTTATCAAAAAGGTCATGTCAGTTAATCATTAAAGGGTCAGCTACCTAACAACACAAAGTGACTAAAACAAACATCTAGTGGTTACCATATAAATCACAACAAGACAAATAAATTCTATTTTATCTATTTTTGTAAGAATTTTATTAAACGGTAGAAATTGGGATAAGCAAAATTAAAATTTTCAAACTCTAGATACTGTAATAATTATCTATTTTTCAAACTATAAAAAACTTTGAAATGTAGGATAAAGTGCAACTATAAAATTTGGAAAAAAGGCAATCAAATACATGAATTATTTAGAACATCAGAAATTGAGAGACATTTTATATAGGCAGATGCAAAAATAAACTGCAAAACTGAACACATACATGTTCTAGCTCACAACTATATGTGTATGTGGAATGAGTTTCACAAAAATTCAACAGCTTAAACTGGTCGTCTATGAGTTTAAATGTCACTCTGAAATTTTTTGCCCCTCTTTTACAAAATTTTGTATGCATACAAACAATTTAAGTCGTAGATTTTTATGAAAACTCTTTCCTGGCTTGTAGGCTGTTAAAATCAAAATATATCAAATCAGGGTATGCTTGTTTGGAACACCTATAAAATGCACTTGCATTAGGTACAGTAATGTCAGAGGTCTATTCTCTAAAAAAAATTAACAAGAATTTTTCCCCTCTTAAGATTTTAGTCAATATAATAGAAGAAAAGGCTGATCCCTACAACTCTTAGTGAAAATATCATTGTAAAATATGCATATAAATTTTGCAGATGACAGAATTTCTTTATAAACTAACAAGCAATAGTCTTACTCCTTTGAAACATTTGAATCATTTATCCACACGTTAGGTCTATTTCATAAATAAAAAGTAATGCTTTGAAAATAAACAAGAGAAAGTCTGAAACAGGTATGGTATACTGGCCAATGAGACAACTACAAGTCCTAATTGACGTGGATGAAAGATGTTAGCAATGGGAAACTCTTTTTTTAGCCATTTCTTTAAACAGTTTTACTGTTCAGAATATTCATGTGTATCTAATCTAACACTACCATGACTACATTGGATTTGAATTTTCACTTCTTTTTTTCATCATTTTTAAGCAATTAAGCACTTCATAATACCAACTCAGCAGTTTTCAGTTGATATGCACTTTTAAAATATTATAGGTCCCCTACTTTTTTTCTTGAACAATGAAAAGCCCTATCTTTTAAAAAACATACAAAATAATTTCATATGTAAGAAGTTATCCTCCAGTAAGCTTTAAATTATAAAAGCTGTTGCATATATTTATTCATTTTTTATTTTACAGATGATACATATATGTCAGATGGTAGTAGATGTCAAGCTGAGTCACACAGCATCATAAGTTCAGATAAACTCTATAACTGCTACAAAGTATTCTTATACATGCACATCTTTTTATTTGGACAACAGATAATGCTCTGTCTACTGGTTTTAATTCAAATGTCAATTTTTTTTATAATTTTATATCCTACAAAAACTGACCATTTCATTTTGCTTTTATAAATGACACTGTACTGGTGAGATTAGTTATGTGAAGTGTCATGTTTGGTACTTCTAAATGCTTGGGAACACTGCATTAAATGCCTAACGGGAGGGATTGTGCCTGATATTCATATGATGAAGACATAATCAGTTTAATTGAGGTCTGGAGCTGGCATGTCAGTTAACTGCTAGTAGTCTGTTGTTATTTATGTATTATTGTCATTTTATTTATTTTCTTTTGTTACATCTTTTGACATCAGAATCTGACTTTTCTTGAACTGAATTTTAATGTGCGTATTGTTATGCGATTACTTTTCTACATAGACTAGAGGAAAAGGGGAGGGTTGAGATCTCATAAACATGTTTAACAGTCAAACTTTAACCCCACCACAATTTGGCGCCTGTCCCAAGTCAGGAGCTTCTGGCCTTTGTTAGTCTTGTATGATTTTTAATTTTAGTTTCTTGTGTATAATTTGGAGTTTAGTATGACGTCCATTATCACTGTACTAGTATACATATTTTTAAGGGGCCAGTTGAAGGACACCTACGGGTGCAGGAATTCTCGCTTCATTGAAGACCCATTGGTGGCCTTCAGCTGTTGTCTGCTGTATGGTCGGGTTGTTGTCGCTTTGACACATTCCCCATTTCCTTTCTCAATTTTATTACTATAAGAATTAATATATAATCTCACTCCAAATTCATTTAAGCATTACCAGAGGGCTTGTATTTAGAACTAGTACTTATACCATATATTTAGCTATTGACCATATATTTAAATAAATATCTATTTGCTTATTTGTAATCTAAGCTGACATCATTAACCCATCCTTTATAATCTATTTGCCTATATGTCATTCACATTCTGAGAATGTTTGTTCATGCAAATATCTACTTCAAAATCTCATTTCAAAATAAATTTTTTAAAGTGCCTATTTCATACCAAATGAAAGATATCTACAATCCATGATATCCTCTGGTATGTTACATCTTGTGTATAATCTTTTCACCATTAGAACCAACACTTTATTATGTTAAAACAATGTTTCATTCTCCATAGTCTGATATTGCTCTGACGAATATGACAGAATTTCTGGGACTGGATAAATTAGGCTATGGAACTTAATAGCACAATCCAAATAGAAAACAAGAAAATTACAGACTAAGACTTGGGGTGGTAAGTTTTCTGTAATGAGACTAACAAATGCCTCAAACCTCTATACAGGATATTACCCATATTTACATAATTTCTGTAACCCTAAACAAAAAAGAAGCCAAATCCAAGATGAACTATAACTACAACACAAAGAGAAGAAATAATATGTTTACTTTAAATCTGTTTTGTCCTTATAATGAATTATGGATTGAAAATAATACTACCTAAGAATAGACAGATAGACAAAGGAGATGTCTTTTTAATGAATTATGGAGTGAAATTATACTTCCATAGTATGGACAGATAGCAAGACAAAGGAAGTGTACATGTCCTTTTAATGAATAATGGATTGAAAATTATACAACCTAAGAATGGACAGATAGACAGACTTAGGAACTGAGTTGTTGAATACAGAAACCTCCCACTATCCTTAGACAAGGTTTAACAAGACTAGTGTTTAACCTGAAAGTGTTCTACCATCTCCATTCATTTATAATACTATATAACTTACTTATCATCTTGTGAGTGTTCAGCCATCACCAATTTTTCCTTGTTGATACCAACTCTTTCTAACTCTCCATTCAACTTTTCTAGTTCATTGCTTAACTGCTGACTTTTGATCTTTTCATTAACCAATTCCTGAAACAAAATAAAAGCATACAGAATACCATATAATACCAATCCTGTGACTGGACCTGCATGGCTCATGCAATTAATTGAGGTTACTTTAAATTGAGAATGGAAATGCATGAATGTGTTGAAGAGACAATAACCGGGCCAAAGAGCAGAAAACATGTATACTGAAGTATAACTGATTGCTCCTTCAAATCATTGAATACAAGATCAAAGTGTGTTGTAAATTTTTAAACTATATTAATCTGCAAACAAATGCTACATGTAAAAATTTCTATCACTCTACAAGTCAACATTTTCAAGCTACAGACCAAATATATACATCTATATTTATTCCCTTCCAAATAGTCAAAATTGTCCTTGTATTATGAGTATTCTAAAATTTCAAATTATGAGAATAGCAGACATGAACAGGAGAGTTAAAATCATGGAAACTGACTTCCACTTTTCAAAAAGTTCTAAAAATCTTCAAGGGTTCTCTTCAACACATAGCACATCTTTAAATCAAAAATGAATTATGAATGTGAGATAAAAGGAATGTTAAATTTTTGATAAATGATTCATAAATTGCAGTCAACTTGAAGAAAATGTAATGGGCCTGAATGGGCATGGCTCTTTTCTACCTATTCTTGGATCAATCATCTTGTGCAAGACCTTTGCTGGCTTGGCAAAACAAATTCAAGACAAGCCAAGTTTATATTATCCAAATTTAAGGAACACAACTTTTATTAATCAATTAACTATGTTAAATTCTTGAAATGCAAAATCAAGGTGTTTTTTTCGCAGCCAGGTATAAATTTTATGCAAGTGCAAAATTTTAAAATCTAAAACAATGGCCATGCATTAATTTGAATTTGAAATCCTACAAAAACAAATTTCATGACCATACATTATTCAGAAACTTTAAACCCTAAAATGAAACCCACTATCAAACTCTCACTACTAATATTTTTTCCATAATCAGTAATACAAGTATTTGTTTTTTATTAGGTCAAGCAGCATTTAGGGCAATAGGCTATCATCATGATCATCTTGAAATCAATTATCAGGATCTTTGTACATGTAGCTCAGAAATATTCTGCAAGCATTGAAGTATTACAAAATAAAATCTATACTTTATGATCCATGACATGATATAGTAAAAAATGAACATAAGTGAAATACTTTTCAATTATATCGTTTTAGGAAGTTATAAAACCTTAATTCTTTCATAAATAGTTAAGTGAATTGTAAGTCATAATGAAGAATTCACCAGGTAGAAAATTAATTCATGCATCAATTCCCAAATACTATTTAACATGTTAACCCTTTTCGAAATTTTAAAAATGCATAAGAGTAATTGAAGAAGTAGGATGAAAAAAGTCCACAGGGTCTTCATTTTGTCATAATCAATATTTAATAATGGAAGACCAAAAGGATTATGAATGAACTCAGGCACATCATACAGCTTTGAGAAAATGTATATTAAGGAAAGCCCAGACAAAATGGTATTTATCCTGAATTGCTATTTTTTATCAACTAAATGATATTTAGCGTTCTGCAGACAATCCAAATGTATCACTCAAATGTTCGCACAAACTATATTGACAAGGGAAGGTTCCATAAAAGAGAAAACCTTCAATGATAAAGGAAGGTGATACCATGAATCATTACTCAATATATAAAACTCTTACACTCTCAAACATCTGCGATAAAATAAATATTCTTCCATTTTAGAAGACTAGGAATACCTTTCCTAATTAACTCTTTTATAAACATAATATTACTTATGATTTAAAACTAAAGTCAGTAACCCAAAAGAGCAATTTTACACAATTAAATTTACTATTCACCCACAGTGCAAACATTGAACAACCACATGTATATAAAATACACAGCTTTAAACTTAAAAGAAATGCAAAAAGGTATATTTAATTATCTTGCCGCATTCTGAATACATATAAACAGTCATTTTAAGTGTATGGTAATAATAGACTAAATAGTCAGAGCTTAGAATTAAAAAATTATATTTGGCAGGTCCAAATGAATTATGTTTCATTGGTTATCTCCCTTTATTTTAAATCACATCAATTACAAATGCAATGTTCAACCAAAAATATATGTCCTGAATCAAGATGTTTCAAATATCACAATATTGACTTGAAATAAATACCATAACTTCAAATCAACATCCATGTGCCAATGTAGAAAAGATTGTCATTTTCTGACTAACATGTACATGTATACATAAGTCATAGTGAAAACACTTTTTTTCTCATAACACAAAATTTGATTTCTGTAATTCACAAACAAAAGAGACATATTTATGTATGTGTTCTGGCTAAATATAGATATGCTAAAACAATCTATGCAATAAAAATTCTAAAGAAGAAAAATAAATACTGACCTCTCTAAGTGTTGCTATTGTTTTCTTGTTAATATTTGACTGTTGTAATATCTCTCTATTTTCTCTTTCAAATTCGTGTAACTTTGAAGATGTTTCTTTTGATGTTTCTAACGTCCGTTTAACACTTCGATGTTCTCTTTCCATTATGTTACACTTAGTAGTCAGTTCATCCACAGTAGTATCTTTTAACTGGACTGACTGCTTCAGTCTTTTGTTTTCCTTTTCTAGCACTGCTTTTGAAGTTTGTAACTTACTAAGTTCATTTTCAAGTTCTGAGCTTTCCTTTTCCACATTATGTAATCGCTTACTAGACATTTTCATTTCTTCCATTGTTTTTTGTAACTTTTCATTTTCTACCTCTAAATCAGTATTGTCTTTCTCTAACTGATTCAGACGTTTTGTGGTTACCTCTAGAGATTTCTGAATTCTCTGATTTTCATTGTCTAGATCTAAAAGATCTAATTCCATCTGTTCTTGTTTCGTCCTCTGATTTCTCTGATTCTCCAGACTTTTTCTAAGCTGTTGTATTTCCCTGTTCATTGAATCTTTTTCACTTTCTAATTCAGCTATCCTTGATGAAGCACTTTTCATAGAGTGTAATGATCTTTCCAACTTTTTATTTTCAACAGTCAGATTAATATTTTCTTGTTCTAAATTTTCCTTTTTCTGTAATGCCGACTTCAGTGTCTGAACAGATTTTTGTAACTTTCTGTTCTCTACCTCCAAATCAGAGTTTTCTTGCTCTAACACCTCACTTTTATCACATGTCAGCTGAAGAGTTGCTATACTCTTACGTAATTCTGAATTCTCTTTTTCAAATTGTGAATTTTCTGTTTCTAATTCATTTATGTGATCTGAGTTTAATTTTAATTTAGAAAATGATTTTTGTATTTGTCTATTTTCATGTTCTAATTTTGATGTTACTTGATTTTTTGCCGTCACTGTTTCGTGTAATTGTTTATTTTCTTTTTCTAATTCTTTCAGACGTGTATCATTCGTTTGCTCATTTCTTTGTCTTATAACATGAACTGTCTGCTGGAGGTTATCATTTTCAGCCTCTAATTCTCTGACTTGTCTCTCGTAATTATCCTTAAGTGTTTCGAGAGTTTGAGCAAGATTGTCCCTTTCTCTTGCGGCTACATGTAGATTTTGTTCTAAGTCAATGCACTGTTGAGATGAATCATTTGAAGAACCCTGAAGTTTTTCTATTTTCTTAGCTAGTCTCTGGTTTTCTTTTTCCAATTCCAAATTGAGAGAAGTGTTTTCAATTAAAGAACTTTCACGTAGTTCTTCAATCTTTTTCTTTAATCTCTGGTTCTCCAGATCTAGTCTTAGCACTTTGGCATTAGTTGTCTCTGCCATTTGATCAGATAAAGTGCCACAAATGCCTGAAAAATAATAAATGGATTAAAGTTTGAAAATATAAACCCAATTATGCTTTTTTTTAGAATTGTAAATCTTTAAAAAAAAATGCAGATATTTTTAATGTATTGAGATCCAAGCAAAAAATCAATGATTATATTATTTAGTTTTTCTTTTGTATTCTTTGCTGTATTCCATGAAACTATATCTTTTACTTTCATTAGAAAAAATTGAGAGTTCAAAGTTTGGAAAGCTCAAGTTCCAGCTATATACCGTAACCAAAAGGTATCAGGTAAACAAATTTTGTCATATTTATTGGTGCTTGTACAAAGTCAGAATGATCTGAGTATATTTTCTAGGCTGTTTTTTTTTTTTTTTGTCCTCAATACCTAGTATTGGAGACAAAAGAGTAAATTCCAAATAATTTTCATTTTATCATATTTATTGTTTTTATTTGATTTGTTATTCTAAGTTTATATATTTTCTGTGTGTCAGCTATACAACTGAATTCATTTCTACCTTTAACATGTACAACTGTAAACAATTAAAACACATCCACAAAATTACCAGAAATTTTAAGTCTTGCTGATACCAGTTCGTGTTCCAAATTTGTACTTTCGTTCATGTTGGATTTCTTTTCAAACTGTAACTGTGCGTTGTCTTCTGTGAGAATCTTGATCTTTTCTCTGTCAGCATCTCGCTCCTACAATAGTTCATATAATTTCTTATGTAAAATTTACATATATTTCTTTTTACATTCAAAATTGACAGAACTTATTTAAAATTACCTCCCCTTGACTTAAGCCACAATTTAATGTTTGATTTTATCAATTTTTATGTGAACGATTTTTTAATGTTCCTTTTTTATCTGAGTTAATTCAGTTTATATAATATTTTAGTATAATTGAGGTCGATTATATACTTTAAGGTCCATAAATAGAAAGTAAATAAATACTACCTACATGTATTTTTCATTAGTATTTTTAAAATGAGTCGTTTTCATTTCTTGAATTTTTACTTATTACTTTTTTTTGTGTGTTTAAAGCATTGTAAATATTCATGAGTTTTTTAAATGTTCAAAATTTTTCAATACTTTCTATTCAAACTTGTAAAACAAATTTAGAGGCAATGGGACACAGACAAGTGTAACTGAGAAGAAGAGTTGATGACTTGGTGACACACAATGAAGATTTCTGTATAATATCAAAAGGAAGTCATCTTTGACAACATGGGAATTAATCAGTAGCTCTGTTAAAAAAGTTGTATTTCCTTAGTATTTTAGTTTCTTCTTGTTCAACAGTAAATATAACCTCTATTTCAAATTTAAAAGATTCTAATCCAAGGGAGATAACTATCCTTATTGAAGTGCACTAACCAATGTCATTTCTTCTACTTGTTGTCTATATCTCATCAGTTCATTTTCTAACTCGATCACAGTTTCTACACGTTTATGACTTGTTGACAGTTGCTCCTCTAATATATTCTTAGTTTCTGTCAGTATGGCATTATCCTCTCGAAGTTCCTGTAATAATTGAATGTATATATTAGTTGCCCACAATCATATTTCAATCTTGTCAACAGTCATAAAACTGTCTAAAACAAATTTCAAATTTCATAACTTTCATTTTATGCAAAAATAATTGATTAATTGTTGGTATTTTATTGACTCTATTGGTCATTTTGTAGGTGGAGGAAGCCTGATGCACGGAGAAAACATCAACCTTCAATAGGAAAACAGATAATCCAAGTCAATCAAAATTGAAGTTGAGTGGACAACCTCAGTGTTGACATGCTAGTGATTACAGTAACAGAACTACTTAGACCACTTGGACACCAAGGCCCCCATTGTAATAATGTGATTGATAATAAAGATCATATTTACTTATTGTGAATATCATCTGATTTAAGGAATAAGGATGTCAATTGTTTTTATTCTTAAGAACTGTTCAGTATTTAAACACATGCATGTGTACTATTTGTTTTTAATTCTAAGTTCAATTTTATTTTTTTAGATATTACTACTTTCAAACATAAATGCATCATATTTTTAAGTTGTTCGGTTGGTGGAAAATGTCAATACCTTCCTGTTAGAGACATTATACATGTTTAACACTATTGACCTACTTACATTGACCCTGGACTTGTAGAATTCCAACTCATTTAATTTCTCTTTACACTTTGTCAACTCAGCTTGGTATGCATTAGACTGGGCTACCTGTGATAAAAATAGAACAAAAATATAATGTCAAACTTAATATAGATATACAACATGCCTTATACTGCTTTATATTTCAACATTGTTTAAACATTTAGAGCACTGGTATTAAAATATAAGGTTTTTTGTGTTCAATTCACTGCATTATGTGTATGATTCAAAACGCCCACTATGACAGAGTTCTTCCATCAGCAAATTTTATACAGACTAGAACAACAAATTTTAACAATGAAAACAGGTAACAAAGTTACACGATAGCTAGATACTTTATGAAACTGTAGTTATAATCGGCTATCAAATGCTCATCTTTTCTCGACTAAACCCTTAATCTAATGGGCTCAGGCAAGTGGATAGGAAGCATTTCAAATGTTGCATGCTATCAAGATAGTGCCACACTTAAAAATATTTCAGTTTACCCAAACCCTGCCCAAAGGTTGATACAGTGGGTTTTTTATGTAGGCATTTTCTTTTTTTTCCACATAAAGAAATTAACGTAACAATGGTTTATTACTAATAGTTTCATGCCTATCATTTGCCTATCTTATCAAATTTAAAAAAAAAAACTTCTTCAAATCAGGACAATAAAAGATTTTGAGTAGACAGCTTTTATCTAGATAGGTAGGGTTAGGGCAAACAAACCTATGTTTTTTTATGGCCCAAGTTAATAGGAAAATACAGTATAAGCGATTACTTACAGTTCTAATTTAAATGTTTATAATGTATACAGCTGGAAACTTTTTATGAAGAATTCTCATTTTACTTTTTGAGAAATTATTAAGTTCAAACAGACTGAACTATGACAAGGAATAGTAAATATTTCAGTGATAATGTGATCTTTTTTTCGTTTTCTTGTTTAATAAAATGTTTTCCAAGATCACTAACTCTTACCTTTTCTCTCAAAATATCCAGCTCATCTCTTAACAGTCTAGCAGCTCTTGCATCTTGTATTAATGCAGCATTCTGTAATACACAAACAAATAATTGTAATCTATGATAATAGCATAGCAGAAAATCTTCATTTACCATATGTTTATTCAGAGATTTGTAAATTGTTTTTATTTATGTTAAAAAGCTATGGGGCTAGAATCAGATTAACTTGAACTTGATTTGAAGCATATTATTTGTGTAATATATCCTGAAATCAAAATATGAAATCACAGTAACATCACTCTATGACCAATAAAGTACAATAATGTCACAAAATTAGTTAAATATATCTTTTTAGAAGGTTTTCTACATTTCAACTAGCTCACGTGTATGCTGCATAGAATATTACTTATTAAAAGTAAGATTTGAAATGAATTTTGAACAAAAAAAATCAATTTAAACAAAGGCACCTTAATATTCTATTGATATAATTTGCAAGGGAAATTTGCATAGAAATGACAGGTAGATAAATACCAAACATATCTTACACCATACATCTTAAGGTGGTACCTAACACTACAGGGAGATAACTCTGTAAAATCAGCTTAATGTTTTTATTACGTTGTGTTAAGGGAATATTAAGCTTCTCAATGATCAAAATCAGTGTTTGTCAAACTGCTATATAACCAGTGTAATTTTTCTAATAAAATGGTTGGTTCAAATTTTTTGAAAGTTTTATATTTTTGTCAAATGGTCAAAGCAAATACTTTGTCAAAGTTTTATGAAAATTAAAAAAGCCAAATTAATTTTAGTCAAAGTGTTGGGTACCACCTTAATATAAATAATTCAGAAATATAATGATATTTTTAAGAATTGTACTGCAGAATATTAAAGCTAAGTATAGCTTACCTCATTTTTAAGTTTGGAAACAATGCCTTTATTATCATCTTGGTCTACCTGCAGATCTGAAATTAATTCTTGCTTATCTTCCCTGGGAAATGAAAAATAAATAATTAAAATGATTATAAATATAAACCATAATAATTTATGATAAAGATAAAAGGATATTTTTTTGTTTTGATTAAGAGTACTAGGAGTTGACCAGAAACTAGCTTCTTACATGCTTTATAAGGTAGAAACTATTTCAATAATGTAAAGAAATGGTTTAAGGGAGACAACTGTAGTATATTTGTCATAAAGCTAGTTAATTGTTGATATCTTTTCTTTGTTAGATACTTTATTGTTAGCAGTTACACAGTCATGTCTCACAAATCTCAGGTATAAAATCATATCTCAAGAGTATACAGGGTAAATGGTCGCTATATTTTTGAGATTTAAAATATTTTTTCATTCTTATCCTAAACCAATATAAATACATGTAATCCCACTACAGAAGAAGTGGCTAGCAACATTAAATATTTATATGAGCATTTTTTTTTAATTCTTAAAAGAAGTATTATTTTTTTAAATATATCGCTGTCGTTTCCAGATGTTAGCTTCTTCTACTGCGAATAGTTAATTTTGTGGATAGCATTGGTACAGGTGTACCTTACTATAAAAATAAATGTTCAACAAATGACAAATTTTCTATAGACTTGTATGCAGACTTTGGCAAAACCATGAAATTAAATATCCACTAACATGTATATTTTCTCTAATCCATGAAAGTTGTTACCCTTGAAAATACATGAATCCACAGTATTTAACCAAACTTACAAATCCTGTCTAATATACATAACTTTAGCTTTCTTCTTATTCCTCAAACTTACAATTCCTGTCTAAGTTTCCTAATTTTAGCTTTACAATCAGCCAGTTCTACTACCATGTGATGTTTTTCTGGACTTGTGGGAGGGGTCATAGGTAATGCAGTATTCCCTCGAGATTGTTTTTGATAGAAGTCTCTCTCCTGTGCCAATTCTGTAAGGATCTGAAATGTAAAACAACTTTAATTTAATATTCAACGATTAGAGTATAAGAACATCAATAAGAGTTTTAAAAGTGTCACATTATTAAAATAAGACAATAGGCCAGAAACCATTTCGTTGAATCTAGTTGCACTTTAACGATTAAAATACAACGCAACATTTAAATAAGATCTAAGGTGTTGAAAAAGTATTAAATACAACATCAATTAAATTATAATTATTGTATAAGTTTCTTATTGACAGTTTTACACTTTTTTAAAATACCAATCGGAATATTTCAAAATAAATAAACGGAGAATGCGTGTATGGGACACTGATGATTGTCCAGCATGCATATAAAGTTATAAAAAGACATAACAAGAGATCTGTAAAAGTGACACCAACCACATTCAAACTTAATTTGTATTTCGTGGTAATAAGAGCAGAGAACAGAAATAAAAAGTTCAGCAATATATACATATGTAAAGGTGCATAACTATAAACTGCAGAAGTGATGCACCAAAATTTAAAACTGATCTGTGTTTCGTGTTAAAAGCATTTGGTTTAGGTAAAGGACAAATAGACCTAGGAAACTAATCTTGGGACATATGAATAGACCAACACAAGGAATAGGGGAACACTTCATGTCCCTCTGCTGCAATGGAGGCTTAAAAATTTGGAATGTGAAAGCAGTAGTATTTTATTGTGATAGTGATTGAATTCTCTCTTATATAGTCAATAATAATTATGAATGTGAAAGCAGTAGTATTTCATTGTGTGTGGAAATGATTGAAATCATCCTATAAATATTGTCAATATCACACCTCAAAATAATCGTCTCTCTCTTTCAAAAGTCTTGTAACGTGGTTAAACATCTTTTCTGTGTAAGTTTCTAACTGTTCTGTGGGTTCGATGTGCATGATGAATTCTGTATCATCTGTCACCTGCAAATATAAAATAATGAAATTATATAAACATAAGAAAAGCTTGAAAGGTTTATAGGACTAACTACCCTATTACCAATAGGTGTTGTAAAAATATGTCATTTATGCTAAAATGTTATAAGATGACACAAATGACATTTTTATCTTAAATTTGTACGACAAACTGTGCTACTCCTAGACATAATGACCTTGTTTTATTTCATTATTTCAACATTTGTAACCAGATGCTCCGCAGGGCGCAGCTTTATACGACCGCAGAGGTTGAACCCTGAACGGTTTGGGCAAGTATGGACACAACATTCAAGCTGGATTCAGCTCTAAATTTGGATTGTGATTAAATAGTTGACACAGAATGAATGTGGTCTAATGAACTTAAAATTTTTGTTTTGACTTTGAGCAATTCACTATGCTGTTGAATATTAATCCTCTCAAAAAAATTATGAAATTTCAAATGAGAAAAATTAAACCCCCCCTCCCCAATTTTTTTTCACATTCCCCTATCCTTTATTCCAAAACCGATCTCAATTCAAATTTCTAATGGAGTTTGCAACAATAATCACTCATTTAAATACATCATAAAATATCAAAATGTAAAGAAAGTGCTTGTTATCACTGAATGGTAAAGATTGTTTTAATTTATCAGTTTGTAGTACATGTAAAAGTGAATATACATTGTACATTGTATAAAACATTGATTTAAGTTGATTCAACTACTATTCTGGACAAAGAAAGATAACTCCAATTGAAATTTCTTGCTATTGCACAATATTGTGCATTTAGATATTTCTTGCTATTGCTCAATACTGTGCAATTGAAAATACTTGCTTTTGCACAATACTGTTCAAATGAAGATTTCTTGCTATTGCGCAATACTGTGCAATTGAAAATTTCTTGCTATTGCACAATACTGTGCAATTGAAGATTTCTTGTTATTGCTGAGTACTGTGCAATTGAAAATTTCTTGCTATTGCACAATACTTAATATAATAATTTTAGATCCTGATTTGGACCAACTTGAAAACTGGGCCCATAATCAAAAATCTAAGTACATGTTTGGATTCAGCATATCAAAGAACCCCAAGAATTCAATTTTTGTTAAAATCAAACTAAGTTTAATTTTGGACCCTTTGGACTTTAATGTAGACCAATTTGAAAACAGGACCAAAACTGAAGAATCTACATAAACAGTTAGATTTGGCATATCAAAGAACCCCATTTATTCAATTTTTGATGAAATCAAACAAAGTTTAATTTTGGACCCCGATTTGGACCAACTTGAAAACTGGGCCAATAATCAAAAATCTAAGTACATGTTTGGATTCAGCATATCAAAGAACCCCAAGAATTCAATTTTTGTTAAAATCAAACTAAATTTAATTTTGGACCCTTTGGACTTTAATGTAGACCAATTTGAAAACAGGACCAAAACTGAAGAATCTACATAAACAGTTAGATGTGGCATATCAAAGAACCCCATTTATTCAATTTTTGATGAAATCAAACAAAGTTTAATTTTGGACCCAGATTTGAACCAACTTGAAAACTGGGCCAATAATCAAAAATATGAGTACATTTTTAGATTCAGCATATCAAAGAACCCAACCAATTCATTTTTTGTCAAAATCAAACTAAGTTTAATTTTGGACCCTTTGGACCTTAATGTAGACCAATTTGAAAACAGGACCAAAAATGAAGAATCTACATAAACAGTTAGATTTGGCATATCAAAGAACCACATTTATTCAATTTTTGATGAAATCAAACAAAGTTTAATTTTGAACCCTTTGGGCCCCTTATTCCTAAACTGTTGGAACCAAAACGCCCAAAATCAACACCAACCTTCCTTTTGTGGTCATAAATATTGTTTAAATTTCATTCAGTTCTATTTACTTAAACTAAAGTTATTGAGCAAAAACCAAGAATAATGCTTATTTGGGCCCTTTTTTGGCCCCTAATTCCTTAACTGTTGGAACCAAAACTCCCAAAATCAACACCAACCTTCCTTTTGTGGTCATAAACATTTTGTATAAATTTCATTGAATTCTATTTACTTAAACTAAAGTTATTGTGCGAAAACCAAGAATAATGCTTATTTGGGCAATTTTTGGCCCCTAATTCCTAAAATGGTGGGACCAAAACTCCCAAAATCAATCCCAACCTTCATTTTGTGGTCATAAACCTTGTGTTAAAATTTGATAGATTTCTATTTACTTTTACTAAAGTTATAGTGCAAAAACTAAAAGTATTTGGACGACGACGACGCAGACGACAACGCCAACGTGATAGCAATATACGACGAAATTTTTTTCAAATTTTGCGGTCGTATAAAAATGCAGATTCTTTCATATATGTTTTTTCCACCTAATTTGCATACCGTCCAACTATAGAAAATCATTAACTCATCCAATTCTTTCACTTATTTTTTTTTCCATATCATGTGTTGAATCATCATTTATTAATGAAGTTTTTAATTGCATAAAACAAATCAACTGAATACATGATATGCAATTTCCTGACAATTAAAATTAAAATTGATACTTTCATAGAATGGGTGGAAAAACAGCAATAGATTCTTTTTGACCATAAGTGCCATCTTTGGGTCTTAAGATTGTCTTAAGATTTTAAATTCATAAATCTTCAATGCTTGTACGATGTCTATTTCAGGATAGCAAATTGTTGAGGACAAAGATAGGCTTTCGTGAAGATATGGCAATGTTACAACATTGTTAAAACAAAATCCTGCATAAAAAACGGCTAACAAGATCAATGCAAATAAATAATGCCAAAATAAATAATCTAAAATTAAGTGTTTACGAAATTCTATTTTTACCAAGTTTCACCATAATCAAGATCTCTTTACTTTCTTCAATTACAGAATTTCACTTGCAAAATTTTCTGCATGGTAGTTTTGCAGATTATTTTTGGAATTTCTACTTGAAGCATCCAATTAGTAACTGAGGCATTAAATTAATGATCAAAGTATTGATTTTCGTAGAACTGAAGCACACATTTAGAGCATGTTTTAAAAACAAACGAATCAATACTTAATTTTAGAAAAACTACAAATTATGCATTCCGCAGGGGAAATTAATCTGTTTTGTACAAACTCTTATGATTTAGTTTGGAAACAATTGATTTAGAGTAATTACCCGTGCAAGGGAGATAATATTTTTATGGCGAATTAATTTAATTATCTGGGAGAACAATATAGCGTGACAATGCAAGTCCTGGACATTCCATAAATATTTTCAGTTAATTCAATAATTTATCTATGATCATCGGACAGTGAAATGAACAAA
Organism: Mytilus edulis; assembly: GCA_019925275.1. NCBI lineage: Eukaryota > Metazoa > Mollusca > Bivalvia > Mytilida > Mytilidae > Mytilus > Mytilus edulis. The sequence continues at coordinate 77,869,552 of CM034350.1, read as the reverse complement.
TCACCTATTAACTTTTATTATAGTGTCTTAATTGTTTGATTTTTATCTGGTAAATTGCTTAGAGCAAGTAACTTGTTTTTTTTATCTTTGACCCATCGCTGACCCATAACATACAGAACTTAGTAGTATTCTAATGATCTGTATCACTAATAATATACAATCCTTTTAGATTATCATTTAATTATGATCATTGTATAATACATAAAACTCAAGTTTTAAATGGAAAAGGGTTTTTCAGTGCAGTTTTAAGAACTGGAATGTATATATAATTCATGAAATATATTTTCATGTGACAAAGACCTTCTTTGATGAGGAAAGTTTTGTTGTTTTTTTACAGATACTTTCTGTCTTTAAACTAACTTTATATTTTACGTTTTTCTATCAACAGGACTTTGAGGTGTATTTAATAGGTTTAATTGCTCTCTTTGATGTGAAATATATTATTCAACGTCTATTTCTGAAAATACAACTGCCCTAACATGTTACAAAGTATTCAATAATCCATTTCTGTTTTTTTAGCTCTTGAAACTGTTTGAAAGTTAATGGAATAATAATGGGTTTTAGATATATGTTCTATTAGCATTGAAGAAAGCCTTACATCAACCTGACCCTTCAATCTTAATTTACATGACATTTTTTTTGTCTGTTAGTCTACAAGGGCTTTCCATCACTTTTTATACATTTGTACAAAAGTGGTTATCTCTAATGGGGCAGGAAATGGAAATGCACCAGAGAAACCTTCATTCACTATTGAGGATCGTACATTCAGAATTTTATGCATGCAATAACTAAAGAAAATCTTTGACAACTAACAACAATATGAGATTAATCAATGCAATTGTTCCACACATATAGTAATAGAATATAACCAGAAAAAAAATAAATAAATGCAAATTGTGGTTTGCAAAGTGAATTTGCATAAATTATAAATTGCAACTTTTTTTCTGGATTTGTACTTTTGCGTTATAGTTATGCAAAATATCGCAAAATCCCATTTGTGTAAAGAAAGGCTTTTAACAGTGACAAGCTACTCAGTCACCAAATTTTTGTGAAGACATCCTCCTAAAAAAACCTCATGTTAGACCCTGCAGATTTTCTAAGAGAAGTTCTCTATTATTGAATATGTCTGAAAAGAAAAAAAAGTCCTTAACATGTAATACTCCAATGTTGTATCCTTCACAGCAGATATAAATATATGGCTGTTTTTCCTACCACATGTATGCAGAATTCATAGTAGAGAGCAAGAATTCCAGACAAGAGTTTGTTGACATATAATTTCCCCAGGGTCTAATATCCATTTTTTCAATCTAGGCATATAATTCAATGAATATGTTATCTTAATCACCAAATAAATAATTCACAAGCAAGCAACACAGAATTTGTTATTACAATCAAGGGAGGAAATAGCTACAGGGAGATTTTTATCATTGACCCATCACGCCTATCTAAATACTTTCCTTTGATATCTAAATCAATCAATAATTACAGGTATTTATATATAGAAAGTGATTAATATCAAAACCACTAGCCCTAAAGGTAATAATCAAGGTGAAAGTACAAATGATTAGCTCCACACCTACTTCATAAACTAATTATCGTCTTTTTGTCACTTGTTCTACATGGTAAATCTCTAAAGCCTATTACTAACATGACTGTGCCTAGTTAGCATATTAACTGGGGATTCTGTCATTGTTAACGGACTGGAGGAGACATGGACAGATGTCAAGTAAAGTCTTAATGGGATTTGATTACAAAGCATAGTTGTCAATCACTGCAGTTGGAATCAATACACATCTCCATAAAGTTACAGATCTCCTCAATTTGTAGAAGAATGATTAGATCAGCATGTTATATGCTTGATAAAAAAGGGGGACTTCTTTTTTTAATCATACCATAATCTGGCAGTGATAATCAAAACACATCTCAATAAAGTTATAAATCTCATTGGTTTGAAGAGGAAGGAACGATGTGATCAGCATCTCACATCTGAATTTTATGTGCTTGTGAAAAAACGGGGGGTTTCATTTTCAAATATGCCATAGTCTGAGTTGTCACTCACAGCAGTTGGAATCATACACATCTCAAAAAAGTTACAGATCTCCTGGTTTGAAGAGGAAGGATTAGATCAGCATGAGAAATCTTAATTTATATACTTGGGGGAAAAAAAGGGGGGCTTCATTTTTCAATTATAAGCTATAATCTGATATGACATAATCCTAGTCTATATTTTTCAGTCTTTATTATTTGGTAAGTAGAGTAGCTCTGGTTTCACATTCAATTGAAGTATTTTGTATAGCATACAAATGTGGGTCTTTTATTTCAAGGTTGAAATTGAATTCTCCTAATCTCTTCTACATCTATATTACACAAAAACAGTATCTTCAGTTTAAAATAACTTAAGTTTTGAATTCAGAGCTCTTAATCTCTTATCCATCTAGATTATTCAAAACATTATGATCAGTGTAAAATATCGTTAAAGTTTACATTCCGAGGTGTACCTGATTTGCCAAATAAGGTTAAATAATGTACAACCCTAATTTTACTTCAAATAAAACAGTCTGAGCCATGATAGAAAACAAATCTCCATCTTATAAAAGTAACAGCTCAAAATAAAACTTTACCCATAAGATATCTGAATATATTGTAAATCAGCAATTTCTTGCAGATACTTTAGGCAATGCTTTATAAAAATCTTAATTGCAATTTGTTTTTAAGATTTTTCTATTTTTTCACATATGAGAAGTTTGGAAGTTTGTTCCTGGCAAGGCAATTCATTTTTGCATCAATCTTTGCCCACACAAAAAATAACCTAAGGCAATCCATTGTAAAGAATTTTTGTTTTCTGTAACTAATCGCTGAAGAATAACTATATTTTGTAAGTCTAAGCAATGGTACTTTTCTCCCACCATTATTACCTCTTTGATAAGCTCCACAATTTCATGTTGTACGTGTACATCCAGACTTTTTATAGTATCGATAAAGTTTTCTTTTTTATCACACTGTATTGCACAACCCAAAATTAACAACAAGAGCTTCTTAATTTCTGTAAAACTGGCCTCTGAAATTATAGAATTCAGAAATTAAACAATAACATAGCATGATAAATAAGTCATTTTTTTAATATCTTTTGTATAAGACATGCCACAAGAAAAAAACACATGTTCATTTATTTATAACACATATTGCATGTTGAAATGAAGTTTGAAGGTCTTTAAAATTATACATAAGATATTAACTGAACTAAATATACCACTTCAAACGAAAAATTTCACCTGCATTTAAAAAGGGTCATTTCCAATGTATTGTAATGCAGAGAGGAGTGTTATTTCAGGGTAATTTACTAATCCAGTTGTTGTTTTGCTAAAGCTTTGGACTAGAAACTAAAATCTTGTGTGAGAAATATTCATCTATCATAAATAGCCTTTTAAAAATAACATCTACAAAAAAAATTGTCTATGAAAAATTAAACTTTGCTGACATGTGCGTTCTGTTTTCTGTACTTCCATATTTACTGAATAAAGGATGGGAAAGAAATTACCCCAATTATAACAGCTTCTTTGTCTGATAGCAGATGTCTTTAAAGATAATTACAGGTATTTGACAAATTGAATCTATCTGTCCTATTCTTACAAATATCAAATTATGTATAATAAGATGAAACTACCCCTCAATACCCAAAACTAATAAAGACTAGTCAAAATTCCTTACAAAACTATAAATCTACAAAGAGACTCTATTGTAGATTATATGAAAAGATTTCGGTTCAACTATTTTTTTTTTATCATATTGATTTGATAAACAGTTATGTAGATAACAAAGGATCCTATGTACTGGCAAATCGGGCTGGCATCAAAATTTAAATCTACAAGATTACATAAATTTTTTGTTGACCTAACACAGGTATATACTTGTAAAACATACATCTTTATAAACAATAAAATGATACTTCAATTTATTATGGTAATTTAAATCTTATAACATTGTCATCTTTGTGTCAATAGAAGTTTACTATGTAAATGTCATATATATAGTGATGTGACCCTAAATGCTCCGTAGGTACCAATTTAACCAGAACTTGACTTTCTTATGAAGAATGGTATCAAGTATTGCCATCTCTGGTGTTAATGGACCTTGGTATAACTATAAATACCAAGACAAATCATAAAAGTGTGACCAAGTCAGTCCCTTTAATATAATTTTGAATGCAAAGATTTATTTTTTAAATCAAATTAGGATTGAGTAATGGTACATGTCTGCCAAACAAAATATGTCAGTGCCCTATACTATTGAATCTTCTAGATCTAAATAAGATTAAATAACCTAGATTCAGCTTACAATGTATGTAATTTTTTTTCCTTTAGTTTACACCAAAATATCTATGCAAAGCTATTATAAGTTAAATGGTTCGCTACAGACCCCCTACGGATCCATAGAGGGTTAGTAAAATCCCCTATGGATTTTATTCACCCTCTATGGATTCGTAGGGGGTCAGTAGTTAACTGTATAACAAATTTATCGTACGCTGGACTTTTTCTGCTGAGTTTTGTTGTAAAATAATCAAAGAAACACAACAACATTAATAGATGACGTCACCATTATCGCGTCACAAACCTCCTATGAAATTTACTAATCCCCTACGGTCTCATAGGGGGTCAACACGTGACGGCGTTAAACCAATCACAACATAATAATTTAGCCGCGGTACGATAAGAAAAGATAGTAAGCTGCCGCATGATATGGTCAATCCAACAAGGCAGAATTGAACTTCACCAATTGACCAAAGCTTGTCAACTGCATCACACTATGAGGAGACTTTAATGGCACATGTTTTTCACTGAACTAGTACACAATTTTATTTAGGAATCAAGCTGAGAACAACTATGGGTATGGTATTTTCTTGCTGAGTGAAGACCCATTGGTGGCCATTGGCTGTTGTCTGCTCCTTGGTCAGTTTGTTGTCTTTTAGACATATTCCCCCTTTCCATTCTCAATTTTAAGTTAAACAACCGCAAAAATATAGTCTCATAACCAAGTAAAATGTAAATGATCACTTGCTGCTTGTTTACTACAGCATAACCTAGATGTAAACAGGGGTGGACCCAGCCATTTTAAAAAGGGGGGTTTCCTAACCCAGGACAAAAAGGGGGGGGGGTCAAACTACATGTCCCCATTCAAATGCATTGATTATCCAAAAAAGGGGGGGGGTTCCAACTCCCAGAAACCCCCTCCCCCCCATTGACCCACCAATGTGTAAAGCTATAGTAATATTGAATATATATGATTGCAGGTACATTTTATAACCAGCATTGAAATGAGGGTCAAGATTCACAGCGGAAACAGGATACTTTTCTTGTTTGGAATCTGAATATTCAATGTACTGCTGCAATGATATGATCATATTCCTGAGTTTGTAGAAATCATTAAAGGAAAATTTACATAAAATAACGTTTTATATGCATACACATATATCATTTATAGATTTAAGTTAAAGTTTAATGATGATTAGGTAATTAAAAAGACTCAAATGTACATGTAACACAGTTATCAGAGCTTGTTGAAAAGGATGTAATAGAGGATATTGATAGAAAAGTCCTTCCAAAAACAGAGAAAATAAAAAATAAAACATAAGAGCTATCTTGTATTCATCTTGAGTATAATCTGCTACTGTAAATTCAGAAATTATTGCGAGGTTTTTATTATTGCGAATAATGCGACAGAGTTATAAACGCAATAATTAAAACTCGCATTTTGTAATATTTTAACTAAATTAAGCATGACTTTTCCCAAAATCGTAAAAATTAAAATCGCATTTAAGTTGAAACTGACAAATTCGCAATAATAAATGCACGCAATAATTTCTGAATATACAGTATATACTTTAAAGAATAGAATACAAAAAGGAAATGGGGAATGTGTAAAAGAGACAACAGCCAGACCAAAGAGTAGGAAAAAAACTCAAAACAACCAATGGGTCTCAACACAATGAGAAAAAAATGTTAGTATTTTTTTCCAACAACACAAAACTAAAGAAGATGGTATATTTAACTTCTGAAGTTAAAAATATAACATCCACTTGGCTTTAGTAGGTTAATAGGACAAAAAATATCACAACCCCTATGCAATCAAAGTAGTGTTACCTACCCTTTTCTGGTTCTTTACATATCTGTTGAAAGTTTGGTAGCTTTACTATCAGTATCTGTTGCAAAACATCCTATAAACAAAAATAAAAGCTTTTATAAGACAAGTCACTATCATTCATATACAAGGTGCTTATTTTTATACAATATTTTGTATTCAATGAAATACATGTAAAGAAAAAATTAGTCACTACTTTTCAATAAAACATATCATGCCTCATTATATATAGGTATATCACAAGATGAGGCCTTGCATCCTGAAATCCCCTTTTTCTGAACATCATCATGCAAATCCAAAGGTGCCATCTACATTTCATATGTAGCGGATATAAACCATCACATTCTCAATATAAAAGTTATCTGCTAATTACCCTTTTTGAGCGCCTGAGATCACCCCGAGTTTTTGGTGGGGTTCATGTTGTTTATTCTTTAGTTTTCTATGTTGTGTTATGTGTACTATTGTTTGTCTGTTTAATTTTTAGCAGGGGTTGTCAGTTTGTTTTAAATTTATGAGTTTGACTGTCCCTTTGGTATCTTTCGTCCCTCTTTTAAACTAGTATGATAAATATGATTGTTTTTGTTTTGATAACAAGACCTTTAATGATAAACTAAGACCATCAGAAATGATGCCTTGTCAGAGCTTCAAATGAAAATTCCAAGGATTCACCAGAAAAACTTTGTGAGAATCCTGCATTTGAGATACTTAGTCAACTCAAAGCTATCTAGGTACTATTTGAAAACTTAGTCTTAATGTAGCAATATTACTTTAGCTAACCTTAAAACCATTTGACAGTCATTTAGTCAATAAAAGTTAGTGGAAAGACTTTCATGTATGATAAAATAAAATTTAGGTCTCTTTAAGGGAGGTCCTTTCAAGACTAACATATAAACCCAGTTGATCTACTGTTATACATTTAAAGAAAATACTAAAAGTTATAACAGCAAGGTTATTATCTCATAACAGATGATAATTCAATACAGGCAATAGAATGCAAAATGACAGATATACTTATCCTTACATATGATTACAAACATACAGTCAGACAAACTAATGTATAGGTATATACTATGGTATTTATCATCTTTTAAAGTATATTGTAGGATTATATAAAATAACAATAAATGTACAATGTAATGCTGTTTGCAGTCTCCACTAAATTGTGTTCCCACAATCAGTCAAAATACATGTATCAAAACCCAATAGTAAGGTTAGGTAATTGTAGTCCAATTTATACTATATAATAGTAGCTTGTGTGAAGTATAAATATCTGCTTAGTCTGATGTCAGAGTTTTACCACTCATTGTTAGATCAAGTACACTTCAATTCTAGAGGATATCCTTAAATTATTCTTTATCTAAATAACTGGTATAAAACACGTAATTTGTTTAAAAAGTCAATCACATCCTTGGACCATATAAAATATAAGTGTTTAATCAAACATGGGATGTCTTGAACAATGTAGGATACAAACAGGTATATTTACATAAAAGTGTATGTGAAATTCAAAGAATGTAATTTGAGGGAAACTTTGTGAAGTTTGTTCAACTCTTGAACTTTTCAATATGGTTTTGGATTTCAAATGATTTGACCTCGAGCATCTCTAAAGAGACATTCATTGTTCAAATGTGCATCTGGTGCAGTAAATTATGCATGTTAATGTTACCACATCAAAGTCAATGCATAAAATATGACAGGAATATAAATTTCCCCGTTCATCTGGTTTCAAAATAGTAGAATACATGCAATATTTTTCTTTTTCTTTTTATCTAATACACAATTAATCGGTAACTAAAATTTGAGCAGGAAAAAAATAGAAATCTTAAAAACTTTTAATAATTCATTTTCCTAATGTTTTTGTGCAAGTATCTTGACTATATGCCTAGTTTTAGTATAACCTTACAAAAAGTATCCCATTTGCTATTGCCAATAAACCACAAGACAAAATTGTTTGCTTTTTACCAATTCTGTGGCATAGTTTAATCAAATAAGATGGTAAGTGGTTACAAAATCAAGGCTTTGGAAGAGATCAGTCTGAAAGCCAAAACTTCCTACATTTGTATTACAGCAGTTTGGTTTTGAGAGAAATAGCAAAGCACTTTCACATTTATTTTCTTCAGAAGGTCAAGGTCATCAGTTGAAAAAATGTTAACCAATGTATGCCTTTGAAAAATCTATATTAGTTTACATATCAAGTATTTTATATAAACTGGTACAAAAAGTACTTGTACTGTACCATTTAAATTTCTATTACATAATGTTTGTATTTTACTAATGCATTATAATTTTCCAAGTTACTCTATAGGACTTACAAGAATACTTGAACTACTTATATGTTAAATATTAGCCTAACGTTGTGCCAAAGTTATTTCAGCAATACCGTGTAACTTTGATTCAATAGACGATAAATACAACTTTAATACAGCCAAAGCCTCAATGGTTAACTTGTTCCAAAAAAATAATTGGATTGGAAACAAAAGATCTTGAAAGTCATTAAGCAGATTATCTCCCCTTTGTTGTGAGTTTTAGACTTTGAAGCGGAATGCAGGTATTGTTAGACTTAATGACATTGATCATCGGAGCGTGTCAACAAGCCTCCATAATCTTCACTCTCACCACTAATTCATACACCTTGTTCAAACATTGGCCCAATACACATTTATTCAACCTTGTTACCCTTATAAAGGTCGAAACGAAAATATTGTTTGCACAACGCTTTGATTATTATAAAGCCAGACAAAAATATTATAAAATTTTTGAAAGGATATAATCACAATAAAAAAACAATTCTTTTCAATAAAGTTCAAGTAAACGATCATAAAAGTTAGACTGTGAAGTTTTGTAAATATCTAAACATCTAAACCGTGATCAAACAAATCATTTGGCGCTATGCACCGACACCTTAGGTGTATGTATGTAGAGTATATCAGCAAAATCTTCATGAACAACTCTCCATATTTACTTGTAGAACCATTAAACCATAAATATATTCTCTGTTATAAGGCCATATCCTAGTTTATTTGGAGTGTTAGTCGATAAGATTTCTTTAAATTTTATCACAAACAATTCTAACCACTTTCACTTACTTAGTGTATAATTTCTATAAATTAAAGTCAAACTTATCTATTTTAACAGTCCTACAAGATTTATATCCATAGAAAACTCAGTTTTTGTTACAAGTACTTGCATGTATATAATTTGAGCTAAATTGATTTCAAAAATTTTTTTGAGCACTTTTTAAGCACCAAATTATGCATCAAAATAATCCCATTATAATTTGAATTATTTGTTTAATCTCCTTGAAAAAAATGAAATTGGTTTATGATTATTTTCGCATAATATGTATGTACTATGTGAATATATCTATAGATATTCAAATTCAGTGAAATTCACACAAAGATGACTGCTTCAGTGATTGACTGTAGTTCAAAAAGACGAAGCAGCCTACTAGGGTACATTATTTCTATTCTTAACTACCTGTCGTGGCCTAAAATGTCCATAAGGTTTGTTTAAAAGAAGCAAATAACCATTATGTGACATGTCTCTGGTTAGAAACAGCCACATTAGACTGTTGGTTTTCCCGTTTGAATGGTTTTACACTATTAATTTTGGGGCCCTTTATAGCTTGTTGTTCAGTGAGAGCCAAGGCTCTGTGCTGAAGACCGTACATTCACCTATAATGGTTTACTTTTTTAGATTGTTACATGTATTTGGATGGAGAGTTGTCTCATTGGCACTCACACCACATCTTCCTATATCTATTTACAGACTGAGAGGATTTGTCAAAGTCTTGTCTATCACTAACCAAACCAGCATCCTTCAATTACAGCACTTTGGATGGACTACAGCAGTTGTTAAACCAGCATCCTTTAAACATTGAAGTCACATGATACTAGTGAACTTCAAAAGCGACTTTATTAAATATTTTTCAATAATCAAACAAAATCAGCATCAGTGACCTTCTGCTGTTGTTTTTTCTATGGTCGGGTTTGTTGTCTCTTTGATACATTCCCCATTTCCATTCTCAATTTTATCCATGAAGAAAAGCATTATTCTTAGTACATACATTTGCTTTCCTTCCATAAATTTAAAAGTTTTGATTTAAATTTACTTTTATCTGGTTGCCAAAATTCACAGAACGATCTATAGTATTTCAGACATCTAGATTTTGTAATGATTTTTTTAGTTGTTGGATTACTGAATCAACAATGTGCATCCCCCATCTGTCTTTCAAATACCAAATTATCAGATAACAGTACATCTAGGTGGGTGTTTTGTCAAAAAATATACTAACTACTGCACATGCAGTTGTATATTTTCATTTTCATGGGGAAAAAAGTTGAATCGACCAAATATTTGTGTTGTTAGTACCTAATCCACAGGCAGATATTTTTAATTATTATTATCAATAGTCTATATAAGTATATCACACTATGATTTCATTTTCAGATAAAATTTTCTGATTGACTGAAAGTTAAAAGGTCATATGGCCTTTGGATAAATGAGTTTCTAGTCAAAGCTTTAATAGAACATGTAAATCTATAATCCTACTGAAAAAGAATTTGAAATTCTATAAATGAATTGGAAAAAAAAATTAAACATCAATTGAACCAGGCCACCTGGTGTCAGATAAACTTTCTTGGGTCTACAGAATAATAACTATCAATCAATTTGTCATACCTTTGAATAAATTCCAACCCTATACTTTTGTTTGTCAAATGAAACTAGTTACCAAGAACATTTCATTTTCATTAACAAAGAGAAATGTCTCAGTCCAGCGGCTTTAATCAGATTGTTTCATGCAAAGAGGAAATAAATTAGCTCTGTATGATAGTAACATCCCAGTTCATGAATAAGATGTAAAAAATGTAAAAAATATGTTGAATTATTGGAGAGTTTAAATTGGTGATGATTAAAAGCAAGGAAAATGTTCTAGATTTTATAAGTCATCAGATATTAAGAAATTACCAAATAGTGTGACAGAAATTCAGACAGACTACCAGTCTGAAAGACAATCTAATCTGCCTGTCTTAAATTTTAAGTGGGGTTTTGTTATAATATCTTCCAAACAATTTAGGCCTTGAGAGAAAGATTAACAAACATTTTGCAGAAATCTTGGATCAGACAGAATTCAAGACCAACTTTTATAAATAATACATACATGTTACGGTAAATGTTTATCAAACTGACAATTTTATCAAATTCAAAGGATTTTTTTTACTTACGGCAGATTTTACAATAAGAAGGAATTATTGTTTTTTTGTATCCATCAAAAAAGCAATTGCTGAAACTGTGAAACAGACTGTGTAATGGAGTAATGCATTATGTTATTGAATAAAATGTGTCTTTCTGAGTAAATAAAAATAAAAATTACTCTGTGCTTGTGTTTTTTGTTAGAATTAGAGGGTTTTCAATTTCAAAATATTGGACATGGAATAGACATCATGACCTACTTTACTGACATCCAGCTTATTTGGAGTGGAATTTTGAAGTATTATTTATAAGTTGAGCCTTATCACATGGACTTATATTTTAATAAAAAGTCTTCTTTTGTGTTTTAATCATAACTTTAAGGCAGATTTTTATTGGTAAAGGCTAAAAAAGGTAATTTAATAATATTGTTGCTAACGTCACGTCTTTTCCGTCCATTGTGGTATGTCACGATCGCAATTTTCTTGTTGGTTCTCAGACAGGCAATTGTAGTTATTTTTATCCCGGTTTTATAAATAATTGAAAATAGCAATCATATTAAATTTGGATGACGTAAGGGGGTCAAAGGACTTGAGGAATCAATATCATTGGCTGTTTTATTTTTTGCGAACGTTACTACTTGAGGTTTCCGTCCAAATCAGTGTCACGTGAGCAACATATATTTAGATCTGTAACTCTCCTGTATAGGAGTTACGATATCGCCCTTTGCAGAATTAGATTCGGAGTCAGTTCCTTCACATGATGGGGTAGCAAAGAAGGTTAGTTGTATGTAATATCGTTACAAGAGGACCTTAAATGTATTCCGTCCATCAAAAAGACGTTCGCAACAAAACGTAATGTCATGATAGTAGATGTTGCTAATGTTACTATTACGAATTGGTTTCATGTGTATTCATTTGATATAAAGTACACCTGAAAATGACATTCTGTATATTTAGAAATTCTAAACCAGACTGTACAATTTTATTACTCCAGGCATATATTAAACATCACTGTGTGCATACATTTGAACTTTTAAAGATGTTGTTGCTCATGTTACATGTCCAAATGTCGCTAACGTTACTTATTTTTGTCTCCGTCACGTTAGCAACATGAAAGTAGGAGACAGAACACAATACTGTAAAATCTGCCTTATATTTTATTTCTAATCAAGATCAGAGATATAAGGCTTAAGCATCCTACTGCTTTGGCCATGAATCAAATTGTATAAATTTGTCAATTTTTATTTTCAACTTCAAACGTATAAGTTCATCCTAAAATATTGTGTACATAAAAATCTTATTAATGTAAGTAAATTTACTTTGGAAATTGACTCTTTGTAATTACTTAATTTTCTTCATAAAATATCACTAAATACCAATAAAGCATTCAACTTTCAATAAAATCAATCAAAGTCACAAAATTGTATATAATTAAAAAGTTAAATTGGCATCATTTACTTCAGCTTATTATTATCAAAATGTCTTCCAATCCCCAAGTAATTAAATAAATTACTTTACTAATCTCTAGTTGAATTTTAATTGAACAAAGGTTACATTTTTCTGGACTTAAGTCACAGTGATTTATTGATATAAGATTATACTAATCTAGGATTAACCAGGACTATTTTTACACCCCTTGTTGATCACACAGATTTATTTAAAATCAGGTATTCAACTGATAATACACTTGCAATAGACAAGAACTAATTGTTCACAGTTTTAAGATTAGCAAACCACAACATGATTCATGCGGTATTTTCTATCTATTAAAAGTTCAGTGTCATTTTAATAAAATGACCCCGAAAAATATTAAAGTCTGATCCCATGAGAAAAGGCCTAATATTAACATGAATGCATGTTATTAATATTTTTTCAATTTAAAAACAGGTACTTAAAATTTCACTGCTCTATACAATTTACAGGTAAATCTGCAGTAGATAACATGTAACAGATATATATAAGAAAATTAACTCACAATGCCATGTATTATTGTAAACATTTCATAAACTTCAATAAACTATGGTCCCATAGCCTTAACTTGTAGCTAGCAGTCTCATTGAAAATTATGTAATATCTCTTTATTTTCATAAGCACAATTTAAAGAATACACAGTGAAATTACATAATGAGTCATAACAAGGTTTAACAGTGAACCAAGTTCAATGTAAAGATAAAATGTTATGGCCATCTAACAAAAAGGTCTGCTCTAAACACTGCAAGAGAGTCTTATACTCGTAGTAGGTAAAATGATAAGCCATGCATGATTATTGTGGATTCATCATTGGTTTACTGTGCGGGAGATGCAGATCAGTAATAAAAGTGCAATTTTGGGGGTTCTCACTAATGCCTGGACACATGAAAATCTACAATCTATCTAGACTCACCATTTTCAAAACTGGTGAGTCCAAAAATGCATCAAGATTGAAACATTTTGTGTAACTTGAACACACATATCTTTTTATAGCAAAAGTTTAAAAGTAATCTGAATTTTATGTCATTGTATTGCTCTATTAGTTCATGGAGACTAAAATGATGAATTACATTGCAAAAACCTATCTTCTTTGTACTGTTGGACTCATCATGGCCAAAAATGATGAGTTCCTGGACTCCCCTTCTAAAATCTAAAGTGAGAACCCTGTCCCTCCTTTGTTTTTGAGGATCAATGCATTTGAATGGGGACATATAGTTGGAACCCTGTTGTACAAACTTTCTCCTGGGTTTGGGAACCCTCAGGCCTCTTTAAAAATGGCTGGATCCAACCTTGAACAATGTTGAACTTGTGAACAAATTACATTAATCTACCCCCTAAAAGAGTAATGATTTGGTAGACCTGTATTTCATTGATGCGTCATACATGAAACATACAAAAATGTAAAAGTATCTATTTGTTTGAAATCTACAAATGTATATAACAGAAAGGTAAAATTCATAATTTATATAACCTTTTGTTACCTGCAACAATATAAACCCATTAAATATTTAATTCACCTAAGTAACTTTTCCTGAAGTCATTCAAAATTAACATATTTGGGCCAATATCGCATTATGGATGTCATTATTAAACAATTTGATATCAGAAAATTCTATATAGGTCTGCCAAGTTGTAGGCTTTCTGTGAGTCGACATTATTTACAAACAATACCTATAAATATGACCATTTAAATGGAATTAAACGTAACAAAGAGAACTATATGTACAGTTATTCAGAATAACAATTTTATTCAACTTCTTTTGATGAAATATGAAATAACTCAATAACCGAACACGAAAAATAGAATTACACTTGTCAGGGTAAAATGTTACATTCATTGATAATACCTGTTGAAGCATGCATTTTTAATATTTTGACGCAAGTACAAATAAATATGACGATTCAGGTAAATGATTACAGGTGTACCGTCTTACTATGAAAATAATTTAAAGGAATTTTGACATAACAGGAGTAAACAGTTTAAAGTGAAAACGTCTTTTGTATATAATACATAGATAAACCATTACTTCATAGTACGTGTACACACAGGCATTTTCATAACGTTTTTTACACATAGGTATTTTTTCAAAACATTTTGAATAAAAACATCTGTTATAAACTGTTAAAATATATTCGACAGCTTTCATGAAATGTAAATTTTTGAAGTCAAAAATAAAAGTCAATCTTATAAAACTCCCTAATGAGTACATGTAGGCTTAAAAGAAAACAAACATTAGTATAGGGCCCAGTTGTTTAAAACATTACCAAGATTTTATCCAGTAGATAAACATTATTACATGTACAATGTAAATGTGTATTCAATGAATTTCTTCAATGGGTAAGCCTCAACTGACAGACTTATTTATCAAAAGTCAAAAACAGTTTTCCAATCAAAAAAAAAATAATCAAAATTTATACTAAAAACATTTGAAGTTGTATAATTGATTGCTTTGTACCTTGTTTTCATTTAAATTCATTTATCATGATATTTTAAAGTTCAACCTAAGAACAGAAATAAAAGTTAAAAAGTTCGGGTGTTTTTGTATGTGATAATCCTATAAACATGATTGAAACAACAGAAATATGACTACAGCAAACACTTTCACTTTTCTCAGATCCTTCAGTACATTTTGACACCAGCACATTAAAGTTAAATTTTTACTTGTATAAAGAGTTGTCTCATTGACACACTTATACCACATCTTCTTATACCTATTTAGTTATTTCTTCAATTATTTATACTTATGCTAAATGATATGCAGATAATATTGAAGGCAAATAATCTGTCAAAAACATGTTGTCTCTTATTCTTATATAAATGTATCAATCTGCAATACTAGCAATAATTTTATTTATAGTTAAAAGTTTAATAGTCATTTCATAGCACATTCGATCAGCAAAAAAACTTACTGCAACTCAATCTCGATGACACAAAAGGGCACATGGATTCAAATGTTTTGGAAGAAAAAGAACTTGCGTAAGGAAACTAGAGGCTCTTAAGAGCCTGTGTCGCTCACCTTGGTTTATGTGAATATTAAACAAAGGAAGCAGATGGATTCATGACAAAATTGTGTTTTGGTGATGGTGATGTGTTTGTAAATCTTACTGTAATAAACTGTCTTGCTGCTTACAATTATCTCTATCTATAATGAACTTGGCCCAGTAGTTTCAGTGGAAAATGTTAATAAAAATTTACCAATTTTATGAAAAGTGTTAAAAATTGACTATAAAGGACAATTACTCCTTAGGGGGTCAATTGACCATTTTGGTTATGTTGACTTATTTGTCAATCCTACTTTGCTGAACATTATTGATGTTTACAGTTTATCTCTATCTATAATAATATTCAAGATAATAACAAAAAACAGCAAAATTTCCTTAAAATTACCAATTCAGGGGCAGCAACCCAACAAAGGGTTGTCCGATTCGTCTGAAAATATCAGGGCAGATAGATCTTGACCTGATAAACAATTAAACCCCTGTCAGATTTGCTCTAAATGTTTTGGTTTTTGAGTTATAAGCCAAAAACTGCATTTTACCCCTATGTTCTATTTTTAGCCATGGCGGCCATCTTGGTTGTTTGAGCGATTCACGCCACACATTTTTTAAACTAGATACCTCAATAATGATTGTGGCCAAGTTTGGATTAATTTGGCTGAAAAGTTTCAGAGGAGAAGATTTTTGTAAAAGATAACTTAGATTTACGAAAAATGGTAAAAAATTGACTATAAAGGGCAATAACTCCTAAAGGGGTCAACTGACCATTTCGGTCATGTTGACCTTTTTGTTAATCTTACTTTGATGAACATTATTGCTGTTTACAGTTTATCTCTATCTATAATAATATTCAAGATAATAACCAAAAACAGCAAATTTCCTTAAAATTACCAATTCAGGGGCAGCAACCCAACAAAGGGTTGTCTGATTCGTCTGAAAATTTCAGGGCAGATAGATCTTGACCTGATAAACAAATAAACCCCATGTCAGATTTGCTCTAAATGCTTTGGTTTTTGAGTTATAAGCCAAAAACTGCATTTTACCCCTATGTTCTATTTTTAGCCGTGGCGGTCATCTTGGTTTGTTGACCGGGTCACGCCACACATATTTTAAACTAGATACTCCAATTATGATTGTGGCCAAGTTTGGTTTAATTTGGCCCAGTAGTTTCAGAGGAGAAGATTTTTCTAAAAGCTAACGACGACGGACGCCAAGTGATGGGAAAAGCTCACTTGGCCCTTCGGGCCAGGTGAGCTAAAAAGAGCATGATTAATTGCTCTAGATAAAACACTATTAGGGGAAAACATTTTCTATTTGAAGATACTAATAAGTACATGTACATTGTACATTTTATAAGACCTGCAATACCATCTACTATTAATTTTAACATATATAGCTCTTAATGGATTATAAACCAGGACAATTGTAATCAATTACTCTCTTCCTTTTCCTTTCATTTATTGAAAAAAAATGTTCTGATAAAATCTACCCATAAAGTAAAACCTTTTTCAATGGTTTTGTTTTGTAGTGGTAAAAATCAATATCAACATTCTTGTGATAATCACAGATAATGATTGAATCGCATGATAGTCAACTCTATAATACATGTATTTTGAAATGGATACACTTCGCATGTAATTTTATAATGGAAAATTGTAAGGGACACTATTATACATTAATCTATGAAAACAGCAAAAGTGTACATGTACATTTATACATTTTTGTACATATATTCGTACAAGTACATGAATTTACAAAATACGAGGCTCTATATGGTACATGCATTTTAGCTCAACAGTTCAATGATTTTAAAAGTACTTTACAAGACAATTTAGCAAGAAGATATCTGAAAAGCCTTCCTAAAACCCCTTCCCCCTTTTTATGCTTATTCTGTCAATATACAACGTTCAATACCTTTCTGATTATTTTAGCCATGAATGAACTTTTTGTACGTTTGATGTATTCCATGCTATGAAACAGTCAGAATTTTATAAATTCCTTTAAGCCAGGATGATTTTGTAATCTCTATTGAAAGCATTGAATTGCTTCAATTTATGAGCTTATAGTTAATATTCTACACTATCAATATACATACATGTATCAGTCTGCACCAAAAACTTTTTCACCTACTAGTCCAAAGACCAATTTCCTGACATTTTTCTTATTGTAAAAATTTTGCAAAAACTTACTAGTCCGAATGAAATTTTACTAGTCTGGGGCATCGGACTAGTGGCTACTCGTGCAGACAAACATGTATAAAATGATTTCTTAGACTTACCACATAAAATGATTTGATATTTCGAATCAGTATATCCCAGTTCTGTAATCTACTATTCATATCATCCACAGTATCATTGACATTGGCATAGACTGGTCGACTGTCACTGAAATATGGCAGATTTAACATAAAAATAAAAATATATTCTTTTCTTTGAGTTTGACATGTGTAGTACTCTATAGTTTGTATTGTATTTACAATAGATTATACACATTGAGAGTTGTGCATCTAACTAAGGAATAGACCACTTTCAAGTTCTTCCATCACTGGAAAAAACTCGTCAATTTTATGCGCCTTTGTGACGTGATTTGCCAGATAGAGGGGCTTGTCTGTATCCTTGCACTATAAACATTCATCAAGCGTCTAAGTGATTGTCATTGTGCAGTGTAAACTAGAAATATTTGTTCCGTAGGTAACTAGTCACAATTCCCTAATGACAGCAGTGCAGATTGTCAATTATGAGAGTTTGATTTGCAGAATTAATTTCGTGCAATATAAGGTTACTTTACAGTTTTTCAACCACTCGCTCAGCATTGAAACTGAAGTCATCATGCACCTAAACGCATGAGTGACGTTCACTAAAACCAAAGTTTTGGACTGAAATGCATCAAACTCGAAAGTTGTCTATAAAGAAAGGACATTCATTCAAACTAAATCAAATAATTATATAAAAAAAAGTTTAAAAAATTCTTTATGTCCACTTTCATAACGGTAAACTCATGGTACTGGCATGAAATACAAATGAAAAAGTTAAAAAGGACAGTTTGAAATGGTGAGCATCATTTTAAACAATGTTCGTATTTCTAACCTGGTACACATTTTTCTAATCTAAATAATGTACATGTAATAAGCCTTTATATAAAACATGTACCTGTAGCTGACAAGACATTGCAAAACTGAAAATGTCTGTCTGGCCTTCAATGCTTTGCTCATTGTTGAAGACTGTACAGGGACCTATAGTTGTTAATTTCTGTGTCAGTTTTGGTCTCTTGTGGAGAGTTGTCTCATTAGCAATCATACCAAATCTTCTTTTTTTTATATTCAAGTTCAAATGAAGCTTTCAATCTAAAAGGTTTTAATATTACAAAATACATGAAAAAGGATGCATGCTAGTGTGTACTGTTACTGTACATGTGCATTGAATATTGTGTCTCTGAATACACTTTAATATTTTGGTCAAGAGTATCCATGAAGAGACATTGATTCTCGAAATGCACATTTGGTGCACAAAAATTAGTATTGTATACATGTATGTTATAACCTACATGGATTACAGCAAATTCTTGTGTAAACTTAGTTACTTACATTTGTTGAAGCACTTTGTTCAGAAAAATACCATCATGGAGATCTTGAAACTCAATAGATCTTCCATTTGCAAAAGTCTCCACCTAAAACAAACCAACTAAATTAATGCAAAGAATCATACAAATGTACATGCACACAAAATTATATCAAGCAAATACAAAAGTTCTTTGATTTAATTATTGAGATGTCAATATTGATGGAAATCCAATTACCTGGCCTTCATTTTTTTGTTACCTTTAAAATTGTTTTAGTGTCTACCCAGTAACCCTCAAGATTTACTATCATTTTTGGGCTAGAACTACAAAATTCAGACTGTCTCTCATGTTTATAATTACATGTACATGTATTAATACATTTTTAAGAAAAATGTCCCTAATTTTTATCAGCCTGTTAGCAGAATCATAGGTTGGTACCAACTGTAAGTAAATTGTTACTACATGTAAAATTGAGAATGGAAATGGGGAATGTGTCAAAGAGACAACAACCCGACCAAAATAAAAAAAAAAAAAAACCACAACAGCAGAAGGTCACCAACAGGTCTTCAATGTAGCGAGAAATTCCCGCACCCGGAGGCGTCCTTCAGCTGGCCCCTAAACAAATATATACTAGTTCAGTGATAATGAACGCCATACTAATTTCCAAATTGTACACAAGAAACTAAAATTTAAATAATACAAGACTAACAAAGGCCAGAGGCTCCTGACTTGGGACAGGCGCAAAAATGCGGCGGGGTTAAACATGTTTGTGAGATCTCAACCCTCCCCCTATACCTCTAACCAGTGTAGAAAAGTAAAAGCATAACAATACGCACATTAAAATTCAGTTCAAGAGAAGTCTGAGTCTGATGTCAGAAGATGTAACCAAAGAAAATAAACAAAATGACAATAATACATAAATAACAACAGACTACTAGCAGTTAACTGACATGCCAGCTCCAGACTTCAATTAAACTGACTGAAAGATTATGATTTCATCATATGAACATCAGGCACAATCCTTCCCGTAATGGGTTTAGTATCATACCATCATAACATATATGAGAAGAACATAACCCGTGTCATGCCAACAACTGTTTTTAGAATAAATGTGTTTAGTTCCGACGCAACTGTACATGTATATAAGACTTTACTAATTCATATCAAAAGATCTTTCAGAATTTCACTTTATAAAATTTCATTGCCTTAGACAGTTTATATTATATCACCATGATGATCATAATGACTTATGAATATTCTTATCTGTTTTTTCTAATACATAAATGTGCTGTGACTTTGTGTGGATAACATACATGTACTGTACATCAGGTTTTTTATTGGCTGTAAAATTTCGTGATTTTCATTGAATAAGGTATATATATACAAAATATTATGGTGGATTCAAACTTTTACCAATACACCTTATCGCTATTTGTCCGCCATTACTGGACATCACACAAGTTCCCGTAAATTTTGACGTCATAAAAGAAAATATCTGACGCCACAATGGAAAAGAGATTGTTGTATGACGTCAAAAGTTCAAGCGGGACAGATTCTCGGGTCAAGCGGGAATAGCAATAAGGTGTATACCTTTGCATGTACTCTTTTAAATTGGCGTAAATTATTTTGTTCTGTCAGCGAAAAATAAACGAAAAATTTGCGCTCTTCAAAAATAACACGCTATATGGTAGTCTTCTTCCTTTCATGTGTCCAGAATTATATATTTTGTGATGCAGTTGTTGTAGTGTTTTATGGTTTAACATAAAAAATGCTAAGAATGTTTTTTTCAAAGTCTCATATGCACTTTTAAGTCCATGTTAATGATAACTCATGCATTCCAGACTTCACTCTTCGGGCATATACTTGTACCAAGTTAGAAATAAGACAAAGTTAAGTCATTAAACAAATCGTTACATGAGAACAATTTGCATGAAAAAATATATACATTACCCAAAGGACGAGTGGAGACTCCATGAAACTTGCGCATGATGCCATTTTCAGCAGCTTGCCTGGTCATGCATTCACATTCTTCGTAAAAATACAAAACAATTTATCAGACTCAACAATAGATTATATTCCAAATAAAATTTATGATCATAGTTTGTCACAAGTAAACAATAAAACTACACAAATTATCAATCAATTTATCCTTTTGTCATGCACTAGAATTCGTTGGGTATTAAATTCCATGTTAAATGTAAATAAAGTAAGAAATGTGTATTTAAACTCCGTCCATTGCTCGCGAAGGTAACAACACTGTAATTAACCTTTTCTTTGATATTCATACGCGACAGGTAAACATTTATAAACGTTTAACATGTTAAAATTGACAAACAGTTATTAATTCATATTCCCTTTTTCAATATGTTTTCTATTTCCGTTGTATTCATTTTATTTAAAAAATTAAATATACGTGAAAACATGTTTTTCATAAGCACTATTTCAACGCGAAGACCGGAATTGCTAAGAGACGCCATCTATTGGGCGATGCTAATGACGCTAAGAAAAACTAACTCCTCTTGAAAAATATAAGGACTGTTTGATTAGCAGTTACTATATATGAAAATTAAATTGTTGCCTAATAAACACAAGAATACTCAACTCTACTAAATTCCTGAAAAAAGCAATGTCAATAAAAGCCAGTATCGACAACGTATTCATACAGATACCGATAATAAACGTATTTACACTTTTGGTATTTAGCTGAATCTTGTCTCCAAATGACCTTATATCACCTCCGAATAACCTTTTGACGTAAAGCAACAGTCACTTTTTAGTTGTGACGTCATATGTAATGAATTATGAAGTCAAAGTTTACGGGAACCTGTGTGATGTTATGTAATGGCGGACATTTGCATACAAGTGTAAAAACGTCTATTAATGGCCTCAATTTAGGCTAAGGGGACGACCATTTGATATTCTGGGGGGGGGGGGGGGGGGGGGGGGGGGGAGGATTTTGAAAATAAAAAACTCGGCCTTGATAATCACAAAAATAAATGGTTTATTCTGTGGTAGTTTGAAAATAAATAACCTGACTTGCAATGTATTGAAAATAAATAACTCAGCAGGTCTATAGCTTCTTGGGCCTTCAGCGGTTCCAAAACCATTAAAAAAAAAAAATTTGCCTCGCTCCGCTCGGCAAATTATGTTTGCCAATACTTTTGAAAAAGGCTAGGTAAAACCAAACTAAATTTTCTTTAATACTGTGTATGTATGCAATACATGTATATTGCTTGGGAAACAAATGATTCATTTCGTGAAGAAAATTATATACTAGTACTTAATCTAATCATACCACATGTACCAATTGTCTTTTATAATATACTTATTACTATGTATTTGTATTTCGTTTGACCTGTATCACTATGTATTATTTTAAAATATATTACTAGTATATTGTCCTCTTGTACACAAGTATGTGTCTGAGGTTATGAATGAAATCTTGAATCTTAAAATTTCTGCAGGGGATAATGATCTTTTCTGATTAAATGGTACATAATGACTTGACTATACATGTATTAATTATAATGAACAAAAATTTAAAAAATTGTATCTTTTCGAATATATCATAAATATAGTTGTGAAAATGAATAATCAGTCCCTTGCTTTAATGAAAATGAAAAATCTTGCTTCAATAGTGCAGAAAATGAATAATCTGTCCTCTCAGTTTACAAAAATAAATAACCGATCAAAAACAAATCCTCCTGCCCCCCCCCCCCCCCCCCCAGAATATCAAATGGTCGTCCCCTAACTCGAGAAGCTTCGTTTTTCCCATGTGTGCAGAAAAATGGGGAATAGCGTTAAGGTGTTAAAGTCATATGAAACGAGTGACTGGGGAAAATACTGTTTATCCAATTCTTGAACCAACGCATGTATATATCATAAGTTTTGTGCACGACTGTTCAGGGGCGGGGGGGTGGTCCCAACCCAGGACAAAGGGGGGGGGGTCCAACTATATGTCCCCATTCAAATGCATTGATCGGCCAAATAAAAGGGGGGTCCAACCCCCGGACACCCCCCCCCCCCCCCCTGGATCCGCCAATGATGTTATCATTTTTTACGCAAAAATATCGTATATCGTTATTTTTTTCTCCTCTCTGTCTGTTATGAAGTAAAAATATGGCAGCTCATTTTAAAATTGTTGTGTTTTGAAACCGTAGATTATCGATTGTTACCTTATAGTAAAAAATCAACAAAGAAGCATTGATATTGAGCATGTACAATCAGATAATAGTTTATTCAAGTTCAATGACAGATCCATGCGTATTGCGATCACCGGATTTTTACGAGTAGGGTCACGCTAAGCCGGGTCACTTTAAATACGGAAAATATGTCGGCGAATTGCTCCCTGGAAGCAAGCAATTAAAAAAAAGTAAACTTCTTCTAAATATGGACAAATTAAAGAATTTTCTTCAGAAAAAAAATATATGGAGAAAGGTTTAATAATGACAACTATCCATTTAGTTATAAAAAACATAAGCATCATTTTTTTTATGTGAGGTTTCATATGACTTTAAAAAAAAAAGATGAACACTCAGAGGTATTAAAACGTTATATGTCTCTGAACAGTGAAGGTATGTCACGTGTAAATAGCCGGGTCACATAAGACATTTTCACAATTTATTGTGCTTTATAAGTGCACATTCGCCAAGATAGTAGTTAAGACACCAAAGATGGGATAAGTTTGACTTGGGTTCAGAAATGCACTATCAACTCTAAAATTTAAAGTGCATATTCTATTGATTGAAAATTTTACTTGTTGATATCTATACTATTAAACGAGAAGACCTCATTTTGGGTGTCGCTTCTCTTCTTTCCACAATAAATTAATCATCATGCTTCTGTGTCCTATGGGTACAGTGCATAAGCGCATTTGTCATCCATTCATATGATTATTCAGATTGAGTTATTTTGGGTGAAAAACGAGAAAAAAGACGTCCGGATATGTTTCCGTCATTGGGCGAAATTTTAAGTCAGATTAGACTTCCGGTTTGCGTTTTTGTGTTTTTCTGTATATACTTTGAACATACATTAATACTACGAATACAGTGTAATTTCTGTCTTATATCCGTCATTGGACAAAATTGAAGTCAGATTAGACATCCGGTTTGCGTTTTTCTTTTTACTTTGAAACAAATATATATACTACAAATAAAGTGTTTTTTCTGTCTGATATCATTTTCAAATTTACAATCCACGGCAGTCACAGAGTTTATTTAATAGAGAGGGTCTGAATAATATATATCAATGACCGCTGTGGATCAATTATTAAACTGAAAATACGGCAGTCACAGAGTTTATTTAATAGAGAGGGTCTGAATAATATATATCAATGACCGCTGTGGATCAATTATTAAACTGAGAATTGACTGTAAAAAGAAAACAAACTTTCGGGACGTCTGGAACGGGTGTTTTTAAGATAGAAATTTCAGGATTGACTATTTCGGGATCCGGGATTTCTTTTTTCGAATGTCGGGATGTCGAGATATGTGATATCATGTTTTTAAGCCCGGGATATTGGGATCAGGGCCCCTCCGCAGTGGCGGATCCAGAAATTTTCATACGCAAGGGCCCGTTGACTGCCTAAGAAGGGCCAGCTCCGGTCATGCTTCAGTGATTCCCTATATAACTAATTCTTTTCCAGAATGGGGGGCCTAAATCCGCCTCTGCCCCGCCCCCTTTAATTAATGTCTTTTGATACCTTTTCTGAAATTCTTAAGTCACTGAATGTTTTACAAAAAAAGAAGAAGATGTGGTATGAATGCCAATGAGACAGCTCTCCACAAGAGACCAAAATGACACCGAAATTAACATTTAAAGGTCACCTTACGGCCTTCAACAATAAGCAAAAGCCGATATTGCATAGTCTGATATAAAAGGCCCCGAAATGACAATGTAAAACAATTCAAATGAGAAAACTAACAGTCTTATCTATACATGTACAAAAAATGAACGAAAAACAAATATCACTGAGACGTTACGCACGATATTGCGTCCCAATTGGTAACGTCAACATTTGACGTTTTACGTCGGTAATCGAGTATACCTTGTTCGTTTTGATTGTAATCATTTTTGATCGATATGGATACTTCAAAGTCTTGAATATGTATGAAATATTTGCTGCTGGTAGATACGCAAGCAAATGAACTTTTTGGACTTCTGATTCGGCTTGTGTTGTATTTTTCTTTATATTTATTGTAACTTTTATTTTTTTGCTCTTTTCTTTTTAGTTTCTTTATCTCTTTACTATATTTAATTCTCTGTCTCGGATATGAAATTCTTTTGTTCTGTAATTTATATTTTACCTATTT
Organism: Mytilus edulis; assembly: GCA_019925275.1. NCBI lineage: Eukaryota > Metazoa > Mollusca > Bivalvia > Mytilida > Mytilidae > Mytilus > Mytilus edulis. The sequence continues at coordinate 77,843,889 of CM034350.1, read as the reverse complement.
ATTGACAAATTACCATATGTTTTTTTTTTCATTTTAGATAATTATTCATTTTCTATTTGATTATAACTACTATTATATATTGTAGTTCCTATCGTGGTTTCTATGATTCTAGTATCTATTTTCGAAATTTGTAATTTGGTTATTTTGTTTTGTCCTCTGATCTTAAAACATAAAATCGAACCGTACTTGTTTTTTAAAAACAATGAAATATCGTTCATATATCATATGATAATACGAACTGCTTTCAAATTCGATGGCCTAGGAGGATGATTGGCCTAATGAGTACATATAAAGTGATAAAAAGCATGGTAATTTTAAGATACGCTCGTGGCGAGATTTGTTCGACTCCGATCCTAATCGACAGTTATTGCAACTATTTTAACTTAAGGTCGCCTGATGTCCGGCTTCCCCTACCTTTGATGACAGGTCAATAAAATACAACAAATGTCGCTTATACATGATGTGGTGTTTAACACCAAAACAAAGAACAAACTTTTAGAAATAATTTGAAAACACATATATGTATAGCGTCCCGAATCGAAAACGTTCAAAACGTAAGAAAATTGCTCAGTGGACAAACTTGCAAGACATTTGATTTGTTGAAAAACGAAGTCATTTCGACTTAACAGCTTATCAAAAAGTATGTTATCGTATTGTGGGGTGAAAGCACAATTACGAAAAAGCACTGTTTTATATGCTACAAATTGAATATTTAACAAAATGACGTTGAAACTCACAGTGTTTATGTAAAAAGCGGCGAAATTCGACATTGGACAATCTTGCAAGACATTTTCCCCGAGGCCAATGCGTTTTTATTTGTGGTGCGAGTGCTTTAAAATTCCGGATTTGAAATGGTCTATCTGAGCACATTTGTAGGAATAATTTATAAAAACAAAATTTGATATCATCTGATATTTTAAAAAGCGATAAGTTTTGATAACTTACCATTTTCAGAAACCTGACCATGGCGAGGATTATTAATTTTTGAAAAAAAAAATTTTACCGTTCGATCAACACTAAAAACAGCAATGGCGTCAAAGATAATATTAGACGTTTATCATTCATGCGAATTTTCGCGGATTTTAATCTTTTTATTAGACCACAAAAATTCCGGCAAAAGTTATTTTGCGAATAATTTGTCACGTCTGACACGCATAATTTTGACGTTTTGGTAATATTTGTATCATTATTTGAAACTATTATGAAGTTAAAGAGTTAAAGAATATTTTTAATATTTTTGGAAACAGTAATACCTGCCGAATCCATGGATATAAATTTCATAAAGCTGAACTAGTTAGTTTTCATAGAAGAGCTATTTATCAAATTGCTCTGTCGCATTTCATGGCATTGACGCAATAACGTGCTTAACGTCAGAATGACAGGCTCCTGACTGGAATGTTCATAATACATGTACACTAAATGTATGTTCATAATGAAATTAATAGAAAAAAAGGGAATTTTGGAAATAAAGGAGGAGGGTTAAAAAAAGTCCCCAAGTACCTATGACTGTTAATACTTTTCCTGAAATTCTTAAGTCATTAAATCTTTTACAAAATTCTTCCTACAACACTTTACATCCTTTCAAATACGCTCTGAATGCCCGCGATTTCGCGGGGTGTGTTCTAGTACAATACAAATTTATAACACTGTTTTCAGATCGAAGTTCTCTGGACATATAGCACGGTGGGTATGGTTGTCCTGCGAGAGAACGAACTGTGCTGGTGATTTGGTCCTGACGGGTGCTGGTGATCAATGAAAAAAATGTAAACAAAGACGAAAATGATGATTTTTGACGTTTTCACTCATAAAAAATGGAAGAAAACAGTTGAGATTTTTCAATTTTGTTTCTTATGGGTTCATATGTAAACCATTGAAAAGTTGACCCTCTAAACTGTTTCAGTAAGCGTAACACAAAAATGCTCATTTTCAGAAAATCTCGAACTGAAAAAATAAAACAAAAATGCTCATAGAGTCCACTTTCTGTACCGCAATCCACACGACAAAACTATTTTGTAAAAAAACATTGCAATTTATTAAAATTTAGCTTTTTTTCAATTTACTTATGTCCTGATACTGTGCTGGTGGGTCCTGTCATTGTGCTGGTGGGTCCTGATACGGTGCTGGTGATTTTGGATAAGAAGTTGGTCATATTTGAAACAAATGTTACAAAATCAATAAAATTGGGCAGATAATTGTTGTCAATTACTCCTATTTTAGCTCTTGTGCATCCATTTGGCTGTTTAATATGTGTTTTCAAATGATCGTAACTTGTATAACATAATTACATAAAAGGGCAACATCTTTCGTCCAATATCAGAGAACTATAGTTTTATCAAGATATTAAATGCTTCTTACATTGATGCCTCAACAATGATCAAAGCCCATGCCGCATAGACATGTTTGTCAGCGCTCCGCATACCCCTCCCCACTTCCACCCAACCAACCCTCGATCCTCATTTCCTCCTTCATTTTTACAGTGCTGTACCAACACAACAAATTATCACATTAAATAATAACACGAAGACACACATTATTGAACAACGAATGCTCGCAGGTACTGAAAGCTAGTTCAAAGCCGCGTTTTCAACTAATAGATAAACCATGTTCTCATATAAAAAATCTCAATCGCGTCGAAAAAAAGTCTCAAAACTTAAGTTCACATTTTAATGTTTGATGAAGCAGAACATTAAAAGTGTGCAGTGAATCTTGTGCTCACAACAGTTATTGTCATAATTATGTTTACATAAGACTTATAATGAAATTAAGAAGGTACCAAGAAATGTTTTACAGTTCAATTTAATGATCATGAATGGAAGGTGAAAGGAAACTGTGAGGGTTCAAATCTTAAATTGCTTATAAATGATGCTGGACCCAGTTTCGTTATCTGATCTGAATGTTCTCAAATGTGCAAGGTAGATAGAAATTTTGATTTTTTTTACTCGGAAAGACATTTTGATTTTTTTTACTCGGAAAGTTTTGCCCTAATTGCTTGAACTTTTGCAATATTAAAGCCAATTTCAATGAGTGTGAAGACAAAGGGAATATCTTTGGTTATATTGCTTGATGAACAGAAAAGTCATTGTTAGGTTATGTAAACTACCCTACTTTAAGAGTATACTAGTCCGACAAATGACACATCTTTCTGTCTGTAGGACCAGGCTACTTCGAAAGGAGGGTACGGTTAAGCTAACAAGCAAGCTAACCAAAGATATTATGTTTGCCTACATACTCAATGGAATCGGCTGTAACTAAAAACTCGAATCGATTTAACAGATAGTTGTCATGTGTGTTGATGAATATTGTTTTTCCTAGATTCACTCTTGAAAAATCATGTGGTAACATTTGGTCAAGTAATTTCAGAAAAGATCGTTTTGTAATTTCGGACACCAAAACAATACATGAACCTCACACGACCCCTCGACACAGGTGAGCTTATATGATCTTATAGCGATTCAGGTTGATAACCATTTGAAATTAAGCCAGTTTGTGTGTGTGTGTAGATTTGTATTGTTTTAAACTGTTATGACCTTTTAAAGTTAAATGTAGGTGTTTAATCTAAGAATTTCTTTTTTAAACTTATATACTTGTTTTAAACTCAATTGGTAGTATGAAGCTATTGATTGATTGATTGTTGGTTGCTTTACGTCCAGTGGCAAATATTTCATGCATATTCAGGACGAGAACAAGTTCACAATAAATACAATAGGTAGGTCTTGTCATAAAAGAGGCCAATGGTCGTGGAATTTTGGACTGTCACTGGAAAATGAGGATGTATTGGATAGAAACAGAAGTTTTGCCTTGCAGCAGGCCACTTACAAACCCCGCAAAGAGTTGCTGAAAGGGTTCTTAACGTGCGATTTAACGTCTCCATTCTGACCGGACGCGACTGCGAACTTGATACATCCCGCACAGCCAAACGGACGCCCCAATTCGGCAAGCGTTTTACTGCCGGTCGGGAGAAGACCAAGTGACTATATTTCTATTTCCCAGTAACTCTTGGGAATTTTGAAATGCACAATTAACAAATCAAACGTTAGTTTCAAATACTTTTAAATAGATTTTTAAGGATAATGTACCCTTGCGTTGATCCCATGCTAAACATAACAAAAATCTCTGTACAAAGGTTTGTGAATTTTCTTCAAAAATAGTGATTTTATTTTCACCAAATTCTCTTTTTCTACTAAATACAATAATGAACTATAAATAATAATGCTTTGCAAGAAGTTTCCCCTTGATATAGGTACAAAATTATGTCTCTATTATTCGTTGTCTGTGCTGTTTTGATACTTTTGCAGTTTGCACATTTCGTAATTGACAGGCCACAGAAGGGGTCATAAACCATACACGAAAAGATAAAATATTGATCTAAGTACGTAATTTGCATCTCTGAACCCCCACCCCGGTTTGTGTTTTAGGATGGTGTCTAAAAATGGTCGATTACAGACAGCCGAGTAAGCATTTTACTTTCCAGGCGTGTTTACGTTGATTGTTACTGTCCTGAAAACGGATAGATGGAAACAAAAATGTTTGATATATTTGGCTTTAGATTCAGTTTTTTTAAAATATAAATTAAGGCTACATTTTAATATAATAATACTAAGAATTCACAATATAAAAAAATGCAGAAAAAAATGGACGAAGTGAAATATCATTACTACAGAGATGGTGTGTTTGACACACAAAACTTAAAAGCTTAGTGATCTTACCAATATTAAAATAAAAGTGTATTTTAGTTAGGTATTTTTTCCATTTACTCATTTTCAATTATAATTAAGGCACATTTGATTTTTATTCATAAAAATATTTAAATATAGTAAAGTAGGACACATTGTTCACTTCCTCCCCCGTAATTCTTTATTTATTTTGGAATTTTGAAATGAAAAAGCTAAGAAATCTTAGTTTTGTTATTGTTCTCTAGGTTATCTCGTCTTCATTCTCTGACATATTCTAGTCTGCCCTTTCATAAAATAGTGATTTTTTTAGTGTTCTATCGAACTTTCGAAAAAAAACCTGATAACCGTTCAGACAAAAAAGTTATGTTGAAAAAATCTTACAGATACAGCAAGTGATTCTTTATAGCTATAAGATTCATTTTTCTTTAAAATACAACTTTTTAATCTTACGGGAAACCATTCCAAGCTTAAAACTTTCACTGTAACCTTGCTCTTTCTTATCCCCATCCCCCCCCCCCCCCCAAAAAAAAAAAAAAAAAAACCAAACAAACAAACCCGCAATACTATTGTCATTCTTATAGTCAACACTCAATTGTTCACAAAAAAATGTGTTTTAAGCTACTAAAGACATATGATTCAAACGCTCAGAAAGTCCTTTGTTCTATATTTTTGCTCTCCATTTTTATGCAAAACCTTTTACATTTTTATGTAATGGGTTATTGTTGAAGGTATTACGATGACGTATGGTTATTAACACATACTTCCTTTGGTTTCTTATGGAAAGGAGTAGGTCCGGTAAGACCCCTTTTTGGCCCCAAAATATAACAGTTTTACAAAATTGTTAAAATGTAAACTTTTAGTTATTTATTGGACAGTTGAATGCTTCTGCAACAAAAATATGGGCTGTTTTTGACAATATAATGCACATATATCGGGTTGTAGCACCATTAAGTCATGCTAAATTACTAAAATCTTCAATATTCTATCATTTTAGTTAAATTTTAGACGGTTTCCGTGTAAAACGAAAGTGGCCGCATTCGTGTTCATCCTTAATATTGAAATGTAAGGTGTATTTTATGATAATACATAACATATATAAAGGTTGTGGATGAACACGGATGCGGCCACTTTCATTTTTGACCAAAACCAACTGAAAAGTGACGTTTTTTTGCATATTTGAGAGATTTTTTCATATTTGAGCTTGAATCGGATCGTTTTTAATGACTAATTCAGTTAAAATCTTTCACATAAACTAATTGAATCAAGTGAAATAGACACTTAAGTGTTTAAAAAGTGGTCAAAATCTTTCGTCAGATGAAACTGAAATTTGAGGCCAAAATGAGTCCTTACCGGACCTACTCCTTTGTCCATTGACAACAAACATACCACATCATCTACTTTATATAAGTATTTTGGTGATCTTGCAAAATAATCGTAATCCCGAAAATCGTTAACATATTTTCTTTATCTTAAAAGGGGATCAAGAAGGGTTCCATTAACAGGCCAATGAATAAGATTACAGTTAATTTAAAAAAAAATAAAAAAAATAGGGGTATTTTTTCTTGCATTATTACAGTAAACGGATTCACAACAAATGTCATTTTCAAAAAAGCAGGCAACAGTTAATTAGTCATTACAGTACAGCATCAATAATCTTGAATATATGCCACTTTTAACTAAAATATAAAGGCACAGAACCAGGACATAGGAGCACAGAACCAGGACCGTTTTTCTTATAACCAGCACCGCGTCAGGACAATTCCGTTTAACGAACTTGCACGACTTTTGCAATATAATAGTGTTGTAATATACTTTGCATGGTACTTATGAGGCATCAGAGAAAAATTAAGCAACAAAACAGTCGTTTTATTGCCGTTCTGATACAATGTAAACAAACCCACCAGCACAGAATCAGGCCGTCAGGACCGAATCACCAGCACAGTACGTTCTCTCGCAGGACAACCATACCCACCGTGTATAGATTCTACCACTGCATCGAGTGTAATACGATATTTATCCACTCGAGACAGTTAAATTTTCAAATTTAAAACGCGAGGCTTACCCGTATGGCAAGCCAAAGTGGACAAAAAGAGCTATTTTCTAATATTAAAAAATCATTTTCTAATATTAAGAAATCATTTTCTAATATTGAAAAATCATTTTCTAATATTAGAAAATCCTTTTTTAATATTAGAAAATCATTTTTTAATATTAGAAAATCATTTTTTAATATTAGAAAATCATTTTTTAATATTAGAAAACCATTTTTTAATATTAGAAAATCATTTTCTAATATTAAAAAGTACCTTTTTTTTTAATATTAGAAAATGATTTATTAATATTAGAAAATGATTTATTAATATTAGAAAATGAATTTCTAATATAAGAAATTACTTTTGATTTTCTAATATTAGAAAATGAATTTCTAATATTAAAAAATGATTTTCTAATATTAGAAAATGATTTTCTAATATTAAAAAATGAATTTCTAATATTAAAAAATCATTTATTAATATAAGAAAATGAATTTATAATATAAGAAATTACTTTTGATTTTCTAATATTAGAAAATGAATTTCTAATATTAAAAAAGGATTTTCTAATATTAGAAAATGATTTTCTAATATTAGAAAAGGATTTTCTAATATTAGAAAAGGATTTTCTAATATTAAAAAAGGATTTTCTAATATTAAGAAATGATTTTTTAATATTAAAAAAGCATTTTCTAATATTAAGAAATCATTTTCTAATATTAGAAAATCATTTTCTAATATTAATAAATAGACTTTTTCTTTTTTAATATTAGAAAATGATTTTTTAATATTAGAAAATGGTTTTCTAATATTAGAAAATGATTTTCTAATATTAGAAAAATAGCTCTTTTTGTCCACTTTGGCTTGCCATATACCCGAGCGTTTTAAATATTTAAAATTTAACTGTCGAGAGTGGATAAATATCGTATTACACGAGATTTGGTGGTGGAATCTGTTTTTCTAATGATTTTCTAACATTATGCAGGCAAACTTATTCCTTCTTTTCGAATGATCTGCCAAAAGATGTGTTCTTTCTATGTGACGTCATCAGGCATGGTCGCCTTTTTTCATGCCGTCACAATAGGAAATTCAGAGGAAAGCAAGAAAATTCGACGTCATTATCGGATTTTAACCAATGAAGTACTGAGATCAAACGAACCAAACGTTTGATTATACAATGGGTGCAGAAAGGGATAAATTGACGAAGAATTAGTGAAATAAACTTATTCAATAGGAACTGGATTAAACCAATTTTAAAACAAGTTTTGAAAGTTCTTATCGATCGAAGACACTCCACTTAAGGCCCCCCCCCTCTTTCTGGATTCACTGTATCATACTAGTAAATGAACCAACTCTCTATGATAATCAAGATTGCACTCTGCACTGACAACAGAAATCGCAACAGCGACACAGGGCTCTGCGAAACCCTTAATTGATAATTTAAAGTATAAGATAAGATAAGATACGAAAACTCTATTTTGATTCGGCATTAGTACACATATACAACACAAGCTCTAAGGAGTTTTTGACCGAATTAAAAAAAACATATAACTAACTTAAAAACAGTCTAATTTGACATTTAAAACAAACCTGTAATACAAAGTTGAATCTCACATACATAGCATGCAATAAAGCAACCAAAAGCAACAAAATAATAAACAGCTCGAAAATTAGCAGAACAGCCACATTCCAAACCGTTCCAGGACTGAACTAGACTTTTAAAATGTGAAAAAAACTATTTTTAGTTGAAATGATTTGGAAGGCTGTTCTATAAAGTAGCAGCAGCAAATTTGAAAGATTTTTTAACGTAACTGGTTGACTTTACCTGTGGAATTTCCAGAATATTTACATACCTGAAAGAATATTTAGATTTTTTTACATTCACCAAATTTTGTTAGCACGCAGGAGCTATATTGTTTATAATCTTAAAAGTTATTAGAGCCATTGTTCTTATCCGTCTAATCTGCAAGGAGGACACCTTAGCTTTAAGTAAGAGGTCCTCGTATGAGCTGGTAAACATATACAAAACGGAGTGCTCTTTCCTAAACCTTTTCTAGTATTGAACTAGCAAGGATTCACTGATAATTTTTAAAATATGTTTTGTGAGATAAAATGTGGGGTAAAGTAGTATGCCAGCATGACTAATACGAAACACAACCTGTATCATGCCAACAACTGGTTTTAGAATAAATATAAAATCGAGCGGAATAGAAACGGTGAATGTGTCAAAAGGGCAACCCGACCAAGAGCAGAAAACAGTCAAAGGCCACTAATGAGTCTTTAAAACAGCGATAAAATTCAGCACCCAGAGGCGGGCTTCATCTATCTTCAGCTGGACCCTCAAAACTGATGTATACTTTTGTTCAGCGAAATGAACGCCACACTAAAATCTGAAACATATAAACGAACCAAAACAATGATATGCATTGTATTTACTCTTAGAGTACCCCTTACCCCAGTACACAAGATCTGTCAATGAATTTTCATGTGATCGTTTTTAGTCCTACAATGCATATCATCTGAAAGATAAACTTTTCATGAATCGAATGGTGTATGGAACAAAAAAATTGAGACTGAATTGACAGAGAAATAAGGGTTTTAAGCGGAGAGGTGAAAAAAGTAGTTGGGTGCCTTCTCGTAAATATACGTTGATAGTGGGTCTTCCAATGGATAGAAAAAAGTGCCTGTGTTTAGTACTGTACGTTTTTAATGTTTTTGTATCAAATTACAGCCTGAATATATAAAAAAAATGAAATCTTAAGGGAGATAATGTATCAAATATTTTTCTATTAAACGTTTTCAAGACAGAAAAGTCAACTCAAACACTTTTACTTTTCGACAAAATTATTGCCTATTTTTATTTTAGGACCCCCCCCTAAAAAAAACAACAACACCAATTTTATTTATGCGTATGAACAAAAAAGATCAACGTGAATTTGCACCTACCACAATCGACTGTTTTGTGATAATTTGTCTATAATTTCAAAGTTTACGAATACCTCGTAGCTCAGTTCTATGATTTTAGTAAAACACATACATAAGATGCATAAAATCCTTAAAAAAAACTTGTCAAGGCTCAAAAAGATGTAAACAATTTAACTTTACTAACTTTCTTTTTATACCTTCTTTAAAAAATAGTTCCATTTCTTCTGTTTTATTTCAACCGGGTTTCCGCCTGCTATTACTACCTTATACATATATATATCTTTAATGAGCTTGATATTTCCATAAAAGACACTGAAATATCAAAAGCTTTAGCTAAACTAAAACCTAACAAAAGTCCAGGGATGGATAACATCTCAAACAATATGTTAAAACATGGTCAATCAATTCTATTACCTATTCTTAAAAAACTTTTTAACACTTGTCTTTCTTCTGGAATTTATCCCAAGTGCTGGAGTGATGGTTACATCTCAACAATTCACAAATCTAGTGACATTACAAATCCTAACAATTATAGAGGAATCACAGTGACCAGTGCCATTGGAAAAGTGTTTAATAGTGTTCTAAATAGTAGGTTTGATGATTTTTTATTGAAACATAAATTAATTCATGAATGTCAATTAGGTTTTACAAAAAAAGCTAGAACTTCAGATCACATGTTTATTATTAAATGTATTTTTGATAAATACTGTAATTCAAAGGATGGAAGGGTTTATGCCTGCTTTGTGGATTTTCAGAAAGCTTTTGACACAGTCATTCATATTGGTATTTAGTTGAAATTACTATCTGCGGGCGTGGGTACTTCATTTTATAATGTTATTAAACACATGTATGAATCAAGTAAATCTTGTGTTAAAATTCAATCCAGAGTAACAGATTTTTTCCAAATAAAACTTGGAGTTATTTAACAAGGGGACAATTTAAGTCCCAATCTATTTAAGTTATTTATAAATGACTTGCCAGAGTATTTAAAAGAAAGTGAAGACCCTGTTATACTTAATGAAAAACCAGTTAATTGCTTATTATATGCAGATGATTTGGTCCTTTTATCAACATCTGCTAAAGGATTGCAAACAAGACTAAACAACCTAGAAAAATATTGTAAAGATTGGTGTTTAAGTGTAAATCACACCAAAACAAAGGTTCTGATATTCAACAAAGCAGGCAGACACATTTGTGAAAAATTTACTTATGAAAATATGTTGATTGAGAGTGTAAATAATTATAAATATCTTGGTTTGCACTTAAGTGCATCAGGGTCATTTTCATATGCTCAAAATGAACTGTATAAAAAGTCCTTGAAGGCTTATTATAAATTGTACAAGAATTTATTATCACTTAATCCAAGCATAAGTACCAGCTTACATGTATTTGATCATACCATAAAACCAATACTCCTATATGGGTCTGAAATATGGGGAACTTTTAATCCATTCTCAGCAAGATTCAGAAATGGAACTTTACCATTTGAAAAAAATCTATTCCAGTTTAAAATGTGAGCGACTACATATAAAATTTTGTAAACTGGTTTTAGGTGTTCATAAAAAATCCATGAATTTTGGAATTTTATCCGAGCTAGGACGATTCCCACTATATTATGATGTGATTAAATCCATGTTAAATTACTGGTATCGCTTGGAAAATCTTGATTTCCAATTTTCTCTTCTTAAAGATGCTTATGTAACATCACAGAATCTTTCTCACTCAAAAAAAAACATCTTGGTATGGCTCTATGAAGTCAATTCTTGAAATGATCCCAGACATCAATCATCTGTCTTCACCATTACCAAAAATTAATAGCTTCAAAGCTAATATGAAAAAAATATTAAAATCATATTTTATAGACTTGTGGAACACTGAATTGGTAAAGCATTCAGATGGTAAACTTAGAACTTATGTTACATTTAAATCAGTTTTTGGAAGAGAAAAATATCTTTCCATTATTGGGAATTTTGAACAGAGACGAAGCTTAACAAAGCTCAGAATTTCATCACACCACTTAAGAATTGAGTCTGGAAGGTATCAGGGTACTCTCCTAAATGACAGAACTTGTACTCGTTGTAACTCCGGAGATGTGGAGGATGAATATCATTTTTTATTCCAATGTGTTAAATTTAATGATGACCGCAATCATCTATTTCAAGAGATAACTAAAAGTTGCCCCAACTTTTTAACTCTTAACGCAAGAGATAAACTGATATGGCTTATGAACACAGAAGATAAGTCTATTCTCACTGCTGCATGTAAATTTATTTCGAAAAATTGTTAATTATGTGGCCTTCTTGTCTGCTTCAGACACGAGGAGGACTGTGTAAATACCACAGCTCCTTGAGTACCGCCCCTTGGTGTCTGTTGCAGTAGGGAAACCTACACTATTCTCAATACCTGTTTACTGCAGTATATGTTATTTGCTGTGAATATACATAAACTTTTTTCATTTGTGTTTGTTTTTCTGCATCAGATACGAGGAGGATTGTTAGAGCTTTTAAGATCACAATCCTAGAGCATCGTCCCTTGGTGTCTGTTGCAGCTAAACAATCATTTATTTTATATTTTATATTTATACATTTTCAGCAAAATATTATAAAATCAAGTGAGAAAAAAAAAAAAAATAAAAAAAAAAAAAAAAAGTGGGGTTTGCCACATCTCTGGAGTAGCAACTCTCAAATACTTTTTTATTTTAACAAATAATATCTGTATGACTATTTCAATAGTTTATATTACAATGTTATGTAAAATACTGTATGTTGTATCAATCATATATGTTATGTGTATATGCCCCCTGGGGACCTAATTTGGAAAATAAAATTTATCTTATCTTATCTTATATCGGCCTCAGGCTGTGTTGTTATTCCGCAATGCGGCAAGTTTTGCGATGGCGCTCAACTTTTGGTATGTTTTTTTTAAACGTATGGTTAACATCGGTATAGAAATATATGACTGCTCGTCCAACAGATAAACTCTTGCTTAGACATGGTGGTATCGTAGGGTAACAATGCGAAATGTTGCCCATATCCAACATAAACTGTTCCTACATTAACAACTGACAGTCAAAATAGCTCGTCCTTAATTCTTTGCAGAACCTATAAAGTGTGCATAAGCATAAAGTAGACCGGGAAAAAATCCACATAAAGATAATAAAATTGGTCTTTTTAACGCATTTATTTGCATCTTTTCCCCGGCATATGCAGCTAACAGAGAAAGTCGAGTGCACCTTTTATGTTAGGGCGTGTTTGAGTTGAAAAACGTAGAAAGCAAATATATTTCATACATCATCTCGATTCAGTTTACATTATATTTAAGTTGATTTTGTAACATTAAAAATTCACAGCACTAAACAAAAATATGTGACTCAAGTGAAATACCTTACTTATGAGACATAACAACAGAGTAGGCGTGTTCGATTAAAACAGGCTAAATATTGTGGTCCTTATACAATAGAGAGTAAAATTAATGATTTAAATTTATTTTATATTGTAAAAACTCCAGGTCGGTGCAAACAAAATAGAGTGTTATATTAATATGTTAAACCATATATTGAGCGTACTAATGAATGTGAGAGTAAACCAGTTGCCACTTTAGGCATGGTCAATTGGAGAACAATCATGACAAACCAGATGTAATTGAACCAACTTTTAGTTCTAAAACTATGGAAGAGACAGTTAGATTGAAAAATTCAGAAATTTTCACAAATTTAGATTCAAAACTTGCACATCTGTCTTTTGATCGTAGAGAACAAATAAAAGCTTTGGTATTTTCTTTTGAAAATCTTTTTCCAGATATGCCAAACAAAACCACTGCTGTTTGTCATGATGTTGATGCAACACCCTTACCGGCTCAATCCACTCAAACTTGAAGTTTTGAGAAAAGAAATTAAATATATGCTTGACAATGATATTATTGAGCCGAGTAACAGTGAATGGAGCTCTCCTTGTCTCCTTGTGCCAAAACCAGATAAAACGGTTACATTTCGTTTCATAACTGATTTCAGAAAAGTAAATTCAGTTTCAAAATCTGATTCCTATCCGCTTCCAAGGATAGACGATTGTATTGACAACATTGGTCAAGCAAAATTTGTGAGCAAATTTGATTTGTTGAAAGGTTATTGGCAAGTTCTATTGACACAGCGAGCTCGTGAAATATCAGCTTTTGTCACACCAGATGGCTTATTTAAACTTCTACATTTTCCCAGAAACTTCCGTTGTATTTTACTAGGACATTCCTTTTCCACAGTGTTCTAGAGCTTTCCGTGACACCTATATATAAACAGACACTAAAATAAGACTTTTAGACTTAGAGATCGATAGACATTAGTATTTACAGCATTTGGATTGACACTTTTATTCTACAAGCGTTAGCCTTTCAAAAAGTGCTATAGTCGACTCTTAGCTGATGAAAATGGAAAGTGCTCTGCTTTGTAGATTAATTCATTTACTAGAATAGCCACGTGCATCAATTAACAAATTTTACCACATACTTGAGGTCACACGTGATGAAGTTGTATCGTTTAAGTACTATATATACCATGGTTATTACGAGTTAACATATTTAAACAAACGAATCCGAAGGATGAGTTTGTTTAAATATGTTAATGAGTAAGACACATGGTATATAAAATTTGTAATATAAATAAAATGATTGACAGCTTCAAGACCTTCAACTAATATCGGAAATTGATCACGTTACAGTTTTATCCAATGAAATGGAAGCTCGCGCAAGTCACTTTTGCGCCTCTTGTATGATCTTCTGTGTAATTCATGTAATAGAACCCCTGAGTTTGCAAAATGGAAAGAAAATGTCAGATTTTCCCGATTTTTATTTAGTTTTGCGCCCCGTGTATGGTTGTTTGCGCAGGTAATTTCATAATCATAATGTCATCAGACTGAGGTAAACAAAAATGTCGGATTCCAGCGACAAGGATTAAATAATTATTCTAATGACGGTAAGAAATGTTGGTTTTTTTTCAAGTATCATACAAATTAATCATATTTTACAGAATTTTCATCTCATTGAAAAATGCATATTTATACATTTCTAGATTTTGTACAAACTACTTTCTTCAGTTATTTTATTAATTCGATTATTAACCAGACTCTAGCTAGCGAACAATAAGCCTAGATTATTTATTAAAACACAATTTTAATGATTGAACACTGTATTGAAACAGTAGCGGATCAAGGAGCGTAGATAGTGTACGTTCCCCTAATTGATAAAAAAAAATATGTTTTTTTCACAGATATTTATAGCCGATATTTATTCCCTTTTCTATAGGAACCCCTTTTTAAAATTGAAATTTAATTGGATTTTCGCAAAGGAAATAATAGTTTCACATTTATTTGTATCACAACTTAAAGAAGAAACATTTAATAATTGTTTCAAAATAAGGGGAATTCGTAACAATCCTATATTGTATATAGTTTGAAAAAGGTTTCTTAAGATGTGGGTACACATAATTAATTGCTTTTTATGAAATAAGAACAAATGAAGGTCTTGAACTTTTAGTACGTTTAACAGTTTCCTACATATTTAAGAGGCGGTAACATTTAAAAAAAAGGTAGAGCTTCAGCCATGGAATAACATGAACATGAATATGTTATACCATGGCTGAAGCTCCGCCCTTTTCCCTTTAGATTCTAGTTGAGTTGCATATTTAATTAGCAAAGTATGGTACAACATCAATTTGCATATAATATACCATGGTTTTCCCTCACAGTCACCACACTTTTTCAGCAAATTATTTCATAAAAAACATCGAAGGAAAAAAACCAATTTATGTTACAACGTTGTTGGTTACTCCAGAAGATTCGTCTATTTATAGATAAAAGTTACCTGTGTAAAATCTAATTGCTAAAATAGAGACGACAAATCCGATACTCTACGGGATTGAAGGACATTTACTAGGTTTGGATTGTCCTAACCAATCAATACATTTTGATTATTCACGTCTCGTAATATCTTCCAATCAAGTAGCAAGAAAAATTCACGCCCTTAGTGTCCATCGTTCAATTCTTAATATCGACTCCTAGGAGTCGATAACTAGGAGTCGATAACAAAAACACCATACTAGATTGTGACCTTAGTAGTGGACGTAGTATTCAGATTGGATTCCGAGAAGATTTCCGGATACAAATAAAGATAAAAGATTAGACTCATATTTTGACAGTTAAGTTGACAGTAATATTTGTGTAATACTTTTTGAAAATTGTTGTATAATAAATATTGTTAAATTTTATTATTGATTTGTGTCTTTTGTTGGCTACAATTTAAAGGTGATTTCTGACCGTAACAATGCAAGCAGGGTTATCATCTGTGTCCAATGGACACATAACCCTTTTATCTTATCTGGTGTCTGTTTTCCCAACATTAAATGTCGTAAACCTTTGTGTGCATAAATATTGAGGACATATTTGGGCATAAAGTTTTTGTTAAGTGGATAAGTTTTTGGCCACCAACAATTGTTGGACATCGTAATGTTGGAGAGTACTGTTTTTGTACATGTTGCCGTTAGTTTAACAGGAAATACTTTAGGGAAATCAATCATGATGATACGTGGTATGTAGTGTACTATAATACAGTTAGAGGAACATTTGCATATCTCATTATATTGGTATAAGGGGGTCTGACACAAAAAAAATCATTGATTAGTTCATATGCTGAATCTGATAAGTTCAGTTTGAGGGACACCAGTAATGGTAACTCAACAGTATTTGGTGTGTTGTCGGAATTACCATATCTCATCCATAGGGATCAGTTGGTCAACCTCCTTAGTAACGGTTGTCATGGTCTAATGACATTAAATCTTGGTCATGTTACAGGTTAAAATTAGAGGGTCAAATCTCAGAAAACAACAGTAAGACCACAATCAACATCATCTTAAAAATTACATGTATATCTACATGTACATGCATATTAATATTTCACTGTGGTGAAAGAAGTTATCCTTCGATCTTCTTTGTCATATTCCTTTCATATTCATTTAAATATATCCCACGTTGATATATACATGTCCAACACAAATGCCCAAGGTACTTTAAAGACGTCTCGGACAGACGGACGGACGGACACATAGACCAGAAAACACAATGCCCATAAATAGGACACAAAAAGCACAAATTTACCAAAGCAATGCTACCAGCAATATGATGCCAGGTAGTTAAAACTCGTTATAAAACATCTGTGTTGCCTGAAGACTGAATGTAGATGATCATTGACTGAAACATATATACTGGTAATGTTAATAAGTGTTATGTTTTAATACTTTTGACCGTCAGTCCTGTTCATATCTAAAAGAATATCAGTTTGTAGGAGTTCAGCTCATCTGTGTTGGTATCTGCCATATCTGCCATATCTCGTAAACTGTTGTTACTTAAAAACTGATTTAGCTTGATAGAAATACTTCCGACATTTAAATAAAATCTTTTACTAATGATACTGGGAAGATCCTGATTTTTTTTCTCAGTTTTTTGTGGACAAACCAAACTAAGAAATTAACACTTGAAGGAACACAAATATAACATGCTTGCAGGTTCTTGGATGCCATGTCGCATATTATAATCACATCATGCAGAAATGCACCTTATGTGATCCTCATCTTATTTTGTGCTTTTCTTGCAATCCGAAATAAAAATTGTGGAACATTTTTAATCAGAATCATTACATGCAATCTTCTTCTTCTTTACGTAAATCTCTGCAGCATTGGAGCCCACTCAGCTAGTTGTGTTGTATTAAAGGATCATTGTTAAAATTTTTAATGTATTCAAAAAGAAGTTTTTCCAAATATTGAAAGGAAATTCACGAATAGAAAGTTTGAAATGCACAAAATTTAATTACAGGAACGTACATATTATTTACACGAAGCAGTCAGAGTATTTTGGCCAATACGCAGATTTGATATCAATAGCAATGTTTATCTAAATAAAATCTATGAACGGTTGGCACTGATTTAAATTAGTGTCTCCTTCACGACAGTCTTGAACATTAAAACTTTAATATTGAATAAAAGAGGCTGCTATTTTTAGTGTTTGGTAAAGGTTGGCTGTCAATGTACACCACAGTTCAATATAGACAATTATTGGGAGAAAAAAAACCAGAGAACTCTCTATGTCGGAAAACACCGTCAAACATCCTAATATACTATCCACACTGATCTGTGTCCACACTTGTAACGTATCAAATTAAAATGCAAAATCAATGTAAATAAGAATATACCTCTTGCTTTTTTAGGACATGTATAATCAATAATATATCTGAAACTACCATATATTTTTAAACACATGCAGATTCGTTCCATGTTGAACAGAAACTTTTTTTTTCAAAATATACTGTTTTTTTGTATTGAACCAGACCGTAAGTCTGTTGTATAAAGAGACGGAACTGTTAGAGTGTTATGGCAACATTATTTCACATCAACAGGTAGGAACTTTGCCCTCGTATCAAGTATTGACTGAATGCAGTCTTTGAGATGATATTCTTGATCATTGATTGTTTTTTACTGGTGTTTTGTGAACTATTACAATCGTCATTTTAAAATTACTAATTTTATTGAAAAACATATATAGAAAGCTAGAAAGTCAAAGGGAAATAGGTTTGTGTGCACCACGTTGAAAGAGTCAAGTGTTGCATGACTCGTTGTCTGATAAACTGTCAAGTAGTTTTGATAATCACGGTAATCTCTTTTAAATACTATCATTTTATGATCTTTTATGTCATCTTTTCTGAGACGTTTGTAGGTTGCTAAATTTTGAGAATGTTCGTTGATCTCTTAATGTTTTTGTGGGTTCAGTCTCTTTTACGTTTACACAGATGCAGATATATAATTTAAAAAACCTTCGTGTAAATAAACAAAAAACAAACTATAAAACATACAATTGTCAACTATATTTCTGTGGCGTAGTTTCATATATCATGTTACTGTATAGCATTTAATCAGATTATATTACAGAAATACCAACGTCTTTTTTGTAAATGGTCTTCAATGTATTTTATAGTTTCTTTTGAACTTCTTATTTCGTTTTGATTATTTCCTTTTCCGTTTTCAGCAACACTTAAAGCATGTTTTGTATTTTCTAATGCTTCATTCGGGCAATTTTCCAAATATGAAACTCTTCCGAGAGCGGTATAATGAAACCATTCCCAACGAACCTCCATTCTTTCCCACATTTGTTTGTTGTCTTTAATTATTTTAAGCAAACGTTTTCCCTCTTCAATGTCTTTTTTCGGTACATCTGTCATCAAATAATTTCCAAATAGTCCAATACCTAAATAAAGATGGGCAAGTTTTAAGCTAAACATTCTAAAAAAATCTTCGGCTACCTCTGGGTTAGTTTTCTTTTCCTTTTGAAAGTGATCAATTGCTTGTCTTCCTAAGTCTAATAGATGTTCCCTTTGGTTGTATTGCATTGTGTCAGAATAAATTATATTGAACATATTATATTCGATATATAAGACGACCCCTGTTTCTCGGCAAGCTTTAACAAAACAAAATAGCTGTTTAGCATCTTTAATGTGACTGTGTGCTTTTTTAAAATCTTTTTTATCAGCCATGAAGATAGCCGAGCCATATCGGGCACTGCAAAGCATGTTGGGAATATTAGCTTCAGATGTATACTTGGACAAGTCACGAATTCTATGAAATAAGTCACTCTTTAAAAATTCTTTATCAAATATTACTCGTCTAAATTCGCAATCGGCATCCAGAGTATAAAAATAACGATCTGCAAGGCCGCGTTGATCATTTTCTGTCATACCTTTAAAGTTTACTTGGACGGCCATTTCCCATATTGTTCGCATTTTGTTAATTTCCTCTCTTAATTGATCATGTTTTCCAGAATGAGTTAACCTTTTTAATTCGTGGCGATAATTCACAAGATGATATCTGCGAGTTCCAAACAATCGGCATTTATGCTGTCTATTTATACTCATGTTACTATCTTTGATTTTGTTTGCTAAAAAGTCGTATCCACATTCATTAAGTGCATGGAAAAACAAATCTAAAGACGGTATTATCCTTGGGAGAAGAAATAACAGTTCTCTAGTCCTTTCACTTACCGGTTCCGTGTTTTTAATTCTGTTACAATCCTCTACTGCCAATACTTCGTGGTTGTACAAGAAATCAACAAGAAATTTTGCATCCAAATAATCCATTAATTCTTGATGAAGCTTTATCATTATTTCTTCGTCTTCTGAATTCATCTTAGAAAAATTGTATAAAAAACTCCAATGTATATTCAAAAAGGGCAAGGCCACAACGAACAACGTACACAATCAAACGCTATCAACCAACAAAACTAGTGAAAAATAATTGTCAAATTCCTGACTAGATATAGGCATTTTCGAAAGTAAATTGTACCTGCTAAACCTAGTTTTATATACTTCTCACGTGTATGACACTTTTTCGTTTCTATTTTCTTTTCAGCAGTAATTTATAGTTAAATTGATCTTTTAAAAAAATCGAAGTATCCTTTACAATAGATTTTTCACAAAAGAGTCATATGATTAAAAATTATGATGATAACTCGGTCAAGTATTCGGTGTTTGCAAGACTATGCGGGATCGATTAAAGGCTAAAGTAACGTTATTTTAACAATGTCGTAGAAACATGAATTTTGAGACCATTTGTTGTTGTTGTTGTTAAACACCGAAAATATAAGCTAAAGAGACTTGAAAAAAATGTGGTATATGAGGAATAATAGTTTACACTAAAATAGTTCCCCGTAGAAGCCTCTTTAAATAACGTAACGGTTCAAATTAAGGAAGAAGAAAAAATCAATTTGTTTAAACTCATACAACATTACATATTAGTATCTCTAAATATAAACATTAAACAACTATTTTTAGCTTTTGTGTAATTAATTTGTGCACATTAACTTAAAAGTAACTATATGTTTTTTTCTCTCGTTTCAAATCATTTTAAATGTGCATGATCTATTTGACAATAGACGTTAAAGAAACAAGATTGCTACTCCATATTAAAATGTCACCAGTTCTATAAACATGAGCCTGATGATGTATCATAATGATATTGTGTGTCACAGTGTCATATCGTTATACCTGAAAGCGTTGTCATGATGCACACATGCAATATCAACGACAAGTAGGTTGATGCCAACACTTCCTTACAATCCGGACAACTGTCCACATTACGGACATATCATCAAGACTGGCAAGAGACACCCATTTAAACTGGCGGAAGACAATTTAGCGCATTGATAGGACATTTGAGCGAACAAATCGGACGTTTTAGCGCCAAAGTAGAACCCATTCTAGCGCCTGATTTTGAATCCATTTTAGCAAAAATTCAGATCGTCAATGCTCATTTAAGCGAAATATGATACATAATATATATAAAAAAAAATAGTAGACCCAAGACAGTACAGTATAAAACATATGTTGTCCATTAAAATACAGTAATACATGTCTATAAAAGATTTAATCAAATGTTAAAAGTCCGTTCTATCCTGGAGTTTATATCCTAGAGAAGATCAGAGAACGTACGTAATGGGTTCTCGATCCTGTACAATACTGTTAAATTGCATAAGGAACTGTTGTTCTCTTTATCATGTCTAGATTGTACTGCACATTCTTCTATACTTTGTATTTTTATATATGTTGGTGTTTGCAATAGTGTCAAGAAAGACGCAAATAGCTGGGTGACAACTACTTATTTGCTCATTATAATGGGCATGGAACGACTCTGGACCATTATTTGTTCGCTTTGAATTACACAGAACTTCTGCCCAAATCTGAGTGAGAATTATTCAACCAGGTTAGTTTTCGCTAAAATGAGCTATCAAAAATAGAGGTAAACGGATTAATCCGGTGCTAAAACGGGCTCTAATGTCGGCGCTAAAATGTCCCCTAGTAGTTCAAAAAATTTTGCTAAAATGTCCTGCGCCCATTTAAACTGTGAAAGCACTAGTCTTGAGTCTTGAGTCAATTTTGTCTCACAAAAGTCAATTTTGTGTCACAAAAGTCGATTTTGTATGCAAATTAGTTCACAGAATCCAAACTTAACTAATTTGCATATACAAAATTGACTTTTGTCGCCCAATTTTCAAATTAGGTAACAACAGTCAAGTCTGTGATACAAAAATGAATTTTGTCATGACAAAAGTAACTTTTGTCCACTGAAAGATAATTTTGTATGACAAAATTTTAAATTTGTAGTATGCTACAAATTTGGTTAAACTTCAAACTCATTTTTGTTGAACAAACTCGCTTTTGTCCGTACAAAATTGAATTTCGAGTACAAAACCACAAGAGTCCCATTCGGCGCCCCGTATCTATAGTAGGGTGTTCAATATATCATAGCAGGGGTCAAAACTCCATGGCTAAGTAAAATTTTCTAAACATCTTTTCCAGCATGTAAAAATACATACACACTACTTATAGGACTAAAGTACTATGAAACGGAGTTAGAATGTATAGAATTTTGAAATTGGAGGTGTAAAAGTGAGGGGAGGGGTTCAAAATACCTTTGCTAAAATAAAAAAAAAACAAAAAAAGAACTGTTCCACCATGTATAATACATACACCTACTTATTGAAGTATTATTACTATGTAAATGAGTTAAAATAGCTAGAATTTTCGAAATTAGAGGACTACCGGTATAGTAAGGGGTTCAATATACCCTTATGATGGCCAAATAAACTTTTCAAAACATGTTTTCAAGCATGTAAAATGCATAGACTACTTATTGGACTATTATAACTTTGTAAAGGAGTTAGAATACCTAGAATTTTTTAAATTAGAGGTCATATTCAAACATCTTTAGAAACATAAATATCAAAATCCTAAGCACTATATATTAATACAAAGCATTATTTTTTATAAACTACATTGTAAATTTGGATAGGTTCTACTATGATGATCTGGAAAGGGGCCCTTATTTCTTGATTTTTTTCTTTTTACCTTATTTTTCTCTATACTGTATATTAGATTAATTAATAATGTCAGAATCAAAAGAAGGTCTTCCGGAAAGCTTAAATAAATTTCTTCTTACTGTGATAAATGGCAACTCAATGTTAATTGTAAAAAGACAAAAACTATGGTTATTGGTCATCATCATAAAAAGTTGCAAAATATAAAATTTAATTACAAGCACACTGTTTTAGAATCAGTAAATGAATTTAGGTTCTTTGGCAACTTGCTCTCACAAAATGGAAACTAAGTCACGCCTGGTAAACCATCTAATCTCAACCAAAATGTTGAGACGGAAAAAAGTAGTCTGGCACTTCCTGTTGAGTCTTTCTGGTTCAAAATATTCAAAATAAACATAGGGTAGGTCGACTTTTCGTCAAAATACTGAAAATCGATGACTTTTTTGTAAAATAGGAGAATGTCATGCCATAGATAATTGAATTAGGATTTGTTTCGTGTATAACACGGACCAATATGATTTAAAATGACATCGGAATGACTTTTCTCCTGCAGGTAAATGTGGTCAGTGCACTCAGCTATTGACAAAATGACAGTGAAATCATTGATAAAACTAACGTATATATCAGTAAATTAGTATTTTTCTAAAACCTTATAAACATAAAATTACAGTTTGCTATTTGTCTTTACTAATATAATTTCATTAAGCTAAATATGTTATAAAGTAGATCATGTTGAGATTTTCTGGTATCGGTTGAGATATTCTGGAACAATGTTGAGATCTTCTGGTGATTGAAATTTTCAACTAGCTAAGTATCAATTATACATAAAAAAAAAATGTACAACCGCCAAAATTCCTAAGCTTGCCGTATACTGTATGACATTTCAACTGTCATTTTAATCTTGTCTTTTTCAACTGTCTTTTTTATCGTGTTTGTATAGTTATGGCAGCAGCTTCTAAAGAGACCTTTGGTTGTAATAAAGTGAATACTGGTAGTGAATAGTTAATAGCTGTGTTTTTTCTGTATTAATGTTCTAGCGCTGGAGATTAATAGTCTAGTGTTGAAGTTTAATAGTCTAGCGCTGGAGATTAATAGTCTAGCTCTGAAGATTAATAGTCTAGCGTTTGATAAGCAGTTTTGCCCAGAAGCTATGAAGTCAATAATGTTGTAATTGATATCTCCAGCGCTAGAATTTATTCATACATAGCTTAACTTGACATCTCAATAGCTAGCTTTTTAAAATCTACATCGCTATACTTTACCTTTGCAGTGCTGGGGTTTACATCAGTACTAAACTTTATCTACAGAACTGAGTTTTAAAACTGGACAATTTGCATCCCTGTGCTATATTTACATAATCAGTGCTTAACTCTGAATCTTCAACTCTAGACCTTTATTCTGCCTCATACCGTGGTAAAGGATTCCTTATTTATAAAGAATACATAGACGTACCGCAGGAATTGGTCTCTTTATTCAAAGATTAGTCAAATTATATATCAACTGGTAACAATTTCACAAAGTAAAATGTCAGTGGGTCAGTTATTTTTCATAACGTTTTTTTCTATGTTTATAATCAACATGAACAGGAGTAAAACTGTGCAGATTGTAGTATTGATGGTTTAATGAGTAATTAAAATACTCATTGTCTAACTAAATGCATATTCAGGACGAGTACATGAAATGTGAACATGAATGTTATATGAACATAAACCCTCCTTTGTACTAGATTGACACGTGTGTGCTTTTGAAATGAGTTGATATATACGTCCACTTGTATTTTTTGTCAATCTGATGAATTAAGCATTTTCCAACTGATTTTTATAGTTTGTTCCTATGTTGTACTGTTATTCTACTGTCCAATGTTAGGGGAGGGTTGGGATCCCGCTAACATGTTTATCCCCGCAATATTATGTATGTATGTGCCTGTACCAAGTTTAGAGCCTGTAATTCAGTGGTTGTCGTTTGTTTATGTGTTACATATTTGTTTTTCGTTCATTTTTTTAATATATAAATAAGGCCGTTAGTTTTTTCGTTACAATTGTCATTTCGGGGCCTTTTATAGCTGACTATGCAGTATGGGCTTTGTTCATTGTTGAAGGCCGTACGGTTACCTATAGTTGTTAATCTCTGTGTCTTTTTGGTCATTTGTGAAGAGTTGTCTCATTGGCAATCATGCTTCATTTATATATATATATATTTATAGTATAATACAAGGTATTATCCCGCAGTTAAGATTTATCACTTTTTAAGAACGCATGCACATCCGTAAAAAAACAGACGACTACCGGATGTGCAATGGACACTTCATCCGTTGAATATCCGTCAATTCAAAGTTTTGAACATGCTCGAAATTGTCCACCGGACAGAAGGGTATATCACGGATGTTGAACGGACATGAAACGAAAATTAACGGACGTCTTACGGACATGAACAGATTGTAAAAAGTAATCCGTTCGGCGTCCGTTTGCGCTATCCGTTAAGGTGTAACATGTGCTTAAATCTCCGGTCACACCTTACCAGATAGCGCGAATGGACGCAGAACGGATAATTTTTTTCAATCCGTCCGTTCCGTGAAACGAGTGTTGTTATCCGTTAGACGTCCGTCCATATCTGTTTTATATTGTTCAGTATCCACTTTATCAGTCGACGTCCGGTTGGTCCTTTGGAAAAATTTGAGCATGTTAAAAACCTGTGAACGGACTCGTCGGTTTTTTTTTACAATATTCGTCCGTTTTGTGTTCGTTTTGTATCTGTTACTTGTCCGTTATACATCCGTTGGAGGTCCGGTAGACAGGTTCACTTACGGATTTTATCGGTCATATAAAGAATAAAACGGATGTGAGACGGACATGAACAGAAGGATAACAGAACGATAATTGATTATAAAACGGATACATACCAATTGAAAATCGCGTCAGAAAAAACAGTTACTAGTATTGGTATGTTGGTTTCCTTTAGTAACATGAATATTTATGGCTTTTTATAGCTGACTACATGTATGCGGTATGGGCTTTGATCATTGATAAAGGCTGTATGGTTACCTATAGTTGTTAATTTCTGTGTCATGTGGATCTCTTGTGGAGAGTTATCTCATTAGCAATCATACCACATCTTCTTTTTATATGATTTTCTAAATCATGATCAGGCAAAGTTATTTGCTTTTTATTCTGACATTTGTTTTCTTATTTCTTTTTCACCCCTACCATTTCTCGGCATACTACACGTCCGTTTAATTTGTTACATCGCGGACTCCTAACGGATGAAAATGGTGTAATTTGAAAAGTTTTGTCCATCCTTTCGGTGTCCGTTCGAGCTATCTGGTAAAGTGTGCCCACAGTTTTAAGCAGGACTTGCATGCTAAGCATAGACACACACACACATATGTTTAGCCTTTTTCTGTATCATTGGAACAAAAACATACTAGTAGAAGTAGTAGTAATATATATATAGTGGTAGAGACACAGGTCCTCGGGCGTTATCCGCCTGATCCAGTAAAAATGTTGGACCGACCAATCCAACCTGAATCACAACATATTGCTGGTCAATGTAGATTAAATAACGATGTTTTAATGAAAGATAGTGGAAACGACACAATGAAATGTGTAATGGATGGGTGGGCCCATTGGAAAAAAGAGACATGAGGTCCAAAATACATACAAACAAAACCTGATGAGCTTTTATATCTTTATGTGAAAATGACAATGAGCACGACTATAGAGCTGGAAATCGTCGTAGTAATATGGTCGTAGTCAGGTCTTAAAAAGACCGTGATGAGGACACCGGGCTTGATCGTACTAGAATCGACTTTGGTAAAGGATACGGTCTTGAACAGCTAAGCATAACCGGAGAATAGTCGTAGTGGTTGTGTCGCATTTTTAAGGTATAGTCTAGTGTTTGTATTAAGGTAGTATAGTAACATTGACGTTATATCGTAGCGAAGTACATGTGTCTGCGACTTGAATCGCGCTCAAGATACGATGGCACAGCAATCTTTGAGGACTACGACATTACCGCGCTCCTACTTAGACATGATTTCGCAACGGCATACACGATTGTTTTGAACATGTTGGCTACTCTCAAAACGAACTGCAAGACCTCAAGACCGTACCACGACAATACTGCGATCTACACAATCGCAGTACAATCGTCAAAAGCATTATAGAGATCGTAGTGCGATCATGGCCTAGTGTGACGGGGCCTGGATCTATAAATGTTGCTGAATATTACCAAATATTAAGGATGTGCTCTGAATGCAGTTGTGAACAAACAATCTAAGTTATAATCATTTCAATACAATGCGTGCGATAACACTAAGTTGGACGTCACTTTATATAGTACTTGCGTAAAGCAGTTTCAAAATCGTTATTTTTTTTGTGATAAGTAATCATAATGACAAAAATGACATATTTTACTGACAATTAGATTATCACCACCATTATGAAGTCATCCTGTATGAAAAATTAAACCTAGAAAGGGTTCGAAAAGTTCGATTGTTTAGTTTGTAACTATTTTCTTTCTTAGGGAGCTACCATTTGATTTTTATGGGGGGGGGGGGGGGGGGGGGGGCTATGATGAAAAATGTTGTCCTGCATTTTTTTTTAATTGTAATCTCTGTCCTGCCTTTTTATTTTTCACTCTATCCGGTCCTGCTTTTTTTTTTTTTAGTTTATCCTGTTTACTCAAAACTCCTGTCCTGCCTATTTTTTTAAATTTTCATCCTAGGCCCCCCCCCATATAATTAAATGGTAGCTCCCTTATAAAATTTTAATGTAAGCATTTTCGACATTAAATAAAGTCTGTTACAGTTAGGAATCGAAATCATCTAAATAAAAACATAATAATAAATAAATATTATAAAATAATCTTATTTATACTTATAAAGCATTCATTTTTCTATCGGCAATTCTAGAAATTGTATCAGTATTTAGATTTTAACTTACCACATACAGAAAACATATATCAGGTTATCCGCAAAAAGGTAAACTCGAATAGTATCGCTCACTGATATAGTTTCGTTGTTCATTTTGGGATTTTACAATAAAAATTACATTTAATTATTTAAATTACACTTTAGCATAGCTGTTTTAGTAGTTTTTGTCTTTATATAACTACATATTACGCGTGTTGGATTGCTAGTCGTAGTTAATTATACCCCCGCTTTAAAAAGGGGGGGGGGGGGTCGGGTATACTGTTTTATCTCTGTCTGTCCTTCCGTCAGTCCGTCAGTCAGTCCGTCCGTCCCATGAATATTTTTCGTCGCATTTTTCTCAGGAACTACAATACAAGGATTTCTGAAATTTGGTTTCAGGGTTTATCTAAGTCAGTACCGTGTGATGCGTTTTCAGATTGATCACTTGACAACTTCCTGTTTACCGAACACTTGTATGATTTTACACATGATAGCCAAGTTGAAAATGTTCGTCACATTTTTCTCAGGAACTACAATAGAAGGATTTCTGAAATTTGGTTTCAGGATTTATATAAGTCAGCTATACCGTGTGATGCGTTTTCAGATTCATCACTCGACAACTTCCTGTTTATCGAACACTTGCATATTTTTACACTATTAATATTATCCACTTGCGGCGGGGATATCATCAGTGAGCAGTAGCCCGCAGTTTCACTTGTTTGAACTTTGAAACCTCAGCGCCAATATTTTAACAATAATATACTTTATGACACAAAATAACCAGAAAGACTCAACATTGTGACAGAAAGACTCAACCAGTACCTTTATATCTCAACCATTTAGAATTTTTCATTTTCCTGCTTAGAATAGGCTTGACAAAAATATTTTTGCAATTAACAGACGTGGTTATCGTAAAGCATAAAAAAAACCACAAATAATTGACATATTTTCTTGCTAGGTCATTAAAACCATAGCAGTTTTATCG
Organism: Mytilus edulis; assembly: GCA_019925275.1. Lineage (NCBI taxonomy): Eukaryota > Metazoa > Mollusca > Bivalvia > Mytilida > Mytilidae > Mytilus > Mytilus edulis. Next base: position 77,815,468 of record CM034350.1, on the reverse strand, counting down.
GATTCAAAGAAAGTAAACATGATAATCCGTAGGAGAAAAGTGATTGTGACTTCAATTTCAGATATTTTGAACCAAACAGAGACATATTAGCTACAATTATCATTTATCTATGGCATGACATTCTCCTATTTTACAAAAAAGTCATTTATTTTCAGTAAATTGACGAAAAGTCGACCTACCCTATGTTTATTTTGAATATTTTGAACCAGAAAGACTCAACAGGAAGTGCCAGAATACTTTTTTCCGTCTCAACATTTTGGTTGAGATTAGATGGTTTACCAGGCGTGTAATTGTCCTCTGCTGAAGCACTTTAAAAAAAACACCTAAAAGTTATGTACTCTATCAAAAACCTTACAAGTGGTCTGAACGAATCACCTGTAAATTTATCTGTTCATTTATTTGATTCTTTAGTTCGTCCTATTCTTACATATAATTGTCAAATTTGGTATATGGGTGTGTACAAATCATACTATAATGCAATTGTTAGAGCCAGAAAAAATAATTCTCCTTTGGATAAACTCAGCTTTATAGATAAGAGTCCTCCTGAAAAAATTCACAATATTTTTTGTAAATTTACACTTGGAGTAAAGAAGTGTGCTAGTAATATTGCCTCAAGATCTGAATTAGGAATATTCCGCAGTGGCGGAGTGGCGGATCCAGAGGGGGGCGTAGAGGGCGTACACCCCCCTTTGCTTGCATTTTTTTTTCTTTTTTTCTTTTCTGGTCGTTTTTACTGATAATGTCAAAGTCATGTGATTCGCTACGCTGGAGTTGACCACTGCGTCGAATAAAAGCACTCAGTCATTGTGAAATTCAAAATATAGTAACACATTGCTTAGACTGAGGATGACAATCATGACACCTTCAAAGCGACAAAGGATTGAGCAAGAACGTATTAACTTCTATTTCAAAATTCCATCCAACAGAAAGTTATACTCTATTTTACACATATATTTAAAAAAAAAAAAAGGATTACCCACGAAAGCATGTTTATATAGTGAAGGAAAAATAGACAAAATATGGAAATTTTATATTTCCATTAAAAGAAAGAGAAAGAATGCTTAATTTGAATAAAAGGAAATATTATAGATTTTATAAGAAAGTAAAATTATAATGCTAATTTATAAAGAAAGTTCTAACTAGAAGAATTGAATAAAATTAATGTAAACCTATAAATTGGATTTATGTTGAAGAATATAATTTTAAATATTAACTAAAGTTGGAAACTTGTAAATAGAATTAAAAGTTATAGACAAAATATGGAAATTTTATATTTCCATTAAAAGAAAGAGAAAGAATGCTTAATTTGAATAAAAGGAAATATTATAGATTTTATAAGAAAGTAAAATTATAATGCTAATTTATAAAGAAAGTTCATACTAGAAGAATTGAATAAAATTAATGTAAACCTATAAATTGGATTTATGTTGAAGAATATAATTTTAAATATTAACTAAAGTTGGAAACTTGTAAATAGAATTAAAAGTTAATTATATACTTTCACAGATATTTTGTATATAGTATTACGTAAAGTTTTATATCAAAGAGCATGTTAATTAAGTCTCTTTTGTAAGTATTGGATGTCAAATACTTTTAACTAATAAAGACTTTTATAAAGTAAATAGATACATCCTAGTAAAAGATGTCAATTGTATTTGGGAAGTATTTAGATTTAAAGGAACAAAGGGAATTATTTATCTTCTTTGTTTATAGGTAAAAGTTCGATAATCCGTTTTCTAGGGACGCTAAGAATTAAGTCAAATTGATTGACAAAAGCTTAAATGGTCAGCAGGTAATTGATGACCAATGAAATAAATTATGGGAAGTCTTTTAAATTATTATTTGGCATTTCATTGGAGAAAATAGAAGAAGTTCTTAAATCCAAAGGTCATGTGACTAAAATTTCGAATATCCAAAATTATGTTTTAGCGTCACTTGATCTTTGGAACCTGAAAATAAAACATCATTTTACAGAACTTCTGTCTATTTTCTCCAATGAAATGCCAAATAATAATTTAAAAGACTTCCCATAATTTATTTCATTGGTCATCAATTACCTGCTGACCATTTAAGCTTTTGTCAATCAATTTGACTTAATTCTTAGCGTCCCTAGAAAACGGATTATCGAACTTTTACCTATAATCAAAGAAGATAAATAATTCCCTTTGTTCCTTTAAATCTAAATACTTCCCAAATACAATTGACATCTTTTACTAGGATGTATCTATTTACTTTATAAAAGTCTTTATTAGTTAAAAGTATTTGACATCCAATACTTACAAAAGAGACTTAATTAACATGCTCTTTGATATAAAACTTTACGTAATACTATATACAAAATATCTGTGAAAGTATATAATTAACTTTTAATTCTATTTACAAGTTTCCAACTTTAGTTAATATTTAAAATTATATTCTTCAACATAAATCCAATTTATAGGTTTACATTAATTTTATTCAATTCTTCTAGTATGAACTTTCTTTATAAATTAGCATTATAATTTTACTTTCTTATAAAATCTATAATATTTCCTTTTATTCAAATTAAGCATTCTTTCTCTTTCTTTTAATGGAAATATAAAATTTCCATATTTTGTCTATTTTTCCTTCACTATATTTAACCCAACACGCCCGAGCCTATTGAATAAAATAGCCGAATAGTGATCCCCAGTAAACTCTAGATAGATATGAGGTCTAAGGTATGGACCATTTGGTTTAAGGTGGCAGTCTAAGATATATGAAAAGAAAAAGTGCTGACTGATTTTTGCCTGAAACAAAAATGCTGGCCGTATTTGGATTGAAAACAATAATCTTGTCGACCTTTTTGCTTTTAGAAACAACAAAATTATTTAGCATTAAATGAACATGATGAATAAAAAACAGGCGTAATTTATTTTGGTGTCGGGGATTACATGTACATCCCATATCTGACCGGAATGTCTGTTTCGCCGAACATACCAATATATTGAATACTTTTTTTCAGGGCCCGACTGCAACCTGCCTGCTAGGTGTGGCCTTTGTGACTCCATTTGTTGATCGTCATTCATAAAGGTGTTGCCATTTCAGACTAATTCGTAGCCTTTTGTTGGTTTTGAACCCGTCACTTCCCATGTTGGATGAAACCTTTCAAGCATACATTTGGATCAAAATTGTTGTTTGTCTTTCTTAACTTGTGTCTGTCATATAATAGCCCGGAGTATATCTTGTTTACAACAAGAAATATGTGAGGTTACTCTAACTAAACAAACAACGGAAGAAAATTTTCCATATGTCCATTTTTTACTTACAAGTCCCACATCAAATATATAAGTACATAGCTTTAGATCCATCCAATCATTTTAAATTCGACAATAAATGGGGAAAATACGGCATCAAAATGATCAACACTTACTCTTTAACTATAAAATATACATGCCCCACGTCAGGAACCATTAAAAAAAATGCATCGATTATACTTATTTCATGTTTTCAACCATAAAAAAGCTCCAAATTTTTATTTTTTATTTGTGAGAAGCAAGAAAGCGGTCTTCGTATTTTCAAACTCAGTAAATTAATTACACTGGTGATGACCATGTTTTCCGCGGTGCATTACGTTTGCGCGCATTACCATTACATTTGCGCGCAAAAATCATTACGTTTGCGCGCAGCTTTCCATTACATTTGCGCGCATTTTTTTGGCAGGTAAACTTAGGTAAACTCAGGTAAAATACAGGTAATAAGGCTTATTTATCTATTAATTTGTTCAATTATTTATAAGTATCAGTACCCCTTCCGTTAGTCTTAGTATGTTGTCTCTTTGACACTTTCCCCATTTCCATTTTTAATGTTATCAAAAGGCACATATTTTGAAAGAATTCAATCAGTTATTTTTTAGGGAAAATACAGGTAATAATGCTTATTTATCTATTAATTTGTTCAATTATTTACAAGTATCAGTACCCCTTCCTTTAGTATAAGTCTCATAAGGCAGGGAAAAAAAAGAGATAAAACCGCAGGTTTTTTTCGATTTTTAGACACAATTCAATAAGTCAAAGGTGTATGCAAAATTCTAAGAAAATCCGTGACATTCATATATTGTAACTTGACCTTAAGCTAAAACGGAGTTTTTACTTGCTTTTAGAATTCAATATGAACAGTATATAATTTGACTGATAAACAAACTATTTTTAAAATTAATAATTGATTAATATGAAAATACAAAAACAAAATAGTTATTCATAACTTAATATAATTTTTAATTTTTGTTTATATTTTTACCTGGGATTACCTGTAAAATAAATGCGCGCAAATGTAATCAAAAGCTGCGCGCAAACGTAAAATATTTTAATCCCCAAATGCGCGCAAACGTAGTGCGCCCCACAGGCCCGTTTTCCGGTACATGATCTTTACTTGTGTTCCATTGGCACAGACGTTACGCACGGAACTGGTGACACTCAATAAAAAATACCGTGTCATAAGCAACAATTGGTCACTATATTGTCGTTGCTACTAGAAAACATATAAATTTTACATCAAAATAAAGCTGAATGTCTTGGGAATTAATTTTATGTCTTGAACGACATTTTAATACAAGTGTATGTGAATAAACCGAACATGCGATTTTATAAATAACGTCATTTTTCTCGTGTCCCGCGTTACAAATAGATGCCGATATTTGAGCAAAATGTGCTGAAAATTAGTGATTTTTTCAAAAAGGTATTTGTATTTATTTTTTGTCATCGTAAATCTGTCCTAATCGTATCTAAAATAAATTATACAATAAAACTTTCATAATTATTTCAGTGAGAAAAAAAAGGATGTCATCTAAGGAAGGACTTGAACGATACAAACAAGAAAAGCTTCAAAAGCGACGAGAACAAAGGCTTGAATCTTATTACAGAAATAGAAATCTAAAGGAAAACGAGTATGCTTTATCAGATGAGGCAATACGCCAAAGAAAACATAGAGAGAAACAAGAGAAAGAACAAATGAGACGGGTAAAAGAAACGGAGAGAAAACGGAAATATAGAAAGAGAAAACGTGAAGAAAATATCAATGATCAAAGGCAAAACGAGAATTTAAATATGCGAAATACGTTAGAGAATAGAACAGAAAAACATCGGGCATTGAAGAAACTGAAACTGGCCCTACCAAAGAGTCCAAAACAGGCGGGTGACAACCATGGTCGCATACTTGCAAAATTCGAACTCGTCGACTGTGAGTAAACTGCAATCTTCTGAAGTGATTTCTTCGCCGGAGGAAATAGAAGAACACAAAACATCAAAAGCCTTGACGGAAGATTTAAAAACAGTTATTGACAACTGTAAGAGGAAAAGATCGGATGACTCTTTGAAAACGATGAATGTTATTAGTTCATCAGTAAGTGGTGAAAAAATCAGTGACAATAAATACAGAAAGAAACTGGCTAGGAAATTGGGATTACCGGTAAGAAGAGTTAGCCGTGGTCATGCAATTAGAACAAGAATACTTAAATCTGAAAAATCAAGCTGGACTTACACAAATAGAAAAACTAGTTCAGATGCAATAACACCTGACACGAAGAAACGTATTTATGAGTTCTGGTGTTAGCCTGGTATTTCTCGTCCGACTGGTAACAAGGCAGATATCAAAAGGGTCCGCATTGGTCCGAAAACACACATACTAGAAAAAACACAGACCGATGTGTATTTGGACTTTATCGGAGAAAACCCCTCTATTAAAATAGCTCAAAGAATGTTCGAAAGGTGCAAACCCTACTTTGTGCGACCCGTCCGACCTAAGGACAGACAAACATGTTGCTGTAAGTACCATGTAGAATTTAAAACTGTCTTTAAATCGTGTATGGAATTCCGAAAGAAACTTGTGATAGAAAATGAACCGAATGAATGCTTTTCTACTCCTGTGTACGATTCAATATCTGATGTCGTTAATGCAACATTATGCGAAAAAGTTGATGGTTCACACAATTTTCAGAAAACTAATTGAAACTTTTCCAGTGCATCAGCACAGAGCTACATGGCAAAATGAACCATTTCAAAATCTTGTTAGAAATCGTCCAGAAAAGCAATGTGTTTGTGTGCATGACTTTAGTGAAAATTACCGGTGTCACGAGCTTACCGAGATACAAAGTGCTTACTTTCAGAAAAGTGAAGTGTCGGTCCATGTTACTATTCTACATAGACATGCATTGCTAGAATACGATGGCGTTGATAGTTCAGAAGACTATTGAAATTATCACGGAACAATTTTATACAGACTTAGTTCATGATCAATACTTTGTTCATCAAGTCCGAAATTATATAGCGGAATATTTACAGTCGATTTCATATTCAGTAGAAACCATGCACGAGTTTACGGGCGGGTGTGCAGCCCAGTATAAGAGCAGACACTGTTTCGGAGATATTAGTCAAACAAGCGACGACTTTGGATATCAACATTTCACAAGAAATTTCTTCGAAACTTCCCATGCAAAAGGTATTTATAATAATTTAGTTTATTATCCTCGAACTTACTACTATGATTGCCTTTAAATACAGTTGAATGTCAGTCCGTCTGTCAGTCTCTACGCTAGATATCTTGGACACAGATTTAATGATTTTTCTCACATTTTCGAGTACAATGGAATACATATTATTTTTGATTGAATATCTATGAGTTATTTGTGTAAAATGTAAATATTTTAAAAGCGTTCGGGTATTCACATTATCGGTGAACTGTTTTCTTTCAATCCGTCACATTATGGGTTAATGATTGAAAACATTATTGTAGAAAGTTTGTTTTTTTATATGTTTTTTTATTATATCGAATTTGAAATAAATGTATTTTGATAAAACATGTGGGTCGGACTAAATTTTACACCTGACACAAAAATAAATACGTTGTATCAAGGAACAGGGCTTTTATTTCTGTTCTTCATCTTGATAGTCGCTGTAGGGTATTGAATGTATCTCTTATATTTATCGTGACTTTCGGTATTGTTACTATTATAAAAATCATAAACCTTGAACGCGGTAAAATGGTAAGGTCCAATGTCATGCAGTTGACATAAAAAAACCTTATCTGTGCATTTCAGGACCACAAGATGCTGCTGGAGGAATTATTAAGAGACAAACCGACTGTGCCATTTTACGCGGACAGACTCAGATAAGGACAGCAAAAGATCTCTATGAATACGCGAATTCATTTCTAACACAACCGAGGTCACATTGTAAGAGAAGAATATTCCGATATGCGGAAACGATTCACCGTGACAACAGACTGTCTTTTAAGCCGGTGCCTAGCATTCGATCTCTTCACCAAGTAAGAGCTAGTCGTGATTCTGCCAAAGTATTGATAAATATCAGTGAATTATCTTGTTTCTGTGTAAACTGTTGCCATCACATGTATGACCAGTGTTCTAATTCGAGAAAAACTGGTGGTTATACTGAATGGGAAATGAAGCGAGAATACAGAGCGGATGCACAAGAAAAGGAAGAAAATGAACAAGTGTCTTTGCAAGAATTAGTTTCGGTTGGTCAATTAGTTGCGTTATATACTGACGACGATGAGGGAGAGTACTACATGCTGAAAGTAGAGAAAATCATGGAAACGTTACGCATTGACACAACGGATTCTTGGGGATCTTTACTCCCTGCGGGAACACCTGTGTTTCGTGGTCTATATTACAACAAAACGAACTCGCCTTTTCAATATCGTCTTGCGAACAGGAAAGCGGTTGTACCTGCTGCGTCAGTGGTCTATATTTGTTCGGAAGTAACCACAAACATTGTCATTCGAATCACAGAAGAAACACATTTAAATGTTTTAGAATGTATTAATGAAATAAAATGCTAGAAATTTATTAATCAGTATTTATCCCTATAAAGAAACAGTAGTTATAGAAACCAATAATATATGAAAATATATACATGCTACATTGAAGACCTGTTGGTGACCTTCTGCTGTTGTTTTTTTATTTGGTCGGGTTGTTGTCTCTTTGACACATTCCCCATTTCCATTCTCAATTTTACATGTAGGGCATGCTTTAAAGAGGTAAAAACGAATGGGGGGGGGGGGGGGGGGGGGGAGTGACAAACATAAATTCATACGTTCGTTTAACAACAAGCGACTTGGATAAAACGTCAGTCAAAAAGTGTATTTCGACGGTATCGTGCGTAACGTCAAAGCAAAAAAAAAACCAATCGGCAATATTCACAAAGACTCGCATTGGTTGGATTGATTGAAGTCCATGCAGCACCAATCAGTTAACGCAAACGTTCCACATGATATCTAACGTCGAAACGTCATAAACCTCTCTGGCAACCTTGTATCAGATGAGAACGTTGCTGTCTATCTGACTGCTGCTTTTATACGCCTGAATATCTGAAATTGAATTTTGAAAGTTTTGTGAAGATTGTTGGAATCTCATTGTAAGGTAAGACTATTTATTTTTGTTTTAAGCGTTATTTTCCGCAGTAAGGCAAATCCAAGGTAAATTTAGCGAACATTATTGATGTATTTGTCTTCCTGTGAACTATTTAAGTTAACAAGTTTTTTGTTTCTTCAACCTCAATTTTAAACAACTTTTCAATTTGGGACTTATTTTTTTTCCTGACGCAAGTACAATTAGTATATTATTCCGATCATCCAAGTTAACAGCCAGGCTACAAAGTTAGAATAATTGAACTATCAATTTTAATATTGGCCGTTTGCAAGAATCATTAACATAAAACAATCTTTTTAAAAAACATCTTGTATGTCAAATAAAGAAAAAGTAGCAATTCCATCGCTGCATACAGTGTTATTTTTTTATTTATTTATATTTGGTCATTGTTTTTTTATCAATATATGTAAAATTGTGTACAATTGGCTTGTAAGTACATCATAAACATATAAAACAATTATAAAGTAAGTTGAAGACAGTCTGTTTATCTAGCAGTAGTGTGCATATAATTCAAATGTAATAAATTGACACAAGTTATATAAGCACAGAAAATACTATTTGAAATTTAAAGAACACTTTATACAAATCGCGTGCGGCCGAAGCGCTTTTCTGAATTTCCTTTCCCTAGTTATACTAAAATGTATCATGGATGTTTAAACACGGAGATACGTTGGTGCATGGCAACATTATCCTGATAAACCTTAAAAATAGAAAAAATCTATCCGAGGTCAACTTTACCTGCAAGATGTTTGAACCCATGAAAAACTGCTGTTAAAATAATAATATTTGCTATTGGTGTTCAGAGAACAAGGATCATAATTCTAATATATCTTTGGCAACGTCGCTAGTTTGTTAACTTGCCTTCAGCAGTGTACACGCTTTTTAAAGATTTTAAACTAATATAACTAATTGTCCGAGATTCAGCAATCGAGAACAACTTGGTAAGTTTATGTTCATACATTTAATACACATTGATATATTATTGCATGAACTAGCAATAGGTTGGACGAGCCAAACAATGAGGTTTTTTTTATCAGAGGAAAAGATAAGAAATAGATAGATGGGATGAGAAGGTTAGATATTTAATTACGAAAAAGCATTCAAATTGTATTTAAAATAACCGAATGTAACATCTTAACTGTAATAATTGCCCTTTTTTCAGAATAGAAATGGAGACCGATAATAGCAGTCTTGAATGGAATATCCGTAGTCTTATGGTGTCATCATTTCAAGTTGCTTTCAGGTAAGTACTACCATCATTATGATATATGTTCGCACTGCTAGTTATACTGGATTGCAATTTATTCTAGAATGTAAGAACTATTGAGAATTGGCTAAGATTTTAACACTACAAAAATGTATATTACTTCAAATAATAACCAGATGCTCCGCAGGGCGTAGCTTTATACGACCGCAGAGGTTGAACCCTGAACGGTTGGGGCAAGTATGGACACAACATTCAAGCTGGATTCCGCTCTAAATTTGGATTGTGATTAAATAGTTGACACAGCATAGGTTTCTGACGCAGAATGAATGTATTCAAATGAACTTAAATTTTTTGTTTTCTCTTAGAGCAATTCACTATGCTGTTGAATATTAATCCTCTCAAAAAAATGTTTGAAGAAATTTTCTTTTTATTTATGAAATTTCAAATGAGAAAAATTTAACCCAATTTTTTATTCACATCCCCTTTCCCTTATTCCAAAACTAATTTCAATTAAAATATTCTAATGGAGTTAGCAACAATTACTACTCATTTAAATACATGATGTAAAAAAACTGCTTGTTATCACTGAATGGTAAAGATTATTTAAATTTATCAGTTGGTAGTAAAAGGTGAATATACATTGTATATTGTATATAACAAACATTTAAGTTGATTCTGGACAAAGAAAGATAACTCCAATTAAAAAAAATTCTTGCAGATATTTCTTGCTTACTATACTGGACAAAGAAAGTAACTCTTAATTAAAAAAAAATTTGCTATTTCACAATATTGTGAAATTAGATATTTCTTGCCATTGCACAATACTGTGCAATTGAAAAGACTTGCTATTGCACAATACTTAATATAATAATTTTAGATCCTGATTTGGACCAACTTGAAAACTGGGCCCATAATCAAAAATCTAAGTACATGTTTAGATTCAGCATATCAAAGAGGCCCAAGAATTTAATTTTTGTTAAAATCAAACTTAGTTTAATTTTGGACCCTTTGCACTTTAATTTAGACCAATTTTAAAACTGGACCAAAAATTAAGAATCTACATACACAGTTAGATTTGGCATATCAAAGAACCCCAATTATTCAATTTTTGATGAAATCAAACAATGTTTAATTTTGGACCCCGATTTGGGCCAACTTGAAAACTGGGTCAATAATCAAAAATCTAAGTACATTTTTAGATTCAGCATATCAAAGAACCCCAAGGTTTCATTTTTTGTTAAAATCAAACTAAGTTTAATTTTGGACCCTTTGGACCTTAATGTAGACCAATTTGAAAACGGGACCAAAAATTAAGAATCTACATACACAGTTAGATTCGGCATATTAAAGAACCCCAATTATTCAATTTTGATGAAATCAAACAAAGTTTAATTTTGGACCCTTTGGGCCCCTTTTTCCTTAACTGTTCGGACCAAAAAACTTCCAAAATCAATACCAACCTTCCTTTTATAGTCATAAACCTTGTGTTTAAATTTCATAGATTTCTATTTACTTATACTAACGCTATGGTGCGAAAACCAAGAAAAATGCTTATTTGGGTCCCTTTTTGGCCCCTAATTCCTAAACTGTTGGGACCGAAACTCCCAAAATCAATACCAACCTTCCTTTTGTGGTCATAAACATTGTGTTTAAATTTCATTGATTTCTATTTACTTTAACTAAAGTTATTGTGCTAAAACCAAGAATAATGCTTATTTGGGCCCTTTTTTGGCCCCTAATTCCAAAACTGTTGAAACCAAAACTCCCAAAATCAATCCCAACCTTTCTTTTGTGGTCATAAACCTTGTGTCAAAATTTCATAGATTTCTATTAACTTAAACTAAAGTTATAGTGCGAAAACCAAGAAAATGCTTATTTGGGCCCTTTTTGGCCCCTAATTCCTAAAATATTGGGACCAAAACTCCCAAAATTAATACCAGCCTTCCTTTTATGGTCATAAACATTGTGTTAAAATTTCATAGATTTCTATTCACTTTTACTAAAGTTAGAGTGCGAAAACTAAAAGTATTCGGACGACGACGACGACGACGACGACGACGACGACGCCAACGTGATAGCAATATACGACGAAATTTTTTTCAAAATTTGCGGTCGTATAAAAAAATGTTAGACATCCACATTTTCTTATTAAAAAAAAAGTATAACACTCAGTGTGTCTGGTTCCTCTCTGACACTTTTCGTGTATTTTATTGAATAGAGTATAACTTTCCTTAACGGCGTGAAATAAATTCTTAATGATCCTTGCTTTCTTTTTCAGTGAAATAGAAGCTAACATTGTCTTTGGCGCACAAATAGATAATGGTAACGAGACTGAAATACCACTGAATAACAATGAAGAAGATATAACAGACGACGACGAATGCGTTGCTTTTACAAATCCGTCAGAGATGCTGAATACAACAAACTTGTTGACGCATATACCAGAGAAAAGATAATCCAGGAAGAAAAGGAGAGAAATCGGTTAACAAGGGACCAAGAAGAGATCATTTCAATCAAAGAAATAACTGAGACGACGATGAATGTGCTGCTTTTTACAAATCCGTCAGAGATGCTGAATACAATAGACTTGTTGACGCATATGCCAAAGAGAAACAATAAAAGAAGTAAAGGAGAGAAATCGGTTAACAAGGGACCAAGAAGAAAAAATTTCAACCAAAGAAATAACAGACGACGATGAATGTGCTGCTTTTTACAAATCCGTCAGAGATGTTGAATACAATAAACTTGTTGACGCATTTGCCAGAGAAAAGATAATCCTTGAAGAAAAGGTGAGAAATCGGTTAACAAGGGACCAAGAAGAGATAATTTCAACTGAAGAAATGACAGACGACGCTGAATGTGCTGCTTTTTACAAATCCGTCAGAGATGCTGAGTACAATAAACTTATTGACGCATATACCAAAGAGAAAACAATCAAAGAAGAAAAGGAGAGAAATAGAATAACAAGAGAACAAGAAAAGATAGAGAAGCAATTTGAAGAATTCTGGAAACCAGCCACTGACCTTGACTCACTGTGGCGTGTTTCTCAGGAGGTATTAACAACATATTTTTTTTAATGCGTATAAGTAATTTGTGATAAGGAACTTACCATTTAAAAACTATGGGACTATTATGTACAACAGTGTTTATATTTGTGTACAAAATAAATTAATTATGGTATCAGTGTTTATATTAAAAACAATTACACTTTCGTAGAAGCAACCCTCCAAGCAAGCAGTAGCTCATAAAGTTTCCTTCCTTTTTAATATTTTTTTTTATTTAAATGTCCTGTTTCAATATTTTGCGTAGATAGCAATAGTTTACTACCATAAATTTATATATCTATATATTTTTTCTGTTGACAGACAAGAGACGATATAGAGAAGGATTGGTCTTCACAAGATCTGCGTCTGAAAGAGGAGCAAATAGAGAAAAGACAACAAGGACCTTCCTTTCACCGGCGAAAGAAGAAAGAATAAACTCGTTTGAGAGAGAACAGCATAACAATTACCAAAGCTTCCAAATGACAGACACGTGGAATGTAGCAATCGACAGTAAGCACATATAGCAATTAACCCCTATAACAAAAATATCAGATTTAAAAAAAAGGTCGAGGAACACGTATGGAAATATAAAGTAAACAAACGTTTCCGATGTTAACCCAAAACTTTTCAATATAAAACCAAATTTTTTTGTTGACTTTGTTGATTAAAAATAACGTAGTTCCCAAGTGCGAACATGGCCTCTGTTTCATATTTGAAAATAAAAAAAGTTAAAACAAAATTTTAAGAGTTTTTGAGCCACAAGCAGTCGTTGGTGTTTCAACAGTAACAATGTGCGTTTTTCCAGTTTATAATTGAGAATTTTTTTTAAGAACTAGACGGATCTGTAGTACGTGAAACAGTTCCAAATAAAAGGGGATATCTTCAACGAATAGCCGATATAGTATTTAAGGTAAATTATATTGATATTTATAAAAAAAATATTTCGGTAAAAGACGAAAATATATTTTTTACCATTGATTCACATACTAGTATACTGCGGGTGAAATGCTGTCTATAAGCATAAGGGAGCTACCATTTGATTTTTAGGGGGGGGGCTAGGATGAAAAAATAGACCTAATAAAATTAACACTTAATTTGGCTCTATTTTTCAGAGAAACAAGCCTTCAACAAAAGACATCATTGATAAACAGCTTGCTTTAAAGGAGGAACTTAAGTTAGATTTGTTGACATTGGATGACGAAATAGAGGATGAAGGTAATAACATTAACGGTATACCAATTTTCCTGGTCCAAAAGGTCGCCAAAATCCGTTAAAGGAATCAGAGCTGAGCATGAGGGTGATACATTCCTTAATTTATAATAATTTCCAAGAATTTGTAACAGCAAATTGTTATAACACCAAAATCCGTATTTTCATGTCAGAACCGAAGTACTGGCTACTGGGCTGGTAATACCCTAGGAGACTAACAGTCCACCAGCAGAGGCATCGACCCAGTGGTAGTAATAACATTAACGGTATCAATTTTCCTGCACCAGATGCGCTTTCGGCAATACATGTCTCTTCAGTGATGCTCGTGGCAAAAATATTTGAAATCCAAAGCTTAGATAAATTATATCCAAAATCCCCTTTTTCTATCTAACTTAAGTTTTCATTCTTTTAACCTTGGTAGTGGCTTTTCGATTCATATAGTAAATCTTGACAGATGCTGGATATCAACACTAATATTTCAGTGTCACTCGTTTTTGTACGTGAAACTTTATAGAAAATAAATTCTCACTGAATTTTGAATACCATTACAAATTGTTTGTTTCATAATATTGCAATTATGTACTCAACTTGCACACCAAAAGTAGTTTTGCTATGATTGATAATGAGATTGTAATTTAAAAGGCTTTAGCTAGGCGAGAATTAAAAAAAATGTCTGACTTTCACTGTTCCTCTGTTTAAAAAGTTCCATTTTCTTTTTAGATATACCAGACACATCAAGGACATCAGACAGTGAATGGTTCAGTATTAGTTTAAGTGACACAGAAGAAACTCCAAGACCACATTTAGGGCCATTATTTTCATCAGTAGTGGAAGATATACACGTTTCAACGATTATTAGTAAAACAAGATTCTGCAATAGATATAGAAGTTGACTTTCAATCCAAACCTAACAGTGGATTCACGAGCTTTCGACAGTGGTTCTGTCAACTATTTTGTTGTCATAGCAAACCTGATGAAGATTTTGAACATTGCTTATAATTATTTTCGTTTTTTATTTGTCTATTTAATAAATCTTTTATTTTTGTTTAATTCATATTTAATTATTTCAAGTATTTATAATTTGAACATCATGATGAAATTGGCGATGTACCAAGGCCGTAACTAGGAATCTTATTATAGTGATGCAAAATAATATGTGGAGGGTATGAAATGAAAGGTGCAAATTTCTGCATTCTCGGCATTTTTAGAGTTTGATAATGTTTTTAATTTGGGCATTTTTTTATATATTTTAGGAGTTTTACTATTACACCAAATTTTTAACAACTTTACTTAAATTTATATGTATGATAATCATCCAAATATCACTGATTTGAGTGTGCTGCCAGAACATGGAACCAGAGACATATAATACAATTGTATTATATGTCTCTGATGGAACAAACATCGATTCAGTAGAGTTTGCCAAATTTTTCTATGGCTGGTTCAGTCAAATCGTTTCAGAATCAGAATTTGGTCTGTTGATATCCTTATCGCGATGAACATGGAGCATGGCAAGACCGCATAATCTCTCGCCACTCATGCATACTCTTTTCCCCAAGTTTATAACTACATTCGTGTCAGGGAAGTCCGTGTTTCTTACGGTTGCACAATATCATCAATACAATGATCAATGTCTTCTTCCAATTCCTTTTCCATCAGCAATTCGGTAGTATTTAAGTTTTGTTTGCAAAAGGGAATTAAGCTTTCCCACATGTAAGCACCATTATACAGTCGCAATTAAAAATAATAAACTCGCTTTAATTTGTAATTTTATGTTGACAAAGAGTAGACAAACTAGTAATAGAATAAGATAAGAAACATGAATATGATATATATATGGGTACAGGGGAATTGAAATGGGAGTTTGTCACGTTTATATGCAGGTCCGTAATTTAAATTATTTCTGGAAATGGTTGGTGGTATTTTGGTTCCAGAATCTATAAATTTAGGGGTTAGGGTTTGGGGTGTCAGATTCCGAATATAAAGAAACGAAATTCAGTAAAGACAGAATCCTGTGTGAAATGAATCCGCAGAAAGGACTGCCCAGTACTTGATTTGTCAAAAGTTGGTGAAACAGAGAAATGAATACGCAGACTTTCTTCCAAAGACCAGTACTTAATTTGTCAGTCTACTTATCGTTTTTTGGATTGTTTTAATGAAGTTATATGCAATACTCATACTCTGCTCACAAAAATACTAGTTTGACTAGAATTATTCCTTTACCTTTAGTGTCGCTTTTCCTTTTTTTAGAGTCTTTTTTTAACCACGTCTAGAATCTATGATGATTATCGTTACTAGGTTAATGTCATCGAGAAACATCACCCGTTGAGATGCTGAGTTATATCTAGGAAGAATAGTTTAAAAGGAGTGATGACAAATTAAAGAAATTAAGGTCGAGACAGAACAACAAATGACTTTTTATATTATATTTATCTTTTTTTTTGTAAAAATAATCAGTGTCGAAAATTTAGTGAGGCAATTGCCTCACGGGTAGTTACGGCCTTGGAAGGACTGTATATGTTTAACTGGCAGGTGTCATTTGACCTTGACCTCATTTACATGTATCAGTGGTCAGAGTTAAGTTTTTTGTGTTTTGGTTTGTTTTTCTCAATCTATAAGCAATATTTACTACATTTGTTGTATGGACAAATTGTTAGCTGTACACGTCTGCCTGGCATTGTTCATCTGACCTTGACCTCATTTTCATATGGTTCATTGGTCAATGTTTAGTTTTCTGGGTAATGTTTAGTTTATGTGACAGTTGTAATAAAGCTTTATATTTAGGACTATCAACATAATATATCAATGATTAGTAAAGAAGGAGAGACATTTCTGCGTGGGCTCTCTTATGGCCCTGGTTTTGACCATGAATTTCAACGTTTTTCATTTTTCTACCTTTAAGCGAATAATCATGGCAAGTTTTTCCCAGGGGTTAAGGGTTAAAACGATTTTTGTACATATATACACATGATCCCCGTTAAGACAGGATTTACAAAGTTTTGTGACAATGACTTTAAAGGGTATTTGTTTTGTTGACTGTGGATAAACATATCTTTCTATGTTGTGATGTTATACTATTGTTTCGGAAAAGGGAGGTACCTTTATAATGTTTAATCCCACTAAAATGTTTGCACCCGTCTTGAGTCAGAATCTGATGTACAGTAGTTGTCATTCATTTATGTAGTTCATTTTCTCTTTTTTATATAGATTCGACAGTTGGTTTTCCCATTTGAATTGTGAGAGCCAAGGCTCTGTGTTGAAGGCCATATCTGACCTATAATGGTTTACTTTTATAAATTGTTACTTTCCAAGTTGGATAGAGAGTTGTCTCATTGGCACTCTTCCTATATCTTACTGTCATATTTTTTCTTAAACTGTACGTTAGAAATTTAATTCTCAATTGAATAGTTTCACATTTTTCATGCTTTTTAACGCCAACTATACAGTACATAGATGCAAACCCCCTTTTGTCCAAATCAGTAACAAACTATCAAATTTTCCATATTTTTGAAAAGTTTTCAGTAATCATTCATAAATGTGCATTTACCAATAAAAATTACTGACGAGTGGTTGCTAGGTGATGTGCACTAAAATTTGTCGTTTAACATGTTGTCTGTAGTATGTATTCCGTTAATTAATTATTCAGATGTTCTCGACTTGTACATTTTCGTTTTGTCAAGTAGAAGAAGAGAAAGAGGGAAAGCTACTTCATAAAATGCAAGGTTGCCTCTTCGGAAGTCAGTTAGTTACTCAACAATAGGTTGATAACTCCCAAGAAACCGGAAGCATTACATTGGCGTTTTCGAAATACCAGACCAATACGGAAAAGTAATGATAAAAATTCGCGTATTATAAAATTGAACGGAGATGATTGGTAATCCATTACTATTCGACTTTGATCGTAATAGCGTAGTTTTTATAGCAAAATCGGATAAAACTACGCAAAAATTGTAATGGTTGGCATCTATGTACAGTATAAGGTTTTCTCATTGTTGAAGGCCATACGATTGCCTAATAAAAATGCTAACATCCACCTCATTTGAATTTTGGTAGATAGTTTTCTCATTGGAAATCATACCTCATCTTATTTGTATACATACAAACAAGAAGATTTCTTATTGTTAGATGTAACCCCAGGGCACTCACTAACGACTGTTTATTTGAGTCATCGGAAAATCAAGCAATTTTTACTGAAATAAAAAAACACTTCAATTTTCCTCTTCAAAAATTTATTGTGGGTTTATGTTTTTGTTGCCTCTGGTTTGTTGAAAACATATGTGAGACAACATTTTCCACAGTATTGTCTGTCAAAATGGTTAGCCATGAATACACCGGCACCACACTCTTCATTGGGACATTCACGTCTCAGTCGGGTGATTTTACCATTCTCATCAACCTGAAAAAAACAATGATAGAACCATGATAATACAATACATATGTGTGCTTCCTATAATGTTAAAAAACGCTGAATATATATTGAAATCAAATGCTCAGACTTTTGGTAAGCTTTTTTAATCATTAGCTTCATCGTAATGATGGTCATCAAAGCATTATCTTTCCATAATCACAACCCCATTCAACATATATGTTAGAGCAATAGCTTGCAGATACTTTATTCCTAAAATCTAATACTGTAAATTCAGAAATAATTGTGAGGTTTTTATTATTGCTGCGACAGAGTTGAAAACGCAATAATTTAAACTCACATCTTGAAATATTGTATATGAATTGAACAGGATTTTTCTCAATATTGTAAAATTTAAAATCGCATTTAATTCTAATATGACAAAATCGCAATAATAAATTCACGCAATAATTTCTGAATTTACAGTACTTGAAAGTCTGCTGTCTTCACGCTTCACTTAAGTCCTACAGCATTGGCTTGTAAAATTCTTCTCTACAAGCCAAGAGAATTCAGCTAAAATTTTCATAAAAAATGAGATTCTGGACTCAAAAGTTAAGTGTGCAGGCCGAGTCTACCATAGATATGAAGGAAGAAGAAATAAAAGTTTTCTTTTTGTCATATTTTGTTCCTGTTGACCTAGTTTGGAATATGATTAAATACATGTACTTTGCATACATTCTTTTAGCGTTTTTCCCTTCAGGATTGTTTGTAAGCAGAGATATGCTAAAAGATTTACTGCTTGATGTGAAGCAATAATGCTCAGACATGGTAACGCTTAGATTTTAATCATCAGATTCGTTAGGTGTCCTAAGTGTTGTCATCATAGCATTAAACAGAGTAAATCATTCAAATTATTGTTTAATTGTTCACAATATATTTATTCATGCTTGAGGAACACAATTTTTTATATTAGAATACCAATGTCATTATTAATCACCTATCATACATTTTTTTGGGCCTAATTTGAATGAACCTCAAGCTTTTAATTTGTTCTGCTTTTTCAGGTAGAAATTTGATCAAATTTTTGAGGTAGAAATTTGATCAAATTTCTGTTTAGTAATGAGTTGCTTTTTGATTACAAGGCAGTGCATGCAAAGATAAGAAGCAAGCACAGTCATATAATTTTTGAATTCTCATACATGGGAAGTGTTAACTGATAACGTATATCATTTATATTGCCACTCTATTTCTTGATAAAATTCAGTCTATATACATGTCCAACACATTTACAAGCTATTTAGTCTTTTTATACTTTGCTCTTGCTCAGACATGGTAACGCTTAGATTTTAATCATCAGCTTCGTTAGGTGTCCTAAGTGTTGTCATCATTGCTCAAGCAAATCGAGTAAATCATTCAAACTAATATTTGATTGTTCTTATATACATGCATTCAGTCATGCTTTAATAGGAACGCATTTTTTTTCATTAGATACCAATGACCTTACCAATAGAATCATTTTGTTACTTGGATTAACCTGAAACTTTTAGTTTTCTATGATGCTTTTTCTAATTTTTGAGAGAGAAATTTATCAAACCAAATTTCTATTCAGTAATGAGTTGCTTTTTTCTTTATTTGTCTTACAGATATTTACAGGGCAGTACATGCAAAGATAAGAAGCAAGTGCTATCTTCATTACATAAACTTTCGAATTCTGATGCATGGAAAGTGTCAATTGGAACTTCGTACTGCTCAATTTCTTAAAACTTCAGTCTATACGTCGCATTTTTGTCATTTTATACTTTGTCGATGCTCAGTCATGGTAACGCTTAGATTTTTAATCATCAGCTTCGTTAGGTGTCCTAAGTTTTGTCATCATAGCATCAAACAAGAGCAGATATATGACTAATCTGTTGATCTTTTGTTGGAATTACTTTTTTTATAATTTTCATTCACTGTTTGATAGATATAAACAATGTGCTTTCATTAGATGGAATTCAATACTGTATTAAAATAACTTACCCTATTAACAATGATTTCCTTAAAGAATTTATAAATTTGATTTCCTTTTGCTAGGATGCTATATTTGAAATTTCTATGGGAAGAAAACTGATATGGGTTTCTATATGGTAGTTGTTAGCTGTCTAATTAATGTTAAATGTCACAGGTTAAAAATAAGTTGGTTTACATTAAGTGAAGGAGGTCTTAATGATAGGCAATATTATATTTTGAGACATACTGGTTTAATATGTATATAATGGAAATGATTTTTTTTTTGGGGGGATGTCAAAACACTAAGTTGTTCTACATCTTATGAATATATGGTTGCTTTATGAAATGTTCTTCAACATCAAGATAAATGCTCAGACTTTTGGTAAGCGGTTTATAATCACTGCCTTCATTTCTTATAAAATGTCATCATGGCATTATTCATCAATGACCTTGTACCTGTACCATTCAGTTAAGTTCTTGTTGTAAATTAAATTAATTGTATAAAAAGGTCGATTGAAAAAACTTGATGATCAGCTCCATTAATATTGACAAGTCATTCCATTTGTTAGATTACAAACATAAATTATTTCATGTAACAGATAAATGACAATTTATAATATTTTAACAATTCAATTGCTCCTTTTTAATTTGCAGATACAGTATTATTTCAGTAATCCGTGTTAATCCCAATGATATAATTTATAGATACTGCTACATTGTCAATTTTTTATTTCAAATAATTTATAAATTCAAGTATAAAACGGATCTTTAAGCAAACATCAATGCTATTTAAAATTAGAGGGTGGTTCTGTAGAGAGAGAGAGAGAGAGAGAGAACAGATTTAATATTCCCATAGGTAGTAGATGGAAATTCATATTGCTACTCGTATTTCCCGAATACTTATTGTCAATTCACACCATTTTAAATGGATAACAACATTCTGATGCTCAGGCATGGTAACGCTTAGATTTTAATCATCAGCTTCGTAAGGTGTCCTAAGTTTTGTCATCATAGCATCACACAGAACAGAGAATTTTAACTGTTTCCGGTAGATGTATAAAAGTAAATTTTACAACTTTTCAGGCATTATGCCAAGTATTAAATTTATTTTTTTCATGTTTTCAAAGGATTTTTTAAAGGATAGGAAATTGTGATTTTATGAGTGCCTATATCAAATATGAAACAGTAAATGAGTTTCTTCATTTTTCTTCTTACAAGATTTTTATATGTCACGTTAACATGTGAGGCTCTGAATGGGGTTTACAGAAGAGATTAATGGTAAAACATAAAGGGCAACAAATATAAAGAAGAGAGGAAAATGACATAAAAGTTTAAAAACACAGAAATGAAGGACCCCCCATTCAGACTCTCATATGGTTGCTTTATAAAAATTTTAACAAGAGAATAAATGCTCAGACTTTTGGTAAGCTGTTTATAATCACTGCCTTCATCTATAATAAAGTGTCATCATGGCATTCTTATTTCTATAAGTTTAATTTGATTATATTAAGTGTGTAATGATAAGTATTATTGATTACTTTATATGCATGTTACACAAGATCCTTTCTTTTGAAAAGCTGACAACAATAGTAGGGCATTCCAAAATATATAAAATTCTTCTTAATAAAGTGCAACATTTAGGACTGCATGTGCTTCCCATTACAATTGCAATGTTATAAAAATGCATGAGAAAACAAACGAAAAGCTTGATATAATTTATTATTTCATAGCTGCCCTGCTCTGTTTCATGTATAAATAAGAATTGAATGCTATTTGTTTTCAGTAATTTCATAGGTTTATAAGTGTCAATCTTGCTAGAATGTTTTGTTATAACTTCTTGTGGGAGAAAACTGAGTCTATATAAGGCATGACAGGTAACTGTAAGCCTGTTTGCTGCTTAGTCTAGTTATTGCTGGCAAAGATAAAAGAGGCATATGCTATCTACACATTTTGTATGTACCTTTTGAATTTTATGCATGTCAATGACATAAAAGACTGATGTTTTCACCCATTCCAGGAGGTGGATTTTTGGTAGTGAAAGATAAATGCTCAGACTTTTGGTAAGCTGTTTATAATCACTGCCTTCATCTAATATAAAATGTCATCATGGCATTCTTCCATAAATCTAGTACCAGTTTCCTTGTGTTGATGTTAATAGTTTTAGATTATAAACATGCAGAAAGATGAAGATTAAATTGATTTTTTCTTGCGAGTTCATGATGTTGAGAAAACCTACCTTGTAGTATTTAAGGACAGCCAATTTAACCTTCTTCTTCTTGTGCTTGTTCTTTTTTGGTGTGGTGTAATTCTTCTTCTTACGTTTCTTGGCCCCACCTCTCAGACGTAATACAAGATGAAGGGTAGATTCCTTCTGAATGTTGTAATCAGAGAGGGTTCTTCCATCCTCCAACTGCTTACCGGCAAAGATCAATCTCTGCTGATCTGGGGGGATACCTGTAATTACACCATTTATACTTAAGACATTAACAATATAATTTTTATTAGACAAGTATCAAATAGAAATTTAAAGCACTTTAGAATAATCACCCACAGTACTGGCGCATGTAGTCATTGCTCACAGCTACTTAAAATGAATGTTTGGTCAGGTTTCATTGGTTCTTTTACACAGCAGGATGTTTTTGCAAGGTCATATAAATTGGAAATCATTACAATGCTTCTTGGTTGGTACCTGTTTTATAACAGTTTTTATCAAATTAGCTTTAAATAATTTTCTTTTTCAGATGCCCATCAGCTGTACATGTATATCGATGCTCAGACATGGTAACGCTTAGATTTTAATCATCAGCTTCGTTAGGTGTCCTAAGTGTTGTCATCATTGCATATAATTATAAAACCCGAACAAACTTGGATGTATCAAGACAGATACATTATTAATTACCAAGTGTCAACCAAATAGAAATTGGCAGCTAATTTTAAAATCATTTAACTTGGTTCATGTAGTTCTGATTTGTTTTCTAAAAATTCATACAGTAGGTAACATTTTAAAATTCAACGAATATCGAGTTGCAACACTTTTTTTTCCACTTCAAAAATTTACCTTCTTTGTCTTGAATTTTAGCCTTGACATTCTCTATAGTATCACTGGGTTCGACCTGTAAAATTCATACAATAATTTTTACAAAACATTTGGAACTTTATTATAATTTGGAAATCATTTGTCTGGTAACAACTTTATAAACATTAAAAGCAGGGTGTTACTCAAATAAGGAATTTGTAAATATTCTTATTCACAATCATATCCGTTGTATATACATGCATATGCTACATTTGTAGCTATACATGTACTGCTCAGACATGGTAACGCTTAGATTTTAATCATCAGCTTCGTTAGGTGTCCTAAGTTTTGTCATCATAGCATTTACATATATTTATAACCTGATAACTGAGGAAATATAATTTTATTTCACCAATGTGAAATTCTAGCAATAGGCTTAAGGATCCAGTTTCTTTTCTTTCTTGGTCTTAAACCAATCTGCACTTGCATTTTGTACTCCACACATCTTTTAATACATTTTTCAATAATATTAATCAATTTCTTTGCCAAATATCCCATTTACAGTGCACGCAAATAATGATAAATGCAGTAAGTTTTTTAGGAAACAAAGTGACTCCAGTTTTGAAGTAGTCTTTTTCTTGTGTGCTCAACAACTGTATCAATGCTCAGACATGGTAACGCTTAGATTTATAATCATCAGCTTAGCTTCGTTAGGTGTCCTAAGTTTTGTCATCATTGCATATCATTTACAGCTTTTCATCAAATAGAAGGGAGAAAAACCAAGATGCTTGAAATTTTGCTGATGAATGAAACCAGGTGGTCTTCCTTCAATTCTTTAAATTCCAGGAATAAAACCTTTTTTTTTTTACAGTGTGACCATTACTAGCTATTTCAGTTTATAAGTAAATTTCTAAAATAAAGTCTCTGTTATTATTCTGTCATAAAACTGAATGACTTTTCTCATGATATACAGTCAAAGTACAAATGTAGAAACATTTTTCATGGGTTATACTAATAATGCACAGCATAATACAGGCAAGAAAATATTTGTTGCCATAATTTTTTTTAACCTTATTCATCAGAGATAGAGAATTATAATAATCAACAAAAGCTTGCCAGTTGTTCTTGTAGGAGTTTTCATTCAGGTGCACAGCTTAAGATTTGTTCTACATGTTTAAATATTCAGATCAAAATTTATTATTTAGCTTAGCAATTACATATTTTGTGTATTATCTTAGCTAGTTCTTTTTCATGGTGGCTTTTTTCCAAATACAGCCAAAATATAAAATGATACTGTTCTGATGCTCAGACATGGTAACGCTTAGATTTTTAATCATCAGCTTCGTTAGGTGTCCTAAGTTTTGTCATCATTGCATCAAATTTTCAGAACCATTCTACTTCTACCTTAAGATACATGAATCTTGTAAATTTATAACAAATAAGCATGATAACTTGTAACATGGTGACCTCAAGTTCTATTCTAATAAAAATCCATCTAGGGATAATCTGATGTCATACTAATGTTTACCCTAATCATTTTCCAATCTTGTTTAAGTTTATAGTAAATCAGTTGAAAGTGTAGTTTTAACTGTTTCTAACTTGGTGTAAAATCATTTCCCTATCAGGGTAAGCAAGCCAAACAGAACAGGTTCTAACATCACTTTAATTAATATATGGCAGAATTTCAGACACCTAAGTAATTATGAAGAAATGGTTGAGATATTGAATTTTACACAAAGGACTGTTTAATAAAAAAAAAAGATGAAGGGCAACTAAAGGCAATTATTTCAAATTTAATTTTATCTTCACTCTATATTATAGTAAAAGCCTACTTCCTTGGCTCTAAAGTGTTCCTCGTATACTCACAGACCAGTGGTAATTTTAAAGAAATGACTTATTTCAGAAAGATCTTTGTTATACTCAAGCTCAGACATGGTAACGCTTAGATTTTAATCATCAGTTTCGTTAGGTGTCCTAAGTTTTGTCATCATTGCTCAAGCAATCTAAGTTTAACCAACCAATGAAATGTTTCAGAAATGTTGGAAACATCAGCACGTGTTTCAGCTTGTCAAATATATAACTAATTCTGGATACAATATACCCTTATATGGGTTAAACACAAATGTACCTACATTTTGTTGTGTTGACACAGTCATTTTTTTCAGAAGAGTTTATCATGAATTTTCAAGTTAATTGTGCATATATTGGTATTTTCTTACAAAATCTGCAGAAGTCTATATGCTTTGTTATATTTACCTCAAGTGTGATGGTCTTGCCCGTGAGGGTCTTTACAAAAATCTGCATAATGTACCACCAGAGACCTACAATGAAATAAATAAAGAAATATATTTCAGTTTGACCATGGAATTACTTCGATATAAAATTATCGACATGATCATTTTTTTGGATTTATTCAATTTCATCAGGCTGGGAAAACCCTCAAATTTGGAATAAAGTAATGACTATCCATTTGATGAGAAGTAAATTCTAAGGGAAATAACATTATATTTTAGAAACATTTCCCATAGAACAATTCAAATATTGAAATATAATTTCTTTTACTTCAATATTCTTTAATATTGAAAGAAAGACATCTTTTTTTTAAAAGAAAAGTTGTTTCAAATATAATGAAGTTTCCCCCTGATATGCAAGAAGGCTGTTTTCCCTCTTCTACAACAGCAAAACAACCCCTTCTTGTAGGGGACAGTATTTTTTAAGGTGTTTCCCTCGTATGTGAGGTTGTTCCCAACTACTGAACTAGTCCAGATTACTGTATGTGTTTTGCCAGACAAGCTGGGGCAGTTTTACTTCAGATCTCATCCCGCATCAAGAGTCGACATATGGGTCAATATGAATACTTAAATTCTAACACCTCCTTCCTGAATGTGTTCCCGTTTTTTTTACTACAAATGATAAATGGTGAAATCATCCATCACAATGAACTGTTAAATTGACAGGCTAAATTTTTGAAATCTTTTAGTTGGATTCTGTTGGCCTGTCAGGTATGAATTTTACAGGCCCAAGAGCAATTTTACAAGCCTGAGCTGCTGTTCAGCACTAAGAATGTGAAATTAGCATAAAAATTTGCAAACATCTGTCTCAAGGATGCAAAAAGTCTCTCGAAACTTATCACATTTGAAAATAAAAGTTAAAGTTACAGAAACAGTGTCGGTAGATCACTGGCTCTATAAGTAACTAAGTTACACATCCATGTTGGACTTGTCAAAAAAAAGGTGAGAGTAATCTCGACTAGTTCCCGAACTGATGAGTAATATAAAAGCCGTTATTTCAAGTGAATAAACCCATGGTTTTAAAGAATCATGGAATTCACTTTCATTCAAGAATTACTAACAATTCTGCGGTATAATAGGGCTCTTCACGGTTAGTTCGGCCATGTTGGATAGATGGCAGATTTTTTAGAAAGAGGTGGAAATAGTATGAAAGTATGGGAAATACTATGTGTTTCCAAGCAACTCCTCTGTTTCTATGTTTTCCCGTAATTTTGCCCCCTACCCAATATGGCCAACTAACCGTGAAGTGTCATATTTGTTGGATAGCTGACCAGATAGTCAATCCGCTAATTATGGATGCAACTTAAGGTTTTGAAAATAATGTTACTTAGGAAATCGTTTGTGACAAGGGTGTATGTGATGGGAATATTTGAGAACAGCCTAACAAGTTGATTAATCCAAAGATTAATGTAAATTATTGTTATAAGAGTGATAACAGTAAACCCACGTGGTTTCCACGTGAGGCATGTCGGAACAGTAAAATTTCCTTTAAAGCAACAATCAATTGACTTCTTCTTGTGTGTTTAGTTGAATGATTAATATTTATGTCTGAGGACATAATAAAAATGTTTATTTAGAGCAGTAAATTCAAGAAAAGGTGCTATTAAAAAACGGCTACCAGGTTCACTCGATGGCGGTCGTTGGGAAAAGGAAGTGCTCGGCGATGTTAATCTCAAAACCACTTTTGTTATTGAAATAATTAATAATAAAAAAAACAAACGATTCCACGTTTGATTAATATTATAATTTTAATATGAAGATGTAAGAGAATCACGTTAAATTATTTTATATCTGTAATATTTTGTTTATTAGAGAGTTTTAATGTAAAGGCAAGATTTCATCTTGAAACTTTAATTTAGTGATGGAATTTGCGTTTGGAAGATATCTCGCAACTGGGCCTATAAATCATTCAATAACTTTAATAAGAGACAACTTCTTTATTGTATATCCATTCAAACGTACTGTTATTTTTATACCGTCATAAAATTAAGTTCAGCCCAGATGGACGACTTGTCAATTGACCACACGATAGTCCATCCTAGGAGTAATTGCCCTTTAAAACCCTTCCTTTTTTGCAAAAACTTTGACAGATATAAACAAATTAGCACAAACAGATCTATAGAAAAAGTTATGACCGAAATTGTAACGGAATTGACCCCTTATAGGAGTTTTGTCTTTTTTCTCATTTATCTTGAAACTGACGATTGAGAACTTACTGACTAAACAGCAAAAATGTTCAGCACAGTATGAACTACAAATAAGCGGTTCTCATCATTTGACTGCTTATAGAATTTATTGACAATGTTTTCTTTTTTTCAGTTTTCATTTTTGTAAAAAAGTATAAGAGATGAAGAAACTGTGAAGAGAAAACATGTTCGTAACAACAATAACTACAAATCAGTTAACTGCATGATAACATTTGTAAATTCATGATTTATACGAAATATGTCCTGGAAAGACTGTTTTATCAATGTTTGCTTTTTGCAGAAACTATGATTGAAAGGAACTGTCAACCAATCAAAAACATTCTGCGCAATATGCATATGATCTTCAAATTAATCAACATGACAGAAATTGTGCATTGACTCCCTAATTAGAAACTACAAATTTTCGAGAGAAACTGTGGCTGAATTTTTTTCCGCACAATACGGTCTAAAGAGTAGTCCTGGTTGAAATTGACACCTTATAAAAGAGGGGAAGGACAGGGGTAAGGGAGACAGGGAGAAAGGGGGTAGGAGAAAGAAGAAAGGGGGTAGGAGAAAGGAGAGGAAGGCTGGGAGAAAGGAGAAAAAATAAAATATCTCTCTTTTTAAAAAATAATCTAATATTTCAAGAAAAAATATCTCAAAAGGAGATGTTTTATTCTAATGGGAGAAAGGAGAACAGGGGTAGGAGAAAGGAGAAGAGGGTGGGAGAAGGGAGAAGGGTACCCCCCTGTCCTCCCCCTCATAAAAGTTATTTTCCTTGAATTACATGGTTTTTTTTTTATATTATGTTGGTTTTTTTTTAGTGAAGAAAGAAACTTTAACAAGCGACCAAATTGTTTAGCACAATAATATCTAACAATAAGCCACCTTGGTTTGAATAACGGAGTGGCTATTTGTCCGGCCATTGCAATGCGTATGTCATGTAATGTGAATTCGGAAGTGCGTGTAATATTAACTTCAGTAGCACCAAGGAAGTGCGTGTAATATTGACTTCAGTAGCACCAAGGAAGGGCGTGTAATATAAACTTCAGTAGCACCAAGGAAGCGCGTGTAATATTAACTTCAGTAGCACCTAAGAAGACAAGTGCGTGTAATATAAACTTCAGTAGCACCAAGGAAGTGCGTGTAATATAAACTTCAGTAGCACCAAGGAAGGTCGTGTAATATAAATTCAGTAGCACCAAGGAAGTGCGTGTAATATAAACTTCAGTAGCACCAGGAAGTGCGAGTAATATTAACTTCAGTAGCACCAATGAAGTGCGTGTAATATAAACTTCAGTAGCACCAAGGAAGGTCGTGTAATCCGATCACTGATTTTCAATATTAATATCATGGCTGAAAACGGCGATATCGATATTTAGGATATATTTTGCAGTTTTCGGATTTTGACAATGGAACACGCCAGATAGTATGAACTTCAAAGAATGATAAAATCTCAGTATAAAAGGGACTAAAAAAAATTTAAATCACAAGGAAAATGGGAAATAAAAGATGGAACGACTCTGGATCATTATTTGTTCCCTTTGATTTACACTGAACTTCGGGCCGGGCGCATTGCATTTGCGCCAATTGTTAACAAATCCAATCTTTCATTTGCGCCACAAGGTTATATTTCATTTGTTCCAAAAATAAAAACTTCATTTGCGCTATTTAACAGGTAAATGCTCTATCGCGAATAAGATTTGTTTCTACAGTGAGTATTCCCTCTTAATAATTGAAAGAGTTCATACTCATTTCTAATAAAAAAAAAAAAAAAAAGTCACTAAGGTTAGAAATTATATAGTTTGAGATGAAAAGATAGACATTGTCAATTCAGAGACAAACAGGGGGATTAAAGCTGTAATTTAGGATGACCACACATATGGGATATAATGTCTCCTGAAAATGGAGATCAGTGTTAAGGTGTTCTAAAAAGTATATTAGTTTTCTCATTCGAATTGGTTTGACGTCGCGTACGGTGTTGGTGTTAGTTTTGGTAACGTTATTTTGACGTTGTTGTTCATGTATTGTATAAATAACGTCGTACTTTTTTTTTATTTCGTGCAGCTCAATCATACAGAACAACTCATATGAGCGGTTTGCTTGACTTGCTACGTATAGAACCGAAATGCAAAAGCGGTACATATATTTTTTAAGTACAGTTAAATTAAAACGGAAACATGATATTCATTTAAATTAGTATCCTCTTGGAGCAAATATAGTTTCTGCTGCTTTTTCTTTCAGTTTTAACATATTTATTTATAGTGGATTGGGAAACAAGTTATAACAACTTATATTAATCAGTTTCCACTTTGAAGGTTCGAGTGCGACCTTGTAGCCTTAGCCTGCTCTTTTCGAAATCTAAAAGGTTGACTTTTATGTGCAAGAGACATTGCTCTCTCTCTTAACACGGGTCAGTCATTTATCGCCCCCTTCCGACGGACTTAAATTCGCTGTTTCACAAGACCATCATACTCGCAAATGGTGTCAAGGCTTTTATCCGCTTTTAATAATTTCCGAATAAAAATTTTATTAGTTGAATCGTTTGTTTCATCGCCTGTATTAAATGTTAAAAGAAACAACAGTTGAAAGCAAATTCAAAAAGTAATCACAATAAAATTAATTTAATCAAATTTGCCAAGTTCATAAAATAAATTTAATCTCAACTATGAACAAGAAAACAGATGGGCGCAGATAATATTAGCGAAAAACTACTAGGGGACGTTTTAGCGCAGAAATTAGAGCCCATTTAAATGCCTGATTAATCCATTCAGCTGTATTTTCGGTAGCCCATTTTAGCGAAAACTTTCCTAGTTGAATAAAACTAAAACAACGAGCATTAATTTATGCTGGTTTAATATTAAAGTTGTATGTATATATATTTTCACTTTGGTTCATCATGGAAATAAAAGTAAATCTATAGTTGTCACTCAGCTATTTACGTTTTTCTTGATACTATCATCAAATTGCAAACAACAACATACATGTTTTTAGTTTAGTTTAAACATATTTATTTATAGTGGATTGGGAAACAAGTTTTGCAACTTATATTAATCCCTTTCCACTTTGCGGTATTAGCCTACTCTTTTTCGATATCTACAAGGGTGTCTTTAACGTGCAAGAGATATGGCTCTCTCTTAACACGGGTCAGCCATTTATCGTCCCCTTCCGACGGACTATCATGCCTATATACATACATGTATATAAAAGTACAATGTACAGGCGAATGTGCACCGCAATCTAGACAAGATAAAGAGAAAAATCAGTTCCTACTGCAACTTTATCAACAGTATTGTACTGATTGTTCAGGGGTTTTCTCTTCTAGACCTCGCGCATGGGTCTTTGTTTTTTCAATAAAAAGTGTGCAAACAAAATAAATATTGAAACAAATTTATAAAGAAAAATGCAAGGATGAACTTAAGGATGTTTCATTAAATAAAATTGAGAATGAAAATGAAGAATGTATCAAAGAGACAACAACCCGAACATAGAAAAAACAACAGCAGAAGGTCACCAACAGGTCTTCAATATAACGAGAAATTCCCGCACCCGGAGGCGTTCTTCAGCTGGCCCCTAAGCAAATATATACTAGTTCAGTGATAATGAACGCCATACTAATTTCCCAATTGTACACAAGAAACTAAAATTAAAATAATACATTGTATGTGCCCATCAAACTTGGTAAAGAAGCATGCCAGCATTTTTTATCCTTGCATGTTCCTATGTACCTAGAAACACACTATCCATTCTTTCTGATTTGAAAATGTGCAATATAAATTGATCCTTTTTCTATTATAATCGTTCGTTCTAAGTCACCAGGTCCCAAGTACTGAATAGAGAACATTCAAACTAGTCCTCCAAACTGCCTCAAATAATAGATAAAAGGGGAGGGAGAGGGTTTCAGAAACATTAAGCCTGTTAAGAAAGTTTTGAATAAGCATTCAATGACATATTTGTCGCTGGACGTCAGATAAACAATGAATCAATACATAAATAAATGCGCCAATTTGGGTTACACAATGTTTAAACCATTATTATTCTCATTATTATAATTAAATCATACTTTTGGTAGAGAAATTCACAATTTGTTATATCAAATTGACAATTTGATATTTCTAATTAATAATTTGTTACATCAAATTGATAATTTGTTATACCAAATTGATAATCTGTTATATCAAATTGATAATTTGTTATATCAAATTCATTATCTGTTATATCAAATTCATAATTCGTTATATCAAATTGGATAAAAGTTTTTTAAAATTAGCATGGTACGTAAAGGCTTCCGCAATTTCCAACGTTCTACATGTCAAGTTTTACAGATGGTAACGTCAAAACAAGTAAAAAAGCATGGTGTGACATTATGACTAGACAAAAGTAGCCGCTGACTGTGTCGTTAATACTTCCGACATGTGATCGAAAATGGGTTAAAAAAAATCCCTGAACAGTAGATTTTAACGTTATATAGTATTTTTTGTGCTATTATAATTTCAAAATTTCCCCCTCCAAAACTGTATAATATGACTTATCATACTTGAAACAAAAATACATTTTTCATTTCAGGACGTTTCATATGACTATACCGTATAAATTTTGCTCATTGTTGAAGGTCATACGATGACCTATAGTTATTAATTTCTAAAGTACACGTCTCTTGCGGAACGTTGTTTTGTTTTTGGCAATCATTTCCCATATTTACTTTTTTTATTGATTTCAATAAATTAAGTTGTGTGTGTTTTTTTGTTTTTTTTTAAGAGTATATCCCTTGAAATGTATACGTATGATTTAAAAATATTCTTAATACAGAATTTCAGAAATGAAAGAAAACAAACGACTTAATTAAACATGTTAAAATGCTTCCTTTGCTTTAAACCTATAATTTCTTGTATTTACCTGTAAAATAGCGCAAATGAAAGGTTTTATTTTTGGCGCAAATGAAATATGGTTTGTTGCGCAAATGAAAGATTTTTTTGGCGCAAATGAAATGCCAATAGGCGCAAAAGCAAAGCACCGCTTCTGGCCAAAGCTTAGTGAGCTTTATTCAACCAGGTAAGTTTTCTCCAAAATGGGCTATCGAAAATAAACGTGAACTGAGTTTAATGTTGGCGCTAAAATGTCCCCTAGTATAGTTCAAATATTCGCTAAAATGTCATGCGCCCTTATCATGATCATGCTCACTTTATTCAATACATGAACATATACAAATATTTTTAAACATTAATAATTTATTGTTATATCTATTATAAATAAAAAATACATAGTGTCAATTATGATTTAATTTACTTTCAATTATTTTTACCTGAGTTTTGCTGTAAAATGAATGCGCGCAAATGTAATAAAAAAAAGAAGATCTGTAACAAATATGATAAAACTCTAGTAACAATAGAAACCTGTTGTCACTTTTAACAACTTGATACCATAAGAAATGATGATCCGAACCTTTTAAATATAAAGGTCTAGGGTTAAAGGCCTATGTCCACCCACATATATACCATAATACTGGTGGCACACATATTTTGTATAATAGTATTCTTTATATATATGTGAAATTAAATGTTTCGCTTGAGGAGAGGAAATGAAATTAAGTGTATTGGTTTCCAATGATGAGATGATTTATCTTGTTTAATCTGAAAATCAAATTCGTTTGATAGTTTTACAAAAAAAATGTTGGATTGCCACATAATATGTCTCTGTTTTGCCATGTACCGGTATCAATCGAAATCGAACACTAACAAGGTACAATGGTATAACATTTTTTAAACCACAATATTAAAAGTTCGGCTTTTTTTGCAATTTCTACAAACATTAACCCCTGAGTTTGGCATGTATTTTGTTCACGGAACGTGATTTAAAAAAGACAATTGGCATTTCTATTGGAATCAACTGCATGCGCACCCCTTCACGTCTACTAGCTCCTTTTATTTTTTTAACTAAAACTTTGCGGGAATGTATGTAACAGCACGTAGATGGAATAGAATCACAACTGTGACGTATACACTGAATCTCAAAACGTTTTTGTAAGGCGAATTCTCCGGCATCGTGATCGCTCACCATCACAGAAATTGTAAAAGATGGACAAGAGGAGTGTTACGTGTAAAATGTTGAGGATTTGTTCCTGCTCAACGAAACTACGCACAATCTGGAAAAGGTATAGTAGTGAATTTTATTTACTTATGTTGTCACTGTTGTCTTCTATTATCTGATGAAAAACTTCATATCTTTTTAATTTTGTTAATAAGTTTTATTTGTAACTTTATAAATTAGAAAGTTAGGAAAATAAAATAGAAAAAAAAGAAATAGAAAAAAAAACATACTCCCGTGTGTACGTTGGTATCGTTAAAATAACGTCGAATGCCGCGGACGTCACAACTATTGTTCCACTGTTTCTACATAGTTACGCCAAAAGATCGTGCATAAAGTCGCTCCAAATTTCACTGCTTAATATTTCGTCTAAACCTAGAAAATGTTGCAAAAACTTGCAGATTTCTGGACTTATAAAGATTGGGAAGTTTTGCAAGTAAGTTTATTTCTTGAAATTAGAAATAAAATTTCCGTTTTATTCATTAATTAATAAAATTTGCTTTCTGAGGGATGTACGCCTTGGTTACCTTCTCCTTCCACAGCTTAACCCATAAAGCATCGCTCTATTTTAACCTTCATTATAGTTTGTTAGACAAAATAATTTATGGTTTCCATATATAAATGAATCAAAACAGTTTTTCACGTTTTACGTTTTCAATGCAAAGCAGCGCAGTATAAAAGGGTGATGTTGGCCATGGATAAATGTCTGCTTTACTGACGTCCAGCGGCAAAGTAAATGCAAGTTTTAATCTAATATGAATGTTGAAAATGCATGGAATAAATATACTCTTTTCTTTGATTTGAAGAACTCGTCATCTTATTTTTACACTTATACTATAATAAATGACTTGTCTTGAAAATCAGCGCTTATACACAATAGACTTGTCCTTAAGGCTAATCTCCAATTTTTAAAAAGTTTTGTGTAACAAAACCATACTATCTTCAGAAGACAAATGATTTACATGTATTTTCTAAATCTATGCATTAACCCTTTTTTATGCATTTAGGTTGTGCATCCATTTAATCTTCGTCTGGGTTACTTTATTTCTATATCATATTTCGGTATTTCTTTTGCAGACGAAAGAAAAGAGGCCTAGATTTGGTCCGTTGCAAAAAGTCCAAGATTCCTCTTCTGATAAACCAACACCGGTAGAATGGCTGAGTGGGACTATAAAACATCAAGATTCAGTTAGATTTGCCGGTGGATCGGGAGAGCCTGTGAATAACACCCACAAAGTTTTGGTGAGGACCTTTGTTTAAAAATAAATACTCAGATAGTGACATCGCATATGCATGAGTGTGTAATTATGATAAAATCTCTACACCCACTTGATAAAACAAAAGCAATTGAGTACCGCTTTTACTGCAGTTCTTCACCATTCAGTCGAGGCTTTTACCACGAAGTACAGCTCCAAAGTTCTTACCTCAATCGATACTTCCTGTTCGTATTGAGATCTATTGATAAATCATGTTCACGAATATAAAAAAGTTGTACAATTGTCAATAAGACAACACACAGCCAGAGACTAAAAAGTTGAAGTTTAAACATCTATGTATGGTCACAAAAATAAAGTTTTTAACAATAGACAAAAGTGATAGTGCCATAGAAAATTTGCATAAACCTTATTTTTTTTCAAAATGTAACTATGATCGCCTCGAAGTAATCATTAAAGCTGTCATTTTGTTAACATGTTGATTGAACGGTATATTTTTTATTTTTGCAGAATGCTGATTTCAAAAAACTTCCCAAAACTACTAATGTTCAACAAGCAAGTACTAATGAGGTAAGTAAAATTGGGCTTATTAATAGTATATGGAGATAAATTTGTGACAAATAAAGTGATCTGTTGGTGACCTTCTGCTGTTGTTTTTTTTATTTGGTCGGGTTGTTGTCTCTTTGACACATTCCCCATTTCCATTCTAAATTTTATTTTAACAAGTTGTTTCCCCTTTTGATATACCATAAAAAAGGTGATAAAACTTTCGTGATCTACAGTTAACCACGTACTTTTTGTCAACTATATATTCAGAATATCAATTTACAAAATCCATCTTTTTACGGTCTACACATAGTATTACAACAACAAAAAAACAAAGATATAGAACATATTCTCTTATAATCATTTGGTAACTAATGTATTTTTGTCTCCTTCATGCCCGTCTTGAACATAAAAAAAACCCAAATTAATAAATAACACTCCTAATGCTCAGATTGGTTGTCATCGTGCAAAACAGTTAATAACACCATATAGGAAAAACATAGAACTCCTTTTGTCACAAGACACTGTCAAACATCCGAAACATACTATCCACACTGATCTGTGTCCACACTTGTATTACAACAAATTAATTCTGTTTTCAGAATACTGACCATGTTGCACCAGGATTCTTCAATATACAAAATTGGAGAGAAACTTTTGAAAGGAAAATGGAGGTATT
Source organism: Mytilus edulis (assembly GCA_019925275.1). NCBI lineage: Eukaryota > Metazoa > Mollusca > Bivalvia > Mytilida > Mytilidae > Mytilus > Mytilus edulis. The sequence goes on along the minus strand of CM034350.1, from coordinate 77,779,257 downwards.
TGTAGATACAAAATTTAAATTGAAAACTTTCGTAAAAGACCGACTGCATAAATCCGTCACAGTCTGATTTATAATTTTGTGCCTCAAATTTTTTTTTTTAAAACTTTGCTGAGCACTTTGAAGGTCTAGCTTTGAGTACTTTCATTTCTTAATTTTTTAATGTTATTTTAGACCTTTTGTTCTACTCTTGATTTATTTTCACCCATTAAATTCTATCCTTTTTATAATTTGGCACCCTATTATTCTATATTCTTTATTTTGTTTTGCCAATTTTCTCCTTTCTGAATTTATACTTTTTGGCCATTAATTTCTATTCTGTAACCCTCTACCAGACCCTTTTTAGTCAACTTGTGAGATTTGAGGTTTATATAGGCAAGGAAAAAATCAAGAACAATTGAACAGAGTAAAAGAAATGGCAAATGGCTCTAACGATTCTTAATTAATGACCTTCCATCCAGACTCTCTCACAACACTTCTTATTCCTCAGTCTGACATTTTGTCACGATTCCCCTATTTGTTTTAAAGCAAATGAATTTTGCCTATTTTAGTATAAAGTCAATATTCAATGAAACATATGAAAAAGCGTAATCGTATACTGAAGATGAAATGGTGACCAGAATCCGTGTGAATTGGATTAGATAATGTTCAATACTAGTATTCGTTTGAACTAAGTTAAAAGTCAATAAGGGGAGGGTACCAATTATATATCAAAGTCATCGATCGAAAGAAAAATGCCACCATGACAATAACAGTGCAATTAAAAAAATAGCAAAAAAGTCAAAGCACTGATAGTCAAAACAAAAAGGTTAAACGAACCTTCCAAAGACCGATTGAAGTCAGATGCTCCGGTTCTCTATAAATTAATCATGGTTTTAATGTTCATAAGATGAATTCAAATGAAATCAAATAATGAGTGACATCTTTTTAATTTCAGATACCGATGTATACTGGTTTCTGCACTTCATACACCGATTATTCAGACCATCTTGCTTCTCACTGCAAAGATGTTTCTATCGAGGACAACCAATCAAATCTACAGGACATTTATTGGAATGAAGACACATATTACCGGTCTGCACAGGAAATCAGAGAACATAACCGGAACTCCGATATATCGAAGCTTAATCTCGCTTCTGGAATAGATAGCGATATAGCAGATATTGCTGCTCAGCTGATGCATGGAGATTCTGTTCTTGATGTCGTAGACAAAATGGCTGCCAAAGACGACTGGAAAAGCAAAATAAGTTTCAGTAAAACTGATTTCCAAATTCAGCCTGCCAAAACAAGAACCTTGAAATTAAACGACTGCACTGAGGTTTTCGTTAACCTAATTGAGAAGACCCATCCGATGCTTCATAAGAAACCGATTTCCAACACCAAGACTCCATGTCATACGCCATTTTTACCAGTTCATCGACAAAACGCTTTTAATCAGATTCCAATTTCTACAGACTCACTACTTCAAAGGTCAAACGTCAAACTAAACTTCTTGTCTACAAAGCAGAGAGCAGATCCATCCACCCCACTTTTTCGATCAAAATCAGACTGTGAGGTGAACTTCAGCAACATCTGGGACAGTATGCATCAGCGTTTTGTCGTTTGCTCTGCATACGAAAATAGAAGGACAACAATGGAAGTACCAGTTTATATCTCTGCATCATTGGCATCCGTACAAACAGCAGTAGTCCCCGAAAACCGAAAAAGAAAGGCTTCAACAACATGCAATAATCAACCAGCTGCAAAACGTCAAAATAAAAAATCTCTAGTGGCATCTCGACTGAATCAGTCTGTATCATCATCATGTAATGACCTTTTTGCTACACCACTGTTTATTCCATCGAAGCATGACCAGATTGTTTGTTTTTCATCTACAAAGAAATCGTCAGCAACATACAGACATCAATGAGAACAAATATGACAATTCTAAGCTCAACTGTGATAAATTAATATGACAATTCTAATCTCAACTGTGATAAATTAATATGACAATTCTAATCTCATCTGTGATAAATTAATATGACAATACGGGTAGTTTTATACCACTTATTTTGTATTTTTTTCTATTTTTATAACATTTATCAAGGCTTTTTTTGTGATTCAAAATGATTTTTAGATAAAAGGTAAGTATACAAAAATTGTATTCGTTGATCATGATTCAAATTCATTTTAAAGCCTTTGTTTTAATTTTAATTTGGCTGCAAACTTTATACATTATTCTTTATTTTTTTGTGTAAATGCATTTGTGTATAATTGCACGCTTGTATGTATGCTTGTGTGAATGCATGGTGTGAGTAAGTATGTTTTGTTTGTTTGCTATTATGTATGTTTGTGTGTGTCTGTGAGATCTCTTTGTGTGTGCAGTTGCATGATTGTTGGCTGCATGTATGTAGTTGTATATGTTTGGTGCATGTGTGTGTGTGTGTGAGAGAGAGAGAGAGAGAGAGAGAGAGAGAGAGAGAGAGAGAGAGAGAGAGAGAGAGAGAGAGAGAGAGAGAGAGAGAGAGAGAGAGAGAGAGAGAGAGAGAGAGAGAGAGAGAGAGAGTGTTGGTGTGCGTATGTGTGTATGCGTGTATATGCACTAGAATCATTCATGAATGGTTGTACATGTTGTAAATATGAATCTTGTTTGTATAATTTTTTGTTTGACTCTAGGGTCTGGATGGGTTCCTTATTTCTGTTTTTTTTTTATTTCATTTTTCTTCATTCTTTGGCCCAATGTATTATCTATTCTTTTAAATTTTATAGCACACAGTTATTCTCTAATTATTATTTTGTTTGCCTATTTTCTCTTTTCTTTATATTTTTTTGACTTAGTTCTGCACTCTTTTGTCATTTAACCTCTATTCTATTAACCCCACCAGACCCTTGTATAAGCATTGTATATTTGAAGTTGTATGTTGTATAAATGGGATTGTATAAATATTTTTTTCTAAATTCTCGATGTTGTTGTCATTTTGCCTTTCATGAATAACAATATAATAATAAGTTTAATATCCAAATAAGAAGAAGTGATATGATTGCCAATGAGACAACTCTCTTTTAGAGACAATATGACACATTAATCAACAACTATAGGCCACCGTACGACCACCAACAATGAGCAAACCAATAAAGCACAGACAACCATAAAAGTACCCGAAATGACAAATGTAAAAGAATTCAAATGAGAAAACTAACGACCTATTAACAAAATGATGAACGAAACAAATATTATACACAACAACAAACGACAATGCAACCACTAAATTACTCCTGACTTGGGACAGGCACATACAGATAGTGCAGGGGTAAAACTTGTTTAAGTATATAAATATATATATATATATATATATTTTTCGAATCAGGACAAATAAAGCTACCATATGAGATTGATAGTAACATTTTCACCGGCAGCATCAAGCTATCTCCCTTATTTTAACCATAGTATATAGAAACCATATGTTTTTTTTTAAATCATTATGAAGAAACCAATGGTTTGACGTCAGTTTTAACTCCTAGTAAACCGAAGCAGCTTCTTGGATATTAATAATGGTAAGAAACCATTTATTATTCTTTAGGCCAAAAAAAAAAGAATTTAAAAAAATCGAATTTCTCCCCGATGGTGATTTTGTAAAACAAACGTAATATAAGTAAGAATTACATTTTACAGTATTGACGCTTTCACGATTTAGTTGACCGTAAGTTTGGGGGGGGGGGGGGTAATTGTTTTACCCCTGTCCGTCCTTCCTCCGCTCTCCATCCGTCTTTCCGTCCCATTATAGGTGTATAATTAATCCGCATAACTCCTTCTACAGTTTTAATCCTAGAAAGTTTTCACTTTGGTGTCTCTTTGTACATATATTGAAGGTGACCGTGTGCATGCGGTCAGGGTTTTGATTTTTTTTATTGATATTTGATCGTTTGGGAGATAGTTGAACTTGGTAGTTTTCAGTTTGGAGTATTTATTTGCACAAGAGAAGCGTTTCCATGCTCAATAATTTGTATTTTAAAAGAACACTTTGCATCTGCAGGGGCATCAATTGTGTCTCCCAGACACACTTATATCTCAAAGAAAGTCCTACATTGACATTGTTATAATACAGTTACTTCAGAGTGGAGTGCGGAGGAGTCACTTTGTCTAGTTATAATTTAATTTGAATAGAGTTATCAAAAAGTTTTGAAAAATAAATCAAATCCCATATTTTACGCATATTCCTGTTCGAGTCTCATTGTAATTCGAGTAATATTTTGATTTGAAGTTCGAAATAGCAAAGTATGAGTTGGAGTTCCTTTGTATAGGAGAGATGATTTAACGTTGAATTTCTGCGTCTATAGGCAGAGATCATTAAAAGATACACTGCAGAGGAGACTTTACTTTGCGTTGCTATTACTATCCTTGATTAACTTCGTTTAATTAAAGAAGTAGACGTTTTAAGAATAATTTGTGTTCTAGTTTATTTAAAACTTAATTTTCCAACATTTATTTCAAGTTTAATTTTCGGTCTCTTTCATGGCTTTTCTCAAGTGAATTTGTATAATATATTTGTTAAAGATTATTGTTTTATACCAGGTCGTTCGTTTTCTAGTTTTAATAGTTTTACATTTGTCATTTCAAGGGCCAATCGAGACCTTTTATATCTTCCTACGTCGCATGGGTCTTGCTCATTGTTTAAGGTCGTACGGGGGCCTATCATTGCTTACTTCTACGTATAAATTTGGTCTTTGGTGTTGGTTATCTCATTGGCCTATATAGTGAAGTCTGCCTCATATCTTGAAATACATCTATTATTGACAATAAGATTCGAACGCGAACAACACTTAACGATAAAAATGATAATTTCAGATTTCCTCTAGTGATCTTTTCCGTGACTTGTGAATTTTCCATTTCTATGTACCAACATTTCAGATGAGTTTTTATATACCGAAGTATGATCCCTGAAGTTTATACGATATTTCATGGAGAGCTAGCTTTTGCATGATTCCCTCGACAGTGGATTTTTGCTTACAAGAAAGATAACACCTCTTCTTGTTTTTTTTTTGTTTTTTTTTTCAAGGGAACAGATGAATCTATTCCTTCTGAAATTTCATAAATTAAAATAAGTAGATGTCAGGATATGATTACTAATGAGACGACTCTCCACAAGAGAACAAACGATGACATAGAAGTTTACAACTGTAGGCCCCGAAATGACAAATGTAAAACAATTCAAACGAGAAAACTAATTGTCAAACCATGGGAGTAATATTCAATATCACTTCCATGTTCAAACCAACTCTTTGGTCGGGTTGTTGTCCTTTTACACATCATTCCATTCTCAATTTTACTATCAAGTTGACCGTTATGGGACATCTGTGTCACAAATGAAGACAGATACCGGGATATTTGTTTCAATTGACATAACTACAAGTACGGTTACCTATTGTTGATAATTTCTGTGTCATTTGGCCTCTTGTGAAGAGTTGTCTCATTGGCAATCATACCACATCTTCTTTTTTATATTATGTACTCCTTTTTCAAAATGGCTGGATCCGCCCCCTTCACTAATATAAAATTGAGGTGTTTGTTCCTTATTTCGAGCAAGGATTTGTATAGTAGCAACTATACAAATCCTTGTTCCTACTTCTAGGGACAGGGACTTTCTGCTAGGGATAAGATAAGGTTCAATTTCAAAATTTAATTTTGAATTTCAATACGTCCATTACTGAATACATAGATATTATTATTTTGAAAATAGCTTTTATCTAATAACTTTCATGACAGTATACCTGGCTTACAAATTATCGTAGGCTAGCTCTTCAAGAAATGAATTAAATTATTATCATACCGTCTATGCTCTTTAAAATTCTATCCTTTATTCCTTGTGCTTCCGGATGTTAGAATATCGTCTGCACTTCCGGTATGGCTTCCAAGCAGAAATACACACGATTGGAATCAGAAATAGAACGACATCGTGCAGAAGCTAACTGGGCAAAAGCTGTCGAAACAGCACAGTTTTTAGCAACAAAGAACCAAGGCCTTGGTATGAATTCCTTTATAATTCCTCTCAGACTTATAACTCAAAAGAAAACATCACTGTCAGTGGCGAGTGACACAAAACATACATGTATACAAACAACTTTATAAGGCTGCAGTGCAGAATAACTAGATAACAGTAACATGCTGAAGGGAAACATTTACATTACCCCAGACCAACGCAAAAACATTTATAGAGAGAAAATTCTCTAGAAACATTCAAAGTACCCTCACTGCACACAGGCACTTGTTTCTGTCAATATGGGGTTTTCTATCCATACCAGTACGAAAAATCACTGACTGTGTCACTGCATCAGACACAGGGGCGCTATCAGTATCATAGACTAATGTTTTGGGACGAAAATATATGTCAGTCAACTGGTATGAATTGCACAATGCATACCAGTTACACATAGTTTTATTAACACAATACATGCCAGTCAACTGGCATATATTTCCGCCCAAAAACATCTATGTTACGTGCCCCTGAATCCGGGTCCGTTCGCCCTGATTCATGTTCGCCCGAGAACCTGTTCGCCCGAGAACCTGTTCGCCCTGATACCTGTTCGCCCAGGGTCCATTCGCCCTGATTATTACTTTTTTCTAATTGTTGTCTAATCGCATTATTTTAAGTGTTTGAACAAAGTATGTTAAAGTTTGTTGAAAAATTGACAGAATATTTATATTGCCGCAATCAATTTATCATTTTCCCTTTGATTTGCAGAGTAGAATACTGGAATACAATGTATTTATCTTTATTGATATTTGTTAACAAAATAATTGTAATCAGTCAATCACGAAAGTATGCAGTATAAATAAATGAACTTGTAAATCCGTTTCATAATTAACAGTTCGTACATCATTAGTTTTATTAATTTCAAGCTGAATATTTTATCAAAATAAAACGTTTGTTTTTATTATTAATCCATCAGAAGACAAGTTTCACAATAATCAGTTATCCGTATTATTTTGTAATTGAACAATTAATGATCAAAAACAAGCCATAAACTTTTAAATATTTCAATGTTTCCATAAATTTCAAGAATATACATGATATATATACCATAGAAATATCTGAATAAGTTTAATCAATTTCCAATACCCTGAATATTAATATTTTTATAGTAGGGCGAACGGACTCTGGGCGAACGAACTCAGAGCGAACGGACCAAGGGCGAACATGTTATTAGGGCGAACGGTCCCGATACCCGTGCCCCTGGCCTGTGCGTTAGACTGAAAGCAATGGTCTTCTTCTTCTTCTTTCTTCTTTATATACAGAAAAACATCAACTGGTTGATGATTACTTTCCGGCGCATGCCTTGTTTAACAATATTGTTATTAAAATGATTAAAAATATATTTTTGATTTCGTTAATAATTTTTCAATTTTTATATATACAAACATGACAAATGTATATGTAATATGGTAAAATGTATATGGTGCTCCAGTATTAAAAAAAAACAAAAAAAAACATCATCGCCAAAGATCACTGACTTGCATCTCCTGTAAATTACTTGAAAATTTACAAGCTTATGACTTGATAAAACATCTACAAATACAATACTTCATGAACAACAATACTGCATCACAGCAAAACCATCATGTGAATCAAAGGTTATATCTCTTGTAAACCAACAAAAAATGATTAAAAGATAACCTAGGAACTAATTAAGTTATCATGGATTTTGCAAATGCATTTTAATTTAAAGTGTCACAAAACCTTTACTGTACAAATAGGAGCACTTCAGCAATTAAGATCAGACAACTAAATGAATTGAACCATTTCTCTCCAACAGAACTCAAGCAGTCCCTTTAAAAATAAAACATCCTAAAAATTTCAATAAAATCTGATGTTCGTCAGGGCACTGTACTAGCACCAATACTTTCAAATTTTCTTAAGCAGCGCGCCGGGCAGCTTAACTGACTAAATGTGTCAAAATGATTGCAAAATTTCAAGAAGGCATTGAGACTGCTATAAAATGAGAGATAGACAGGCTCATGTCTTTCAACCTTGAGCCTTGAACAAAAGCAAATTGATGGTTATCATTTATCAGGTGAAACCTACACATTAACTCATAACTAGTAAGAAAAGAGTGTACCATACAAGAGTCAAAACAAATCTGTCAAATTGTTGCATAGTATGGAATCCACATATTTAATAAAAATATAAATAAAATGAAACAAGTGCAAATAAGAGCTGCAAAATATACCTGCAACATATATTACAACAATTGTAGTATATCTGAAATGTTATATAATCTAAACTTGTGAACCTTACAAGAAATACCAGACTTCTAATGTTCTGAAAAGTCATTAACAATGAAAATGCAATACAATCACAAGAAATACTCATTCAAAGCTGATATAAAAGACTTTTTGGGACATTGAAAAAGCCAAGTGCAACCACTAAGATATCTGTAGAAGTAAAAAGAATCTTGTGAATAAAAATATAATGGATTGCAGTTTTGTAAATATCCAGATGGTGGGAATGCTATTTCAGTGGCATTCTTTAAGAAGTTGATCAAGAAAAATTAATTATCTTTTTTGAGATTTATTTTTAACATCAATCAACAAATAATGTTATTTTACTTTTGTTTCAGCTTTATTTGTTAATCTAATTCTTGGAGAAAGTAAACTAGAAGAATATTTACTGGAAAATGAACCAATAGAATGCAATATAGCAAAAGCCAAAACACAGTTAGGAGAAGGAGAGACATATTTACATTTTGTTACACAACAAGATAACAAGGTACTGAACATAGTAGTAATGTGAATCTGCTGTTTCTTTTGTACAATGTTTTCAGCTGCTGAATGGTAAAAACGTAAACCGTTTTATTTTTGGGTAATGTTCATGTTGACTAAGAGATTGGTATAATGTTTGACACATTTTTCTCTTGTCTGAGAGATAATGACAGTGATTTGACATATTGTATGTCAAAAGTCATGACAAATACTTGAATCATAATTTAGAGGAGCTTGAAGACTGACATAAGCTGTAATTGTATAACAGTTTGAAGTCCAAATTAATTACCAAGTCAAAGAACAATGAAAGAAAAAAATTGTAAAAAAAAATGTGCCAGTCTGGCTAACACCATGATCTAAGCCTGAGGATGAAAAAAACATAATGTTTCAATATTGAAATAAATAATTTAAAAAATGCTTTATTTTACAACAAAGTTTGGAGAAAGGGGGAAAAATTAAGATGTTGGTACATTTTAAATACTCTACCCTAGGTACACGTACATGTAGGTAAAATTAAAGGAGAAAGAAACAATACCTGATTTTTTGTTGGTATTGTAATCAGTATGCATAGTCTACAAATGAATATTATTTAGGAAGATTTGTTTTTTGTTATTTTCATTCTTTGGTAGTACTGGAGCTGAGCTTATTTTTACGGGGGCTTATACTTTTATGTATATTATTATTTGATAATTTGAGGAAGATAATTAGATCAAAGGGATGTTACTGTTTGTCATTGTGGAAATTATTTGTTTAAGGTAAAACTTTTGTAATACTCTAAAAGAGTTGTTTTTTGGCTGACAGGGTTATGTAAGTATGTTTATTTATTCCTTTGCAGAAGGACACAGTTCAAGATCACAATAACAATAGCTTCTTTTCCTTTAAAATCATTTGATAGCATTTAATCTATTTTCATCAAAAAAATACACAATATCTAATAAACTTTTAAAGTAGAATTGGCAAACTAAATCCATATTAATGATTAAAGTTAAATATATTTTTAGAAGAAAATTGTTAAAAAAATATATTTTAAAATAAAATTTAAAAAAAAATGTATTTTCAGTCGAAAGCTGTTTTAAAAAATTGTATTTTTAGTAGGAAATTGTTTTAAAGTCAAGTTTATTCCAAATTAAAATTCTGTCCTTGACTCTTTCTGTGAATAATGTAAGATAACTCTGGGTAGATAATGAAATTTGTAGTCTTTTTTAAAAAAATGCTTACATAGCTTAAATTAGCTTTCATTCATAACTTTTCTCTTAAGCATTTAACATAAATTTTAAGGTTCTGGATTTATAATCTGGAAGATAGTTGTGGTTTTGGTGTTTAGTATATCACGGTGGTTATGTGTGTCTATGTAAGTGTTTGTTTTAAAGCATACATGAACATTTCTTTCTTGAATCAAGACAAACAAATAAATCAAGACATAAACTGTCTGTTTCATTTGAATTCTGACATTGTGATATACACAATGATTCTTAGTAAATACAAATGTATGCCTTTAAAAGAAGGGAGAGCAGTGCTGCTGGAGGTTCCGGCATGAAGACAACAACCTAACAAATATTTTTTAACATTTCAAAACAAATGAATTAGTTTATAAAAAACAAATGTCTCATAAACAGATTATAAATTCTAAAATCAAATTAATCATATTGATTTTGTAAAGATTCAAACTGCAATCAAATAACTATATGTAAAAGTAAAATAATGAACCTATTCAGGGGAGGCAATTAGCTCCTAATTTGGAGGACTTGTTTGCACTAATATAACTAATAGTCTTATCTATTGAACAGTGACTGCTAACAAATGCCAACCCTCAGTAAAGTATATATGTTTTAAAATTTGTTCAAACCTCACTCAGAAAAATGCATAAACTACTTGATGTTCCTAGTTTGTAACTTATGTGTTTACACATTGCTTTGATTTATTCTTTTAAACATGATTTGCCTCTAACTTCCTAAGAAACAATAAAAATCTTATGCTTGCATCAGCCTACTAAAAAAAAGAATTGATTATAGCCTGAACATTCTGCCTGAACATTCTGCAATATTTTTCATCATAATACAATTCACCTGAAAAATAAATCCGAACTTTGGAGATCAAACATTACCTTTCATCTCTTATACCTATATACCAAACGAATTCCTAGCATAATTTTCAATTACAGACAATGTATTGCATGATCTCAAATTCACAACTTCAAAACTAAACCTCCTGCTTTCATCTATGTTATTTCCCCATGGCATTATTTTTTTTTTTATCCGTGTTTGTTTTATTATTATCACCAGGGGTGGATCCAGCCATTTTAAAAAGGGGGGTTCCTAACCCAGGACAAAGGGGGGAGGTTCCAACTACATGTCCCCATTCAAATGCATTGATCGTCCCAAAAAAGGGGGGGTCCAACCCCTGGACCCCCCCTCTGGATCAGCGCCTGAAACTTGACTAAGCATCCATATCATAATATTGTCAAATAGAATTGCTGCATTAAACAAACAAAAAATGTATGTTCAGATTATTTTTAGGTTGTGAATATGGTTTTGAGGGATTATATAATGCATCTTCAATAAATATAGCACTGAAAAATAAATATAATTGCTAAACAATTGATTGTTCCTCTTAATGAAGATTGTATTTATTACAGCATTATGTGGAGGCCAGTTTACTTCAAGCTAAGATCCATTACTGTAAAGGAATGTATCAGTCAGCCTTAGATGTCTACAACAGAGTCAAATTAGATGAAATACAGGAATCACAAGTCACCTCTAGTAGATTACTATGTATTCTGGCAGAGTCACATGCAATTAAAGGTAAGTATTTTTTAATAATAATAGATTATTGTAATTTTTGCTGAGTCACATGCCATTAAAAGAATCTCTCTTAAAATATCCTAGGTACAAAAATGTAATGATGGATTCTAACTGAATAACAATACATGTTTTATTGATGTGTCAGGCTGTCAGCTGATAGCATCCAGCTGTAGGGACAGTTAATGTGATTTCCCTTTCCAAATCAAGGATCATTTCGGCTTACTGAATGTCAGCTTGTTAATCCAAAAAGTCCACAACTTCATATAAGCAGGTTAACAGAACTCAAAGTTGCACAGCCACAGATTCATTGACAGGATATGAAGGGCATCTGAACAGCTATTTGATTATTTGGGGGTTTCCATACTAAACATGGACTTTCTACTGACAGAAGAGCCACCAGGCAACCTGTTTTATCTTGGAAAACTCAATTATTTTTTGTTCATTTGTTATTGTTAATTATAGATGAAAAAACCTACCCTAGTTGTCATTTATTGAAAGATGCATCAAGTGATCTGAATTTGCATCCACTATACAATTATTTGTTTATTTATTGAAGTATATATATTTATCTCCATTTGCAAAATACTTTGTCTTCTACAATTGTGTGCGAATCTTTTCACAAAAAATCTTTAGTGTAAAATTAATCTTACGATATTTTAGACTTACGATAAATTTTACACTTAAGATTTTTTGTGAAAAGGGCCTCTGGTATATAAATCCAGTCATCACAATGTTTAGAGCCCTGGTTGACAAAATATGCTGAAGCTGAACATCTACTTACAACTAATATAAGCCACAATGATATTCAAATTTAAAAAAAATCAAATTATAAATTTCAGGTTTATGCCTTGAAAAGATAGGTCCAAGTACAACAAGCAAATTTAAACAGGTTGATCTGGAAGACAGAATAATAGAATGTTTTGAGAAAGCTGGAGACTTGGCATTGTCTTATTTACAAGATGTGGATAATTCTGCTACTGACATAGAGTTAGGAGTTATACTGGAAACAGCTATCCAACAATCGCCTCTATTACATATGAAGAGAGGGTATGTAACATTGAATATTTACAGAGCAAGTGTGGGCCTTCTGATACTTTTATATTGATAATGAATGAATATCATATTAAATTAAGGAGATGTGGCGGTACGATTGTCAATGAGACAACCATCCACCAAAATTCAAATGAAGTGGATGTAAACCATTATATGCAACTGCACAGCCTGTGCTATAACTCCAGGAAATAAACCTTATTGCTATTCCCGGCTGACCTGAGAATCTGTCCCGCTTGAACTATTGACGTCATACAACAATCAGTTTTCCATTGTGGCCTCAGATATTTTGTATTATGACATCCAAATTTTAAGAGAAACCTGTGTGATGTCCAGTATTGACAGACAAATAGCGATAAGGTGTATTTATTAGGCCTTGTGCCATTAGTCTAGGAAAATTGTTTTAGAAATCTAATCAAACTTTCCAACATTGTAGTTTTTATACAGTGCCATTTTAAAGAAGTACAATAAAAGATACATATCACTGACCATTGCTTATGGAAATAGCATTAAAGATTCTGTTGTTTTTTATAGGGATATAAGTAAAGGTGTTGCTAGATTGAGAGATCTGTTAAGGACAATTGAATCCAGATTCACTCAGGGACTAAGATTGGTAAGTTATCTTTCAGTCTGGTTTTACATACAAATAAAAAAGAAGATGTGGTATGATTGCCAATGAGACTGTCCACAAGCGACCAAAATTACACAGACATTAACAACTATAGGTCACTGTACGGCCGTCAACAATGAACAAAGCCCATACCACATATATATTCAGCTATAAAAGGCCCTGATAAGACAATGTAAAACAATTCAAACAAAAAAACTAACAGCCTTATTTATGTAAAAAAAATGAACGAAAAACAAATATGTAACACATGAAAAAACCACAACCACTGAATTACAGGCTCCTGACCTGGGACAGGCACATACATAAATAAATTGTTTGGTCATCATTATCATGTACTTTTTTTAACTTCCAGACTTTGGCAAGACAACTGGCAGAGGTTTTACTAAGAGGAATAAATGAAAAGAAATATGTTCCAATGGGAATTGAGGAAATTGCAAAGACAAAGCATCAGAAATACAGAAAATACTCAGGAGAAAAGTAATTATTTGTTCCCTAGCTATGATTGACTTCTTTTGTGTTTAAAAACCCAAGAATGTAGATTGATGTTGTAATCATCTGTCAAATCATTCAGATGTGACATTATATTGGTACTGCGTGAATTTAACCTAGTTGAATATTTTTTTATGAAATTTAAAAAATTTAAAAAGAGTGATGGGAAATTTTGTCAAACAGTTTTGGAACTCTGCTTCAAACCTGTATACATTTTATTGCCTTTATTCCCGCCTTTTTAGAATAGCACATACATTTACATTTAATTTAAAATATTTAGATGTTGCAAAAAAACATTTTGACCAAGCAGTTCAAAAGTGAGTGTTTTTTTTTTATTGAAGTCAATATGTGTAGGGTAGCAAAATTTTTGGTGAAGTGTCACAATCTTATATAGCAAATAATTTATATCTTATTCATATAAAGTTTATATCCAATTGCTTGAGATTGCAAGAAGGAACTATTGTGAGAACATAAATGTGATTTTGGTGATTTCAGATTATTTGTGCCAGAGAATGAGAATGAAGAATCTTTGCTCTTACTGTTGATAGCAGAAGCTATAGTAAGTACTGATAATATTAGATAAGTAGGCACTATTGATTGTCCCATTTTATTTTTAGATTTGTGTTTAATTCAAAATAAGAGAGATAATTAAGATGAGAAATAGATTAAAAATGTTATACTCCCACTGTATATTTTTTTCACCTTTGGTCCAACCTATATTTCTGTCACACTTTTCCCTAGAACCACTAAGGGGTCATCCATAATTGTCAACCATTTTCCAAAGTGTACAAAACATACACTTTTTCAGACCCCCCACCCTTCCTCAAAAAGTGTACATAAACCATTTTCAGATTTCAAGACAAGAATCAATCATTCTTTTAAAATTAAAAGAAGATCCTGTCTATTATAGTTTAGTTTAATATATTAATTAGTATTGAAAATAAACTGAAACATATCTGACTGTTTTATTCAATGACATCCGGAAGGAAAAAAAAAACGTACGGTAAAATTGTTGATTTTTTAACCCCCGCCCACAAGTGTACGTTTTGTACACTTTGGAAAATGGTTGACAATTATGGATGATCCCTAAACAGAATGTCTTCATATTTGATCATCAGCTTGACAGGGATTTGTTGTACATGTGTGTAATTGTGGTTTTCAAATTCAGGTCTGTAAGACTTAAAGACAAATCCCTTTATTGTTTATGCGCATATACAAGCGCAACAGTACTATGCCGTCAGCGGTTTATGACGTCGCGGTTTCCGCGAACTGGAAACGTATATTAGAGTTATTCCTCTTTGAGCCGATAGAGAGAGTGATAATCGTTTTGATAGGTTAATTTGCTGAGGAGAAAATGAAAATTGTTTTTATATAATAAACATGTTCTAGAATTGGATAAAATATGAGAATGAAAAGAGGGTAAACTATACAGCAATCTAACAACAAAAACTACACAAAATTAACTGTAAAGAAACGAAACAGAATCTGGATACTCGACAACAAGATGAGCCAATCAATACTTTTTTCACTAATTTTCTACATGTATAGACTTTCGTAGGTTCTTAATTGTATCGACATTTTACAAATCATTAAGAAACTTTAAGTGCGAAAATCATCAATCATTCTGGTCATGTCCTCAAAATTCAATGTATCTTTAGCAATATGTACATCACGTACCTATATATGGATACAGCAAATTGCACTGACGTATTTTGAATGTGTACGGCACTTACATTTTTACATGATAATTAGATTTCTGATAAACACCAACAAAACAGTAACCTAACGACGCGTACATGTAAAACGACGTAGGTCTAGAGAAGCTTCTAACGTTTACCAAATTTGATATTCATGTATAAGGTGCGCATTTTTTGTATAATGTATAAAAAAAAACATAATCGTGCCTGTGTTTAAAAGTTATCGGAAAAAAATTTACAGAGGATTTCATATGAAAAAAAATCAATTAACAGGAGATTTGAGAAAAGAGGTCGGACTAGGTTCTATTCATACTCACGGTATGACAGCTGTATGAGAATACTTAGACTGAGTTTTTAGCAACATTACGGAATATTTCGATATTCAAAGATGCCTAAGGATGAATGACCAAAACAGAAATAATGTTAATAAGACCCCGTTAACCCTTGCACGAAATTGAAATAAAATCGATCTCGGAAGGGAATCTCGCGTTTTCTACCTTTTAAGAACTTGTGTGCGTTTACATTTAGTATACATTGCATATCTAAAATAATCTGTCTAACCATTTCGTTAACAAAAAATCGTAGAAAATTGAATAAGGAAATATTTGGTTCATTTAATTATATGCTTCAGCATTTATTAATATTATTTTTGATTATTTAATATGTCCATAAGTAATTAAAAACAAAGAATTGCCAGAAAAAAATGACTTATTATAACGGTCATTTCGTTTGAAGATGAGTAATTTACAGAAAATAAAACAAATAATGAATGAATACAATTGAAAAGATATTTTTTAAAAGGTGTACCGGATTACACACATATAGTAAGGGATTATGGAACGAATAAGTAACAGTGCATCAGTCGAGGGCCGAAACGAGTATTTACGCCTTAGTATATGGTCATTTTACCTCATAGAACCAAAATAAAGCATCAGAGGCAAGAACAAAAAAAACCCGAAAAGATTTGTTTAAAAAGGTGCGACCTAGAAACTAACATATTGTAAGCGAATAAGTAGCATGTCATCGGTCTAGCGCTAAAACTGGTACATACGCGCTAATAGGTATGTTTCACTTTGAAAAACCCATAGCTAACACCAGAGACAAGAAAACAATTGAAAAGATTTGTTTCGTAATAGATGTATTTCAACGTATAAGCAAATAAGGAACGAATAAGTAACGGTATCAGTCGAGCGCTGAAACGGGTCCTGTCTCAACTCAAGAGTTACATATTTGTTTTTCATTTATATTTTTGTTGTTATTTTCTAGTTTGAATTGTGTTGCATTTGTCTTTTCGGGACCTCTTATAGCTGTGTATGCGGTATGAGATTTGCTCGTAGTTGTAGGCCGTACGGTGACCCATAGTTAATAATTTCCTGTGTCAATTGGTCATTTGTGGTGAATTGTGCTATTTGCAATCATACCACATCTTCTTTTTTTATTAATATATTTTCAGAAGAATGACGCAAAAAAGTCGAATATATTTAATTGATTTTTATTTTCTCCATGGCAGATAACTATCTTGTGGGAACGAGATAACTATCTTGTTTTAACGAGATAACTATCTTGTTTTAACGAGATAACTATCTTTTGGGAACGACAAAGTATCTTGAGGGAACGACATAGCATCTTGAGGGAGCGATATAGCTATCTTGTGGGAACGACATAGACATCTTGAGAGAACGACATAGTATCTTGAGGCAACAACATATTTTTTTTTCTTTCATGGTCGCATTCTGCCACCGTACAAATCATTTGAGAATAAACACTGAAATCAGCTGTTTTTAAGAATATTTTTAAACTGACCATGCACAGATTTATTTTCATATCTACATAAAAAACTTGGAATGTTATATCGATTTATTGATTGAAAAGCCGATCGCGATGTTTCTTAAGCGTTTTCACTTGAAGAAAAATCGTTTTTTCTCATTTTTGCAATACTAAAGATCGGCGATCTCAGAAATGGTCGATCTTTATTGTAGGTGGAAACGGAGTCTTAGATTTCTAATGATTTTAAGTAATTATCATCAAAATAAAAAGGAACAACATTCTTAAACGAAATAAATGATACCAGAAGCAAAATTGTGTCTTGTCTTTCAGATATACTTTGATTGAACAATGGTATTATATAAAAATGTCTTCACTATTTTAAAAAGAATTTCTGTTCAACACATACTGTAAGCACTATAAATAACCTGAAATGAAATGTTCATAGAAGCATTCGTGTGTACATTTGTACAACGCATTGTTTTCCAACCACCGCATTTATATCACGTGTCTGTGATACTGACTGAAAACTAAGAACTATCATGTGTAGATAAATGTGAATTTATCGTAGTTTAAAACAAACAACCAACAAAACAGCAATTAACGAGAACTGGGTTGTCCCTTATTTGTAAGAATATAGCCTAAACCGGCCGAACGTCTATCGACGTTGTTTTTAGAATTGGCGCAATGTTTTCCCGCCAATTCAAATTGTTAACCCCTTTTTATAAATATCTCTTTTTCCATTACGGTGACCCCATCTTTTTATTTCCTTATTTTGTTTAGATATAAACAGCGCATATTCCATTGAAGACTCATGGAGAAATTATTGGTCAATTTTTTTTAAACTTATTTTTTTTACAGGTATTTCACAATAAAAAAAGGCGGGAAAACTATTATAGCAACTTATCTTTATTATTTTCCACTCAGAAAATGGTGATATTATTAAAATAGTTTGTATTAACAACAAGGTTAACAAAACAGACAAGTTTTTATTGGATACGGACTTTAAAAAAAATATTACACTGCTATTTACTAGAAGTCCCAATTTCCAAATTCCGTGAAAAAGATGGCGTTTTAAATCGAAAAAGAGGTCGGTGACCCCATTTTTTTATTTGTTTATTTTAAAGCTCTTACCTAGCCTAAAGTAAAAATAAAATATAAAGAAGATATTATTGGTAGATCTGAATAGAAGGATTGGTCTTTAAGACAACTGCTTCTTGTTTTCCAATACTTTGAATTAATGACACTACTATCATTACAAGATTTGAAATGCATCATTTTTTATACATTTAAAGTGTAAATAATGCAAATAAATTATGTATAACAGGCCACAAGAGAGGCAGTTTTAAACAGAACAGAAGAATACCATGATGCCAGACTTCACAGTTTACAGAATGCCACAGCTGTTTATGATCTTCTGGCAATAGCTTTAGTAAAGAGAGCACAGTTTCACAAACTTTCTGATGTAAGTAGGAATTTGAATATGATGGGTAATATGATATATAAACTGAAATATAACCTGTTGTTGATATGGCAAAAGTAGTAGGTAAGAAGAAAATCCTATTTTCTATAATTTGGTGACGGGTTGAATTTTTTTTGGAAAAATCAAAATATTGTCAGATGTTTTATTCAAAGTTTTGTGAGCATTTATCACAAAAACAAGTCTTTCACAAAATTTATCATTACTCATCATTTAAGCTTTTTTATATCGTCTTTTTGGACTGTAAAATTAGGAAGAGTCTTATATGGTACGTATACGGTGACCTATAGTTGTTAATGTCTGTGTCATTGGGTCTCTTGTTGACAGTTGTCTCATTGGCAATTATACCACATCTTCTTTTTTTATACTTATAGGACATCAACAAAATTAAAACTATGAAATACTGTGGATTCATTAATATTCGTTGGATACCAATTTTCGTGGATTTCGTGGGTATAGGTAAACCACGAAATTAAATGTTCAACGAACAACAAATTTTTCATTGGTTTGTATGCAGTCTTCGGCAATACCACGAAATTAAATATCCACAAACATGTAAGTTTTCATTAATCCACGAAAATTGGTACCCACGAAAATAAATGAATCCACAGTAAAACATCTTCAATATATATATATATATTGCACTACAATATATAAAAATATACATGTTTAAAAAGTGTGCACAAGAAGTCATATTTTGTAATTAATCTGTATTTTAAAACATTCAGATTCGTTACAATTTAGTAATATTTTCTATTTTCTATTTCAGTCATTTGAGAGAGCTATGAGATTTTCATTTGAAGAATTCCATATATGGCATCAGTTTGCTAATTCCTTGATTTGTGCCAGAAAGGTAATACATTGTTAATTCTGTATTTTTACCACCTTTGTAGCATGTTTTCACACAGCAAGAAAATCCCCAACCGGAGCAGGCTTGAGTTGGCCCCTAAACAAAATGTGTTCTAGTTCAAAGAAAATAAATGTCATACCAAACTCCAAAACATATAGATGAACTAAAATTAAAAAAAACCATACAAAAACAAAACCAAGACTAACAAAGGCCAGAGGGTCCTGACTTGGGACAGACACAAAAACGTAGCTGGTTAAACATATTTTGTGAGATCTCAACCCTCCCCCTATACCTATAGACAATGTAGAATAAACAAACACAAAGCATTATGCACAGTAAAACTCAGTGTAAAGGATGCTCCAGTACGATGTCTGAATAGGTAACAAAAGAAAATTGACAATGATACATAATTAACAAGGGACTACTAGCAGTAACTGACATGAAAACTCCAGACCTCAATTAAACTGATTAAAAGGTATGCACACATTGATAAAATACAATATTTACTGCAAGGATTTCTGAAGTTACAAGTAAATCAGTTTAAGAAAATCATGTGAAATACATACTGTTATTTAATTATTCTTTATTTATTTGCAGTACAACAGAGCATTACTAGTGTTAAAAGAATGTCTGAGATTACAGCCAAATAATTGTGTGGTCCTTCTACAAATTGCCAAACTTTGTTATGAATATTTATATCAGGTAATTTTACTAGTTTGTCTTATACTAAGAAGTTTGATATGTTTCCTCAGACTGAT
Organism: Mytilus edulis; assembly: GCA_019925275.1. NCBI lineage: Eukaryota > Metazoa > Mollusca > Bivalvia > Mytilida > Mytilidae > Mytilus > Mytilus edulis. The sequence continues at coordinate 77,759,003 of CM034350.1, read as the reverse complement.
TTAACAGAAACTAAATCATTTTAATTGGATGATCAGAATAAATTAATAGACAACTTTCGAGTTCAATGCATATTTGTCAAAAACTTTGGTTTTAGTGAACAACATTCGTGGGTTTAGGGGCGTCGTCACTTCCGTTCAAATGTTGAGCGAGTGGCTGGACAACTACAAAGCTATATGGCATGAATTATTCTGCAAATTGAATTCTCATAATTGGATTTCAGCACTGCTGTCATTAGGGGAAAGTAATTAAGTACCTACAGAATAAATATTATTTCTAGTTTATCCTGCACAACGACAATCACTTAGACGCTTGATGAATGTTTTTAGTGCAGAGATACAGGCGATCACCTCTATCTGGTAAATGACATCATAAAGGCCCTTATAATTTACAAGTTTTTTCCGGTGACTGACAAACTCGAAAGTGGTCTTTTACCCAAATAAAGGCAACAGTAGTATACAGCTGTTCAAAACTCATAAATCCATGGACAAAAAACAAAATCGGGGTAACAAACCAAAACCGAGCGAAATGCATTAAATATAAGAGGAGAACAACGACACAACACCGAAACGCAACACACACAGAAACGGACCAAGCATCAGACAAAACACCACAAGAATAACAAATATAACTTGAAAACCAAATACATGAATTTGGGATAGACAAGTACCGTGCCAAGTCTTATCTCAATATCTCAAAAATAAGAGAAAACACAAACGACTCAACGTTAAAATGCAACACACAGAGAAACGAACAATAATATAACAATGACCATCTTCCTGACTTGGTACAGGACACTTTTAAAGGGGAATAAAAGTGGTGGGTTGAACCTGGTTTTATGGCATGCCAAACCTCGCACTTTAATGGCAAAGTTACATATAACATTGAAATGACAACATAATATTACAGGACTACAATACAAATAAATAGGAGAACATATTAGACAAAGAACATCTTCTTTATTTTCACAACAAGCTAACCCTAGCATTTGGATGATATTTTTACTAGTTGATAAATGACTTGATAACTTTACAGTCATTATTTGAATGCTTACCATATTGAATTAACACATTCAGTGATTGTTGATCACTAGCTCATTAAAATTCGAGTTTGTTGCCAAAGTTTGCTGGGTAGTGACATTGATCCCTGAAATTGCAAATACACGTATAATGCAAAATCTGTGAATATAAAATACTCTTCAATTTTTGACAGTCAGAATATATTAAGCACAAAGTAGTGTTTTTTTTCTAACTGGAAAAGATTATCTGTTGTAGTATGATACAGGTATAGAATTGATGGAGAAAGCTGTAGAAGAAAACACAGACCATTCGCTCACAGCCAGAATGTATGTTGCTTTAGGTGTGGGATACAGTTTAAAGGCTTTAGAAATGAAACTGCAGGCAGAGAGACAGACACTTCACAAGAAAGCACTAGAGGCATTTGTGAGGTAAATTCAATGTTATAACGTTTAAGGATATATTAATGTCAGATTTAGGAAATGTTTTCATGATATTTTAATAGGATCAAGGGTAAATTATTATGCTCCATTCACCCACTCTTCATTTTCATAGAAAACTTCAATAGCTTATAAAAAGTCATTACCAAGATTAAATCAGATTCTTGATTTCTTTTCATAGATTCATACACAAAAAATACCTATGGTTAATGTTAGCAATAAAATTACCATCTCTTCTTTCTAAAGCTACTTCAAGTTGTGATCATTCTGTCTTTGGCTGGATAGTATGGATTGCATCTTTCAGATTAGTTTTAAGTCTTTGGGTCAGGCCTTTCGGTCATACAACTTTACTCAGTACTCTGACTCAAAATTTATGCTTGAAATCCAGTATTAAGTGGATTGGTTGATTTTTGGGTGTGAATTAGATAATCTTACTTGAAAGGTTAATGGGTGAATGCCCCGGGTTGAAGTCATAAATCTTTGCTCAGTGCCCGGAGCACAAAAATCATGATCAAAACATGAAATCCAACATTTTGATTGGTTGATTTTGGAGTATGAGTACAAAAAACTGACTCAAAAGTTTTGTGACTTCAAGGCCTGGTATACCAGTGAATAAATAATTTACACATAATAACCCATGTCTCACATGTCTACCATATTATTTTTTTGGGTAAAGGTTGCATGAAATGCAATCAAAACCCTAAGTTACTGACTTTATATCTAAATCTTCCAAGGGTAACCACTACCTTTTTGATACACAAAATATAATGCATTGATCAATAAATGCATCTGTATGTAGAAGTCAGCAATATCAGGCATTTTCAATCTCACATTTTTGTCCATTCTTCATAAATCATAATCATAAATGGACGCAATAATTTCTGAACTAACAGTTTACACTTGTTTTATTTTACAGAGCCCATACACTAGATCCCAATGATTATTTAGCCCTGTTTCATCTAGCATTACAGCTGGCTATACATAGACAGGTATGCAATATATATAGGTGTTATTTTGTTTGTATTTATAAACCAAAAGTTACATTTCTCCCATTCTGCCAAAAAAAAAAAATCTAAACGACTTTAGCTGCTTAAAATAATGAGTTGCATAGAGAAAGATTTGAAATGAAAGTCAAAATTTCATTGTTATATATAATGATTTGTATACAAAAAAGACAAAAGATTATAAGCCTATGATTTTCAACAATTGACAAGTGCCTTATCATTATGTAGAGCTCTAAATTACCTGCGACTCTTTCCATAAAAAATCTTAGGATTACAATTGAAGGTAAATTATACTGAAAGATTTTGGTGAAAAGAGCAGCTGCATCTGAGACAACTTGTTAAACAATTTAAACAGGACATTCCAAATATATGCAACCACCACCAAGTTTAATAATGAAAAAAAACCACTAGATACAACAGACAGCCTTTGACAAGGTTCCTAACTTTGGACACTTCATTAAGGTGGTACGCAACACTTTCACTAAAATTAATTTGGCTCGTTTAATTATCATAAAGTTTTGTCAAAGTATTTACTTTGACCCTTTAACAAAAATATTAAAATATAAAAAAATTTGAACCAACCGTTTTGTCAGAAAAATTACACTGGTTATATAGCAATTTGACAAACACCAATTTTGATCATTGAGAAGCTTAATATTCCTTTTACAACACAACGTAATTAAAACATTTAGCTGACTTTACAGAGTTATCTCCCTGTACTGTTAGGTACCACCTTAAGTTGTTGATCCCTTTGTTTATACAATTTTCTTCCAACACAGTGACTAATCTTTGGAGACATTTTTTTGTTGAAAGTTTTAGAACTCACTTATATAAATTTATGGAGGGATTTTAGTATTAAAAAATGTTGTTTAGTAGAATGATTTGATATTAGTTTACATCTTATATATGTTGAATGAACTAAAAATTTAGATAAATGATGCTATGAAGTATGTACGTCTGGCGTTGAGATATCACAGTGACCACATTCATTCCTTACATCTGATGGTATTGTTACTGAGTGCACAAAAACAGTATGAGGAAGCTATCTGTCTGATGAGGGCTGCATTGGATGAATACCCTAATAATCTCAGGTATGTCTGCAGGCACGGACTTTTCTATAAAAAAAAATATATGAAAAAACAAGGTAACAAGCCAGCTAGGAATCACCATAAAAATCTGGAAGTACAACAGAAAACATAAGACACCAAATTTCCGCTTCACTAAAAAAAATAACAGGTCCCTTTGCAAAAATTAGAATGACAGGGGGAAATAAAAAATGAGAGGTTTTAGTTCCTTTGCAATAAAAGGATAAAGATATAGAATGCACAAGAGATTAAACAATAAGCCGTGTTCTTGTTTCAAATATATTTGAAAAGCAAAAACAAAGATCTTTGAGTTTCTATGGATAGGGAATGTGACTGGCATAAATTTGTTGGAATCACTTTTACCATTTTAGAGTTATGCCCCTTTACAAATGGAACATAGCTGATTTTTTTTGTTTCCATTCTTTAACATCAGTTTGCCTCAACCAAATGTTATGAAACTTATACACAATGCTTATAACCACTAAAAACAGATAAGATTGAACTTTGGTGGCATCACTTTTACTGTTAAAAAAATATGCCCCTTTACAAATTTTGAAAAAAATTGCTGGACTTTTTAGTTTCCATTTCTAACTTAAGTCTTTTGTCTCAACTTAATGTTATTAAACATATACACAAACCTTATGATCACAAAACTCAGATTAAGTACAAATTTGAGTAGTGTCAATACTTCAGTTCTTGAGCTATGTCCCTTTATAACATTATATGCGAGCGGGGGCATAATCTTTGTCCAATGGACAGATTTCCCATTTATTTTTCTGTGAAAGGACCTATTCGGAAATTTTTCTTATGTTTGTAAAGTTGTATATTAATTTGTCTATGGACATGGTTATTTTGAAACTACTGATAATTATCTTTCTCTTAACATGTAGGAAAATTATTTTACAGTAATAAATATATCATATTTTCACAGTTTAATGTTAACCAAGTCCAAATTGGAAGAGATAGTACATGGACCAAACCAGGCATTAGATACATGTAAACACATGTTAAAATTATGGAAAGATTTGTATGAGACAGATACCACTGAGTAAGTATATTTTATCAGGGATAGTTACAGAATTTATGCTATTTTTAAAGGCAAACTTGAGAATAATGCTGGAATTTTGAAATACTGTGATATAAACACAGAGCTAGTAAACAGGTATTTGTGACCATCAAATCAGAAATTGATGGCTGTGGAAGTTTAAAATAAAATATTGATACCTTCATTCTATTGAAACTAACATATAGCAGCGTCAAATCATACATTAAAAATCTGGCATACATCGTCTGCACTTGCACATACATTTTCATAGCATCTATTATATATTGATCCCATAGAGATAGGTGTCAAATGTTACAAACATTGTTGCATTAGAATTTCATTTTGTAATATAATTTAGTAAATAAAGACAACATCAAGTGTTCCAGTTGTACTATAAATTTATTGTATAGTGTTGATGTTCAAATTTTATGATATTACTTATAGAAGAATAGTCAAAAGAAACATATTTTTAGATACCTTAATTTATATTTAAGTTTCTCTGTAATGATTTACTTTAATTGAAGATTTATTTTTCTATTGCAGCTCTACAACGGAATCTCGTAGTCGTAACTTGACAGCTACAGACAGATCAGTGTTTGATAAGAAGAGTTTTGCACAGTTACAGCTAACAGAATTGAATGACAGAGATACAGGTAAGTACTGTAAAAAATGTAATTATATCCCCTCTTTAAAAAAAAGTGGGCTATACTGTTTTAACAGTTTGTCCCATTTGTATTTTTAATCACATCTTTCTCAGGAACTACATCATTAGGATTTCTGAAATGTCAAAATTAAGTTAAAATATGTTTTCATAAGAGATTGCATATTTTGGTGTCATAATTATGAGTATGAGCAAAAGTACCTGTAATTTATTCACATGAATACTTGATATAAAAATAGTAAAATTTTGTGATTAAGTTGAACATTAAAATGTATCATAGGCTAGTTCCAAGATACGGTTTTCAGACGAATCTGTCATGTGACTTCCATCACCATGTGACAAAAATGTATGCATCATATTTTCCAACACATGTTAAGCAAATTGGTGAAAACGATTGATTTCATACTGTACGAAATATTTGGGAAATTAAAATCTAATAAGATGGTCACACTCCCTCAGTCATACGTGAATCAAAATTATGTACTTACAGAACATTAATTATTTCTATACTATTCTACAGAATGATGATTATGAAAGTACTGGAAACTTTTAAAAGAGCAGAGATACAAGCTCGTCTTCTATCTGGTAAATGACTTCATAAAGGTGTGCAAAATTGACAATCTTTCCATCGAAAGACATAATTTCAGAAGTGTTGTATTGTAATACATGTAGCTTCAAAATAATTAATTTTTATATGATAGCTTGAAATTTACATAATTTTACATGTAATTTTTTTATTTCTAAGGTTCAATGAAAGCAGAGTCAGTAGCGGCCTCTCGGATGGAAAGAACTTTATCTGAGGTAGCATCCTCATATAACAGTAACTTCCAACCAAGACCAGGTTCACAACAAACATTGCAAATACAGGCACAAATATGGCTTCATTTAGGTTTGTGCATATTTAATATAAAAATGAAGATGTGGTATGATTGCCAATGATACAGCTATTCACAAGAGACCAAATGACACAGAAACTAACAACTGTAGGTCTCTGTACATCCTTTCTACAATGAACAAAGTCATGTACATCCTTTCTACAATGAACAAAGTCATATCACATAGTCAGCTATAAAAAGCCACAAAATGACAAATGTAAAACAATTCAAATGAGAGAACTAATGGCCTCGAAAGTGACTTTTAAAACAATGATGTTTTATTTACATCTGTACATATATCAAGGAATATCTGATCCTAGACCTGGTTCACAATAAACTTACCTAACATAGACAAGTATTGGCTTCATTTAAGTCTATATATTTTTGTTGTTTATCAAGTTCCTGTCGACACTTGGTTCATAACAAATGTTGTTCCAACAGGTACAAATATAGTTTCATTTAGATTTGTATGTCTTTATATATTAACACAATTTAGTTCCTGCCTATTGTCCCACATCCATGTCCATAGAATATCCTTAGAGTGACAGTCAAGAAAAGACTGAATTCAAGAAATATTCTATAATACTGTTTCCATACCTGCACAAAACTTTACATATTAAAGGTGTATTTTTAAGAGGTTTAGAAATGCTTTACTATTTTACTATTTTATATGAATTTTTATTATTAAAGGATGTTTATTGTATGTTTCAGCTGAACTGTATTTATCTGTAAACAAACTGTCAGAAGCTGAGGGGTGTGTAACAGAAACATCAGTTATCTTCCCTTTATCATATCATGTAGCATATATAGTAAGTAATTACTTTATTAGTAAAAATGCTGTAAATGTAAACATTTTCAGGCTTTTAAAAAATTAAAAATATACAAGATTTAGTATAACATTTAGGAAATGTTCAGTACTATTAATTTTATTTTTTGTGAAACCTATCCCAGCAGGCAATAAAAAAACATCACAAAAAACCTTGAATTCAAAATAGAAAATTGGTTTTGACTTGTATGGTTGTAATAATATTGTAAATAGTGGTAGGAATTTTTTTTAATTATTTATTGTTACTGTTGAAACTCCTTTTCTTGTTTCCAGTGGTCATCAAATCTGGTTAAATTGTTTCAAGAGTTGTATTTTTTAATTTGAGCTGTTGAAATAAAAAAAATAATTAATGCAAAACTTGGGTGAATCTTAGATAAAATTGTATGAATAAATTGATTCCAGAAACAATTTTGATTATTATGGTGATTAAAAAAGAAATCCTGTGACACAATTCATAGAATTTGCTACTGTAAACATTTGAATAGTTCATGTTGTAATGTCAAAAAAAAATTTAAGTTTATTTATTCTTGTTCTTTTTAAACGACTGCCACAATCCTCAAATTCCTTGTGCCATAGAAAGTTATAAATAAGAGAAGATGTGACTGTGTGTTTATGAGACAGCAACCCACAAACACAGGAAAAAAATACATCCAATGAAATGTTTGATGTTTTATCTCAATTATTCATATACTCAAAGAACAAGTCAACTGAAATAAGTTTCAACTTTGAAACCTTAATTTAGTAAAAGCTTTCCAATATAAATATACTTAAATTGTAGAAAGGAAGACTAAACGAACACAAACAGAAATATGAGGAAGCCAGAGTATGTTATGAGAATGCCTTATCTATAAATCCTGGTCATAGGAAGAGTCTGCAACACTTGGTTAGTCTAATTATGGGGTTCATACTGTAAATTAAAACCTTAGTGATAAAATAAATGAAGTTTAATCTTAATTATAAGAAAAGTTGCTTGACCATTTACAGTAAATAGATTTGCTGCATTTTAAAATGTTTTTATTTTATCAAATGAAGCATATGAGAAAGCTTGGAGCTTCTAAACCTCTTTAAAAGAAGCTTGGATTTTATGACAAAAAAATGCTAAAATGACATTTTAATTTATTTTTCAGGGAATGGTACTGCACACATTAGGAAATGATAGAATGGCAGAGAAAGTTTTAAGAGATGCTGTGAATATAGATCCCATTGCTCACCAATCATGGTATGTCTGTCAGTGGCTAAACTTTTATACTATGAATTGTCGGGAAAAAAAATGTAAATCTAGACCAATTTTCTATTTACAAATTATAAACAAAAGTGAACCAAAGCATGTTGAATACCTAGTACAATATAGTCCCTGAAGTGGATATCTCAGGTTTGCAGGTTCATTACGATAAAGCACATACAATGTAGAAAGTCTGATTATTTTGTATTTAGCTATTTTACTTTAGGGTGAAGAAAAGGAGTGCAAGCAAGCAAAACTTTGTTCATCCCCCTTTTGCGACTTTAAAACAATGGGATATTTATGACAGGTTGTAAAAGATGACATTCTGATTCATTTTATTTGGTTAGTCATGGTTACATTTCTGTAAGGAAAAGTGCAAAAAGATGAAATAAAAAATACCTGTCCGTCTGTCTGTCCCCTTCAGGTAAAGGTTATGTGGTCTAGATAGTTTTTGATGAAGTTGAAGTCCAATCAACTTGAAACTTGGAACACATATTCCCTATGATATGATCTTTCTAAGTTTCTTCCTAAATTCGAGTTTTGATACCAATTTCATGCTCCACTGAACATAAAAAATGATTATGAGAGTGAGACATCTGTATTCTATTGGCATATTCTTGTTTCAACTACCAGTGTATCCCAAACTCTGTCTGTCCGACAAAATGTCAGACAAAAAATCATTCATGCTGACAGAAATTTTTAGAATTTTTGGTTGAATATACATGTATAGCAAAAAATTTCAAATTTCTTTTTCGGTTAGACAAACCCCAATACAGTTTGGCATAGACTGAAATACAGTAAAAATTTTCTTCTAATTCAAGTGATAAATTCACTTTTAGATAAATATTATTAATAGGCTATTGTTGCACGTTTACAAATCTTAATTATTGTTTTCTATATCTGTTACAGGTTTAACTTAGGACTTGTTTTAGAAAGTTTTAGGACATGCAGAGCCAGCAAGTGATTGTCATTTGAAAGCTTTAGAACTAGAGGCCACCAGTCCTATAGTACCATTTACTGTCATACCAAGATTATTACACTAATCACAGGTTTACTGTGGGTTTATCATTATTTGTAAGACTACAGTCTTCTTAGAATTTGTGGAAACAGGTTTAACCACAAGTTTCAATGTTCAACAATGTAAAATTTTCTACAAGCTTGTATGCAGATTTTGCCCAAACCATAAAATTAAATATCCAGTAAAATGCCATTTTTGTCAATCCATGAAAAATTGATACCCATGAAAATTAATGAATCCTCAGTAAATAAAAAATTACATCTTGTAGATTCAGGTTTGATGACACTTCACTGAAATTTTGTATATAATGAATATTATTATATTAATAATGGTCAGATTAGTGGCATTGTTACATACTTTTACATTGTATAGCTGTTGATTATGTCTGTAACATTGATAAAGTCATTGAAAGGACTTGAAAGATTACTCTCATTGTATAAAATTGTATTTTATAGAACATTATTTATTTATTTATTGTAATAAAAAACAAGAAATCTGATTAAGTTGTTATCCTACCTTACTTTTCTGTGAAGCATTTAAAATTTTCAATTTAACTGTACATGGCTTTTGTACATAAAAAGGTATTTCAATATGATCATATACCCTACACATTTCAGGATGATCTTGAAAAGTGAAATAAAATTCTTAGTGAACGAAGGGATTTTCTGTGTATTTGTGAAAATCTCCAAAGATATAATTGATTTTTTTTTAATTATAGTCTTCATAAAAAGCAATATTCACATAGATTTTGCTATATAAATGTGTTTTCCCTTGTTCTAATTGTGTTTAAATGTTGTTTTTTAAGCCCCATTTATGGGCATCATGTTTTTTTTGGTCTGTGTGTTCATTTTTTCGTTCGTCTGACCAGCATCAGGTTAATTTTTTTTTTATATAGTTGGAGTCCAATTAACTTGAAACTTTAATAGTACAAATGTTTCCTATGATATCATTATGATCTTTCAAATTTTAATGCCAAATTAGAGTTTTGACCCTAATTTCGCAGTCCACTGAACATAGAAAATGATAGCGCAAGTAAGGCTTAGTTTTGAAATACCTAAAAATACAAAACCTATTTTATGGCAATACTTCATTGTCATATACATGTATAAAGAAATCAAATAACGAAATATTATAATAATTTATTGTAAACATTGTAACAAAAATATCACACATATAAAAAATATAACATAAAAATGTAATAATACTGATGACAATATATTATTGTTTTGAAGACAGCTGGAAAACACACATGAACATGTCTCATATACTGGTTATTAGCATTCACCTGTAAAACTATTACCCTAGTTTGCATAAGAGACCACTTTTTCCCACTATACAAAACTTGATACTATAAATGTGGTCATTTCATCTGAGTTAAAGTTTTGCTAGATTTTATTTTTTAAAATGTGAGTTTTGATAAGGGTTTATTTTATCTTAATAAAAAATAGTGAAAATTTTGCACTTTACAGCAATGGCTACCTTCTTTTGACTTGAATGCCATTCTACAAAATAATTAGAATTCTAATTTCATTTTGTAAAATATCTGGTATTCATTGGCATATATCTATCATTTCTCATTGTTATGCGAGCCCAGTTCGCTCTTAATTTTTTCTGAAATAAAACTTTTTATATATAAAAATTACACTGAGAATCCAATGATAAACTCTTCTGCCATTACTTTTTGGGAAAATTCAGACATAAATGGAATTGGATATTTTTTAGATACAGTTTCATATAGAGCATTTTTTTTTCTCTAGTGAAATAAAAAAGTCCCCTATTCTCTGATCTTTGAATGGACTTATTAAGTCAAATTGTATATTAAAAATATTCAGATTTTATATGTTTTTCAAAATCACAATCATGATACCCCTTTTTGATATATTTATAAGCATAATACTGATAACATACAAAAACAATGCAATTGAAATAATGAATAAAAAAATCAAATTTAAAAAAAATAATTGACATTAGACATACCCTTGTATTACCATTGTGTATCACAGACTTTCTCAAGTCTAAACTTTAATTTTAGTCATGGATTTAGCTATAAGTTAACAGTTTGATTTAACAAACAAGGTCGAACACACACACATCTTCTCTTTTTACGCAATCCTTTATATCATTACAAACATTAAGGTACTACTAAATGAAAATTTGATGATAAATGTTAAACATGCAATTAACAAAACATGTTGGCTAAATGCATAATTCAAAACCTTAATAGCTCTAATTACAAATATCATTATGCATGATACAGTATTCTGTAATATCACTAGATCGAGAAATGTTGCACTAAGTCCATTACATAGCTCATATTTAAGCCTTGCTTGCATTTTCACTTGGAATAAAAATTAGAAAAATTCAAGATGAATAAGCAAGAATGTCAAAAAAAATTCTGAATATTCTCTTTAAAAGATTATGAAAGTCACTTCAATGATATCGTCAGAAGAAACATTTTTTACTACAATGTCAGAATTATAACTGAATAAGATAGATCTTAAATTTTATACAAGAATTTCAACATTAGAATTTGAAAATCAAGCAGAACCCATATAAAGAAACATATCTTTAAATATGTTCAACTTCATTTTAAAATTCTTTGAAGAACTTTTTCACAAAAAGCTCTGACTTAAATTGGTCACTTATTCCTTAGATTTGTGGAATATAGATTGTTCACTTAGGAAATAAGCTTCCGCAGTAAAGTATGAATTAAATAATAATGTCAGAAGCAAGCATGCACAGTCTACTCAAACCCTACAGATTGACTAGAGCTTATGTCTGGAAGGCACTTGAGAAGAATAGGCCATGTTGTCTACCCATGGTGGTAACTGTATCTGGTTGTGGATACTGATATGTCTTCTCATAGGTACCAGGTCCTGGAACACGCTACAAAGAAAAGTAAAAGAAAACTATAACTATTTGAGGCATTGTTAAAAATTAAATGAAGATGAGATCATTTGTTTTATATGAGATCCAAACCATCATCTGCGTCTACGTACATTATTTTAAAATCTGCTATACAGGTAAAATAGCTACGGACGTTTTACATACGTAAAAAATCCGTAATACGTCCGTTTTATACGGCACGTCTACGGACGAATAGTACCACGGACGTAAAACGTCAGTTGCTTCCCATCCGTAAAACGTCCGTTAAACGTCCGTAATACGGATATTTAGTACCATGGACGTAATACGGACGTTTAGTACCACGGACGTAATACGGATATTTTGTTCCACGGACGTATAACGTCTATTATAATTATGCATTATAATATATATATATTATAGTATATAACACACTTATTGTAGTATATATAACACACTTATTATAGTATATAGTATAGTTTAATTTTTATGTAACAGTTCAGTTGCAATGTATTGCTGAAACTTTTGATGGAACTGTCAATGATAAAATGCTATAATTTTTTTTAAGGTGATGATACTTTTTATTTGCATTTCCTTATATCATGTATATAGTCTCCTAGTGTTCTATCTAAAAAAAATATTCAGATGCAATACACATACAAGGATTTTGTCATAGAACTTTCTGTCATACAGTGACTTGTTGTTTAACAAGTTGAATATTGATGATATCTTTTTAAACATTTTACATGAATCAACAATAATCAGAAGTATTTCAGTGGTGGTCTTTGGTTCATATTTTGCTTTCATGTATTACATTTTTAACTTGATAAAATAAGGCTCTTAGTTTTCTCTATTTGTCATGTCCAAACCCTTTCACATCACACTATATAGTTCATTTTTTTCATTGTTGGAGGACATATGGTGACCTATAATAGCTCACTATCACATCATGTGAACTCTGGTGGATATTTTTCTCATTGGCAATTCAACCAAATGTCCTTACTTTTATAAGTCCTTTTAATTATATATCAAGAGTAATTGATCTCAAGAGTATAAATTGAGAATACTGTAATGTTTCCTTTTTACAGTTTTGAATGTATCCTTTTTCTTCAAACTTTCTTAGAACAAACATAATCTTCAATCTTCTTCAAAGTTAAAAATTTTATTTCCAAGGATTTATATTCACATTATAATTTCTTTACTTTCCAAGTCTATGAATGTCAAAATAAATGTCTTCTTTGTAAATTTAAACGTTCTATTTTTTGTAAAATTCCCAAGTTTGTGAGGTAGTCTTCTATGTCCTGTATTCATGGTATTGGTTATTCTTCACCATGTTCACTGTGATGGTAACTGAAATAAAATATTCATAAAGAATATAAATCTAACTTCCATGAATTATATAAGCTAATTGCTATATGTTTGCAAATTCATTCTGTTAATGCAAAATCATTAACTGGTCGTTTTTTTTTTGCTTATTTGAATGTCCAGTCGCAAATATTTTATGTTTTCTAAATGATAACAACGTTAACTTATCAATACATAATATAGGCCAGTCTAGGTAAGTTTGTAATGTAAATGCTATGATAGTCTGAATTTCTGACATTTCAAGTGTGTGTGTATGGAGCAGAAGGAGGCGAGCAGAGTAAGGCTTAATGCATGCATTGAATCAGAAAGTGAGAAAAATAAGCAACAGTGTACATGTACAATTAAACTTAAAACAGTTTTAGGTAGATAACATAAAATTATTTAAATTAACTGCAATTCTACAGATGTACTTACTTTGATATCATGTCTGTTTTGCAGGGCATTCACACCTCCATGACATACATGTTCACCAGTAATATCAATCCTTACCAATAATGTCCTTTCCTTTCATTTGGTAACAAGCTAAAATTGTACATATATATATATAAATTAATCAAGAAGTCCAGACAAAAACTACATGTAGCATGAACCGATGCTCACTAATTTATACCTTTCCTATATACTTTTACTTTTAAGTAAATTGAAACAAAATGTAAGCTAACAACAGAAAGAAGATCAAGTTTAAGCTTATAAAAAAATCCTATATATGTGCAGATTTTAATAAAAGAACAAACTTTCAATGTACCTTGGCAATTGATTAACTTCAATTGAATCATAATTTCCTGTCAATATGCACACCTACATAGTATGTCCTTATTATCTACTAAGTTTCATGAAATTCTGTTGTGTGGATTCAGGAGTTGCAATGACAAACTGTTGAAGTAGTAATAAAGCAAATAAGTTCAAAAGGGCATAACTCCTAGAAAAAAAAAATGAATTGTAATTTCCTGTCGATATGCACATCTACATAGTATGTCCTTATTATCTACAAAGTTTCATGAAATTCTGTTGTGTGGATTCAGGGGAGTTACAATAACAAACTGTTGAAGTAGTACATTAAAGCAAATAAGTTCAAAGGGGCTTAACTCCTAGAAAAAAAATTGAATCTTAATTTCCTGTTGATATGCACATCTACATTGTATGTCCTTATTATCTAAAAAGATTTCATGAAATTCTGTTGTGTGGTTTGAGAACAGTTGTGATGACAAGAATATGTGCAGATTTTAATAAAAGAACAAACTTTCAATGTACCTTGGCAATTGATTAACTTCAATTGAATCATAATTTCCTGTCAATATGCACACCTACATAGTATGTCCTTATTATCTACTAAGTTTCATGAAATTCTGTTGTGTGGATTCAGGAGTTGCAATGACAAACTGTTGAAGTAGTAATAAAGCAAATAAGTTCAAAAGGGCATAACTCCTAGAAAAAAAAAATGAATTGTAATTTCCTGTCGATATGCACATCTACATAGTATGTCCTTATTATCTACAAAGTTTCATGAAATTCTGTTGTGTGGATTCAGGGGAGTTACAATAACAAACTGTTGAAGTAGTACATTAAAGCAAATAAGTTCAAAGGGGCTTAACTCCTAGAAAAAAAATTGAATCTTAATTTCCTGTTGATATGCACATCTACATTGTATGTCCTTATTATCTAAAAAGATTTCATGAAATTCTGTTGTGTGGTTTGAGAACAGTTGTGATGACAAGAAACAGGACTTGACGTCAGACAGACAGGTCAAAAACATTATACCCCCAAAACTTCGTTGAGTGGGACATAAAAATGCTGAATATCATGAAACTTAGTTAAATTGTTCATATTTTTTGTTGTAAGCTCCCATTTGATTTTTATAAATTTAAGTTTGTCAGTTTCTGAGTTATAAGATTTTCTTCATACATGTCATAAGAAAAGGGGTGACTTTCAAGTTTTTGGAAATACATGTATCCTTAAAATTTCGTTAAACTTTGATGACTGGTTTATAGCTATTAAGAAAACCTCCTTTTAGTTTTCTTTTTATAAATTTCTGATATACATGTGACATTGAGAAATTATTGTTTGTTTGCAGTCTGACAACAGATTAACCAATTATTGCGCAACAGCCCAGTGTATTGCACAACAGCGAGAAATCTTTCATTGAATATACATGTAGATTCAATTCTTGAATTAATATAAACTGCTACTTTTGCATAGGTAATGTTTCTGTACTTAAAATCTGTAGTCCTGGACATTTACTTTTGATATTTAGTATCATAACTTTCTTTACTTTAAAATTATTGTAACATTTAGGTACGGTACATCAGTGTACATGTATTGTACAGTACATGTACTTGTTTTGTACTATAATTTTTTGTACAAATAATACCCACAGTGATCATATTATTCCATGTTTGAAAATAGTAACTTGAAGAGATTTGAAAATGTAACGGTGTAATAACATGAATAAACTGTTATCACAGAGATATGTCTCGCCTTTTTTGGTAATTTTGATTATATGCAAATGTTGAAATCAAAATAGCAATACTTTAATATCTTACACAAGTTATGCAAATATTCAAAGTCAATGAACCATGACTGAGTTACATGGCTAAACAATCTCCATGTAAATGAGATGTGCCAATGCTAATACAACTGCATTCCAAATACCAATGACTTATTATAAGTCGTTCCCAAACCTAATTACAAACATTAACGTGTCAACTATGTAAAAGTTTCAAAGTCAATGAGCCATGATGAGGGGTGGAGCTATATAATCTCCCTGGAAACAATACTTGCAAATGCCAATAAATTTGCATACCAAATATTATTGACTACACATAAGCAGTTTATCTTAAACTGATCTAATCACAAACTAATACATGAAAACTAAGATAAGTTTCAAAGTCAATAGACCATGACTAAGGGGGCGGAGCCAAATTATCTCCATGGAAATGAGATATACCAATGCTTATACAACTGCATACCAAATATGATTATCCTATCACATTATCACTTGTGGTTCACCATAAACTAGACCTAATCACAAACTAGTACATTGTTGATGCCGTCGCCTCTGAAGCTACAGTACTACATATTTTTTGGTTCAGAAATAGTACATAGATGCAAAAGTAGCTGTGTAACCAATTTCAAGTTCTTTGACTTCATTAATTCAGAAACATATAATATGTCAAATATTTATTTACAATCCAAATTAGGACCTGTATCAAGGAGTAAGAAACTTGTCAACATTTAAGTGAAGCACTAATTATAAGAATTTTTGCATAGCAATATAATATTTCCCACAGAAAGTAACCAAAAGTTAGTGTGCAATAAATTCTATTATTGTATAGCAATATAATATTTCCCACAGAACGTAACCAAAAGTTAGCGTGCAATAAATTCTAATATTGCACTAGTGCAATAAATCTTCAAAATTCATGACGTCATCAACGCTTAAATCTTAGTTTAAACCAATTTTTACTTTCAAATATTATATTGCTATACAATAAAAGGGTTATTGCATGAATATTGGGGAATATTGTCCCTCGTAGAACATATATTGCACTCGCAAGCTCGTGCAATATAAAATTCTACTCGGGACAATATTCCCCAATATTCATGCAATAACCCTATATTATGGCATAGCAATATAATATTTCCCACAGAAAATAACTAAAAGTTAGCGTGCAATAAATTCTAATATTGCACTAGCTAGTGCACTAAATCTTCAAAAAATCATGACGTCATCAATGACAAACTCTTAGTTTAAACCAATTTTTACTTTCAAATATTATATTGCTATACAATAAAAGGGTTATTGCATGAATATTGAGGTATATTGTCCCTCGTAGAACATATATTGCACTCGCAAGCTTATGCAATATAAAATTCTACTCGGGACAATATTCCCCAATATTCATGCAATAACCCTATAATATTGCACCAGTGCAATACATCTTCAAAATTATTGCATGAATATTGGAAAATATTGTCCCTTGTAGAACAAAAATTGCACTTGCAAGCTCGTGCAATATAAAATTCTACTCATGACAATATTCATGCAATAACCCTATATTATAACTACAATTGCACAATATTAATCACTTTACCATAAGTTATTATAAAAAAGAAGATGTGGTATGATTGCCAATGAGACAACTATCCACAAAAGACCAAAATGACACAGACATTAACAACTATAGGTCACCGTATGGCCTTCAACAATGAGCAAAGCCCATACCTATTGCTTGGTGTCAAAGTAAAGAATCTCAAATTTGATAAAAATAATTAAGCATGTATTCTTCATTTTGTGGTTTAAAGTTTCTTTAGACAAGTAAGATGCTGAAAGAATATAATATACAGATATAAACAATACCAAATTTTAACATTATTTTTTCAAAATGGTCTCAAAGCTTCAAATTTGCAATTTCTTTAATGAAAAATGCACCAAAAAAAACTACATGTAACACTTTGGTTTTGTACATTTCATGAGCAGGAGATTATATAATTTAGTCAAATACAAACTTATAACTCCATAAAAGTATCGTGCTTAAGCCTTTACATAAATTTCAAGAAAATCAACCAAAAACTGACCAAAAAAGGACTCATTTTTGCGGAGTTATCTCCCCTTCCAATGTTAATTTCCAAAGGAAATATAAAATGCAACTTTTGAGTTTTCCTCAAGTTAGATTTTATGGGACTTTTTTCTGTGTATATAAAGGGCATAACACTATAGATTAGAACTAAAACATTTTCTGTTTTAATTAGTTTGAGGTTAACCGTTTCCTCCATAATGACGCTTTTTGACCCCACCCCCTTTACTCCATAATGATGCCTTTTGACGCCTGTGTAGTACCTCAGTTGAAATGCATTGACTACAAAATGTCTGCATATTAAAAAAGACTTAAAAAAAAAATTGTATCCAATATGAAAAGGACATTCATGAGAATATATCTGACTTGAATTTCATTGATGAAATGTTCGTTTTCACAATGCATTAATACTTTAAACCAGATGATTTTTTTTTATTGAAAAAATCCTATGCGAATCAAGTATGTAAAAAAAAAAATCCATGGAGGAAAGGGTTAAATCTTAGTTAGACTGGACTACAAATTGTTTATGGTTTTGTAAAAAAAATAATTTGTCACTTCTAACTGTTAACATGGATAATTTTTAAACTTGCCCACAACAAGAATCAAAACTTGGAACTCTATGACCTCAAATTTTAAAATAAATCTTGGAAACGACATGTACATGATTTACCGAGTTTGACAAGAGAGCAAAATTATCAAATAAACTAGACATCATTTTAATATAAACATACCTCTCATTACAAAATTATTCATTGACTACTGCTCCTCTGTGCTCATATGCACATAAATCAATATGACAATCTATGAATCCACAATATAATCTAGACAGCAATGACCCAAATGAATTCTGTTCTGTTGCTTATCTTCTCCTACTTCTCAAAGTACTTGTACTTGTACATTCATTGAAAATGCTAAAAGAAATAATGTTTAATGAAATGAAGTTATAATATCTGCCAAAATTGCATTTAATATTTGATCTTGCAAAATTGGCTTAGTTTTGATTTTTTAAACTAAACCAACAAACTTTCCCTGAAAAAAGGATAGCTCTTCTTAACCTGGTAAACATTTTAACCCCAGGTCAAATTTGCTCTGAATGCTTTAGTTTCTGCTTTCAGAGATACATGTATTAGCCAAAAACTGCATTTTACCCCTATGTTCTATTTTTAGTCATGTTGGCATGTTAGTTAGCAAGAGGGGTCATCCGACACATATTTCTAACTAAATAAGTGTAATTTAGTGGTTCCATTTGTCTTATGTTGCTGTTTATCTTATTTTTTTTTTGTTCTGTTTTTTATATTTTACATTGTATAAATCAGTCTCTTAGTTTTCTTGTTTGAATAGATTTACATTTGTGATTCTCATATAGGGTCCTTAAAAACTGAATATGCAGTATTGGCTTTGCTCATAGTCATTGTTGAAGGATGTAAAGTGACCTATTGTTGTTAAAACAAGTTAACTTCGATGTCAATTAATTTCTGGTGGAGAGTTTTCTTTTCTCGTTAAACAATATTTTATTTTGAAAATAATTATGTAATTTAAACATTATTATTAAACATTATTATCATATAAATTACAATATGACAGATTTATAAGTGGAAAAAAGTGAATTTACACTTTTAGAAATTCCTCTATTTTCTCATTCACTATCACCATGATCACCACATTTTTTTGTATTTTTATACATTACGTACATGTAAAGCAGACCTTTCACCTTCTCAAGGAGTCCACTTCCCATGTACAAGAGGAGGCCCAAACAGCTTGATTTTGAGTCAGCTAAAAAAAAAGTTCAAATAGATTATGATACACTAAATAAATACATAAATTACATGTACATAATAATTTAATAATAAATATGAATCCACAATCATGGTTTCAGAAATGACACATCAATTTAAATCAATAGATTTCATACATCTGCATTGGCTAGAGGTACATGTATTATGGAGAGGCCCCGGGTTGAGATCTCATAAACATGTTTAACCCCGCCTGAATTTTGCACCTGACCCAAATCAGGAGCCTCTGGCCTTTGTTAGTCTAGTACTATTTTTAATTTTAGTTTCTTGTGTACAATTTGGAGTTAAGCATGTTTAGTATGGTGTTCATTATCACTGAACTACATGTAGTATATATATCTGTTGTCTGCTTTATGGTCGGGTTGTTGTCTCTTTGACACATTCCCCATTTCCATTATCAATTTTATGTATATATTAAATTGTTATATCAGTGTTTTCTAATTTCTGGGTAGTCTAGTAGTCCAAATTATTATGACGTCTTGAAAGGCTATTATTATTATTTTTTGGACCCTTTACTCTAATGACTAATACACCTTATCGCTATTCCCGGCTGACCCGTCCGCTTGAACTTTTGACGTCAACAACAATCACTTTTCCATTGTGGCGTCAGACATTTTGTTTTATGACGTCAAAATTTTACGGGAACCTGTGTGATTTCCAGCAATGGCGGACAAATAGCGATAAGGTGTATTATGTAAGGCGTCAAATATAAAAAATGTAATAGCCTTTCAAGAAGTCGTAATTATTTGAACTAGGTAGTCTAGATAAGTACAAATTTATGTAAATAAGGGCAAATTTGCAGACTTTTATTTTTTATATAAATTAAATATTAATTATATTCATTTGGATTTTACCCAAGTCATGCAAGTTGGGCAAGGCCATTCTTTGCAGGAGTATATTTTACAGATTTTAACCCTTTTTATAAGTAGGGCAATTTTTTTTTAAAGCAGAATGAGTTGGTAAGGAAGCCACCACTTGACTTTTATGGGGTGGGGGCTAAGATAAAAAATGTTATCCTGCATTTTTTTTTTGAAAGTTGACAGAACTCCAGTTTGTATATTTTTCAAATAACATCCAAGCACACCCCACACAGGCACTTGTCTCAGAAAAAAAAATCCTATATACCTTAATGTGTTTAATATATTAAGGTATATAGGGAAATTTTTTTCTGAGACTAGTGCCTGTGACCCCCACCCCCACCCCCCACCTCCAATAAAACTCGCATGGTAGCTCCCTTAACAAGAGTGGGACATTTTTAGAAAGGGAGACGTGTTGTTAAAAAAGTAGACCGTTTTGGCAGTGGGTCGAGTTGACGTCCGTTCTTGCCAATCTTCCTGATCTTTATCAGACTGATTTTCGGGTTTGCATGCGATGAAATTTATAAATTCAAATGTTTTTACATGAAAAGTATACCACTAGCATCTTCTTAAATATGTGCATGATAATATTTACCTTTCGTTGCGCTTTCCAAGTACAAAATAGCGGGTATGTAATCCATCAAAAAGAAACACAACTTTCTTGTTTGTGTGCGTTTCGTTCCCCGGTTTCTTCAAGTTAATCGACAAGAGACCCATTTCAATTTATCTGTTTATAATAACTTGTTGATCCAACAGTTTTGAAAATCTAGAGGTCCTCGTATTATCTATCAGACTAGTATATATCTTTCCATTCTTTTTAACTGTAAAACATGAATTCAGCAGCAGACGAGCGTCCATGGATGAGTTGCGTCATTGTGTAAAAAACGGCAACGGATTTTTCCGGGTTTTCGTATTCCACTTGTCAAGCTTTCGAGAATACATTTATGATCATTTACGTATATATGATTGAGAGTTAGTCCGGAACCCAGTCTGGAATCAAGAATGGGGATTTAAGTATTGAAAATAAATACAAAAAAGTTCAGAAGCAGGGGCGGATCCAGGATTTTCGGTAAGGGGGGGGCGCAAACTTAAATTTCCGCCGAGCGGAGCGAGGCTAATCTTTTTTGGAGGTATTATTATCGAAATTATTGAAATATTCTTCTAGAGAGGATGCAATGTAGATATCTTGCCAAGCGTGGCGAGAAATAAATATTTTGTTGTAAAATTAGCGAGAAATTTAAGTTTCAAGCTTAACCCGCATAAATCCACCCCTGACAATTTGTAATCACTATAATTAACAAGAAATCTGCGAGTTTCTATTTATTGACTCAATAATAGCTCACCGACCAATATAAGATTTTGAAAACAAAAATTTCTACTTTTGCCAGCGATTTTTAATTGTCTTTTCTTAATTTTTCTTTTCTTCTATTTCCGGAGGTCGTGTCAAACTTTCTATATACATTTCTACCGCAAACCAGTAAAATCTGAATAAGGTCCTTGCGAAGATATGTTTATTTTCGTCGGATCCTATGTAATACGGTAGTACGGGTTGGGGGCCTTCACCGTTTATGCATGCTTCGGCAAACTTTACATGTTGAAAGTGAGAAACATATATTGATATCATACAGAGATGTTAAACAATGATACAAATTAATAAACGAACCTTTCGCCTGAACCAGTATTCCTATCTTCCATTAAGAAAGAATTTAAACAGGACTGTTTTCTTGGCCGTGCCATAAATGAAATAACCAACCCAACCGCAGGTAGGGCACTTTCACATACTTCGTGGGAAAATGAGGAAGGGTTGTTTTTAAACTTATCAAAGCAATTGTTTATAAAATCCGCAACTATCATGTCACATTGTTTTACTTGAACTGCTATAAGCCTATGATATTTTTTCACCAAACGCAGTACCATGAGTACCGCGATGAAGTATAATATATTTATAGGACTTATAAATAAACCGTAGGTCAGTTTATTCATGTTATTAGTAATCACGTTGATTCTGTTAAACTTACTGTTTTATATACTTCTTTGAATGTTAAAACAGATGCAATGCGACGAGATTAATATTCGTCGTCTGTTCAGATACTTTATTGAGCTGAGGACAACCCATGCTTTGCAAATTTTAGGAGGGGGCGCACGCCCGCCACGCCCCCGCCTAAATCCGCCCCTGAGAAGTGGTACACTGAGTATTTTAAAATAGGCCTCTGTTATAAACAAGGATATGTCTACAAATCAGTCACGGCGGCTTTATATAAAACTATGAAGAAATGAATCGGGGACATAGGCCTACATGACATTATCATACATCAGTGGCGGATCCAGGGGGGGGGGGGGTCTGGGGGTTGGACCCCCTTTTTGGAACGATCAATGCATTTGCAGGGGGACATATAGTTAGAACCCACCCCTATACCCCCCTTTTGTAGCCATCCCGCTAGACCACACGACCACCTGGGCCTCACAATAATAAAGTTTTCGGTGGCCGTGTGTTACCTTTCCTCGTCAGTTTTAATCTAGCGTCGTACTACAGTACATGATATATAAGCCATGGAGATGTTATTGTTACAAATTAATGCAAGATACAGTCACAGAAAATAATTATATGTATAAGAACGTCTAAGTCAGTGACAACTCTACAACAGATTTATCCATCGGATCACCAGCAATGATGGTGATACATGGCTGTGTATATATATATACAATCTTTATGAATTTGGTATGATATATATGTCTGTATGTTTGTCATGTTTGTGTATAACCAATGTGTATTGTCTTGGTACCAATCCTATGATTTTGGATTTCAAACCAATAAAAATAACTGACTTATTTACTATACACATCCTAGCTTAAATCAGAGAAGAATTAAAGTTTTGGACACTTATTATGGGCGGGGGAGGAAAGGGGGGGGGGGGGGTCACTTATGTATTCATTTAAGTGCAATCAAAATTTTACCAATCGGACAGACCTTCAGTTAAAAATTCGTGTCAAGCTCTTTTGTAATCATGATTATTAGGAAACATCTTATAAGTTTTCCTACTGTCTCCTTGATTTACTCGATACAATTAAGATTCTAATAATAGCCAGTGCTACATTATCAGCCTAATAGATCCTTGAAATGGCTAAATTTTGGACTTGATCATCACTGATTGTTCCAAGGTGAAACAATATATTTTGTTTTATAATTCTCCTCCTATATTCAACGTAAAGCTCACAAGATCTTGTGGACGACATCAAAAGTTCAATGTGGAATAAACAAAACTTAATTAACATAGTTTTTTCACTGCCCCCCCCCCCCCCCCCCCCCCCCCTTCTTTACTTAATTTTGGAAAAAATGATTGAATATACATGTAAAATTGATGTGGGATAAGCAAAACTTGCAGCAATGTTTACCCATCCACCACACCCCCAAACTATTTGATTAAATTTTTTTTTATCCTACATTGATCTTTTGATGTCGTCAGTGTGTCCCTTATGTTATCATGTTTGTCAATATGTCGATTCAAATCTTCAAAGCTTGCTTGCAACACAAATAAAACTTGAGCACCACACCACACTGTAAATATCTGTAAATATTTTAAAACCATATATCCCCAAGTGGGAGTGCTCCGATATATAACGGAGGAATCTACCTGAACAGAACAGAACAGCAGGTAATTTGCTCTTATTCCACACCAAAGGAGGATAAATGTATGATAACATTTTAATGTTACCGGCATTATTCTACATACATTGATTCTGAGACTACTTTAACATATACATTCTAAGGGCTTTAATATATTAAAGGGCGGGTATGAGGGACGAAGTAACACCATTGTGACTATTGCATTGGTTGTTGTGATTAAAACACGATAAGAGTGTTTCCTTCC
Organism: Mytilus edulis; assembly: GCA_019925275.1. Classification (NCBI taxonomy): domain Eukaryota; kingdom Metazoa; phylum Mollusca; class Bivalvia; order Mytilida; family Mytilidae; genus Mytilus; species Mytilus edulis. The sequence goes on along the minus strand of CM034350.1, from coordinate 77,734,490 downwards.
CCCTGCATCGTATGATCCTCATTGAACAGTAGAAACTACTTCAGCAGTTCAGACATTAAACAATCTGAAACTTTTCAGGTACTTTCTATATGCTCATGTGCAATTTCTTGTCAGCATAGTTTTGTACTTGGACAGATAATCAGAATGATCAACAATCAAGTATATTAGACAACAGTCAGGTCTAGATCTATTGCCATTGGTGAAACCTGGTATGAGGTAATTTTACAATATATACATAAACTACAGTCATTTTTGCTCAAGCATTGCAAATAAGGTTAAATGTTAGATGTTTTATATTGTTTTAACTGCATTCATGGCAATTATTTAACCATCCATCATTAGCATGATTAGTTGGTTGTTTGAAAGACACCAAGCAGGGGAGGATCCAGCCATTTTAAAAAGAGGGGGGCGGGGGGTGCCAACTATATGTCCACATTCAAATGCATTGATCGGCCAAAAAATAAAAGGGGGGAAGGGGTTCCAACCCCCGGACCCCCTGGATCTGCCACTGCCAAGCACTCTTTGTATTTATAATTCAACTTAATTGTAATTACAACCTTTAGAAAAAAATATAGAAAGATTTTTTTCAATTTCTTTTTTTTTCAATTAGGTCAAATAAAATAATATCTGTGTTCATGCTATTCAGCTATTACATCTTTGAAAAAATAGGATAGGTAGGGATTTTTTTTATTTTACATATTTTTCATTGACTCTTTGGGCTGATGGGAGAGAAATTCTGACATTAACAGTGCTTATTGATAGTCGGTACGCTATTTCTAGGCTTAAAATATAGGGTAGTTGTGAATGGATGTTCATAATGAACAAAAGTTTATTATTTTAATAATAACAAATTATATCAGTACATGTATGTCATGTATGTACTCATATTATATGCAAATATTTAAAGTTATAGCCTTGAAGCAGAGATTCACTATACATATGTATGTCTGGCATGCAGAATGTTGAAAGCAAGTTAAGAATTTTACTTTATACATGTATAAGCAGTCGTGCGTATATCATGCATGGTACTTTTACATCTTTGAATATGATACAGCCGTAATACGGATGTTGTAGAAACGTCCGTAATACGTATGTTTAAGATACGTCCGTGAAACGGACAATCCGTTTTACGTCAGTTTTTACACGTACGTTTTACAGATGTATTTTTACAGACGTTTTACGGACGTAACCGTTTCATCCGTCATACATCCGTATAACGGATGTTTTACGGACATTTATTACCACGGCCGTGAAACGTCCGTAGCTATTTTACCTATGATCTATCAACTTTTAATTTATTTTTGAAAAGATTTTTTTTTTTAAATGTTTGTTGAATGGTACTTTTAGAGTCTTATAGACAGATGCTAAGTTTTCATTTCAGTTCTATTTCTTTTGAATCTAAGAGGATCTCTTATTGGACTTCTTAAAAAACTATAAAAAATATGTGTTAACTTTTAAAACAAAAAATTCCTCATGCAAGTCAGCATTGCTACAGATTTAGTAATGCAAAGTGGAATATTTAAATCAAGTGGTTAAAAATGATAATTAAAAATTTCTACATGAAAAACGATATGTTAAAGTATTACACTTATGAATAATGTAATTTTACATCCATACTCTATAACGTTAAGATGAACTGCTTAAGGGAGGTAATTCAAATAATCATTTTTTTTGTATTATGATCTATGACATGCAATCTACAAGTATTAGATTTATCATGCAAATGATATTTCTAAATAATTCTTATATGATTTGCATATCTACAAATACTTGAATGTGATTTGTCCATTCAGGTTTCCATATCAATAACCATTAGAAAAATGTCTTTAATCCTATAATAAACTGAGAAATCAACAAAAAGGGAACAGTATAAGTGTTACAATAGGTAGAGTAGATATATTAAGTAGAAAAAAAATTCCTGAAATTAAAAGCAAATCTTAATGTCAAATAATTGATTGAGAAGTAGTCAACTGGCAAGGGCTGACTGTTTAGTATCTACATAGCACAGTTATAGATTTTAAAGAAGGGATTGCCTTCCCCTGATTCAATATCAATATTGTTTAATCTTTGCATAAGCAGAAATATATAAAATAGTATTAGATTATTAAATCCCAGTCGTACTGACAAGGGTTTTCTATCTTTTTTTTCAATCTTATTTAAATGAATTTACAATGTTACTTTAAATTACTGCAAATTCAGGAATATTGGTGATGTTCTTATTACTAGTAATAAAAAAATTGCAACCCTATCAGCTTCCCAATAATAAAAACTGTCATTAATTTCAGTAGTGCTCTTCCTTCAAAAAAGTTTTGCAACCACATATAAAATCAGATTTCATATTTTACCAGTAATCAGTGATTCACAATAATAAATTCACACATTAATTTCTGAAATTACAGTAAAATTAGGAGTAAAAATTCAAATCATCTAAAAAATGAATTATTCCATTTTCAAAGTAATATATTGACTGCAGGTAATTTACTGTTTCCTGTTAAAATTTATATCAACTAAAGTAATATTATGTTTATCTTTTTAAATGATCTATAAATCTCTACTAATATATATCCCTTTTGAAAAGACTTAATGCCATAAAATTTAAAACCCAAATCAAAACAAATTTATTATGCATTTTAATCCCCAATTAAAGATAGTAAATACATTTTAATTTATTTATTTATATACCCCAGTAGTTTGTCTTTTCAATCAAGACTGTCTATAGTGAAGATTCTTTCCAGATATACTTGTATACATATTTTATACTTACCGTATTGCCACCACCCTAAAATTTATGTATGTATTTCAATTTAGGGCTCTTGAACTTAAGCCTGATACTTTTAAAATAAGTAATTTGATTGATTGCTACAGTGTAACATTAATTGAATTATTATGTGTCAGTAATTATCAACATTTGAAACGTATTCAATATTAAAAAAATATGGCATTGGACTAATCAATCTGTCATAAAATGATTGATTTGTCATATTGTATAGGTCAAAAATCTAAATCACACCTGCTGCCAAATCTCATTTAACTACAATATTTAGACAACTTGCCCTTATTGCATGTTTGTGATCTGAAAAAAGCTCTAACATATCATTTGGTTGAAAACTATATAAAAAATGGGCTTATTTGTTCCCTTGCCTTCATTGCATGATCTTGATTGTAAAAAAGCTCTAAAACTTGATTTTTGTAAAATATACGAAAAATTGTTGAACTGTTCCCATGAGAGACAATTCTGATCTATGATCCGAAATAAGTGAACGAATTTTCCACGATAATTTTAAATGCTGTGTAATTATCAATATGATAATATTGCATAAGATAAAACCATTACATATAGTACACTTACTGTATGTGAACTAGAAAATCTTGGTGTTTTTGACTTGAAGCTTGATGAAACACTTATTTTAGGGTAGATGCTCTGTTGTTCATATTCTCCTGGACCTGGTCCTTTTTTCTGCAATGATATAAATTTAATGATTAATTTATGCAATTTATTAGAATCACAATTTGAAAATGAATAAAAACATTATGGCAAAAAGAAAAGGACAAAAAAGACAAAACAGGGGTCCAAGAGTGTACTGTTTCATATTGCTCATGAGATATGAAAATCTGGTAATATATCAGAAATTAGAAAACGTAACAGCAATTAACTTCAGCTTGATAATGAAATAAATAAATCGTGACCATAAATGCAAAATATGAGTATTCCATTTTGGACCTTTTCAGTATAAAATTTATAATTTCTTTCATTCAATATGAATCAAGGCAAATGTTGGTAGTATGTCAATTGCATGACAACTGAACAAGACATCAATATAAAACCTACACATACAAATAAAACATTTATAGAGATTAACACAGGGTTTACAACAAAAACAAGAATTTATAACAACTACCGGTACGCAAGTTGGAATTATTTTAAGATTTTTTACTTTTTTTTAGCAAAGATATTGATAAGTGAATCTTACACTTGCATAAAATAGGAGGATTTAGTGGAACATTCATTCCACAGAATTCAATAAAATTGCAATAAGATTTGATATAATGTTGTTTGCTTGATGCCCATTAACAAATTTTTCATGCATATTTAGGAAGATTTGAAGTTTTTGAAAAATCTCAAAACAAGTATGAGATCAATGTCATCAATACACTTACCGGTTTGAAAGGAGCTGTTGGGAATCTTTTATGTTGAGATCGGAACATATAATGTCTGCAAATAAAAAAATATGTTGTTAGATTTACACACATAAGCATAACAAATTGTTAAATCCTCTACAAAAATAATTATACATGTGTTCCAATTCCTTGCATTAAGACAAGAATTTTTTTTCACGTTTAATTTTCATGCAATTTAAACTTTGCAATTTCAAATGACAAAATTTTATTTCCATGTGGGGCCTCTGTTGCTGTGTGGTCTAAGTAGTTGAACTTCTGTATCACTATCCTGTCAACACTTAGGTTGTCAGTTCAAGTTTCACACATGGCAGGTGAGCTAGAATCCAATCTTAAATGCTGAAAGTGGCATTCATCTCCACTCAATCAATTTCTTTTATGGTTTATTTTTTACTTTTTCTGATCAGATTTCAGGATATTATTTCAATCATAAAATTCATGAAAATAAAAGCTTGACAAGAATTTCCCACTTAACATAATCACACTTGTGGTGTTTGGTATTTGGTCCATTCCAGAGCACCTTAGATTGTTGGTTGGGTTTGTGTTGGTATAAAGTTGTTTGTCATTTTGTCTGATTTTGTTTTAGCCATGGCATAATCAGTTTTATAGTTATGTAACTATTCATTATACTATTTAAACATACTTAGACTGTTGTTTTTCTACTGACAATGACAAATATTTTTCCAAGGCATATGCATTAGGGCTCACGTTGATATCCTGTAATAACAAATAGCAACTAAAAATGATTTAATTTAAGATGTTATTTCCATGAATTATAATTTTAATCTCATACATATTCATTGGCATACAAAAACAGCTGACAAATTGTCTGTCAATAAATGTAAAAAATCATGAAGAAACTAAGGTTTCAACTCCCTCATTCAAAAAAAGTTTACCTTAAATTGGTTTTGCTAAAAAAAAATTTATATATATATCTTTTATTGAACTGTTCTTATACATCCTTGGCTTATATTTGTATGAGGGTCCATGGTGAAATGAAAACTTTTTATTTTAACTAATTGAATCAAAATCATTTACATAATATCAGAGTAACATTTGAAATAATATATTACCCATCACTTACCCTGTCTTTCGTTCCCATATTAAGTGTATCAAATTTGTCTCTTCTTTCTGATTTGAAGTTATAGGTGGCTGGTAATGTGTTGAACCTGAAAAAATTAGAAACTGACATTAACCAAATTAATAAATATGTAAATTCAAGATAAAAATTTACCATCACCCTGAATTCCTGTTGCTGTAAGAATTAATCTAGATCTAAATTTTTCATGGACTAAATTCATAACTTTTTTTCCATTATGGTACATGTATGTAATATCATACCTTCCATTCTGTGGGAATTTGTAAAAACAAGAATGGCATTATTTTTGTTTTCAATCTATTAAGAAGAAATCATTCCTCATAAAAATTATTGTAAAAATTTAGTTTTGGGTTAATTGATTTTAAAAATCCAGTGGCAAATATTTCAAGTTGAACAACTTTTATAAGCTAAAATTTTAAATCTTATAAATATTAATTGGTATTTGAATCATTGCATGATATCAATCTTATATTGGTTTTTGCACGACATCAATCTTATATTGGTTTTTGCATGATATCAATCTTATATTGGTTTTTCAATGAAATTAATCTTATATTGGTTTTTGCATATCAATCTTACAAATGTATATTGGTATTTGCATTATATCAATCTTATATTTAAGGTAAGATTTCTGTAAGTTGATAAAAATCATTGTTTGTTTCTGTAAATTATAAAAAATGCTGTCCATGGCAACAAAAAAAAACATGCACACACACAATAAATCACTGGTTAGTGCATAATTGGAATTGAAAGCATAAAACAAGAAATAAAAATAATTACCTTTCTAGAAAACTTGGAAAGTTGTATGCCCCTGGTAAGAGTTGTGCCCCCTTTCCATGTGGATGTGGATCAATCGCTCTTCCATCAGATTTGAATCTGTATGTATTTTGTTTCTTTTTCAGACTGTCTAAAAAGGAATCTGTTTCATAAGCACCTGGTAATGGGGTTTCCTGTAGAACACAATAAAATATACTTTATTTCAAAACGGACCTACAAGGGGCAACATACGATACACAAATACAAAATTTATTTAGGAAATGAATTACTAAATTTGTAAATAAATACAAAAGCAATTATTGTTTATGATGAAAAGACACACTTATGTATTATAAGAATAAGAAGAGATGTTTTGTATACAATAATGAGACAGCAGCCCAAATACAAAATGGTAACAAAGACATGAAAATTAATGATATGTATAAAGTTTAAAACAATAGGTACTTAGCAGATTATATAATATAAAATCAGATAGATATATATATATCCACAATCACTTGTCTCAGAATTTGTTTTTTCCTATATGCCTTTATATAAAAAAATATTCTGAGACGAGTGCCTGTGTATATGTCTGAATTTATCAAGCTTAAATCGTCTATGGCTATTGATGTGTACAGTACGCTATATATTTATAGTGAATTAAATTATTTAAAAAAAACTGTGTAAATTATTTAACAATATACTTTTATTGAAAATCATTATTTATAAACATTAAACGGCTGGTTCCTTTAATCTTTTAAAGTACATGTACTAAAATCATGATATAATCTACAAATTTGGCACAGCTAACACATGTACTTACCCTAATATACGTTCTCCACCACGTCTCCCTTTCTGTTATAGGTGGGTCGTAACCCTCAGCCAATGCTTTCCGACCCTACAAATTAATTAAAACCCTTTATTAAAACGGGGAACAGATTCAGTTTATTTAAATATATATCTGATATACATGTTCAATACATGTTTTACTGATTAAACAAACTAGTGACGTTGACATAAAAGTTAATCTGTTTACAATTGGCATGCCTTTCCTTTTTCAAGACGAATTCTTACCTCCCATTGATGTTTCGTGCTGATCGGTCTAGGTTCATTTTTATGTTGATCTGTCCTTGAGGTTGTAGTATCTTCAGTCGAGAGCATAGACCTCTCCCGGCTTTTCTCCGGGACTGGGGTCAAAGTCATTCTGTAGAAGTCTGTTGACAAACGGAAAAGAGATCACCTTTAGATTATTGATTTTTACCTTTTTGCGTCCTTAGAGACGGTCACGTGATTTAAATGCCAATTAACATGAGGATATTAACTAATGTCAAAAGACAAACGGTCCCTTTAAATGTATTTCATTCATTTTATATGCAAGTGTTGAAGTGTAAAATTAACGTTTATCTTCTCAATTGATTTTCAGCATACGTTGATTATTCATTAATCTAAGCGAAACATGGGATGGATTTTGCATCTTGATTCCAACAATAACCAAGTTGATACCATCAGTAGGGGCGCTTTCAAATTCATGGAATAAATGCGGGTTAATTAACAAGTATCATATTTAATTATACAATTGTCATAAGCTGTTATATTTCATAATGTTTATACCAGATGCTATTGTTTTGATTTTCTTTATGTCACCTTTTTTCTTTGTATTTCATACTTTTTAATGAGCATATGCCCCAATTAAAAAAAACTATGTTAGAAAAAGAGGACAAACATGTTTCGGGCTAACTTATACGGAAGTATAAACAAACCACCTTTCCAGGCAGTCCATTAAAAACTAGATGCATGTATCCCAAATTTCCAGAAAACACTCCAAGTCTTGATTTGCACGAAGTTGTACAAATCGGTAAATCTTCATTATAATAAATAGATATAGGAAGATGCGGTGTGAGTGTCAATGACCAATTAACAATTTATGAAAAGTAAACCACTATAGGTCAATGTACGGATTTCAACACGGAGCCTTGGCTCACACCGAAAAAAAGCTATAAAGGGCCCCAAAATTACTAGTGCAAAACCATTCAAACGGGAAAACCAACGGGCTAATCGATATAAAAAACTAGTTGTAGATCTTACTTTGCTGAACATGGGGTTCGTGTTGTTTATTCTTTAGTTTTCTATGTTGTGTCATGTGTACTATTGTTTTTCTGTTTGTCTTTTTCATTTTTAGCCATGGCGTTGTCAGTTTATTTTAGATTTACGAGTTTGACTGTCCCTTTGGTATCTTTTGTCCCTCTTTTATTGCTGTTTACAGTTTATCTCTATCTATATTAGTATTCAAGAAAATAACCAAAAACGGCAAAATTTCTTTAAAAATTACCAATTGGGGACAGCAACCCAACAACCTGTTGTCCAATTCATCTAAAAATTTCAGGGCAGAGTTATAAGCCAAAATCTACATTTTACTCCTGTTCTATTTTTAGCCGTGGCGGCTATCTTGGTTGGATGGCCAGGTCATCGGACACATTTTTTAAACTAGATAACCCAGAGATGACGTTGGCCAAGTTTGGATTAATTTGGGCAAGTGTTTTCAGAGAAGATTTTTGCAAAAGATTACTTAGATTTACGAAAAATGGTTAAAATTAACTATAAAGGGCAATAACTCCTAAAGGGGTCAACTGACCATTTCGGTCATGTTGAATTATTTGTAAATCTAACTTTGCTGAACATTATTGCTTTTTACAGTTTATCTCTATCTATAATAATGTTCAAGATAATAACCAAAAACAGCAAAATTTCCTCAAAATTACCAATTCAGGGGCAGCAACCCAACAAAAGGTTGACCGATTCATCTGAAAATTTCAGAGCAGATAGAACTTGACCTGACAAAGATCCCCCCCCCCTTCCATGTCAGATTTACTCTAAATGCCTTGGTTTTTGAGTTATAAGCCAAAAACTGCATTTTACCCCTATGTTCTATTTTTAGCCGTAGTGGCCATCTTGTTTGGTTGGCCGGGTCACGCCACACATTTTTAACTCACCTGGCCCAAAGGGCCAAGTGAGCTTTTCCCATCACATTGCGATCGGCGTCCGGCGTCGTCCGTCGTCGTCCGTCGTCGTTAATTTTTACAAAAATCTTCTCGTCTAAAACTACTGGACCAAATTGAACCAAACTTAGCCACAATCATCATTGGGGTATCTAGTTTAAAAATTGTGTCCGATGACCCGGTCAACCAACCAAGATTGCCGCCATGGCTAAAAATAGAACATAGGGGTAAACTGCAGTTTTTGGCTTATAACTCAAAAACCAAAGCATTTAGAGCAAATCTGACATGAGGTGAAATTGTTATCATTTCAAGTTCTATCTACCCTGAAAATTTCAGATGAATCGAACAACAGGTTGTTGGGTTGCTGCCCCTAAATTGGTAATTTTTAGGGAATTTTGCTGTTTTTGGTTATTATCTTGAATAATATTATAGATAGAGATAAACTGTAAATAGCAATAATGTTCAGCAAAGTAAGATCTACTAATAAGTCAACATAACCAAAATGGTCAGTTGACCCCTTAAGGAGTTATTGCCCTTTATAGTCAATTTTTAACCATTTTTCGTAAATCTTAGTTATCTTTTACAAAAATCTTCTCCTCTGAAACTACTGGGCCAAATTAAACCAAACTTGGCCTCAATCATCATTGGGGTAGTTAGTTAAAAAACTGTGTCCGGTGACCTGGTCAACCAACCAAGATGGCCGCCATGGCTAAAAATAGAACATAGGGGTAAAATGCAGTTTTTGGCTTATACAGTAACTCAAAAACCAAAGCATTTAGAGCAAATCTGACATGGCGTTAAATTGTTAATCAGGTCAAGATCTATGTGCCCAGTCATTGACAGATGAATTGGACACCCCGTTGTTGGGTTGCTGCCCCTGAATTTGTAATTGTAAGGAAATTTTGCTGTTTTTGGTTATTATCTTTAATAATATTATAGATAGAGATAAACAGTTAAAAGCATTAATGTTCAGCAAAGTAAGATTTACAAATAAGTCAACACGACCAAAATGGTCAGTTGACCCCTTTAGGAGTTATTGCCCTTTATAGTAAATTTTTAACCATTTTTCGTAAATCTTAGTAATCTTTTAGAAAACTCTTCTCCTCTGAAACTACTGGGCCAAATTAAACCAAACTTGGCCACAATCATCATTGGGGTATCTTGTTTAAAAATTGTGTCCGGTGACTTGGTCAACTATTCAAGATGGCCACCACGGCTAAAAATAGAACATAGGGGTAAAATTAACACGACCGATCGGTCAGTTGACCCCTATAGGAGTTACTGCCCTTTATAGTCAATTTTCAACATTTTTCATAAGTTTTTGTAGATTTTTCGAAAATATTTTCCACCGTTATTACTGGGTCAAGTTCATTATATATAGAGATAATTGTAGCATCAAGAATTTTCAGTAAAGTAAGATCTACAAACACATCACCATCATCAAATTCAATTTTGTTATGAATTTATCTGTGTCCATTGTTTAATATGCACATAGACCAAGGTGAGCGACACAGGCTCTTGAGAGCCTCTAATTTAAACTAGTTACCCGAATAATGATTGTGGCAAAGTTTGGTTTAATTTGGCCCAGTAGTTTCAGAGGAGATTTTTGTAAAAGCTAACGACGACGGACGACGGACGCCAAGTGATGATCTAGGTGAGCTAAACACGAGAAACGAGAAACACGTATAAATTACATAAACAAACGACAACTACTGTACATCAGATTCCTGACTTAGGGCAGGTGCAAAAATTTGAAGCGGGATAAAACGTTTTAATGGTACCAAACCTTCTCCCTTTTTCTGAAACAATAGCATAACATCACAACATAGAAAACCACACAATAAAATATCAATTGGAAGACTTAAGTCAATCAAAAAACGTAAATTTACACACTATGAACGAATAAAGTATACTTAGGCATCTTATTATTGACTGTGTTTTTTAAACAGCATGAGGTGTCAACCAAATTTTACGAAAAATAGAAGTAATATAAATAAATGGTCCGTGTAACACTTATCAATTCAAAGTTTTAAAATGTTTTGAAATTTTAGATTTTTGGAATTTTGATCAAAGTTTTAAAATATCAAAATTTCAAATTGTGTTAAAGTTTTGAAATTTTGAAATTTTAACCAAATTATTAAAATATCAAAATTCTAAATATCGTTTATAAATTTGATAGTTTAGGAATTTCATCAAACTTTTAAAATACAAAACCTTAGGTGCAATTTTGATTATTTCACTTTTTGAAAGTTTGATTTTTTAAATTTTTGATTAAAATATCAAAAATAGAAAAGGGGCGAAAAGAGGGGTACCTGTAAACACTGATGTAAACACGGCTTTGATAAGAATCATTCTTAGATATAAGTAAATAGCACGAAATATATCAAATCATTTTTAAGTACAAAATAAAGAATTAAAAGAAGAAGTCGTGTTTTTTTTATGAAACATATTAGACATCACATGGGATAACAGTATCCTGAAATTTTAAGGTTGTGCATCTTTCAAAAAAAAAAACCTATTTAAACCGGAATCAAATAAGTTGATTTAAATCTCATAAGGTTAGCGTTTGAGATAAATAATTCAGAGCTATTTGGCGTTCCCAGTGCCAAACATTTAGAAGTATCAGTCAAAACTGACTAACTCGCAGTAAACCGGTAGATCCAGAAAAAGCGCTTCGGTCGCATGCAATTTAAAACGTTTTGTTTTCTTTTCTATCGATTGCATGACGATAAGATATTGCCTTTTATGATTTATTTTAGTTCCAAGAAATGATACGGAAGGAATACTTAATGCATAGCATCGCAATGAACGTTGTGCTAGGCGTGCTTCAGCTGGCCCCTAGACAAAAAAGTGTACTGGTTCAGTGATTAAAGACGTATTACTAAACTCCGAAATATAACAATGAACTAAAATGAAAATCATACAAGACTTAAATTTTAGTTAAAAGGACAGAGGCTTCTGGATTAAGACAGGCGCACAAATGCGGCGGGGTTTAACATGTTTCGTGAGATCACAACGGTTACCCTCCCCTATACCTCTAGCCAATAAAGAATGAAAACCACGCAGTAATACGAACAGTAAAACGCACTTGAATAGGAAACAAAATAAACTAACTAAAAGACAAGGATAGTAAATTAACAAAGGACTACTATATATAAGGCTGGCAGTTACTGCCATACGCCAACTCCAGACCTCAATTAAACTAATTGAAAGGTTTTATATGTCTTCATTATGCACACTCTCTCCCTGTTGCATTTATTACTAATTTGTTCCGGAACATTCATGAAATATTTGTCACTGGCAACAAAAAATCGATAATTTAGAATAGGTTGTTTACATGTAAATTTCGAAGAACCGTAGGATTCAACTTCCATTTATGTACGGCCAAAATTGGAAAAATCAATCATGCAGCTGACAGTGTGGCTTCTCTTTGCACTTCCAAATCTGACTGGATGTACATTTGTTCTTTTAGTTTGCACAAATTCGATTGTCGTACGATAACTTAAAAATGCCCAAATAACAAAATGCAAATACGGAACAATAATAACCCTTAATACAAAAAAAAAATCTTTTCCTTTTATTTACTTTTTAAAACAGTGATTGATTTAGGACCCATGGTGAAGCTATGTGTATGATAATCAGTCCAAACGTTGTTTATAAGGGAGCAACATTTAACTTTAAAAGTGGAATGTGCTTGTTTTGTCGAAGCGCTTACACTAAAAGGCATGGAGAAAATTTGGATTCAAAATTTTTCTTTTGTCCTCTAGATCTGCTGGCACAGAATATAATATCATCAAATTGGGGATCAGAATATTTTAATGTACCATTATCGAAGCCTCTAGTGGTAGTATCAAGTAAAAAAAAGTGGCTATCTAAATATTGGATTCCCCAGAAGATTATCATTTATTGCTGATATAAACTTTTGAAAACAATTTTCAATTTTCAAATGCATAGATGGGCGCTTAATGTAGTACAGCGGCAACTATTACATAAACATGAATGCTAGATTGGCGCTTAATTTAGTACAGCGGCAATTATTACATAAATATGAATGCTCTTGAAAATACTGTTTATGATATACGTTTATATATGATATGAAAGGTTTCAACTTTACAAAACCAGAGCTATAAGTTGGATCTAAACTTTTACTTTATTTGGCCTTTTCAATTTTATTTTACTTTATTTGCCTTTTTAACTTAATTTACTTCGAATGTCAATGATAAGTCTTTTGTAGACGAAACGCGATCTTGCGCAAAAACCGGCAAAATTTATATCCTCGTATGCATCTACGATGAGTTTTTGTAGATACCTTGTAACAGTATCTTGGCTCCAATCTACTAATATTGGATCTTAGTACTCCTAATTTCAGCGTAAATAATATATTTATATATATTTTAGAAATCTCCCACAATGTAGACCAGCACAAACTTTATTGGACACTATGCATTCAGTATTCCTACCGTATCAAAAAAAATATCAACTAAAATCATTGATACAAGGCAATATAATTATGATCGTCGTACAACCGATAAAAGTGAAAACATGAAACGTTAAAAGTTACGACCGAATCGCTTTTCTTGATCGACCTTCTTAGTATACGGAACGCTCAAGGCTGAATATTTAGGACCAACAACTTACAGAGAACAGATTAGAACGTTTAACATTAAATAATATATTCTTTAGCCAACATGATTGCAGAAATTAAAAAGTCGTAGAGCAAAACAGAAAAAAAAAGAAATCAAAAGAGATAATATACCGTGTTTTGAGCCTTTTAATTGCAGTAGAAAATTTTACACATACTCAACCTAACCATGCTATTTGACCTACTGCGAGTTGTTCATCTTTTACTGTTACTCCTGTGTCTGGGAGCTAGAAAAACCAGCAAGTAAAATGGTCAATAACAGAGCCGTACATTTGGTTTTTGGTGGAAGAAGACGTCAAGTCTTCTGAAGACCTTAGGGGCTGACCATTGAGCCTCCGTATGCCGCATTCGTTTCTGTGTATTACAATTTCATAACAACTTAAGATTCCTGAAACCGATTTTTACACATGATTAAGCATCTGAATCATTTAATTTGTAAATTAGGATTGAAAAACAATCACTATCGTAAATATGACCCTTTTATTTATGTAAATTATTAGATTTCATCTCATCCACATGAACGTTATTTGTTTACTTGTAACCGGATGTTTTTACTGTAGATATTTGTATTACGCATGCGTGAATTTGGTATCAAGATAACTCGCCCTGTTAACAAGTTCGGCCTTGAAGTTACGAATTTGCAATCCTGTAGACAAGAAGATTTTGTTTTTTATAAATAAAAAGGATCTATTTCTTATTAAATTGTTGTCTTTATTCATTGTTTTTCTTTGTCATGTGAATTAGATGCCCTTCTACTTCAAATGGTTTGAATCTATTTATAAAATTATTCAAGACTCAGTTGACAAGAGCAGTACGTTGCTGTTTGGAGAATTTGATTAAACTCTAAATGCTCATAGAAAAAGAAATATAATTGAAATTGAATGTACCTTCTTCTGAATAATTTATTGCAATATAAATATAAATCCCCTTTGACAAGAGAAATCTGACTTTTGTCAGAAATATTGTTTTTACATACATGTGCAAAGGTAATCACGTGTGGCGGCCATATTGGTTTGTTTACAACTATGTGAAGAAGCCTCTAGAACCATGACCTAAACATAAATAATTTCTGAAAGCGTAAACTTTAAGCAACACTATTTTATCAATCATGAATATTTTCATAAATTTAAATTTGATTATTTAAAGAAATAAAATTATAACAATTACGATTTTAGATTAGAGATTCTATACAGACATGCTTTGATCTATTTATAGCCAAATTAGTTTACCTGTGTGTAAATGTAAATAATTTGTTAACTAAACAAGTAAAGACAAACTATGGATGGAAGATAATAATTAACATAAATACTTCAGGACATTTGATTGATTTTAATAAATATAGGATTTAAAAACTGCAAGTGGAAACAAATTTAATCAGTAGCTACATAATCAGTTGATATTTTGTTTTCGCAAACATCGTGATGATGTTATTGATAAAAATCACTCCATCAATCCTCCAGCCCTTTCACATATTAGCAATAGATCTACTTATTAGTGTAGAATATTCAATGAATATACATTCATCCGACGTCTAATTGAATATATCGGGTAATCGGATATTTTTAGCTGACAATTTGGGTATCCCATTGGCCGGAGTCTACTGTACTACCATAAACATGATAAAGATAGTAAATAGTATTTTTTTCACTAATTTATTGACAATTTATTGACGTAATACTGGTTGTAACATATTTTATTTTTGTATTCAGGTCTGGACCATAAATTATGAGTGGTGTCCTTTAAATGAGGGACTGTCCCTAAAACAAGGGGTCATTTTACTGTTGAAAAAAATAAAGAACATTTTTAAGATTTTTTATTAAACTCAAAAGTGGGAAAATTCATTATATTTGGAACAACCTTTCTAAATAAGGGGTCAAATTAATAAAGAAGATATAAGTTTAGAAACAACAGAAAATTCTTTTGACATGTGTTGACCATTCAGTACTTAATAGATGCTTAGTTCTTGGGGAAAAGTTTCATCAAATAATATGAATACAAATGACTTTTTTTGTGCTCATTTTTTATAGTGGGTTGTAATGATCTTCCAGTAAGGTTACCCCTCATTTGGAGTGTTGTTCCCAACCTGTTAAAGGTCCATCTTTGTGCATAATTCAAAATTGGAAATTTCAACAAGCATCTTATATTCTTACTCTAGAAAATAAACCCTGGTCTGCTAGCTACATGTTTATCTTTTCTACCGATTTAATAACTAGAATCATGCAAACAGACTTAAGAAAAAGGCATGTAAGTTCATCATACAAAGATGACACTTTTTCTAGACAATCCAGAACGTGCAAAATACTTCGCTAAAAATTGTAACCTTTAAAATTGTTGTTGTGCAGTAAAAACCCATATGGGAACTTTCAAAAGTTGGCGGGTATGCAACATTTCCTACTATTTTTATGCTCCATTTATGGGCATTATGTTTTCTAGTCTGTCCGTCCGTCCTGCTTCTGGTTATAAAGTTTGAAGGTCGAGGTAGTTTTTGATGAAGTTGAAATCAAATCAACTTGAAACTTAGAACACATGTGTTCCTTATGATATGATCTTCTTAATTTTACTGCCAAATTAAAGATTTTACCTAATTTTCATAGTCCACTGAACATAGAAAATGATTGTACGGATGGGAAATTCATGTACTTATGACCTTTTCTTGTTTGAAGAAAAAAAAAGTACATCATAACGATAATGGAAAAAAGCAGCCTGGGTTAGTGGGGCTGCTTTTATAGTAATTCAAGTTTCCTTTTATTCACCTTCTTCCACCTCAGAGCTATCAGCTCTTTGATTAAATGATTTCTCTTCTTTTGAGAAATAATAATTTTGTCATCCAATTTTTCATTGCTTACAACTGTCCGTCTGTGGTTTTATTTCATACATAAACTTTTAAGTATTAGTATGTTTTCAATTCATATTGTTTCGTTTCGTTCCGCTTTTATTTCGTTTCCCCTCTTTTTGCCCCTTATCTATTTTTGATATTTTAATCAAAAATTTAATAATCAAACTTTCAAAAAGTAAAATAATCAAAATTGCACTTTAGGTTTAGTATTTTAAAAGTTTGATCAAATTTTTAAACTATCAAATTCAAAAACGATATTTAGACTTTTAATATTTTAATAATTTGGTTAAAATTTCAAAATTTCAAAAGAAAAGGGGCGAAAAGAGGGGTACCTGTAAACACTGATGTAAACACGGCTCTGATATTAAGAATCATTCTTAGTTATAAATAAATAGCACGAAACATATGAAATCTTTTTTAAGTACAGAATAAATAATGAAAAGAAGAAGTCAGTTTTTTTATGAAACATATTAGACATCACATGGGATAACAGAATCCTGAAATTTTAAAGTTGTGCATTCATCAAAAAAATTTGATTAAACCTATTTAAACCGGAATCAATTAAGTTGATTTAAATCTCTTATATAAGGTAAGCGTTTGAGATAATTAATTCAGAGCTATTTGGTGTTCCCAGTGCCCAACATTTAGAAGTATCAGTGAAAACTGACCTACTCGCAGTAAATCCAGAAAAAGCGCTTCGTTCGCATGCAACTTCAAACGGTTTGTTTTCTTTTTTATCGATTGCATGTCGGTAATATATTACCTTTTATGATTTATTTCAGTTCCAAGAAATAATACGGAAGGAATACTTAAAATATATAGCGTCGCAATGAACGTTGTGCTAGGCGTGCTTCAGCTGGCCCCTAGACAAAAAAGTGTACTGGTTCAGTGATTATAGACGTAATACTAAACTCCGAAATATAGAAATGAACTAAAATTAAAATCATACAAGACTTAAACAGAGGCTCCTGGATTGGGACAGGCGCACAAATGCGGCGGGGTTTAACATGTTTTGTGAGATCACAACCCTCCCCTATACCTCTAGCCAATAAAAAATGAAAAACACACAGTAAAACGAACAGTAAAACGCACTTCAATAGGACATACAAGTCCTATGTCAGAATAGGAAACAAAAGAAACTAATCAAAATGACAATGATAATAAATTAACAAAGGACTACTATATATATATAAGGCTAGCAGTTACTGCCATACGCCAGCTCCAGACCTTAATTAAACTAATTGAAAGTTTTTATATGTCTTCATTATGCACACTCTCTCCCTGTTGCATTTATTGCTCATTGTTCCGGAACATCCATAAAGTCTTTGTCACTGACAACAAAAAAAATCGATAATTTAAAATAGGTGGTTTACATGCAAATTACGAAGAACCGAAGGATTCAACTTCCATTGGTGTACGGTCAAAAATGGAAAAATCCAAAATGCAGCTGACAGTGTGGCTTCTCTTTGCACGCCCCATTCTGACTGGATGTACATGTGTTCTTTTAGTTTGCTCAGAGTCGATTGTCGTACGATAACTCAAAAATGCCCAAATAACAAAATGCAAATACGGAACAATAATATCCCTTTATACCAAAAAATCTATTCCTTTTATTTACTATTCAAAAACAGTGGTTGATATAGGACCCATAATGGAGCTATGTGTATGATAACCAGTCCAAACGTTGTCTATAAGGGAGCAACCATTTAGCTTTAAAAGTGGGGTGTGGCTGTTTTGTCGAAGCGCAAACAGATTTATTAAGTTTTTCATGGCTATTAGTCAACTTGTCTGGTTTAAAATTTAACACTAAAAGGCATGGAGAAAGTTTGGATTCAGAATTTTTCTTTTGTCCTCTGCTGGTACAGAATATAATATCGTCAAATTGGGGATCAGAACATTTTAATCTACCATTATCGAAGCCCCTAGTGGTAGTAAAAAAAAGTTACTATCTAAATATTGGATTTCCCAGAAGATTATCATTTATTGCTGATATAAACTTTTGAAACAATTTTCAACTTTAAAAATGCCGACACCTACAAAGGGATAGATGGGCGCTTAATGTAGTACAGCGGCAACTATTACATAAATATGAATGCTCGTGAAAATAATGTTTATGGTATACGTTTATATACGAGTATATATGATATGAAAGGTTTCAACTTTTACAAAACCAGAGCTATAAGCTGGATTTTAACGTTTACTTTATTTTGACCTTTTCAATTATATTTGACTTTATTTGCCTTTTTAACTTAATTTCGTTCTAGTGTCAGTGACAACTCTTTGTAGACGAAACGCGCGTCTGGCGCAAAAACCGGCAAAATTTATATCCTGGTATCCATTTGCGATGAGTTTTTGTAGATACCTTGTAACAGTATCTTGGCTCCAATCTACAAATATTGGATCTTAGTACTCTTAATTTCTATATTAAAAATATCCCATATTGTGGACTAGCACAACCTTAATAGGGACACCATGCATTCAGTATTCCTACCATACCAAAAAAAAATTAACTAAAATCATTGATACAAGTCAATATAATTATGATCGCCATAAACCGATAAAAATGAAAACATAAAGTTAAAGTTACGACCGAATCGCTTTTCTTGATCGACCTTTTTACGGAACGCCCAAAGCTGAATATTTAGGACCAACAACTTACAAAGAACAGATTAAAACTTTTAAGATGATTGTTCATAGTGTACATGAAATAATATATTCTTTAGTCAACATGATTGCAGAAAGTAAGAAGTTGTAGAGCAAAACAGAAAAAAATTGAAATCAAAAGAGATAATACACCGCGTATTGAGCCTTTTTATTGCTTAGAGTTCAGTAGAAAATGTTTATACATGCTCAACCTAACCAAACTATTTGACCTACTGCGAGTTGTTCAGTTTTTACACCTGTTTCTCCTAAAATGTGGGTGCTAGAAAAACTAGAAAATAAAGTGGTCAATACCAGAGCCGTACGTCTGGTTTTTAAATGAATTCTCTGAGAAATATTAATTTTGTCATCCAATTTTTCTATCCGCCTGTGGTTTTATTTCATGCATAAACTTTTAAGTATCAGTATGTTTTCAATTCATATTGTTTTGTTTCGTTCTGCTATTATTTCGTTTCGCTTTTTACAGGTATCCCTCTTTTTGCCCCTTATCTATTTTTAATATTTTAATCAAAAATTTAAAAATCAAACTTTCAAAAAGTGAAATAATTAAAATTGCACGTTAGGTTTAGTATTTTAAAAGTTTGATCAAATTCCTAAACTATCAAATTTATAAACGATATATAGAGTTTTGATATTTTAATAATTTGGTTAAAATTTCAAAATTTCAAAACTTTAACACAGTTTGAAATTTTGATATTTTAAAACTTTGATCAAAATTCCAAAAATCTAAAATTTCAAAACTTTTTAAAACTTTGAATTGATAAGTGTTACACGGACCTTAGCTGATATATTGTAGGATGGTTATAATGAGTGATGGATTTGGATAAAAAAAAAACGAAAACCCACACAGACAGGATCAAAGAAATAAGCATGAAGCTAGCCCGACAATTAACACTTACATACAACAAGAGTTATATTCACAAATATTAAAGGAAAACATCAGACATCACCCTATATGTAGGAAAATTTATGTTAATATCTTTCTGTCGTTTTTAATGTTTTCATGGGATTATTTTATTTTCTGCCCTCAAAAATTTAATCATACCTCACAAGATCAACATCAGAGTACGCTTCTTTTTAGCTCACCGTTCCGATGCCCTGAAATTTTCAGATGAATTTAATAACCCATTTTTGGGTTGCTGCCACTAAATTGGTAATTTTAGGGAAAATTTGCAGTTTTGGGTTACCATTTTAAATATTATTAATGATAAAGATAAACTGTAAACAAATTTTCAGCAAAGTCAGATCTCAAAAATTGAAATAAACTTTTATTTCATCAAATATTTAATTCTTAAGGTTCTTTGATATGCTGAATCAAACAAAAAAGATAAATGCCAAAAAATCAAGGTGAGCGAATCAGGCTCGTGAGAGCCTCTTGTTTTATATTGCAGATGTTATAGTAAAATCAAGGATTGACAAATTTTAATATAACAGACCAAATTAGAAAATATATAATTTTCCACCGTTTTAGATACAAATCTGTCAGCTTTCCCATCGCCATGAACACTCACAAAACCAAGCAACCAAAATTGAAACAACTGCAAAACAAATAAAGACAAAATATATGAGGGTAAACGAAACCAACTTAACAAAACCAAAGTGAGAAATGATGAAACTGAAGATGTCCGATCATTTACATACATTGTACCTTGGAAGTGTTATTAATACATCAGGGGGGACAGATGGAGACATCAAATATAGAAAAAGAAAAGCACTAGCCTGTAAATGTAACTAGACAGGCTTTAGATTGGACCCCACAGTGCGTCATAAAAGAGGGCGGCAAAAAAAAAAACCATCACCTGACGCAGAGATCTAACATCGATATCTTATCTACAGAAAATAAAAGAACAAAAAAACAGGGGAGAATCAAAGAAACTTTTACGACAAATAGATAAAAATGGCATGTTCCAATACAAGTATTGGGCCTACGGTAACACCCTCTACAACGCCTGAATCCATCACTGTAATATTTCTTCCATGAGTGTACTCATTATTAGCATGTATCTGCTTATACAAAAAATCTACCTTTTTGTTTCAACTGTCAGCATTTCAGTTTCTGAATATCATACTTATATAGTTTGTTGTTGAAAGCCAGGAAACCCTTAAAGTTCATTTGAAACCTTTTTATTATTTCAAATGATGGTAAAACTCTTTATTTAGGCATATTGAAAAAAAAATTGCATATTTAGATTATAATCAAGTAATTAAGATTCACATCTGAAAAGCGCCTAAACCGCGGTAATCTGATGCCTGTTGCCTTCCGGCTTCACTAATATAAGCAATGCTTTTCCTCTTGTAACAAGTATTCATTGCAGCAGCAGACATGCACCAGCCATTTATGAGGATAAACGTATACCAGGTGTAAGATACTACAAGTATTTTAGTTTCATGTGATTCCTTATTTGTATGTGGGATTCATTCCTCTTTAAAGTTAATTGCATTTTGTTTATTCTTATCTTCGTTTGTCTAGTTATTCCTTGTAGTTTTTGGTTCATTTTCACCAGAACACTGTCTTCTTAACAGAAATCTCATCTTGTTTTTACTTGTAGGGTTTCAAACATTTTTCTGAAATGGGTTTGTTTAATTAATGAAGTATACAGAAAATAACAATATGATCATTCTTGGTTGATTTACAGTGTACAAGATGACGTTGGTAATTAATAGCTGTTGTTGAATGTTAATTGACTCCTAGATGTCTACTTCGTTAACATTGTGTTGTTGGTTTGCTGTATCCTTAACTTTTACCACTTTTTTATTCATTTTTACGGTAATCAGTATAATATATAAGATATTAAAAATACTTTTCGTTCATATTTAATAATGTTTTTATTAAAATATGACATAACAATAAATTTATAATCAAAATACCTAAATACAGGAAATACTATATGAAGTTAAAATGGAAAAGCAAGTACCCAGCCTTAAGTTTTTAAATATTAGATCCGATGGCGGATCTACAAGCTGGAGGGGAAAGGAGGGTATCATAAAAATGCCTAAAGGCAATCAAATAACAAAATGTACTAAAACACACATTTTCGAAAATAAGGAGAACCTGACCATATTGAGTCATTGGATCCGTCTCTGCAAAACCAGCCATTTGAGGAAAACTCGAGACTCTATTTGAATTTTCATGTTCGACTAAAATTTGTTTATAAATGCAGAAAGTTGTTTAATAGCATTAGCAGTTATATCATTAGAAATTATTCCCTTAGCTGATAGAAAACTAATGTCCACTATAATGCCCAATTTTTTGAAGTCTGGTTCCGTCAGAATCTTTTCACTTGGTTTCTTTATTTCCTTTGAATGTAGAACCACTAACGCAACGTCAGAAGCAGCTGCAAAGAATCAAATACATGTTGTAAGCTAGATATATTAAAATAGAAAAAAACAACCTAAATGCTTAAGTGATTATTGAATCAAGTCGTTATATTAAACATTGAAATGCTTGATATCAATTTTAGACGAGGAAAACGTCCATTAAATGTATATATTTAGACTGTTAATGTGTTATGCATATTTCGTCCTTATAAATTGAACCAAATATCATAGAAGTCAAAGGGAATGTGTCTTACTATTCGTTGATTTATAACTTATAATTTAAAATTATTCAAAGAAAAAAAAGAAAAAAATATATGATGTTTACTCCTCCGGAATAGTTATATAATTGTTGCCACTGGATGTTAAACATACATTTACAGCTGTTGTCTGCCCTATGGCACATTCCCCATTTCCATTCTCAATTTTATTTATCTTTTTTTTCGTCGTAATTGTTTTGTTTAATTAGAATCTTGTACATTTAGTTCAGTTTCTATTCACTTATCGGTCAATATTAAGTACAATAATGAGGTATTGTGAAAAGTTAACATATTTTTAAAAAACAACTCGAGCATCGAACTATTCAAACCTTCAATTCCAATCAGAGCTCCATTTACATCATCAGTCAGTCTAGAGAGGTTATATAACACAACCAATAAAGGAACATTCTTACTTCTTTTAGATTCCTGTATGATTTCTAGTTCAGCGTCATTGGATTCAGTTTGAAGAAGTGACACGATACCACCGACAGCTTGATCTGATTGTGGTTGCTTTAACACACTATGGAAGCTTAGCTCTGATAAAAGACAAAGGTATGATTACTTTATTGTAAAGAGGAGGGGGCAAGGGGTTTTGCTGTTATGGGGGAATTTAATTCTTAGTTATCTGTTATTTTGAAAATATATTTGCTGTTAGCTGTTATTGTCTTATTCTTTGTTAGCTGTTATTGGGCTTTTATGTTTTTTGTTATCTGTTACTGTGATAATGTATTTGTTGTTACCTGTTATTGAAAATTGGAATGTAAGCATTTATTTTTGACAGTCAATATTCGGTATAAATTGAAGATCATAGGACATTGGGGTCTACCACTACTTATATTTTTGTCCCGTATTCAGAGAAGGATTCCATTAACATATACCCATAACAGAAGTGAGGTCCAGGACAAATCAAGTATATCTTATGATTATCCTCTGTAATAAATTCCATTTTTTTTATGAATGTGTATTTAGAATTATCTTATTTTTTTGTATTAGAAAATAATGTTCTTTGTTTCCCGTACGAACATATTAAATTAAAACAATTCTTAATATGACAAAAAGGAAAACATATGGCCAGGAATATCTGACAAGGATCTCAATTAAGGACTAGGTCCTAACAACCTGTTAACCTTTTATATAATATGGTACATAGACTCAGCTCTGTGATTCTTTTCAAAGCAGAACCAAATGCATTGTACATTGAAAGTTCCAACCATGATCTTGGGTCCAAAGCTGCACATAACTCATTACAAACAAAGATTTATTTCGTTTCAAGCCATTGTTTCCCTACTAAACTATGTATTCTACTTACTAGTACACTTGGTACAATCAAAAACCTGATTAAAAATTGTTCAAATAAGGCCTTTGAAAATAGTGGAATAAATTGCTTTTGGAGTGTCAAAATTCGTTCGAAGTACTTGATAAATTGCATGCTTATAATTGGTGCTTTTGATTTTTCTACCCTATATACCACTTTGCCTCATAGTCTTATTAAGAAAAAGTCACTCACCTCATTAAATGGTCATTTAGAAAAAGTCAGATTATTCAAACTCTTTTAGGTCATTTTTTTATTAGCAACAAAGGGAGCTTCAGTCAATATATATAAACAATACACCAAAGTTTCATGAGAACAGCCGAAAGCATTTTTGAGTTATTTTTGAAAACTAGAAAATACCACCTTTTTCTAATGAATAAAATCCCTTAACTCAAAAACAATAAAAATCGAAAGGGAGTTTACAACAATAGATATAAATATTTCAGCAAAGTTTCATGAGAACTGCTGAAAACATTTTTGTGGAAATGTCTGAAAACTGGAAAATTCCCTCTTTTTAATTAATAAAACCCGTTAACTCGGAAACGTAAAATCTAAAATTTATAAAAATTGAAAGTGACCTCATGTTAATAGATATAAACAATTCACAAAAAGTCCTTGCTTTGTGAAAGCATTTTTGAGATATTATCAGAAAACTGAAAAAAAACCCACCAATTTTATTTAATAAAAACCAATTACACAGAAACTTAAAATCTAAAATTAAAAAAAAAAGGGGAGCTCACGTCAAAAAATATAAACAATTTCCCAAAGTTTAATGCAAATTGGTTAAAGAGTTTTTGTGTTAATGTCCGACATGTTGACAACAGACGAACAACAGTATACCATAATACGTTCCGTAAACGAGCGTATAAAAAATCTTATAATATATTGAGAGGTAATTTAAACACATTCTAGATACATAAATTAATACTAAAAACATAGTCATAGAAAATGGAATGCATTACAAAGGATTATCATGATTTATTTGACACAAAGTCCTCTTTTTCTATTAAATGCAATGGAACAGTAAAAAAAAAAGCTTTGCATCAAGTTTCCCCTTGGAATATGTACAAAGTGGCCTATGTCTATTGTAGTTTTGATACAATTGAAGTTTGATAAGTTCGTACAAAAATGGCTACAGAAGGGCACATAAACCTTAACAAATTGCTAATTTGACAATGACAGTAAGATGCTCTACCAATGCATGTTGAATTCGTTCTTGTTTAATCAATTTATGATAAACTCTTTTTTTTTTTAAACAAACATCCTTGCATGGTACCACAACTACAAGTGAGAGGTAATCCTAGCTATAAAACAAGATTGAGCTTTCTAAAAAGATATGGACTGCTCTACCCTAAATTAAGATAATATGTGTGCATGTGGTTGTTGAGTTAGTATTGGAAACTGTGGTATTTTTAGATATTGATTGATATAAAATGGATGTATTTCAAGAGTGTGCGTTATACACCTATGCTTTTAAAAAAAATAATTTTGAAAAATTAAAACAATTAAAAATAGGCACGACTCTTGAGATGAGCCTTTCTGGAGGTGTGCCCAGATTTTAATTTCTTTATCTCATTTTAATAAGCCAATAGCTGTTGCTGTATCTCAGGAGATGGCGTGGATTTCGACTGAAAGTATAGCTCCGCACCGTTATGCGAAGCAATAATGCGAAGCAACCAGGTTTACTCCACCATTGTAGAAAATGTCTGTACCAAGTCAGGAATATGACAGTTGTTTTCAATTATAAAAAAGAAGATGTGGTATGATTGCCAATGAGACAACTATCCTCAAAAGACCAAAAATACACAAACATTAACAACTATAGGTCACCGTACGGCCTTCAACAATGAGCAAAGCCCATACCGCATAGTCAGCTATAAAAGGCCCCAATAAGACAATGTAAAACAATTCAAACGAGAATATTAATGGCCTTATTTATGTAAAAAAGAAAAATGAACGAAAAACAAATATGTAACACATAAACAAACGACAACCACTGAATTAATTAGTTTGGTATGTTCGAGCTTTTGGTTTTGATAAGGGAATTTCTGACTTAAATTATTCTTGGAGTTCGGTACTTTTGTCATTTTACCTTTCACAAGGAAAACATTTGATCATACATGCTTACGTTTTTTCATCCTAGTTTTCATGGCAAGTGTTTCCTTTTCTTTTTTCAGAAACTCATACTTTTTCAACAAGGAACCTGAAATCGTGAAAAAGAAAATTCAAATGATCATTTCAACTTAAAAACTTGTAGCTCCAAGATGTCAAAAATGTGCTTTGCCTTAGTTTACATTTCATATGATATACATTTTTTAATTCAATTTGACTAATAAAAGATGCATGTCATGAAATCGAAAATATCATCTGTCTCAAATGTTTTTTTTGTCGCCATCATGATTTAGACCGATATTGAGATAAGACGTGGCACGGTACTTGTCTATCCCAAATTCATGTATTTGGTGTTCATGTTATATTTGTTATTCTCGTGGTGTTTTGTCTGATGCTTGGTCCGTTTCGGTGTTGTGTCGTTGTTCTCCTCTTATATTTAATGCGTTTCTCTCGGTCTTAGTTTGTTACCCCGATTTTGTTTTTTGTCCATGGATTTATGAGTTTTGAACAGCGGTATACTACTGTTGCCTTTATGGAATATGTGTGTCACAGATAACCACGTATAAATTCCTTCTAATAAAACTAGAAGCCGAGTCCTCTTGTCATTGTTTAAAGCATGATCAAAATCGACTTCATGAACGTTTTTGTCATTGCCATTACTAACACTACAGGAGCAGGCATTGAAATGCGAGCGCTTCCAAGCAACACAAGTTGACCATACGGTTTCGCTTGATCTTAGTTTTCCGTTTGATTTAAAAAAATAAAAAAATAGAAATTTCACTCTTAATATGAGTCGAGAAAGTCAATAATGACAATTCCGGTGACGATACTGATCTTAAGTTATTTCCAAGTAATAATCTTACATTTCAAAGAAATTATTTGTTAAACTGTGTTATAAGCTTATGATGTAATGTTAAAATGTTGTAGGTAATTCATAAGATTTGGTATCCGAATTGATATTTAACTTATTTATACGGTGAGCTACTTCCCAGAACAGGGTCTTCAAAAACCCCTGTTATAGTGATATCCGTCTTTTTAACGAAGTATTAGGTTGCTTCCTTGATGTGATCACGTCTTTCTTTAAGAAAGCAAAAGCTCAAGAGAGAAAATACAATATTTATCTGAGATTTTTAGATCATCTATCAATTTTTTCTATTTCAGAATCTTATGCTTAGATATTACACCTTACCATAATTATTTGACAGTTCTGTTACAGATTCTTGCATCTTGTCTTTTTCTTGTGTTGCAGCGGCCTTATTGATATCTAAATCAATTTCTAACTTATTATTTTTCAGTTTAAGATCTGATATTTGTGCTTCAAATTCTAAAACTTGGTTCTCTAAATCTTTAGTTTTTATTTTTTCATTCTGAAAATTGACTGCCTCCAGTGAAAGTTCATTTTTCATTTTTTTTATTTCTACATTCATTTGTTGTTTCAGTTCTGATTCCTTATTTTGAATTTGTTTCCTTAGTTCTTCCAGATCAGCTTTCGTTTCTTCAATTTTCTGACCCCTTATTTCATACTGTTTATCTAAATGAGACATTTTCTTTTCCAAATCATTCACTGTTGCGTCCCGTTGTGTCGAACATTTCTGAAGATCGAATATTGTTTTTTCTGCACTGGTATTTTTATTACGGAGTTCATTGGTGCAATCGTCGAGTTTTGCATTGACTCGTTTCATTTCTTGTAATTGCGTTTCATTTAAATCAAGCTTTGCTTTCAGCTGACTTATTAATAAATTTAGCTCTTCTGTCTTTTTTCGACTAGATGATGCCTCAATAGTGATATCATTGATAAGTCTTTTGCTGTCTTCAACTTGCTTATTGAGTTCTTGGGCGCGGTTTTCCTGTTCTTGTATCTTATCGATTTTTTTCTTCATATCATTTTTGAACATATCAATAGTTTCTTTGTCTTCTGTACACTTTTTCTGTAATTTCTCGTTCTCTTGTCTAATTTTATCAACATCTATCCCAGACTTCTCCACTTGTTCCTGTTGTATTCTGCTATCAAGCTCTTGAATTCTGTAGTTTGCCTCTTCGTGGTCTTTTCTTTCTTCGTTTAACTGTTTACTTAATCTTCGAATTTCCTCATTCAGGATGTCATTATCTTTAAGAATCTTTTCATATTCGGACTTCATATCTTGTTCGCCTGAACCAACTGGAACATATTTATCAGCTGTTTGGGGTAGTACGGATTGACAAGCCAGATTGTTGAGTATTTTTCTTGAATGTGTTCCTTCTTGTTTCATTTTCTCGTTCAACTTTATGTTTTCCTCTTCAAGTACTTTGTTTTGGCTTTTTAATGTCTCATTCAAAATGGATAAACTCAATTCCCCATCTTTTTCAGTTTGTGTTTCTACTTCATAAAAAATTACTTTCTTGTCCTTTGGATTTACAGAGCTATATGTTCGTGTTTCTATTCGTTTTAATTGCCTTTTAAGGAACTCTCTTTCATCTTTCAATATCAGTATGGAACTTTCCAAACGACGAAAGGCATCAACAACTTCATATGCTTTCTTTTTCCCTGTCTTATTATGATGCTTTAATAAATAATAAAACCCTATTTAATTGATCATTAATTTGAGAGGTTGAGAGTGCTGGAATCTTTCACAAATTTACGATCCTCTCTATAAAACCGTTAAAATATTTATGATAAATCTTTAGTTCTGTCTTGTAACAATAAAAAAAATGGCGTGCACAGAGGGGGTTATTTTTGATTAAGTTAATGCGTTAAGATAATCTAAAATTACTTTTTAGTTATCAGTATCTTTCGACTAAATTTAACCTACTGAAAGATGCATAGGAGAGCGTTCTTCCCAACAATAATAATTTCGTCATCTTGTGCTTTTTTCAAGGATGGATTTTTTATTTTTTTTTATTAAATCAAATACGTCTTAGTAATAGTACACGATCTTTCTAACGAGGAGTCGGACCGTTAGAAAAATGATACTGTACACAATATTAAAGAAATTATTGTCAAATACAGCCAAGGTTATCTTCTGCCGGGGGTAGAAAAGCCGTACTATTTGTACAAATGCAATGTTTTGTAAACAGTTAATTTTGATTAATACCATATAAGCGATAACTCATTTCAACGCTTACTACTGGGCTGGTGATACCCTTGTGCAGAAAAAACTCCACAAGTAGTTTAATCGACACAGTTGTTCAGTGTAAACAAACTCATAGATACCACAATTTTGTACATCAGACGCGCGTTTTTTTGACTCATTAGTGACGCTCGAATAAAAAAAGTTAAATGAGCCAAATATAATACGAAGTTAAAAAGCATTGGGGAACCAAAATTCAAATGGCTTGCCATTTCTTGCATCTGCATGTAACTGCAAAATGTATATTTTTATATGAACATTGCGTAGTTTAGTAGAGTTTCCTAATACGGACAGACACAATGTTCAGTGTCTAGAATATAATAGTTTTTACTTTTTCCGTCAATGCACGATGCAGTTGAAGAACAAAGAAATCATTGTTTTCATGATTTGTTTAAGAGAAATATTTATAATTCAACTTAACTTTATTCACTTTCCAATTATTTAATCATCTATCTACGTATTTACTTTTTATGGGCTAGCTTAATATTTATTTTTATCCTGCAATTAGGTCTCCTACTATACAGATACAGCCCTACGGATATCGCTATGCTGTATCTGTATACTATACAGATATCGCTTTAAAGCTCCGCCCACTGCCAGACTGAGTATTGTTTGAACCTGTGTGACCTCAAAATGTGTATTCCAGTTGCATTCCAATGACAATGACAATTGTCGATTTCAAAACTTGAATGTGTATGATTGTGTTACAAAATCAACCATGTCAATTTCAGCATGCATGTTTAGTGGATGTCATATCTGAAGCGTAGGACAACTCGTACACTTCTGTTTCAAATTTGACAATGTTTTGTAATTTGTTTTTACTGTTGAAATTAGTTGTTATGTTAACATAGATAATTATTCACCTTGATCGATGTATTATTGTTGACCACTCGAGATTCTTTTTTTGCGAACCCGTCTTCAGCGTAATGTGTGATTTTGATATTACTACACGGGCCTCAAGGGATTACAAATCGAAAATAAATGCTAAATATGTTTAGTTTTTGTGTCTTTCAAAACACAAACAATATTCAGAATTAATTGCAGGATAAAGACAATAACTGTTTAGTGTCTTTAAATATCAGCTGTATTTGTACTCGGCTCGAAACAGGTGTAGTAGCTCGCTAAAAGCTCGCATACACCTTGTTTCCTAGCCTCGTACAAATACAGATGATATTTAAAGACACTAAACAGTTATTGTCTATATAAAGTCTTTTATTTCTTTTGATGATACATTTAATCATGAAATAAGTATCAAAATAACAAGAAATTACAAAAGAGTTTTAAAATCCGGCGTGCATTATTGCCTTCAAATTTGCATTTTAATTGTGTTTTTCAACCTGAAGATGACTACATGATTTGTTCAAGTAAAACAGCTAAAAAGCGATCATTTTTCCAGATGAATGTTTTCTTAGGCAACTGTATAGGTTGTTACATGAATGATTGGTTGTGTAATTAGATTTTTCAAGTTTTGCTTGGATTTAAGTGAACAATTTTGTTTTCACCTGTGATATTTGTGATTACTGATACATTCTACACCTAAATATACCAAAATATGGAAGGATTAGCCATTATTGAGTTCGATCCATTGTGTACCGAGTCCGCAGAGTCCTATGTTGAGTCCGTTATGACACCAAAAATCAACAAAGTTGCCACAGCAGAAATTGAAACTGCAGCGAATACTTCAGAGCTCGTAAGTAACTTTAATAAGGGTGCTAGTCTGAAGAGACCACTAGACTCAGATTCTTCTAATAAAGAAAGTGTCAAAAAGTTGAGATCAGACGATAGTCATTCTATAGGTACTAAAGTTTGTAGTAATACAGATATGAGTGATTTAAAACATTTAGTATACAGTCTGACACAAAGTATGAATACTATATATATGCATATTTCACTAACAGAACGCATTAATACTTTGGAAAAGAACATGTCTAAAGACTTAGAACATAGAACAAAAGGTGAAACATGAAGTCAGTCAGGCAAAGAAGGAGATTAACGGTACACTATCCAGCTTTAAAGATCAAGTTAATGTGCTGGAGGGAAAAGTTAACAGTATGGAACAATCGTACGCCTCAGTAGTTAAACAACCGTCAGTAAATGATGAAAAGAAACTCAATATTCACTGGTATTAAAGAGATAATCGTAACTGCAATTACGATTATCCCAATATGGCGACGGTAGATATAGGTAAAATCTTTACACTCGTTTTTCTTAAATGTAGCATGTTTCTGTCAATAGTTACTCAGCTGCAAGGTTTATCTATACCATTGCATCATATTTGAATCGTAACGGTGCCCTGGAATTGTCTAAGCGCTGTGAAAATAGCCGTTGAAAAATTCGGGATGATAATCGTAACTCTATGGTATTTTTCTTCTTTGATTATCGTAATTTTCTTTATCGGATAATAGTAACTGAAACATAATAAATGTGTCTCACATCATTGCAATGGTATTTTGTGTGTTAGAAATGTAAATGCCCAGTTTAACGATGACATTAACGCATATAAAAATAAATGAAGAAACTTACAGGTTAATATCTTGGATAAATTTACCTAATATATCTCTATTTGATGAGAAATAGGATGGATAAGCTATATCCCATATTCCAAAAGTGCAATCCTTTCAATTTATTACTCAAAATGAAAGTCACGTATACCACATTTTCATATGTCATATGTTTTGCCTCTTATATCACGTTTATACTAAAATTCTGTGCGAAATGAACAAAAGGTTCCGTCAATAACTTTATTTATCGCTATTTTGTGCATTTTTCCTTTGATCTTTTTTGTGATAATTTTCATCTTGATATCGAAAAATTATCGCTAGAAACTAAGGAGGCCACATGGCGTTGCTAACGAAATTAACATTGAAATTGACAACGTCGTCATAGGTAAAATAGTGATAAACAGATTCTCATTGGTCATCTCGTTGAGATAATTATAGATTATCGTTGATCATCTCAACGAGATTGATTTTCTCGCTTTAGCTGGTACATTTATAAAACTGCATTATCGGATTTAGTGTTCATATCTCCCTTTTCCTTATAATTCAATAATTTAAGCCGTCCATATTTTCCCCTTGGATTCACTTTTTTCTATTTTATACTGATATAATATATGATTTTAAAAATTAAGTTCAAATGTTTTGATCAAATACCCATGTATTTTAGGACGTTTCTTTAAACAGTGTGGATGGTAAAGGATCTAGAATAGTTACCAGTTTATTGTTACTATTGTTTATTGTCACTTTTTTTTTTTTTTACTTTTGTTTATTGTTACTTTTGTTTATTGTTACTTTTGTTTTTTGTTTTTATTAGTCTTACCTATAGTCTTACGAAGCATTTGACAGACGGAAAATACCACAAGTATGTATATTGATAAATTACATCAAAGGGCATAACATGTAGATCATCACAGTCGGAACTGGTTTAATTACAAAGATTTTATAGATTTTAAAACAAATATTTGTGCTTCAGAAAAATGCATGAAAATTATGTAAGACTAATTTTTGTTTTCATTTAATAGAAAAGTACTAATTATATGGCAAGTATGTAAATACAAAAATGTTCCTTGTTTAGTACCTTATACAATTTTTCTCTACAATATCTTCCATGCATATGTATGCAGCATACTTTTCATATACTGAGTATTTATGATTTTTTAATAAGTTTGTTTCTAATTTTGCGGAATATGCGTTATTTAATTCTCAACTTTGCAGTCATTCTTTGAATTCTTTGAATTAGTATTTCTTCTTGATTTTCGGGCTTTTGGTCAAACTATAAAAGAACACAAATCCATGTTTGTCAATGAACTCCACGTTACTTAATTTCATAATACAAAAAGAATCCCATGTAGGGCCAATCTTTCTCTAGTCTTATATAGCATTAAATGTTTTAAGGATGTCATATTATCATAATTCAAAATTAAATTTGTGTTGTTTATAGTTTATATCTGAGATATTGAAATTTCAGTGACAGTCATGAAGTAGCTAATATAAATAAGAAGATGTGGTATGTTTGCCAATGAGACAACTTTCCACAAGAGACCAACAGGACTCAGAAATTAACAAATATAGGTCACCGTACGGTCTTCAACAATGAACAAATCCCATACCGCATAGTCAGCTATAAAAGGCTCCGAAATGACTCTGTAAAACACTTTTCAAAGTTATCTCTTGTTCATCATAACTTTTAAGTTGTGATATCATCCATGAAAAATGATCGAAATGACATGAAAACTGTAGCCACTAATTTCTCGTCAAATGGTTTTTGACGAATACTAAATGTCTTTCCTACTTAATCATGGCATAATAGGGTATGTTCTAGAATTAAATCAGCAGTGGATTCCCGGGGGCAGAAATAGCACATATAACCACCTGCAATTAATGAATTTAAACAATATTAACTATATTTACTATTTACTTCAGGATAAATTAATTTTTGTTTACTGTCTTAATCAGAAATCTGATATAAGGTGACGCATTCGTGTGGCCTGACAATTATTGTCATGTATCACAATTTCCATCGCTCATTCACATATTTTGTGGCATACCTAGTTCTTGGAAATTTCTGTATATTAACAAAGTTCGTGTTTTCCCATTTCCAAATTTCTTGAAGCTTGTTCACTCTTCCAATTTTATGATATACTAGTATGTAGCTGTTTTCATTAGAACTATTAATTATATATGCATAAAAAGAAATGTCATAAGATGTTGGTACGTTTCGTAAATAATTCATCGCCATAATTTCATAATATGCTATCAGATTTACGTTTTTAGTGTCAATATCAATAAAACAGTTTCCAGTTACGATTATCTTTTTTTATTTTTAGATACCATAATTACGATTATCTTTTTTCCGAGTTACGATTATCATCCCGAATTTTTCAACGGCTATTTTCACAGCGCTTAGACAATTCGAGTGCACCGTTACGATTCAAATATGATGTAATGGTATAGATAAACCTTGCAGCTGAGTAACTATTGACAGAAACATGCTACATTTAAGAAAAACGAGTGTTAAGATTTTACCTATATCTACCGTCGCCATATTGGGATAATCGTAATTGCAGTTACGATTATCTCTTTAATACCAGTGAATATTGTCATTAAAGGTTTGCCCCATGGCAAAAACGAAGAGAATAATCCACAATGTACATTAAACAAAGTAAATTCCTTAATAAGCTGTCGAACATCAAGTTTTTAAAGGCTGAGCGCAAAGTGTCACGTGATTCAAAACCTGGATTGATTATTGCAAAAGTACAATCTTTAGAAGACAAGAAGTCCATTATGAAGGCAAAATCCAAATAAAAGGGAAATAAATCATTCAGCAGCGTTTATATAGAAAACGATATCCCGTGGGAGGTGCGCTCTCAGCAAAATAATCTCCGCACGATTCTCAAAGAAATTGGAAAGTCCGATAAATATAGAGTGGTTGGATCTAAAATCGTACGTAATCAGCGTGACGGAACCGACGGAAAATAGGAATTTCTTCATCTAAGTTCTTGGAATGTAAATGGGTGGTCTATATATGACAATGATAATTCAGCGTTTAGGAAAAGCGTTCTTCTATGTGGCGATTATGATGTTATTGCTTTATGTGAAACATTCTTAAGAAATTCGGATACCATAAGCGTACCTGGATATAGATTTGTAGGGAAACACCGTTCGGTGTTGCGTCGCAATGCTAAGAGAGGCTCAGGCGGTGTATGTTTTCTTATCAAAGATAGCGTATATAAATTTTTTGATGTGACCTTGCTAAGATTGTTCAAAAGAGGATATTCTGTGGATTAAATTACAAGAAAAGGGATCAACTTTATGTTTCTGTTTGTGTGTCTGTTATTTACCACCGGAAGGTTCTTCAAGACGGTGTGACCCAGAAACCTTTTTTGCCGACCTTCTCTATCAGGTTTATATGTATCAAAATGAAGGAACTGTGTGTATATCTGGCGACTTCAACTCACGTATCGGATATAATACTGACTTTATTGAAGGTGTTGATCGCATCCCTTCTCGTGAGGTAATCGATAAAACCGAGAATCACTATGGAGATTTGTTTGTGGATTTCTTAGTCGATAGTAATTTTTGTGTTTTGAACGGCCGTATAGGAAACGAAAATTTTTACACATGCGTTTCAAAGAAAGGAAAGTCTGTTGTGGATTATGTTGTGGTACCGCATGAATCTATACCTTCAGTGAGCGATTTTAAAGTGAATACGATATCCGACCTGATCGACCGATACAACATGGACGTGCCAGATAAAACACCGGATCATTCGATTCTAGAATGGAAATAAGGTGTTATGAACGAACGTCCGAATGATGAACCAGCATTTGAAACACAATTCAAGGGAAATAAATGATATGATAGGTCAAGGTTAACAACAGAATTATTGAATTCGGAAGATTGTGTTAAAAGAATCAGCGAAACTGTCAACCGTATTGAAAATGAACTTTCATCAAATAGATGTATCAACGAAGCATATGTTTCCTTCACTAACTTTTTAATGAACGAAATGGATCTAGCCGGCCTTACTGTAACCAGTCCTATCAAATATGAATGTAAATCGAAGCAAAGTAAGGCAAAGACTTTCTTAAAGCCTTATTGGAGTGACTTACTACAACAGAAGTGGGACGCAGCAAGCAAAAAGGAAAAGTTATGGCTTAAATGTAGTGACCACACAAACATTAAACGTAAATTAAAACAAGAGTATTGTGCTGCCCGAAACGATTTTGACAAACATTTACGGAAAGCAAAACGAACTTATCAAAATAAACTTCAAATGGATTTGATGACTGAACTTGAAAAACCGAACTCTCGAGATTTTTGGAAACAAATTGGCAAAATTGGAATTTCAAATGACAGGCGGGATCAGATACCGTGGGAGGTTATTGGTGACAATGACGAAGTTACTACGGACAAAGAACGTGTATTACAAAAGTTGAAAACGGACTATAAGAATTGTTCAACGATCAAACTGACAGCATGTTATATGATGAATGTCACCTAGACAGAATAAAGAAGGGGGAAATTTCATCAGACCCGGAACAAGTTGATACATCTTGTTTAAACGAACCTATCACTCGTTGTGAAGTTGAGAAAGCGGTGAGCAGATTAAAATTAAGAAAGGCAGCTGGCATAGACAATATCCCAGCAGAAGTTCTAAAAAACAAAACCTGTATCGATATGTAACAAAATATTATAAATTTTTGTTTTGAAAACGGTGTTTCGCCACTTGAGTGGAAACAAGGAATTATAAATCCAATAGTGAAACCAAATAGTACAGACGTTCGGCTTCCTTTGTCATATCGTGGGATACCACTTTTGTCATGTAAAGTTTACTGTGACATTCTTAATTCTAGATTTGGAGATTGGATTGAAGATTCGGGTGTTTTGGTTGATGAACAATGTGGATTTCGAAGAAAGCGAAGCTGCCTAGATCAAATATATAGTATGTACTCTATCATCAATGACCGTAAATTGTCACGTCTTTCAACCTTTGCCTGCTTTATTGACCTGAAGAAGGCGTTCGACAATGTGAATCGGGACTGTTTATGGTTTAAATTACAAACGTTTGGTGTTAACGGAAAAATCTTGAATGCTGCTAAATCTTTGTATGACAACACAACATGTTCTTTACGTGTTAACAACTCTTTACGTCAATGTTTCCGGTTTCATGTGGTGTGAAACAAGGGTGTCTGATTTCTCCGACACTTTTTGCTTTGTATATCAATGATTTAGCTACAGAAATTAAGTCTTTGAATAAGGGTATTGATATTGATAGTATAAATGTAAGCATCTTACTATATGCAGACGATATCGTCTTACTAGGTCCAAGTGAGGCAAGTTTACAATGTATGCTTGATTGTGTTAATGCATGGTGCCATAAATGGAGATTACGTATTAATTGTAGTAAATCAAATGTCATACATTTTAGGCCTAGCTCTGTTGAACGTTCTACTTTCAATTTTTTCTGTGGAAGTCATAGTTTAGTATATGTAGATTCATACAAATATTTAGGCATTTGGTTCAGTGAACATGTAACATGGAATAAAGCCGTCAAAGAACTCTCTAAATCTGCCAGCCGAGCTTTGAGCTGTTTGACTGTGAAATTTTACGCTTATGGTGGTTTGACATATCAAGTGTTCACAAAACTGTATGAAAATTTTGGTACAACCAATATTGTTATATGGTGCATCGATATGGGGACTTACTGAACAAAGACTCATTAATAACGTTCAAAATAGGGCTAGTAAAATATTCCCTGGAGTGACTAAATTGACTAGCAATACGGCAGTACAGGGTGATTTAGGTTGGCTGTCATGTCATGCTAAACACAGACTGGAAGTTTTGAGATTCTTTTATAAACTTGAAAATTCAGATAATTCTCGTACTTTCTATAAGATACATTTATGGTCGAAACGAAAACGTAGATCCTGGAACTGTAATGTGATTACTTAGTAAGTTATTTCGCAATATGTCTGTAGAACACGTAATGCAGCCCGGAATTAGTAAAGAACTATTTTTTAAAGTGATTAAAAGTAAATTACGAATACTAGATGAACAGTTGTGGTTTACCAAACTTTGGAATGACAATTCGAATGTTAATGGAAACAAATTGAGGCTATATAGACGTTATAAGAAGGACCTTCAACCTGAACACTACGTTACTAACGCAATGCCACGCCACTCACGAAGGAATTTATGTAAACTTAGATGTGGAACTTTACCTCTGTCTGTCGAGACGGGTCGTTATACGAAACCACCAATACCGTTAGAAGAAAGAATTTGTCCATTTTGTAATAATGCTGTAGAAGATGAATAAAATTGAGAATGGAAATGGGGTATGTGTCAAAGAGACAACAACCCGACCAAATAAAATAACAACAGCAGAAGGTCACCAACAGGTCTTCAATGTAGCGAGAAATTCCCGCACTCGGAGGCGTCCTTCAGCTGGCCCCTAAACAAATATATACTAGTTCAGTGATAATGAACGCCATACTAATTTCCAAATTGTACACAAGAAACTAAAATTAAAATAATACAAGACTAACAAAGGCCAGAGGCTCCTGACTTGGGACAGGTGCAAAAATGCGGCGGGGTTAAACATGTTTGTGAGATCTCAACCCTCCCCCTATACCTCTAACCAATGTAGAAAAGTAAACGCATAACAATACGCACATTAAAATTCAGTTCAAGAGAAGTCCGAGTCTGATGTCAGAAGATGTAACCAAAGAAAATAAACAAAATGACAATAATACATAAATAACAACAGACTACTAGCAGTTAACTGACATGCCAGCTCCAGACTTCAATTAAACTGACTGAAAGATTATGATTTCATCATATGAACATCAGGCACAATCCTTCCCGTTAGGGGTTTAGTATCATACCATCATAACATATATGAGAAGAATATAACCCGTGTCATGCCAACAACTGTTTTTAGAATAAATGTGTTTAGTTTCGACGCAAAGACCTTATCAGTGACTCAATATTAACGCCAAAATATGCAATCTTTAATGACTTGACAACAGTATCGTAATTATATCCCTTCTTAATAAGTCTATTCAAAGGTTTTGTAAGTTTCTGAGGTGAATACTGACACCTTTGTGCTTTATAAAGAATATTTCCATAAACAATTGGATGTGAAATACCTGAACGTATAAGAAGTCTGTATGTTGAGCTATGTCTACGAATGATGTCTTTATACCGATGATAAAATTAAGTAAATGTTTTGACTAGTTTGTGATATCGAAAACCCTGGTGTAATAATTTTTCAGTAATACATAAATTTCTCTCGTTAAAATCTAAAACATTGTTACATACACTAGCGAATCGTACAAGTTGAGATATATAAACACCGTAAGATGGTGACAAGGGAACGTTACCATCTAAAAACGGATAATTAACGATAGGAAATGAAAAATCATCCCTTTTATCATAAATTTTAGTATTCAGCTTTCCGTTAGTGATATAGATATCAAGATCGAGGAAAGGGCAGTGGTCATTGTTAGTATTAGCTTTATTTAAAGTAAGTTCAGCTTACACTTACACAGAAATACACTTTTTGATTAATTGTGACATTTACAGTGACTTAAGGTTTAATTTGTTTCACAGAGCTATGGTCATGGATAATTCTTTTTGTACAAAGTCAGATTTTAATCAATTTGTATTTTTAATTCAAAATGCTGAATTACAATACGAGTTATCTATCTTGGTGCATAATATGATAAGAAGACGTCGCGCTCTGAAAAGTAATCTACAGTCTTAATTGTATACTTTTGTAAAAGTCAAAGTTATATTTTTTTTTTTTTTTTTTAATTCATGATTGTATATTTCTGTAAAAGTCAAAGTTACAGTTATTTTTTTATTTTTTTTATTTTTTTTTTAAATTCATTTCAATCATATTCTTTTTATTGACTATTTTACTGAGAGGGTTTTATATAAAACAAGATTACTTCGTTTTATTCTTCGCAATCTGTTTATATAACCTCTTTAAAATATATTCTTTTTATCACATATCATTAATTTTTTACGTCATACTTAATTTTGTCATATCTATTTTTAAAAGATATGGTTTTTTTTAACTACTTATGTTTATACATTTTTTTTATGATGTGTAATATCCGGATAATTTTAAACAATTTTAACATTTTATTATGTTTTTATTTTGTATTTGTTAAATAGATATATATTTGTATATATAGTGTCTCATAAGCCTTTCTAGGCTGGGTATTTGTCTTATTTTATTATTGTGCAAATGTATATTATATAAACTGTATAAACAATCTGTAGACAAGTATATCAGGGGTTTTCCTCGTTCCTGTTATATTTAGAATTCGGGGGGAAAGTCACTGGATAAAGTCAACAAAACTAAGTTAAGCTTTACGATGGTTTATATATAACTTCTTCAATAGTGCAAAACATTAATTACAATAAAAGTTCAACGGTAAATATTCCGGAAAGATACAACAAATGGTAATTCCAATAAATGTTCTATACTAAACACAATGAATGTCACTGTAAATGCACGGCGTCCGTACAGCTTGACCGCTGGTATCCAACTGACCATTTACATAGAAACAATATAAAATGAATTACGTAATCTTACTTAATCATAATTACATGTACTAATGAAATTTGTCACGTAATGCTATAAACGAATAATACAATTAAAAACATATATACGATAACAAGAAATAGACAATGCTAAGATTAAAATGGATTAACTTCTTAACATGTAAGCTGACAATTTTGAGAACAATAGTATCTTGCTTTTAGATAAAGTTTGAATGTCCACGAAATAAACAAAGCGGAAAATATCGCTGTCACAAATTCCCTCCAACTGAAATAAGACTCTGTCCCAGAGTCTAATAAAAATACTGTCTTCTTCTTCCACGAGATGGGTTTCTTCCACGGGAGGGATCGTGGTTAACATTTTGTCCTTTGTTTTGAATCGGCCTTGACATAGATGGATTTGGAATTTTGCAGTCACAAGAGTTATGTCTTAATGCGTTTATTTCCGTTTCTAATTTCCTGCAACTAGTGGTTAAATCTTTTATCTTCTTTTGGTTTGCTAGTTCTGATACGTTCAAGCCTGCTATTTTGGTGTAGAGCGTTCTGATTGTTCTCTCCAATTTATCGTTTTCAAGATTCCGAATTTCTATTTCTCGCGATAGTTCTGTGCTTTTTGAAATTGTTTTCTGGAGCTTCGATTTTAATGTTCTATTCTCTTGCTTAAGACAATCGATTTCCTGTCTGAGCGATTTTCTGTTTTCTTTCAATTGTTCTTTTACCAAATCAACGACTGATTCAAGTTTCACTTTTTCTTTCAAAATTTTGGTTTGACTCGTTTGAAGTAAATTAACCTGGAAATATAGAATCGAATTTGCCCGTGTTGCTTTACGAAAATCTGCATCGTCCAAGTTGAAGAAAGGAAAATTTTCACACGTTTTACGTTGAATAAATAAGGAAAGTCTTTCAAAATCTCTGTTTAGTTTTTTCTTTGATCTTATTCTAATTTCTGCACATTGTTTATAAAAATGTCCTGTTTGTCCACAGCGGAAACATCTCACTGTTTTATCGATATTTGAGTTGGTGACACGATGAAAATCCGAGCGTATTGGATAATTACCGTTTTCTACGAAACATGGCTGATTGTTCATATTGTAGTCCTTCCGAAGATCAGGTGGACACCATCTATTTAATCTTTGTTTCAATTTGTAATCCATTGTACAGTGGTAGAGCGTAGGTATGATCTTGTGTACAGTTTGTCTAATAAGTTTGAAACTAAGCAAACTGCCCGGGTCCTCCACCAATTTATATCAGGGGTTTTCCTCGTTCCTGTTATATTTAGAATTCGGGGGGAAAGTCACTGGATAAAGTCAACAAAACTAAGTTAAGCTTTACGATGGTTTATATATAACTTCTTCAATAGTGCAAAACATTAATTACAATAAAAGTTCAACGGTAAATATTCCGGAAAGATACAACAAATGGTAATTCCAATAAATGTTCTATACTAAACACAATGAATGTCACTGTAAATGCACGGCGTCCGTACAGCTTGACCGCTGGTATCCAACTGACCATTTACATAGAAACAATATAAAATGAATTACGTAATCTTACTTAATCATAATTACATGTACTAATGAAATTTGTCACGTAATGCTATAAACGAATAATACAATTAAAAACATATATACGATAACAAGAAATAGACAATGCTAAGATTAAAATGGATTAACTTCTTAACATGTAAGCTGACAATTTTGAGAACAATAGTATCTTGCTTTTAGATAAAGTTTGAATGTCCACGAAATAAACAAAGCGGAAAATATCGCTGTCACAAATGTATGTGACTCTTCAATAAAATAAATTATTATTTTATTATTATGTATTTTTGCAGTAAGTCACGGCAATGATGTCAAAAGCTTCATTGTCACTAAACATGCTATTTAGTTTTATGGTGATTAACAATTGCATCACACATATTTTGAGTTTCACTCATTTTTATCATTTCACTGTAATTTCTAAAAAAAGGTGCTATATATTAAAAATAGGTCATGGCTACATGTAAAGAATTGATATTATTAATTTAGAATCGATGGTTATCTATTATCTAGCACTGATAATAAACGTTTTAATA
This sequence comes from Mytilus edulis, assembly GCA_019925275.1. Lineage (NCBI taxonomy): Eukaryota > Metazoa > Mollusca > Bivalvia > Mytilida > Mytilidae > Mytilus > Mytilus edulis. The sequence goes on along the minus strand of CM034350.1, from coordinate 77,692,072 downwards.
TTTATGGATTTATGATTTTTTATACATAATGAATATAATATCATTTGTCGATGTTGTTCCCGTTCTTTATATGCCTAAAACATTTGCCGCATGGCTTTTTAAAACCGCACAATAATCAATCCTCAAACATTCTGTGAGTATTGCATGGCATAGTCCACTACGCCGGGGTTAAAAATCTTTGTAATGGAACGAAATTTTAACTTGATCTATAACTTTTCATGGTGTGAACTACATAAAATAAAAAACAAACCAACCACTAAATTCTTCAAACAATTTACTAAAGAAAAGGGAAAAAAAAGTCCAAAATGTCATTTATCTTAATACAATGTTTTTTACAATTTTTTTTTTTTTTAGTTATTTCCCTTCGAACAGAAATCTAGAAATTAATAAGTATTTCATCAACTCTAAGGAAAGTTAAAAAATGATTTATTTCCCTGTGAACAGAAATCTATAATAAGTATTTCATAAGAATAAGCTATAGGAAAAGGGCTTTAACTGAACAAATAGTATAAAAAGAAGATGTGGCATGCTTGCCAATGAGACAACTATCCACAAAAGACCAAAATGACACAACTATAGGTCACCGTACGGCCTTCAACAATGAGCAAATAGAAACGTTAAAATCGTGAAAATCGAACTTGACCTGTAACTTGTCATGATAAAGCAATACACCAAATATCTAATCAATATCTTCAAGCCTAAAGAAAAAAAAAGACTGGAAAACCGATTTGGCGGACTGACGGATGGACAGACGGAGAGAGTGCAAACTTCGTCGGTAGGGGACTAATAAATGCAAACAATTAAGTGTAATTGAAGTATAAGGTCCATTTGAAAATATAAAAAGAACATGATAGTACAATTTAAAGTAAACTCGAAACTTGATTCGAACATATCAGGTTAGGAACCACCCACCAAATGGATAACTATTCCCCAAATGAGTAACCATCCCTCACTTGAGTAATCATTTGATAGTGCTAAAACAAAATGTTCTTAACTAGGTCTTTTTACTAAAATGGCACAAATCCATAGAAAATGGAACCTACTATTTTAATTTAAAAGACTCCATTAATTTTTGTTTTGTTTTTAGCACTATCAAATAATTACTAAAATCGCGATTCTCTCTTTCTATTTCATATTCAAGCATGGGAACGATTATGATAAATTCCTGAATTAAGATATGAGCAAACATTTTCTACATTGGCTAGAGGTATAGGGGGAGGGTTGAGATCTCATAAACCTGTTTAACCCCGCCGCATTTTAGTTTCTTGTGTACAATTTGGAAATTAGTATGGCGTTCATTATCACTGAACTAGTATATTTTTGTTAAGGGGCCAGCTGAAGGACGCCTCCGGGTAAGGGAATTTCTCGCTACATTGAAGACCTGTTGGTGACCTTCTGCTGTTGTTTTTTCTATGGTAGGGTTGTTGTCTCTTTGACACATTCCCCATTTCAATTCTCAATTTTATGTTTAATCAAAACAAATGAACATATAAATTACAAAAAAACAAAAAAATATTTTTAAAATACTAGTAAAGATAAAGATTAAAATATTTTATTTCCTAACCATAGGGCTCATAACAAGCATGTAATCACAAAAAGTAAAAATAAAAAGCCTTTCTCTCCAACTCGCATACACTCACACATACAACTATCGTTCTGATTAAGGATGATTGATTTAACAGTACAATATGTAAATGAACAAAATAAAATACAGATAAAAATACCAATACAAATGTATTTTACTGGTAATGTATTCTTGTTTAAAGAAAAATAATCTCAAATCTAAATTGTGACTTTTTGTCCTGTGGATCTTCAAAGGCGTAAATGTAACTCTTGTCAATTTCATGTTATCTATAGCGAGATATCGTATCTTATGAAGAAGGAATTTACTTAAAAATTCAAACAGTAATGTTGATCTAATCTTAAAACATGTTAAATACACTGTAAAACACTAGTTATATAAATTGCCTCACCCTGTATGAATGTTTGTGTGTTGTAAGATGTATACGAAATGTTTTCGAGAAAAACTAGCCAAAATGATACCCCGCACTTCACTGTGAACTAACTATAATATTATAATAAAGTCAACGTGAGACTTTCTGTGAGATATAATCTGATGCCCCCGCAGACGCAAAGTGTTATATTAAAATACACAAAGTTGAACATAGGAGCACATAGGTTTATGTTTCACTGTAGCAGGAGTTATCCGGAAACATTATGCACCTCTTATGCAATTTTATACTCCAAAAAAGACAAAGTTCAACTATCTCCCAAAAGAGCAAATTATTAATAAAAATAAAATCCCTAACCACATGCACTCTTTCAATATATGTACAAACAGCCAGCAAAGTGAAAAAAATTATTAATATTCAACTTGCAGGAGGAGTTTAGGAACATTGAGTTTTGTTTAAAAATAATCCACATGCCACACAAATAAAATGGTATTATCTCAGTATATGTTTTCAGGTAAAAGAATGTTTTTTTTTTATTTATTTAACAAGATTCAGACTTTGAATTTAGATTATTTAATAACTTTTTCGATTTGATAAGTAAAGATTATCGGGTGTTCTACACATAAAATATCGTAAAATATCAGTCGCGAGCCACAATGTGAACCTTTTTGACGAGTGAGCGCATCATGTTGAGTTTAAAAAAACCCATATTTAAACCATATTGGTACACCACCGAAATAAACGACCGGATAAATTTGCTCTCTCAGTGACGAAAACTAGTAGACTCGAGAGTATTTGGAATTATGCGTTTTGTGCCTAATTTCTGCCAACAAAAATTTGTCGACTGCAACAGAAAAAGGGAAACAAACTCTTTTAGGCGCAATAGATGTAAGACAGGGTACTGTTTATCGCTGCCTTTTTGATAAATCTGATTCAAACAAAATGTTTTCATTAGAAACAATAAAGTATCAGAGGTCTTTTGGAATCCGTTTGGAAATATGGAAATATTTCAAAAGAAATATGTATCAACTTGCGTTCAAACACGCTCCATGGCATAACTATTGGACTGTTCTTAATGTTTATTCTCTACTAAGGAACAAAAAGTAATACAAGCGGGATAAGCAATAGACCACTTTCGATTTCATCCGTCACCGGAAAAAACTCGTCAATTATACGCGCCTTTATCACCGTCATAATTTGTGCGTTTAGGGGCGTCGTCACTTCCCTTCCAATGTTGAGCGAGTGGTTGGAAAACTATAATTCTATATTGTACGCATTATTCGGCAAATTGAATTCTCAAAATTGACAATCAACACTGCTGTCATTGGGAAATTGTCAGTAAGTACCTACAGAGCAACCATTATTTCTAGTTTATCCTGCACAAAGACGATCACAAAGACGCTTGATGAACGTAAATAGTGCAGGATACAGGCGACCCCCTCTATCTGGTAAATGACGTCATAAAGGCGTGCATAATTGACGAGTTTTTGCCGGTGAAGGATGAACTCGAAAGTGGTCTATTAAGGGCATACGATACAGTTTTGATCCCATATTGAAATTTTGATGAAAACTTAGCATATAGGCTATTTTTTTACCTGATTAAATCAAATATGTAATAAAATATATACCTTCATGTGCTACTTTTGAGTAAAATTAGGTCGACATTTCAGATATATTTGCACAAAATTCGGATTTCCAAATGTCATTTAAAAAAAGAGGTGTCCATGAACTCGTTTTCAAATTCAATCTGAATGATAAAAATTATTCGAAAATGCATCTTTTCCCGATATCTCACATTTGACGTCGCGAATCTTAAATGCCACCTAAAAAGACAAGTCTGACTATCAAATGGTAAGTCAAAAAAGTCTCTATGGAGATTTTCAAGGACAGCCTCAGGGCACTGTATCATTCAGCGGCATTACTAACTACATGATAAGCTGGAAAAATGAACTTACTTATGATGTTTCAAATGAGTCGAAGCATGACGTTGCTTTCCAAAACCTAAATATATTGAATATAAAATATTTTTTGTCGATAATTTCTGCAGATAAAGATGATTTTATCATTTTCTTCCATGTTGGATGCGGGGTATACACCACAAATCTGTGTCAATTTGGCATTAGTGTGACCAGCTGAACTTGTGCAATATTCACAGAGCATATTTCCCCAGTTATCAAGAGGGACTAACGAGAAATTGTCAAAATGTAACCCCCCTTTTTTACCTTTGACCACAGTTTTTTTTAAATCAACACCACTTTGGCACTATACGACATGCCTCAATCTAAGGGTATCATATTTATCTTTAAAATAAGACAAAAATTAGCGGCCGAACGGAATTTCGGTCCATCACATTGTTATATCTACCTTAATTGTTACCAGTCTATAAATGACATGTATACGTAGAAAAATAAATACAAATTTTTGATATACTTGCCTCAAGGTCGTTGAATGATTTATCAATGCGTGTTTCAGTAGTGGCCATCCATTTGTTGTTAGTCTGTCCCATGTTTGAATGGCCTACAGACATATAGATATACGATCGATTTCTGCAACTACTTTCGTTTTTAATTGCCCATTTTTGGAAGACACCATTTTTGATCATGTGACCAAATTCCCACGACTAAAAATAGTCAAATACCAAGAATATGTACGTTATCTTATGTTAGAAAAATGGAATTTCCAAGGAATGAATAATTTCATTCATTCTAAAAATACACACACAATCAGACACTGACATTGAAGTTTCTGTAAATGACATATTTGTATTTATCTCGAGATTAAGGTGTACGTATATATTATATATAACTGTAAATTGAAATTTTAAGATACATGTTTTCGTTTTTGTGTTATTCTTTCAGTTGTTTTTTTTATTCTTTTTTAAATTATCCCTTTAAAAAAAAATATGTTTGAACAATTTAATCGTGTAAATAAAGACGAGTGAAACCATTTGAATCGGAGGGATTTATTTAAAACAAAAAAATCTCAGAGAAGATTTATATATAATATTTAAAAGTCATATCAATACTTTCACAATATAACCTGTAACTGCTTTTATCTAGTTTTTCTTTATTGTTTAAGATGGCCTCAACAAAGCAGTTGTCAGAACAAGACAGAGAAAAGTTTAACAAATTGATCGGCGGAAGGAAGAAGAGATACACACTACTTTTTTCAGCTATGAATAATGGATGTAATCCCTTTACCTTCCACACAAACTGTGATAACAAAGGACCAACAGTCACTCTCGTGTACAATGTCAATGGGAACGTATACGGAGGATATTCCCGTGTCAGCTGGATGTCAGGATCAGGAGAATCCGTGTATGATGGTGATGCATTTTTGTTCTTTTTGAAAGGGAAATCAGGACAGAAGCCGAATAAATTCACAGTAAAAACACCAGAATATGCTCTGACTATGAATGAAGACTGTGGCCCTACTTTTGGAAAAGGACCAGATTTGCTGACGTTTGAAGAAACCGTTACGAAGGAAGAAGATTCCTTCCCGTTAAACAGTGTGATGACCCCAGAAACGTTTCAAATCAGCGCAGAAACAGTCATAGAAATTACGGGCGGAACATTTGATGCCGAAGATGTAGTTGTGTATGCTGTAGAAGGTTCGTGCACACATTTTAACGTTTTCCATTTTCAGAGAGGTCAGTTTTTCTAATTTACGTTTTACTCTTTCAAGCATAGATATTAGTGTTGCACCTCTAAAGATAACATGTATAACGATAATATTTTTACAGTCCGCAATAGTCCGAAACATATGCATGACTTTGCATTCTTATTTTACATTCTCCATTTTCACGTTATATGTATTATGTTGTTAGTTTTATTTTGCAATTTTAGCACACCTGGCCCATTCAGCCAATAGAGCATTTCTCATCACTTGGCGTCCGTCGTCGCCCGTTAACCTTAAAAAAACCCACTTCTTTTCTGAAACTTCTAGGCCAAATTTAAGCAAACTTGGCCAGGATCATTATAGGGGTCTCTATTTTTAGAATGTGTCTGATGACCCCACCTGCAAACCAAGATGGCCGACTTGTCAAAAAGTAGAAAATAAAGCTAAAATGCAGCTTTTGGCTTATGTCTCTGAAACTATTTATGCATTTAGAGCAATCTGACATAGGATCTAATGTTCACCAGGTTATGTTATATCTTCACTCAAATTTTCAGACGAATCAAAATTAGTAAATTCAAGGACATCTTGAAGTTTTTGGTTATCATCTTCATTATTATTATTATTAATAGAGATAAACTGTTCACAGCAAAAATGTTCAGCAAGATAAGATCAGCAAACCAGTCAACATGACCGATATTGTCAATTGACCCCTTAAGGTATAAAACCACTTATTCATAGCCCCTTTGCTTTCTATGTTAAATTCTGCAATTTCAAGCATTAATGGAAACTTTGTCTTAAGTTCAAATAAAGTGGCAGTTATTTCATTTCAAAACTGTACCTTATCCTGACTTGTGCTGAAAAAAATCAACATGCCTTTATTTGCTTATTAGAGCATAGTTGTTCCCGGAAGTTTGATAGTACAAACTTCTGATCTGAACAACAGGCCAAATGGGCCCTTCTTTTAAGATTTCATATACTTCTTTATTATTCAGAATAAAACTTTCAACAAGGGTTCTACAGTGATCCCAAGCTTTTATTTGATACTAAAACTGCCCAAATTTTTTATTGACAAAGATACAGCTATGCGTAGAAACTGTTTCGTTTAACATATGTACTTTTTTTGGTATATGTCTTGTAAGAGAGCAGCGGTGTGGTTAAGTCCAAACGTGGCCACCATCATCATAAGAGTATCTAGGTTGAAGAATGTGTCCGTTGATCCCGTCTGCCAACCCACATGTCCGACATAACTAGAAATTGAACATAGGAGTAAAATGCTGTTTTTGGTTAAATATATCTTTGAAACTAAAGCATTCCGATCAAACAGACATGACGGCAAAACAGATCATGATGTTTAGATCTATTTGCACTGAAATTTTTCAGATGAATCAGACAACTCGTTTTTGGTTTGCTGCCCTGAATTCGTAATTTTAAGGACATTTTGCAGTTTTTTTTTATTATTATCTTGAATATTAATATAGATGGAGATAAACTGTGAACAACAATAACGTTCAGCAAAGTAAGCTCTTCAAATAATTAAATAGGACTAAAATTGTCAATCGACCCCTTAAATAATTATTGCCCTTAATAGTCAACTTTTAACAACTTTTTTTTGGTAATATTTACAAAAATCGTCTCCTCTGAAACTTGTTTGTCAAGTTTAATCACATTTTGCCTCAAACATCATTGGCGTATCTAGTTTAAAAATTGACGACCCCATCTGCCAACCAAGATGGCCAAAATATCTAAACATAGAGCATATAAAGTTAAATTCAAGTTTTGTCTATCATTTTGAAAACAATTATAAATGATCAGTAAAACAAGTTCTACAATTAGGTCAACATGGTCGAAATCATCAATTGACTTCTTATTAGAGTTATTTCTCTTTGTTGATGATTTTATCCAAATAGACAGATAGACACTTAGCTAGGCCAAATGATCAGCAAAACGAAATCTGCAATTAAGACAATATGAAGGAACTGGTAAGACGACTCTTCATAAGAGTTATTGTCCTTTAAAGACGATGTTCACCTTTTAAGGACTTTGTCATATTTGACAGAAAATTAATGAGTAATTTTTTATCATCTTATTTAAATGATCAGCAATACAATATCAACAAACATATTTTTGTCATGACTGTATTCTGTTTTTGTCTACAATGTTGAAGAGTGTCCCTTATTAAATATGCACATATACCAAGGTGAGCGACACAGGCTTTTCAGACCCTATAGTTTTGAAATGTGAACAAAACTCTGGCGGGACAGTGATTGTAAAACAGCATATAGAACAAATAAAAAACAACAGAAAAAAAGTGAAAAGATAATGATACAAGAAAACAAACAGAAAATGAAAATGTTGGCCTGAGATTATTTATTACACGACAGTCATGCACCACAGAAAAGAAATTCAATTTACATGTATAATGTAGACAAAGAGTCACAACATCCACTGTAACACGTATGGTGAAGTAATATTTGAGAAGGGTAACTTTCTCAATGTTTCAACATGTTGTGAGTCATTTCATGTGATGGAAATTAAAAAGGTTGTACAAGCTGCTATAAAAGACACATGTTTAGATTCTACTTGATAAGCAAACGTTTATCGGATTTTTTGTCTTTACTTTTTTATTCGTTTTGAGTTTCCCCCGTAATTCATTGTCTCATTTTCTACATATCTATTATTTCTTAGATGTTGTACACGAAAGAAATTTAGCAACGCCATGGAGAGAAATGGACATACCCAAATGGGATTCAGAGGTATAATGGTTTCTTTTGCAACATATTTGACAAAACAACTAAACCTATATTATGGAAGCTAGGATAAACAGATTCTGATAATTATAAGACAAAAAAAACCTAAACACATACTATTTGTACTTTTGTACTCGTGTTCTTTAAAGTTAATGCATTTTCCTTATATGATAACACGTAGAGTGTTGTAGTCTTAATATATATAGGAAGATGTGGTGTGAGTGCCAACTCTCCATCCAAATAACAATTTATGAAAGTAAACCATTATAGGTCAATGTACGGCCTTCAACACGGAGCCCAGACTCACACCGAACAACAAACTATAAAGGGCCCCAAAATTACTAATGATAAACCATTCAAACGGGAAAACCAATGTTCTAATCTATATAAAATATATAAAACATATACTGATAAAAATGTAATTCAGCGATAACTAATTCTTGTTTTACAGTTGTTGAGTTTATTGAAAACTGAAATAGAAGAATACTGGCCACTTCGAGAGATGGGGGTTTCTGAAGATGCCATTCCAAATGTCAATATACTGTTAATTGGTCCAGTAGGGGCTGGAAAATCAAGCTTCTTTAACACTTTGAATTCACTCTTTAGGGAGAGACTATCTATTCAGGCCAGAGCAGGAAGTTCTGACACGAGTCTTACAAAATCAGTAAGTAAGGATAACAAACTGGACAAGATATATCATGATGCCTAAGCAAAACAAAAAGAACAAAGCATAGATTTTCATCAACTTTGATCATGAATGCGGATTCAGATAAACCTTTTGAAGTTCCCTTTCTCCATAGGCAGATAAACGTCAAAGTTGATCTTGTAATTGATAAAAAAACAATTATATGATTACTTACTTTGTATATTTCAGTTTAATGTCTATTCCATTATTTCAAATCGACGAACTTTGAGATTCAGGATTTGTGACTGTCGTGGTTTTGAAGATGCTAATAAAATTGATCTTTTCGACATAGAAGCCATTTTAGATGGAAACATAAAGAACAAATACACGGTAATATGCATGATAAAACTATCTTTTTAATAATGTAGCTACTCTGTCCCAAAATAACAAGCTTTTTAATAGACTGTTATCACGATAAGTAAAGTTCCCGGCTAGGATCGTGGTTTTTCGAGTGATTTGAGTGTTTTTTTTCGAGTGTGACCACTTTTTCCCCCGAGTGAATATGATCGAAAATGTAAACACTTCCTTTCTGAATAGACATGACACAGAAGCTTTAGTTAAATATACAATGTATAAAAGGTATATTAGTTTTTGAGATAAAAGATATTATCAATCCGACAATCTTTGTCTTTAAAAAAGTTAAATCTAGCCTTACAATGCCTTTATTCCAAAATATAGAAAAAAACCAACAATTTTTATACACATAGCACTGAAAATGTCGGAGGAAATGCATACATGGAAACATATATCCTTTGATATACAGACACTTTACAAGAATTCTTGTTATTGCATTGAAAACGATATTTTGAGACTAAATTAATTTCTTTATGTATGTTTTTTGTCGAGAGAAGTCCGGACTTTTTTCGAGTCCGTCCGTGTTTTATCGAGTGATTATACAAATTTTCTATGTGTCAGTATATTTGCGTTAAAAACAATAAAAAGGGTTCACATTAATTAAGTTCTTTTCAAGGCATGAACCAATATGCATTCATAAGTTTAATGATGGCGCAGTTACACTTACATGTTATAAACAATTACCTTACCTCCTATACATTTCTAGGAATATGATTGGCTTAAAGCGACCGCGTGGAGACAATGTATATTCCATATAAGGCTAGAAGCGGGGCTTATTTCAATACATGGTTAGTCCATTTATGCATACAACACGGTGTTGAAAGGTTTCAACAGGCGATAAATTTGACGATTGAACAAAATTCATAAAACATTTAAAGCTAGAAAGTTGTTATTGTTGGCATTTGTTTTTATATAGACCAACGGAAGAAGGTACCTCATACTAACGGTATTGGAGATTTGATAATTTTTATAGGCCACTAGTCTATATACCACATGTTTAGAGAGTCTTTAAGAAAAATTCGTTGCAGAGTGTGCTAGTGACCTTATACGATACATATGGGGTCAGTAAATTTTTCATGGAATTTACTGACTCTATATATATAGTATAAGGTAACTAGCACACTATGTAACTAAACATATTGTTCATTTGTACGTATTGTTGATTGTCAAAGCTTATAAAAGAGAGACGAAAGATACCAAAGGGACAGTCAAACTCATAAATCGAAAATAAACTGACAACGCCATGGCTAAAAATGAAAAAGACAAACAGACAAAACAATAGTACACATGGAACAACATAGAAAACTAAAGAATAAACAACACGAACCCCACCAAAAACTAGGAGTGATCTCAGGTGCTCCGGAAGGGTAAGCAGATTCTGCTCCACATGTGGCATCCGTCGTGTTGCTTATGTGATAACAAATCCGGTATAGTCTAGTTCGGTAGGTCACATTCATGAAAGGGAAGGGGATTGTAGTTACGACAGAAGGAACATATCCGATATCATTTGTGAAACGGTTATTCCATAACGGTCAACCAACTCGTGATGGCGTCCGTAAAATTTACGAAGGGATGATTTCAACTTCACCATTTGGAACTCTTTGTTTAATAGCTACCTTGTGAGTAGCAACCCTCAATCAAGAAAATCATGATAGGAAAGCACGGGAATATCATATCAATTGAGAGATATATACCCCGTATGCAGTTGTTGCTGAAATGTTGCTACTTAGAAATGGAAAGTTCACAATTGGAAAGCTGAAATCATCTCTTTTGTCGTAAAGTTTTGTTTTCAACCGACCCTCAATGTCAATTTCAAGATGTAAGTCAGGATATGAGGCCGACTTAACTGTATCTGTAGAATCCTTTACCTCTAGTTCGATGGGATAGATGCGTTCCACATAGTCACCAAATATTGAATTATTTAGTGAAAGAACATCATCTATATAGGGGAAAGTAGAGTTAAAAGATACCGCTAACTTCATATCTTTCTTCCTACAAAGTTCCTGAATGAAGTCGGCCTCATAATAATAAAGAAACAAGTCGGCAAGTAGAGCGGCACACTTTGTTCCCATTGGAATGCCGACAGTCTGTTGAAAAACGCGTCCATCGAACGTTACAAATATGTTGTCAATGATGAAATCAAGCATCTTGATAATATCAGTATCAGAGATTTTTTTGTTTGCATCAGAGTGATCTTTTACAAAGTAGGATTTACCCCTCACGAAGACAAGATATTTGTATCTACGTTGGTCATTCTTTTTTATGAAGCAAAGTAATACCAACTCTTTCAATTTGTGTTTTAGTTTGAATGTGGAATACTTGTATAAAGAGTAGAAAGTCAAATGTTTTAATACTGTTACAAGATGAAAGAGAGTTAGATTGTATGTACTCTAAATGATCTTTGGATTTTTAACTCACCGTTCCGAAGGAATTGTGAGTTTTAGCCATTACTTGGCGTCCGTCGTCGTCCGTCTGGTGTAACTATTTCAAATGTCTTCTCCTCTGAAACTACGAGATCCTGCAAAAATGTGTTTGTAATTGAAAATTGTAGTTGCAATAAGTTTGGTATAGGTATAAGAAATGATTGGTACAGACTGGTCTTTGAAATAAGGAGGTTTTTTCGATTGAACTAATTTATGTTGAAGGATGTTGCCTAAGTTGACGCAATCGAGACCTTTGTTGACAAAGGAAAGATTAAAAGAAAGATATTTTTTCTTTTTCATCTTTTCCAATGCGGACTGTCTTGAAAATTCTGTGACTTGCAATATCCGAAATTATAGTTTCAAGTTTTTATTGGTTTGAATGAGGGTTCGTAACAGTGGATTCCAAACATAAATTGAACTTATAAATTACATGTAAAGTATATATTCGTGATGTCAACAATCTAATGTAAGCATAGATAATTTGGATTGTCACTTACATACATATAGTGTGTTAAGCTGATGAAGTATTCATTTCATTGTTAATTATGTATAAAATTTAATTAAAATTTAATTTTCAATGTGAATGAAAAGAGATTGGATTACGTGTATATGTTTTTTGTTATCTATCGATTAGAGTTAGATCTTCAAATAAGTCATCAAGACCAAAATGGCCAATTGACCCTTAAATGCAAGTTTGCATATTATACTTTGAACCGTTATACATAGAGGAAATCTAAAATGAGCAAATATGTAATAAATGAAAAGCTCAGCTAATTGTTCATATACGTCAAAATTGTTTAACAAATTCTTACAGGAGTTATTGCCAATAAATGACAACTTTTCCCGTTATACCTTATATGATTTTGATTATGTAAGATAAATAAACATTTTCAATAACAAAAATCATCAGCAAGGCAAGATCGATTAAAAAATGAAATCTTGTCAATTTAGTTAGTAGATTGTCACTCTTCATAGGATTGATTGTCCTGAAATGAGGATTTTTTACCCTCTGTTATTTGTATTTTGAAAAACAAGTCAAAAGATAAAGAGAAGCTTAAGCTTAACAGATTTAAAGATTATTAATACACTGTACAAGATCAACAATAAAATAGGGATTTTTGTCATGAGTTCTATTCTCGTCTATAATGTTGGAGAGTGTCCTTTGTTTGATATGCACATAAACCAAAGAGAGCGACACATGCTCTTAAGAGCTGCTGGGTTCATCACAAACATATTATTAAATGTAAAAAAGTAGCATGAAATGAGGTTGAAAAGTTTGAGTCCCACTGCAGTTCTAAAACCCGTTTTTATAAAGGATCCAACATTTTTTTATATCTAATACTGGAAAGTTGTGATAGAACGTTTTCCGAACTGAAAACTTGCATATAATCGAAAAAGTTAATTTTGATCTATGTAGTAATATAGTTTTTGTGATTTATTGGGAATATATGATATATATATGACCCTTCAATTAATTACAGTTATAAATAAAGTCAACGATAGCTATATATAAATATATAGTATACCGCTGTTCAAAACTCATAAATCGATAGAAGAAAAAAAAAATCCGGGTTACAAACTAAAACTGAGGAAAACGCATTTAATATAAGAGAAGAACGAAACAACATTAAATAAAGTCAAATTTTTAAGTCAATACAATTTTTTTTATTCAAATGTTCTTTAAAAAACCCGGATCATTTGATTAAAATCCCGGACGGTTTCACCACATCTACACTCGAAAAAAAATTTTGCAGATTCACTCGATAAACCACGATCCTATACGTACCGTGGTTATAAATTGATAGAATATATGTAATAAAATTAACGGTACCAATTTTCTTGCACCAGATGCGCTTTTCGACAATACATGTCTCTTCAGTGATGCTCGTGGCCAAAATATTTGAAATCCAAAGCTTATATAAAAGATGAAGAGCTATAATCCAAAAGGTCCAAAAAGAATAGCCAAATCCGTGAAAGGAATCAGAGCTTTGCATGAGGGAGATACATTCCTTAATTTATAATAATTTCAAAAATTTTGTAACAGCAAATTTTAATAACACAAAAAATCAGTATTTTCATGCCAGTACCGAAGTACGGGCTACTGGGCTGGTGATACCCTCGGGGACTAATAGTCCACCAGCAGAGGCATCGACCCAGTGGTAGTAATATAATTAACGGTACCAATTTTCTTGCACCATATGTTTATCTGAACTGTTGGTGACGTTGCTATATGAATTTTAGTAACCGATATAAGATAAGGATAACATGATTTTATGTCAGCAGGTGAAGCACTTTTAATTTGCTTTTAGTATCATCATTATTTGATTTGATATCATCAGTAATTTGTGATTTTGCTTATAAACCGGTTAGAATATGTTGAAGTGTAAATGCTTTTTTAACTGATTGTTATGCCTCGTTGTATATATGTATACCTTTTGTTATTTTAGTGATCGAAAAATTAAAATGGGAGGGTTCAGATTAAAAGGCAAATGATTATCTTAGACCCCGACGTGTCTTCTTGTGTCTGTCTGGTGTGCGGCGCATCGCTAGTTTTGATTAAAGTCATATTTTTGTCAAGTAAATAATAAGGTGAAGATGGCAGTTGTTTGAAATATTTGTTCAAGCAAAGAAATCTTGGATCAATCTTGCATGAAGCAGTCGGGACACTAGTAATTCTGTAACGTGTTTGGCTTATGAACTATATGTTCGTATCCGTTTTCACAGAATCTGAGATACTCCAATATCAATCTTTTAATTAACTCGAAAACCTAACTACAACTTGGAGGCTTTCCTTAAAAACTACAAGACCAGTTTTTAAACTTTGAAACTTAATAAAGAAATAATAATATTCACACATATAACTTTTTATCAAAAAGTAGCCTGAAAACTATAACCTCAATTTATCCTGGATCCTTTCACTGACTCCGAGGTTCCAACTGATTTGACAAACAATTATATTAAATTTAAGAACAAGCTTCAAAAATCATAGGTTTCTGAAACACCCAGTCTCTAAAACACCTAGTCCTGAAATGACTAGTCTCTGAAGCACCTAGTCCCTGAGACAACTAGTTTTGAAACACCTAGTCTCCGGAGGACCTAAGTCACCAGATTATTACAAGCTATCTGTTCGAGGGACTGCGACCATTCCCGAGGGAAATTACAGTTTCTGAACAACGCGGTAGCTTGCAATAATTGTAATACCTAGTCTCCGAAGCACAAAGTAAAGACTTTAAAAACCGCTTGCTTCAAAATCACAATGCTATCAACTCAACTAGGTTTATAAACTTACTTTCCAGCTTCAAATTCCAATTCTTCAATTTCTGGTATTCCTTCAGAAGCGATTATTATCCGTCGACAGCCAGATAACAAATGACAAACTTACACAATGAATCGGTGTCTTTAAATACCAAGAGCGCGGACCTCGAAGAGAGCACCCTAGTAACAATTAACGCGTCTCATAACAACCAAGGATAAAAGAATGATTTTATATGCATTTATCGTTAACGCATTGTTTAAACGGGTACTCTATTATAGATTACAATTAAACGATAAACTATAGATATTGTCTTATGCCTAAACTGCATTTTTGTCACATTACCCACGCCTCCGATTTCATGCGTCCTCGCATGACTAACATACTTTAATTTCCTATTTGTATCAACACAAAGCAACTGCCAAAAAAAATAAGTTTAAAATGTCCCTAACAAACTTTGCCTCTGCAGCGGCCCCAAGGAGCCTACTCTTACCGAAATCTGCAGAAGGGGTCTTTTACATGCACAGGGCGTGACATGTTCCTGTACATGGGGCCTCGGAATTAACGTCCCCATCCGACGGACTCGCACATTGTATACAAAACTCTACATGAAATAATATTTTTATTACTGTTTTTGCTGCCTGCAATAACAGATCAAAGTTTAATCATAAGAAAGAAATTCTTCCAACACTGTCTCTTCAATCTCTCTGTTGTTCTCAACATATCTGGTAACGGTCTTGATATATTTTCTGTGTTTTAATCCTTCGACCTGTACAGCCTTATCTTGAAAAGTACTGTCAATTTTTCTCTTGTTTTTTCGATTTTCACTAGTCACCTGCGACTCTGACTTAGGATCCTCTGAATGTTCTTCTGATTCAGTTTCACTTTTACTGTTTAAATCTGGACTGTGAACTTTTCCATCTATTTTTTGCTTGTTTGATGACTTTTTCAATAGTGCAAGAAACTTCTCTTTTCTTGGAGCCAACACTTTATCTGGTCTGGTTGGCTATCTTGTGATTCTTCCCTCCAGACAAACTTTATCACAAATCTTGACTGTATCAGGCGGAGTTTTATCATTTTCTGGTCCCGGACTGACATTGTCATCATCAAAGCTTTCTCCACCTGAGATGTCTCCTATCAGGTTTTTTAACTCTCCGGGATTGGAAAACTCTTTTCCACTTCCTGAGGAGGATTCACTGTCATCAGAAAATGAAACTGACTCATCTGAACTGTTATCTTTTTCCTTTGATTGAACATTCTGTTCTTTCTTTTCTTCCTGTTTATCAAGAGGTACCTCAACTATTTTAACATCTTTATGTTGATGATACTTTTTCATATGACTATATAATATAACGTCTTCTTGAACATTTGATTGCACTGGTAGCAGGTCAATCTACTCTTGTCTTTTGCACATGTTAAAACATGATTTTTCAGCTTATCAGTGTCACTGTATTCCTCCTTGCATAAATGACAAGCTTCTTTTATAACTAACGTCACTTGCTTTGTGAGCATTGGAGTGGTCTTTGATTTAACCATAACCTACAAAGCATTAAAATATACATTATAATTTTCAATTCTCTTCGAAACACATTTTTTATATTTATATATATATAAACAATTAGAATAAAGCAAACATTCAAATATATACCACATTCTGTAGAATACAACTTAATTCTATCCAAAATCACAAACAAAGTCCTGGTATCGCTCAGGACGTTTTACTTCGCGTCTGGGGCGAATGTTGTCTCTTAAAGAAACATCAGTAAACTCATCAGTATCTGTTTCAATCTCGTTTTCGACATTTTCTATGACTCGATCGTTTACACCTAAATCAGCGTCTTCCTCTCTTAACATTTGTGAGATTTTTTCTTAATCATATCACAATTGATAACTTGTGGCTTGCCACTCCTGCCACAATTAACCTCATATAACACATCAGACATTTTCCTCAAAATTGTAAAAAGACCCCTCCAAAATGATGTTAGCTTAGGGTAACACCCTATCTTTTTCTGTGGGAAAAATATATATACTTCATTCCCTTTTTCAAATTTTCGCCAGGATAATTTCTTGTCATGATATGTTTTCTGTCTAAGTATGGCTTGTTTCGTATGTCCCCTTACAAATGTGTGAGCATCTTCTATACGTTCTATAAGTTCCCATACCCACTGATTAGTAGGAACTGGTTTCACACTCGTGGGCATGCAATAAATTAAGTCAAGGGACATTGTTGTCTCACGACCAAGCATGAGTAAGTTCGGAGTCGTACCCGTTGTTTCATGCTCAGCGGCTCGGTAAGCCATCATTACATATGGCAAATGCACATCCCAATCTCTATGATGCTCCTGAACGTATGAACTGAGCATAACTTCTAGGGTTTGGTTAAATCTCTCTACCATACCATCTGATTTAGGATGGTATGGAGTAGTTCTTGTTTTGTCAATTTCTAAGAGGTTATTCATCTCTGAAAACAACTTGCTCTCATACTGTGCTCCTTGATCTGAATGAATCGTATATGGTATTCCAAATCGAGCCACAACTTCCTCAACGAGTATCTTTGCCACAGTTCGTGCCTCCATATTTGGCATAGGAAATGCCTCTGTCCACTTAGTAAAGTAGTCTGATATAACAACTATGTATTTGTTATTATTTTCTATTTCAGGATGTTCACCAATAATGTCCGTTGCAATTCTCTCCATGGGAACTCCTGATTGAACAACCTGCATGGGAGCACGTTTCTTTTGCAAAGGCCGCTTACGTCTGGTACATTTATCACAGCCTGCAACATATCTCCGTACAACATCTTGTTGACCAGGCCAATAAAATCTCTGTTTTTATTTTACCTAACGTTTTGGTGACTCCCAAGTGTTCTGATGTTCGGACATCATGACAATATTCGAAAATTTTTCGTCTTCCACACAAAGGTACAACAGCCTGACAATACGTAATATTTGTACTTCCTATTTCCCAAGTCTTACATACCAGCTCATTCTCGATACAGAGTCGGTTGAACTGACTCCAAAGACTTCGCGTGAAATAGCTGCCACAAACTTCTTCCCCATGATGGTCTTTCACCCTTTTCTAGCCATTCTATGACCTTACTTATATTTGTATCAGCATTCTGAGCTTCCTGGAGTTCAGTAATAACACTGACTTTGTTGGATTCATTTCTATTTTCAGTTTGAAAGTTTTGTGAATAACCAACCGCTGTGTCTTTCTCGAAATTACAATGATTGCATTGCTTGCATGGAAGGCGACTTAAAAAATCAGCATTCTTATGTTTGATACCTGGTCGATGTTCAATTTCTATGTCGTAAGAAAACAACACCTCCAACCACCTCGCCATCTGTCCTTCAGGATTTTTGAAATTAAGGAGCCAGCGAAGCGAACTGTGGTCTGTACGAATTTTAAACTTTTTGCCGTAAAGATAGTTTTTGTAATACTTTGAGAAGTGAACCACTGCAAGCAGTTCTTTTCTTGTAACGCAGTACTTGCGCTCTGACTTCGTCAAACTTCTGCTACCATATGCAATAACTTTTTCTGTATCGTCTTGAATCTACGAAAGTACAGCACCAATGGCTGTTCCACTAGCATCTAAGTCAAGTATGAACGGTTTTGTAAAATCGGGATGAGCAAGGACTGGGGCTGTGGTGAGACACATTCTAAGTTTTAAGAAAGCTTTATTGCATTCATGCGACCAATCGTACTTTTTATTTTTTGTCAGTAAGTTTGTGTAAAGGTTTAGCAATAGCTGCAAAACCCTCTACAAATCTTCTGTAGTAACTACAGAATCCTAAAAACGATCTTACATCAGAAACATTTGATGGTATTGGCCAGTTTTGAACAATTTCTAGTTTCTTTTTATCTGTAGCAACACCATCTTCAGAAATAATGTGACCTAAGTATTCTACTTCAGTAGCAAACAAAGTACATTTTCGGGGTTTAAGTTTCAAATTGGCAGATCTTAATCTGTCAAAAACGGTAGCTAAATTTTTCAACATGTCTTCAAAGCTTTTTGCAAAAACAATTATATCGTCTAGGTATATCAAGCATAACTCCCATTGCAAGCCTGCTAAAACCATCTCCATCAGACGCTCAGAATTTGCTGGGGCGTTACATAATCCAAAAGGGAGTACTCTGAACTGAAACAACCCTTTTCTTGTAGCAAATGCAGTTTTGAACCGATCTGATGCTTCAACCTCTACCTGCCAGTATCCAGAGCAAAGGTCTAGCGTGGAAAACAACTTTGCCCCCGACAGCTGTTCTAGTGAATCATCAATTCAAGGTATAGGATATGCGTCCTTAACGGTCGAGCTGTTGAGCATGCGATAGTCCACACAAAATCGCGTAGAACCATCTTTCTTTCTTACTAAAACTACCCCTCAAGCCCAAGGGCTGCTTGAATGCTCGATGATGCCCTTTTCTAACATGTCATCAATTGTTTAATCAACCTCAGGCTGTAAATGAAAAGGTATACGTCTTGAGGTTCTTTATGTGGCATGTTTTTATGCGTATTAATGCTGTGTTTAACAACAGTCGGCCGGCCCAAGTCGGAATCCGAATCTGAAAACACATCTGAATATTTTGAAAGAAAATGTTTAACCAATTTCCTTTTATTCTCTGGCATATTTTTAACTGTGTCTTTATACAATTGCTGCATATGTTCGGGTAGTGAGCTTTCAATCATTGTTTCACTAGGTTCTGATACTATTATCTCCTCGACCGGACTCAACTGTCCTACTATTGTACCTTCATGAATTGTTTGAGTTTCATCAGACAAATTCATAAACCTGAGTGGAACTTTCTCTTAATTCTTAACCAATATACTACCTAAAAGACCCTTATTTGTGTCTACAAACTCTTGAGTTGATTCAACAATACCAACTTGTTGATTTGGTAGAACTGGTCCTCTGACAGTGCCAGGTAACATAACTTCACTACGAGGAGGCAGTTGTACAGTTCGTGCTACTGAAACGCGATAACAGCCTATCTGACCTTCAAATGTAAACGCGTTTCTCGTCCGTTTACCCAAATACTACCTCTGGTAAGATTGATAACACAATCTTGATTTCTTTGAAAGTCTATTCCCAATATGCCATCTAATTGAAGGTCTGCTACTACAGCAATATTTGAACAAACATATCCATTTAATTCAATGTCAATAATAGTTTTCCCAAACAGAACTAAGGGAGAACCATTTGCAGTCAGTATCTCTCTGTCCATTGGTGACAGAACATGAGAATGCATACTGTCAAATATTTGTTTGGAAATAAGGGATACTGTCGCACCTGTGTCTATAAGCATCTTTGCTTTACGACCATTGACTTTAACCTCTATAAACATACCAGCCTCATTTGCTAATTTGTTAACTGCTATTACACCGTTCTGTTTTTCATGTGAAACTTCGACTCCGTTTTCGGAGTTTGAATGACCTGTTTTCACACTACTTTCGGGACAATCTTTTTTGAAATGTCCAAATTTGCCACAGTTGAAACATCCACGTTTCTTACGATTCTGGAATTGTGAATTACCTTTAAAAGGAAACCACCCTTTTCCCTGAGATTGTTGCAAAGCTTTTACTTCTTGTTGCAGATCAGTCAAAGCTGTCTGCATGTTTTTAAGTAGCTCTACTGTTTTGTCGCTAGTGTCAGTGGTGTCTACATCTGTTTTTGTAGCTCTTAAATAACCTTTCCTTCCTCCCGCTTTATTTCAGCCTTATTGAAAGCTTCTAGTTCAACAGCGTGCCGAAATGCGTCATTCAGGTCGGCAGGTCTAGCTTGTTTAATTCTAAGTCTCATGTCCACACTCATGAGCCCGTCTATAAATTGCTCTTTAGCTAGAGTTTCCCTAACGTCATTTGGGGCTGTTGGATATGAAAGGTTCGCCAAGCGTCTTATGTCCTGACCTAATTCAGGAAGGCTTACTGAAGCTTTTTGACGACGCTCCCGTAGTTGCGTTCGATACAACTCCGTTTGAATGGCAGGCGAAAATCTCTCTTCAAGAGACCTAACAAGTTCTATAAAAGTTTTTCTCTTATCTGTGGGTAGATTTCCTAATACCCCCTGAGCTTGCCCCCTCAATGAAACTGCCAAATACAAACCCTTTTCTGTATCTGTCCACCCATTTATACTTGAACAAGCCTCGAAATGAGATTTGTAATCTATACATGAGCCCTGCCCATCAAACGTAGCGGTTTTTATAATATTTTTGTTTTTGTTGTCTCCCCTATATGCACCTTATTTGACTTGTGGTTTTTGCAGATTTTTCTTTCGTCTCTCGGTGACAAAATTTGTCTCAAGAACAGAATCTGGAATATCTTTATTATGTATAATTGCAAACCATGGCATAACTTTTGGCTTAGCACCTACCCCAATGTGAGTACTTTGGAGTATGCTGCTGCCTGTACCAGAGTCTGGGTCTGGAATTCTAGCAGAAGCAATTCCAGAGTCAGATTGTCTTGGACGTGTTGCTTGACTAATAGGAGTTGACTGAGCAAAGTCTGGGGTATTTTCAAAACTCTTATTTCTTAAGCACTCTATTTCCTTGTTAAATTTATCTAACTCCCTGGTCAAATTTCTTGTTTCGACACTGTAAGGGTCATACAACAGTTTATCTTCTCTGAATGTTCTGGACATATTTTGGAGAATAAATTAAACAATTTTCCAAATATATTTTATTAAACAATTTGACAATCAATGTATTTACAAAACAGTGTGTTGCTTCTTGCAATTAAGGACAAATAGGAAATAATGACAATAAAACAATGTGATTATTTACATATAATACTGAAGTTTCTCAGATCCCGCCGCTGCCACCAATTTTGTAACGTGTTTGGCTTATGAACTAAATGTTCGTATCCGTTTTCACAGAATCTGATATACTCCAATATCAATCTTTTAATTAACTCGAAAACCTAACTACAACTTGGAGGCTTTCCTTAAAACTACAAGACCAGTTTTTAAACTTTGAAACTTAATAAAGAAATAATAATATTCACACATATAACTTCATATCAAAAAGAAGCCTGAAAACCATAACCTCAATTTATCCTGGATCCTTTCACTAACTCCGAGGTCCCAACTGATTTGACAAATAATTATATTAAAATTAAGAACAAGCTTCAAAAATCATAGGTTTCTGAAACACCGAGTCTCTAAAACACCTAGTCCTGAAATGACTAGTCTCTGAAGCACCTAGTCCCTGAGACAACTAGTTTTGAAGCACCTAGTCTCCGGAGCACCTAAGTCATCAGATTATTACAAGCTATCTGTTTGAGGGACTGCGACCATTCTCGAAAGAAATTACAGTATCGGAGCAACCCAGTAGCTTGCAACAATCGTAAAGACTTTAAAAACCGTTTGCTTCAAAATCACAACGCTATCAACTCAACTAGGTTTATTATAAACTTACTTTCCAGCTTCAAATTCCAATTCTTCAATTTCTGGTATTCCTTCAGAAGCGATTATTATCCGTCGATAGCCAGATAATAAATGACAAACTTACACAATGAATAGGTGTCTTTATATACCAAGAGCGCGGACCTCGAAGAGAGCACCCTAGTAACAATTAACGCGTCTCATAACAACCAAGGATAAAAGAATGATTTTATATGCATTTATCGTTAACGCATTGTTTAAATGGGTAATTTATTATAGATTACAATTAAACGATAAACTATAGATATTGTCTTATGCCTAAACTGCATTTTTGTCACAATTCAATTACAAAATATTTAATGAGATTTTATTTATCTGTTGTATCAAACATGACTTTTCAACTGCATTAATGGTTCTCTTGATATAGTTTGTAGATAAATCCCATATAACAAAGGAAAGTCCATACTACAGACGAGACCCTAAAATGCACGACAGAATTCATTGCGTTGTTATCGTTGTGGACGCCAATAACGACCCGGATTATCCCATGACTGAACATGTGCAAGAACAGATTAAGAAAACACAAGACCTTATGAATCAAAAAGGTGGGTACAATATTTTTTGAAAGAAAGAAAATATTTGGTTTTTATATTGAAGATAGGTTATTAAATTATTAAATTAGTTAGACACACTTTTTATTTTATTATTATCATTTTAATCTACATAGAAAATTCTGGTAAGCACTGACACTTCGGATTTAGAAAAAATACATTATTATTGATTTCTCTAGTGCAATAGTATTATATGTTTAAACAGCTAGAGAATGTATTAAAATTGTAACAGGTGTCTTCAAAAATCTTAAAACGGCTACATATTGTTTATCTCTTATTGAGTTTGTATCGTGATTGGTACATACCACTTAATTAAGTCACCAAAACGGAGTTTGGGGACTTATTGTTTTTGTCCCGTTTCTTATTATTATTATTATGGCACCCTCAACGGAGTTGGGGTGACGTATTGTTATTCTACGTTTCTTTTTTTTCTTATTTTTCTTCCACACATTTTGTCCGCGCGAGAAATCCAATGGACCAATGTTGATGGAACTCTACTTTAATGAGGATCCCATGTGAAGTTGTGCACCTTGCTATGGAATGGTAAAAAATGGCTGCCGTTTCCATGGAAACAGCAAAAATGCGAAAAAAATCAAAGTGTTCCAAACTGGAACAAACTTCACAGGAATGGTAACTGGCATGTGCTGATTTGCAGTTTGACTTTGGAATTTTCAAAATGGCTGCCGTTACCATGGAAACAGCTAAAATGTCAAAAATTTCAAAATGCTTCAAACTTAATAAAACTTTGCAAAAATGTTACTAAACATCTATTAATGCATTCTTCGACTTTGGAATTTTCAAAATGGCTTTCGCTCACCTGGCAATGAGGGGAAGGGTGCCATCCGTTATTGCTAGCAATTACAAATCTAGTTCTTATTCTTCTCTTTCTGACCCCTTAAACTGTCCTACCATTTTTTTAAAAGGAGGAGGGGATGGAAACATTATATTTATTCTGGGTATAGGTCTGCACCATGGGAGTTGCAGAACCCAATGTCCATGATACCAGGGTGTCATCTTGGCATAATTAGGGGGCTCAAAGATGGGTGGGGTCAATATTTTTTACATTTCCTAAATTTTCTCCTGTATGTTGAGTAGATGGTATTATAATTTCTTTTATGAATATTTAGAGACACATGTCTGCTTCAATATGGCACTTATTTTATTTCGGTAGGGGTCTCCTTGGCATAATTTTAGGGGGGTGAATTTTCATAGAACATTCCAGAACATCAAGGTTTAATTTATTTTAGAGACATTAAATGGTATATGATTGTATATTATTGTGGAGGGAACAAATTACAGTGGGGGTTTGACTTTGGAATAATCAAAATGGCCGCCGTTACCATGGAAACAGCAAAAATAAGAAAAACTTCAAAATGCTTCAAAATTAATGAAACTTATAACAAATGTTGCCTAACTTATGTAGACTTAACTTTTGAGTTTGGAATTTTCAAAATGGCCGCCGTTGCCATGGAAACAGCAAAAATGTACAAAAATTTCAAAATGCTTCAAAATTGATGCAACTTGAAACAAATGTTGCCTACCATATGTAGACATTACTTTTGACTTTAAAATTTTCAAAATGGCCGCCGTAACCATGGAAACGACAAAAATTAATAAAATATAAAAATTCTTTGAATTTAATGAAACTTTACACACAGGTTATGTGGCATCATGGATACCGTAGAACAATGATTTGGGGCCGTTTTGGTGACTTTTGTGTTAGCATCCTAACACAGGATTACTTGTTATTTTTTGTATTTATATTCATTTTTAAAAGAGGCTGTTTTGGTAAAGTCAAGCTGAGGGAAAACATATTTCTTTTTAGCTCCAGCACACAAGTATACTAAGCTAAGATTTAACAAACCCTTGGATCAAGGAAGACATTATACACTATACAGTACCAATATACCGGGAATGGTTAAACTTGAACATGCTTGTACAATCTTATTGTTTTAGGTGTTCCACAGTTGATTTTAATGAATAAGATTGATGGTATGTCTGAATCAGTAAAGGGAGATCTGTCCAACATTTTCCATAATCAAGAAGTAAAGGAGCGAGTTGAAAAACTAGCACATTCTTTAAGATTGCCATCCTACACAGTTCTACCAATGAAAAACATTGACACTGAACAACGTATTAACACAAACGTCAACATTCTGGCCTTGTACAATCTTCGTCAGATGTTAAGAGCGGCAGACGACTATCTTCTTAACTACTTGGACGAATTCTGTGGTGATAAATTTCATCCCACTTACGAATAATCAAGTGATAGCATATGGTACTGTCAGTGTCATC
This sequence comes from Mytilus edulis, assembly GCA_019925275.1. Classification (NCBI taxonomy): domain Eukaryota; kingdom Metazoa; phylum Mollusca; class Bivalvia; order Mytilida; family Mytilidae; genus Mytilus; species Mytilus edulis. Next base: position 77,666,761 of record CM034350.1, on the reverse strand, counting down.
TGAGAGGATAGTTTGTTTGGTGATTTTTTTTAATTGTCTGCAATCATTGAGAACAAAATGCGGGGAACTGAATAGGACGGGTTTCTATTAATACCCTTTACGACGAAGCAAAATATGGTTAATATGTTGTAAAATTAAGAGATAACTTTTAAAAAATCGAATGTATTAAAAGAATCTTCACTTTAAGCATGATAATTTTGAATTTAATTCAAGCCAAGATTTCTCTACCTAACAATGATAAATAATTGTATGTTTTTTGCACTTTTGTGGGTGATATACACGTTTACTGAATAAAATTTTGTATCAAGGGTGGACTTACAATTTACGCAAGATACTATTTTGTTCTGTAAACTGTTGTTTGTTATTTATCTTGTATCTTTCACAGGATAATTCTCGTCGTTCGTCTAAATATGAAACGCAACAGTTGTATACCGCTGTTCAAAAGTCATACGTCGTTTTAGAGAAAACAAATCCGGGTTACAAACTAAAACCGAAGGAAACACATCACCTATAAGAGGAAAACAAGGAACAACAGAAACACTCAAATCACATCTACCATATTCCTGACTTGGTACAGGACATTTTAAGAAAAATGATGCGTTGAACCTGGTTTTGTGGCTAGCCAAACCAGGAGCCTTTATGACTGTTTTTAATATAACACTAAAATTACTACATTACATTACAGGATTAAAGAAGAAATAAATGCAAGAACATTGAGGATAGAGAAATCCACAAATATATGTAATATCTATGCCGCTTGGTTGTTATTTCATAGCGTGTATATATTAGTGTATTCTGTTTTATTGAGTTTGGTCCTCCTAACATTTATATTGAGAACATACATTTAATGTTGTAAATGCAATTGTTTTAAAGGGAAAACACTTTCAGGGTATAATAATAAAAAAAAAATCAAAGGCGAAGTTTATTTTGTTCTTCGTACACCTAAGATCTTTTTCATATTTATTTCTATCAGTAGAATGACAAATTTTAAGAAGAATGAACAATAAAAATATGTTAGTTCGCAGGCAATTGTTGAGTATATGTGTATGGATCTGTATGAAATTTTAGCACACTATTTCATGCATCAATATATAAGTTGCAATGGATTTTGGTGGTTATTGTTCTAGCTGCTTATTGATTAGGGGCAAACAATGGTCTAAACTAGTATTTTTCGTATTTCAGAACAATGTGTATAATTGTAAGGATCTCTATTTTACCACCAAAAGGTTCCATACCCACAAATGAAGGTTGGAATTGCTTTTGATGGTCATTGCCTAAACTGTTTAAGAATAAAAGGTCGAAAAGGAAGAAAGGAACTTTAGGATTTCTAGTTTCTAGACAATAACTTGAGTATAAGTCTATGTATTGCTATTTTATCTATGCGACAAGGTTTTATACCCTAAAAGGAAGATTGAGATTTACTTTGGGGACCCTAAAATTTTTAGAAAAAGGGTCCAAAACAATATATTTGTAATACTTTGTATACATGGCTTATTCCTTGACTAGTTTCTTAGGGATTTAATTTAGAGTCTTGAATATGTAAGTTTCTTTAAGATGCACAATCTAACCAGGTATTCAGAATTAGGATATTGGGTTCTGTTTTGAATTGGTCCATTTTAAGGTGTAAAGGAGGATTGTTTGATTTTACCAAAAGTTGAAATATTAGTGTTCTAGCTGTGATATGATAAATCTAAACGTGTATTTAGATTTGTAATTTCCGGGCCTGTCATCAAATTGCTTGAGTATTTATGGAACTTATTTCTTGAGTTTATATAAGCAGTATCCTGAACAAACTCGAAAATCAGTGCCGATCAATTATTTTTTTTTTTTATGTTTCTTGGAAAAATAAATGTTATGGAAAATTGAATCATCAGCGCTCTCGTGGTGTGTACAATTGAATTCTAGTTCAACAGGTCCAACATTAACCTTATGTTTGGAGAACAATGAATTATTGGGGTTCTTTGATATGCTTTAAAATTTTGGGCCTGGATTGTTTTTAATGGATAGTTACAAAATGTAGATACAACTGTCAGTGCAGAGCATTTTAAACTTGAGGAAATTGCAATCTGATGGTTCAAGGCTTTAGTCAACATTACAAAGCAAAGTACAAGTGCATTGTACAAGGATTTTCGGACCATTTTTTATCTCTTCATCCGACGTGGATAACAGCTTTACGAACGATCATTAAGTTCAAGTGAGAGTCTAGAAGAATCTATCACGTACATACAAAGACAATGCAAGAGATTCAGCATTTGACAGCAGTTTTTGAACGCTTAAAAATCAGGTTTTAAGCTGCATCCTAAAAAGTGAACATTAACAAGCGACAGATTAAATATTTGGGACATATAGTGAGCAATGACGGTATATCATCGGACCCGGATAAAATAAGTGCTATTAAAGACTATCCTATACAATAAAGTCTCAAGGACGTTGTTATCCCAAGGACGTTCGTGCATTTCTTGGACTACCAGGTTACTACCGCAAATTTACTAATGACTATGCTAAAATTGCATCCCCCTTATATGCGCTTACTAAGAAGAATGTGGATTTTACTTGGAATAAACAGTGTGAAAATGCGTTTAAACTACTCAGAGAAGCTTTAATTTCACCACCTTTATTGGCTTATCCAGATTTTGACGAACTGTTTCAACTGTATACGGGTGCAAGCTTATTTGCTCTCGGAGCAGTGTTATGTAAAAATTGGATAGAAAGAGTGATTTGTTTTTCGGGACGATCGTTAAGTAAAGAAGAACAACAATATGAAATAACGGAAAAAGAATGTATGCAGGGAAGACATTTGACGGTTGTTAGTGTTTTACCAAATTTACTTCGATTGTAGATCATTCGGCACTTTAAAGTTGAAAGAACCAACTAAAAAGTTTGGTAGATCGATAGCTTTGCTACAGTCTTATTTCAGTATAATATGGAAAACCTATATTGCCCTGAGGCTACTCATGAAAATGCGAATTGAGTGAGTCGCCGTGAATATGAGAATGTCACTGATCAGGAGATGTAGTCGTTAAGAGATATTTTGCCGTATATGGGGCTGTAAAGTGACAAAACTGGTAATAACGTAAATAGTAAAGAAACATTCCCCGTGTGTACGTAATATTACGGATAATGACAATATCGAAATTGACAATACTATTAAGGAAAGTGTGAATTTGTTCCCTATGGCGCTACTGGAAGTTGAACAGAGAAAGGACACGTACTTTAAAAACAAAACTACATTTCTTGAATCCGGTAAACGTCCCGAAAATGCGTAGGGGCGAAGAAAACATGTTGACTCTGCAACCATTCTACTTCATCAATGACGAACTACTTTACCATATTGACAAGAAATATAAGAGGCACTGTAAAGGCACGAAAGTAACAATTCAAATCGCAGTACCGCGCAATTTGTACCTGTTGTATTGAAAGAGACACACGATAGACTTTTATCAGGTCATTTGGGAATAAACAGAACAATAAAAAGAACCCAACAATCGTTTTTCTGGCCTTCAATTGGATCTGATGATGCGGACTGGGTTAAATTTTGCGAATTGTGTAGTCAGCGTAAGAGACATTAAAAGCCAACAAAATTGCAAATTACAACTATGCCAATATCTTCACAGCCGTTTGAACGTGTCAGTACAGATATACGAGGATCGGTATCAAACTCGAGAAAACCAAAGAACCAGTTTGTATCGGTGTTCATTTGTTATCTTACTAAAAATGTAGAACTAATACCGTTAAGTGACATCAAAGCAGCAGCTATTGCTACAGCGTTTTACACACCGTAGTATGTAGACACGGAACACCATAATTTTTAACTCAGATAGGAGTGTAAATAAACTCATCATAGATACCAGGACTAAATTTAGTATATTCGCCAGGCGCGGAAACCATTTTTATAATATTGTTAAAGAAACAGGTAAACTACTGGACATTAAAAAGACTCAAACCACAAGTTATAGACCGCAGTGTCAACTTCCAATAAATGAAAATGTTCATTATGATATTAACAACCATAAAAACAATAACGTATTCTCAATAGAAAAATCATTAAAAAAAGAAAGTGGGAAACACATGGACTTACAGAGTTAAGTTGTTAGGTGCTGAAAATTCGTAGGTGGAATTTGAGGACTTGACACCAGAAGGTCAAAAATATGTTAAGGAAATGCATAACAAAATCCCTTCATCAAAGAAAATGTTTCAAAGCGCTCCTGATTCATTGATTATTTTCTTTTTTGTATAACTTTTCAATTTTCATTTTTATTCATTTAGTGTTTTTCATATGACTATCATATACTATTTTTTTAACTCACCTTGGCCGAGGGTAAATAGTACAAAGGGGTAAATGCAGTTTATGGCTCATATCTGTAACTAAGGCATTTAGAGCAAATCTGACAGAATAACATTGTTCATTAGGTCAATATCTATATGCCCTGAAATTTTCAGACTCGTCATGAAACCCGTTGTTGGGTTGCTGCCTCAGAATTGGTTATTTTAAGAAAATTTTGCAGCTTTTGGTTATTATCTTGAATATTATTATAGATAAAGATAAACTGTAAATAGCAATAATGTACAGCAAAGACTTACAAATAAGTCAACATGATCAAGATGGTCAATTGACCCCTTCAGGAGTTATTGCTCTTTATAGTCAATTCTTAACAATTTTCATAAAGTTTTTACTTAATATTTTCTTCTTTGACTCTGGGCCAAGTTCATTATAGATAAAGATAATTGTTAGCCGCAAGAATGTTAACTAAAGTAAGATCTACAAACACATCACTATTAACAAAATACAATTTTGACAAAAATCCATACGTGTCCTTTGTTTAATATGCCTATAATGGTTTAATTTTTAAATTGTTATTTGGATGGAGAGTTGTCTCATTGGCACTCACACCACATCTTCCTATATCTATATAGACTAAGGTGAGCGACACATGCTCTTTAGAGTCTCTAGTGTTATTGTATATTAGTTTTTGTTTGAATTATCTTTTGTGTTGTTTTTGTGTATTACACATGTTTGATAAAGCTTTCTTTTGATTACGACAGTGGGTGTGTTGTGTGTATAGTTAAGTAACAAAGGTTGCTTAAACTTTTTTTAATGTATATGGGAGTGCCCATGAAGTAGATCGACATTGTTGGTCGTTTTGTTGTCCCTTTGACTCATTCCCGATTTCCATTCTTAATTTTACTGACAGATAAGAGTTATAACTGTAAACAATTTATTAAGTAATTTATAAATTAATGTTTGTTTACCTGTTTACAATGATTAGGTGGAAGTTTGTTTTTATTTCAAAAAGAGAGGCACTCAGAATATATAATCAATAAGTGCATGACCAACTTGCTAGAAACTGAATGTTTACCAAAACTTTGAATGTTTTGACTGAGCTTTTTTTCTAAGTGTATTATTTAAGTGCTTTGCTTTGTTCATTGTTATTCAATTTTTGTCGAGCCTGCAACTTTTGTTGCAGAAAGCTCTACATAGGGATAGTGATCCGGCGGCGGTGGCGGCGGCGGCGTTAGCTTACCTTTTAAAAGCTTTATATTTTAGAAGGTGGAAGACCTGAATGCTTCATACTTTGTATATAGATGCCTCATGTTACGAAGTTTCCGTCAGTCACATGTCAAATGTCCTTGACCTCATTTTCATGGTTCAGTGACTACTGAAAAAAAAGTTCAGATTATTTGTAATGTTGAATTCTCTCTTATTATAAGTAATAGGATAATTATATTTGGTATGTGCGTACCTTGCAAGGTCCTCATGCCCCTCAAACAGTTTTCACTTGACCTCGACCTCATTTCATGGATCAGTGAACAAGATTAAGTTTTGGTGGTCAAGTCCATATCTCAGATACTATAAGCAATAGGACTAGTATACTCGGTGTATGGAAGGACTGTAAGGTGTACATGTCCAACTGCCAGACCTGTGTCATCTGACCTTGACCTCATTTTCATGGTTCAGTGGTTATAGTTAAGTTTTTGTGTTTTGGTCTGTTTTTCTCATACTTTATGCAATAGATCTACTATATTTGTTGTATGGAATGATTGTAAGGTGTACATGTCTAGCAGACAGATGTCATCTGACCTTGACCTCAATTTCATGGTTGAGTGGTCAAAGTTTAAGTTTTTGAGTTTTGGTCTTTTTTTCTAATACTATATGCCATAGGTCAACTATATTTGGTGTATGAAATATTTTATGATCTATATGTCAGTGGCGCAGGTTTTATTTGACCTCAATCTCATTTTCACGGTTCATTGCTCAGTGTTCAGTTTTTTTGTTTTGGTCTATTTTTCTTAAACTATAAGTAATAGGTCAACTTTATTTGTTGTATGGAAGCATTGTTTGCTGTACATGTCTGCCTGGCATGGTTAATCTGCCCTTGACCTCATTTTTATGGTTCATTGGTCTTTGTTCAGTTATCTTGGTTAATGTTAAGTTTATGTGACAGTTTTTATAAAGCTGTATACTTAGGACTAACAACATAATATCAATAATTAGTAAATAAGGCGAGACATTTCAGCGTGTGCACTCTTGTTTTTCTATGAAATAAATATTTGACAGACAACTCACCTTTTGAGCCTTTTGTCCAGGAGCCAAAGAAAAAAAGCACAAATTTACCAAACAATGCTACTCGTGCTATTAACAATATGAAATCAGGTGGTTTTGTAACAGTTTTTCTAAACATCTGTGCTGCTTGCTGATGAGTTTAAATGATAATTCACCTATACATATAAGTATAAACTTTTTTTTGTTTTATCCTTTTTTCCGTCAATCCTGTCTAAATGAATTTTTATCATTTTTCAGGATTTATGAACATCTGTTTCGGTACCTGCCATATCTGGTAAATTGTTGTTACTTAAAACCATAATATATTTTCATAGAAACAATTTTCACATTTGAACATAATCTTTTACTAATGATACTGGCAAAGGACATAAATACAACCATACAAATATTGCATGCATGCAGGTTCATGCAGAAATGCATCTAATGTGGTCCACTTCTTATTTTGATTTTTTTCTGCTATCAAAAATCGAAATTGTGAAAAATATTTAATCTATTTTTTGGTGACCAGTCAGCGGTCATGGGTTCACCTATTGCTTTTCTTTTATTAAGAAAAGGCAACTTGTTTCAGCAACCGATAAACGTTTAATAAGAGCTTATTGCCACAAAATAGAATAATGCTGCCTGCTAAAACGAGGTATTAATTCACTATTTCACTTTTTTAAATGATCAAACAACAAAAATCATATTTCAATTTATGTTATATACATAGCTAAAAGCTATTACCCATCTACTCAGGAAGCCTATAAGTCTATCGTGACTAGAGACTATCATGCCTTTAACCATAGGCATTGATAAGGTCATTTGTTGCATATTACTGTGTTTGTAATTTTTTAAAACAACTGTCATATGACTCGTGTTATTGTCCACTTGTTCAAAACTTAATCAGATCTCTTTTAAAAAGAGGGACGAAAATAGCAGAGGGACAGTCAAACTCATGAATCGAAAAAAAAAACAAAACCTGACAACGCCATGGCTAAAAATGAAAAAGACAAACAAACAATCAATAGTACACATGACACAACATAGAAACCTAAATAATAAGCAATACGAACCCAAAAATAGGGGTGATCTCAGGTGCTCCGGAAGGGTAAGCACACCCTGCTCCATATGTGGCACCCGTCGTGGTGCTTAGATGGGAATACACAGTTAGGAGTTTAGTTTTGATTTTGGCCCCGGTGGATTTTTCAAATAGGAAAGTTATTGTGTAATAAAATTCATTTTTAGACAACTGAGTGCTAATTTAGCCTTCGAAGATGGTTAATTAGAGCATCAATATTATTTTTTACATGTTTTTATGGGCTGTTTTCTGTTTGACAATCCTTATTTTCATAGCTAAACTGGCCATCGGTACAGAAATTAATGTAAAAGAAGGGGGACGAAAGATACCAAAGGGATAGTCAAACTCATAATTCTAAAACAAACTGACAACGCCATGGCTAAAAATGAAAAAGACAAGCAGAAAAACAACAGTACACATTACACAACATAGAAAACTAAAGAATAAACAACACGAACCCCACCAAAAACTGGGGGTGATCTCAGGTGCTCCGGAAGAGTAAGCAGATCCTGCTTCACACGTGGAGTGTTGCTTATGTGATTACAAATCCGGTAAATAGTCTAATTCGGTAGGTCACATTCATGAAAGGGAAGGGGATTGTAGTTACGACGTAAGGAACATATTCGATATCATTTGTGAAACGGTTATTCCATAACGGTCAACCAACTCGTGATGGCGTCCGTAAAATTTACGAAGGGATGATTTCAACTTCACCATTTGGAACTCTTGGTTTAAAAGCTTCATTGTGAGCAGTAACGCTCTATCAAGAAAATCATGATAGGAAATGCAAGCACGGGAATATCGTATCAATTTGGAGATATATACCCCATAATGGTTACAAACACTTTCTGTTTTGACGCTATTTTACAAAAAAAATGGATTCGCTGAATGATATACGTACACAGTTTCAGAAAAGGTATTACTTCAAGCGATTGAAATTCTACTTTTAACCAAATTTTTGGGAAAATTGTGACACCCCCCCCCCCCTTTTAGCAATATTTTATACAAATAAATGCAGATTGTTGCCATGGATACATCCAAAAGAAATTGTATTTTACTATTTTATATAATGGATGTAATGTATATGGAAGATTCTGTATACAAGCATATGCCCATATATGACACAAACAGTTAGCTTGAAATTGCAAGAAAGCAATGAAAAGGGGATTGTAAAATTTATAAGGGCAAATCTTTTTTTCTTTCCTAATTGTGTATTGCTACCTTATGTTATATCAAATTCGGTAAATAGTATAATTCGGTAGGTCACATTCATGAAAGGGAAGGGGATTGTAGTTCCGACAGAAGAAACATATTCTATATCATCTGTGAAACGTTAATTCCATAACGATCAACCACCTCGTGATGGCGTCCGTAAAAATTATGAAGGGATGATTTCAACTTCACCATTTTTGGATCTCTTGATTTGATAGCTTCTTTTTGAGCAGCAACCCTTTATCAAGCAAATCATGATAGGAAATACAAGCACGGGAATATCGTATCAATTGAGAGATATATACCCCGTATGCAGGTGCTGCTAAAATGTTGCTACTTAGAAACGGAAAGTTCACAATTGGAAAGATGAAATTATCTCTTTTGTCGTAAAGTTTGTTTTCAACCGGCCCTCATTGTCAGTCAATTTCTAGATGTAAGTCAAGATATGAGGCCGACTAAACTGTATCTGTAGTATCCTTTATCTCTAGTTCGATGGGATACATAGTCACCAAATTTTGAATTATTTAGTTAGAGAACATCATCCATATAGCGGAAAGTAAAGTTTATGCCCGCGTCACACTGTTCCGATTTTTACGCCGATGGCAACACGATTATGGAAATTTTCAAAATCGGGACTGATCGTATCCAGATCGGGCTATTCGTAGTGCCATCTTTAACCATCGTAGAACCATCGGCCACTCTCTCTAGCCTTCGGGGACAACTTCGGGAAGGGTTCTAAATTTTTTAACATGTTAAAAAATCCCCGAAGGTGCGTCCGATGTTGAGGGTTCGTATTGAGTTCGAATCACCATCCTCACCATCGTAATATCACCGGGAATGCATCTTTGAACATCGTATTACATTCGTGGTTCCATCGTTTCCATTGGGCAGTTTTTACATTACGATGTCTACACGAATGAATCACGAAGCTACCCGAAGGTCTTACGATGGTAACATGACTTCGTGAAGACCTCGTAATCCCGTCGTGTTGCCATCGAATAAAAGTACGAAGGCGACAAGATGGAACTACGACGGCAATAAATTCAGCTAAATGTAAGTTAATTTTCGCGCTAAAATACATTGAAAGTGCCATGCGCGATATGCACTGGTCAGTCTAAAACGACAGTTAAGAAAGACGTTCACAAAACATGGAGCTCATATCATATGATTCTATGAGAACAAAGAAGCCGACAGCGTTGTTTCTATTAATTCAAATGGAACAGCTATTACAGGCTCAGGATTTACTTTTACAAGTAAAATATTATTTTTTGTCAATTTTTCATATCAAGTAACATAATGAAAATAATAAACGCGCCTCGTACACCAACAATGCAGGTACACGTATATAGGGAAACCAACTTTTTCTTCATTATTCTGATTTATTATGTATCGTCTGAATTTTTGTCACACGAATGTTTACCATAACCATTTTGTTTTCTATATGTCATATTTTGCCGCATTTGTTGCTTTCTCCACATCAATCCGTTTGTCTATATTATTATGATATTCTCCTTGAAAGAGCTCTTTTTGAATAAAAGGGATCAACGAGCCCATTACATTACCTTTAAGATAGATAGGTAAACATGGACATAATTATGGGTGATTATTCAGACTAGTACACACATTATGCAGACGCAACGTCAGATATTGCTACCACTTATTGTAACAGAAAAATGACGTTAAATTGAAAACGCGCCTTATCTAATTCTTCCTGCTTTCCTTTTTGGGTAAGTGCAAAGTATAACACACAAGTATAAATGCCGTGAGAATCCAATCCAATATGATTTTATAATTAACATAGGATATTCAATTTTACTGCTAGTAATTATGTGTTTTGGGGGAAATATTGCTGCAATATATATTCAACCCGAGTATGATTTTATTCAAGCAGTAGCATACAATAGCTTATACTTATGATACTGAAGTTTTCTTACTTTTTGATCGTCTAATAGATGTGTATTTTTGTAATGTTTGCATCTTTTCGTTTAATTGAAAGCAAGACATTTATATTAAGTGGAGGAGGGAACACGCAAATGCAGTTCATGCCGTCCCTAGAGAACCCTGTAATCTTTATGCTATTTGGTGTACCAACTTCAACTTTAAAAGTACCTTTTATTGGTATAGTTATCAAAGCCGAAAAATAATCTTTACGAGATCAAATCTCTGGGTCTTTTTTTTGGGCCGTAAAAGTTTTGTGAAGGCATGAAAGTTTAACTCGGACATTTCCGCAAGACATTGCAAATCTATTGTTTTGAATTGAACATCTAGCTCAATTTATTTTCCAGTTCGAATATTGGGAGCTAACACTTAGTAAAAAACGATCGTGCTTACAATTTAATGAATTATCGGTCAAAATTTTATTTTTGAACTGAAATGTTTCAAGTTTCCAAATTAAATTTCCGATGGGACATTTCCATACATCATATTCTTTTGAAAATATGTATGCAAATTTTAAATGGAGACAGTCATGTTAATCGATACTGAAATATATCACGTCATACATTGTTCACGCAAAATTTCGAAGAGTTGCGTGATCATTTCGCGAATTGTTCGAGTTCTATGTTTCGAGTTTGTTACATGGGACAACGCTAAGTAAACGTTTTATTTGATAATCTGTGTCTTCTTAAGCCTGTGAATATTATATTTTTATTCTTTCTCTATCATAATGTAAAAATTTAAGAATCAATCTTTATTTTCATGTATAATTTGAAATATTTATTTCAGCATTTCTATAAAAATTTTCCCTTCAAATATTTACTTAACGCTATTTTTCGTGGTAGTAGCAATATCTAACGTTGCGTCTTAAAAAAATACAGTTCAATCAAGGCAATGCCGAGCGTGGCATCCCCTCGTATGTAACATATTGGGACAAATATGGACATTATATTTGTATATGACACATGCAGAAAATGGTAAATTGAACATGCATGTTTGATACATAAACTATTTTTTTTAAAATCAACCAAAACATTCAACAACTGGAAATAACTTTGATATCGTCTTTAGAACCAGCAGGTAAAAAAATCAGCAAATTCCTGTGTATTATGTTATTTCAAGGAGAAAAAACAAGTCCATCTGCATACAATTTAAATGCATCGTAAGCTGTACATGAAGTCTTTTATACATCGTATGGCCATCGCGCCATCATCGTTATCCATCGTGTAGCCTTCGTAATCCATAGTGTAGCCTTCGTGATCCATCGTGTAGGCTTCGACTGAGATATTAAGCTTAAATACTCGTCTTCAGTTAACCTTCGTATGTCCATCTTTTGCTATCGTATATAATTTCGGCACCATAGTATAGACGTCGTTATTCATCGTACTTGCTTCGGTCACTTTTTGGTATTTTAACGAGATCGGGACCAACTTCGTACGAACTTACAATTTTGACATTCGGGTGTCCATCGTATATAAAAATCGGGACAGTGTGACGCGGGCATTAAGGATATTACTTACTATTTATCTTCCTTCCCAAGAAGTTCCTATTTGAATTCAGCCTCATAATAATTAAGAAACAAATCGACAAGAAGAGGGCACAATTGGCTCCCATTAGAATACCGACAGTCTGTTGAAAAACACGTCCTACGAACGTAAAAAAAATATGTTGTCAATAAAGAAATCAATCATCTTGATAATGTCAGTTTCAGATTTTTGTTTGTTTGAATCAGAGTGATCCTTTACAAAGTAGGATTTATCCCTCCCTAAGACAAGATACTTGTATCTACGTTGGCAATTCTTTTTTATAAAACAAAGCAATACCAACTCTTTCAATTTATTTGTCTTTTAATTTGGACTGTGGAATACTTGTGTTAATTGTATAAAAGTCAAATGTTTTAATATATATAAGTTGCCAAATTCTGCCTTTTTTACTCTGTTCTGCCTTTTTTTCCAATTTCATCCTTGACCCTCACCCCTCTATTTAAATTAAATGGCGGCTCCCTTATCGAGACCGTGTTTTCTTCTTCTAAAAATAGAACTTAAACAACAAGTATTAAATGCCCTACATAGATAACATCGGACTTACAAGAAATCTGGACTTCTATACAGCGTTCAAACCGAAAGTTGGAAATCCGGCTTATTCCAGTTCATGCGATCAATGAGTTTGTTTTCGTTAACTTAAAATCACAGTGAGTATTTCATTTTCATATTCAATGAAACTTTTGAAATTATGATGTCTAGAAGAACATTTCGATTTAATATTTTTTTACATAAGAATATACGGACGTTTGATAAATATATATTGTCCATAATTTATGTCAAATATCTATGACAAAATATTCATTATGTACAACTTTTAATAATTCCTTTATGATAACAAATAGTACATTATCATCCTATGTACAGTTTTCATTTCTGACTATTAACATGTGTGAGAAATGTACGTTTTTGTGTGTTTTGTGTGCATTACACTATTGATTTAAATGGCTACCCCGTACATGTATAGTTGTTATTTGATTGTTCTCGTGTTCAATGATTTGTAGAATTTCACTGTCCAGTTTGTGAAATATTGGGAAGAGTATCCAAAAGGTTTTTTTAAATACTATTGTTTATTTGTGATGTATACTTTTTGTCAGATATGTCATTAATACAGTTTTTGTTTCATTTTGTAAATTTCTTCATACTTTTTCCAAGAGTTTTTCTTGGATTTATCTCTTATATATGTTCATAATGTTTATATCATTCAATTGTTTTCACTTTCTATGAGATTTTGAATGATTATTACATTATTTTTATCCGCTTTGTGAATTATGATAATTTTATCGTGTTTTAGATTCTTGGTACAGTTTATATCTTTAAGTGAAATGTTAAAGTGTTCGGTTTATATCTAGAATATTGTGGAATATTCAAGGTTTAAATTCAGAAAAAATTACTGATCATGCATTTGTAAATTTTGTATCAAAAATGCATATTATTAGTCTTGTTGAAACTTGGAGTGACAGTGGTAAACCTGTAGTTAATATACCTGGATTTGATTTTATATGTAATAGTACCAGGAAAAAACATAAAAGAGCCAGACGTGGTTCTGGTGGTATTTCTCTGTATGTCAGAAGTTCTATATATACACATGGAAAAAAGTATTGCAACACCTTGATTTTTAAAAATTTGAAAATTCAGCCTCTTTTTTGAATGGAATATAATAAAATATTTGTATAATATTATTAAAAAATAGTTTATGATAACATTTGCATTGAAACGAACAAAAAATGTTTGAAAAAAAAATGATTTATATAACCACAATTTTAATAACAAAATGAAGTGTTTTTTGTACAAAAAAATGCATTTTACAACTTTTACTGTAGTCGAACCTTACAATGTCAGACATTTCAAATTTAATCTTCAGATGACTGTTCATATCATGGTTGATCGTCATACGCCAAAGAATTAGTACTTTGTGCGCAGCCTCCATTCAAACGGATAACCGCATCTAAACGTCTTCTGATTCCTGCCAAAAATCGACTAATTTGTTGCTAAGGTAGCAGCAACCATTTCTGGTGAAGAGCATTGTTTATTTCATGATGTGTTTGAACTGGGGTGTCCTTTCGCGCACGTTCCGCCCAAAAGTGTTCCATATATGCTCGATATGGTTCAAATCCGGGCTACGATCCGTCCAAGAAAGATGAACCGAGTTCCATTGGAACAATGGATCTTCCTCCACGATGCTAATTTTCAACTTTAGAGAGCTCTGCACTACATTGGATACGGAAAACACTGTGTGTCTGTTTGTAAGCAAAGGTCTCTGAAATGGTCTTATCGCACGATAACCAGAGTCGATCACGAACAGTTCTTGTTAAAAAGCTCCTGTATGCCCACCACTCTCTTTTGAGGATTGTATTGTATGCAATGGGTTTCCTTCTGACCAACCTTCATTATGCTTGATTTTCCGTAGCAAATGGTATAGGGGGTCGTCTTTATCTCGGAAGGTCTTGAACATCGTTTAGTGCCTTATTTTTAACTCAAAACGACTTATAGTGGAATGGTGATGGCCAACAATACGTGCAGTTGTTACAGCGACATCCCTGATTCTCTCATGCTGATAATATGCCATCTTGCTGCAGTTTAGAGTTGTCGAGGACCCATTACAAGGTGTCAATCACATAACTTTAAAAACTTGGTTATTTAATGTGTTGAAAACAATGAGGATGAAAACATCTGTTTTGCTGTTTACGGGTACAGTAGCTGCATGTGCAGATAAAAACTTATCAATTCGATATTTATTGATTAAGCTCAGGTGATACTTAAATAATGTTTAAGTTGTTCTATTTTACCAAATTATATCACAAAAAAATAAAAAGTGTTTTTTTTATTTCAATTTCAATTTGGTGTTGCAATACTTTTTTCCATGTGTATATAAAGGTATATCCAAACTAACTTGTACTCATAATAATGCTGTATGGGTTAAACTAGATAAACATTTTTTTAATCTTAAGAATGATATTTTTATGGCTACAGTATATTTTTCACCAGAATATTCTTCTGGTTGTACAGAAGACATAAATGAAGTTTATTCAAAGTTGCTAAGAAATATTGAGCACTATAGTCAACTTGGAGATATTGTAATTCAAGGTGATTTTAATGCATATACTAATACTATTCCTGATTTTGTTATCTCTGATGAAGCAAAATTCCCAAAATCAAAAGACAATGATTATTCAATTGACTCACATAATTTAAGAAATAATCTTGATTCAAAATCTGCAAATAAGAGTGGAAAGTTATTAATTGATTTATGTAAAGAATCCGGACTCAGAATACTGAACGGAAGAACTATTGGAGACCCTTTGGGCAAATGTACATGTATAACATATAATGGTTCCAGTCTTGTAGACTATACACTTGTGTCTTCTAATATATTACAATGCATTGGAAACTTTAAAGTTAGTGATTTTACTCCAATATCAGATCACTGTCCTATCAGTTGCTCTTTACTTACTTGCTTTCAAAAATGTAAAACTATAGAGACAAAATTAGATCCTCTCCCTGGTAAATTTTTTTGGGATAACAAAGCAATGGATTGTTATACTACAAACATTCAAAACTCACATGTAAAACAAAGACTAGATGAATTTGTAAATAATAAACAGATTGATTCTAATTCAGCTGTTGAAAAATTCAACGCTATTTTGTGTGATACAGCACTTTTATCAACTAAATTTGTTCAAAAGAAAATCATGAATAGGCCTATTAAGAAAAGTAAAAAACCATGGTTCTCAGACTCTTGTCATGACCTCCATACTACAGTTAAAAAGTACTGTTTACTTGTAAATAAGTTTCCAGACAACGGATCCTATAGAAAATCATTTTACTCATTCAAATCTAAATTTCGAAGAAGGTGTAAACAAGAAGAAAGAAATTACAAAAGTCAAATCTGTGACCAAATTTCACTAAATATGAAAAAAGACCCAAAGACATTTTGGAATTTACTTAACAAATTAAGTTCTCTTTCAGAAATAAAAGAGGAAAACCATTTTGATCAAGAATTATTTATAAACTACTTTAAAAAAATGAACAGTACTTCTAACATCCAAAACAATAAATTCCATGACATAATTATTGAAAAATTAACAGCCTTAAAAAAGACACTAAATACATGCAACTCTGACAACGAATTTAATAAACAAATCCAGCCAGCTGAAATTTTAAATGCAGTTAAAACACTTAAAAATGGTAAATCATCAGCTGAAGACTTAATTTCTAATGAAATGATTAAATGCGGTATGCCAGTATTATTAGAACCCCTATTAAAACTTTTCAACCTAGTATTTATGAAAGGCAGCTTCCCAAAATTATGGAACAAAAGTTTGATTACTTTAATTCATAAAAAGGGGAACAAATCTGACCCCTCTAATTATAGAGGTATCTCATTGACTTCTAATTTGGGAAAATTATTCAATAAAATTATACACACTAGACTAATGAAGTTTATTAACACTAATAATTTGATAAGTGAAAATCAGATTGGCTTCAAAGAAAAAGCTAGAACAGCAGATCATATCTTCTCATTAAAGTCTATTGTAGACAAATATAAAACTAAAAAAAAGAAAATTTTTGCAGCATTTATAGATCTGCGAAAAGCCTTTGATACTGTCTGGAGGGAGGGTTTATTCTACATTCTACTCCAAAACAGACTTCCAGGCAAGCTTTTTAATGTCATCCAATCAATGTATAATGACAACAAATGCAGAATTAAATTTCAAAATGGTATGAGCCATGAATTTATATCAAATTATGGAGTAAAACAAGGGGATGTACTTAGCCCCACTTTGTTTAATATTTATATAAATGGCCTTGTAAATGACCTTGATCATGCAAACACTCAACCAATTATTATAGGAGATGTTAAATTAACATCATTATTATATGCAGATGACATTATTTTATTATCTGAAACCCAAGAAGGGCTACAAAATGCACTAAATGAGTTAACTAAATTTTGTTACCTATGGAAACTTGATGTTAACAAACAAAAATCAAAAATTATAATATTCAATTCTAATGGAAAATCTCACTGTAATTATTTTAAAGTAGAAAAAGAACATCTTGAGACTGTTAAATCTATTTGTTACCTTGGAATAACTATAAATTGTTCAGGAAGTTTAAGTCATTCAAAAAAAAATCTTATGGAAAAAGGGAGAAAGGCTTGGTTTAAAATTAAAAAAACAGTCTCTTTAGATAATTCCTGCAGTATGCTTGAAAAATTATTTGATACTTTAGTTGTCCCAATAACTCTTTATGGGAGTGAAGTTTGGGGTGTAAGCCAAGTGTTCAAAGATTCAGATCCATTTGAACATTTACATATTAAATTTATTAAAGAAATTTTAGGTGTACAGTGCAAAACAACAAATGTAGCCTGTTTAACTGAGACAAACAGAATCCCTTTGTACTTTAAAATTCAGCTTTCAGCTATAAAATTTCTAAACCATATTGTAAACTCGCCTAACACTTTAGTCCATAAAATATATAATAATGTAGAGAAAACAAGTAAATGGGTTAACATTGTAAAAGACTGGTTAAATAAATTAGGTTTTGGTCATCTCACTTTTGATACTTTTAATTTAAAATATCACATAAATAGTATCCAACAAAGAATCTATGACCAGGCTTATCAAATTATAAATTGTTCTATCAATAAATGTGAAAAATTAAATTTCTTTTGTCATACTAAAAGAATTAGAAAAAGGCCCCCATATATTGATATATGTAAATTCAAAACTGACCGATCAGTTTTCAGTAAATTTAAACTAAGTGCACATTCCCTAGCAATTGAAAGAGGGCGTTATACCAACATTGAAAGAAGTAAACGCATTTGCTTATCCTGTAACAGACAAGAAATTGAGGATGAATACCATTTCTTCTCAATCTGTCCATGCTATACATCATTAAGGGATACCTATATACAAAATATTAATAAAAATCTTAATTTCAATTTTATTAAATTGCAGTCCACTATAACACTTAAGCATTTGACTGTACTTTTAAATAGCAGTCTACCAGTCATTATAAAAATCACCATAAAGTATATTAATGATTGTCTTTTATTAAGAACATCTGTATAACTTGTATTTCTTTTAATATGCAATGCCAACCTAATTTTTGTTTGTGTTCTTTTTTCAATTGTTCATGAACATTAATAATGTGTTAACTGTTGATATTTATAGCCTTTTTTCTTCTTTGCTGTGAATACCACTGTCACTCTAATATAATTGTAATCAATTTAACTATTGTAAGTTTATTGTCTTAATTTTGTATGCCATAACCATTTAATGTAAATGTGTTTGTGCGAATAAAATATTGTCTATTGTCTATTGTCTATCTAGATAAAATAATTAACGTATAGAAAATGCATTTTTTAATAGGTTAATCGGCAAACGCAGGCACCGAAAAGTTTGATTTCTCCAAAAGGGATGAATTTAACTCCATATTCGAATTTTCAAGGAAAGATTTCTCCAAAAGGGATGAATTTTACTCCATATTCGAATTTTCAAGGAAAGATTTCTCCAAAAGGGATGAATTTTACTCCATATTCGAATTTTCAAGGAAAAAGAATGAGACTAAAATTCCTATTGGTTTATTCATAATCTTTCATTATTTGTTGTATGGATATTATTGCAGTTGGAACAAACTTTAGTCCTTTAGCAAACTAGAGTTCTAGTTGTTATAATGTTATAAATAAATATTCACTGCAAATCATTTTTATGTTTTGAGCTTGATTTGTTGCCAAATTAATGTGATTTTATTATTTTTGTGACGGATTTGAACTTTTCAATGTTTCGATTAATTCTACTATGTTTTAACCAGAGATATGATTCGCACCCAAATGGATTGATATTAGTTAAATTTCTGTGGAATTTGCCTAGAGATATATGATTGACATCTAAATGGGTGGATATTGGATCAATTCCTGTGAAATTAATATGTTCTGATCTCAAATTTATTACGTCATTCGGTATAATAAGAACAATTATCGTGAAAGAATAACTAACGTTGGTCAAGCATTGCTATCGAATCGTGAATATATAATTAATCGTTTTTTTAAAATATGTTAAAAAACGTGGAACAAATTCGAGAGAAAAAATTGTCTGTCAACTTTCGTAGTAAAACTGCGCAATAAGATAACGAAAATAAGCAGAAACTAATGAGACAAATCAAAAAGGCGCAACACAAGTCTATGGGATTCATTAAGTAAAACATGTTTTTCACTGATGAGTCTTATGTAGACGAAACGCGCGTCTGGCGTACTAAATTATAAACCTGATACCTTTGATAACTATTTGTACCTATAATTGTCACATTCCAACAGTAAAATGAAAGATATTTGTCCTTGAAATCGTTCATTTTATTTTTAAAAACACTCACCTTTAGTTGGTTTTTCATCAAAATTAATGATGAAAGATCGGCCAACGTATTATCTTGATCGTGAAAGACGTAACAGTACTGGAACACGGAACGTTTGCGCTCTTTTACCTGTAAAACTAAAAGACATTTCTGCTTCAATCATTACGGTCATTTGCGCTTTAGACTATAATGTACTTGTACAAAATTGACAAGACACTTTCACTTTTTACCAAAAAGTAATCTTTGAAAAAATAATTAGGTCATGGAAATATGTTTATAATTTCTTTGAAAATTCTTCCGAACAAACGACAAAATCAGTAAAACCATTAAGTGGACCATTTGAATTTTGACTGAAATCTTCAATTACCTTTTTAGCTTTTCTCATCACTTGGCGTCCGTTGTCCATCCTCGTCGTCCGTCGTCGTTAACTTTTTCAAAAATCTTCTCCTCTGAAACTACTGGGCAAAATTAAACCAAACTTGTCCACAATCATCATTGGGTATCTTTTTTTTTAAATATGTCCGGTGAACACACCAACCAACCAAGATGGCCACCATGGCTTAAAATAGATCCTAGGAGTAAACTATAGATTTGGGCTTATATCTCTGAAACCAAAGCATTTAGGGAATATTTGACATGGTGTTAAATTGTTTATCAGGTCAAGATTTATCTGCCCTGAAATTTGCAGGTTGCTGTCCCATCATTAATAATTTTAAGGAAATTTTGCCGTATTTGGTTATCTTGAATATTATTATCGATAGAGATAGATTTAAAATAGCAATAATGTTCAGCAAAATAAGATCTACAATTAAGAATTAAGTCTACATGACCAAAATGGTCAAGTGATCTCATAAGGATTTATTGCCCTTTATAGTAATTTGTTTTTACATTTTTCAGTAAATTTTGTGATCTTTTACAAAAATCTTATCCTCTGAAACTACCGAGTCAAAGTAACCAAACTTGCCCACAACCATCATTAGGGTATTTAGTTTAAAATATGTATCCGATGACCCTGCCCGCTCACCAAGATGGCCGACATGATTAAAAATAGTGCATATGGTAAAATTGCAGTTTTTGGCTAATATCTCTGAAACCAAAGCATTTAGTGCAAATCTGACATGATTAAAATTGTTCATTAGGTCAGGATCTATCTGCCCTAAAATGTTCAAACCAATCAGACAACCCGTTTTTGAATTGTTACCCCTGAATTGGTAATTTTTAGAAAAAAGTTCAGCTTCTTGTTATTATCTTTAGTATTATTACAGATAGAGATAAACTGTAAATAGCAATAATGTACAGTAAGACCTGCACATAAGTTACATGACCAAAATGGTCAATTGACTCCTTGAGGAGTTATTGCCCTTTATAGTAAATTTTAAACAATTTTTATAAATTTCAAAATACTAGCCAAGTTCATTATTGATAGAGACAATTGTAAGCAGCAAGAGTTTCAGTAAAGTAAGATCTAAAACACATCACAATTACCAAAACACATTTTTGTTTTAATTCCATCTGTGTCCTTTGTGTAATGTGCACATATACCAAGATGAGCGACACAGATTTAAAATTGGAAACTAAAATCCTATTGTGCCCATAATCTGGAGAACTGTACTGTCACAGTTTTTTAAACTGACTTCTATTTGGTAAGACCGTAATTCATATTTAAACCACACAAACTTTCCGCGCAGGACCAGACTTAAGAACCAGAAAACAATACTTTTGTTACTAATTCATATACTTGTAACAAGTTGAAGCGTGCTATTGTTTAAAAAAAAAAAGAGCATTACGGCCTTCATTTTTCACACTTTTTTTTCTATTTCAACACTTTTCCTTAAAAATCTAAATTACTAAAAACGTGTATAGATAAGTAGATTTGCAAGATAAAAAGTGCGTAAATTGTCGTAAAGTAAAAGTACATGTAAACATGTTTCTATCATGCTTAATGAATCTGGCCTAAAATATATGCATGTGTATGCATTTTGCTTTTTTGTTTTGTGTAGGGTTGTTACTTGTAATTATGTAGAGTGATCGTCGTGCATACATAGTATGGCACTATTGATAATTCATTGTTTGTTTCGTGGCTGTGCTGTCATAAACTAAAAGGTACAAAGATAACGTTATTTTACTTGATTGTTTGATCAGTCTGTTCACAATAGATATACGTCATTGTACCCAACTTAGTGGGGATTTTTACCAATTAACGTACCTTGCAATGCATTATGCCCAGCGTTAACTGTAATTTAGCCGATTAAGTTCTATTCTCAATCTTAAATGTGTATAATGAATTTAAACTTGACAAAAAGTGTATTATTGCTATAATGTATCTAGTCGTTTTACATCACCAACAATAGAGAACTGGGATGAGTCATCAAATACAGTAATTTTTTATACCAGTTTAAAATAAAATAAAATATTTTAAACAACGAAGGTTTCGATGGCGTCAACTTGGACATTACACTTCATCATGAATAGAGTTTAATAAAAAATACCTCATAATTTTAAAGATCAGTCTGTACCAATTATTTCTCATACCTATACCAAACCTATTGCAACTGAAATTTTCAATTACAAACACGTCTTGCAGGATCTCATTATTGGAGACTTCACGTCTTAACCTCCTGTTCTTCTTTCTGATTCACATATACTCTGGCTGGCCTCGTTATTACCGGTGACCTCAATATTGTCAATAACACTTCCCTGCGAAATGTGTTATCCAAAGGTCTGAAAATCGTGAGCCTAAATCTATCAATTGGAAATACAACTTATAAATACTGATGGATTAAGTCGAAGATTATGCCAGGCATTCAGCTAAACGAAGAAGTAAATACTCTTTCCGGATCGATTAAGGCTGTGACGTCGTTGATACAAATTAGAATTAAGAAACTGAATGGGTCTAGCAAAACCCATGCTACGTCAATCTTTAAAGACTAAAATGTTGCAAAAAACTTGTCCTTCCTCCATGACAAATATCTTTGTTGTCCCCGAAGATAAAGCCCCAAACAACATTGTTTTTGTGTGTAAAAAGCGTTACATGAAATGTTTAATAAATGAATTAGGTATTGACTATTCACTTGGAACCTCAACATATACCCTCACGACACCCACTTAAGAGGAAAACCTGGAGAGATCTGTTCTATTTTCCTTCGGAATTTCAACCAAAAATGAAGAACTGGATTTTACATCACTGTATTGGATACCTTAACTACATAAGTTTCCTTACAAACAACGGTATATTGCTGGGTCTTCCAAGTTCTTCACGAAATCTTTTTCTAAATTATTAACATCTATCTTATCTGCAATCAAAGCCGGGCTCCAAAGTTATTGTGAGACTGTCTATTCTAAAGGAAACGTGAATTAGATCTTGATCTTGATACCAAAGAGATCTTTAAGAGTACATACAATCTAAGACTCTTTTTTCTTGCAATAATAATCGAACTGGAGATATAGGATACAAAATACCAGTATACAGATAAGTCTGCCTCTCGACTTACATCTAAAATTGACAATTATGGTCGGTTGAAAACAAAACTTTTCGACAAAAGAGATGATTTCAGCTTCCCAGGTGTAAAGTTTCCATTTCTACGTAGGAACATATCAACAGGGCTAGCGTACGGAGTACATATCTCTCAATTCATACGAAATTCCCGGTCTTGTATTTCCAATCATGATTTCCTGGATAGAGGGTTGCTGCTCACAAAAAAGCTATTAAACGAAGTTTTCCATGTTGAAATCATCCCTTCGTTAATTTTACGGACGCCAACGTGAGTTGGTTGACCGTTTCACAGATGAGATCGGATACGTTCCTTGTGTCGTAACTACAATCCCCTTCCCTTTTCACGAATATAACCTACAGAATCATCAGACTATTTATCGGGTTTGTTATAGTATTGGTCAACATAACGGGTGCCTCATGTGGAGCAGGATCTGCTTACTCTTCCTGAGCACCTGAGATCACATCCCGTGTTGAGTTAAGTTCGTGTTGTTTAGTTTTTTTTGTTTTCTATGTTGTGTCTATTTGTCTTTTTATTAATTAGTCATTGCGTTGTCAGTTTATTTTCGATCTATAAGTTTTAATGTTTCACTGGTATTTTTTTGTCCCTCTTTCGTATCATCAGAGCTGTCACGACCCTTTTCACGATCTTCCGAAAGCGGTGCGCGTCCTTTATTGATCCGGAAAATCATTATTTTGTAAATATTTGATTTTTTGCAACATTTCTAAGTATGTTAACACACATTAACTTTAAGAGCTATTTCAATCAATAAATTTTGAATGACATTTTGCAAAGAAAAGTTGTTAAGTCATTCGAATTATGAAAATCTTCTTGTCTGTTTACTTATTTAATGTGATTTAAATGTCAAGGAGACATTTAATTCATTAAATTAGTTTAGCAATTGACCTTGCAAATGTGTATTCGATATGATTTCGTTCACGACCCTATACCAGGGCTGTCACGACCCAATCGCAATGATTGACCATCGTTTGGTATTCTTCCCGATCCTTCTACTGGATATTCCGATATCCGAATGGTACCCAGGTTAAAGTTTAAGAAAATCAAAGCCCAATCTTAATTAGATAATTAATGATAACTTTATTTGGTATTAAATCGGTTCAATCTAAGTTTTACATAAAAAAAACTTTTTTTCGTCAAACATTCTTCTCTGCCATATCCCACCTCCCAGCCCCTTCTTCATACCTCCATTTAAGCTTGATACCTACATTATCCCTTATTTTTGTTAAGACTTCAATGCTGTCTTGATGCAAACTTGTGAAAAGTATATTCACAAAAATACTGAACTCCAAGGAAAAATCAAAACGGAAAGTCTTAAATTAATGACAATATCAAAAGTTCATCCACATCAAGCGAATGGATAATAACTGCCATTAGGGTTTAGCTGCATTAACTTAATTACAAAATATAAAAAAATGCAACTTTTGTATGCCTTTGAAAGTGGGGTAAATTAAACTTGGCAACTTTTATCATCAAAATTTTATCATAGGTACTTTTCCCTAAATAAGGGTACGTCTTTATAAAACCGACAGTGCAGTTTCAGCTTTATCAAACCATACATCGTTGAAAAAATATCAACAATCATAAATTGTGTTATATATCACCTCTTTGGTAGACTTTACTTGAAATTACATATATCATGTCGAAGGTTTGTATATAAAACCGCATCCTTTGAAAGGAGACACTTTCTTGACAAGCTATGATGTTGTGTAATGTAGATATTCAATCAAAATTCCAGTTACATATGTATAACTTGCAAAGATCTACATTGTATGATATCCCGACCGAAATGGTGGGCCAAGACATTTATTTCGTTATACACTGTAGTTGATTTCCAGTACCTTATAGACATAAGAAGGTGTGGTATAAGCAGGGATGGGGTCGATTACTTTAAAATGTAATCGATTAAATTACAATTACTTTGCTAATAAAATGTAATCGATTACATTACAATAATACCCTATTTTATATGTAATCGATTACATTAGATTACTTTTCTTTAAAGTAATCATGATTACTTTAGATTACTTATGATTACATTGTAATATCAAAGTTTTTTTTAATACTTTTTATCCTCACAAAAAAGCTAATTTTGGTGATTTTTTTTAGAAGTCTAATTTTTTTCATCTTATTTAAAAAAATGTATAGACAAGTACAGTGTATCATGTTAGTCCAGTCAAACTAAGATTTAACCTCAAACTAATTGCAACAGAAAATGTTTTAGTTCTAATCTATAGTATTATGCCCTTTATTATGTATTATGCCCTTTATATACACAGAAAAAAGTCCCATAAAATCTAACTGTAGGAAAACTCAAAATCAGCATTTAAAATTTCCTAAGGAAATTAACATTGGGAGGGGAGATAACTCTTGCAAAAATTAGTCTTTTTTGGTCAGTTTTTGGTTGTTTTTCTTGAAATCTATGTATAGTATGATACTTTGATGGGGTTATAAGTTTGTTTTTTGAATAAATTATATAATCTACTGCTCATGAAATGTACAAAACCGAAGTGTTATGAGTAGTTTTTATTTTTTTCGTGCATTTTTCATTAAAGAAATTGAAAATTTGAAGCTTTGTAACCATTTTGAAAAAATAATGTGAAAATTTGGTATTTTTTATATCTGTATATTATATTTTTTCAGCAACTTACATATCTAAAGAAACTTTAAACCACAAAAAGAAGAATACATGCTTAATTATATTTATTAAATTTGAGATTCTTTACCTTGACATGTTGAAAAATTCAATAAATGGTCAACTAAGAAATTACAAAATCTAGATTATAGCTTGATAAAATATATGAAAACACCTTTAGAGATGTATGTTATACTCTAAAGACCACTAAAATATCAAGAATCAATACATTCTGATGAATAGAAGTGGTAAAGTTATAATTTTGTATCAATTTTTATTGATATTTCTGCCTTTTTTGCAAGAGTTATTTCCCTTTTCAATGCAAATCTCCATAGGAATTTTAAATGGTGATTTTTTTAGTTTTCCTCAAGTTAGATTTTATGGGACTTTTTTCTGTGTATATTTGAGGTATAATGCTAAAGATTAAAGCTTAAAAATCTTCTGTTGCAATTACTTTCAGGTTAGGGTCAAATTTATGCTAGATTGACTGGACTATGTGTAATTTGATAAAAAATAGCTATAGACAAGTGTCCTTTCTGTATGTAAAAGATATACTTTATTTTTTTTCTATAAATTTTAACCTACTGCCTAATTAACAAAGAACCTAAACAAACAAGGAAAAATTAATTAAGTATAATTTTATTGTCTGTTGGGACATAATTGACACATCCATTAATGTTTTGACAGGTGTTTATCCCTACTTTCATTTTTTTTTACAAACAATAGATGAGCTTGGGTATTAAAATTTTATTGTCTTAATAACAATATCAATAAAGTTAAAAGTGGTTGATTGTCATTATTTGTTTGTAAATTATAAATACTTGATCTAATTAATAATTAATAGAATTATTGTCAGGTGAAAACAAAAAACAGCTTTGTAACTTAGGAAATAAAATTGAGAATGGAAATGGGGAATGTGTCAAAGAGACAACAACCCGACCAAATAAAAAACAACAGCAGAAGGTATATATACATTTCTCTTTAAATTAAGTTTATTTTTTCGAAAAACCTTTGTGGATACAATGGTATAACAGAAAACAATAACAACGAAGTTACCCTCTGTCACAGCGATGGTGAAACGAGATGTTTTCATAGAAACATTTATATATGTACCGTAAGAAACAGTTTATTGTAATTAAAGGTATTTTGTATAGATGAAACTTCTCACGTCACCTATTGTTTACTTTGCATATTGTTTGTAATATTATGCCATATGTATACACTGTACATGTACTTGTTTATAATGATGAGCCTTAAGGCTCAAAGTTGATAATAATAAAAATAAGAAAGCACATATTGTACACGAA
Source organism: Mytilus edulis (assembly GCA_019925275.1). Taxonomy (NCBI): domain Eukaryota; kingdom Metazoa; phylum Mollusca; class Bivalvia; order Mytilida; family Mytilidae; genus Mytilus; species Mytilus edulis. The sequence goes on along the minus strand of CM034350.1, from coordinate 77,639,647 downwards.
TTTATGGAAAACAAAATTTATATAATTCTGGTTTTAACTTTCATTTTGAAATAAGTGGAATCATATATCTATGTCATCCATCAAAGTCAAATTGAAACTAAATGTTTTCTGAATTTCAATTTCAATGTAGTTATGTAAAAAATATTAGGTAAACTTATATGAAATTGGACTTAATATCATGAATATCAGAAGTTTTCAATCAAGGAAAAGAAATGCTTTTAAGGAATATTCTTGTATCATAAGAGCTCAATCTCACAAGGAAATATTGAAGAGGCAATTTCATTTAGTAACTAAAACTGTTAACAAAATAAAACACTTGGTAATACAAATTTGTTATAATGATGATACAATTTATCCCATTAAGCAAGGTCCCATCATTGTGAATACCAGTTTTATGATTTTTTATTCAAGCTTTACATTTTGTTATTTTTCATCTTGTCCATCAAAAAACTATTTTTATATATATATAAGATTTGTAATCAGCAAGTAATCATATGAATGTAATCTAAAAGTAGTATAAAAGTAATCATGATTACACCTGTTTTTTGCAAGGTAATCGATTACATTACGATTACTTGTAATCAGAAATGGCATGATTATTGATTACATAGGATTACACTGCAAAATGGAATCGATTACAGCTGATTATTATTACTGATTACGATTACCCCATGCCTGGGTATAAGTGCCTAACAACTCTCCATCCAAGTTACAATTTATAAAAGTAAAACATTATAGGTCAAAGTACAGTCTTCAACACGGAGCCTTGGCTCACACTAAACAGCAAGCTATAAAGGACCCCCAAAAAAATTAAAAGCGTAAAACCATTCAAACGGAAAAACCAACAGTCTAATCTACATAAAAAAAGAAACGGGAAACAGTTATAAACCACATCATCAGGTGACACCTACTTAACATAAGATTCCTTATTTAGGACAGGTACAAAATAAAATGCAGCGGGTCTCTGTCTAAGCTAACCACTCACAGAAAAAAGCTGTGTTAATAAATGTGTGTACCGAATTCTTTTACGGGTCACTATAGCTAGCAGTTGAAATCATTTACACCGATTGGACTCATATTTCATTAATAAAATACTAAAACACAAATCCAAATTATTATAAATCTTAAATAAACAGTTAGCAATGCATAAACCAGAATTACGTTTGTAGACCCCACCTAATTAACTTCTAAGTATTGAGATAACCTACGAAAAACACCGACGTCCACATTACACGATATAAATATAAACATAAATAAATATCGACCTCGTGCAATTTAATTTTTCCATGTCTGTTTGATTTCATGTTTTTGGTTAAGAAATAATAAACAAATGTGATTAGAATGAGTCAGTTAAATGATTTACCTTTGTTTCACTTTCAATGTTGGCATTATTTTCTTTAAACAACTGAAAACATATAAATCATGCGTAATCCATATCTAGGAATAGTGTTAACTTGAAGTCACATGAATACGGATTCGATAAGGTCGATTTATTAACTCGAAAGTGAACGATTCATCATCAATTTTTCTTAAAGCTTCTTTGACTCATCATTTCTTTGTTTCACTTTTATAAATGATTGACCAAAAAATAAATTTTTTTTTATATATAAATCTCGTGAATTGCAGTTAGTGCCCTTTAAAGTTACTTTTTGATGAATTCGCCTCATACTAACTTTGTAGATGGAAAAAGTTGAGAACATACATGTTAGAATAAATCTCAAACACGAAATCTAACAGCCAAAAGATTAATTAAGCTTTAAGGAATTTAATCGTTCACAATTTTGGATTTTTTATACATCATAGTCACGGTTTAATGTATTTTTTGTTTCAAACTGTATTTAAATTCTTTAATTTTTTAAAAACATTAAGTCCCACAATATAATTCATTCAAGGTATTAGAAGAATGCAGTCAAACACAAAACGTAAATTTTATTTGACTTTGCCAAATTATACATTTTGTAGTTTATATCGTGCTTATTCGAAATTTGGTAAAAATATATGGATCAACCAACTTGTTTACAGGCTACAGGTTATGAAAAAATACTTTGTCTATAAATGATTTAGGGAAAAGCACTCTGTGGTTATACGAAAACTAAATAAGCTAATCAACATATTCAGAAGAGATATAGTAACGATACTGTTGTCAAATCGTTAAAGATAGCATTTTTTGAATTAATATTGATTCGCTCATTGGGTCTTTGCATCGGAAAAAGAACCGTATTTATTCTTTAATAGTTGTTCACTTAATATTGCAATTGAGTATAATCTTTTCGTATAATTTATGATTGCATGATACGAATGAAACCGACTACCAGGATTGCGGTTGATTTTCATACAATGAAGGTATAATCTTTCGATTAGTTTAATTGCGGCAAGTATGTCAGTAACTGCAAGTAGTAATTATACTTTGTAATTTATGTGACCATTCTCACTTTGTGCTGACATGAATTATAATTGACATGATTATATTTATAAAGTAACTGTTTACAAAACTTTTGAATTTTCTAAATTATCTACTTCAGGAATAGATTACCTTAGCAGTATTTGACAAAACTTTTAGGATTTTTTTTTTTAATTTGAGCGTCACTGATGATTGTTTTGTAGACGAAACGCGCATATGGCGTTAATACAAAATTTTATCCTGGTAACTATGATGAGATTATTAGCCGAGTTCTACTATTCTAACATCGGACCATGACTTCTTTCAAACTGAGTTTTACTGTGCATTTGTTTATTTCATTTCTGCTAGAGGTTTTTAGGGAGTGGTTGGAATCTCGCAAAATATGTTGAACACCTCTGCTACCTTTTCTATGTCAGAAACCTCTATCATTTATAGGTCTAATGTGTTTTTATTTGTGTTTAGGTTTTAATTTAATGTTTTGGAGTTTAATGTTCCGCTTATGTTGCTGAACTAGTTTATATTACTATTTTGTGGCCAGCAGAAGTTCGCCTACGTGTGTCAGATTTTGTGGCTTCATTGAAGACTTTACATTGGTGGGCAGTTATCTCTTTGTCACATTCCTAGTTTCCATTCTAAATACTGAATGACAGATGTTTATACGACTGCATAAATTCACGGCCGTATAATGTAACATTGGGTTTCACGACAATAACAATGATAACTTGTCATGACTATATTTGTATCAATCTCGATGAAATTTTACCACAAGGTTACATACCACATAAGAAACATTAAGATTACTTTTTGTGGTTGTGGTTCTAAATATCTACGAATATTTGGCCAAAAAAAGGGCAAAATTATTTTCTTTTCTTGTTTCCTCACAATAACATGAGTATAAGTTTATCCATTTGTATTAAATTTTATCACAAGGTTCATACCACTAAAGGTGGTTGGATACATGTTTGTTGATTTTGGACTAAGGGGGCTAAAGTTGTTAAAAATATGAAGTTTTAAAAAAAATGATTGAATTGATTCTGACCCATCGGTTTTAAATATTGTTGAAATATAATGGTTCTTTGATAAGTTTAATCTTACAAAATAAATTGTAGGGATTTTGTGCTATACTGATTTGCTTATATGTGATCATATTTTTGTTTATTAAGAATAACATTACAATGTTGAAGCTAAAATGTATGTCTTATCTTTGACGTGATATGCAATTGAGAAGTAACTAATAACAGCTAAAACTGATTTCCATATGCTTATATTATTTTGAAAAATAAATGAATTTAATTGTTTGTGTACATAAATGTACTGAATCTGACCATGTATTTGATTTTGGATATGGAACCATAAAAACATTTTGTATTCTTCAGTTATGTGTCCAAATTCATTTTATTTCTGAAACCTATGCTGTGTCAAATAATTACCCACAACCAAATTCAGAGCTGTGTGAAGTGTAAATAAAGTTTCCATACTTACAACTGTTAAAGGTTCGTATTCTGCTGGCAGATCAAGCCGCACCCTGCGAAGACTTTTTTTCATTTATGAAATAAGAGGAGATACCTCTTATAATATGCATATATATGTATTAAGGAAATTCAGATACAAATTATTCACAGTATTGTTGTTGTTGCTACAATACAAAATAGAAAAAAGATATTGCACATGGCTTCATGCAATTGAATTTTCTGAGTTATCTTTTGCTAAGTTTAATTATTTTTATCAATGAAAAATAAAACGTTAGATGTTCGCTGAACTAGTACATCTAACGTAATTATGAGAATAGTTATCAAAGGTACCAGGATTATAATTTAGAAATTTAGAAATTTTTGAATTTTTTGAAATACTAAGGTTTTTCTACATCAGGCATAGATTACCTTAGCTGTATTTGGCAAAACTTTTAGGAACTTTGGTCCTCAATGCTCTTCAAATTTGTACTTTATTTGGCCTTTTTAACTTTTTTGGATTCGAACGTCACTGATGAGTCTTTTGTAGACTGACGTATACTAAATTTAGTCCTGGTATGTATGATTAGTTGAATTAGTACGCAAGACGCGCGTTTCGTCTACATAAGAATCATCAGTGACGCTCAAATCAAAATATTTATAAAACCAAACAAGTACAAAGTTGAAGAGCATTGAGGATCCAAAATTCCAAAAATGTTGTGCCAAATACGGCTAAGGTAATCTATGCCTGGGATAAGAAAGTTCGTAGTGTTTTGGAAAATTCAAAGTTTTGTAAACAGGAAATTAAAAAAAATGACCACATTATTGATATTTGACTACTGTGCTGGTGATACCCTCGGTGACGAAACGTCCACCAGCATTGTCATCGACCCAGTGGTGTTAATAGTTATCAAAGGTACCAAGATTATAATTTAGTACGACAGACGCGCGTTTCGTCTACATAAGAATCACCAGTGGCGCTCAAGTCAAAATATTTATAAATATCCTTTTATTTTATTTCTTTCAACGGTATTGTAAATGAATGAAATTTCTAGCCAAAATTGGCATATTTCATTCTAAATGATGAACCAAGATAACAGGAAACTTCTCATGTAGATAAGGAATTTTGTTTACTGTCGCTATTATTTATCATTAGATGTCAAAGCAGTTATCTGAAAACGACACAGACCAACTAAACAAATGGATCAACGGAGGGAAGACGAAAAAATACACTCAGTTGTTTTCTTCTGCATCCGACGGATGTGATCCATCAACATTCCACACTAACTGTGATAACAAAGGCCCAACAGTTACCCTGGTGCATAACATAAATGGAAGTGTGTATGGCGGATACTCAAGTGTTAGCTGGATGTCAGGATCTGGAGAATCTGTTTTCGATATGAACGCGTTTCTTTTCCTGTTGACGGGTAACAATAGAAAAAAATCATGTAAATTCACTATAAAAAACCCCAGAATATGCTTTGACAATGGATGAAGACTGTGGGCCTTCTTTTGGTAAAGGACCCGATTTGCTTACCTTTAAAGATGCTGTTGCAAAGTCTAAAGATAACTTTCATCTCAATAGTGTAATGATACCGGATTCATACAGAATCAGTGAAAAGACAATTAAAGAAATTACTGGTGGAGTGTTTGATGCAGAAGATGTAGTCGTATATGCAGTAGAGGGTATCTATTTGACTTTATAAACATCTTTTTAGTAACAAGTCTTTTTATACTCCGGCAACCCCGTCTATACAAGAAGCGTTCATGGAATTTTATGAAACTGGTACAAAAGTTTTTTATGACCAAAAAATAGTATTTAAGCTGAATTAATATTCAATTTCATCTTCCCGTACTTTATTAATAAATAGACTTAGGTTTCTGCAAGTCATAAGTATATACACTCTTAGTTTCAAATCTGCTACAGTAACAAATAAAGTAAATTTATCAAAGCTTTTTTTTTATGATTTAGGGACAATTTCTGAAGCAAATTAAAAACAATTTTTTGACGTTCAAATTGCACATCTTCAGTGATTGTAATAAAACTTACTTAAAAGGTAATATTCATTCAAGATAAAGAAATATATATCTTTATTACCAAAGTCTAAATAAACTAAAGGTACATTTCAATTTTTTTTTTTATCTACGTGCTCTGTTTTAACTGATAAATGTACTCACGTTTAACAGTCTACTTTATACTTATACACTGGCAGCAGCAATCGCAGGCATATGCCATGGTTCCAAGAAAAGTATTTGCTATCTGTTCAGCACGCGAACACGAAAGTGATATTTAGAGCAATACAAGTTTTTATACCATGATCCATTGTTTAAAACTATGTACAATGTTATAAAACAAAAATGGTAAGTTTTATAAAGTACATCAAACATATTTCTGAAATATAGGTTCTGGTCCTTATAATTTAAATATAACCGTCTTTTAAAACTTAAAACTTGTGACAATGCATGATCTAAAATGAACACCCATTAAGAAATATTGACATTTATGAATACATGTTTCTAAGGTGAGATTAATATTAAGCCCGCGTATCAATATGACTCAAAGAACTTGTAGACAAATGATAACACGGTCACGCTTAAATGTTAAAGCCCAAATGTCTTGATCGCCAAATATTTTTTAACAGATCTGAGTTTTAATAAAATATGATAAGAAGATAAAATACAATGTGTAAAGTAATTATTGTCCCTTTAAAGTTTATTGATTCTTATTTACATGCAGATATGGCAGAGGAAATACTATTACCAAAACCTTGGAGAGAAATGGACCTACCCACATGGGATTCTAAGGTATAAGTTATTCTTGAGAATCATACAAGATCTGCCATTTAAATGTTATTTACAGTCTTTGGTAAAGATCTTTTTTATCTTGGGCAAAACAAAGAAAAATATTTTAAACACCTAAAGATGTAAAAAAACGAATTTCATACAGGTTTGATTAAAACTTAGATGTTGTGTTTGATTTTCAGACCGAGAAAAATAAACAATAACATATTTGATATGTGAAACAGGATAAAGGGCAGACATTTCGACTGCATATTGAAAAGGAAATCATGTTCGACAAGTAAAAAGTTTCTTGCAACAGACCAATGACAGAGTTGTAACCGGTTTTAACGGTGCACTTTTCTACATAAGACAATGAGTTAGGACTCCATTCCCAGCTTGAGGTTCCATTGGTTAAGGGCTGACTACAATTTCATACCCATGAGGTTTATTGTTAGGGATATAATTTTTGAATAGCCACTGTAACGAAGGGTAAGTATGCTGAGTATGGACAGGCATTAACGTCCCCATTCTTACCTGACCTGTGTGACATTCAGTACTTGCATGTACCAACGACTAAAAAAAATGGTCTGACTGTTTCCTGCATGAAAAGAAATGCCGAGCGAGATAAGTCCCGGTAAGTGTATTTATATGCAACTTTTCACCCTACCACAGTTCACCCTTGGTTCACTATATTGCCGGATAAAAATTTGAAAACTTGACTTTCTATTTTATTCATCTCGTAGTTAGTGCCCCTTTAAGTTTAAGTTTATCTCTAAAATTGTATGTGCTTTTTATACGACCGCAAAATTTTTAATTTTTCGTCGTATATTGCTATCACGTTGGCGTCGTCGTCTGCGTCGTCGTCGTCGTCGTCGTCGTCCGAATACTTTTAGTTTTCGCACTCTAACTTTAGTAAAAGTGAATAAAAATCTATGAAGTTTTAACACAAGGTTTATGACCACAAAAGGAAGGTTGGGATTGATTTTGGGAGTTTTGATCCCAACATTTTAGGAATTAGGGGCCAAAAAGGGCCCAAATAAGCATTTTCTTGGTTTTCGCACAATAACTTAAGTTTAAGTATATAGAAATCTATGAAATTTTGACACAAGGTTTATGACCACAAAAGGAAGGTTGGGATTAATTCTGGGAGTTTTGGTTCCAACAGTTTAGGAATTAGGGGCAAAAAAATGGCCAAAATAAGCATTATTCTTGGTTTTTGCACAATAACTTTAGTTTAAGTAAATAGAAATTTAAACACAAGGTTTATGACCACAAAAGGAAGGTTGGTATTGATTTTGGGAGTTGAGATCCCAACAGTTTAGGAATTTGGGGCCCAAAGGGTCCAAAATTAAACTTTGTTTGACTTCATCAAAAATTGAATAATTGGGGTTCTTTGATATGCCGAATCTAACTGTGTATGTAGATTCTTAATTTTTGGTCCCGTTTTCAAATTGGTTTACATTAAGGTCCAAAGGGTCCAAACTTAAACTTTGTTTGATTTTGACAAAAATTGAAACCTTGGGGTTCTTTGATATGCTGAATCTAAAAATGTACTTAGATTTTTAATTATTGGCCCAGTTTTCAAATTTGTCCAAATCGGGGTCCAACAAATTAAACTTTGTTTGATTTCATCAAAAATTGAATAAATGGGGTTCTTTGATATGCCAAATCTAACTGTGTATGTAGATTCTTAATTTTTGGTCCAGTTTTGAAATTGGTCTACATTAAGATCCAAAGGGTCCAAAATTAAACTAAGTTTGATTTAAACAAAAATTAAATTCTTGGGCTTCTTTGATATGCTTTATCTAAACATGTACTTTGATTTTTGATTATGGGCCCAGTTTTCAAGTTGATCCAAATCAGGATTTAAAATTATCATATTAAGTATTGTGAAATAGGAAGAAATTTTCAATTGCACAGTATTGCACAATAGCAAGAAATATCTAATTGCACAATATTGTGCAATAGCAATTAATTTTCAATTGGAGTTATCTTTCTTTGTATAGAATAGTAGTTGAATCAACTTTAATCATTGTCTTATACAATTTACAATGTATTTTCATTTTTAGTACCAACTGATAAATTAACACAATCTTTACCATTCAGTGATAACAAGCACTTTTTATTACATTTTAATATTGTATGATGTATTTAAATGAGCAGTTATTGTTGCAAACTTCATTAGAAATTTGAATTGAGATCAGTACATTATAACTTTAGTATAAGTGAATAGAAATCTATGAAATTTAAACACAAGGTTTATGACCATAAAAGGAAGGTTGGTATTGATTTTGGGAGTTTTGGTCCAAACAGTTTAGGGATAAGGGGCCCAAAGGGTCCAAAATGAAACTTTGTTTGATTTCATCAAAAATTGAATAATTGGGGTTCTTTGATATGCCGAATCTAACTGTGTATGTAGATTCTTAATTTTTGGTCCCGTTTTCAAATTGGTTTACATTAAGGTCCAGAGGGTCCAAACTTAAACTTTGTTTGATTTTGACAAAAATTGAATCCTTGGGGTTCTTTGATATGCTGAATCTAAAAATGAACTTAGATTTTTAATTATTGGCCCAGTTTTCAAGTTGGTCCAAATCGGGGTCCAAAATTAAACTTTGTTTGATTTCATCAAAAATTGAATAAACGGGGTTCTTTGATATGCCAAATCTAACTGTGTATGTAGATTCTTAATTTTTGGTCCAGTTTTCAAATTGGTCTACATTAAGGTCCAAAGGGTCCAAAATCATAATGTGACATAAACCTATGTTGTGTCAACTATTTAATCACAATCCACATTTATAGCTGTATCAAACTTAAAAGTTGTGTCCATACTGGTCCCATCTGTTCAGGGTTCTACATCTGCGGTCGTATAATGCTAAGCCCTGCGAAGCAACTGGTTTAAATGATGTATTTCAAAAAACAAGAAACATTTTGGAAATAATTTTAAAGTCAAAGAAAGGGTCAATAATACATTCATTTATGGAATTAGTAACAAACTTTAGGTACTCACAACGTGGTATGCACTCATAACGGTCAACAAATAAACTAGCAATGGGGTTAGTTAAAAGAAATAATTCCTTTTATTGCCCTATGCTCATTCTTATATGGCGTTTCATGTGTCGATATTTTACACTCAATTTCAGGGAGTTGTAAAATATAGTAAAATATAATGTTTAAAAGGGCCTAGAACATGACGCAAAGAGACGAATTCGATTCTAATAGGATGCATACTGTATTTTTAAAGTTATAGAAGTAAAATCACCAAACGTAAAAGTAAACAAAAATACCTTGATACAATAAGAAAACAAGTTGCTTTCTTTAAAAAAGAAAAGCAATAAATGAACCTAAGACCGCTGACTGCCGGGTCACCAAAAGATTGTTGCTGAATTTTTGTTTGCTTTTGAATTGAAATTATAGACTGTGAATAGAAGAAGCCAGTTGAAAATATATATTTCATGTACTAGTATTTACAGCTTCTATTTGAATAGTTATTTTAAAGCTTGACTATTTTATTTATTGCTTGGGAATGTACATAATGTTTCCGATTATAACCCTTTGGCAAATCCTAATTTTTACTAACCGGATGATTTATGCAAATTGCACAAACCTATCGCAACATAAATGTATGCACTCGGTTTGCTTTATAATCTAGAATTCTGGATGCATTTATTTAACTATCATATCGTTATATTTTGTTCTCATGGTAGATGTTGTATGCGGTGAAACCTGTGGCCTGCAATTGATTGGGACCTCTAATGAAGAGACTTATTTTGGTCTCATAAAACATCTCAAATTTTAAGGATTTCCTGATTTTACTTCAATCAATTCAAGCATTATACAGGGAAACTTAGTTTTGCCGAAGAATTTCGTAATTCAGAAGTTTATGAATACCTTTATACACTTTCAAAATAACCAATGTATATTAAAAGATATGTAGATATAAAAAGATACCAGAATTAAAATGATGTTCGCCAGACACGAGTTAAGTCTACAAGAAAAGCATCAGTGACGCTCGAATGAAAAACATAAAAGGCTAAAAACATTACAAAGTTAAGGAATCTATTCTTTGGGTAGACAATCCTTAGCTTTTCGAACAGTTCAAAGTTTATAATAGGATAGTGACTCAAAAATAGAAACAATTCGAGGTCAGAATACAGTTAGTAATGATGACCGTGATTGAACGTCACATGTAAAGCTCTTTCTGCCGTGTCCTGTATTTAGATAACAAAAACGAACATAAGCTTTCACGAGTGAATTTAATAGTATTGCATGCAAGTAGTATTTTAGCGCACGAAATAGTAAATAGAAAGCATCTCACTGATACTCAGGAAAATCTAATAGTTGAATTCGAATGTAAAACGGTCTAGATTAAATGTTTTGACTCCGGATTCATTAACATTTTATCCAGAATTTTTGAGAACGCAAACCGATAGTGTGCTTTTGAATTGTGAATTCATCAAGACGTGTAGGATAGTTGGTCAACACAATGAATACAATTTTCAAAACCGTACCATGGTACAAATATGTAGATGCTATAAGGTTAAACTATTAAAACAAACAAACAAAATTTGAATTAAATTTTATAATAAACTAACGTTTCTTTAGTATTTTTGTTTTCAAATCCTTTAAATATATATGATATCAATAATCACGAACATCAAGTATTTACGGATGAACATTTTATTTATTGAATGAATCTACTTTTAAATTCAAACATTCCACTATGTGAATATATTACTATGCAAAATATAAGCAAAGGCTTCTAAATCCATACTAAAACAGTATAAATAATCAACATTATGGTCGTAATTAAATTTTGTTGTGATAATTGTAAATTTTGTTTACGGTTGGTGTGAGCTGCAAAGATTTAAAATCATGCTTTATGAATTGAAAACACACACGTATTTCTTATTCACGACCGTTTAAAATTTGAATATTTAATGTATTTATCTTACTTTCCGTTTTATGGATATGTTCCAGACCATATGAGTATCTGGACCATACGCGTATGGTCATGACCATATGGGTATATACTCATATGGACCGTACGCGTATGGTCGGGGTAATCAACACGTATACTTTTAATCTCTTTATTAGGTGTGACCCTTCTGGTTGTTACGTCACAAAATTGCCATTTTATTATATATTAAAAAACTTATAAAAGACCAGTTTCACACAGTTAATATTTCTTACTATTTGTAAGTACAATTATAAAAAGATGTCAAAATCAAATGAACATATTGTTAACGGAATTTTATTGTTTAAAGTAGGGTTACATCACCGGCAACGATCATGATATTTATTTAAAGGTCATGATATTTTTTAAAAGTAAAACTATATTAACAGTGTGTGTTTCTTTATTTCTATATTTCTATTTTAATCTTAATTATAAGACCGGTAAAATAACATTTAAGAGCCATGAAATTGCCACTGCCTTTATTTAATTTGATCTGTGATATTCATTTTACGATATTGGAGATCTAGAGTTTCTTAAAAACACCGTAGACACATCGGAACTGTCCGAATAGATATCACTGCACGCAGCCAAAACAAGCAATCGCAGAAAAGCTACATGTATTGAACCGTGTGAAGGTCATTCGAAGTATACAAAAGCATTCACAAATACAATAAGCGATGAAAACTAAGATCAACTGACGGTGGCATCAATATTTAATGTATATGAAGCTTTTGAAATGTAAAACTTATACAATTTTTTGTAAACACATTTGTTTTTAAGATAAAAGTTTATTGTTTTATTTCTATTGTATATTTGAAAAAAAAATACCTATATGGTCCCAATACTCATATGGTCCGGCCCGTTAATAACCAAACGAGTATAATACTCATATGGTCCGACCATACGCGTACGGTCGGACCATACGCGTATGGTCGGACCATATGAGTATACGCATATGGTCATGACCATACGCGTATGGTCCAAATACTCATATGGTCCGGAACAGATATATTATAATACAAAATAAATAAATAACAATAATACTCATAAAACCCAAATAACAAAATGATATGAAATAATTAACGTAGAAATATAAGGATTATTGTTTATAAACATTTGTTGTGTAGGATGCAAATATTTATTAAGATTTAATTTTTATGTTTCCTGTACAAATGATCATATTTAAAAATACCAAGCAGAGTATCTTGTCATATAGAACACTTATTTCTTAATTGCAACCCTGAAAACATTCTGATTTCAATCATGGTTAATTTCTTCAGAAACTTAAATACAGTATATATTTTATATATATTTCTTTGATTCTGATTGAATTAAATAAATTTGATAAGAATATGATCTTCTGTTTTCCAATCTAATATTAATATTTTAACCAGAATAATCTATGATGAAATTCACGGTATCCCGTGGATCAATCTTCCAACATAATTAATTAGTTTACATGTTATCGAAACAACAGACACCAGGGGCGGATTCAGCAATTTTAAAAGGGGGGTCTTAACCCAGGACAAAGGAGGGGGAGGTTCCAATTACATGTCCCCATTCAATAACATTGATCGTCCAAAAAAAGGGGGATTCCAACCCCCGGAACCCCCCCTCTGGATCCGCGCCTGGGTCACACTACCACGTTATAATTGACCGAGATATACACAGTGTACAGTGGTCGTTTTAAAACAAATATAATTGCATCGTCAAGGGCCATCAAGGGACCATATCAAAGACTTGATAACGACCTGTTAAGACCTGTTTAGATGACCGAAAACTTTGGAGACGTTCCGAGAAATTTATTCTGACTTCCGTCCGAGAGATATCGAGTGTCCCATAGACACATCCAAAGCTCGCCAATATATAAGCATAAACCCCTCAGGGGTTCATGCAAAAAATGTTATAGATAGTAAATAAATGTGTAACATATATAAATCTTTATCGCAATCTTTGGACCAATTAGTTATGTCATTGAAATTTTTGACTTTCATATCAATTGCATGTGGATATGTTTTACGAGGTATTTAAAGAAAATCTCAATGATCACCAATAATGCATTGTATTAAGACTTGCTGATATTAGACACCAACGTTAAATCATAGATGTAATACCCATAGATAAAGCTCGCCAAAAGTTCCCCACTGTTCTCTATTGTTAGATACAAAGAACCATGACCAAATTGACCGTCTTTGATGTTATATGTGTGTTGTACCCAATCAAGTAACTCTAGCCATATCTCTTATCTGTTGATCTCATTGACCAGTACAGCATAATAGATTTTCTTAAATGTCTTCTCGAGTTATGTCCCTTCTGTTGTTAATATATGTCTATTTTTAGCACACTGGACAGACAAACAGAATGGTCAAAAAATGGATGAAATCGATCAAAAATTGCGCATTTTATGAGGGAAATATTGAACTAAATTCAAAAATGTATTTTTTAGGCTTGTGTCTTCATATTTCATAAAAACTGTGTTCCTGTTAGTTCCTGAAAATGGGAATAGCACCTTTCTGTGCTTCTGAAATACACCTTTTCTTTGATATGCTTCATTAAGGTGTCGAACTGCGTCGAATTTGGGAAAAAAATAATAAGAAAGTACATTATTTTCCTTTTTTCATCAGGTTTTCTGGTTTTAAAAGAGAAATTGTCTTTTTAAAATCATTTTTATATTTTTCAGAATAAGTTAGTTAATATATCATAGATGAATTTTATATATTTTATGGCTAATTACAAAAATTATAATAATTTCATTCAAGTGGTTTATGAAATATGTATTTATAATTACTGTAAAGAGTTTTAAGTTTAGTGAAATAACAAAACATACAATGCATGGAAACTAATTTTTGGAGCATACATATTATGTTTTCTAACAATTATATTTTCAATAAACTTGTTTATAAATAATAGTAAACATTGTTAATTATAAGATAGAGTTAAATTGATATAAAATTTAAACAGGATCAAAACAGAAGTTCTGCCTAAAAAAGAAAAATATTCATATTTATTAGTTTCTTTTCGAGAATAATTTGTTATAATGTTTTATCTAAACAAATATTATTTTTTATAATCAAGTCAATATAAAATATATATTTTGATTTTGTTTCTTTCTGATTTTTAGCATGTTTAATTGCTAAGAAGCTTTTAATTGTCAGTTTTCTATTGTCATGATTGTAAATCTGCATCTCCATGACCAACTGGTTCATGTCATTATCAGATAAGTGTGAAAGCCATTACAACGCACATATAACCTTTGAAGTCAGGGTTGAGCTTCATCTATGGGTATTACATCTATGGTTAAATATATGTAATGGAGTCGTATGTAAGATATAATCATTCAAAAACAACTTAACATATTAGTACTCGATTTAACGTTACTAAATTCTTTTAAAAAAACAGGAAATTAAGCAAATGTTTTCATGGATTCATATTTTTATTTCTCAATTATATCATGCCTCTAATTTGATAAAACATGTCATTGTGAAATATTGAAATTTCAACCAGATCCTCGATATGAGTATCAGATGAAGAAACACGGAACGTATAGGAGGTATTTTATATCCTCCCTCTCATATATGTTTTTTGCATCTCGTTCATACGTAGAAACTCTGGAAAGACAAATGAACTTCACAAATAGTGTACGCGTTCTCAAATTAATTTAAACATATATATTTATAGTGGATTGGGAAATAATCCCTTTCCACTTTGCGGGTGCGAGTGCTGCCTTGTAGCGGCATTAGTCTACTCTTCCAAATCTACAGGGTGTCTTTTACGTGCAAGAGATATTGCTCTCTTATTACACGGGTCAGCCATTTATCGTCCCTTTCCGACGGACTATCATCGTTTCCTCAAGACCATACTCGCAAATGTTGTCAGAGGAGAGCCGAAAATTGAGTTCCTGAAATTTTCATCCCGGAACAGGAATCGAACCAGGAACCTTTTAGATAGTAGTCCGATGCACTAACCACTACACCACGGCTCTCTAATTAGGCCAGATGACATTTAAAGATATGTTTACACGTGATTTAATTTTTTTATGGAAAGGGAGTTATGTTGTTCATGGTATGACATGCTCAGATCATACGTTGTTTCTGAAGCACCCCCTTTTAAGGTGGATCCCTACAGATAAAGCAATTTTTTTTTCACCAATGAATTTTTCTCTAAATTTGTATTCATATACTATGCAATGGCCTCTATCAAAATTTGAGTTAAAAATATGATGTCACCAGATTCGTTTCCATGGTAACGGCCACCGAAGTTGGCACATCACATATGTGAATGAATACATACCTGAAGTAAAAATCTTGGATTTTTTTCAGGCTTTAAAAGTTTTTTGAAAGGTTTGTTCTTCATTTAGTACATAAATAATGTTGAAAATGTAAATAAAACACAAATAATAGCAGTTTTATACATATTTATTAAATCCCGCCCCCCTTTCGTCCACAATAGTGCAAATGAAAAACAAAGATTTTGTTGAAATTTTCTATTTTTCTTAAATTTCCAAAAAATTGGTCCAATGAATTTTTTTTTAAATTTGACAGAATATGATCCAAACAATGAGCTTTAAAAAAAAAAAAAAAAAAATATAGGTCACCAGACTATTTTTTCATCGAAAATCATTTTTGTTACCCATGCCGACACAGTAATCAACAGCAATTCTTTATATTTTTTCAAAATTTGTGTAAATAAAGTGTTGCACATGTTTCAATACCTTTTGTTAATCCTACACATATCAATAAAATTTCGCATATGAATCAAAAGGAAGACATTTTTTGTATTTATGTACAATGGTTACCATATGGCAACGGGACAAGAAGAAGTAAAATTCTAATTTTATGTATACATACAAAGTGTGGCAAATATTGTCATATCTTTTGTATAACCTAAACACAATAACATAGTTTGACATGAGAATCCAATTAAAGCTGTTGTTTTGTTTCTAGGAACAATAGTTACCATGGCAACCAGGTAAGACGTAGGAAAATTCAGATCATATAGATTTTTTTTTCATTCAAATATTGATTTATAACAACAAATCAAGCATGTAAATGGATAAGAAAAACTCATGACTTTCACAATTTTTGTTTGATGAAGCATACATATTACTTGCCATGGCAACATTTATACAAAAACTGACCATACAACATGAATTTATATACAGAATTCAGTTTTTCTCCTTTGGGCCACCCGCCTCTTAAGGAAGTACACCACTAATTCATGATCCCATTGCTTTCTATGTTAAATTCCTTTATTTCAAGCAGGCACACCTCTTTTGTTTTAAGTTCAAATAAAGTGGAAATCATTGCATTTCAAAGCAACACTTTATGGTGTCTTGTACTGAAAAAATCAACATACCTTTAATGGCATATAAGAAAGAACTGGTTCCTGGAACTTTGGATGTACCAAAACAGGTACTTCAGATCTGACAAACAGACAAAATGTACCCTCTTTTTAAAATTTGATGCAGTTTTTTTAATATTCAAAATTAAAAGTCCAAAAGTTTTCTACAATGATCATCAGTCCTTCAACTTTCATTTGATATCAAAAATACCTAAATATTCTACATAGTTTGAAAGTTACACTCATGCACAGGAAGTATTTTGTGTTAAATATGTACTACTTTCTGGTACATGTGCCTTTTGGGCGGGGCCTGAATTAGTGGTGTTATATATATATACCTCAAATGTGAATAATAATGTAAATTTTCACACCTCACTGATAATTATCATATATATTCCAACATATAGTTTTCAAATAGAGTAATATTAAATGATAAAAAAAAACCACCTATATATTAACAAGTCATAACATATATAATATTGTTTACTCCTCTGGTACTGTCAAAAACTGAATGATAGGTCCGGCATATTTAGCGGTTACATGATTATCTGTCAAAACAGCTTTTACTCCATTCTCATCTCGAGCATTTGCAATCTTTAAATGACACAAATGGACTCCACTTCTTGCCAATTTTGAACATATCAATGAATTTATAATTTTCCTATCAATTAAAGGTTTAAATGATACCTTTGCATGATTATAGTTCAGATTGTAAAGATCTTCATTAATACATTTTTCCTGAAGTTTAACTTCAAAAAGTTTTTTCAACGAAAGAACATCTTCTTTTGCATTATGTGCACTGTAAGTCGACTGTAAAATTTCTTTAACAAGAGTCTGTTGCTTGTAATTTTCTACTTCATGTTTTGGAATGACACGTTTAGAAACTTTTAAGGTGTCAATAAATCCTTTTGCACAAGCAGAAAAAGTTGAAAACAAATGGAATTCCTTTAATCTATTCTCTAACACCAACATATCAAAGTTAGCAATATTATGTCCAACTAATATAGGTCTATCATTAAGTTTTAAAAAATCAATAAAATCTAGCAATGACTGCTCAACAGAACATGTTTCAACAAGTGTTCCATTTACATACATTTTGTTTGTAGAATGTGAAAATGTTATGCCAGTTATTGCACTTGCTTCTTGAGTAATTTCCGTTCTTGGAATAACATAGCGTTGAAACGTATTTGAACCACAGGCTGCAGCAATTTGAGTTATGTCACTGTTCCTTGACAAACCAGTAGTTTCCAAATCAAAAAATACAAAGTTGTCAGAATCATTTATGGTTGATGGTGAGGGTATTTCCTGAATATCTGGCATGGGTTCATTAACTTCTGCATTGTTTTCATAAGTTGTGCCTTCTTTCACCTTTGACCTAAACTCAGATTTCTTCTTTTGTTTTTTCAACTGAATACGCCTTCTTTTAAATTCTTTTGTATTTTGCCTTTCTCTTTCTCTTTTCAATTTCTTATCCATTTTTTTACCAATACTCAGTGTATGTTGTCCTGGAGACAATAAAGAAGCCTCATTTACCTGAAATATTTTAAAATTTGTTAGCATGGAGATATAATGTCAAGCAATTTGAAATATTTTATTTAAAAATCAAGTAATTAATTTTTGTAGACATAACATTCTTATATGATAAGCATATCAACACACACTTGAATGTGATTGGTCCTTAAGAGTATCTTTTTTAGGTTTACACTTTGATAACTTTTTGCTAAACTTTCTTACATGGTCTCTGGAAACAACTTTGAAGTGTGTGCATGCGAGACACATTCAGAAATGGTAAAATTAGTTTATTCCATGTTGTTTATTTCATATGAACAGTTTCACTACTATTCCAGAACCTGTTTCAGATTGCATTTAAAAGGGAATGACCATTTTTTTTTGTGTAAATATCTTTTATTACCATTTTGTTTCCAATTACTTTAGTCCAGTCAATCTAGCATAAATTTGACCCTAACCTGAAAGTAATTGCAACAGAAGATTTTTAAGTTTTAATCTTTATCATTATACCCCAAATATACACAGAAAAAAGTCCCATAAAATCTAACTTGAGGAAGACTAAAAAAATCACCATTTAAAATTCCTATGGAGATTTGCATTGAAAAGGGAGATAACTCTTGCAAAAAAGACAGAAACATCAATAAAAATTTATACAAAATTATAACTTTACAGCTTCTAATCATCAGAATGGATTAATTCGTGATTTTTTAGCAGTCTTTAGAGTATAACAAACAACTCTTAAGGTGTTTTCATATCTTTTATCAAGCTATAATATAAATATCGTAGTTCATTAGTTGACTGTTTATTGAATTTTTCAACATGTCAAGGTAAAGAATCTCAAATTTAATAAAAATAATAAAGCATGTATTATTTTTTTTGTGGTTTAAAGTTTTTTTAGATTAGTAAGTTGCTGAAAAAATATAATATACAGATATAAACAATACCAAATTTTCACATTATTTTTTTTTAAATGGTTACAAAGCTTCAAATTTGCAATTTCTTTTAAGAAAAATGCATGAAAAAATAAAACTACCCATAACACTTTGGTTTTGTACATTTCATGAGCAGAAAATTAAAGAATTTAGTCAAATACAAACTTATAACCCCATCAAAGAATCATACTTTACAAAAATTTCAAGAAAAACAACCAAAAACTGACCAAAGAAAGACTAATTTTTTCAAGAGTTATCTCCCCTTCCAATGTTAATTTCCATAGGAAATTAAAAATGCTGATGTTGAGTTTTCCTCAAGTTAAATTTTATGGGACTTTTTACTGTGTATATAAAGGGCATAATGTTATAGATTAGAACCAAAAACATTTTCTGTTGCAATTAGTTTGAGGTTAAATCTTAGTTTGACTGGACTATTGTTTAATTTTTTCATTTACCTTTGACAGCCATGTATAGCCTTCATTCTTCTGTAATACTGAGGCAGATAACCTATTGCTTAATGATGATGATCCACCATAAAACCTATAAATAAAACATATATAATAAAAGCATGGTTTTAAATCAAGGTTATTATGTATAATTGAGTTTAAAAATATAAATCTTTTTCACATGAATAAGACCAACAGTTTGCTCAGTTGAATTGTTTTACATTTGTCATTTTTGGGCCTTTTATAGCTGACTATGCGGTATGGGCTTGGCTAATTGTTGAAGGCCATATGGTAGCCTATAGCTATTAATTTATGTGTTATTTGGTCTCTTGTGTAGAACTGTCTCATTGACAATCATATCACATCTTCTTCTTTTTTAGATTAAGATGAAGTACAATAGAAATCTCAAAACGACTTTTATTGTAAACTAGTGGGTTGAAACAAAATGATAATTTTCATCAATATGTAAGTGCAACCCCTATAGAATTGAATGCATCTTATTCACAATGGTGGTGGAGGGGGGAGGGGTCAAAATTTACAGGCCACACTAGAGTGCTCACATTTCAAATTTTCTCATTGTTATCAAATCTTGGCCAAAATTTCAAATAAAACATAGCCATAAAAATTGAAACTAAGGGCAATAACTCTTATATTGGGTCAACATGATTTCTTCAATGATGTACATGTAAGAGATTTTCTGAAATAAGAAGTTGATCAAATAGTTTAAATATACACATAGCTGTTTTTAAAATAAATGTTCTAAGTAAACTATAGATTCTGAGGAGAAGATTTATATAATCAAAATCTTAAAAAGTTAACAGAAAATAATTATGAGAAAAGTTCACTTCACCATTTTGTTTAGGTGAGCAATAATTGAAAACAAATTATTAAAATACATCAGTCTGGTTACCAGTTTTTTTTTATCAAATATTTACCGTGACTTTGGGGCTTTGCTTGCCACAATCTGGTTGAAATTTTCGTTTCCCTGTGTTGATCCCATATTCTGTAATGTTCCAGCTCTATTACTATATTTCTCCATCAAAGTAGATATCTCTTTTTTAGGGCATCATTAGAGAGAGATTTGCCATTTGGCAAACTCTTATATCTAAAAGTAAACAATAATATATGAAATATTTTTTAAATATTTATAGATAGCACTTTATATATATTTGCAGTGTACTGTATCACATGTATATGATCCATCACCCTGTAAGATTTATCGTTAACTATTTATTCAGTCCTAATTGTACTATTATAACAAACATTTTCATTGATATAAATTTAATAATTATATATAACAATCAGAAACTTTATATAGTACTATTTATAGATTTTTTTTGGGCATCACTATACGATTGACTACATGCACACTCCCTTGAAGCAAGTTTTATAAATGTAAAATCTACATAGAAAATATAAAATGTCATTGCAAAATAAAAGTGGTAAAAAATGATGTGAATATTTTTTTGTTTTGTATGTTATTTACATTTATATATATATGTTTTACATAAATTGGATTTAATCAAGTATTTACATATGCATGTATACATTACTTAACAAACACAATATCCTTTTCTATGAGATGTAGTCTTTTGCTCATTGATGAAGGTGTATACATTTACAGTAACCTATTATTGCTGTGGCACAGTGTCTACAATTTTTCTAAGGAAGACTGAGTTGTCTCTTTGCATGGCAATATTACCGCACCTTCTTATTTCCATATGCATACCAATTTTAAGGTGTAATTTATCATGTCTTACACGTACCTATAATTTTCTGGGTCATTCTTATATGTACACCATTCAGCATCTGTACATGAAGTATGGTCTCCAAAAATGTGTTGGACTAATCTGCTGAAGGCACTCTTTATGTTTTCTGAGGAATCGTTATTTTCTTTTATGGCATACATGAAGCAGCGTACAAGGTATGGTATGACTTCTGGGTGTTTCAATTTCTTAAACGTTTTAGACAAATCATACAGTTTCTTAGAAAAACCTTTCTTGATATGGTTCTGATCATCTTTCTTTTGCAGTTCTTTAAAATCAACCTTTAATCTTGCTGTTGTGGTGGAATCATTGTCTGCATGGAGAACCTGAATAGGGCATCCATTATCATTTAGATTGTGGGTCATCTCTAAGGCCATATCAGGTTCCATGCCTTTACTTGTTCCCTGCCAATTCTTGCTGCAATCATGTGAAGGGACTGTCTCTTTCCTACCCATATGGTATTCACAGACTCTGCAATTACGGCTTCTATGAGAGAAGTCTATGACTTTACCCGTCATTGTTCCTATCATGCTGGCATGTCCTAAAATTTACAATATAAAGATTATTCTAAGATACATGTATGCAATATTACAGTTATTCTAATATTATTTGCATATCAACAATTACTTGAACGTATCTATCGATTAAATTTTCTTCTGATAAATTAACTCATACACTGAATAAAATTCAGATTCCTTATAATAAGAAAATTACCAAAAAAAAACACAAAGTGAAGCAGACCCATGAACATAGGCGAATGTTTCTAAAGTTATCACAAAGTAATTATTATGTTAAGAATTTACAAGCTCCAATGTGACCTTTAGATTTTATTTCCCTAATAATAATTGTGGACAAATTAGATTAATCCAGTAGTTTTCTATAATTCTTTGTGATGACAGCTGTTATAGTCATATGTATGATATTGTTGCATTACAGTTTTGAAGGTTAATGTTCTATTACTGAACTGTCAAGTTGAAGAACAGAAAAAAAAGCCCTGTTTATTGAGGTTTTATTGATATGTTTTTATTTTTTCTCTGTATAGTTTGCAATTTTGTTGCATGTACATGTACATCTACTCCATATCCTGCAATTTTTTTGATTAAGTTAAAGCCTAAACTGTTTTAATTTACCTGTATTACTATCATAATTCCAACCAGTACCCCGCTTTTGCCACCCTGCATCAAAACTTGCTTCAACCTAAATGACAAAAAATAGAATTAATGAAAGAACATGCTGTGTTCAATAAGTATGTAGCTATAAACATAGTAAATATAAAAATAAATGAATAATTAGGCTGTCAACATTGTTATTTGTGATAATAAATATAGAATAACCATACATTGTTTTGAAATATGAATGTTAGTTGTAAATGGCTAAGAACCAGGTTGAAAGTGAGGCTATGCATCCTATTTAGAGCCAAGTTCAAATGAAGTGGAAGGGAAGGTGAAAAAAGGTGGGGGATTTTTTTATCGATTCTGATTTCAGAAAAAAAAAGGGGGTAGGGGTTAAACATTTGGGAGGGTCAATTCACAACAGCATAGCGTAATTTGCACAAAAGTGAACCAGATGCTCTGCAGGGCACAGCTTTATACAACCGCAGAGGTTGGACCCTGAACGGTTGGGGCAAGAATGGACACAACATTCAAGCTGGATTCAGCTCTAAATTTGGATTGTGATTAAATAGTTGACACAGCATAGGTTTCGGACACAGAATGAATGTGGTCTTATGAACTTAAAATACTTTTTTTTGCCTTTGAGCAATTCACTATGCTGTTGAATATTAATCCTCTCAAAAAAATGTTTGAAGAAATTTTCTTCATTTATGAAATCTGAAATGAGAAAAATTTAACACCCCCCCCCCCCCCCCCCCCCCCATTTTTTTCACATCCCCCTTTCCCTTTTTCCGAAACTGATCTCAATTCAAATTTCTAATGGAGTTTGCAACAATAACTACTCATTTAAATACATCATAAAATATTACAAGAGTGTACACGCTGAAATGTCTCGCCTTCTATACTAATCATTGATATTATGTTGATAGTCCTGAGTATAAAGCTAAGCTTTATTACAACTGTCACATAAACTTAACATTAACCAAGATAACTAAACAAAGACCAATGAACCTTGAAAAAGAGGTCCAGGTCAGATGAACCATTGCCAGGCAGACAAGTACAGCTAACAATGCTTCTATACAACATATATAGTTGACACATTACTTATAGTTTAAGAAAAATAGACCAAAACACAAAAACTTAACACTGTGCAATGAACCGTGAAAATGAGGTCACGGTTAAATAAAACCTGCTCGACTGACTTAAAGATCATAAAATATTTCCATACACCAAATATAGTTGACCTATGGCATATAGCATTAGATAAAAAGACCAAAACTCTAAAACTTAACTTTGACCACTGAACCATGAAAATGAGGTCAAGGTCACATGATATCTGCCCGCTAGACATGTACACTTAACAATCATTCCATACAACAAATATAGTAGACCTATTGCATATGGTATGAGAAAAACAGACCAAAACACAAAAATTTAACTATAACCACTGAACCATGAAAATGAGGTCAAGGTCAGATGACACCTGCCAGTTGGACATGTACACCTTACAGTCCTTCCATACACCGAATATACTAGCCCTATTGCTTATAGTATCTGAGATATGGACTTGACCACCAAAACTTAACCTTGTTCACTGATCCATGAAATGAGGTCGAGGTCAAGTGAAAACTGTCTGACAGACACGAGGACCTTGCAAGGTACGCACATATCAAATATAGTTATCCTATTACTTATAATAAGAGAGAATTCAACATTACAAAAAATTTGAACTTTTTTTTTCAAGTGGTCATTGAACCATGAAAATGAGGTCAAGGACATTGGACATGTGACTGACGGAAACTTCGTAACATGAAGCATCTATATACAAAGTATGAAGCATCCAGGTCTTCCACCTTCAAAAATATAAAGCTTTTAAGAAGTGAGCTAACACCGCCGCCGAAGCCGCCGCCGGATCACTATCCCTATGTCGAGCTTTCTGCAACAAAAGTTGTAGGCTCGACAAAAATGTAACAAAAGGTGCTTGTTATCACTGAATGGTAAAGATTGTTTTAATTTATCAGTTGGTAGTAAAAGTGAATATACATTGTATATTGTATAAAACAATGATTTAAGTTGATTCAACTACTATTCTGGACAAAGAAAGATAACTCCAATCAATTGAAAATTTCTTGCTATTGCATAATATTGTGCAATTAGATATTTCTTGCTATTGCACAATACTGTGCAATTGAAAATATATTTGCTATTGCACAATACTGTGCAATTGAAGATTTCTTGCTATTGCGCAATACTGTGCAATTGAAAAAAATTTCTTGCTATTGCACAATACTGTGCAATTGAAGATTTCTTGCTATTACTGAATACTGTGCAATTGAAAATTTCTTGCTATTGCACAATACTTAATATAATAATTTTGGATCCTGATTTGAACCAACTTGAAAACTGGGCCCATAATCAAAAATCTAAGTACAAATGTACATGTTTAGATTCCGCATATCGAAAAAGCCCAAGAATTCAATTTTTGTTAAAATCAAACTTAGTTTAATTTTGGACCCTTTGGACTTTTATGTAGACCACTTGTAAACGGGACTAAAAATGAAGAATCTACATACACAGTTAGATTTGGCATATCAAAGAACCCCAACTATTCAATTTTTGATGAAATCAAACAAAGTTTAATTTTGGACCCCGATTTGGACCAACTTGAAAACTGGGCCAATAACCAAAAATCTAGGTACATTTTTAGATTCAGCATATCAAAGAACCCCAAGGATTCAATTTTTGTTAAATCAAACTAAGTTTAATTTTGGACCTTTTGGACCTTAATGTAGACCAATTTGAAAACGGGACCAAAAATTTAGAATCTACATACACAGTTAGATTCGGCATATCAAAGAACCCCAATTATTCAATTTTTGATGAAATCAAACACAGTTCAATTTTGGACCCTTTGGGCCCCTCATTCCTAAACTGTTGGGACCAAAACTCCCAAAATCAAACCCAACCTTCCTTTCATGGTCATAAACCTTGTGTTTAAATTTCATAGATTTCTATTTACCTATACTAGAGTTATGGTGTGAAAACCAAGAATAATGCTTACTTGGGCCCCTTTTTGGCCCCTAATTCCTAAACTGTTCAGACCTCAACCCCCAAAATCTATCCCAACCTTCCTTTTGTGGTCATAAACCTTGTGTTTAAATTTCATTGATTTCTATTTCCTTCTACTAAAGTTATAGTGCGAAAACCAAGAAAATGCTTTTTTGGGCCCTTTTTGGCAACTAATTCCTAAAATGTTGGGACCAAAACTCCCAAAATTAATCCCAACCTTCCTTTTGTGGTCATCAACCTTTAAAATTTCATAGATTTCTATTCACTTTTATTAAAGTTAGAGTGCGAAAACTAAAAGTATTCGGACGACGACGACGCCAACGTCATACCAATATACGACAAAAAAAATTTCAATTTTTGCAGTCGTATAAAAAAGGGGGTGCATAAAACATTCCAATTTAAACCTGTATCAAGTTTGAATATTGTATCCAATTTTGCCCCAACTGTTCAGGTTTAAATATCTGAGGTGGTATCCAGCTGTGGTCAGCGAAGCAATTAATCTAATTTTAAATATTGACCCTGAACCTAAAATTATAACCAAAATCTGAATCATGTATAAACCTAATTAATTTTCTCAGACGGCAAGAGCAAAATTAAATATACAGTCCTCATTATACTCTACTATATATACTTTGTAAAATTATCAAAACATTGCTTAAGAAATATCTGCCAGAATAATATTATTATTAAATTACCTTTCCATTACTCATTAAATGTTCCTTCTTTTGATTTGAATGACATGATTCTCTTGCAACTTCAAATATTTTTTTCCCAATTTCATTTTCCTTTTTCTTGATGGTGGAGGAATTCACAGGAGGAACATTCAATGCACCAAGAAAATTGTTGACATGTGTGGCCCCAATTCCTGCATGTATCATTCCTAAAAAATCAAGTATTTTTAATCTAAAAACATTGATATTGTGCTTAATGTGAAACAACAGTCTGCATATTGGTAATTTAGATAATACTAAATCTAAATATTACAATAAAATATTTCAAGTTCTGACTTCTTTGGAATATAATATTTTTTTATATATAATTTATTTATATGATTGTAAATCCATATCTACATTTATACTTATAGATCAAAGACTCATATAAATTTCTTATAATGACTAATGATTCACTAATAATACTGTATACCCTAAAGAAAATTATATACCAACATGTCATTTTTCTTTATTCATCCACCTTAATTGTGCAGTTAAAATTTTAAATAAAGTTCACCAAAATGGTCACTAAATAAAAGTATACATAGTACATAAATATGTTATATCCATAAACTGCATGTGTACGAAGACAACCTTTTGAAACCGGTTAGGCATATAACCCAACAAATGGGAATTACTTCCTGTAAAAATTATTTGAACTAGAAGGGGGAGGGGGTAAAAATTGAAAAATAAATGCATAAAAATGACCAAGTCCAGATTCATAAAAAAATTGGGCAGCACTTCCCCTAAAAATTACACTTTTTCATCCCAAACCCCAGACCAGAATAGAGGGGAATTCAAGAAAGAAAAGGAGAGGTGTGGGGCAGGTTCATTTATACAAGACATGAAACCATACACCTTCTCCACCCAGAAAAAATAGCATACAGAATCTAGAGAGAATCTTGTAAATTCTTACCTAATGCAACTTTTGAATTCACTACAAATGCACCAGTCTCACTTCTTTTTCCCGTTTCCACACTGTTACAAGCACTGCAGCTACTACAGGGTATGAACAAAATGCTACCAAGGCCGTACTTCCGTTCGCCGACAGTGTCAATTAACTGCAAAGGACAGTTACACATTTTGCAGAAGAGATTCTGTGCGAGGTGGAACAGTTCCACTACCCGACGACCTTCTTTCCATGTTTCGTCAAAAGAAGGGTCACTGTGAACGGACACCGATTGTCCAACGTCCAACTCACAAAAACCTACATCTTGCGAATTATTAGCGAGAGTACTATAAGTGTGGTCTTCCCGACTGAGGCTATTTAAATTATTCATTCTCAAAGAGCGCTTTAATTTATCCTTTTTGATGAACTGTCCTCCCCTACGTATGCGACCCATGACGGAAAAAAGTATTATATTGACTAACTAGTATTGTTTATTCGTTACCAGACGACAACAAAGCTGTTACCGTGACATCGGAATATAGGCGATATATACAATGACGTAAATCGTAAACCAGTCTAATACCAGTAAAACGTTGTTGTCTCCCTTAGTGTCGGAAGTTACCTTAATTAATACATATATATTGTGAATTTTTACAACGAGGTTATTGAGTGTATTCCTATCTTCAACAAAACTTTCTTCGTGTGACCTATTGCATTTCCATTATTAGAGAGAAAACTGAGGTACTGAACATCTTAAAACAGTTTCTGATTGTATTGGAACAAATCAAGACAAGAATATTTTGTCGTGTTCATTCAATACAAATTCAGGAGTTCAATATCACAGAAAAGAGGGACGAAAGATACCAAAGGGACAGTCACACTCATAAATCTAAAAACAAACTGACAACGCCATGGCTACAAATGAAAAAAGACATAAAGACAAACAATATTACACATGACACAACATAGAAAACTAAAGAATAAACAACACGA
Source organism: Mytilus edulis (assembly GCA_019925275.1). Classification (NCBI taxonomy): domain Eukaryota; kingdom Metazoa; phylum Mollusca; class Bivalvia; order Mytilida; family Mytilidae; genus Mytilus; species Mytilus edulis. Next base: position 77,611,297 of record CM034350.1, on the reverse strand, counting down.
ACCCCAAAGAAAGGTATATATAAAAATTGAAAAAAACGGTGATTTTTTTGGTCTTTTTGTACTTCAAAAAGGGCATCTTGCTTACAGAGCTATATGGTTTATATCTTTGATGCATTTTTCATATAGTATTTTGACACGAAATCAATAGTCATGTGTTTTAAAATACAATACGTGACCGGGTCCCTTTTCAGCCTGTAACTATACCACTATCTATCGATCGTGTCATTACCGTACGTGAATTTTTAACGCTGTTTTTCTCACTTTAGCAACAAGATGGATAACACATGTGTGACAAGAACTGGTTACTCTTCTGAACACATGAGATTACTGCAAGTAGTTTTTCAGATGGCATTCGTGTTGCTAAATCTTTAGTTTTCCGTGTAATAATTCGTTATTGTTATTTGTCTTTTTCTCATTGTAAGCAATTGTGATATATATATATATATATACGAGTCTAAATTGAAAACTACGTCCAAACCTATGATTGCGTTGGATAAAAACCGCAATTTTTATACGTGTGCATGTCAAACAAATTTCGTTGTAGAAGGGTCTAAAAACAGCACAAACAACATTTTCCAAAAGACCAAAAAGTGAAAAAGTATATTTAAACAAAACGCATTTGGCTAACAGGTCGAACAACTGATGTTCTTTAACCCTGCTGACTGCCATTGGCGATTGCCAAATAAAATTAATCACAAGATGTAACAAAATGGATCTTAATATAAATTTAATACGTCACAGAAATTTTTTTTTGTTAACTTGTGTCCACGATGTTGTGCCACAAACATTCGGTGTCAATATTTCTTTAGTACACCATATCCGGATTTCGACAATAAATATCTCTTCAGTGATGTTAGGGATCGAAACTGTATTTGGAAGGCCATATAAAAAGTACCCTCATTTTCAGAAAAAGTACCCTAATTTTTAGATAAACTCTTGAATTTTAAGAGTCAATATATAGGATGAAAGGATCATATAAACCGGAGGGAAAATATGATACATGCCCAAACAAAAAATATAAACGAGTCTAAATTGAAAACTACGTCCAAACCTATGATTGCGTTGGATAAAAACCGCAATTTTTATACGTGTGCATGTCAAACAAATTTCGTTGTAGAAGGGTCTAAAAACAGCACAAACAACATTTTCCAAAAGACCAAAAAAGTGAAAAAGTATATTTAAACAAAACGCATTTGACTAACAGGTCGAACAACTGATGTTCTTTAACCCTGCTGACTGCCATTGGCGATTGCCAAATAAAATTGATCACAAGATGTAACAAAATGGATCTTAATATAAATTTAATACGTCACAGAAATTTTTTTTTGTTAACTTGTGGCCACGATGTTATATATATATATACACGAGTCTAAATTGAAAACTACGTTCAAACCTATGATTGCGTTGGATAAAAACCGCAATTTTTATACGTGTGCATGTAAAACAAATATCGTTGTAGAAGGGTCTAAAAACAGCACAAACAACATTTTCCGAAAGACCAAAAAAGTGAAAAGGTATATTTAAACAAAACGCATTTGACTAACAGGTCGAACAACTGATGTTCTTTAACCCTGCTGACTGCCATTGGCGATTGCCAAATTAAATTGTTCACAAGATGTAACAAAATGGATCTTCATATAATTTTAATACTAAACAGAAAAAAAATTAACTTGTGGCCACGATGTCATGCCACAAACGTACGGTGTCAATATTTTTTTAGTACACCAGATCCGGATTTCGACAATAAATGTCTCTTCAGTGATGTTAGGGATCGAAACGGTATTTGGAAGGCCATATAAAAAGTACCCTCATTTTTAGATCGACTCTTGAATTTTAAGAGTCAGTATAGGATGAACGGATCATATAAACCGGAGGGAAAATATGATACAAGCCCAAACGAAAAAATATAAACGAGTCTAAATTGAAAACTACGTTCAAACCTATGATTGCGTTGGATAAAAAAACGTGTGCATGTAAAACAAATTTCGTTGCAGAAGGGTCTAAAAACAGCACAAACAACATTTTCCGAAAGACCAAAAAAGTGAAAAGGTATATTTTAACAAAACGCATTTGACTAACAGGTCGAACAACTGATGTTCTTTAACCCTGCTGAGTGCCATTGGCGCTTGCCAAATAAAATTGATCACAAGATGTAACAAAATGTAATATATATATATACAACTCGTCTAAACATCAACCCAACAATGTTAGATCTGTAAATTTGCTTTCACAATTTTGTCACAAGATGTAATATGTATATACAACTCGTCTAAACATCAACCCAACAATGTTAGATCTGTAAATTTGCTTTCGCATATATATATATATATATTTATTCATTGATGGCGATCAGATGGATAAATCTGTTGTAGAGTTGTCGCTGACTCAGACGTACTTATATATATCTATTCATACATCTATTTTGTTTTTTCACAGTTACAAGAGATACTGCGGACAGAAATAGAGGAATATTGGCCGTTACGCGAGATGGGTGTACCCGATGATAAAATTCCATACGTCAATGTACTATTACTTGGTCCAGTGGGGGCAGGGAAGTCCAGTTTTTTTAACACACTGAATTCTATTTTTCGTGAAAGAGTATCGATTCAAGCTAGGGCAGGAAGTTCGGACAATAGCCTAACGAAATCAGTAAGCTGTAGTGTTATAATAGAAAACACGTTTCTCGTTTGTAAAACAATTAAAAAACGGAATTCAGCAAGCGATTATTTTACAAATCCGATATGACACCCTCTTACTTCTTAATAAATATTTACGAATTGAGATCTCGACAACAATACCTAAATTGAATATGTAAGATACTGAATGACATAAAAAGTATATGCAAAGCTTAACTTTCCCCACTAGAACTAAATTTAAGTACTTACAATAGATCTTGTTGTGCAAAACGTTATAACTAATATAGATTTTTTTAAAACATACTTTATGATATGCTCTCTTTATTTTGTTTGAACAATAAACATTACAAAAAATATTCATAAATCCATAGAGAAAAAAAAAATCCGGGTTAAAAACATTTCAACACTAGTTAAGAATAACAAAAAAACATTTTCTTCATTTGATTTTTACTAATTTACCTCTGTCTGTCCATCCATCCGTCCGTCCGTCCATCAGTCCATCCATTAGTCCACCAGTCCGTCAGTCCGTCCGTCCCATGAATCTTTTTCGCCACATTTTTCTCAGGAACTTCAATACAAGGGTTTCAGATATTTGGTTTCATGGTTTATATAAGTCTGCTTTACTGTTATGTGTTTTCAGATTCATCACTCGACAACTTCCTGTTTATCGAACACTTGAATGATTTTACACATTATAGCCAAGTTGAAGATTTTCGTGACGTTTTTCAACTACTATACAAGGAATTGTTTCAGGATGAATATTAGTCAGTTATACCGTGTGATGTGTTGTCAGATTCATCACTCAACAACTTCCTGTTTATCGAACACTTGCATATTTTTACCCTTATTAAATTATCCACTTGCGGCGGGATACCATCAGTGAGCAGTAGCTCGCAGTATCACTTGTTACATATAGTTTACTAAGTTCATTTAAGTATCAATAAAAAAAATCTTTCATGCATTTACTACTATATTAAATTTTTAATTTTAGTTTGTTTAGACAAAAAACTAGAAAATAAATCTCACACGAAAAAGCACAAACACTTTACCTATTATCAATTAGATTCTTTTATAACTATTGGTAATATAAGTTTATTGAGGCCTCAGAGCTTGTAAATTATATAATAATAGCACATACTTTGGTGTATGTATATTTTTAATTTATAATACTATAATTACAGTTCAATGTCTACACCATTGTATCAAATCAACGACCTCTTCGGTTCAGGATTTGTGATTGTCGTGGATTTGAAGATGCGTTTGAAATTGATCAGTACGACATTGAAGCAATGTTAGATGGGAACATTAAAGATAAATACACGGTAAAGCCATTATATATATATATATTTTAATTTTGTATCCAACGTTTTGTAAAAGAGTTCTCTACTCAATCATAAATCGTAAGCGATAAAAACAAAGATAATGTGGGTGTTTTTATTATAGAAATTTCCGTTAAAACCATGAATAAAATCCGACATTTTCATCAATCTTTTAAAATAAAATTGGAGGGAAGGGGCGAATAACGTTTAATTTTGCCACATTTTGTAAAAACAGCCAAAATTTATTTTTTTGGGAGTCTCTACAAATCATAGATTGGTTTGGTTGAGGATAAGCACCCTTGATTTGTGATTTAATGGCATAAATCAATAGTATTTTGATGAACAAAAAACATCATGTTAATAATAATTACATGTGTTATGACATCCAATAAGACACGTTGGTTACACTACGATTTATATGTGTGACATTCCTTGTTTTCACCACTAGTCATGGCATCGGATTTATAATGCTTTCACTAAGTATTTCTTGTAACCGGCAATGGCGGATCCAGAACTTTTCCTAAGGGGGGGGGGGGGGGGGGGCTCCAGTCATGCTTCAGTGATTCCCTATATAATCAACAAAATTTTTCCCACGAATTGGTGGGGGCCAGGCCCCCCAGCCCCCTGGATCCGCCTATGTAACGTTTTACATTAGTTGAAAGCCAAGTATTGAAAACCATGGACTGGACGTGTAATCACCGAAACGGTTGCAGGGCTATACAACCAAAAATGACGTAGAAAATATCCAAATCCATTTAAGGTCAACTTTTCCTGAAGGGGTTAAAATGTTAGCTTTTTTGCATAATGCTAAATTTAAAACGGACATTTCTAGAAAGGTTTGTTATAAATTATGCCATGTCCTGACAACTGACATGACTTTACTCTTGATGACTTATTGATCACCAGCAGCGATAACGACAGGAAGCTGTAAAATTAAAAAAGAAGAAAAAACACTTTATAAATGTCTTGCGTCCGAAGTGCATTTCTAGATTTACCTTCTTCAGGAACGCCCAAAGTATATCAGTAATACAAACACTACATTTTGGACTTTAACTAATATAATTGTCTAACCAAATTGATAACTTGATCTGTTTAGATATTAATGGAAAATGTTTCAACTGTATCTAGAGTAAAAAGAAACTCGTACAACTAGGGCAAGCTATACAAAAATGACTTTTGTTAATATGGAGTGTTTATGAATATAATGAGGCATGACTTTATTGAAAATGAGAATTTTATCTACCAAAGTCGAAATTAACATGGATAATGTTTTTTTTAAAGTAACTATAGGTTACCTAACCTCCATCGACACCGAAAAAAACCCAATACCGTATAGTCAGTTATACATGCCACCAATCTGAATAATAAGAATTCAAAACGAAGTTTCAACGGTCTGATTTATAACTAAAACTAGAGGCTCTTAAGCGCCTGTGTCGCTCACCTCAGTCTATGTGAGTATTACACAAAGGACGCAGATGGATTTAATGACAAAATTGTGTTTTGGTGATGGTGATGTATTTTGGTGATGGTGATCTGTTTTGGTGATGGTGATGTGTTTGTAAATCTGACTTTACTAAACATTCTTGCTGCTTACAATTATCTCTATCTATAATAAAATTGGCCCAGTAGTTTCAGAAGATTTTGATAAACAACTTAATCCTCAGTCAGATTTGCTCTAAATGCTTTGGTTTTTAATTTATAAACCAAAAACTGCATATACCCCTATGTTAATTTTAATTTATAAACCAAAAACTGCATATACCCCTATGTTCTATTTTAAGTCGTGGCGGCCATCATGGTTGGATGGCCTGGTCATCAGACACATTTTTCAAACTAGATACCCCAAAGATGATTGTGGCCAAGTTTGGATTAATTTGGCCCAGTTGCTTCAGAGGAGAAGATTTTTCTAAAAGATTTACGAAAAATGGTTAAAAATTGTCTATAAAGGGCAATAACTCTTAAAGGGATCAACTGACCATTTCGGTGACTTATTTGTAAATTTTACTTTGCTGAACATTATTGCTGTTTTTAGTTTACCTCTATCTATAATAATATTCAAGATAATAACCAAAAACAGCAAAATTTCCATAAAATTACCAATTCAGGGGCAGCAACCTAACAACGGATTGTTCGATCCATCTTAAAATTTCAGGGCAGATAGATATTGACCTGATAAACAATTTTAATTCGTGTCAGATTTGCTTTAAATGCTTTGGTTTTTGAGTTATCAGCCAAAAACTGCTTTTTACCCCTATGTTCTATTTTTAGTCGTGGCGGCCATCTTGGTTTGTTATCCGGGTCACGCTCAACATTTTTTAAACTAGATACCGCAATGATGATTGTGGCCAAGTGTGGTTTAATTTTGCTCAGAAGTTTCAGAGGAGAAGATTTTTGTAAAAGCTAACGATGACGGACGACGGACGCCAAGTGATGAAAAAATCTCACTTGGCCATTTGGGCCAGGTGAGCTAAAAACCCAAGTAAGACTTTAACCAACGACAAACACTGAAAAACAGGATTCTGTATTTGAACAGTCAAATAAGGAATGTGATGGAGTAAATATTTTGTAAGAGCTTATCAACATAACCCCAAAACTCGTTAAGATTGATACGGAGTATACAAATAAAATAACTATAACCATAAAGGCAAAAGACACAAAGTACCGATACAAGAGTATGTACTCGCAGTTATTGAAAGATTGTAATGCCAATTACAATTTATAAGTAATCTTTACTCTTCTAAATTAAACGTTTCGTGTTTAAGTAACCTTTAAGGCGTATCAAATTATAATCCTGGTACCTTTGATAACTAACTACTTTAATTGTAGAATTACATCATCATATTATTGGAAAGTACGGTCTTAAACAACGATTTTGCATGTAACCGTATGGAAAGCAAATATGTGACTGGAGATACACAAATGCCATTATCCAATGTTTTAATCATTGCTGTATCGCTAAAATAAAACACCGAAGGTTAAATCGTGAAATATGTTTCTTCAAATAGATCCTATTGTTATGTCATTTTTGCATAACTTCATATATCGAATGGTATGTACGGTAACAAAAGACCAGCTGTCGTTTGTTCAGGCACACGAGATGCATTAATTAGAAATAAAAAAAGGCAGCAGTAGTATACCGGTGTTCAAAAGTCATAAAACGATTGATAGAAACAAAATTCGGGTCACCAACTAAAATCGAGGAAGAAACATCAACTATTTGAGGAAAACAAAGAAACAACAGGAACACTGAAGTGCAATAACAACAAACACGAACATACATAGAAACGAACTAATTGAGAACAACTGCCATATTCCTGACTTAGTACTCGACATTTTGAGAAAAAAAATGGTGGATTGAAACTGGTTCAATTGCAAGCCAAACCTTCCGCTTTATGACATTGTTAAAAAATATTGCTAAAATGACATCACGACGTGACAGAAATACTGCACAAACACAAGCAAGAACATTTGAACACAGAAAAACGTACTACAAATAATATAGTAGTCGACACAACATGCAAACCGCAGAACAACGACCGACACATCAGTATATCACAAACAGTGACGCACTTAAGTAACTAACATGCAATCTCGAACGTTATACAATTATTAGGTCTTTCCATTTTTCCGTGGAAAGACCTATTGTTTTTCTTCTGATTTTTTTTATCTTCCGCCTAATTTTGTTCTTGCGATAAATATTTGTTTCGCAATATGTTGCTTAGATATTTGGTATATGATATCGAACAGTTTTTGCGCTTTTGAAATTTACCCTGCGTAACCAAATACTTTTCTTTGTAGGAGTTATCTCCCCAAACACTATTTTTCTTGTGTCCACGACTCCTTCGCAACCGTAAAAGATTACAACAAATTTATTTTACAAAATTGCTCGTTATATCCTTCGCATGATTTGTTCTATTTTGACCGAAGCGATATGAACACTCCATATGAGAGTTATTTCCCCTTATGCATTTGATATAAGTGGTATGCATTTCTGTCTTGTAAACCATAATTGATAGAGACCTAGGATCTTTTGATTTGAGGTTCTTGAACCAAAAGAATGAAAATAAGGTCAAGGTCAAAGGTCAAGGTCATATTCTAATTTTTAAATTTTGCTTATTTCCACTCATTTTCAGAAACCGTATAAGATATCGACAAATTATTTTTTCTAAATTGTTAGATGGACATTTCATAACACGTAAATTTTGATTGTAAGGGTACGTTGAACGTAAATGTGAGTTTTCTCCCCTCTTGCGTGTATGGTGATATAACTGATTAACCAAATTTAATTAAGCCCTATGGTCTTTTGATTTGAGGTCCTTGGTTTATGACCTTGAATTTGATTTTAAGGTCATAGCTTAATTTGACGTTGTAGATTTTGACCTTTGCGTTTACCTCACATGTATACATGATAAAGCCATGAGACTTTTGGCAAAAGGTATCAAACCATTTAACCTTGAAAAAAACACCGGAAGTGACCTTGTGTAAACCGGAAGTAGCAATGTTTTGTATACTATTTATATAAAAGTATATAGAACCAAATATTTTTGGAATCAGTGTCAATTAAATATCTAAATATTATCTGAAGTAACATTTTTCAAACCGGAAGTAACAAATCATCTCCCTTATTAAAAAAAAGGTAGAGAAACCATATATTTTTGGAATCAGCGTATAATAAGCTATCATTTAACGATTGAAATGACACTTAATTTTATAACTTTCATATTAAAACATTGTTTTGGTTGGAAAGACCTTCAATTGTTCTATAAACAATTGGTTTTTAATTTTCACAATATTTGTTCAAACAATTTTCATGACAATGATGGTATGAAAAAGCATTTTTATAATTATTTGGACCACAGACCATGAAAAATCACACATTCTCTGACCGAAACCATAACAGAAACATAAAAAATAAATACATTAATGTTAAATTTACGAAATACCGAGACATGTAGTATAACAATGCAAATTAACACTCTGATTAACAGTCATATTCTGGAATATGACAATAATGGTATAGATAAAAAAAATTATTTCGACAAAAAACGATTAGACATAACACACTAATCAACCGAAGCCATAACAGAAACATAAAACATAAATACATGAATGTTGGATGTACAAAATATCTAGACACGACGTAAGCCGTAGCAAATAAAGGCAACAGTGAGTAGTATACCGCTGTTCAAAACTCATAAATCCATCGACAAAAACAAAATCGGGGTCACAAACTAAAACCGAGGGAAACGCACTGAATATAAGAGGAGAACAACGATATAACACTAAAATGTAACACACATAGACAAAATCCCACGAGAATAACAAATATAACATATATATAACATCAAAACCAAATACATGAATTTGGGTTTAGGCAAGTACCGTGACACGTCTTATCGCAATGTGAATTTACACTAAAAAAATAAGAGAAAACAAACAACACAACGTTATAATGTAATACACACAGAAACGAACTATAATATAACAATGGCCATATTCCTGACTTGGTACAGGGCATTTTTAAAGGAAAAAATGGTGGGTTGAACCTGGTTTTGTTGCATGCCAAAACTCGCAAGAGTGTTACGTTACAAAGTAAGTTTGATAAAATTTGTATTTTAATGTAAATATACTTAAATATTTCGAAAAAGAAACCTCGGTAGGTGTCATAGAAATGTTTAAATCGAGTTTAGGTTGATGTGTTGGGTATTTTTTACTTCAGTTGATTTGTTTTTGATTTTCTACAGTTTGTTGACAAATCACGCATTATAAAGGAAAGTCCTTACTACAGACGGGACCCTAAAATGCACAACAGAATACACTGCGTTGCAATTGTAGTCGATTCCAATAATGACCCAGATTATCCAATGACTGATCGTGTACAAGAACAAATGAAGAAAACACAAGTGCTTATGAATCAAAAAGGTAAGAACAATATTTGGACTATATAGCTGAAAATTTAAAATTAAAGACAAACAACTGAGATTGATCTTCTCCTTAAGTCAGAAGACTGCAGTCACAAAAAGAAGAAATATAATAAAATATATTTTTTTGCAAATTTGCCAGTACTAGATCATGTAACGTACAACCTGTGACATCCTCTTAGTTATGTGTACCCTCTTGAATGATCAACATCCAATGGTGAACATTTATTTTGGTATTCAATCTTGAAATGTTGGCCTTTTATTGGGGTCATAAATCATAGGTTGATGTTTTATCTAATTATGTTACCTGTTGAAATCAATCAGGGTTGCAGTATTCATCTTGTATGTTTAATTAATTCACCTCTCCAGGTAACTCAAGTTTCTTTTAAAATTGACATTTCACCTTTTTTGTACTGTAAAATAAGATATTGTTTTATTCTTGGTTTATTCCTGTCAATCATCCCGGAATCCTTGAGGTGAAAGACCTTAAATGACCCAAGATTCCATGTGCATTTAAACTCTATAATTAGATGGAGAACAGCTCAATGTTCGGAATATCTCTTTCATACTATGCACGTGCCTATCGAAATACTAATTAAATAGTGATACATCCAAGTTTTGACTGACCGCAAAAGTAAAGACATCTGTAGAGTACATAGAATGACATTCAAAACAGTGTGGCTGTGGTTATTGATTGACAGATTAAATTTATCCATTGACTGGGACAATTTACGTGAACGTTTGTCTGTAAAGACCACTGTTCACGACGTACCTACGATAGACATTTAAACTGTGGGGTCACCAAAGGTTTCTAAACGCCTTTAATTATAAAATAATTCGAAAAATTAATCAGGAATAATCTTTATGTTTTGATTTATATAATTGATATAAATCAAAACATTGTGTTGTTTCTGATTAATTTTTCGAATTACTTTATTTATGTGTTGATAACCTTTGGTGACCTCATAGTTTAAGAGCCTTTTAAAAGTGCATAGTGAGCAGTGGTCGTTACATACAAACGTTCACCTAAATGGTCCTAGTCAATGGATGAATTTAATGTGTCAATCAATGGCCATAGCCACACTGTTTTGAATTTCATTCTAATATGTGTGTGAGTTAAACTGTAAACAAATAAATATTTAAATCATTGATAAAGACCGTGAAAGTAATAAATATGTCTCATTGGCGATTTGTGGTCAACATCACCCAGTGGAAAACCAAGTACTTCTAAACATAAAATAGAGAATACAGACTACTAAATTTTATTCAATAGATTTACATAAGTTTATGATTATACAATTATTTTTTGGCCCTTGAGAATCATCTCAGCTGTGTATAAATTTTGACCGGTCCCTGCCTTAAAAGTTTATTAGCATTCATGAGCAGCAAACTTCAAAGGCAGTGACACTCCCGTCAGTTCGAAGGAACACAGCATGGTTCCGAGGGAGCACATCATGGTTCCCTATTGCTTTAGACAGCGCAGCAAGGCTGCCGAACGAGTTGAACTGACGGTGGTGATGAGACAACTGAATTCTTGGGGGAATCAATGAAATTTGGTTTATAGAGCCAGACAATAAAATTTCATTAATGTCCAAAAACTCAGATGAGAATCAGCTGAGTGCCCCCAAGGATGGTGTGAGGTGGTTTAGCCTTCAATATATCAACGATAATAAACTTGTTTTTAAGACAAGAGAAATAATCGCGTAAACTAAAAATAAAGTGTATTAATATACATAAGCAAACAATCCTAAATAACACAATGAGTATATACAATGTAAAAATAAATTTAGTACGACTCAGTTAAACTTTGTTGAGCATATTTGATAGAAGTTGGGGAAATCTTGATATATCTACAATAACTATCTGATTTCCATCGACCAAGAACTTTGATCATATGATCTTCTACGCGTGCTTTATCCGCACTAGTTGCGGCACCAGACATGAAAGAATGACCATTATACAAGTTTGGGTCATAACCGCAAAGTTCTAAAATATTCTTCAATTTCACTAGAAAAAAATGTCTTGTTAAAGCTTCCCTGTTACCTGTTATAAAAAGCGGATCAGATGGAAATCCAATTCCAAATTCAGAATGCCTAATACGTAAATATCTTTTTATAGCCAAAAAAGGTCAAATAGAGTTATCTATCTTAAAAAGTTTAATATCTATTCCCTTTCGGACTGGATCAGTTTTAGATTCTTTAAGTCTCAGAATAGCATAATCAGTCTTTAAAATAAAATCAGATATGCATAAGCTAGTTAGAGGGTCAAACTTATGGACATTCATGACGGTAAATTCTCCACATCTCAAAAAGGCGAAAAATGCAACTATGCAAGTTGTTTCTATCAAACAATCAATATATTTATCAAACACGCCTTTTCTCATTCTAAGGCAGATTTCCTGTACAATTGGAAACGTAATCGGCAACCTAGTTCTAGTTTAATAGATTTTAAAATCAGAATGAGTCTTGGTAAAAATTCGCCATGAGGCGTTTCTAGAGGATTATGATATCCTGACTTCAAATAAGCATGTCTTATACCACATAAATAAATTTTCATAGTAGTGTGTTTGAGTTTCAAAACTTTAAAACAATGTGCCATAAAGTAGATTAGAACGTCCTCTGATATAAGAGGTAGATCGTGTGAATTATATCTAATACCATTTAGCAACAAAAATCTATCAAAGTGAGAAAAACCTATATTATACAAAGATCTTGTTGTATTAGCAACAGCATGTGTCCATAATTGTTTGACTGTTTCATTCAACACCACATTACTTCGTAGACACTCGGGCAGTTGTGTGGCAGCTTCTCTGCATGTGGAGCGAGGCGGTGGAATTTTTCCATCTGCAAACGAGATAAAGCGTCACTAATGTTATGTTTACGACCCTCAATATGTTTTGCAGTTACCTAGAAGTTGTTTACACATGCGCACCACGTTAACTGTCGCATAATCTTCATAATTTCGATACATTTTGATCTTCCCTTTTTAACAATTGCTACAGTCGCCTCATTGTCACAAAAAAAGAGGATTTCGACTCTTTGCCCCACAAAAGAGCAGCTACTACTATCGGATATAGTTCTAAAAATGCTATTGATAGCGATTTATCGTTTAAAGAAGGTAAATCTTTTGGCCACGTCGAGCAAAACCATTTCCCTTGATAATAACCTCCGTATCCATTTGTAGATGAAGCATCAGTGTATAATTGCATATCGAAATTAGTGGTGTAATTACAGTCGTAAAACATGTTTATTCCGTTCCAATTATGTAGAAATTGGAGCCAAAATTTTAGGTCAACTCGAGATTCCTTGCGCAAATTGACATAGATATGAAGTTCTTTAACCTTCGTGGAAAATTTTATAAGATAGGAAACAAAAGATCTGACTGGCACAATAACACGCGATGCAAAGTTTAAATGGCCTAAAAGTTGAAGTAATTCTCTTTTTGTACTTGTAGTCTTTTGAATTATGGAAATTATAAATTTGCAAATTCTTTCTACTTGATTTGCAGGTAATCTAGCCTCTAATTTGTCTGTATCTAACACAATACCAAGATATTCCATGCACGTTAGTGGGCCCATAGTTTTGTTTGCCGCAAGTGGAACATTTAATCGATTAAATATCATGGTCATTAACGCCATTGTTCTTTCGGCATCAAACTCTGGAGGGTCAACAGTAAGGAAGTCATCCAGTAAATGTAGAATATGTTTAACTTTGTAATTATGTTCATTACTAATTACGGGAAAGGGACAAAACTCTGTAAGTTCGACATTCAAAATGCATTTAAAATATGCCCAGTGCTACCGAATCCATAGCCGTTATTTTGTTTAAATGGGAATCTCTTTACTATTTTTATGTGCGATTGTCATTCGGATGCCGTAGTAGCCCTAAAATATTTGATAATATCTCTACAACAAATTGCTGTAGAGATGTCTTTGGAGTTTCCTTATCAATCGGGGTTGTCTGATTGGATGAAAACGTTGCTGATGGGCGTTTCCCACATAGAGCCTGTGAATGTCCTGGCGAACGGCATTTAGTGCAAACATGTGAAAAAGTACAGTTGCGTTTTGTACACCTTCTAATGCTATTAAAGTTATTACAAATCTCTTTACCGTCAAGAAAATATTTAAGTCGGCCGTATTTATCGCCACAATCATCATTTCTCGTACTATTTATCTCTTGATGATTATTGTGTTTCTCAGCTGCAGTGGACAAAATTTTGTAGTGTGATCGCACATGTGGCATAATTTACATACGCTGATTTGAATTCCTGCAGCTACGAGTGTGAATAAATTACTGTCACGTTTACTCCAGTCGACCTTAACGTGATGTTCTCTAAATAGTATGGACGCTTTGGCTGAACACATTTTATGGTAATTGTAATACATAGACCCGTAGAAATTACTAATGTCAATTATGTCTTCTTCGTATGCATCTAATTCGAAGCGTATTTCTGGATAAGCTTTTGACATTATTTTTTATATTTGCCGAATGCCTTAATAAATTCCTGAATGGTCAGTGTGCGGTTTAATCGTATATCCGATTTCCCTGGGAGATTAACCTAAATGCTGTCAGCAATTACGGTATGTGATTGTGGGCATTCATAATTAGGGATTAGCAATGCAGCAATATTAACGTCAATAATCTGTCGCTGCAGTGATGAAGATACAATATCTATACCGGTAAAATCATCTGATCTGGCTCCCTTGTTGGTGTCTACGGATACACACTTCTCCTGTATTCCGGAATGAGAAGCAGTATAGTTATCAACGTTAGTAGAATGGTTGTACCAATGCTAAAGGGTAAATCCGTCTTTGATTGTGTTCTGCTGCTTTTCTCCGGATTCCTCAAAAGAAGTTTGGTAACGGTACTTTGTAAACCCGTAAAGCATTGGGACATAGAGACAAACGCATTACACATGTTGCTCGTTGAAATACCCGCCTCCGGTTCTGGGTTGATTAATAAGAGTAGCACATGCAGACACGAGCTTCTTTATAACACGAATAAACCACGCCTAAATAATATGCAAGCATTAATTTATATTATTTCTAAATTTTGATTTTTTCATATTCATTTGAATGGTTTTTTTTATTTGTTTATTGTTTATTATTCTTTTAATTTTTTCTTGGTAAGAATCTTGAGTACAAATGACAAAACGACAAAGATAAAGTTATTAACTGGCATTTAAAAAAACCAACCTAAAAAAAAATATTTTTAAAGTAAAAACATATTTGAATGTTCATGATGTACATTTTATTCAATTTTTTGTTTGGATTAATTTATTAAATAAGTAATTATTAATCATGCAAAAGATATTTTTAAAGAAACCATGAAGTAATTAAACAAGCCTGTTTCTTAACAAAATAAAATTATCAATACCAAAGTTTTTACAATAAATTTTGAAAACCTCTATTTTTATTCAGGAAAACTACAAATATAATTATACGGTTAAGGAAAAAAATATTTTTTTTTTATCTTTTTTTTTTCAAATCCAAAAACAACAGGAGTTGTGCCTGAATAATCTCTGAAGAGACTTATTTTCCAAATGCCCACCGAGTTATCATCAAATTTTGATAAATGCTCATTAAAACTGTTCTTGTCTCTGAATAAAGTGAATCTTATGAAAAGAAATAATTTAAAGAAAACATTGTCTTACTTTTTTAAAACTACTGTGAACTTGTTTCCAGAAAACGAAATAAAGCACACTTCTATAGATTGTGACACTTTTATGGTCTATTAATTTTTCTTCTTCTGTGTATTAGATTGTCTAAAGTGCTGAACTGGCATGATACTAATTTTTGATATACATTTGCAAAGAATATTTACTTCGACCCTGGCCTTTTAGATTAAGTTAATAATAACACAGACTTGAAAAAATTAAGACCTTTTAAATTCATTGATTTAAAATGAATTTAAAGAAAATATAAGAATAACCGGATGCTCCCCATGGCGCAGATTTATACGATCGCAGAGGTCGAATTACCCTGAACAGTTGAGGCAAGTATGGACACAACATTTAAGCTGGATACAGCTCTGAATTTGGATTGTGATTAAATAGTTGACACAGCATAGGGTTCTGACACAGAATGAATGTGGTTTAATGAATTTAAAATTTGCTTTTGCTTTGAGTAATTCACTATGCTGTTGAATATCAACACCCTACCCCCCCCCCCCCCCCCCGATTTTGTCACCTCCACCTTTGAGCCATACCCCCATAACGATCCCGTTGCAGTTAAGGAACTTGTGGTTTAATTTCAGAGGCATTTATACAATTAACCACAAGTTGTTGACCGGAAACTACAAAAAATGCTTATTTGGGCTCCTGATTTGGCCCCCAACTTATTGACCCCATCCCCCTTGGAGCAAAAACACCAAAAGCTCAATTTCAGCCTTTCCTTTGTAGTAAGTAACCTTCTGTATAATTTCAGAAATATCCATACACTAAAACACAAGTTATTGTCTGTCACTTGAAAAAAATGTTTCTTTTTGGCCTTTTTTTGGCCCCTTTTTCCTACATGTTTGGGGAAATTAACCCCAAATTCAATCCTAACCTCCCTTTGTTTTTTGGAACCTTTGATACAACGCCAGAGAGAACCATATAGTTACACACAAGTTATTGTCAACAAACTAGAAAAATGCTTGTTTTTGGCCCCTTTTTCACCTTTAAATCCTAGACTGTTTGACCCATAACCCTTAAGATAAATCCCAACCTTCTACTTCTGGTATTAAACATTGTGGTACAATTTCAGAGCAATTGAAATACTTATACACAACTTATTGTTCTGAAACTAGTTAAATGCTTGTTTTGGGACCCTAACTCGTAAACCTTTGGGACCATAACCCCAAAACCAATCCCAACCTTCTTTTTGTGGTTATAAACATTGTGTAAAATTTTATTGTTTCTATTTAATATATTTAAATATAACGTCATTATTCGTAATACATTAGTATTATGACGCAACGTTATTGTACGAACAATGACGTTACATACTAATGTGTTCCCCATAACGACGTTAATAGCCTTGAAAAGTCCCAAGATGGATGAAAGCCCTAAACAATGCTGATTTAAAACTCTTTTTGTGTATTTAATTTTTGATATATATAACATATGTTAGCAGCAATAAGTGAGATTAGGCATTAAGCTTAAATCCAAGGCAATAGGCTAACGCCTAGGCAGTAAGTGTAATGCCTAAATGATGTAAGGCATTAGTCTTAAATCCTGAAAAATGTGTTCATGCATTAACCCTAACGCCTAAAATATAAATGCCAGTAAATAAAAGACATTTATTCATTTACATTTACATTTGTGGTATAATAACATTATGAAATTGAAGTTTAAAATTGTCATCCACCGGATATCAAAACAAAACTAAAATATTTTAAACTCATTAAATGATACTTTAAAGATATAAAAACTTGATAAAAATTTGTGTTAAAATGATTTGATATCACAGTTTGTGGAACTATTGACAAAGAACATTTACTTATCCCCTAAATAAATTGGAAAATGGTGTGAGCAAAAGTCTTAAATTCATGTGCTTTTGACCAGTTCAAACAAGCTCGACTAGTGAAGTGTAAAACATTTCAATTAATTATTATCTCCCTATTGTTTTAACTCACCTGACCAATAAATAAAGGCAACAGTAGTAAAAACAAAATCGGGGTAACAAACTAAAACTGAGGAAAACGCATTTAATATAAGAGGAGAACAACGACACAACATAAAAATGTAACACGCACAGAAACACAATAAGCATTAGACAAAATCCAAGGGAGCTTTTCTCATCACTTGGCGTCCGTCGGCCGTCGTCGTCGTCTGTTAACTTTTACAAAAATCTTCTCCTCTGAAACAACTAGGCCAAATTCAATCAAACTTGGCCATCATCATTGGGGTATTTAGTTCAAAAAAATGTGTCCAGTGACCCGGCAAGCCAACCAAGATGGCCGCCATGGCTAAAAATAGAACATAGGGGTAAACGTAGATTTCGGCTATTAACCCTGAAGCCAAAGCATTAAAAGCAAATCTGACACGTGGCTTAAATTGTTTATCAAGTCAAGATATATCTGCCCTGATATTTTCAGATGAATCAGACAACCGGTTGTTGGGTTGCTGCCTCTAAATTGTAAATTTTAAGGAAAGTTTGCTGTTTTGGGTTATTATCTTGAATATTATTATAGATATATATTAACTGTAAGCAGTAATAATGTTGAGCAAAGTTAGATCTACAAATAAGTCAGCATGACCAAAATGGTCAGTTGACCCCTTAAGGAGTGATTGCCCTTTATAGTCAAATTTACCATTTTTTCTTAAAATTTTGTAATCTTTTACAAAATCTTCTCCTCTGAAACTACTGGACTAAATCTAACCAAACTTGACTACAATCATTATTTGGGTATCTAGTTTAAACATTGTGTCCTGTGACCTGTCTAGTCAACTAAGATTGCCGCCAGGGCTAAAAATAGAACATAGTGGTAAAATGTAGATTTTAGCTAATAACCCTAAAACCAAAGCATTTAGAACAAATCTGACATGGGATAAAATTGTTTTTCAGGTCAAGATCTATCTACCCTAAAATTATCAGATAAATCAGACAACTGGTTGTTGGGTTGCTACCCATTAATCAGTAAATTTAAGGAAATTTTAACTATAAAATTAAAAACTACGTTCAAAATATGATTCCGTTGATTACAAACCACAATTTTTATACGTGTGCATGTCAAACAAATTTCGTGTTAAAAGGGTGTAAATACAGCATAAAAAACATTTTTATAAAGACCAAAAAACAAGAGTGCACACGCTGAAATGTCTCGCCTTCTTTACTAATCATTGATATTATGTTGATAGTCCTAAGTATAAAGCTTTATTAAAAACTGTCACATAAACTTAACATTAACCAAGATAACTAAATAAAGACCAATGAGAATGAGGTCAAGGTCAGATGAACCATGTTAGGCAGCCATTTACAGCTAACAATGCTTCCATACAACAATTATAGTTGACCTATTACTTATAGTTTAAGAAAAATAGACCAAAACACAAAAACTTAACACTGATCAATGAACCGTGAAAATGAGGTCAAGGTCGAATAAAACCTGCGCCACTGACATATAGATAATAAAATATTTCTATACACCAAAATATAGTTGACCTATGGCTTATAGTATTAGATAAAGAGACCAAAACTTTAAAACTTAACTGTGACCAATGAACCATGAAAATGAGGTCAAGGTCAGATGACATCTCCCCGCTAGACATGTACACCTTGCAATCATTCCATACAACAAATATAGTAGACCTATTGCATAAAGTATGAGAAAAACAGACCAAAACACAAAAACTTAACTATAACCACTGAACCATGAAAATGAGGTCAAGGTCAGATGACACCTACCAGTTGGACATGTACACCTTACAGTCCTTCCATACACCGAGTATACTAGTCCTATTGCTTATAGAATCTGAGATATGGACTTGACCACCAAAACTTAACCTTGTTCACTGATCCATGAAATGAGGTCGAGGTCAAGTGAAAACTGTCTGACCGGCATGAGGACCTTGCAAGGTACGCACATACCAAATATAATTATCCTATTACTTATAATAAGAGAGAATTCAACATTACAAAACTTTTTTGTCAAGTGGTCACTGAACCATGAAAATGAGGTCAAGGACATTGGACATGTGACTGACGGAAACTTTGTAACATGAGGCATCTATATACAAAGTATGAGCCATCCAGGTCTTTCACCTTCTAAAATATAAAGCTTTTAAGAAGTTAGCTAACGCCGCCGCCGCCGCCGTAGCCGCCGCCGGATCACTATCCCTATGTCGAGCTTTCTGCAACAAAAGTTGCAGGCTCGACGAAAAATGAAAAGTATATTTCAACAAAACGCATTTGACTAACAGGTCGATCAACTGATGTTTTTAAACCCTGCTGACTGCCATTGGCGATTGCCGAATAAATTGATCACAAGATGTAACAAAATGGATCTTAATAACAATTTATTTCTAGAAAGAAAACAATAAACTTGCGTCAAAGATGTTATACCACAAACATGATGTATTGAACTCGTCTAAACATCAGCCCAACAATGTTAGATACGTAAATTTGCTTTGGCAAATGTTTTGTTCTTCCTTCGCCAGGATTTGATCTCATGCTACTGATATAATTTATACTTTGAAAGCCCTTTCTGTTGACGAATGAGGGTTCATCGCTGGTGGGTGCTGCAATTCCTACATAGGTTACATCTACACGACCAATAACTACTCACAGTATCTTTATTCACTGATAGAACTGAAAGATGTTAATATCATAATAGTCATTTTTTCACGAATACAAATTTAGACAATGTTTTAAATATTTTGTTAAAGCGATTAGATGATTTAAAATCATAATTTATAATTACTATTAATTCGTATTTACAAAGTTAATTTAGTATTGATTTTACGTTTTTAAAAATCATGATGTTAATTGCAGCTTGTCCCCTTTAATATAATTATCAATGTCGTGACGAACTTCATGCAAACTTTAACAAAAACTACACCACGAAACTTTTCAAAATGGTGCAAACGTGTTGGGTGCTGTTGTGAAAAGCAACGAACGTGATCGACGTGAACAGACTCGAGAAAAAACAATTAAAAAACCAAAATATTTCTAACCAGTCCAGGGTATTAATTGGTCGTTTTCTAATAATAAAAAAACAACCCAAAAAACACCCCACTAATAAATAATGACAATTCCAAAAACTCAGTCTTTTTCAGTATCTTTGTTGCTTTTCTACTAAATATTTCACTTCGATAGTTACTGTACAAGAATAAATATACCCGTTTTATTTGGCATGTTCATGCTTCTTCGTTATTTGGTTACCAGTGGAGAGTTGTCTCATTTGTTACCATGCCACATCATCTTATTTTATATGAAAAGAGGGACGAAAGATACCATAGGGACAGTCAAACTCATAAATCTAAAACAAACTGACCACGCCAAGGCTAAAAATGAAAAAGACAAACAGAAAAACAATAGTACACATGACACAACATAGAAAACTAAAGAATTAACAACACGAACCCCACTAAAAACTAGGGGTATGAAAGTATACATTCCCTCTGAACCCCAGTAAAATTAATTACCCACTATTTCAAAAGACAAAAGTTGACGGTGGGAAATTTTTGACATATAGTTTTCATAATTTTAGAATCGGACATAGATAAATGTATTTTTGAAATACACAGTGTGGCGGTTATGATGTGTAGCCGTTGCTGTATTCTAAAAAAATAAGGTGACAAGGTTGAAAAAAAATTTAAAAGTTATACAAAATCAGGTTCAATCCATCATTCTTTTTAAGAAAATGCCCTGTACAAAGTCAGGAATATGACCATTGTTATATTATAGTTCGTTTCTGTGTGTGTTACATTTTGGTGTTGTAATTTTAACGACTGCATTATTATCCTGGTCGTTACATGGCTGGATTCGATAGCTGTTGGTACAAACACAGAAGAACAAGTTTATTTTTTTAATACGCAGAGGGCGAGCTCAGTTTGAATATAGTAAGTTGCCATATGTGTTTTGTTTTTTGATTGAACCCTGCTTACAGCCGAACGGCTACGCTATCATAACTGACCCCATATGTATCGTATTAGGGTAATATTACACGGTGTTAATAATGATGTTGCGCCGGATTATTATTTGGTGATTTTTACTTGGTTCGTTTAAATAAAAACAAAAACGGATTTCTATTACCTTGATATGTTTTTTTCTTTGTATTTATTATATTCTGTTAATATTTTTTTGATTTAAATATGAAATTATATATTTTTGTTTTTCTTCATTATACCATAGTTTAATGATTACTATTGATTAATATTAAACATTTGATACCAATTTTCATGGTTTAAGTTGTTATAGATATACAAGGGTACTAACCTTTCAACGAAGTACATATGTTTTTTAAGCTGATATGCAAATTTTGTAAAAAACCTCGAAATCAAATATCTATGAATAAATTTCTTTCCCCTTCATCAACAAAATTAGGTATACACAAAGATAAACGTAACCACAGTACAAAAAGTATTCAAAGACCATTTATTAATATTTATTCTTACAAAAATTATTTTATATTTGATCCTTCTCAGATCAATTGTTATTTCAACTGCATGTATATGTGCACCGTAAAAGAACTGTTCAAATGTTGTTGTCTCTGTGTTAATTCATACAACTAACACCGTCATTTTCGTTTGATTCTAATACAAGATATCCGTCTCTGTTTTTAGCTAAATTACTAAAACCTAAAACGTCTGATGATTTCAGGTGTTCCTCAGCTCATTTTGATGACCAAAATTGATTGCCTATCAGAGACGGTAAAGATGGATTTGTCTCGTATTTTTTACTGCCCAGACATTAAGGATCGAGTCGAAAAACTGGCCCATTCTTTGAGGTTACCACCGTATACAGTTCTACCGATGAAGAATATCGATAGTGAACAACGTATAAACGAGAATGTTAACATTCTTGCTTTGTACAACTTGCGTCAGATGTTGAGGGCAGCAGACGATTATCTTCTAAATTACTTGGATGATTTTGTTGGAGACAAATTTGAAGCTAACTATTAATAATACATAATTTATGAGGTATATGAAATACATTTATGACACTTAAAAGTAGAAATGGAAATAAGTCAAATATGATCACATAGAGTGTAAACATAGATTTTATTTTCAGTTTTAAACATTTCATGTATTTAATCAAAATAGTAAAAACATCTGAAAAAGTATGATAAACTTCTAGAAAGAAACAAAATATTAAGTCCAAAAACTTATACTGGCCCATTCTTTAAGGTAATCACCGTATACAGTTTTGTTTTGAACACGTTTACTTTGTTTTTGACACATTTTAAAACTACTATTTTGTTTTCATCATACCATTGACAAATATTGTTTAACATGGGGAAATGTGTTAAGTTTTTAATTCACAGTTCATTAGAATTGCAAAAAGAGCTGCTAGAATTATTTAAGATAAACCCACAATATTCGTGAACCATTTATTGAACTTTTCAAGGAATCTGAAATTATTCCTGTTACTAAGAGAATGTTTTACCACAAGTCATTATTAATGTATAAATCAAAACATGAACTGGCACCAAATTATTTATCAAATCTTATTGTGCCTACACATAGAAATCAATCGTACAATACTCCACTTTCATTATATGATAATTTTATTGTCCCTAAATCAAATATATAATTTTACAAGTTTTTCTTTCAGTGTGGAATTCACTTTCAAGTTAAATGTAAAAATCTAAAACTGTATCTGCATTCAAATAATCTTACACGTCATTATATTTTTAAAAAAATGTGAAAATTATAAAGTTAACCATAATGTATACTTTAGATGTTTTAATTGTGTTATATGTTTATATTTGTGTATTTGTAGATTGATGGTGTTTTAATCGTTTTGTTAGAACTGTATGTAGAAAAGGTTATTGAAAATTGTTTGAATCCAAATGAGTTAATCTTTTTGAATAAAGTTATTATTATTAGGTGTTTCCGCTTTTCTGTGGAAAGATAAAGGTAACAGTAGTATACCCCTGTTCAAAACTCATAAATCCATGGACAAAAAACAAAATCGGGGTAACAAACTAAAACCGAGGGAAACGCATTAAATATAAGAGGAGAACAACGACACAACACCGAAACGCAACACACACAGAAACGGACCAAGCATCAGACAAAACACCACGAGAATAACAAATATAACATGAAAACCAAATACATGAATTTGGGATAGACAAGTACCGTGCCACGTCTTATCTCAATATCTCAAAAATAAGAGAGAACACAAACGACTCAACGTTAAAATACAACACACACAGAAACGAAAGATAATATAACAATGGCCATCTTCACGACTTTGTACAGGACACTTTTAAAGGGGAATAAAAGTGGTGGTTTGAACCTGGTTTTGTGGCATGCCAAACCTCGCACTTTAATGGCAAAGTTAAATTTAACATTGAAATGACAACATAATATTACAGGACTACAATAAAATAAATAGGAGAACATATTAGACAAAGAAAAACATGATTAATAGATAACAAAAAGCATCAGGTTTAAAATTCAATACGCCAAAAACGCGCCTTGTCCACACAAGACTCACCAGTGACGCCCAGATATAAAAGATCGAAAGTGAAAAAAGTACAAAGTTGTACAGCACTGAAGATCAAAAGATGAAAAGGTTTCGCCAAATACGGCATTGTTTTTATGCCCGGGATAAGAACATTCTTATTATATAGAACAATTCATGCTATTGCAAACAGTAAATTTTATCAAATGAATATGAAAGAGACCTACTGTATTTGTTCTGATTATTATTATTATAACTTTTTATTTCCGACAAGTTTTGATTTTTTTGTTTTGCAATATATCACTTAGATATTTCTTATACTGTATCGTACAGTTTATGCACTTTTAAATTTCACCCACTAAGCAAACAATATTCTATATAAGAGTTATCTCCCTAATCACTGTTTTTTAAATGTGTACATCTCCTTCGTAACAAAAAAATG
Organism: Mytilus edulis; assembly: GCA_019925275.1. Lineage (NCBI taxonomy): Eukaryota > Metazoa > Mollusca > Bivalvia > Mytilida > Mytilidae > Mytilus > Mytilus edulis. The sequence continues at coordinate 77,586,863 of CM034350.1, read as the reverse complement.
ATATCGACAACATTCTTTTTACAAATTGTTTGTTACATCATCAGGAACTTTTGGCTGATTTGGATCGCAGCAACCTTAACAAAAGGTTTGGTGACATATGACCTTGAAAAATGACAACCGGAAGTAACCTTGAGAAAAACTGGAAGTAGCCTGTTATGCTTTTTTTCATGAAAAGTACTCGGAATCGATATATATTCTGTGACGTATTAAATTTATATTCAGATCCATTTTGTTACATCTTGTGATCAATTTTATTTGGCAATCGTCAATGGCAGTCAATAGGGTTTAAGAACATCAGTTGTTCGACCTGTTAGTCAAATGCGTTTTGTTTAAATATACTTTTTCACTTTTTTGGTCTTTTGGAAAATGTTGTTTGTGCTGTTTTTAGACCCTTCTACAACGAAATTTGTTTGACATGCACACGTATAAAAATTGCGGTTTTTATCCAACGCAATCATAGGTTTGAACGTAGTTTTCAATTTAGACTCGTTTATATTGTAATTTAGATACACTAACTTATCACTAAGACAACAAGTGACTTTCGTCAAACCGGAAGTGGCCAATTATCATCTGGTTTATAGGCAAAAGTATATAGATACTATATTTTTTTTTGAATCAGTGTAAAAGAAACTATCAGATGAGTCCGGAAGTGACACTTACTTCATCAAAAGTATCCCATTATCTCCCTTATTTCACTAAAAATATATAGACACCACTTATTCATCGCCTCGGTATGAGGAAACTTATGATTGGATGCCAATTTTAACTTTGAGTTAACTGGAACTAGCTTTTTTCAGTAACTTTGAAAATTGATGTGGAAGGACTTTCAATTGTTCTCTGAACAATTTGTTTTTAATTAATTTTTTTTCGCTTAATTTTTTTCTTGCTATAACTATTTGTTTCGCAATTCGTACCTTATATATTTTTCGTATTATTCATGCGCTTTTAAATTTCACACTGCTAAGACGAACAATTTTCTTTGTAAGAGTTATCTCCATATTTGCTGTGTTCCTTGTGACTACATCTCCTCCGCAACCGTAAAAGAAAGCGACAGTATTTTTTTTAAATTGCTCGTTATATCCTTCGCATGAGTTGTCCTATTTTGACCAAAGCGATATGAACACTCCATATGAGAGTGATTTCCTATTATACATGTGATATAAGTGATATGCATTTTTATCTTGTTAACCATAACTGATAGAGACAGAGGATCTTTTATTTGAGGTTCATGATTCAAAAATAGGAAAATTAGGTCAAGGTAAGAAGTCAATGGCATATTTTAAATTTAGATTTTAGCTTATTTTCATTTTTTTTTCAAAAACTGTATACGATACCGACAACATATGTTTACTGATTGTAAATTACAAAATGTCGTTGCACACGAATTTCGGTTGAAAGGGTACGCAAAACAATAAATTGGATTTTTTCCTCCTCTTAAATTAAAATTAGGCATACAGTGATATAACTCATTAATCATATATAATTTAGACTTATCGTTTTTTTGTTTTGAAGCCCTTGGTTTATGAACTTGAAATTGAACTGAAAGTCATAGGTTAAATTGACATTCAAGATCTTGACCTTTGCTTTTTCCTCATTTTCCATTATGTTACAAGCCACTTGACCATGGGAAAGCGAACCGGAAGTGACCTTGTGTAAAACGGAAGTAGCTATTTTTTTTGTACTTAATTAATGTAAAAGAAAATTGAACAATATATTATTGGAATCGGTATCAAGAAAACTATAAAAAAACCGGAAATGACATATTTCACACCGGAATTAACAATTTATCTCCCTTTTTAGTACAAATGTACAGAAACCATATATTTTTATTATCAGTGTACAATAAGCTATCATTTGACGCTGGATATGATATTTCAAACTGAATTTTCAAGATCTATAACAAAATGGATCTTTATGGGTGGAAAGACCTTCAATTGTTCTCTGAACAATTGGTTTTTAATCATTATTGTTATTATTGTTATTATTGTCAATTTTTTTTTATATAGACATATTATTATAAGGTCTTTCCACCTTTCCGTGGAAAGACTTATTGACTTTGTTCTGATTATTATTTTTTTTTCTTCCTCCTATTTTTTTCTCCTGCGTAGTATTGTTGTTTTAAAAGATGTCACTTAGATATTTTGAATATGATATCGTATAGTTTATACGCTTTGATATTGACAACCGCGTAACAAAATATTTTACGTTGTAAGAGTTATCGTCCCAAACACTGTTTTTCTTGTGACCACTATTCCTTCACAACCCTAAAAGTTAGACAAATTCATTTTACCAAATTGCTCATTACATCTTCAGGATTAGGATATTCATTTGGACCGAAGCTATACCGAGACTCCATATGAGAGTCATTCCTCCTTTTTCATTTGATTCAAATGATATGCATTTTCTAACTGGTAAACCATAAGTGATAGAGACCTAGGGTCTTCAAATTTGAAGTATTTTGTCCAAAAATATGAAAATTATGTCAAGGTCAAAGGTCAAGGTCATATTCTGAATTTTGATTTTGGCTTATTTTCACTTATTTTCAAAAATCGTAAAAGATATCGACAAATTATTAATACTAAATTGTTAGTTGCGACATGTCGTAACACTTAAATTTTGATTGCATAGGTACGTTGACCGTAAATGGTAATTGTCTACCCCTTTTTATATTTAGAATTTTGTGTTAAGTGATATAACTTATCAACCAAACATATCAAAGACCTACGGTCATTTTATTTAAGGTCCTTGGGGGTGACTTCAAATTGAAGTCAATGTCATAGGTTAATAGGACGTTCTAGATTTTGACCTTTGCTTTATATTTATATTTATACATCATAAAGCCATAGGACTAGACATTTTAAACTGTTTTTTTTTTTTTAAATATTTTAATATCAAAATAGATCTTTACTGGTGGAAAGACCTTCAATTCTTCTCTGAACAATTGGTTTTTAATTATTATTATTATTATTATTATTATTATTATTATTATTATTATTATTATTATTGTTATTATTTTTTTTTTTATTATTATTATTGCATCTGTACCCATATAAAACAATGGACGATTTAAAAAATGAACTTACAAAAAAAGCCGTTGAAAAGTATGTAGCTTCAGGGTTCACTACAAAATAAATATTTGTTTAAATTGAAAATTGTATATCAAATACAAATTTGAAAGACAAACAAATTAATTAAATAAATGCCTCCCGTTTTTTTAGCTCACCTGGCCCGAAGGGCCAAGTGAGCTTTTCTCCCCATTTTGCGTCCGGCGTCCGTCGTCGTCGTCCGTCGTCGTCGTCCGTCGTCGTTAACTTTTTACATTTTGAACTTCTTCTAGAGAACCACTGAATGGAATGAAACCAAACATGGCATGAATGTTCCTTATGAGGTGCTGACCAAGTGGTGTTACTTTGTAACCGATCCATCATCCAAGATGGCCGCCAGCGGGGGACTTAGTTTAACATAGGACCCTATGGGAAATGCATACAAATGACTACGTTTAGAGAACAACTGAATGGAATGAAACCAAACATGGCACGAATGTTCCTTATGAGGTGTTGACCAAAGGTTTTTACTTTGTAGCCGATTCATTATCCAAGATGGCCGCCAGCGGGGGACTTAGTTTAACATAGGACCCTATGGGAAATGCATACAAATGACTTCTTTTAGAGAACCACCAAATGGAATGAAACCAAACATGGCATGAATGTTCTTTATGAGGTGCTGACCAAGTGTTGTTACTTTGTAGCCGATCCATCTTCTAAGATGGCTGCCAGCGGGGGACTTTGTTTAACATAGGACCCTATGGGAAATATATACAAATGTCTTCTTCTAGAGAACCACTGAATTGAATGAAACCAAACATGGCATGAATGTTCCTTATGAGATGCTGACCAAGTGTTGTTACTTTGTAGCCGATTCATTATCCAAGATGGCCGCCAGGGGGGGACTTAGTTTAATGTAGGACCCTATGGGAAATACATACAAATGTCTTCTTTGAGGGGAACCACTGAATGGAATGAAACCAAACATTGCATGAATGTTCCTTATGAGGTGCTGACCAAGTGTTAACTTGTTACTTTGTAGCCGATCCATCATCCAAGATGGCTGCCAGTGGGGGGGACTTAGTTTAACATATATAGGACCCTAAGGGAAATGCATACAAAAGTCTTCTTCTAGAGAACCACTGAATTGAATGAAATCAAACATAGCCTGAATATTCCTTTCCTTATGAGGTTGTGTTGTTACTTTTAGCAAATTTTATATGATTTCAAAAACCCAAGTAGAATCAGGTGAGCGATACAGGCTCGTGAGAGCCACTAGTTTAAGAAGTCGTCTTTGAAAATAAATCAAATCTTAGAAGTAGTATAATACTTTCATAATCAGATGGACAAATATGCACACATCTATAAAATTGTTATAAAAAACCTTTAAAACATGTTGTCTCTTTAGCACATTCCCCATTTCCATTCTCAATTTTATCTATAATTCATATATAGTTTATTAAATACACCTTATTATAGGTAAATTACAAAATCTGATTATCACCAAAGATAACTGCCATTATTATGTATATCCCATTTAAGTGACATTTTCATATCTGTTTTGGAAGAATATCTATGCAACATTTGTCATTCATGTCACAACGTACTTTTTGCCAAACGCCTGCATAAAATGTTGATAACTTTTACGTTTTCTGAAAACTATCAAAAGTCAAAATTTAAAAGAGGACATTGTATTTTGACTTTAAACTCAATATAATGCTACTCGACCAAAAGCATCTAGGTTTGTATGACTTAAGGTTTAGCTGTCCAAACATAACACTATGTCAATCACAAAAAGTGAAATAAATGTCTAAATACATAATTTTGAAGAACACAAACTGAAGCAAAAACTCAAACGCTGTCTGAGGAGATGATAACACATGTTTGGGCATTTTAATTTGCTATTTTACAAGGGATTTTCCGTTTTGAATTTACGATGTTCGGTATTTAAGTAATTATACTTTTTTATACGGTAAGATTATTCTAATATTTAAAAAAACACAACCGTTCAGTTATAAAGATTGAATATCAAAAGCGCAACTGTTCGATATTTATACAGAATACCTTATCTCGACAGGTTGCATCAATTCAGAAACATAACTGGCAGAGGAAAATAAAACAAATAACAAACTCAAAAGCACAGATGATGGAAAGGCCTAATAAGTACAACAGCTAGAAATATTGCATCTTTACCAACATCGGAATCCACGATTTCATCTTTAAGTTCCGTACGAAGTAGAAAAATTATTAGTAAAACTTTCATTACACACAAACACATCAAAGATAAACAAAATTAACTCTTTTTTATATAAAATTTGAAAAAGAGGGACGAAAGATACCAGAGGGACAGTCAAACTGATAGATCAAAAAGAAAGTGACAACGCCATGGCTAAAAAATAATTGTACAGAAGACACAACATAGAAAACTAAAGTATAAGGAACACGAACCCTAACTGTAGGGGGGAGGGGGATTTCAAGTGCTCCGGAAGTGTAAGCAGATACATGTGGCACCCGTCATGTTGCCTTTGTTATAACAAACCCGGTAAATAGTATAATTCGGTAGTCAAATTCGTTAAAAGGGAAGTGTATTGTAGGGACATATCCGATATCATCTATGAAACGGTTAAACAACTCGTGATGGCGTCCGTAAAATTTATGAAGGGATTATTTCAACTTCACCATAAGTCACGCTATGGGGCAGACTTAACTGTATCTGTAATATCCTTTATATCTAGTTCGATGGGATTGATTGGTCATGAACCGTCATTTCGATTTATATTTTAGAAACAAAAGTTTGAATTCATTACTTTTTCTAATTTAAATATGTATGTATTATGTTTTAGAATTTTGATTATAATAATAAACTGCAAAGGGGAAAAAGGGAAAATTGAGGGAAGTAAAATATGAATTTAAAACGGGATTCAAAATTATTGAGCGTATAGCTTTTTAATGTTCATCAATGCAAATGTCACATACATAGACCCAATTTATAGACCTTAAAAAGAGTGTTTACAAAGACCGTTTTAAAAATGGCAATACTTCGCAAAAGAAATACTAATCAGTGATTCAAAGCAAACTAGCATATTTTTTTGAATGGCTTTAATATGGCTACTCATAAATACTTTCTTTCGTTTACTATCTAACGCGTTTATCATATATAAAATTGAATGCAAAACAAAAATAAAATTATTAAAAACATTTTATGTCTAGAACAAATGTTTTAATTTCTATATAATATAGGGACACGGAGATACAAAGTGGGCAATCGAATGATACAGAATATTTAAAATGAAAAACACGAAACCATTAAACCACTAAACCCGGGGCTTAATTTTTGTCCCCATTGATGATGAGACGTTCTTGCTGTGTCTTAATGTTATTATTTTGTGTTCTAAGCGTTGTGCAGATACACCACTGTACCAATGAAGGGGAAAAGGACAAGGGGTTGGGTAGGTGGAGATGGGGAGGGGTTGTTGCTGGTTGCTATCTGTCATACCTTTTGTTTTAGCTCCACTGGACCGATGGGCCAATTGAGCTTTTCATCGTCTGTCGTCCGTCGTCTGTCGTCCGTTGTCCGTCGTCGTTAACTGAATCGTTCAATTCGTTGTTGGGTGGCTGCCCCTGAATTGATAATTTTAAAGAAATTTTTCCGTTTTTGGTTATTATCTTGAATAGTAATATAGAAGGGATTAACTGTAAACAGCAATAAAGTTCAGCAAAGTAAGATCTTCAAAATAATCAAAATGGTCAATTGAGCCCTTAAGGAGTTATTGCCCTTAATAGTCAATTTTTCACAATTTTTCGTATTTTTTGTAAGCTTTTGTTATCTTTTTCAAAAATCTTCTCCTCTGAAACTACTAAGACAATATTGACCAAACTTGCCAAAATTCATCATTAGGGTATCTAATTTAAATAATGTGTCAGATGACCCTGCTCACAAACCAAGATAGCCGTCATGGCTAAAAATAATACATAGATTAAAATGCATAGGTGAAAAGCAGATAAAGACTATCCCCTTTACTACTTGGACGAATTCAGTGATGATAAATTTGAACTCACTTACGATAATCAAGTGATACCATATCATACTTTTAGGATTTAAATTGAGTTTTTGTACTTTTAACGATAATTTTTGATGCAAAATTTTCGGTCATTTGCAATCCCCTGCAAAAGGGGACTGTCTCAAATATTTTTTTTGGGGGGGGGGGGGGGGGGGGGTTTAGTGGGAAGTTATGTTATAATGCATATTCACATGGTACTGACTTGTCTTAAAACTGTTTGACGAATTTAAGTTGGATTGTACAGAATATTAACATTCACGTAATATACTGAAAATATGTAAAATATAGAATCAGACTTGATTAATATGATATTTAACGTCTTTTTTTCCCATAAAAGAGGGAGGTTTGGCATGCCACAAAACCAGATTCAACCCACCATTTTTTTCTTTAAAAATGTCCTGTACCAAGTCAGGAATATGGCCATTGTTATATTAAAGTTCATTTATGTGTGTGCTACATTTTAACGTTGTGTTTCCGTTGTGTCGTTTGTTTTCTCTTATTTTTGAGTGTGAATTCACATTACTATAAGACGTGTCACGGTACTTATCTATCTCAAATTCATGTTTTTGTCTAATGCGTAGTCCGATTCTGTGTGCGTTACATTTTAATGTTGTGTCGTTGTCCTCCTCTTATGTTTGATGCGTTTCCTTCAGTTTTAGTTTGTTACCGCGATTTTTTTTTTGTCCTTGTATTTATGAGTTTTGAACAGCGGTATACTTCTGTTGCCTTTATTTAAAGGAATTTATTGGTGTATAAACTCGACCAATTCACTCACACACAAACAAAAGTCCAAAGTTACCAAAACATTCCTTTTAAAAGGCGTTTAATCTTTATAATTCTTTACAATTGGAGATAGGGAACATTTTTTCCACACTCGTTACCTCTATCACACGAAAATTGTATATTTATGTCATTGAGTAGGCCTAGAGCATGAATATATGTGTTGGTTAACGCAAAAATATGTACTCAATGAAATAAACTGCAAAAACTCTTTATATTATCATTCAAACGAACGTTTTTGTGATTATTATTTTATTTTACGCTTAACATGCAGTGAAAATAGATTTTGTTTACATGGAAAAAATAAACAACGTCAAGATCAACTACCGGAAGTCCTCTCGACCAATCATATAAACGTACTCCCTAATATACAAATCACATGAAAATTATGAAATTTAAAAAAACAGATAATTACCTTTTACACCTGACCTTAATTCTAACCGTTTAATTAAGCCGTATAAAAATTCATACAAAACTTATATAATGAAGACAATAATAAAATATAGATTAAACACATTTTATGCCAATAACAACCAATAACAATCACCAACAGCTCAAACATGGAATCAGGACGATTTGAATATATGTGAAAGGAATAAAAGAAATATAATTAAAGATGAAATTTCTTTCTTTCTTCATTGTCCTTTTAATTGAAGACTTCTAAAAACAATATTCAATTTTCACACAGTTTGTCCTGACATAAAAATACTAGGAATTCCAAAACGCCCTTGTATGTGCATTTACATACCAGGCATTAGAAGTATGACACAGTAGAATCAACAACAGACAAGGTTTATTCTTTATGTACGCAATTTAGAAATATTTGTATTTGTACTCCCACTGGTTATTTTAGTCTTAAATCATATGCGTGTACTGCAAGTTTTTGAAATGACTTCTTTTATTAATAAAATATTTTGATTCAATTTGTCCTGTTAGGAAAAAATCTACAAATTTTGAACTCGAAATCATATTGATGATGTATATTGAACTATCCTCGTATCTATAATGAGTTTATTTGGTATGATATTTAAGTTTATTGTGTGTCATCGGGAATACCCGAGTAATATGTAAGTGTACACTAAGGTTCTTTATTGTCATCTTGAAGTTGATTGAAAATTGTTCCAAGACCATCATACATTTACTGACCACAATTGATATCACAGATGACAACGAACATATATATTAGAATATTAATTCCTAAATGTCTTTCTCATATTGAGATTATCAGCGAATGAGAATAATCGCTGCACTAGTACATCATAGTAGCATTTAGAGTGTAAGAAGAGCTGGAAATGATTAATTTCCCATTAACAAACGGAGTTCATTTTTTACATAAATAAGGCCGTTACTTTTCTCGTTTGAATTGTTTTACATTGTCTTATCGGGACCTTTTATAGCTGACTATGCGGTATGAGCTTTGCTCATTGTTGAAGGCCGTACGGTGACCTATAATTGTTAATGTCTGTGTCAGTTTGGTCTTTTGTGGATAGTTGTCTCATTGGTAATCATACCACATCTTCTTTTTTATATATTCAATGTTTTTTAAATTCATGTAGCGCAATGTTAGAATTTATTTCATTTCTCTTTGTTTGTAAACTGATTGTATTAAATCGGAACTACTTTCTATCATAATGTCCGTCTTTTCGTCTACTTATGGATTTTAATAATACCTTTGTTTTGTTTTCTTTTAGGATATAAGAGCATTTATCCTAGGTTTATACATAAATTTCTATTTTGAAAAACCGTTAATCAACTGAAAAATAAACACGTTCAACAAAGGTATTTAAATGGCATTGTAACAAAAACCAATATGGAATCCTTTTATAATTTTTATTTCCACAAATAAAATTACAAGCATTATAGAAGAAAGCAATATTTTGTTTTGCCTTTAAAGCAAGCTATCCCGCTTAAAAGAGACTTTTGTACCAAATATCTTGGTTTTTTTCTTCTCCTTAAACCATTATTACATAACTAATTTTGCAATCTTAGCATTTCTGATAGACGAAAATCTTTTTAAAAATGTAACTAGTTGCTGTATGGCATCATCCGTCAGTTCATTTGATATGATCCCTTTCGATGTCAAGAAGCTCATGTCGACTATAATGCCAAGTTGTTTAAAACCAGGTTCCGTTATTATCTGTTTACTTGGTTTCTTTACAGCTTTAGAATGAAGAACCACCAAAGCAACGTTTGGGGCAGCTGAAACAAATAATTTTTCACTATCATTTAAGCATTAAAATAAAAAGTGTCAGAATTTCAATTCTGTATAAAACAAAATATAAGTATATCTTTGAATATACAGTTTTTCAACAGCACAATTATAAATTTCAAAGGGATTTTTATAGTTTGCAATTAACTATCACACTTTCAAGGTTGCTGTATATAATGAAGCTTATAAATCTAGAGTTCAAAATTGATATTTTTCGTGTTAAAACATTGTCAGTTTAGTTTATTTTTTTACTAATGCGCGTGAATGTCCCTGTGATATCTTTCGTCTTTCGTTCCAACTATGATAGTTATATAGAATTAAATTCATAACAGTGTGGTCGACGGTAAAACGTTTGTTAGTAATTATACTGAAAAATTCACCTATAACTTGTTTGTCGTTGGCGATGATTTTATGCTCACTCAGTCTATCAGAGGCCTTCAAGTGGGGATTTAAATAATCACTTGTTAACACATTTTGATACATAAAATGAAACTTTTTTTTCACAAATCATTTAAGCAATTTGTTTTAAATATTTTTTTACCATCACTTACTACAGTTTTACTTGTAAGCATGATAATGTTCAGAGCTGATATCAATAAGTAAAAAAAAGTGTATTCAATGTAAAAAAAAACCAAACTTTTAAGTAATTGGGACCCGCGTTATTTCACAAAATATCTTATTAATTAAGAGAACAAAATCAATTAAGAGTGACCTTCTATTTATTCAATGCTAACCATGTGGGCTTTGTTTGTGAAGAGTTCCAGATGACAAATGTTTTTGTTGTTGTTGTTCTACAATAAATCGATCCGTTCATTCAGATATTTGTCAATTTGCCTTGGCTCTTAAGTCCAACACTTGGGACAGGAGGAACAAATGCGTCCTGTATGATTTTGTAAATAAATGCATCATTAAAAATAGCCGAAAACAAAATTGTTTGTCCAATGGAAAGGTCGAGGCCAAAAAAAGATGAACGGTGCATTATAGAAACATAGAAGCTGGTTGCAAAAGTTGACGACAAGATCTATTTACAACTTGAGTATGGCCTTATACTATTAACCTGAAATAAATATTTTTATAGCAATTCCTTTGATACGAATACATGTTGTCTTGGGCTTGTTTTGCTCTTTGGTTGGGTTGTTGTCTCTATGACAATTCAATTCTCATTCTTATCATAGATATAACTGCATGTAAAAACAAAATGTGTGGTGTGATAGACAATCATACAAATTTTTTCCAGGGACCAACAGGCGTTAGCAAACTATAGGACTCCGTATGACCTTCAACCATTAGCAAAATACACATTTTATAGAATGAAACCTCCAAGAGGTCTTGGCATGTAAAAACAAACACGAATGTTGAGCGAGAGAAAAACAATAAGGATACCGCATACAAATTAGAAAATGGTCCGCAATATTACTGTAGTCAATTCACTAAGTTGAAATTAAAGACCTGGCGAATTTTAGCCTTTTCAATGGATGTGATGTGTGTTTAAAAAATCATGGTTTGTTTAGACATTTAATTCAAGTCTTTGTTTTAAATTATTTGCAAGTAAGTTTAAAGTATTTAAAACAAATAATCACTCACAGAAAGACGTCAAATCCATCAACAAAAGAAAGAAAAAAATGAATAGACGACCTATAACGCACAGAATATCATGTATGTGTTCGGGCCGTATGAGTATTTGGACCATACGCGTATGGTCCGGAACATATTTTATTTGCGATCACAAAATGCACGAAGTCGTCCATTTCTATGTAAATTGGGTCGATTTGAATATAAATTAGATCAATGCGTTTCTGTTGCCAAGTGTTTTTCACAAAGTAGTAGCAGTATAGCAGAACAGTTTTACCAATACAATACCGTAAATGCATTCAAATTTTACAAGGTTTAATCCGAATAGTTTCTCACTATCCAATAACTTTCAAGTACGAAAAAGACAGGGCAGAAGTATATTTTGTCTATTTGTTATGTATGTGCACAACTTTTGAAAGTGGATTATGCATTCGTTCTAAAATAAATTTGTTGACCAAATAAAAAAGTAAAAAAGGTGACATTATTCGACAATCGCAATTGTTAAATAGCTTTGACGTCCGAAAAAGATAATCAATCAACACATGCATTGCAATTTTTAAAGCCAGTAAGTCATTCTTTTTTCAAAACACAAATTCCTGATTAGTATTTCGAATTATTTTATTTAGGCGTTGAGAACCTTTGGTGACCCCACAGTTTAAATGTCTATACTAAGGACGTCGTGAGCTATTGGCGTTATAGACGAACGTTCACCTTATCTGTCCCAGTCAATGGGAAATTAAAGTGCGCCAATCAATGTCCACAGCCACACTGTTATGAATTCGATTCTATTCATGCCGACCGAAATATGCATTACAGCTGATCTTTTCTATAGAACATATATGGAATAACTATTATTTTTTATTCTCAATTTGTCTAGCAGTTCTGTAATGAATCTTTAAAATTGAGAATGAAAATCAGAAATATGCCAAAAAGACGACAACCCGACCATAGAACAGACAACAACAGAAGGTCACCAATAGGTCTTCAATGTAGCAAGAAACTCCCGCACCTAGAGGCGTCCTTCAGCCGGCCCCTAAACAAATATATATACTTATTCAGTGATATTTGACGTCATATACTAAACTCCAAATTATAAAGAAACTAAAATTAAAAATTATACAAGACTAACAAAGGCCAGAGGCCCCTGACTTGGGAGAGGCACAAAAATGCGGCGGGGTTAAACATGTTTTTTTTAGATCTCAACCCTCGCCCTATACCTCTAGCCAATGTGGAAAAGTAAACACATAACAATACGCACAGTAAAATTCAGTTCAAGAGAAGTCCAAGTCTGATGTCAGTAGTTATCAAAGGTACCAGGATTATAATTTAGTACGCCAGACGCGCGTATCGTCTGCACAAGACTCATCAGTGACGCTCATATCAAAATATTTATAAAGACAAACAAATACAAGGTTGAAGAGCTTTGAGGATCAAAAATTCCAAAAAGTTGTGCCAAAAACGGCTAAGATAATCTATGCCTGGGATAAGAACATCCTTATTTTTTTTCAAAAAAATCAAAGTTTTGTAAACAGGAAATTTATAAAAATGACCATATTATTGATATTCATGTCAACACCGAAGTGTTGACTACTGGGCTGGTGATATCCTCGGGGACGAAACGTCCACCAGCAGTGGCATCGCACCAGTGGTGTAAATAGATATCAAAGGTAACAGGATTATAATTTAGTACGCTAGACGTGCGTTTCGTCTACACAAGACTCATATAAAAATATTTATAAAGCCAAACAAGTACAAAGTTGAAGAGCATTGAGGATCCAAAATTCCAAAAAGTTGTGCCAAATACGGCTAAGGTAATCTATGCATGGGATAAGAAAATCCTTAGTTTTTTCTAGAAGAAGAGGTCACAAAAGAAAATGAAAAAAAACCTAATTATACATAAATAACAACAGACTACTAGCAGTTACTGACATGCCAGCTCTAGACCTCAATTAAACTGATTGAAAGATTATATCATAGGAACGTCAGGCACAATCCCTCCCGTTAGGGGTTTAGTTATATACCATCTTAAAATATATGAGAAGAACATAACCCGTGTCATGCTAACAACTGGTTATTAAATAAATGTGTTTAATTCCTATGCAAAGACCCTATAAGTGAATCAATATTAAAGCTAAAATATGCGATCTTTAATGACCCGACAACAGTATCGTAACTATATCCCTTCGAGGAAAGAGCAGTGGTCATTCTTAGTATTAACTTTATTTTAAGTAAGTTCAACAAGATAAATTTTTTAGTGTACATACTGAAGTCGTCATTATTGAGAGCCAATATATCATCCAAATATCTTAAAGTTTTATTAAACTTTTGTATCAGATGTTGTTTCGCTTGGTCTTTGCTGATTTTAGTCATTAATTGTAACTCATAGCAGTACAAATATAGGTCTGCAATAAGTGGTGCATAATGAGGCCCTATTGGAATTCCGATAACTTGACGATTTACGGAATCGCCAAAGCGAACAAAAATGTTATCGAGTAAAAATTCAAGGACAGATTTATTATCAAAGCATGTCCAATTGACATAGTTCTTTTGTTTATTGCTAAGTCCGTTTCTGTGTGTGTTACATTTTAATGTTGTATCGTTTATTTCCTCTAATATTTAATGCGTTTCCCTCAGTTTTAGTTTGTTACCCCGATTTTGTTTTTTGTCAATCGATATACGACTTTTGAACAGCGGTATACTACTGTTGCGTTTATTTATTGCTACTAAAAATGACCAAAAGAGTTTGAACATATGTATTCGAATTCTGACTTTTTAAATGCACATTTAATTAGGTGTGTGAATTTTTTTATTTAATGAGAATGTGAAGCAAAGTGGTATATAGGGTAAAAAAATCAAAACTTTGAACGGACTCAAAATCACCAATATAAGCATGCAATTTATCAAGTACTTCAAACGAGTTTTTGACACTTCAAAAGTAATTATTTCCACTTTTGACAAAGGCCTCATTTGAACAATTTATTATCAGGTTTTTGATTGTACCAAGTGTACTCGTAAGAAGAATAGATAATTTAATATTGGAACAATGGCTTGAAGACAAAATAAATCTAAACCTGTAAAGTGTTTTGTGTAGCTTCGGAAGCTAGTACAAAATTGGGACTTTCATTGTATTTGGTTCTGCTTGTGAAGAGGTAGCCAAAAGTTTATGTTTGTTACAGGTGTCGTTTTGCCTTGGCTCTTAAGTCCAACACTTGGGACAGGAGGAACAAATGCGTCCTGTATGATTTTGTAAATAAATGCATCATTAAAAATAGCCGAAAACAAAATTGTTTGTCCAATGGAAAGGTCGAGGCCAAAAAAAGATGAACGGTGCATTATAGAAACATAGAAGCTGGTTGCAAAAGTTGACGACAAGATCTATTTACAACTTGAGTATGGCCTTATACTATTAACCTGAAATAAATATTTTTATAGCAATTCCTTTGATACGAATACATGTTGTCTTGGGCTTGTTTTGCTCTTTGGTTGGGTTGTTGTCTCTATGACAATTCAATTCTCATTCTTATCATAGATATAACTGCATGTAAAAACAAAATGTGTGGTGTGATAGACAATCATACAAATTCTTTCCAGGGACCAACAGGCGTTAGCAAACTATAGGACTCCGTATGACCTTCAACCATTAGCAAAATACACATTTTATAGAATGAAACCTCCAAGAGGTCTTGGCATGTAAAAACAAACACGAATGTTGAGCGAGAGAAAAACAATAAGGATACCGCATACAAATTAGAAAATGGTCCGCAATATTACTGTAGTCAATTCACTAAGTTGAAATTAAAGACCTGGCGAATTTTAGCCTTTTCAATGGATGTGATGTGTGTTTAAAAAATCATGGTTTGTTTAGACATTTAATTCAAGTCTTTGTTTTAAATTATTTGCAAGTAAGTTTAAAGTATTTAAAACAAATAATCACTCACAGAAAGACGTCAAATCCATCAACAAAAGAAAGAAAAAAATGAATAGACGACCTATAACGCACAGAATATCATGTATGTGTTCGGGCCGTATGAGTATTTGGACCATACGCGTATGGTCCGGAACATATTTTATTTGCGATCACAAAATGCACGAAGTCGTCCATTTCTATGTAAATTGGGTCGATTTGAATATAAATTAGATCAATGCGTTTCTGTTGCCAAGTGTTTTTCACAAAGTAGTAGCAGTATAGCAGAACAGTTTTACCAATACAATACCGTAAATGCATGCACATTTTACAAGGTTTAATCCGAATAGTTTCTCACTATCCAATAACTTTCAAGTACGAAAAAGACAGGGCAGAAGTATATTTTGTCTATTTGTTATGTATGTGCACAACTTTTGAAAGTGGATTATGCATTCGTTCTAAAATAAATTTGTTGACCAAATAAAAAAGTAAAAAAGGTGACATTATTCGACAATCGCAATTGTTAAATAGCTTTGACGTCCGAAAAAGATAATCAATCAACACATGCATTGCAATTTTTAAAGCCAGTAAGTCATTCTTTTTTCAAAACACAAGTTTTGTGTAGCTTCGGAAGCTAGTACAAAATTGGGACTTTCATTGTATTTGGTTCTGCTTGTAAAGAGGTAGCCAAAAGTTTATGTTTGTTACAGGTGTCGTTTTATGAAAATGGAGTCAGTTGAAATGTTGGTGAATTGGTAATTTCTTTTTTCAGAACGTGAATGTTAAATTAGGGTTTTTAAAAAATGTTCTTTAAAATGTTGAATACGTATATCAACTTTGTTCATTACTGAATAAAAAAAGAGTCCAAAGATTTTTTGTTAGCTTTTCCCGTTTCATTCATTTCAAACAGTAAGTATGGAGTGAGTCGTGTATGATATTACGACACTCATTCCAATTCATAATTGACGGAGGACGATATTAGGTATGGCTAAATACAAAGCTCAAGCACATCAAACGAATGTATAACAATTGTCATATTCCTGTCCAGGTATTTTCTGATGTCGAAGCGCTTTTTTTAATTTATCTATATTAGGAAAGTTTACAAATAATCAATAAATTGAGTTTTCGCTCTCAACATTATCTGATAAATAATCAAAAACATTGAGTTAAAAGGGTCAATACAATGATCAGGTGAGTTAAATGATGCATTATTTTTTTTAGATAAAGGGGCATTTTTCAAGTACGTTATTTAATGCGTTCATATTTGACACCAACCAAGGCTAGTGTCAGGTCCAATATAAACAATTATGATAAAAGTAAAATAAAGTTGTTAGATTCGTTAAATGTGAAAACTATAAATTACAAAAGAGAAATACCTTCGATATCACCAAAAGCAGTTTTGGCTTCAGTAATCAAATTAGACAAATTATATAACACAACCAGTAACGGATTATCCTTGTTTCTTTCTGATCCTTGTATGTCCTCTAGATGAGAGTTACGCATTTCTGTTTGAAGAAGAGATAAAATACCCGAAACAGCCTGGTGTGATTGTGGTTGTCGCAAAACACTGTGAAAACTTAAATCTGACAAAAGGTTAAACAACATTAAGCGTTTATCTTCATGAAGTATATCGTACAGTCTCCACTGTCCTTGATGTTATTCAATGCATTGAAAACCTGTTTCAACACAACATCATATGATACTTTTATGTCCAATAAGTTTGTGCTTTGATACATACACATGTTCTAGAAAACATATAAAACGTTGTGTCCTTTTACAGCACATTTATTACCCCTACCCCTGTTTCAATCTTTTAAAGATTATGAAAACAAGACTCTAATTATTGCCAGATTACCCTATGTGTATGTTTGTCTGACATAAACTGCCTAAAAGAGGGACGAAAGATACCAGAAGGACAGTCAAACTCATCAATCAAAAAAGACAAACAAACAAACAATAGTACACATGCCACAACATAGAAAACTAAACGATAAGCAACACGAACCCCACCAAAAACTAGGGGTGATCTCAGGTGCTCCGGCAGATCTTGTTCCACATTTGGCATGGGCGTAGGAGATGGTAGTTACGACTTTAGGAACATATCCGATATCATCTGTGAAAGGGTTATTCAATAACGGTCTACCAACTTGTGATATCGATGGCGTCCATAAACTTACGACGGGATGATTTCAACTTCACCATTTAAACGTATATATGGGTTATCATTCGATTGGTTATTCACGTGCTTAAACAGTAATCGAGAAAAGGGAAATAAGATTGGGAAAAGGAAAGGACGATGCAAATTTTTGATCTCTTTCATATTTAATATATAATGCTAAACATATGGAAATTTAATAGAAATTCCACAGCCTTTATCCTTGTACTCTCGTATTTGTTTATTTGATGACTGATAGGTATAGGATAACTGCATACAGTACCATCATTGATTTCCTTAAAACAAGTGTATTAATGTAGTTATTGGTTAAAACAAATAAAAACATGGACCAAATCAAGTACACCTTTTAGGGTGCGCTGGACTTTAGTAACTCATCATGAGATGTTTTGGAATTTACAGATTGGTTAGAACTTTTTGTAAAAAATAATTACTAGCACTTCATAGAAAAGCAAGCGAGTAATCTATGTCTCCAGGGCCGAAACTAGGGTTCAAATTCAGGGGAGGCAGGGGTTTGTGGCCGCCGATTGAGGCCCCATAAAGAGGGGGGTTGGGGGCGCAGCCCCCCGCCGATTTTTTTGCCCTCAGTAAAATGGCTAAAATGACCCATTTTCCTTCGATTTCCTTACATTAAAAAACATCAGTATTTCTTGAACCTTGAAGCAATTTTTATGCAACAACAAGCTGAAATTGCTGTTCGGGTTGAGCCAAGGCTCCGCCTTGAAGGCCATACTTCGACCTATAATAATTATTAACATTACATAAATTGTAAACGCGGATTTTTTCTCAATATGGCTCAAAATGACCCGTTTTCCTTCGATTTCCTTACTTTAAGAAACATCAGTATTGCTGTGGAAGCATTTTTATGCAAACAATTATTATCTGTATTTAAAGATATGTTTGTTAGAAATCAAAGTGGTAAGTTAAAAAAACATATAAAGCAAGATCATAGAACGCAAGATATATTTTTTTTTATCGAGGACCTTGAATTTCAATATTGTTTAAAGCTGAACAGACATGTATTATATAACTACACACAGGGACTTTCAATACTAGTATTACAAATGTATTACAATATTTTACTTACTAGTATAGAAAGTCCCTGCTACAACGAATAAGAGTGTTTAACTACTTAGGCATTGATCATAATGTTCAGTCTCGTACGATCGGGAGACGCATCTGGTGCAAGAAAATTGGTACCGTTAATTTTATTAAAAAAAGGACCCAACAGCTGATTCAGCCGGTAACGAATTTCCGATGTCATAAAAAATTCACAATACAAAGGGAACTTCCTCTGCTTAAGTGAGCCCCTAAATAAATGTGAATAGTTTTTAAGTTTTATTCAAAATTATCGAAAGCAAAGTTTCATATGTGTTCTCATACGAATACTTAATAATAAACTGGAAATCCGCTTGTATTATCGCTACACTCATTCAAACTATGAACAAAGTGTAGTAGTCAGTCGAAAACCAGCTTAACTGAATAACAGGCGGACGGCCACACGAAAAAAAAAATTAAAAAAAATACTGAAACGGTTCACTTTCGATCCAAAAATCCGAGAAATGACAGATATATGGCGTATCATGACAAAACTGTTAAAACTGTAAACTTGTGTTGTTTATAATATAAATTCAAGTTCTTCGTGTACATATTGTCAATATTTCATTTTATTACTTAAAAAAAAGTTTTGGTTTAGAAAATTTAGGGGAGGCAGTTGCCTCCCCTGCCTCATAGGTAGTTACGGCCCTGACTCTCAAATTTTATAACAAATATCTCTGTTTTAAAGGCTGTAGATTTTCTTAAAAAATCTTGGTTTATTTGCCACAAAGTACTTTTTTTTCTAGTAAACGCAATGAAACAGTAAATAATTATGCTTTGCATGAAGTGTTCCCTTGGTATATATACAAAATGGCATATCTCCATTATTTATTATATTTGTAGTTTTTATACAATTGAAGTTTGAAAAGTTCGTACAAAAATGGCTATAGGGGTCATCAACCTTAATATACAAACTGTTCGTTTAATAATGTTCAATTATTGTTTAATTTATGTATTATCTGTGTTCACGTTCTTGTTTCTTGTATGTCAAAATCTGGACTTAACGTGATGTTTCTATTTTATTGGCAGTACTTATAATACAATTATGAAAACATTGCATGACGACAACAGAAGCTAACATTTACACACATATAACAATCACGTGATTTTCGTGTCATTTTATATACTTGTATATGTTTTGAAACTTGATATTTAAATCATAAGAACTACCCACGCGTGAATTTGAACTATAAAACAAATAAAGTTAACGTTAACAATATTCATACACGTACTTTAAATTTGCTAATAAAAGGAAATTGAATCATCCACATCATATGAGTCGAATATATTACTGATACCAATAATAATAAATTTATAAATAAGCAGGCAATCTTTTTTTAATATGTAGCGAAGTACACCTTCTAGGGTGCACTCGACTTTAGTGACTTTATACGAGTTTTGTTTTTGAATATAGTTGTTAATGACTTATGGTTAACAATAAACATGATAAACGCTAGCACATTAAGAAGTGAGTAGACTATGTTTAAAATTTATAACAATCTATTTATTCAAGTATATTTTAACTACATTTGCCACAAAGTCCCAATTTTCTGAACGACGTTTCCCTTGTATTAATGCACAAAATGGCAAATCTTTATTGTACCAGGGCCGTAAATACATTGAGGGAAACGAGGCAAATGCCTCATGTTTGAAATTTCCAAAAAAAAAATAAAAAAAAATGAAAAAAAAAATGTTGTCTTCATATATATCAAATTGTTTCCACTAAAAGTGTCATGCAAGAAGCAAGTTCTGTTCACTCTCTGGTGTCGCACCTGCATGTTTTTCGTGATCCATGTAATGTGTTTCTATTTTACTTTTATTTTTCAGAGTTGATGGTCTATAATGTTTGTACTTCTGTTTTCCGGGTTTGTCTTTTGTTAATTTATTGTCCAATACTTTATGACTATAGTCTGAGTGTTGATTTTCATTTGTAAACGTCAGGTTTTGCAATGTTGCATGTCCACCGATGACCAGACATTGTGCGAGAAAATATTTTAAGAAAAAACGATGCTAATTAAATGATGACTGGACACAGAATAAAAATTGTCATTTCTGTATGCAGAATTGAACTTGGCATACAAAACTGGCTATTTTGGTAGATAAGACTAGATAGCTGACATGGTTTAAATTAAAAAAAGGTCGCCAATTTCCCGGTATCAAAAAATTTGAAAAACAACAAAAATGTATTGCCATATGACCTTTTACAGTGAAGGGTTAAACTTGCATGAAGTCGTGTTCAGACAGAAAATAAAGGAATATTGAGTAAACGTGCACGGGGCCTAATCGCACAGAAAGTCAATGCATAGAAAAAATACAAATGATCAATGGTCAAAGTTTTTTATTCCTGTTCTTCATCTTGAAAGTTGCTGGAGGGTCTTTAACAATAAAAAAATCATTAATACCGTAAAACACGGTCAAGATGTTTCATAGTGTCGATTTAAGCAGTATTAGTACTTAAAGTTTAATACTGCACTGTCACTTTATTTTAATCTAGTCATAAAAAATCACCAAAGTCTAAGCACAATACAAGACAAGAACAGACAGACAGATCTGGTATTAATGATTATAAGAATTACGATGTTTGCTTCATCCTACATATCGGTCTTTTAATGTTGTCCCTAAAACCTAAAAGACTTGAAGTTTTAAACTACAATGAATCTATCGTCTATGTTTTCGCTTTGAGACCAGAATATTGTCGAAAAAAATAGCTAGAAATTTATTATGTTTCAGTGTAAGAAAGAGTCCGGGATACGCTTAGAATGCACGATTTTGCGTTATTTCTCTCAGAGCTTCTGGGGGGCCCAATTTGTTTTTCGAATGTATTTTGCCTCACTATTAAAAGTGGCTAGTTACAGCCCTGTGTACCATTGCTGTTTGGGTTTTATTGCGCAATTTCGTAATACACATGACTACAGAAGGACTCAATTATTAAAATTCACGACGGAGAAGTGGTGATGATTTTAATATCGAGTGTTTAGATATAAACGAGTATTCATAAATTGAAAACTATCCGGCATGTTATAAAAAGAGTGTATCAAATGGGTATCAATGACAGAAAGATATCTAAGATAGAAAACACATATTTAACAAGGAAAATAATCTATTAAACAATAAAACATAGATATTTTCTCAGATACGTCAACGTATCAGAAACGGATACGATACGTCTTTAAATGTCCCACTTCTAATGGTCAGTTTAGAATTCTTGTCACAACAATATCATCCCTAACCATATATCTAACATACGTTAGTTAAAATATGAACTAGAAAAGTTTAAGCAAAGCCATATTTGCAAAAGTTGTATTTATGAAGATATCAGTCTGGTGCATAAATTTCTTTTAAACTTCGATTGAAATGACTGCTTACACCAGATGTTTGCATAACTTCCTAGCACAGTTATTGTTTACTTTACAAAAAACCTTGAAAAAGAAATCATAGCATTAACAAGTTAAATTTAAGAAATAATTGATCCAAGCTTTACTTTAGTGTAGTTTTCACATGGTAGGCACTATATTCATGATTATTTTTGCCCAAGCGATAGTAAGGGCTAAAATAACACGAATATAATGCCTACCTAAAATTACAATAAAGTATAGCTTGCTTCAATTATTTCAATTCTGATTAGGACAATCAAGGTAATTTGAATGTCTGATGTGTATAAGTGTGGAGCGCTTGTGTATGCCCTTCCATTAAACTCCTTTATTTGTATGTAAACAAGCAAACGGCTCGCAATGTGATTTTTCAGAGGGAGGAGTTTTGAAAAGCCAACATGAACGGTTGTCGTATCTAGGTCAAATATGTCAATTTTGAATTGCAGCACATGAAAGCCATAATAAATGAAATGAATTGGTAACAAAAAGTGCATCATTTAAGAGTTTGAAAGTGTTTTAAGTTAATGAAACTAGAACACACCCGTGAAATCGCTGGTCCGTGACTGAATTAAAGTATATAACTATGTACGTGTAAGCCTTATTTTGGCCTGGATATTTAGTATTGATATAGTCATCTGATAAAGTCATGCTGATTATTAGATGCACAGTTTTCTCTACTTTCAAAATCTTTCTGATTGAAACTGTCAACCTGAAACTCATCAATTATTGGTAATATTAACTATTTGAAAAACAAAAAGGTCTGGAATGGAGTAATTTTTTTTATCAACATCATTGTCCAATATTTGTTATAAATAAAGTTGAATTCTTTGTTTCGCTGTTTTGCCTCATGTCGTCTAACGATTTTGAAGCTGTACCCCTATAAGCCTTATATTAAGTCTAGATTTTTGGTATTCGTATTGTCATCTTTTAAAGTCATACTGATTAAAATACTGCAATAGGAAACAATGTGACAATTATAGAATTTAGTGGTGTCAACCCTGTGACTATGACCCGTGCATATAGCAAATTCCAAATTCACCGTTTGGTGGTGCGCCTGTCAGATTCGGAACGGACAGATAAGGTATAGGGAAAACGGTAGTATTACATTTTCCTAGCATTAGGTTGGCCTTTTGTGTACCCAAGACAGGGCGTAGGAAGTCAACTTAAGAGCGCTGTGATTGGATGTAAGGGTACAATATATTTTTTATTTATCTATGAATAACTGCAGTGTGTAAATTTACAATATAAATTTTAAAACCATTTGAAATATTTTCTTGAGAATTATCCGAAAAGGCTTCCACAATTTCATAAATTTGGTGTAAAATGACGGTGGGCATGGATAACATAAACCAGATCCATTGGAAATTGGTCATGATACTATTTGGCTTCAATTTTTAAAATAGAATAATAAAGTACTAACTCCACACATAACTGTTTTATCCAGGTTTTTATTATAAAAAGTGGTAAATTTAGAAAATGTTAGTATTGTCGCCTATGGCAGAATAAATAGTACCGTTTTCCCTATACTCAAGATAGCAAGGGAATTCAAAATCAATCAGACTTCAGTCATATTATACTATTTTGAAGCATTTGATAAGTACATTTGATTTTTATCACAAAGAATAGAAATTTTAACTGAGAACAATATTGTGTTGAGAAAAGTGCGGAGTCATCATAATAAGTCAAATTGATGGGTACTGATATAAAACTTTATTCTAGGATTTCAATATTAACTATATTGTATAAACTGCACCAAATTATTGTTCATTTATGTTTGTTTTGCACCTTTCGCAATGATTAATTCAATTGGAAAACCCAGAATTCAAGTCGCAACAAATATTTTTAAGCGATATATTTGTCTTTTTTCCTGTGTAATTCCTTAATTGTATCAATTGGGTATTTCCCTTGATACAATCTATTAAAAGTGGATATTTTCTGGTTAAGTTTGTACTGTTTATGGAGTAAGACAATATTTGGTCATACTAGAAGCATTTTCAGTGTTAAAATTGTCCATTTAAGAAAAAAAAGAGGCCCACTTGAGGCTAAATTTTGATAGAATTTATACACTTCTGGGTAAAGAATTGTTCATTTTCTTGTCAATTTGTGCAGTTAATATTTCAATAGTGCTTCATTGTGTAGTTTATATATTTTATTATATGAGGCATATATAATTTTCCATTTTCTACTGTTGAAAGGACATATGTTGGAAATTAATACACCCAAGGGACATAATTCAGCTTTTTCATAGATTAATACAGGCAACAAAGGCAACCTTACAGCTGAGTATTTTGCATGTTTAATGATTTTAGTGTCTAATATCTTTGTTTTTATCATCTCAAGACAGATTAATGGATTTTATAACAACCTCTATAATTTTGCACCACAATATGGCATATACTAAAGCATGATTGATTTTCCTCTGAGTTCAGTATTTTTGTGATTTTACTTTTTGTTAAAGGTAGAAACATAAGCGAGGCTAACCGAATGATTCAGGACATTATAGAATATATTGACAACGAAGATGAAGAAGGAATTATATTATTTTTGGATCAACAAAAAGCGTTTGATAGGGTTGAATGGGAATGGATAGATTTTGTGTTGGATAAATTTGAATTTGGCGGGACATTTAGAGCATGGATAAAAATGCTATAATACAATGCTACAACGTGTATCAAAACTAACGGGTTTGTATCCAGATACTTTTCTACTACTCGCTCCGCTAGGCAAGGGTGTCCAATAGCGCCTCTCTTGTATATCATACAAGCTGAACCCATGGCATGTGCGATAAGGGGTGACATTAAAATCGAAGGATTAAAATTACCAGGAGGGGGAGGGAACTTTATAGAAACCAAATTATGTATGTTTGCAGATGACACCCAGGTATTTAATAAAAATGAAAAATCTGTAGAAAATACTTTTAAAATATTGTCCTTATACGAAAAAGCTTCGGGTTCTAAAATAAACTTTGACAAAACAAAAGGCTTACTATTAGGGGCTTCTAAAAGAAAACGATTTAAATTTGATAAAATCAAATGGATCACAGGCAATGTTAAAACATTAGGGGTTTGACATGGTTATGAAATAGATGACGATGATATTTGGAGAAAAATAATAGAAAAAGTTAAAAATTGTACGAATGTATGGAAAAGTAGGAAGCTTACATTTAAAGGTAAAACACTTATAGTAAAAAATATGATACTTTCTCTTTGTTCTTACGAGATCGAAATACGAGGAATTCCGGATAAATACACTAAAGAGCTAAATAATATAATTTGGAACTTTATATGGGACGGAAAAGTGAACCAGGTAGATAGAAATGTCTGTTGGTTGGACGAAATAAAAGGGGGGATGGGAATGGTAAGTATAGATCGCTTATAAAAAGTAAACAAACAAAACTTGTATATCGTTTAATTCATGAGCCATTGGAAAGCTGGAATGCGATCGGTAAGTATTGGCTTCGGACATTTGACGAAAAATATAATGATGCTTTTTTTGTATGTAAATGTTCAAGTTTAAATGGTTTAGATATGAACCAACTACCACAAATCTATCAGAAAATTATAAATACGTGGTCAGGATTTATTCAAAATGTCGAAATACCTTCATATAAAAGTGCTATTTTAAATATGAGGATATTTGAACTCTTCTATTCGTTTCAAAAATAAACCATTGTTCTACTCTTCTTTTTTAAAAAGCGGTATCACAAATATCCAGGACATTTGGAATTTAGAAACTACGGATTTCATTAGCTGTAATGAAATTTATAGGAATCTGGTTGATCGGAGAAATTGTATTTCCGAATTTTCAAAAATTAAACCGGCAATTCCAAAAGATTTCGTGCAATTGAGATCATTAACTTAAACAACCAAAAAATCAAACCAGCGAAGTTAAAACTCAAATATATTCGTACGGTTTTAAATAAAGATGTATCTCCAAAATGTCAAATGTGGGAGGAAATATTTGGAACAAATATACCTTGGGAAAATATGTGGTAGGAATTAAAATATTTGAAAATTGAAAATGAAGTAAAAGAATTCCAATGGAAATCCATGCACAATATTTTATATACTGAAGAAAGATTAAAAAAAAAATGAAGATATTAAATGGAAAATGCCACATTTGTCAAAATGACAATAATATAGAAACCCTGCAACATTTATTTTTCAGTTGTAGTACATCACAGTTAATCTTAAAAAACCTCCAAGAAATACTTATCAAATCAAAAATAGGAATAAATAATCCTTTTGGTGAAAAGGAGGTTCTATTGGGCAAAAATACGGGAGAACCAAAAGATGATAATTTTTTAAACATAATTATCATATATTTTAAATGGACACTATGGAAAATTAGGAATTCAATAAAATTTAACAAAACGCCTAAAACACCACAAGATATTTATAAAATTTGGAAACACAACTTGAAATATAATCTAAAATTTGTTCTTCTTTTGAAAGGCGTTGATACCATTGATAAGACAAAATTGGAGTCTGTAATAAGGAAAATTTAGACATTTTATATAGCAATAATATAGCTTGAGTCAAAGTACATTTTTTATGGTTTATAGCATTAGAATAATGATTGTATATAAGAAAATATGACAAAAAGTAATAGCCTATCATGGGAATTTTAGTAAATGCACATATTTTATGTGGGTTATTTACTTACTATTTTGAAATTAAAGTATAGATCTGTTAGATGCTTCTAATATTATATGGATATAATTTTTTTTTACACTAAATGTAAATCCAAGGTTAAAAGTGGACTACTTTTTTATTGCCTTCTATTTCCCTTGGATAGATGGTTTTACTTTGTAAACAGGGACCCTTAGTCTGATCCTGGACGACTAAGGTAATTGTTCACAGGAAATATTTAGGAATAAAACGTTTATATGTCTTAAAAAAAAAGCATGGAAAGGAGATTAATATGAAAATCTTTAATTTGTGCTTTTGCTGCAAATTTTGGATAAAATGAATACAAATTGAATGGAATTGTAAATTCTATCTGTTTTAATGGAACTGTTTATTATTCTTTTTAAATAAGATAAGATATAACTGGATACAGATTGTTTACTAAGCCTTATCTGAAAGAAGTAGAGAAAGAGGTAAACCAGCATGTAGGGGTGGGGACATAAAATGATCCATGTTTCCTTAAGTAATAAGGACATTCAAGTATTAATTATAGCCAAGGTTTTCACAATAACTCAGTATTGCATTAATAGTGTCATAAGAATTCTTTATATCTTTATGTCACAGTATTGGGAAAACGGTAGTATGACATTTTCCTAGCAGGTTGGCCTTTTGTGTACCCAAGACAGGGCGTAGGAAGTCAACTTAAGAGCGCTGTGATTGGATGTAAGGGTACAATATATTTTTTATTTATCTATGAATAACTGCAGTGTGTAAATTTACAATATAAATTTAAAAACCTTTTGAAATATTTTCTAGAGAATTATTCGAAAAGGCTTCCACAATTTCATAAATTTGGTGTAAAATGACGGTGGGCATGGATAACATAAACCAGCTCCATTGGAAATTGGTCATGATACTATTTGGCTTCAATTTTTAAAATAGAATAATAAAGTACTAACTCCACACATAACTGTTTTATCCAGGTTTTTATTATAAAAAGTGGTAAATTTAGAAAATGTTAGTATTGTCGCCTATGGCAGAATAAATAGTACCGTTTTCCTTATATGTAACAGGTGAATATACTATTTGTATCGGTGTCGGATTCGACCCGGAACTTGTTAATTATTGGCAATATTAATTATGTGGAAAACAAAAGGGTCTGGAGTGGTGTAATTTTTAATCAACACCATTCTCCTATATAAGCTAAACAGTATATAAAGTTGAATTCTTTGATTTGTCGTTTTTACCCCATAACGGCTGACAATTTGGACCTCGTTATTTTAGTATTATAGATATATTAATTTTATGCCAATTAGATAAAATTCATTATTCTGCAGTAGTTAATATACGCATGTGCAAACATATTTTATTGGATTTAGAGAATTGGTTTATTCACAAAGCGAAAGAAGCGCTTCATATTAGAATATCGTTTTATGACCAAGGGTTAGACATTTTTCTCTGTGTTTTGGTCTTTGTGGCCTCACATTTCCTATTTTCTTTCCCTGTTTCTATCAACATGGAATATTTAATACATATTTATAATAGAACACACTATTTAAGTTTTATTGAGGTCTTTTTGTAATTCTAGCTTGTACTTTTTTATGCCGCGGTCATAAAAAAGCACTTTTATGTGTTACGGCTTACTTTTGGGTTATCGAGAGGGCAAAAAAAACAACCTTACCAAGAATATTTAGGAAGAATCAATGAGTTGTAATGACTGCGAAAAGTAAATATAGTCACGTCTAAACAATTCAAATTACAAATAGGCATATATTATGAATTTATTTTGAATTCAGGGCTTAAGGTAAACCATGCTTACTGTGTTTTTGGTGGGGTTCGTGTTGTTTATTCTTTGGTTTTCTATGTTGTGTCATGTGTACTATTGTTTGTCTGTTTGTCTTTTTCATTTTTAGCCATGGCCTGTAATAATTGGTTAATAGCCAAACGGGGCTATCTAAAAAACATAAGCAGTTCATCATAAATCACTCATTGACTATATGTTTTTTTCTCAAAGATAACAGATAGTTAAATAAATATATTTGTGTGTTAAATAATGCAAATAGTGTTGTTACCCTTAAGTTATAATTTAAGTCGTAATTGACCTATCTTTCTTTATAAAAATTGAATAAAACCTTTTGGCAGAATAACATGCCAATTCATATAAAAAAGAATCTACACAGCACTTTCCACACAGAAGGGATAATGTATTTCATATTTGTTTTTGTCTTAAAATTAGCCTATTTATGTTGAAATTTATTGAATGACATTATATTTTGTCCTTATTTTATTCCAGGTCCTCGTCTTGTTCATTAATATCAGGTTCGGGTAGTCTGTTTCTTTTTTCTTTCCTTGATTAAACTCTAGTAAAATTGGACACCGTCAGCCAGTATTATGTGACTCTGACAGAGAGACATAGTGTCAGCCTTCTTTGCTTCTGTAATCGGTAGCCTTTCTTTATACTTAGGACAAACTGCAAGGGTAACAATGTGTTTTCGTTTAACTCTTCATTGAAGCTATACATGCATTGAAGACCATTAAGTGTTTCTTTTCGGAACTGCAGTTGTTTTATTTTTCTCCATCTGACTTTGTATTCTTTTTTCTTTTTCGTTCCATATTTTTCTCTTGAAAATGTCCAAATATTTTAATGGTATAAAACATATGGATTATTTCTGCCAGTCTATTTAATTTGCCTCAGACGAATTGCTCCGGTGCTTGTTTGAACTCATCTGCAACCGAATAATTGAGTACAGAACCATAAATATCCAATAAATAGATTATATTTTACTTTTAAATGATTTGAAAATCATTTATATGAATTTACATTTAAAATAAGTGATAGTATATAAGATATACTTATTAAGATATATTACTTTAACATTAAGAAATATTTGTTTTTATCTTCTATAAATTAACGATTATTTTTCAACAATTTAAACAATTAAAAATCGTAGATACGATGCTTGAAACATGATGTATATCTATTTATTTAAACATACCTCAAGTAGTAACATCTTCTTCTAAGTCACCACAAAATATTTCAGAAAAGAAATTTTAGGAAAGTAAAAAAGTTGTTTGTTCTATCCTTTATTGAGAATAATGGCAAACAATATATGGGATAAAGCTTAATTTTATCTATCCTGAAACTGTAAAGATAATGTATTTTGGAATATCAACAGAAGTCATCTCTGATAATAAATATAATAATTCAACATATGTAGTGCAATAAGGTATTATTTGAAATGTAACACATTCTGTCACAAATTATTTACAGATGGCAACGTATGTTCTAATTAAGCCTCTATTATTGCTATTATAAAATTTTAACTATTTTCCTCACAAATGCTGAGCACTATTAAACCAACACCAATTAAAAATATAAAAATGATAACAAAACTATTTTTTAAAAGTTTTAATTTCCCTTTCATTTACCATTCATTAAATGCAATATACAATAAGAGGATGATGTATAATTGCTTAGGACATAACTATTCAACAAAGAACAAATGACGTGGTTGTTAGCAGCATTATATCACTGCAATCATAACAATGTACAAAACCGTGTCGCGTAGCAAGCTAAAACAGGTACCAAATGAACAAAATGTTTTTAAAAAATCATATTAAACCAGAGGCCTGATTTTGGCAACTCCAAAAAAACAAAAAACAAAACAAAACAAGACAAAATAACAACAAATATGATTTATGTACAACAGCTACTTACAGACCTTTGACATGCCGAGGAAGAGCACTTACAAGTCATTTTAAAAGAGTTTGACTCATGCATCATATCGACAGAAAGCGCAAACAAAAACTAGCAAAAACCATAAAGACACATAGTTTCGATCTCATCAAAGATACCAGGCTGACAATTTTGTAGTCATCACGAAATAAAAAGACTCATCAGTGCCGCTCGAATGAATACAGTCAAAAGGGTAAATAAAGTTTGAAGTTGAAGAGCATTGAGAATAAAAAGTTCTGAGAGGTTTTGCCAATGACAGCCAATAGGTTTTGAACTAAAAGCCAGTTCACAGCAAATTACAACTAATGAACAATTATGTATCCGGGGTTCTCCATGACCTGTTTTATAATGGCACACCGTCATTGTTCAAATATCTTCCGCCATCGTCAAATGACCCCTGCCATCGTTAAAAAATATCTTCCGCCATCGTAAAATGATACCCGCCATTGTCAAAAATTAATTTCATTTTTCTTGCTGCTGCCATTTTCCTTAGAAATATAATCAATAGCAAGTAATTGCATAAGCCTTACCCTTTGGTTTTATAATCCAAAGAGTCCTCCCTGTTACACTTTTAAAGCCCTGAGGGATATCCGGCTATAGATCGCTATTCACTTGAAAAGGTAGAACTACACAACTGAAAGGATTATATTGGATCAAGATAGACGATTGATTACATTATTTAATTACGTTTCAGCAAATGCATATGCTTAGGAGAATTTAAAGTCATAAGAAACGAGTGACCGGTGAAAAATAATGTTTTTCCAATTCTTGAACCAATGCATACAAACATCATTGACTTAACGTGACGGTACCCAAATTGCACCTATTTTGACAGTTTTTTCACCTACGTTTTTTTATGATCAAGAAAAAAATGACCATACTGTGTTTATTTTGTAGCCCTATCCTTCTTTATTGTATAGGTACAGTAGTTTTATTTTTAATCCATATTGAGTCATCAAAAAATGGGTTTGAACCAACCTCCAAACTATCCATGATTCTGTAATGAGGAGTACCCAAATTGCATCCATGCTCAAATTCACATCGTCAAAAGTCTAATAACCGAGCTTCTGTTTAGTTTTTTCAAATATTTTGAACAATTGGATATTAGTCCATGCTTACTCTTCATATTTTACGAAATGGAAACCTAAAATATATTGTATTTGCTAATTTTAAAAAGATGACGTTTTGATGACGTCGCATGGTGTCGTTTTCGTACATTTTGCTTTTTCAGTAAACAGTCCAGCTGTTGATAAATACTGTGAACGTTTTATGTATATTTAAATATGTTTACCTATGTTGAAAGACGTGCATAGTATCAAATCATAAAAATACAAATTGTTTAGTCTCTAGGAAATCATGTACAATTTCCGTTGCTATCTTTTCTCAATAGGTGCAATTTGGGTACCCGGTGCAATTTGGGTACCCTTACGTTAGTCTTCTGTGCACGAATTTATCATTTTTTTTCGTGTAATATTCGTACAATCGACAATTTTTTTTAAATCGGTCAGTGTTGTTGTGAAAATATGGCAGGTAATTAAAGTTCGTGTTTTGAGGCCGAAGTTTTTCGATTGTCACCTGTTTGTCAACAATCGACAAAAAATAAACAAAAAAGCACAGGAATTGAACACGTGTTTAACATGTAAATTCAGATAATAGTTTATTTTAAGGACATCCATGCGTATTGTGATCACCGGATTTTTACGAGATGGTTCACACTGAGGTCACTTTGCATACGGAAAATATGTCGGAGGAATTGGTTCCTGGAAGGAAGCAATTAAAATAAAGTAAATATGAATAAATTAAAGAATTTTCTTCAGAAAAAAGTATATGTACATAAGTTTTATAATGAAAATTATGAGTTATAAAAAATATATGCATTATTTTTTTTTTATTTGAGGTTTCTTATGACTTTAAATTGTTATACAAAGAAAAAAGTTTAAAAAGTCGGACACGTGACTTACGCAATCAGCATCCCTCTTTTTAAACGAACACATACGTAAATCAGAACATTATTTCATGCCCCCCCCCCCCAAAAAAAACCCCACGAGTACAGCAATTATCGTTGATATTGAATCACTTTGCAACTTTTAAAGGCAATAAATGAATATAAACAGCCAAATTAAGATGCATGTTGCATAGTGAAATTTACTATGCAATTTGCTAATTAAAGTCATAAAACTATTAAAGTTGAAAACGTTGGCCCTACAAAATATTGGTTTGGCATTGGAATTGAAAATTAATTAAAATATTGGTTATTTTATTAGGAAATAAATGTAATAAAAAGCAATATGAATATATCAGCTTGTTCACCATTCCTTGCATGGAAATGAAGGATTGAAACACTTTCGGTCACGTAACACCGTAGATGCGGGATTCTATCATATAAACAAATTCAATTAGTATGCATCCAAAGGATTCTGTCTAAAAAGATGTCATAATCATTTTGGAAAGCTTTCTTCTGTTTACATTTTGTTAAGTTAATCTTTTTTTTACCCACTCTTTTTAGAGAGTTTTATGTAAGATACTGGTTCCTTTATTCTAATAGACACAGGACCAAAATGATTTGTTAATTTGTTACACTTAAGTGAAATTAAAAATTTCATGACCGGCTCGCACTATAATATTATATATTTCTGTGTTCATTTAACTGTAAAATTAGACGTTTATTGGATACTGAGACGAAATGTCGGCGGTGACGAAGGCCATTTTGTTTTGTAAAAAATATTTTTCTTTCTGTGTAAAGTGTTTCTTTATATAGATTCATTTATCTCAATCGTTGCACCAACGTTTAGATTTTCTTAATGATATTCTCGTTCTTTATGTGCCTTGAATGTTTGCCACTGGAAATTTTGAAACAAAAAGCAATCAATTAATCAGGAAAAACTTTTTTCCAGGATATAGTTTATTTGTAAATACAAAGAATATCACAGTACAAAAGTAAAAAAAAATCGATATTTGATTCTAAAATAATGTAAACAATAATTCGAAACAGTAAAACGGAGATAAAATAGAAATGATCATATTAAATATACTTACTTCAAAATCTTTAATTGCTTTATCAATTCGGTTTTCGGTACTGGTCATCAATTTATTGTTCGTCAGTCCCATACTTCTCGAGTAGCGTTGAGACATTTACGATCGATGTCAGCTTATACTTTCTGTTTTTTGAGGCTCATTTTTGGCAGTCATCATTTTTTTATCATGTGACTAAAATTCCCATAACTAAAAATAGCCAAATACCTAGAATAATCATAATCTAAATAATACATAGTTTTAGTATGTCACAGTTTAAAAAACGGGATTTTCGAGAAATGATTTTCGTTTAGTCTAAAAATACAAACAGAAAGTACAATTGAAAATTTCCGTAAATTATTTCAAATGACATAGGAGTTTATAACACACATTCATCATTAAAGACGTAACATATTTTCACTGTAAGTTGACTTTCTGACTTACATGATTGTTTGTACTTGTTTGTGTATTTTCTCGCTATTTAAAATAATTTTGACTAGTTTTGTATACATTATTTTCATATTTTAATTATGTCATTAAAAACAAAGGGAAATGTTCGACTTGGAAAGATTAATTAAAACAAAACGATGACAGAAAAAGTGTTTGTGGCATTTAATATATTTTAATACTTCAGTATAAAAAAACTTTGTAATTGATATGTTATTTTATTTTTTTATCGTTTTAGATGGCTTTAACAAAGCAATTATCAGAAAATAATAGAGACACCATTAACAAATGGATAGGAGGAGGGAAAAAGAGATTTAGACTTCTGTATTCTGCTGCTGATAATGGATGTGATCCTACTACATTCCATACAAACTGTGACAACAAAGGACCAACAGTCACTCTCGTGTACAATGTAAACGGAAATGTATACGGAGGATATGCTCGAGTCAGCTGGATGTCAGGATCAGGAGAATCCGTGTATGATGGTGATGCATTTTTGTTCTTTTTGAAAGGGAAATCAGGACAGAAGCCGAATAAATTCACAGTAAAAACACCAGAATATGCTCTGACAATGAATGAAGACTGTGGACCTACTTTTGGAAATGGACCAGATTTGCAAACGTTTGAAGATACCATTACGAAGGAAGCAGATTCCTTCCCGTTAAACAGTGTGATGACCCCTGAAACGTATCACATCAGCGCAGATACAGTTACAGAAATTACGGGCGGAAAATTTGATGCCGAAGATGTAGTCGTGTATGCTGTAGAAGGTGATTATAGAATTTACACACTATCATGTTCATGTTAGTAGTATTTGACATGTCTCCTCAACCATACACTCCCAAAGTAAATTTGACCTTTGAATTCAATTTTAAAACAACAATAAACAGAAATTAAAATCTATAAAGTTACCATTATGAAAACAAGTTTTTATGTAGGGTTTTTGTGGCTCACTCGATAGTTGATTATGTAATGTGTTGTGCACTGTTCTATGTCATTTCGTCGTTTTTGTTTTTGGCTAAGTTGTGTCGGTTTTTCTTGAGAATTTTCATTGTTTCTTGAATTTTGCACCTTTCCATAATACCAAACCATGCAAACGGCCTTGAAAGTTTGAAAAGATTAAACCCTCCATGTTTTATGGATTGCAAACCACACACAAGCAAGATTGGTCAAAGGTTCCAAGTGGAATGGTCTTATGCATGATTTTTTTTATCTGTTTATTTTTTAATTGTTGAATCAAGATTTCAGTAATGTAGACTTAACGTCTCTTTTTATTCATATCTTTTCTTAATAGATGTTGCGCAAGAAACATATTTACCAACTCCATGGAGAGAAATGGACTTGCCTTCATGGAATTCAGATGTAAGTGTTTGTTTTAAAAGTTCACTTATTAAACACATCATTGAAAAAAAAGTTCGATGGTAGAAAATGAGATAAGTCTTATATCATTGCATAGAAATTTTAGAGTATTTTAGAGAAACACATTTATAAAAAGGCGGGTATGAACGCCAGTGAGACAACTACCAACCAAAGCTGAAATGAAGTGGATGAAAGCAATTAAGAAGCCATACAGCCTTTAACAATTCAAAAACCACATATCATATAGTCGCCTATAAAAAGAAATAGTTCAATTGAGAAAACATGTTCTTTTCTATGTAAATCAAAAATTTAAACAGCAAATGATTTATAGTGTAAAATAATTTTTCATTCGATAAAATGTATAGCTCTTCGTATGTTACAGTTGCTAAATTTATTGAAAAAAGATATAGAAGAATATTGGCCACTTAAAGAGATGGGCGTTTCTGAAGATGTCATTCCATATATCAACATATTGTTACTTGGTCCAGTAGGGGCTGGAAAATCAAGCTTCTTCAACACTTTAAATTCACTCTTCCGGCAAAGACTATCTATTCAGGCCAGAGCAGGAAGTTCTGACACGAGTCTAACAAAATCTGTAAGTATTAATGTCTGTTATTGAATCTTGCATTGAAAATCAAGCTTTTAAATTCTTTGTCAAAAAACTGGATTTAGAGTTCATGTGATTCCCTTAGTTTTGTTTCACTTTGATCTGACTCTCCCAAATCGTTTAACCAAATTTGAACAGCGAAAAACTATTGTTGCCTTAATCTAACGAATCAACAATTTGAACTGCCTTTTAAATTTAAAAATCTTCTCAACAATCTTTAAATTCTTAAAAATAGAAAAAACCTTCTCTATGACGAGTTTATTTTCGTAACTATATATATTTCAGTTCAAAGTCTATTCCATTATTTCAATAACTTTATATATTTCAGTTCAAAGTCTATTCCATTATTTCAATAACTTTATATATTTTAGTTCAAAGTCTATTCCATTATTTCAATACCTTTATATATTTCAGTTCAATGTCTATTCCATTATTTCAATAACTATATATATTTCAATTCAAATAGATATAGGAAGATGTTGTGTGTGCCAATGAGACAACTCTCCATCCAAGTAACAATTTAAAAAGTAAACCATTATAGGTTAAAGTACGGCCTTCAACACGGAGCCTTGGATCACACCGAACAACAAGCTATAAAGGGCCCCAAAAATACTAGTGTAAAACCATTCAAACGGGAAAACCAACGGTCTAATCTATATAAACAAAACGAGAAACGAGAAACACGTATATATTACATAAACAAACGACAACTACTGTAAATCAGATTCCTGACTTAGGACAGGTTCAAACATTTGCAGCGGGATTAAACGTTTTAATGGATCCAAACCTTCTCCCTTTTTCTGAAACAATAGCATAACATCACAACATAGAAAAAGTCTATTCCATTATTTCAATAACTTTATATATTTCTGTTCAATGTCTATTCCATTATTTCAATAACTATATATATTTCAGTTCAAAGTATATTCCATTATTTCAAAAACTTTATATATTTCAGTTCAATGTCTATTCCATTATTTCAATAACTATATATATTTCAGTTCAAAGTCTATTCCATTATTTTCGTAACTTTATATATTTCAGTTCAATGTCTATTCCATTATTTCAAATCGACGACCTTTGCGGTTCCGGATTTGTGATTGCCGTGGTTTTGAAGATGCTCAAGGAGTTGACCTGTTTGATGTAGAAGCCATTTTAGACGGAAACATAAAGAACAAATACACGGTAATTTTTACGATCGAAGATCTGTTTAATTTTACCTGATAATTGATTAAAAAGTAAACATCTAGTACATAAATAATTGTGTGATATGAGGATCATGGATATAAAGAAATTTTCTCATGGAATGTTGGTCAAAAACTATAATAAAATAGACCGAATTTTAACGTTTTGTAAAGCGCCTTACTGCAATTGAATTCAGATATCACAAAAACTTTTCTTTGCTGAACTATTCTATTTACTAAGAACTCGAGAAAGTCTTATTCTTTTTATGCTGCCTGGAAATGTTTTGTCTAACGTTTACATAGATCAGTATAATAATAGTTTGTAGATAAATCACACATAACAAAGGAAAGCCCATTCTACAGACGAGATCCTAAAATGCACGACAGAATACACTGCGTTGCCATCGTTGTGGACGCCAATAATGACCCAGATTATCCAATGACTGAGCATGTGCAAGAACAGATTAAGAAAACACAGGAACTTATGAATCAAAAAGGTATGCACAATATTTTAAAATAACATAAAAAATCATTTTAAACAATTTATTTTAAACTTTGAAAAGACTGATGAGAATCGACAAATGCTAAGCAAGAGAATATTCCACTATAGTCAGGAGGTCATTTGGGCAGTTTGTAGCTTGTTAAAGATATTAACCTGGTTTATGACAGTGATTTTCAACAATCCAAACACGTGCATATGTACTTTTTGACATGATTAATTTATATTTTGAAACTGTCAAAGAATTTCTGTCAATTATTTCAACTAGATTTTGTTATTATCTAAAAGCAAGCTTTACATTTTCAAAAATCAGATCATTGAATTTTAAAGTACAAACTGTATACTATTTCAAAAATAATTATAAATGGATGATTATACTTTTGTTTGATGACATTGTACTTAATATTCATGTTTGAATGGGTATTTTTTCTTTACAATATCTTTTGTCATATGATTATTATGGATCTCATATTAATTCATAATTTCTGCAAGTAAAATATATCTTAAAAGAGATCCTTCTTTGTAAAGTATAGTAAAGGGAAAACAATGTACTTTATGCGTTTCCTTTATTGATATCGTTGTTACACGATCTACATATATCCCTTTTAATTCTTTTTTTCAATAAATAAACTTTTTGAAAAGTGATCCTTCCTGGTAATGTAAAGTAGAAGGAAAAAAGTAGGTTATATTTCTACCACAAGTACATGATAATATTTTATAAATATTTTTTTGTCGTCCGTAATTGAGATACACCCAAAGGTCGAGAAATATCTAATAGATTAAAACAAAATTCCAATATATAATTATAAAATCGCATTATTTTCAGGTGTTCCACAGTTGATTTTAATGAATAAAATTGATGGTCTGTCTGAGTCAGTAAGGGGAGATCTGTCAAGAATTTTTCATAGTCAAGAAGTCAAGGAGAGAGTGGAAAAACTAGCACATTCTTTGAGATTACCACCTTACACAGTTTTACCAATGAAAAACATTGACACAGAACAATGTATTAACACAAACGTCAATATTCTGGCCTTGTACAATCTACGTCAGATGTTAAGAGCGGCAGACGACTATCTCCTTAACTACCTGGACGAATTCATCGGTGATAAATTTGAACCCAATTACGAAAAATCAAGTGATACCATGTAATACTCTGAGGATATTAATGGTTTTTGGATAATATGTGATAAAGATTTCTTTTTATCATTTCCAATCCTTTGGAACTGTGGCGTGGGACTGACTGGGATAGTGAGGGCAGGCTTCTTTAACTCACCTTCATAATTAGCAGCATAAATAATCAATATGATGTTAATCTAAATAAAAATTTAAAATACAAATGTTTATTTTACCCAAGCCTAAATGAGAAGCCTTTTCACCTGAAGCATAATGCTAAATCTTTCACTAATACAATTCAAACCACGATATCGATAAGTGTTTTAATACTAGTATAAACTTGTGAAGCGTGGTTACCATGCATGTTAACATGGTTTTCATTCGTCTTAAATAAAGGCAACAGTAGTATACCGCTGTTCAAAACTCATAAATCTATTGACAAAAAACAAAATCGGGACAACAAACCAAAATCGAGGGAAACGCATTAAATATAAGAGGAGAACAACGACACAACATTAAAATGTAACACAGAAACGGACTTTATTTGCCGAACTTTATTTCAGTTTTCCAGACTATTGACCTTCACGTAAAATACTGAAATTATTTAAAATATAGAACCACACTTTTGTTTTTAGAAATACACAATAAACCCTATAATATCACTTTTCATCCCTTTGACATTAAATTGAAGAGTTTAATTTACCCGACTTAAAATTGATACAAAACTTGGCAGACTTTATAATGAATGTGGAAAATCGCAACCACAGATAACACACATAATTTCGTTCAAATAACAACAAATACCAATCACCAATAACCCAAACATGGAATCGATATATCAGAACGATTTTCATTTATTCAAAAGGAAAAAAATGTAATATAGTTGAATATAAACTTTGATTCCTCCTTTATTGTAGTTTTAAAAATCAATTCATTGGTGGTAAGTGGATGATCGTAACGTAAAGTTACGGTTAACCGAACATGGAAGAAAACTCTAGAGATATTTTTTTCTTTTCCACCTGTCGTTCAGTAAAAAGTTCATTTGAGCCAAACCGCTTGTCTCATACACACTAATCGTGAGTGCGTTGATATTGAAATGAAATTGGATACATAAAATCATTCCATTTTTGTTAAATAGTCATTCAAAATTTCGATCATGATGATCGTCACTTTAAATTTGTGATGGCCGTAATGTAAAGTGTAGTTTTTTGGATAATGATCGTAACTGACACAAGATGGTCAGAGATGATCGTAACTCGTATTTAGACGAACTTTGATCTGAGTTTTTGAAAAACACTGTGCACATAACCATCTTGATAAACTCAGATTCCATATATGGTTAACTGCAGATAATATTATTTGTTACTCTGATTATAAAGAGTTATAAAAATACATAACTCTGATCTTTACCAAACGCCGATCATCTAGGATTAACAGTGAGAACTCACAGTAAGCCAAATAACATGTAAGGGTTGAACATATATATATTTTATACGTATATTTTTTACGTTACGGCATACAATCGTTCAATACACGTGTATTCTCTCATATTTTTTATGTTTAACATTTTTTTAGGTCATCTGGCCCAATAGGATAAAGTGAGTTTTTCTCATCACTTGGCATCCGTCGTCCGTCGTTGTCCATTAATCTTTACAAAATACTTCTCATCTGAAAGTACTGGGCCAATTAAAATCAAACTTGGCTTAAATGATCCTAGGGTATCTTGTTTAAAAAATGTATCCATTGAACCTGTCTATTAACTAAGATGGACGCCATGGCTAAAATAGAACATGGGGGGTGGGGGGGTGGTTGTTAAATGCAGTTTTTAAATGCAGTTTTTAACTTGTATCTCTAAACCAAAACACTAAGAGGAAATCTGACATAGAGTATTATGTTCATCCGGTAAAGATCTATCTGAGTAGAAATTCTGGACGCACCAAAAAAATCCTTTGTTGGCTTGCTGTCCCACAATTGGTAATTTTAAGAACATTTTGCAGTTTTTGGTTATTATCGTGAAAATTATAGAGATAAACTGTAAACAGAAATAATTCTCAGCAGGGTAAAATCTAATAAGTCAAACATGATCAAAATTGTCAATTGACATTACTAGGAATTATTTCCCTGTAAAATAAATTTTAACAATATTTTGGTTAAAATTTGCTCCTCTGAAACTCCTGGGCCAAATCAATCAAAATCGGCCTAAATCATCCTTTGGTAATCTTTTTTAAAAATGTACCCGATGACCCTGCCCATCAACAAAGATGGCCACCATGACACAAAATAGTCCGTTGTTGAATATGCACATATAAAAAGGTGAGCTACACAGGCACTTTATAGCCTCCAGTTATTATTTGCAATCATGTCGATAGGTGAAACTATTGAACGTACAATTTTATACAATCCCTTTTAATATTAAATCCATCAAAACGCAATGGACCTCCTATGGCACTCATCAGAAGTTAAAATTTCGTTCACCAAGTTATTTTATGACCTACATGTACATTTCGCGTAGAACACGTCTATTATATTAATCCGTGATATTTGGTCTAAAGGATGTTTGCATAATTCCAATGGAGTCAATTTTGCAAGATACCAATGGATGTATCAAGGTTTTGCTATAACCACAGGTTATAATCATACCTGCACATTGCCATTGTACTGGGAATACATGTGCACTTTTCAATCAACTTGACTTTACCAAATGACAATACGAATTCTAAAAATCCAGGCTTAAAATAAGGCGTATGTTCTCTAATTCAGGTACGGACCCGCGATGTCGCGGTTATGGTCTCGCCTCGTTAACGATCTCCATAACCTAACAAATTTTTTAGCTAATGCTCTTCTGACTTATAGTATCAATTTTAAATTGTAGAATTTATTTTCAATGTCACCTCTGTACATCCTGAAATAGTTTTAAAAAAGGTTTTTTTTTTTTTTATTGATGCAAAAATAAAAAATAAAATATTCTGGATACTGTTATTTCATGTAATAAAATTGAGAATGGAAATGGGGAATGTGTCAAAGAGACAACAACCCGACCAAATAAAAAAACAACAGCAGAAGGTCACCAACAGGTCTTCAATGTAGCGAGAAATTCCTGCACCGGAGGCGTCCTTCAGCTGGCCCCTAAACAAATATATACAAGTTCAGTGATAATGAACGCCATACTAATTTCCATATTGTACACAAGAAACTAAAATTAAAATAATACAAGACTAACAAAGGCCAGAGGCTCCTGACTTGGGACAGGCGCAAAAATGCGGCGGTGTTAAACATGTTTGCCAGATCTCAACCCTCCCCCTATACCTCTAACCAATGTAGAAAAGTAAACGCATAACAATACGCACAATAAAATGTACATTTCGTGTTTATTCCTTACTAAGAATGGCCATGACCAGAGCTGTGTTTTTTTGTTTTAAAAGGAATTCTCCACATTTAAGAAATATTCATTTTGTCATTTAATATAACCGCTTACAACTAGTTGCCTCTAGTTGTTTACATTATCTTTAAAGTCCCATTTCTTTTTGTTTCGTTCGATTAGTTCCAATTTTGTTCCATAACGCACTTTAAATTCGGGTACTTCTCTTTCAACCCCTTTTAGTTTTTATCATTTAAACAGCAAAAATTTGTTACTCTGATTATAAAGAGTTATAAAAATACATAACTCTGATCTTTACCAAACGCCGATCATCTAGGATTAACAGTTAGAACTCACAGTAAGCCAAATAACATGTAAGGGTTGAACATATATATATTTTATACTTATATTTTTTACGTTACGGCATACAATCGTTCAATACACGTGTATTCTCTCATATTTTTTATGTTTAACATTTTTTTAGGTCATCTGGCCCAATAGGATAAAGTGAGTTTTTCTCATCACTTGGCATCCGTCGTCCGTCGTTGTCCATTAATCTTTACAAAATACTTCTCATTTGAAACTACTGGGCCAAATAAAATCAAACTTGGCTTAAATGATCCTAGGGTATCTTGTTTAAAAAATGTATCCATTGAACCTGTCTATTAACTAAGATGGACGCCATGGCTAAAATAGAACATGGGGGGGGGGGGGGGGGGGGGGCTTGGGGTTATAATGCAGTTTTTAACTTGTATCTCTAAACCAAAACACTAAGAGAAAATCTGACATAGAGTATTATGTTCATCCGGTAATGATCTATCTGAGTAGAAATTCTGGACGCACCAAAAATATCCTTTGTTGGCTTGCTGTCCCATAATTGGTAATTTTAAGAACATTTTGCAGTTTTTGGTTATTATCGTGAAAATTATAGAGATAAACTGTAAACAGAAATAATTCTCAGCAGGGTAAAATCTAATAAGTCAAACATAATCAAAATTGTCAATTGACATTACTAGGAATTATTTCCCTGTAAAATAAATTTTAACAATATTTTGGTTAAAATTTGTTCCTCTGAAACTCCTGGGCCAAATCAATCAAAAACGGCCTAAATCATCCTTTGGTAATCTATTTTAAAAATGTACCCGATGACCCTGCCCATCAACAAAGATGGCCACCATGACACAAAATAGTCCGTTGTTGAATATGCACATATAAAAAGGTGAGCTACACAGGCACTTTATAGCCTCCAGTTATTATTTGCAATCATGTCGATAGGTGAAACTATTGAAAGTACAATTTTATACAATCCCTTTTAATATTAAATCCATCAAAACGCAATGGACCTCCCATGGCACTCATCAGAAGTTAAAATTTCGTTCACCAAGTTATTTTATGACCTACATGTACATTTCGCGTAGAACACGTCTATTATATTAATCCGTGATATTTGGTCTAAAGGATGTTTGCATAATTCCAATGGAGGCAATTTTGCAAGATACCAATTGATGTATCAAGGTTTTGCTATAACCACAGGTTATAATCATACCTGCACATTGCCATTGTACTGGGAATACATGTGCACTTTTCAATCAACTTGACTTTACCAAATGACAATACGAATTCTAAAAATCCAGGCTTAAAATAAGGCGTATGTTCTCTAATTCAGGTACGGACCCGCGATGTCGCGGTTATGGTCTCGCCTCGTTAACGATCTCCATAACCTAACAAGATTTTTAGCTAATGCTCTTCTGACTTATAGTATCAATTTTAAATTGTAGAATTTATTTTCAATTTCACCTCAGTACATCCTGAAATAGTTTTAAAAAAGGTGTGTTTTTTTA
This sequence comes from Mytilus edulis, assembly GCA_019925275.1. Classification (NCBI taxonomy): domain Eukaryota; kingdom Metazoa; phylum Mollusca; class Bivalvia; order Mytilida; family Mytilidae; genus Mytilus; species Mytilus edulis. The sequence continues at coordinate 77,542,867 of CM034350.1, read as the reverse complement.
TTGATGCAGAAATAAAAAATAAAATGTTCTGGATACTGTTATTTCATGTAATAAAATTGAGAATGGAAAATGGGGAATGTGTCAAAGAGACAACAACCCGACCAAATAAAAAAACAACAGCAGAAGGTCACCAACAGGTCTTCAATGTAGCGAGAAATTCCTGCACCGGAGGCGTCCTTAAGCTGGCCCCTAAACAAATATATACAAGTTCAGTGATAATGAACGCCATACTAATTTCCATATTGTACACAAGAAACTAAAATTAAAATAATACAAGACTAACAAAGGCCAGAGGCTCCTGACTTGGGACAGGCGCAAAAATGCGGCGGGGTTAAACATGTTTGCCAGATCTCAACCCTCCCCCTATACCTCTAACCAATGTAGAAAAGTAAACGCATAACAATACGCACAATAAAATGTACATTTCGTGTTTATTCCTAACTAAGAATGTCCATGACCAGAGCTGTGTTTTTTTGTTTTAAAAGGAATTCTCCACATTTAAGAAATATTCATTTTGTCATTTAATATAACCGCTTACAACTAGTTGCCTCTAGTTGTTTACATTATCTTTAAAGTCCCATTTCTTTTTGTTTCGTTCGATTAGTTCCAATTTTGTTCCATTACGCACTTTAAATTCGGGTACTTCTCTTTCAGCCCCTTTTAGTTTTTATCATTTAAACAGCAAAAATTAAAAACAACTAATTTAAAAACTTTGAAATCTTTGAATTGATAAGTGTTACACGGCCTGCAATTGCTTTATTATGAGTTGTATGAAAACAAAACTTCTTATTCAGACCTATTCAATAAACGACGATCTTAAACATTTTTGTTGTTTAGTAACGACCATCATGCTCGAATTTTGTAATGATTCTTTTACAAAAATTAAAATGATTTTTTGTATCAAATTTTATTTCAATATCAACGCACTCACGATTAGTATGTATGAGACCAGCGGTGAAGCTAAAATAAACATTTTAATGCATTAAAATCGGAAAAGAAAAAAAATACTCTCAGAGTTGTCTCCCATTTTCGGCTAGCCGTAAATTTGCGTTATGACCAACCGCTTACCACCATTTTCAATCGACGCCTTTTTAAAACAATATTGCATTTTGATAGTTTGTCTTGACATAAAATTCTAAAACTTAAAAATTAAATCCCTTGTATGTGCATTTACATACCAGGCATTAGAAGCATGACAAAGTAGGGTCTACATCAGTCAATGGACAATCTTTATGTATGTATTTTATCAATATACATTTTTATGTACTCCTACAGGTCATTTGAATCCTTGACTTATATCTGCGCAATTACAATATATAAGTAAAATTGAGAAAGGAAATGTGGAATGTTTCAAAGCGACAACAACGCGACCATAGAGCAGACAACAGCCGAAGGCCATCAATGAAGTGGGAAACTCCCGCACCCGCAGGCGTCCTTCAGCTGGTCCCATAAAAAATATATATACCAGTATAGTGATAATGGACGTCATAAGTGTATGAATGAATGAAAAATTTTATTTTTTGAATACTTAAAACCAATTTGTATCAGTTAAATATGTTTAAAAATCTTCACACTTCACACATCGTTGTCAATATCAAGAAATTGTATGCGACTGTCATACAAATATGAGGTTAAGCTAGCAATAACCAAGGTTTTGTCCACATTTACTACATAAGAAAAAGCCTGTACCAAGCCAGGAATATGACAGTTGTTATCAATTCGACTGATTTGTTTGAGCTTTTCTTTTTGCCATTTGCTTAAGGACTTTCCGTTAAAGATTTTCCTCGGAGTTCCATATTTTGTTATTTTACTTAAGTGTTCGACTATAATCATTTAATGAAATTCATAGCTATGTATACTCCAATTAATTGACAAAATTGATAAAGATTATCAAAGATAACTTCATATTTCCAAAACGGAACTATAAATTTAGTGTAGCAATGTTCTAACAGCCCATGTTTTTCGGAGGGATATTGCTGCATTATAGATAAAACAACCCGAATATGATTTTATTAAAGCAGTGGAACAAGAGACAATTAAATGGCATATAGTTATGACACTGAAGTTTTCTTAACTTTTTAATCGTCTTATATATGTGTAGTTTTGTAATATATGCATCATTTCGTTTTGTTGAAAGTAGGACATTTACATTTAGTGGAGGAAGGAACCGCGATTGCAGTTCATGTTGTCCCATATGACGCTTGTCGCGATGTCTAATAATGTTCACGGACAACCTTGCAAGACATTTTCATTAATCCTTATTTTTTTTATAGGTAACCATGAAATCTTAATACAATTTGGTGTAACAATTTAAACTTTTAAAGTACTTTTTATTGGTATAGTAATCAAAGCCGAAAAATAATCTTCATGAAATCAAATCTCTGGTTGTTTGGCCGTAAAAGTTTTGTAAGGGCAAGAAAGTTAATCTTGGACGTTACCGGAAGACATTGCAAACATATTGTTTTCAATTGAATATGTAGCTCAATTCATCCTTAATTTGAAATTTGTGAGCTAGCACTTAGTACAAAATGATCGTGCTTACAATTCAATAAATTATATGATTTTATTTTTTTAACTTAAATGGTTTAAGTTTCCAAACTTTATTTCCCCTGGGACAGTTATTTATACATATTCTTTTCGAAATATCTTATTGAGTATGCTTATTTTATATTGAGACGGCCATGTAAACCAGTACTGAAATATATATCATATAACATAGAACATTCATGCCAAATTTCGAAGAGTTGCGTGAACATTTCGCGAATTGTTCTCGTTTAATTTGGGTCCTCAATGCTCTTCAACATTGTACTTGTTTGGCTTTGCAACTTTTTTTTATCTGAGCGTCACTAATGAGTCTTATGTAGACGAAACACGCGTCTGGCGTATTAAAATATAATCCTGGTACCTTTGATAACTATTTACATCACTGGGTCGATGCCACTGCTAATGGACGTTTCGTCCCCGAGGGTATCACCAGCCCAGTAGTCAGCACTTCGGTGTTGACATGAATATCAATTATATGGTCATTTTTATAAATTTCCTGTTACAAAACTTTGAATTCTTCTAAAAACAAGGATTTTCATATTCCAAGAATAGATTACCTTAGCCGTATTTGGCACAACTTTTGGGAAAGGAAATTTGGGTCCTCAATGCTCTTCAACTTTTTAATTGTTTGGTTTTGCATTTTTTTTTATCTAAACGTCACTGATGAGTCTTTTGTAGACGAAACGCGCGTCTGGCGTTTTAAATTATAATCCTGGTACCTGTGAAAACTATTAATGTCTCGAGTTTTTTTTTACATTGGACAACGACAAGTGAACATTTTTTCTGATAATCTGTGTCTTTCGAAGCCCATAAATATTATATTTTTTTTTTTTTTTTTTTTATTATAATGTGAAAATTTAAGAAGCAATATTTATTTTAATATATAATTTGAAATATTTATTTCAGCATTTCTAAGAAAATTTCCTTATCAAATATGTACTTTTTTTCTATTTTTCGTGGTAGTCGCAATATTTAACGTTGCGTCTCATCACAGTAGCAAGTAGAGTACACGTGGAACTTTGAATGATTAATTTCCCTTTAAGAACAAAAAACCGCAGAGTTTAATGTTATTTGAATTCATGCAGCGCAATTTTAGATTCCATGTGTGTTATATTTTGTAAACTTCAGTCGGAAGTCTTTTTTTTTCAGAATTTCAGCCTTTTTTTCTTATTCTTAATTTTATTAAAGGCTTGGTATTTTTTCTTTTAGGATAAACGAGTATTTATCCTGTACAAGATAGTTTCGCAAAAACGTTTATCAACTGAAAAATAAACACAAAAGAAAAAGTGTATTAATGGCATTGCAACAAAAAAAAAAGCATATGTCATCCTTTTACAATTTTTATTTCCACAATCAGAATAGCAAGCAATATAGAAAAAAAGTAATATTTTGTTTTGCCTTCAAAGTTTGCAATTCCGCTCAAGAGACTTGTTTACCAAATATCTGAAATGTTTACTCCTTAAACCCTTATTACACACGTTAACTTTGTTTGCAATCTTAGCTTTCATAATAGATTAGAATCTGTTTAAAAATGTAACCAGTTGCTGTATGGCATCATCTGTTAGTTCATTTGATATGATCCCTTTCGATGTCAAGAAGCTCATGTCGACTATAATGCCAAGTTGTTTAAAGTCAGGTTCAGATATTATCTGTTTACTTGGTTTCTTTACAGCTTTAGAATGAAGAACCACCAAAGCAACGTTTGGGGCAGCTGAAACAAATAATGGTCCACTATTAGTTAAAAATTAACTTAAAAGTGTCACAATTTCAATGCTTTATAAAACCAAATATTAGCAGATCTTTGCATATACAATTTTTCAATAGCACAATGAGTAATGTCCAAGGGATTTTTATAATTTGCAATTATTTATCATACTTTCAAGGTTGCTGTTGATAATGAAGCTTATAAATCAAGAGTTCAAAGTTGATATTGTACCAATGTTAGGTTTGTTTTTTTACTAATGAGTGTGAATTTCCCTTTGATATCTCTTTCACCTATCGTTCCATCTATGATTGTTGCCGACTGAAATAGGCTTTAGAGCAAATCTGGTTTATGAAAATTAAATGGAATAACTATCATTTTTAATTCTACATTGTCAAGCTGCTCTCTTATGAATCTTAACATTTTGAGACAGTTTGAAAATACCATTATATTGCATGACAAGCCAAAAAGTATCCAAAACAAAGTGATTTAACTACTGTACAAGTATCACACATGTCTTAGAAAGTTTTCCAAGTTTTAATTCAAACAAATAGCAAACTACAAAGATTTAGAACATCAAACGAATGGACGACTGTCACATTCCTTACCAGGCATTTTCTGATGTCAAAGGACGTTTCTGGAGTAAACTTCATCAGGAAAGTTAAAAAAATATCGATAAAATGAGCTTCGCTCGAATATTATCGAACTAAAATTCAACAACATTGATTTTAAAAGGTTAATGAAAAGATCGGATTCATTTATGCTCCCTGCAAATAATCTTAATTTAGATATATAATCTAATAAGCCACTAGTAAAGGCTCGTGTCAGGTCCAGTTTTTCCATTAAAGTAAAAGGAATCTGTTAGATTCGTAAAATATGAAAACTGCAAACGAGAAATACCTTCGATATCATCAAAAGCAGCTTTTGCTTCAGTAATCAAGTTTGACAAATTATATAGCACAACCAGTAACGGGTGATCTCCGGTTCTTTTGTCTTCCTGTATGACTTCTAAATGAGAATTAGGCATTTCTGTTTGAAGAAGAGATAAAATACCCGAAACAGCCTGATCTGATTGTGGTTGTCTCAAAACACTGCGAAAACTTAAATCTGCAAAGACATATTATATATTTGCGTCTAATAAATAACATTTACCTTATATATTTAATTTGGTAATGAAGTAAGTTGTATAGCGTCCATTCATAAGGTTCCTGTACATTTTGCATTGAAATAACAAAACAAAAAACCAACACAATAGAAATATATACACATGGAAAAAAGTATTGCAACATCAAATTAAAATTGAAATTAAAAAAATACTCTTTATTTTTTTGTGATACAACTTGGTAAAATAGAACTAGTTAAACATTATTTAAATATCACCTGAGTTTGATCAATGAATATCGACTCGATAAGTTTTTATCTGCACATGCAGCTACTGTACCCGTAAACAGCAAAACAGATGTGTTTATCCTCATTGTTTTCAACACTTTAAATAATCAAGTTGTTAAAGTTATGTGATTGACACCTTGTAATGGGTCCTTGACAACTTTTAACTGCAGCAAGATGGCAGATTATCAGCATAAGAGAAGCAGGGATGTCGTTGTAACAACTGCACGTACTGTTGGTCATCATCACTCCACTATAAGTCGTTTTGAGAATAAAAATCAGACAATCAACGCTGTTAAAGACCTTCCGAGATAATGAAGACCTCCTATACCATTTGCTAGGGAAAATCAAGCATAATGAAGGTTGGTCAGAAGGAAACCCATTGCATACAAGACAATCCTAAAAAGAGATTGGTGGCCATACAGGAGCCTTTTAACAAGAACTGTTTGAGATCGACTCATCGCTGCTGGTTATCGTGCGATAAGACTATTTCGGAGACCTTTGCTAACGAACAGACACACAGTTTTCCGTATAAAAATGTAGTGCAGAGCTCGCCAAAGTTGGAAATTAGCATCGTGGAGGAAGATCCAATGTTCAAATGGAATTCGGTTCATCTTCCTTGGTCCGATCGTAGCCCGGATTTGAACCATATCGAGGATATTTGGGACACTATTGGGCGGAAAGTGCGAGAAAGGACACCCCCAGTTCAAACACATCATGAAAAAAACAATGCCCTTCATTAGAAATGAGTGCTGCTACCTTAGCAACAAATTAGTCGATTTATGGCAGGAATCAGAAGACGTTTAGATGCGGTTATCCGTTTGAATGGAGGCTGCGCACAAAGTTCTAATTCTTTGGCGTATAACGATCAACAATGATGTGAACAGTCATCTGAAGATTAATTTTGAAATGTCTGACATTGTAACGTTCGACTACAGTAAAAGTTGTAAAATGCATTTTTTTGTACAAAAACATTTCATTTTGCTATTAAATAAAGGCAACAGTAGTATACCGCTGTTCAAAACTCATAAATCCATGGACAAAAAACCAAAATCGGGGTAACAAACTAAAACCGAGGGAAACGCATCAAATATAAGGGGAGAACAACGACACAACACCGAAACGTAACACACACAGAAACGGACCAAGCATCAGACAAAATTCCATGAGAATAACAAATATAACATCAAAACAAAATACATGAATTTGGGATAGACAAGTACCGTGACACGTCTTATCGAAATGTGAATTTACACTCAAAAATAAGAGAAAACAAACGACGCAACGTTGAAATGTTGAAACACACACAGAAACGAACAATAATATAACAATGGCCATCTTCCTGACTTGGTACAGGACATTTTTAAAGGAAAAATGGTGGGTTGAAACTGGTTTTGTGGCATGCCAAACCTCGCACTTTAAAGGCAATGTTAAATATAACATTGAAATGACAACATAATACAACAGGACTACAATACAAATAAATAGGAGAACATATTAGACAAAGAAACATTAAAATTAAAATTGTGGTTACATAGATCTTTATATTTTCAAACATTTTTTGTTCGTTTCAATGCCAATGTTATCATAAACTATGTTTCAATAATATTAGACACATATTTTATTATAATTCATCCAAAAAAGAGGCTGATTTTTCAAGTTTTAAAAAATCAAGGTGTTGCAATACTATTTTCCATGTGTATATATTGAAGCACATTATATTTTTAATTCATTTTTCGTATAAGTTGTACCGAAGATCAATTTCCGAAAAAAACCCCCATTAACATGATAAATAAGAAATACTGTCAAATGTCTATCTGTTCTTGATCATATGAATTATTGGACCGTATTTGTATACTTATACGGTCTAGTAATCTGGACGTTACATATACTTGGACCATATGGCTTAATTTTAGACACCCATTTATCAAAGAACTTATATTGAGTTTTACAAATTGATATTGTTACATTAGACGAATCAAGTGAATAAGTGAAAATCAAATTAATTGCAATTATATAATTCTGTATCTCAGTGGCTATCTAAATCCTATTTTGGCAATATCGCCGGGTTGACACTCTGTAACAAGGAACATCAGATTTCTTACAGTTTTATGTTTTGTTCATGGATGCCTTATGCATTTGCATCTCTTGCTTGCAAGAGAAATGCATACAATGAATTTTCTTCTGTTTTCAAATGTACAGTTTTAGTTTTGCATGTCAAAATTTCTATATCATCCTTATCATAACAAGAGTAATATATGCCAAATTCACATACAATTTGTTCAATAATATCATCAACCCTACATTTTCCCTATGCACTATCAACAAATGGTATTTCTCACCGGAAATTTTTCAATCTTTGCACCTATTTTCCAACACTTCTTTGTTATATTTTCTCATTGTATTTTCAGCATATTGTTTATAATATATGTACGTTACCTTTCGGTTTCTGTCATGATATATAGGGGGTTAAGTTAACAGATTAATTTAACTTTTAAAAATAGTTATATCATTAAGCTTTTATTCCATCTACAATTGAACTATTTATATCAATTCGAGATTTAAGCTATGTAGATCTGTAATATCAATTGGTATCTAATAAACTTGATCATCTTCTAAACATCAAGCAAACCTTACGCATACAGTCCGAACATGTATGCTTGTTAGGAATAAGTACGCATAAAGTCAAACTATTTATATGGTCTGGAACATATCCATTGTTTATTTTCCATCTGTTAGTTCAAAGTTAACCGGCGCGTAATTTTGGGTTTCATTTTACAAAGGCATGTGAGTGGGGGCAAAATGATAGAAGAACATACAATCCTTTAAATGCTCACATTCTTCCATGGATATTCTTTCGATGATTATAATATGTTTGTGAAACCTAACACATACTCTTGTATATGTTTATTTTCTTTTGAATTTGTCATTCTTAACAGCCAATATAAAATAGGGAAATGGTATACCCTCGTGACCCATCAGAGATAAATTGACGTAAGTGTTAGCAACTATAGAAAATTGCATGACCCTCAAAAAAGCATAACCCTAGCTGCACAGTAAGCTATAACAATACCATAATAAAAAAATGCAAATGAGAAAGACAACGTTGTGTATTTGTGTGCAAGCAATTACTGCTGAATTACAGGCTATTGACTTGGGACAGGCACATAAAAATCATAAGAAAAAGAGATTGACTTATCCCGTCATTACAAAGCACAACAGAAAACTTAAGCACTTAAAAGAAACATAGTATCGAATACTTGAAGTAAAAACACTCATCAAAGATAGGAAAAATTTGTACATCAAAACGCATTTTTCGTGTACACAAAACTCATTAGTAACGCTTCAATGAAACATCATTAAAAAGCCAAATAAAGTTGAAGAATATTGAGGATCAAAATTCACAAAGTTGTTTTCAACATACAGATAAGGTATTGAATAAAAGCCAGTTCATAGCTTATTTCAATTCAGTATGTTTTAAAAGTTTGGTTGCTATATTTTGATTAACACCGGACCAAAATATTTTTCAAATCATTAACACTTTAGTAAAATTTTAGAATAACTTGCAATTGTTATTAAACAACTGTTCTCTCTGTTTTAAGTTTGAAACTTCTAGAACTAAATTCACAATCACTTTTGTCGCCTTACTAACTTATTATATTTGAGTAAATAAAGTGGAACAACTTTCTTATTATTATAATATTAGGTAATTATATACCAATGTATGCATATACACTAAAGTCCACTGTGCACGTGTATTTTCCGTGTACTGTCTCTTCTGCAAACTCAGTTTAGCATGTTTTATTTAAAACAAATATATTAATAGTTTTTCAGTTTAAAATAACATGATGTATTACAGAATATAGTGTGCATAAATTAACTAGAACATATTTACAAAGAAATAATAATACAGTTTAAAACAAATTGGTTTTTTTTTCTGAATGCTGAAAGGCGTTTCAAGATTTTGACTACAAAACATATTCAATTAGAAAATATTGTTACATTTGTATTGTTTTACATTGTCATTTCGGGAATTTGGCATTTTATAGCTGACTATGTGGTATGGGATTTGCTCATTATTGAAGACCGTCCGGTGAACTATAGTTGTTAATTACTGTGTTATTTTGGTCTTTTGCAAAGAGTTGTCTCATTTGCAATCAAACCACATCTTCTTTTTTATATAAACAAATACCAAAGCATGAATTAAACGCCTCTTATAGGGGGACGAAGTCCCCAATTACGGTAGAAAAATCAATAAAAAAAAAAAAAAAAAAAAAAAAAATCGGGAAAATTTTTCCGAATTTTTCATTGTACTAATGAACTCAAAATCATTAACTTTTTTCTTCAGATCTACTTCCTGTTCCTGTCTTGTTGCTTCCTGTTTCAGTCTTGTTGGCATGAGACTTTGAATAAAATTATTTTTCAACATATCATCAAATAAAGTAAAGGAATTCAACACCCAATCATTTTTAATAATTATTTGAAATGAACAAAAAAAACGTCACCTGATAACAGCGTTTCCTTGTTTACATTGAATATGACGTCATAACTTAAATAACGTCACAACTAACTACCTTACAACAGAACCAATATCGGAAACGTTACGGTATTTCCGTTTTCTTTTTTTATCCACATGTTTGAATAAAAAAAAATACAGACTTCGTCCCCATTCACAGGTATTAATGCCTGCCTCATATTATATAAACAGTACGATCCTCATCATGATCCATAATAAGGCTATATACTTTTACATGGAACTTATATACATGGCTATTTTGTTGGAAAATGTATTCTTACTCTGCGTTCATAACCTTTAAAACGGTAACGTGTCCTCACAATTTTGTTTTCTGTGACTTCGTGTTGTCTTTAAATACATATTGCAGCATCAGCTATCATCGATTCCTAGGGGGGTGATATGTGTGTGTAATTTTAACCTTACCATAACCTAAACCCGGAAACTTTATACGAAATTATCAGTCGATGTAACAGTGTTGATTCGATTACAGTCGACAAATCTTATAGATCATAGATTCTCTGATAAAATATATCCTGCTCTGGATAAGCACATATTATTGATTTGGATTTTGCATTTGTAATGTTTTTCTTTTTTTTCAAACAACTAATCGGACTTTTGAACAAGGATGAAGGCTAATCTAGTACCATAGATAGCTTTCAAACCGTCGTCCAATGTCTCAGCCAATTGATAAAAACTAGTATGGACAAAATTTGATACAATTTAGTAAAGGCAACGTTTGATACAGACTAGAATGGACAAAATTTGATACAAACTTGTATGTACAACATTTGATACATACTAGTATGGACACAATATAATACCAACTAGTATGGACAAAATTTGCCACCAAATAGTATGAACAAAATTAGATACAAACTTGTATGGACAACATTTGATACATACTAGTATAAACACAATTTGATACCAACTAGTATGTACAAAATTTGATACAAACTTGCATGTACACCATTTGATACATACTATATATATAGTATGGACGCAATTTGATACCAACTAGTATGGACAAAATTTGATACAAATTTGTATGGACAAAATTTGATACAAACTTATATGGAAAAAATTTGATACCAACTAGTATGGACAAAATTTGATACAAACTTGTATGGACAAAATTTGATACCAACTAGTATGGACATAATTTTATACAAACTAAACTTTTCAGTGTATCATTTATAGAACATAGTTTTTGAGTATCCGTAAATATTTGTTTCTAGTATGATTGAACTTCAACAACTTAAAGTCGATTACCATAATGACCAGTGTTTTGCATCTCAATTCTTTATATTCATTTACATTATGGACAATGGTACAGCCAGTGTATCTCTGTGTGCTAATGACCTCTCATCGCAGAAATAACAATCTTCTCACGGTTGGTTCGACACAAAAAAATGTAGTAAAAAATGAATAAACTCAAAAGGTACAATGAATGAATACAAGTCATAAAATACAGATTATTCTGAAAAGCAATGCCAAAAAAAAAAGAAACTATTTTAAAGGACCAAAATAACATTGAATTTATTGAACACAAAGTCAGAGTACATTCACAATCGCTTTGTGCAGGTAGTAACTTCATGAATATTTTGATAAGCCTTTCAAGTATATGAAATATTCATTTTGCTTACAATGCTAAAATAATACTACATTCAGTAAAATATCGAAATTACACACAATCTTTCCTTTATGAATATCAAATGTTCAAAGGAGCAATGCGTTCCAATTAAACCATATAGGAAGTGTCTTTCTTAATAGAAAAACAATTAACTGAAATTGTTCCCTGCTTTTAAATTTGTTAAAAACAAGAATGTGTCCAAAGTACACGGATGCCCCACTCGCACTATCATTTTCCATGTTCAATGGACCATGAAATTGGATAAAAAATATAATAAGGCATTAAAACAAGAAAGATAATATCATAGGGAACATGTGTACTAAGTTTCAAACTGATTGGACTTCATCTTCATCACAAACTACCTTGACCAAAAACTTTAACCTGAAACATGCACTTTCATTTTCTATGTTCAGTGGACCGTGAAATTGGGGTCAAAAGTTTAATTTTGGCTTTAGAATTAGAAAGATCATATCACAAGGAACATGTGTACTAAGTTTCAAGTTGATTGGACTTCAACTTCATCAAAAACTACCTTGACCAAAAACTTTAACCTGAAGCGGGACAGACGGACGAACGAACAGACGGACGGACGGACGGACGCACAGACCAGAAAACATTATGCCCCTATAATATTGTAGGTGGGGCATAAAAATACTTTGATACATAATTTTAAAGACGTCACAGTCAAATTGAATTACACCAAAACACAAAAAAAAATCTTACAACTAGTAGATGAATGTTTTTATCAATGTTTCAGAACACATAAAAAGCCACAATTTTACTTATTAAAATTATAAAAAGGACAGTGAGATTATATTCAAGTGACTGTTGGATTGATATACTGTATACAGATATCTAAATATTGTATTTTATTGAACTTGCGTAATATCACAAGGAACTGCTATGTGTTAAAATAAACTTACATTTTTTCATGTGAGGCAATGTCTTCTTTTCTTTTTCTAAGGACTCATACTTTTCAAACAAGGAAGCTAAAATGTGATAAGATAATTTTAATGGTTAAATTTAAAAACAAGATACTGTTTAGTAATTACAGAATAACTAATCGAAGAATTTAGATAGAGAAAAAAATATTTAACGAGTGACCGAACAACACATTAATTCACGAATCCGCGCAGAGCATGAGATACTTATCAGTGTTATTTTTGTCGATATTTGAATTCTTTGATAAGTTTTTTTTATTACATTGGCAAATGGCTTTTTTCTAGTAAAAAATGAAAGGAACTATATTTTTTTCTATGCATTCACAACTTGTTTCGATCCGACGTCATGACAACTATTGTTGTATGACGTCAGAGTGTTGAAATAACCACGTTTATTTCACATGTGAAATTGTCGGTTTTTATTTCACTGGAAAATTGATCTATATAAATTAGAATATTCAATAAAAGAGGGGCGAAAAATACAAGAGTCCAGTCAAACTCACAGATCAAAAATAAACTGACAACACCATGGCTAAAAAAAACCTAAAAAAAACAGAAAAATAATAGGACACAAGACAAAACATAGAAAACTGAAGACTGAGTCATAGAAGAACAATGTGAACCCTAATATTTATCTGAAATTGTACAGGGATTTTTTTAGTTGGAAAACATTTTTTTTGGGTTTTTGGGGGGGGGGGGGGGGGGGTATTTACAAAATGCAAGCGACAATTTAAACAAATGATTTTTTTCCCCTCATCACCTTTGCCTTCACAGCGGCGAACCAGTAATACATACTAGTGAGTATTCCGCAAAGTGAAAAGGAATTAATATATGTTGCAATAACTTGATTCCCAATCTACTATAAATAAATATGTTTAAACTAAACATTAGTGAGTAAATTACACAAATAACCTTCAAATTCGGTCTGTAGGAAACACCTTTCTTGAAACATTTCCTAGTCCTCTGACCAAAACGTAATTAGAATTTTGTATAAAATAAGAAAATGTGGTATGTCTGTCTATTAGAAAATAATCCACCAGAGCTAGATTGAAGTGAACATAAGCAATTATAGGCAATCATACTGCATTCAGCAGTAAAAACAAAATTACTGTATAGAAAGCAAAAGTGTTGCCCCACACGAAAAAAGTGAAACAATTCAGACGGAAAACTAATGGTCTAATTTATAACAAAATAATGTCCGAAAAACAAATATGACAGAATTTAACAGAATTTAACAGAAGTTAACCAAAATTACTGTATAGAAAGCAAAAGTGTTGCCCCACACGAAAAAAGTGAAACAATTCAGACGGAAAACTAATGGTCTAATTTATAACAAAAATAATGTCCGAAAAACAAATATGACAGAATTTAACCAGAGACAACCACTAAACTACAGACTCTTGACTTCGTATAGGCACATAAAACATGAGGCATTGTTAATCATGTTTGTGAGCGCACAGCCCTGTCAACCTTGGACAGTTGTGTAAAAGCAAAATATAAGAACAAAATGTACAAATCAGTTACAATTGGCAACGATAGTTACGAGACACAACATTCACTATCATAAAAACAATACACACAATGCACTGACATGAGTACTTGTAGTTATTTCAAGCTACGCAAAAGCTAACTATAAATAATAAATACATAAAGTTCTCCCAGACTTAAAAATCAATCAGTTCACATCCAACGGATTTAGTATTATTACGTCAAAACAGTCGGAGAAACGCAACAACAACAACAGCAATACTATATTCCCTAGAAACAAAACAATCAGGTACATGACCCTGTGTAATGCCAAAATATAGGAAAACTGCATCGATCGAATGTAGATTAAGAAGTTATCCTAACTACACATAAAGCAAAAGGTACCTATACCCAACTGCGACCAAGCTTCGCGATAGGTCGTGCGACATAATCAGACAAACAAACTTTATTAGATTAACTCTCTAAGGAACGATCGTTTTCATTGGTCAATTCAAACCTTCGACCTCACACCTGCAAAAATAGAACACACGTACTTTAACGTTGAATGGACTGATTATATTCACGTAGCTGGTCAAGGTCGTCTAAAGCTTCTATCGTCGTATTCGCATACATGATGATGATTCTAATCACAATTCTAGCTTAATGTGCATGTGAAATTCATTTGTGTTATAATTTTCTGCAATTAATTGGTAGTAAAGTTTAAACTTTAAAATCTTAACAGTAAAAATATTCAATTTAAATATCTCCTCTAAATCAAGGGACTACATCAAAAGTTTAATGTAGGATAAAAAAAAAACTCAATTCACATATTTTTTGTCATTGACACACCCAAGTTGCTTATCCTGCCTTCTCTTTTACTCAATGGACTCGATGAATTAACGTTGTACTTGAAAAATGAAACTGTATATTTTACTACAAACACTTTTCATATTGTTTGCCAAGTTTTAGGTATTCTTCATAGAATAGTGATTTTTTTTTCTGATTCCATTAACTTGAAGAAAGAAAAAAATTCCGAAATTGTAAGTAAACACGCCATTATTCCGACAGCCCATTAGTCCGACAGCCCATTGGTCCGACAACCCATTAGTCCGACAACCCAATAGTCTGACAACCCATTGCTCCGACAGCCCAAAACTCCGACAACCCATAAGTCCGACACTGATGGTATCAGGGGAAAATAAAATGTGTCTGTCTATATTATTACGTTTAGATATGTAATAGCATATTTTAAGAAATAATCCCGTATATATAACATGAGGCTAAGGTAGTTCGAATACTTTCTATATATACTCAATTCGAAATCTGTATATATATAGAATAAAACAGAAAAGAATATGTCATTTTCCAAATTAAAGGTACATGACTGTATAAATCAAGAACAACCATTGGTGGTACGAGCTACTGATGACACCCCCGCCCAAACATTTCGGTAGACAGGAAGTGTTTGAGTTGTGAATCTGAAAAAGCATCACACAGTATAACTGACTTATATAAATATTGAAATCAAATTTCAGAAATAATTTCTTGTAGTTCCTGAGAAAAATGTGACGACAGTTTTCAACTTGGCTGTCACATGTAATGAGTAATGAATTTGAAAAAGTATCACACGCCACAGCCGACTTCAATTAACCTTTCAGAAATCCTTGTAATGTAGTTCATGAAAAAAGATGGAACGAAAATATTTATGGGACGGACGGACGAACTGACGGATGGACGGTTAGACGATACGACAGGCAGAGGTAAAACAGTCTACCCCTACTTTTTCGAAGCGACGGTCTAATGATTGGGTCAACATTCATGACATTAAAACATTACAATACTAATATGATATAATTATCTTTATAGCCCTATAAGCCTCGGTCTCAATCGGAGCCAAGACAAAATAGAAAAAAAACCAACTAACACATGGATATCAAATAACAGTCAGTATCAAGACATGTAATCCATAATTCAAAAGAACTAACAAATTGAATGTAATCATCATTTTCCCCCATAATAGTAAAGTTTTCTTGTGTTAACAAAATTAATCTTATTTATCTTACTTTTTAAAGTTCTTACATGTGCTAGAAATATGGTGAAAGATTTCCACCCTCAAATTATTATGAAGTGAGCATTCGATTGAAAAATAACTCCCATCCTCAACTTTATCAGCCGTACAAAACGATTTTTTTAGTATCGAGCATTTCCAATTCTTAATGTAATGGAAGAGCACCGATTGTGAATTAACATATGACCTACCTTTCTTAAAATCAATAATATCTAAATATTTTTCTTCTTCTTGAAAAATGCTTTAAATGAAAAACAAATGTCAAGTTTCCAACAAAACACATAATGTACTAAGTTTTTAAAATTAGACAATATGACAAAGACACAAGCAGGACAAGAATGTCACACATTGTCTTAGATTTTTTACTAGTTTGTTATTGACTTTCATACTGCATTCATTCTATTTGAGAAATGCGTTGACTGTATATTTCTGCAACAAAATTAATTTAAATAAAACTCAGATGAGTGGTACAAGGAGAGAAAGCGTTGCGAACAAAAACGGCGGGTAGTGTCATCAAACTCCGATATATTTATTTTATATGTAGTTAATAGTGGGGAAAACATCACTCCCTGATACGTGAAAAGGGGGAGCCGAAGATCTAGTTAAGTCTTAAATGCATGATTTTTTTATAAGTTGTTAGTGGCTATGAACTACAGTGCTTTCAGATAACTCCGAATACTCTCAGATATGTTCCTAGCGTCTTTTTGTTGTCGGGATGTACATGTTCCCAGCCACATTCACTTGTTTTATTGTCCATCTGATGAGTTAAGCCTTTTTCAACTGATTTTTATAGTTCGTTCTTATGTTGAACTGTTATACCACTGTCCCAGGTTAGGGGAGGGTTGGGATCCCGCTATCATGTTTAACCCCGCCACATTATTTATGTATCTGCCTGTCCCAAGTCAGGAGCCTGTTATTCAGTGGTTGTCGTTTGTTTATGTGTTACATATTTGTTTTTCGTTCATTTTTTTATACAAATAAGGCCTTTAGTTTTCTCGTTTGAATTGTTTTACATTGTCATATCGGGGCCTTTTATAGTGGACTATGCGGTATGGGCTTTGCTCATTGTTGAAGGCGTACGGTGACCTATAGTTGTTAATGTCTGTGTCATGTTGGTCTCTTGTGGATGGTTGTGTTATTTGCAATTATACCACATCTTCTTTTTTATAAAGAAGGTAGATCGAGACACACATGCGAAAAAATAGCGAACTAGAACAGCACAGACTGATAGTGGACACACAAACAACGAAATATTAAGATAGATAAAGTACCTTTACACTTTAAACGAATATGGGACGTGGGTAAAGACTGAGCAGTTGCCATTAGCATGTGTATTAACTCCAATATACTGAGACAAATATCCCGCATGGAAAAAGTAATTGTAATCAAGACGGACAACCACACATATCATAAAGAACGGAGTTGGTCTTTTTAAAGAAAATTTACCAATACACATAAGAAAAACGCATTGTCGGAATAATGGGCTGTCGGAGTAATGGGTTGTCGGAATAATGGGCTGTCGGAGTAATGGGCTGTCGGAATAGTGGGCTGTCGGAGTAATGGGCTGTCGGAATAATGGTTGTCGGACTAATGGGATGTCACCAATTTAGTAAATTCATAACATGTAACATGCTTTGTTAAGAAAAAATGGAGATGGCCAATCATGGCACAGCGGATAATTAAATGAAGTTTATACAAACGATATAATTCATGAGGTTTTGCTATTCTCGGTTGAAAAACGAACGTTAATTATGTATTGTAAATATTTAACCGTTAGTTTTCCCGTTTGAACGGTTTTACACTAGTAATGTTGGGGCCCTTTATAGCTTGTTGTTCAGTGTGAGCCAAGGCTCCGTATTGAAGGCCGTACATTGACCTATAATGGTTTACTTTTATAAATTGTTATTTGGATGGAGAGTTGTCTTATTGACACTCACACCACATCTTCCTATATCTTTGTAAATAGAAACAAACAATGTATGTATTCATTAAATCATTTAAATGTATTAATAAAAAGGTGAGTTTCATCTTGTACATACATTTAGTCATCCTTAATTTCTTGATATTTTTTTTTATCAGTTTATCATACAAGTTTCGTTTTGTATTTTATTTCAAATACGAATACATACATATACTTTAGCGTGATTGTTCAACAATGTTATGCAACTCTATTGTTACAGTATAAATTTAAAAAATAAATATTCACCCATTCATAATCGAAAACAGTACAGTTATATGTAATAAAGAAGATGTGGTATGATTGCCAATGACACAACTCTCCACAAGAGACCACAATGACACTGAAATTAACAACTAAAGGTCACTGTACAGCTTTCAATAATGAGCAAAGCCCATACCGCATAGTCATCTATAAAAGGCCCCGAAATAACAATGTAAAAACAATTCAAACGGGAGTTGTTCCTTATAAACTACGACATTTCTCACAAGTATTAATATTTATTTAGTTCCAAACATGCGAAAGAAATAATCTTCACTGAATTCATTCAGGTGCACAAATGATACGATTAGAGTTATTTTGTTTTCTCCTTTTATGGTAGCTACTGTGTGTATGTTTTTAGCATGAAAATAATAAAGGAGGAATGTCAGTGCAACCCATCATTAATTATTGTAAAGCAGGATCAGTATTATGAAATACTTTATAAGTGACTACGACATTGTAAGGATTATAACCTATCGTAGGTATGAAAGAAATTAAAAGTGGTTCATTTATTCATCCGTATAAAAGCGGCACATGTATTTAATTTTATCCTTATATTTCTCATCATGCCGGGTACAAGATAATTGAGTTGCTGCATGCATAAAGAACTTAGAATATCAGTATACTATTTCGGCCCCACTATTTGAAGTTAGCAAAACATTTATTTAAATCTTTTGGTCAAATGTTTGTAAACTATACAAATCATTGTTTTTACGTTCGTAGTAACATAGTAAATTCCATTGTCGGTCACCTGTGTCAATTCACGTGCACACTGACTACATTGCTGTTGTATTTAAATCTTTCGGCCAATGAAATGAGACGTTACAAGTTGTTTGTTTATGATACGCCAGAATGTTATCAATGAACTATCAAATGCTAAACTTCACTGCATATCACTGTAGTTAAGATTTATTTTTCAAAAAAATGTCAGTTCCAATCAAACAATATTGAAAGATTTTACAACTGTGGTAATTTGATAACTTAAGGGAATATATTTTTTCTTCAAAAGATCAATACATTTACATTAATTGTATCTTAGTTTACGGAATTTCTAAACAACATCATCGCAATAATTATGATTAGGTATCAGGTTTTACTAGTTTGTGGAAGTGTAGTATATAAAGTCTAAAATCTGCAAACTGAATTGAACAGACCATCAAATGCCCGTTATGTATCTAAAATCATTCAAAGAGTGTTTGACAAAAAAAATAGTCATATAATATACTTAATTACAAAATTCATAAACTATTTCCTTAATAGAAATAAGGACACTAGTTTACAGCACAGAAAGATAAGTCGTAGAACACTTATAAAAGACAAAGGCAACAATAGCGATATATAGTATATCGATGTTCAAGAGTAATACATCGATTGAGAACAGATAAGATAAAACGAAAATGGAACTTTTGTGTATTTTTAAGAAATCATTATACAGTAAGGGCTTTCAAATTTTCAAAAGAGGCATACAGGATGCTGGCTACTCTTAGTTTTGACTTTGTGTCAGATATTCGGAATCCTCTTGTTTTATCCATGTAGTGCCAACAACCCTTACTTTTCTTTCCATAATTTCATTGCAAATAGTTTAAAACCCATATTTTAAAATCTTTAAAAATCCTTCTAATTTTTTCACAGAGTTTAAAAGGAAAAAGCTGCCAATGTAAAAGGTGTTAACAATCTAGAGAGAATGAATTCCGGCTAAATTTTCAAAAGCTTATCGCTCGAAAACGAGGACACAAAAACTTCATTTTTCTGCTTTTTAAGTTCCGTTATTTATATACTTACAATAATTTTGAAACGGAGTAGCGAACATCTTTAAGCTGAGCTGCCTGACATGAGTACACGTATTTAGTATTTGACTCTCTGGGGAGCGCACGGCCTAAATGTAGATGTGTATATCATTTCGTTCTTAAGGATTTTCGGCCAGTACAAACACAAAACGCTTTGCAAGTACTTGAATGTTTTTTTAATCCTAGAAAGTGGCGTACTGCTTATTGTATTATTTAATTCCGAATAATTTTCGAAATGTGACTGATATGCGAATTTCAACAATATGCAGACATTTAGCGTAAAGGGAATCGAGTCACTTTCTGTGATTTTTATCTCTTTATTTTGGACGATTGACGATATTTTGGTTCTTCATTAGAAATTTAATAACCTCTTCGTCTTCAATGATGTTTAGGTCACCCGTAATTACATGACGATAGGGATCCTATCTAAATTTCGATGCTTCACAGTTTTATGGAGAAGGAACAATATTTTTTTATACTGACGTATTATGCAGCTGTCCTAACAGCAAAGAAATTAAACTTCTGTGTTTTCATAAGTTTAGGATATTATAGGCGATTCTACATAAACGCAACAGTAGTATACCGCTGTTCAAAAGTCATAAATCGATTGAGACAAAAATAAAAGCGAGGAAAACACATCAACTATTAGAGGAAAACAACGAAACGACAGAAACACTGAGGTGAACAAAAAACAAACTACAATGCAACACACACTATGTTATTTAAATATGGAGGAAAAAGTATTGAACGTTAGAATCATAACAAATATAGTTACTTAAAAAAATCAATACCAAAGTTAACGCATTTAATTTTTAGTAAATACGTTTTATGTCAATTCGAGGGACCAGTCTATGTTAACAAATAGCTGTATAATACGTCATTACTCATATTTTTTTTACATATAGCTTTTCAACGATTTTCGGTACTTACACATCTTCGGATTTCAAATGTTTGGCTTTGAGCGTTCCTGATGAAGGTAAATCCAGAAAAGCGCTTCGGACGCAATAAACTATAAAACGTGTTATTTTCCATTTTTTTTGGACTGAAAAATGGCATTACTGTACAAATAGTTTTTAAACAACGAATTGACATTTGACCTAGTTTGTATACTAATTGTTGTGTCCCATTGTTTTTAAAATAGATAAAGTATAATTTAGTGTAGAATTAGAACGATGTTTATTTCGTTGATTGTAAATAATGCGTTTGCCTTGAAACCTATGATTAGGTTATCTTTATCAACAATAGTATAAAAACTGTAAGCCATCTTTCACAGTGTTAAATGATCACATCTTATACATGTTATACAATGTTATACATATGTGTAAATTGTCTTACCATAATCATTCGACTGTCCTACTATGCTTTCTTGCAACTTGACTTTTTCTTGTGTGGCAGTGGTCTCATTGATTTCTATAACAGTTTCTAACTTGTTATTCATGATTTTAAGATCCGATATTTGCTCTTCTAATTGTAGCACTTTGTTCCCCATATCTTTAGTTTTTGATTTTTCATTTTGAAAATTGACTGCCTCCAATGACAATTCATTTTTTATTTTTTTTAAACGTGTCTTCATATTTTGTTTAAAATCGGATAACTCTGATTCCTTGTTTTGTATTTGTTTCTTCAGTTCCTCTGAATATACTTTCATTTTTTCTTCTTTTTTAACCCTCATTTCATTCTGTTCAATTAAGTGAGACAATTTCTGTTCCAAATCAGTCACCGTTGTGTCCCTTTCTGTCATACGTTTTTGAAGATCGAATACGGTCTTTTCTAAATTGTTATTCTTATTACAGAGTTCATTATTATCATTAGAAAGCTTTTCTTCGTACTCGGATTGCAAAACTTGACAATTTTCTTCCGCAGTGCCGGATGATACATTCTTATCGCTTTTTGTTTTTGAAAGCAATACTTTACATGCAATATTTCTAAGTATGTTGCCTTCGGTCTGGGTTGCTTCGTGATTTATCTGCTCTCTCAAAGTTTCAATTTCTTCCTCCAGTTCTTTATTTCTACTTATCAATGATTCATTTAAAATGTGTAACGAAAACTCCTCGTTTGATTCGGTTTGAGTATCCACTTCACAAAATACAATCCTTCTATCTTGCAGACCTTGATGACTGTAAGTTGTAGTTTCAATTCTTTGGAGTTGTCTGGCAAGAAATTCTTTTTCACTCTTCAAAGTAGTAACATGATTTTCCATATGGCGAAAAATATCCATCATGCCATTAACCGCCTGTTTCCCGGATTTGTTTAACAGCTAAAAATATCAATAAAAAATCAAATTTAGCATACCATGAATTACTTTCCTACTATTTTCATCGTCTCGTTGGTTTTCGTACTATTAAGAATGCATTGTTATGTCACAATTTCCATTGAAAAAATAAGTATAGTACGAATTTATATGACGTACGAAATCATATGATCTGACGATACATGTATTCATTATTCAACTCAGGTCTACTTTCAATATTTACTTAAGCCTAACTTACACGATTTTTAATTCGTTTATTCAGATCACATATAGTACAGTGTTCAAATAGTAATGATAAATTTTTTGTTTTTAATGTTCGAAGAAACTGTCCTTCGAAATGCAGTGTTTGGCCATGTAGAAGATAAAATGTAAAAGGAAAAAATACAACATCTACAATACGTCCTTTGTTTTAAAATCTTGTCAATCAATGAAATTGAATTCTAGTAAATTAAAACCAGACAAGAGGCTGTCACAACGACAGCAAACCGGATTTATTAACATTTATTTGTGTCCTGGCATTATCACAAGAACCATTACTGATGAATGGTGAAAGTGAAAATCGTCAATATCAAATTTGACTTCCATTTTGTCATCAGTATCAACATATTAAAATTTGAAAAACTTAGATTGAATGGTTCATGAGTAAAAGCAACAACGTGAATGGAAACGCCATATTACGATCTTTCAAGAACCATAACTCCTGAACGGTAAAAGTCAAAATCGTCATTATTTAACTTGACCTCTATTTTGTCATTAGTAACAACATATAAAAATTTCAAAAGCTTTGGTTGAATGGTTCATGAGAAAATGCACGGTCACGACTGGAAACACCATTTTTCAATCTTTCAAGAACCATAACTCCTGAACGGTAAAAGTCAAAATCGCCATTATTGAACTTGACCTCCATTTTGTCATCAGTAACAACATATAAAAATGTTGGAAGCTTTGGTGGAAGAGTTCATGCGTAAATGCAAGGACACGACTGAAAACTCCCATTTTTCAATCTTTCAAGAACCACAACTCCTGAACGGTAAAAGTCAAAATCGCCATTATTGAACTTGACCTTCATTTAGCTGTCAGTACAACATATTAAAATTTTAAAAGCTTTGGTTGAACGGTTCATGAGTTAATGCACTGACAACATTTGATTTCCGCCGCCCACCCGCCCGACTGCCACCGCCCGACTGCCGACGCCGCCGCCGCCGTACATCCCCAAATCAATAACCGACATTTTTGTTTCAAAAATCCGGTTAAAAGTCAAAGTGATCTCACATAACTCCCATATCTGCAACAAAAATTACTCTAAATGGACTCAAATAGGTACCTATCAAAACCAATGGACACAGCATACAAGACGAGTTAAATATATTAGCGTTGCTTTTCTCTCACTTTACTTACGAAGTAAGACCGCATGAACAATCCTGCATTCATCATTCAGGTAATTGGTTTGATAATTATCTGACATGTCGACATAATGTTTTGACATGTTGACGAAATTATATGTAAGAAATCTACGTCGAGATGTTAAATATTTATCTAACAAATAATGCTATTTCATTTGTGTTATGCAGAATAACATTACCTGAGAATTTATTATTTTTTTTATAGCTAGTAGACCTTTTCAACAATTGCTGATTCGACAGTTGAGAACAACAACGACAGGTAAAATGTAAGGGGTCGTCTCAAAAATAAAAAATAAAAATATAATAGTATTGATCAAGTATTGATTTTATTGTTTGAAATTTGTTTGATTGACAATGATATACCCCCTTCCCCCTCCCCAGCCAACACCCACCAAAATAAAACAAAAAAAGAGGAAAAAGAGAAAAGAAAAGAAAGAAAAGAAAAGAAAAAAGAAAAAAACATCGGTCTCTGATCGACCAACAAAGAACCAAATATATTATATGAAGGCGAAGCATAATGTCAATATAATAACTTAAAATTCTACCGTTGCAAAGAAGTACAAACTAGCAATGACAGTGTAATATACAAAATTATATTTGATCAACGTGGACCACAAACCCCAACTTTACATTGTCGAAAAAAACCTCAATGACAGCAAGTCCTACAGTAATATAGGTTCATCATAACCTTTTGGCTAAAATGGCCGTATTTACACCACCAATTTTACTCTGAGTGCTGAAACACCTGTACACCTGCTATAGATTTAAGACATGGCTGGGCCTAGATAATTAAATTCTAAATGCTTTTCATGGTTCAGAAAATTATAAAATTTTCTTGATTTTTCTATTCTTTTTGGTTATTCCCGCAGAAGGTGCAAAAATTAACTAAGTTGGGAAAAATTTTGAGAAGCTCCCCTCATTTAATCGATGTTATGAGTAGTATTGATTTAAATTGACAATAGATGGACAATAGTAAATTTTTGGGTGTAAAAGCGGCCATATTTTCAATTCCTTCAGATGAACATTTTAAGGCAAAGTTTAGATGTTTAAAAAGTGTCCTATATTTAACTCCAGTAGAACCTTAAATGCTGTACAATAATAATGCCCTGGTTGTCAAACGAACATTCGTCTACACTCGTTGCTATTTAAAAGGGATTTTTTAGTAATGCTGAAATTATTTTAACTGATTTTGGAAGAAATGTCATATTGCTGCGTCTTTTTCGATAATGAATGACAACCGTTTCGCCAAACGTTATAACTTTGATGAAATTCTGAAAAGCTCATCTAAAAGAAAAGTACTGATGTTTGAAAGTTGTTTATTTAATTACCTCCTTGATTAAACTTACCAAGCAGGTTGTAGTGCAACAACCTGCTAGTTTTTTTCTGTGTGGTCACTTTTATTGATAATCACTATAATTTGGCATTCGAAAAATAAATACTGCTGTAAATTAAATCTGTGTGTTCATCGACTGTGATTTTAATATTCAAAGACTTTCTAGATCATACTGTATTTTCTTGTGTCTAACTCATGCTTTGTTTTTTTAATTAGATAATTTAACCAAACGTGCTTTTTATAATTATTATAGTCATGTATATTTGTCATGATTTTATTATGCACGTTTATTGATGTATTTGCCATTAAAAGGTCTTTTGATATCACTTTTGAACATGTAGGGACAGAACAATACTCTCTTGATTTTTTTTTGGGTATGTTAAATATTTATCACTAGTACCAGGATTATAATTTGGTACGCCAGACGCGCGTTTCGTCTACATAAGACTTCTCAGTGACTCTCAAATCGAAATATTTCTAAAGCCAAACAAGTACAAAGTTGAAGTTAAAGTTTGTTTAACAAACTTTTTAAAATTGGAAGCTTGAAAAATTATGACTTCGTCCTTGTCTAGTGTGAAATGAGTTATTGTGTATATGTTCCGGACCATATGAGTATTTGGACCATACGCGTATGGTCATGACCATATGGGTATAAACTCATATGGTCCGACCATACGCGTATGGTCCGACCGTACGCGCATGGTCTGGGTAATTAACACTCTGTTACAGTTGAATTTTAATACAGCTAAACTCTTCATATGGTATGACCGTTCATTTAAAAGACGCTATCATATAGGTCATTTTATTATCATATTATAATAAAGAGATAAACTAAATAAAAATTAGAAGTTTTACATAGTTAATTTTACTTACTTGTCAAAACTATAATAAACACATTTTATACCGATGGTCATTACCGGTGGTCATTACCGATTTGTTATTACGAGTGAATGGCAATATGTCGACTTAAAAAATAATTTCCAAAAATATCGGAATGACCCAAGACCTCGATATCAATGTATGCAGCTAAAAAAAAGGCTAGCTTTTCACTGCCAAACAAAAGATGTAAATGAAAAGGATCGTGCACAACCAGACTTGCAAATGCAAAAAAGCTATGATACCGTGTGGAAGTAAATGTCACCCCAATGTAATAAGCGATGAAAGCTAACTATGGCATCAATATTTTTTTTATGTAGTAATCGAATTATGAAAATAATACATTGTCATGTTATTATCATTGTTTTCTTAGATTAAAGTTTTTGTATTATTAAAACTTTTATAATATAATTTAAAAAAAATTACCTATACTCATGGTCCGGCCGTTAATTACCAAACAGGTATTATACTCATATGGTCCAACCATACGCGTATGGTCGGACCATATGAGTATACGCATATGGTTAGACCATACGCGTATATGGTCCGGAACATATATAAATGACATAACACACGCAAAAGATGCATATTAAAAATTTGCTCAGAAATGGCATATAGATTTTGAAAAAATTCTCAGAAAAAAATAATATTCGATAAGAGTATAAATTACATGATTAGATACGAGTATCTACTTTTGCATTATACGTTTTAATTCTATGATTATTATTAATAATTGGTTTTAATTTCATTACACTTACTACTTAACATAGAAAAGGAAAAAGTAGCGTTCGGATTATAGTCATTATATGGGACTGAATTAAAAACAAAGTAAAATTGTTCAAGCACTTCAAAATTCATGTTTAATTTATAGATTAATGAACAGGCTGAAATTATCTTCATACATGTACCAAAGTGCCGAAAGAGTACTTGGCATGTCGCTATGAAGTCATAATCATTCTAAATTAACAGATATAACCTAAATGGACGTTTTGGAATAGTACTTAGCCAAAATAGACACTAGCCAATGTCTTACTATGCTTACCAAAAACGATGTTTTATTTATATTATCATCTGTTTGAAATACATCAATTTGCAAAATATCTATTTAGGTTAAAAACGTTTCTTGCAAAATTAGGAAATTTTGACGGGTTTGCACTAAATACAAGATGTCCAAAGGCATGAATTCTCGAATAACGGTATTTAATATGGTTTTTGTATTCAGCTGTATTTTGTCTCCTAATGACATTAGATCTGCTCCGAAAACCATCCAAGTCAAACAACAATCGTTTTTTAATTGTGTGACGTCAATTTTTTTTAATTGAGATGCAAAGTTACAGGAACCTGTGTGATTTTACATTATGACGGACAAATTTGCATACAAGTGTAATATATAAAATTGAGATTGGAAATGGGGATTGTGTCAAAGAGACAACAACCCGATCATAGAAAAAACAACAGCAGAAGGTCACTAACAGGTCTTCAATGCAGCGAGAAATTCCCGCACCCGGAGGCGTCCTTCAGCTGGCCCCTAAACAAATATATACTAGTTCAGTGACAAGTGTAATATGTCTATAAACATACTGATGTCACACGAGAACATCCGAATTAGATTGATTAGGACATATTTATTTTTGTTTTTAAATTAGGCTGCAATATATTGTACATTGTATATATATATTAATGTAAATATCGAATTGGTAAA
Source organism: Mytilus edulis (assembly GCA_019925275.1). NCBI lineage: Eukaryota > Metazoa > Mollusca > Bivalvia > Mytilida > Mytilidae > Mytilus > Mytilus edulis. The sequence continues at coordinate 77,515,043 of CM034350.1, read as the reverse complement.
AGTCTCGAGTATAGACAAATAAACTTAAATAAAAAAGTCCAATATTGCCGGATAATGCATGTAATATTTATTATTCGCAAGTATTTTCATGTTTTAACAATCTTCGGGTGTAAGGCGAATAATTGTAACTATGAGACAGTAGTTAAGTACGTTATGTCATAAAACAATTGCAAAAGGGAGATACAAGTTTTTAAGTAAAATATTGAAGCCAAATGTAATGCTATTGGAAACCTAATGCGCATTTAGTTTTGGCTTGGATTTGGTTATAAAGTATTGTTCCTTTATTGATCTTCAAATGTCGCATTCTGCATTACTTTTATTGAATGGGAAACTTTAATATATAGATACGGCATTGTTGGGTTGATGTTTAGACGAGTTGTATATACATAATGTACACAGCCATGTATCACCATCACTGCTGGTGATCCGATGGATAAATCTGTTATAGTATATAATTATTTTCTGTAACTGTATCTTACATTAATTTGTAGGATCCTTTACTATAGATAATTTAGCTGATCTGTAAAAATAACATCTTCATGCCTTATATATAATGTACTGTAGTACGACGCTAGATTATAACTGACGTGGAAAGGTAACACCCGGCCACCGAAAAGCTTCATTTTGAAGCCCAGGTAATCGTGTGGTCTAGCGGGACAGCTACAGTGAAGGCGATTTGGTGTCACAATATCTCAGTAGCATGGGTTCGAACCCCGGGACGAGGGAAGAACAAAACATTTGCGAAAGCAAATTTACAGATCTAACATTGTTGGGTTGATGTTTAGACGAGTTGTATATACATTATGTACACAGCCATGTATCACTATCATTGATGGCGATCGTCTAAACATCAACCAAATTTTTGGTTCTTCCCTCGCCGGGATTCGAACCCATGCTACTGTGATATCGTGACACCAAATCGCCTGCACTGCAGCCGTCCCGCTAGACCACACGACCACCTGGGCTCTCAAAAAAAGAGCTTTCGCTGGCCATGTGTTACCTTTCCACGTCAGTGTTAATCTAGCGGCGTACTACAGTACATGATTTATAAGGCATGAAGATGTTATTGTTACAGATCAGCTAAATTATCTATAGTAAAGGATCCTACAAATTAATGTAAGATACAGTCACAGAAAATAATTATATTCATAAGTACGTCTGAGTCAGTGACAACCCTACAACAGATGTATCAAGTACGTCTGAGTCTATATATATATATATAGGCGTAAATATGACTTGTAAGACAACAAACCTTATTTACTGCGTCACATTTCCTGGTTGTCATGAAAATTATATTGGACAGACCGGGAATAGCCTCTGTGAACGGGTGCGAGTTCATAAAGAACAAATAAAACACCCACAATACAGAAACTCGCCAATTAGTGCCCATCTTGACACTTGTGGTAAAAAACGTTTCCAAATAATACCCATTTTTAAATGTAGATGGGATGAAGCCTATCGAAAGGAGATGGAACATTATTTCATCACAACGTTCCGATCAAAATTAAATCCCGAAAACTTTTAATAACGAACAATGACGGAACGTCACAAACCTCCTTAACGACTTCGCCCATAACGACGCCATATCAGTTATCCTGAAGAGTCCCACTGGAAGGATGAAATCGATTGAATGGAACTGTTAACCATTTTTTACTTATTTTACTATTTTATTTTATGAATATATATATATATATAAAAGAGTCTAAATTGAAAACTACGTTCAAACCTATGATTGCGTTGGATAAAAACCGCAATTTTTATACGTGTGCATGTCAAACAAATTTCGTTGTAGAAGGATCTAAAAACAGCACAAACAACATTTTCCAAAAGACCAAAAACGTGAAAAAGTATATTTAAACAAAACGCATTTGACTAACAGGTCGAACAACTGATGTTCTTTAACCCTGCTGACTGCCATTGACGATTGCCAAATAAAATTGATCACAAGATGTAACAAAATGGATCTGAATATAAATTTAATACGTCACAGAAAAAAAAATTGTTAACTAGTGGCTACGATGTTGTGCCACAAACATTCGGTGTCAATATTTCTTTAGTACACCAGATCTAGATTTCGACAATATTATGTCTCTTAAGTGATGTTAGGGATCGAAACGGTATTTGGAAGGCCATATAATTTACTTTCAATTTAAGATTGACTTTTGAATTTTAAGAGACAATATAGGATGAACGGATCATATAAACCGGAGGGAAAATATGATACATGCCCAAACAAAAAATATAAACGAGTCTAAATTGAAAACTACGTTCAAACCTATGATTGCGTTGGATAAAAACCGCAATTTTTATACGTGTGCATGTCAAACAAATTTCGTTGTAGAAGGATCTAAAAACAGCACAAACAACATCTTCCAAAAGACCAAAAACGTGAAAAAGTATATTTAAACAAAACGCATTTGACTAACAGGTCGAACAACTGATGTTCTTTAACCCTGCTGACTGCCATTGACGATTGCCAAATAAAATTGATCACAAGATGTAACAAAATGGATCTGAATATAAATTTAATACGTCACAGAAAAAAAATTTGTTAACTAGTTGCTACGATGTTGGCCACAAACATATATATACAACTCGTCTAAACATCAACCCAACAATGTTAGATCTGTAAATTTGCTTTCGCAAAATTTTTGGTTCTTCCCTCGCCGGGATTCGAACCCATGCTACTGTGATATCGTGACACCAAATCGCCTGCACTGCAGCCGTCCCGCTAGACCACACGACTACCTGGGCTCTCAAAAAAGAGCTTTTGGTGGGCATGTGTTACCTTTCCACGTCAGTTTTAATATATATAATTCGTCCAAACATCAGCCCAACAATATTAGATCAAAAATCGTTTTTTGTTTGTACTTCCCTTGCCAGGATTCTAATTCATGCTACAACAAATCGTGGCACCGATTTGCCTTGCACTATGCCCTACGCTCTTAACCAACTGACCGCCTAGACTCTGCATTTTACATGTCTAATCAAACTCTTTGAGAGATCGAGTGGTTTCGATAAATAAATGAAAAGGTTATATATGAAGTCAATTTGAGCAACAAACAAATTACACATCTCTAAAGAAATAAAGTTGTTGATTTATTGATGAAAAATATTTCTAAACCTGATCAGAAAAATATACCTATACATCACTTATCGCTCATATTATCAAATTAAACAAGTTTAAAGCATGTTTGTATACTTGCCTCAAGGCTGTCCACTGCCTTGTCAAAACGAGCTTCTGTAGTGGCCACCATTTTGTTGTTAGTTTGTCCCATGGTCCTAGGGGAGCGACGAAAGAACGACATTTACGTCAATTGATTTCTTAAATTACTTTCGATTTGATTCAATTCTTACAAATTTCAATCTGGATTTCCGATACTAAAAATAGATTAAATACCTGGAAGTGTTTGTCCATTGCGACCCACAATACGTGCTGGGAGATTTCGGATAATTATGTGTATTTTGAAAAATCGAGATTTATATATAGAAAAAGAAAGTAGAAAGAAATTTTGAATTTAATCGTTGTAAATAAAGACCTGGTGTTTATAACCAAGTTTAGTACTGGTAAAGCTATTGTAATTATGTATATGTTACAGTAAATAGGTGAAATTAGGAAGTACATGTAATTACTAAACATTTCAGTAAATACCTGTATTTACTAGCCAATTTAGTAATTACATGTATTTACTAGTTGTTTCAGTGATTACTGGTAATAACTGATATTTTTTGGTCATTTTACAGCTATTTACTAACTTGCTGTTTTGTTTTAAAATTCAAAACATAACTCAAGATATCAAATAGGAAATTAAAGGGGTAGGGATTTTAAGGAAGCTTACTAGAGAATGTAGGAATATAAGGCACATCAAAAGTGCATACTCTTTAGTGTTTGTGAATTGAAACTGGAAAATGGTTGTTTTATAGGTCTTGAAACTCCGTAAATATATGCATGCAAGACAATGATATCAATTCAAAATTGATTTTCATAATTTTGTTAAACTAAAATCTCAATCATGCACTGTGGTTTTAAAATAACTTTCTCCAAATATCTTGGGTTTCTATCAAACTTGGACAGAATCGAAATGTTTATGATCATAAGATAATATCCGAAAGTAAAGATTGTAAAAAAAAATCCTTTTTTTCCCATATTACTTATAATCATGATAAATAGACTAGTTTTTCCCAATTAACATTACATACAATCTGCAGTTAAAGTCTTTAAAACATTAGATTTTATAAACCATCCTGGATTTTTACCCAATTTTGACAGAAGCTTCTTAAAGTACTAGTCAAAAGATAGTATCTAGAGGAAAATTTTAATATTTTTTCCTCATTTTTGCTGAGCCTGCGATTAACAGCAAAAGTAGGCGAGACTATTTGTTCTGCAAAACCCCTACAATTTTAATAGCTTAATACATTGATAACCAATCTCCAGCTAGGGTTGAGTTGAAGGTCACATGAATACGCATTCAATGAGGTCCAAATATTCACTCACAAGTGCACAACTCATCAATCTTGTTTCTCAGCTAATTTAACGAAATAGAACTAGATTGACTACTAACAGTGAATTATAATTTTGCTATATCATTTTTATTAATGATTTAACAACAAAAGAATATATATCTCGAAGCTAATGCACATTACAGTTCATTCCAGTTCTTAACCTTCACAACGTTATCTGATCTTTATAAGGTAATAAGTCTAAATATTCTTCAAACTCAATTTTTTAAAAAAAAGTTAAAACATAATGCTTTGGCAGAATTTTCCATTTCTGATTTCCATGTCTTCTGAAATTGGTAAAAAATCATCTGTATAATGCTCAACTTTTACCATTTTGGATTAGAACTAAAGTTACTCTGATTTAACCAAATATTTGAAAGTCCATGTTTATTCAAGATATTTTGAATACAAATCAACCATTCAATATTTTAAGAGTACTAACTGATCTTCTAGTTAGTATTACCATAACTTTTTATCATCTGACCATAATACAACATTGTTTTAGCAGTCAGTAAAAAGGTGAAAAAACTCATTTTAAAATTAGTAATTACTGGTAATAACTGGGCCGTTTCAGGAATTACTTGTATTAACTAAGTGCACCGGGAAGTACCTGTAATTCCTAAATTTTAGTAATTACATGTAATTCCTAAATTCACATATTTACTGTAACATATATACGTTAACTTATACACTCTTTTAGTATACTGTTATCTTTTGTTTACCAATAGCGATCATATTTACACATGAGCATTTAGAATAAGCCATGATCTATGTATTAAAAAAAGAAACAAAAAAAAAAAAAGAAAACAAATGTTGTCTCTTATTAGCTTTTTACGTTTTTTTTTTATCTATTATATATATGGCGTCAATTAAGCTGTAATGTGAACAAGACAGAGACAAAGTTAACAAATGGATAGCATATATACATATTCTATAATCTGCTGCAAATAAAGTATGCGATCCCACAACATTTCGAACAAACTGGAACAGCAAAAGACCACCAATCACTCTCGTGTACAATGTCAATGGGTTTTGTTGTCTTTTTGACAGATTCTTCATTTCAATTCTCAATTCTATACACATGGAAAAAAGTATTGCAACACCTTGATTTTTTAAAACTTGAAAAATCTGCCTTTTATTTTGGATGGAATATGATAAAATATTTGTAAAATAATTTTGAAACATAGTTTATGATTACATTGGCACTTTAACGAACAAAAAATGTTTGAAAAAAAAAGATTTATCTTCCCACAATTTTAATAACAAAATGAAGTGTTTTTTGTACAAAAAACTGCATTTTACAACTTTTACTGTAGTCGAACTTTACAATGTCAGACATTTCAAAATTGATCTTAAGATGATTGTTCACATCATGGTTGATCGTTATACGCCAAAGAAATAGTACTTTGTGCGCAGCCTCAATTCAAACGGTCAACCTCCACTTAACGTCTTCTGATTCCTGCCATAAATCGACTAGTTTGTTGCTATGGTAGCAGCAACCATTTCTATAATGAAGGGCATTGTTTATTTCATCACGTGTTTGAACTGGGATGTCCTTTCGCGCACATTCCGCCCAAAAGTGTCCCATAAATGCTCGATATGGTTCACATCCGGGCTACGATCGGGCCAAGGAAGATAAACCGAATTCCATTGGAACAATGGATCTTCCTCCACGATTTCCAACTTTGGCGAGCTCTGCACTACATTGGATAAGGACAACTGTGTGTCTGTTCGTACGCAAATGTCCCGAAATGGTCTTATCGCACGATAACCAGTAGCGATGAGTCGATCTCGAACAGTTTTTGTTAAAAGGCTCCTGTATGCCCACCACTCTCATTTAAGGATTGTATTGTATGGAATGGGGTTCTTTTTGACCAAGCTTCATTATGCTTGATTTTCCCTAGCAGATGGCATAGGGGTCTTTTTGATCTCGGATAGTCTTTAACATCGTTTATTGCCTGATTTTATTCTCAAAACGACTAATAGTGGAATGGTGATGACCAACAATACGTGCGGTTGTCACAGCATCATTCCTGCTTCTCTCATGCTGATAATCTGCGATCTTGCTGTGGTTAAGAGTTGTGGAGGGCCCATTACAAGGTGTCAATCACATAACTTTATAAACTTGGTTATTTAAAGTGTTGAAAACAATGAGGATAAAAACACCTGTTTTGCTGTTTACGAGTACAGTAGCTGCATGTGCAGATAAGAACTTATCGAGTCGATAATTATTGATCAAACTCAGGCGATATATTAACAATGTTTACCAAGTTCTATTTTAACAAATTATATATAAAAAAATAAAGAGTGTTTTTTTAATTTCAAGATCAATTTGGTGTTGCAATACTTTTTTCCATGTGTATATTTGACAATGGATATTGGCTGTGGACCAACATTTTAAAAAAGGATCAGATTTGTTAACGTTTGAAAATGCCGTTACCAAAGGGACATATTATTTTCCCTTCAACAGTGTGATGTCACCTGGAACGTATCATATTAGTGCAGAAACAGTAACAGTAATGATGGACGGAGTATTTGATTCCAAAGATGTAGTTGTGTATGCTGTAGAAGGTGAGTATAAAAATTACCTTCCTGCTTTCAAGTTGATACGTTTTCGTAAGACTTAACAAATATTTTGATCTTAGAAGTTGCAATCTTTAGTTATCTATGGTATATGTTATGTCGGCTGATTTTAACCTCGAAGTCGGATTTCGTTTTTTGCCAGGTTTGTGTGCCAGTCTCTCTGAATAATGCGAATTGTGATTGTCCCATCACGGCCGACACTAGGCTAACCCAGAGATTGGTCGGTTAATCTATATTGAGTATGCGGCTATATGGGCGATTGGTCTGTTAATCGGGTTGATTATACGTCTGTTAAGAGTAAAACACACAATTTAATGTTAAACTATATAGAATATACCGATTTTTGGCAAATTAAAAGAACCAAACAAAAAAAAGAAAAATGTCTGACAAAATGATATCTATCATAGAACAATTCCCCCCTGTAAAAAACTGTCATAGTCTGCGCAGTTTTCAGTAAAACTAAAAGTTGTCGGGCAACTATTAAGAACTTATGCTTATACGCATAGCAATTCTTTCAATAAAAGGCTAAACAAACAATTTTAGATATCATTTAAATGACACAAAATAGTACTTTAGTTCTAAAAAAAAAAATTGATATTAGTAAATATTTCATAATTGTAATATAACGTAAATAATAACACGTTTTAGTGAAAATTATAGAAATAAAGTCTGTTGATGGGTTGGGCAATTGAAATTGTGTCAGTTAAGACATCCATGACAAGTATGTTGTTGTCCCCGCAGACAAAGCCCCAAATAACATCGTTTTTGTGTGTAAAAGTCATTACATAAACTGCTTGATAAACGAATTAGGTATTGACAATTCACTTGGAAACTCAACATATACCCTCACGACACTTACCAAAGAGGAAATCCTGGATAATCATAGGTATGTTCTTAGTTCATTTGGAATTTCAACCAAAGATGAAGAACTGGATCTCCCATCACTCTATTGGATACATAAACAACAAAAGTGTCCTTACAAACAACGTTGTATTGCTGGGTCTTCCAAATGCTCCACGAAACCTTTTTCTAAATTATTAACATCTATTTTATCAGCAATCAAAGACGGGCTTCAAAGTTATTGTGAAACTGCTTATTCTAGAGGCGGCGTGAACCAGATGTGAATACTTAAAAATTCCAAAGATCTTTTAGAGTACATACAATCTAACTCTCTTTCATCTTGTAACAGTATTAAAACATTTGACTTTTCTACTCTGTACACAAGTATTCCACATTCCACACTAAAAGACAAATTGAAAGAGTTGGTATTGCTTTGCTTCATAAAATAGAATGGCCAACGTTGATTCAAGTATCTTGTCTTTGGGAGGAATAAATCCTACTTTTTAAAGGACCGCTCTGATTCGAACAAAAACTTCTCTGAAACTAATATCATAAGTATGCTAGATTTCTTGATTGACAACATATTGGTTACGTTCGGAGGACGTGTTTTTCAAAAGACTCTCGGCATTTCAATAAGAACAAACTGTGCCCCTCTACTAGCCGACTTATTTCTTTATAACTATGAAGCTGACTTCATGCAGGAACTTCTTAGGAAAAAAGATAAGAAGTTAGCAATATCCTTTAACTCTACTTTCCGCTGTATAGCTGATGTTCTTTCACTAAATAGTTAAAAATTTGGTAACTATGTGGAACGCATCTATCCCATTGAACTAGAGATAAAGGATACTACAGATATAGCCAACATGGTCCAGTCGGCTTCATATCTTGACTTACATCTAGAAATTGACAATGAAGGTCGATTGAAAACAAAACTTTACGAAAAAAGAGATGATTTCAGCTTTTCAATTGTGAACTTCCATTTCTAAGTAGCAACATTCCAGCAGCACCTGCATACGGGGTATAAATCTCCCAATTGATACGATATTCCCGTGCTTGCATTTCCTATCAGGATTTTCGTGATAGAGGGTTGCTGCTCACAAGGAAGCTATTAAACCAAGAGTTCCAAATGGTGAAGTTGAAATCATCACTTCATAAATTTTACGGACGCCATCAGGTCCAAGGACACAGTTATCGTCCTTTGGTTTTCGTTGTCTACGAATATAGTCTCTAGTGTAAACAGTGTATAACTTCCATGTTTTATTAAATACACTTTCCCAATTTATTTCTTTATATTAAATGCATGAAATATTAAGTAGGGGATGTAATTACATGTCAAAAAAATTTCGGTGCTGAAACTTTATGTTAAGTAGTGAATTGGTCCAGTTCTAAAAGGTCAAATTTTATCACGTCTGAACCTGTCAAACTGAATTTTACACCCCCTTAACACAAAATTGTCAATATTTTGAGTTAGAGCTGGTAGAAGTTTCTATAATTTTGATATTATTTGTCTCACTGGTAGTACACTACACTGTTAAAATATTTTTGAGAAAGAGCAGGTGCGATTGTTTTAAATTGGAATTTATTGTCTAAAAGAAATGCACTACGAAATAACTGTGTTCTCGGGCCTAAGAGATGGATTCCTGAAATCTAGATTCTGTACTTCGGGAACTTTCCTGAATGATTTGCTGGTTTCAATTTGTCAAACTCAATAAAAGTAAAGGATTTACATCTTTGGTTTACAGAAATTCTGTTAAAAAGTGCCATTTTGGCATTCTACGGCTATAATAAGCATTTTAAAGCAGTTTACATTTTATGCCTAAGAGGCATGCAGACTTTCTATCTGACAACTTTTTTGTTCCTGATATTTGTGTTTCTATGCTTAAATCAAATTAAATTAACCATTTGTGAACTCTGAATAAAGAGGAAAGTAGATAATCACAGAAGTGAAATAAACATCCAAATGTCAATACTAAAATGACCATAGTTTCTGTTATATATGACATATGGCCATGAAGCTTGGCAAACTATCTCATTATTGCCTAAGCTTAGGTTATGCAAAGTTTTATAAAGATTGGTCAAGTCTTTCTGTCCTATTAGGTCCAAGGACACAGTATCGTCCTTTGGTTTTCGTTGTCTACGAATATAGTCCCTAGTGTAAACAGTGTATAACTTGCATGTTTTATTTAATACACTTTCCCAATTTATTTATTTATATTAAATGCATGAAATATTAAGTAGGGGGATGTAATTACATGTCGAAATAATTTGGGTGCTGAAACTTTATGTTAAGTAGTGAATTGGTCCAGTTCTAAAAGGTCAAATTTTATCACGTCTGAAGCTGTCAAACTGAATTTTACACCCCTTAACACAGAATTGTCAATATTTTGAGTTAGAGCTGGTAGAAGTTTCTATAATTTTGATATTATTTGTCTCACTGGTAGTACACTACACTGTAAAAATATTTTTGAGAAAGAGCAGGTGAATTTATTGTCTAAAAGAAATGCACTACGAAATAACTGTGTTCTCGGGCCATCACGAGTTGGTTGACCGTTATGGAATAACCGTTTCAAAAATGAAATCGGATATGTTCCTTACCTAGTGTTGTTTATTCTTTAGTTTTCTATGTTGTCATGTGTAATATTGTTTGTCTTTTTGTCTTTTTCATTTTTAGCCATGGAGTTGTCAGTTTGTTTTAGATTTATGAGTTTGACTGTCCCTTTAGTATCTTTCGTCCCTCTTTTGAGAGTTATTTAGCCACTACAATAGGTTTGCTACCTTTATATTTTCCCATTGAACAAGTTAAGAATGAGATGTTCTTGAGTTCAACACCCAGGGGTGATTCATGTCTGTATTCTTAAACATTTAATTTTTCTCCCTCTTTTTTTAGCAATTCATCACTCTCTACTGTCCTTATCTATTATTCTATATTCTGCGTCTCCAGCCGGATTCACGTGTATACCATTAGGGTCCGGATTGGGGGTGTTGTTTTTTTCTGCGTTCTTTTAATTGTTATTTAACTTTTTTCTATATTTTTATTTATCTTACTCATTATTAATTTTCTATTCTTTATATTTATGTTCCCCATTTTACTAACTGATGTTTAGTTTCATTACGACGTTTATCTCTGATTTATATACTGGCTACCAATGTAGATGACAAATTGGTGTCATTCATGGAAAAAGTTAAATTAACTTTAATAATACACTTTTTGAAATTATTTTAATCAATTTTCAATTTTCATTGTCTAAATTGTTCATTGTTCGTGTGTTGTTACCGTATAGTTTATCTTTCATTGCTCATGTGTTGTTTCAGTATATTTGAGCCGCTCGTCTTGAGCCTACCCATTTGATCCGATAACACCCCATATAGCAGTAAAATTATACTTTTATTGCCAGTCATTACTCTTAACAGACCAATTAACAGACATAGTTTTATACATCCGACCCATTAACAGACCAGGTTTTAAATAAAGATTGAAATACAGGTTTTCGTGTAGATTTTTCACATACTGATATCAATATTTTAACAAACATGATGCCTGTCTTTTTTCGATGTTCAAAATATTGCATGCAAGTAAATTCAACCAACGTGTCATTTTGTGTACATTTTGTGTGTGTGATAAAATCAACGGTACCAATTTTGTTGCACCAGATGCGCATTTCGACAATACATGTCTCTTCAGTGATGCTCGTGGCCAAAATATTTGAAATCCAAAGCATATATAAAAGATGAAGAGCTATAATCCAAAAGGTCCAAAAAGTATAACCAAATTCGTGAAAGGAATCAGAGCTTTGCATGAGGGAGATACATTCCTTAATTTATAATAATTTCTTATATTTTGTAACAGCAAATTTTAAAAACACAAAAAATCCGAATTTTCATGCCAGTACCGAAGTACTGGCTACTGGGCTGGTGATACCCTCGGGGACTAATAGTCCACCAGCAGAGGCATCGACCCAGTGGTAGTAATAAAATCAACGGTACCAATTTTGTTGCACCAGATGCGCATTTTGACAATACATGTCTCTTCAGTGATGCTCGTGGCCAAAATATTTGAAATCCAAAGCATATATAAAAGATGAAGAGCTATAATCCAAAAGGTCCAAAAAGTATAACAAAATTCGTGAAAGGAATCAGAGCTTTGCATGAGAGATACATTCCTTAATTTATAATAATTTCTTATATTTTGTAACAGCAAATTTTAATAACACAAAAAATCCGTATTTTCATGCCAGTACCGAAGTATCTCTAAAATGTGTATAAATTTATTGATGAGTAACCCGCCTTTTCGTTTTAAAGATCGTTCATCGAAGCTAGAATAATTACACCACTGGATTCAGTACATTGAATTGTTTTGTTAGACATGAATTATTTTTATGATAAAAATAAATTAGAAAAGTTATACAATGAAACATACTGAACCTTCAACGATATTCTCGATAACACATTAACAGACTTTAGCCAACCCGATTAACAGACCAACCGCCGTTATAGCCGCATACTCAATATAGATTAACCGAGCAATCTCTCGGATAGCCGAGTGTCGGCCGAGCCCATGGATAGTTTCACCCCAACCACTTCCAAACATACCTTTAAACGGCCTTGTAAAATTGAAAAAAAAAAAGAAAAAAAACTCTCTATGTGTTCCTTTTTGTTTTTGTCAGAGTTTTTTTTATATTTCTCTCTTGTTTTTTTTTTTTTTTTTTTTTAAATATAATCACATATTTGTATCAATTGATGCCTTGTTACATTTAACAAAATATGTCAGTATTGATAGTCAGGACAAGATATCTTATGATGAGTTAGCAAATATAAATGAAAAAGGAAATAGTTCTTCATGAATTTGTTTCTGAATCTTGCATGGAAAATTGTTCAACATTTTTTTTAGAGTTCATGTTATTTCCTTATTTTTTTTATCTCACCATTATCTGTCTCTACCAAATCGTTTTATGAAATCTGACCAGCGGAAAACTATTGTTACCTCAATCCAACAAATAAATAATTTAAACTTCCTATTAAATTTGATATGCTCCTCAACTATCTTCGATAAGTCAACTTTTTGAACAGTGATCCTTCCTAATGTATAGTAGAGGTAAAACAAAGTATGTTATCTCCAGCCCACAAGAACATGATAATATTTCAAAATATATTTTGTCGTCCATATTTAAGATACACCAAAAAGTCGAGAAATGTCTAATAGATTATAAAACAACAAAATTCCAATATATTGGCCATGCGAAATGCGCATCGGGTGAGGAAAATTGGTATCGTTTATGTTATAATTATACAATTTTATTGTTTTCATGTGTTCCACAGTTGATTTTAATGTCTGAGTCAGTAAGGGGAGATCTGTCAAGAATTTTCCATAGTCAAGAAGTCAAGGAACGAGTGGAAAAACTAGCACATTCTTTGAGATTACCACCTTACACAGTTTTACCAATGAAAAACATTGACACAGAACAATGTATTAACACAAACGTCAATATTCTGGCCTTGTATAATCTACGTCAGATGTTAAGATCGGCAGACGACTATCTCCTTAACTACTTGGACGAGTTCAGTGGTGATAAATTTGAACCCAATTATGAAAAATCAAGTGATACCATGTAATACTTTTAGCGTTAATTGATTTTGTGTACTTCTAAGGATAATATGAGATAAGTTTTGTTTGTCATTGACAATCCTTTGGAACAATGGCCTGTGATTGACTGGGATAATGAGGACAGGAATCTTCACTAACCACCCTTCATAAAGAAACAAAAATGATCAATGTGATGTGAAACTAGTTATAAACAATCTATATTTCACCCTACTCTAAATGAAAAAAAAACATTGTCACTTTGAACATAATGCTTAATATTTGACATGTGAATACAATCCAAACCATGATACTTCTTTAAAATTTCATACTTGTACATCATCGTAACATGATAATTTGCATTGGCTTATTTTGCAGACTTCCAAAAGACTTTTATATTGAGTCCAATTTTAATTTACTTATGATACAGAAGGGAAAAAAGAGGAAATTTAAAAAAAATACCGAACTCCGAGGAAAATTCAAAACGGAAAGTCCTTAATAAAATGGCAAATCCAAAGCTCAAACATCATGAAACTAATGGATAATAACTATCATTACAGTCCAGACTTGGTACAATAATTTTCGTTTGCGAAAATGATGGTTTGACCCTGGTTTTATATAGCTAGCCTACAGCAGTCATCATTGTGTCCTTATCTTAATCACTATAAAAACAAACAAATATGTCAACACAGAAAAAAACAGACAAAGTAATTTAACAAAAAAAAAAGACAACAATTCAAAATTAACCATATCACAATAACACAATAATGGGATGCATAATAACCGAGCTACGTCAAATAGATATAACCAAGGACTTTTTCTAATGAATAGAACAATCATAGAAAACAATTCATGACACAAATAATTGCTGTCGGTAACAAAAGCACAAACATGTTATCATGACGATTTAAAAAAAAGATCCAGAAAAGCGCTTCGGACGCATGAAATTATTAAACGTGTTGTTTCCAATTTTTTTTAACATATATTTTAACGAATAATAAATAAAAAAATATTAAAGATGAATTTAATTCCCTCTTATTAATACTCAAGAAGACTTAAAGACTTGGAAAACAGTTTTGATTATTTTGACTGTTTCTTATAACACAAAATTTCCAGAAATTCTAAACAGGTTTGTTTAAATCCTTGACTCATACGTATGTAATGCCATATAGAATAAAGGACTTTTTGTTTTTGATACTGACTTTATCACAGTTAAATATCAGGTGAGCCCGAAGGGCGAGCCTGATATTTTCTGTGATAAAGTCAGTATCAAAAAACAAAAAGTTCATTATTCTGTTTATCGGTAATTTAAAAAAATAAAATCACTACAATAATAGAGAAAATAACAAACGAACTTCTTTTTCGCGTCGAATCACGGCAAATCACACTTAACGGCACAGGCTGCATTACGTCATTTGAAATTTTGTCACAGTGCAGTAAACATGGCGTTCGCTTGCTTAAAGTATTGAAAAGGAATTATTGCATGCGTTTCATTAATATTCTGCTTTTGACATGGCACTAACAATGGCAAATGTAATGGTAGCATACCGGTAAGTCAAGTTTCTATATTTTTCACAAAGCATCACCATAGTGATAGTCAGAAATAAGAATGATGCGATATGAATCAGCAGATTTTTTTATCGATCATCATTTTGAGTTCAACGACAAGTTTTAATTATATTTTACTTAGTTTAGTTGATAAAATTACATAATTTTGTCATTATTCGCTCAGTGTTCATCATGAAAACGATCACATTGATATCAAATAATTTTAAGAACGCACTGTGAGGCGACATTTATACAGGAGCCCCCCCCCCCCCCTTTTCCCCGAGGCAATGTAAGCTGACTGTAAATTATCTGAACAAGCTCATTTCCTGTCGACTTCATAATTATTTCAAACATTTTAATAGACGTCACTAAAATTTTAGCTTATAATTCTTGCTTTTTCAAAGTCATGTTTATTTATTTATCACCACGGACCGAAAATATGAAACTTAAGAGTTTCCTTAAAGGCCCTGTGGCTACCGAAAATTTCAGAAGCTAAGTTAGGGGAAGGTGACCCGGGTCACAGTCACCCCTTATAAAGGCTACAATTCTGGTCAAAGCAGACTTTTATAGTTTGGTGCCCCCGGTTATACTCCCCTTTTAAAAATTTATCATAGATCCGCATACATGAAGATTACGGTTCACCTTTTTGTTCTTTGTTCTAAGAATATCTGTTATATTGACAATGAAACTACATTTTTTAAATTGTGTATGATGGTCCCGCAAAAATGTCGAAAATGCGTAAATTTAATTTTTCCCTAGCTTCTCTGATGCGATAGTGGTACCTTTTTGGTCACTATTTATGTGCTGCGTTTAAATATGAATTGTTACACTTTATAGTGACTGAACAGGCGAAACAAATACTTCTCAAGAAAAGAAAACGATTATACTTTGAACAGCACCACTGTTAAGGCTATGTATTGGTATTGTATGAATAAAAACTCGGATTGGAATCAAGGACGGTATGTTAGTTGTACTTCTTATATCAATTATTCTTTTTTTTAAAGTCTTTTTTTCATGCATTTCCTGTTCTCATTTTCACAAAAGAAACATATTTTTAAACCGATCAAGCACTCACTTAATATAACTTTATTATAAATCGTTCGAAAGCTTTTCATTCGTACTTTCTGTTTTGACCAGTAGGTAAACATTTTAACATTCTTTATGATTTTGAATAATTATGACCAGTATCGTAGCTTCGATTGAAACAATAAAACAACTGCGTCATAAAACCATTTTCCAAAAAAAAAAGAAGTATAAACGATAAAGAGAGGTGTATAAATACGCAGCCTAGGTCAATCGAATGACAGTCGTTAAACGTGATGAAGGGAACAATCATTGCTCTATACATCTAACCATCGGAACGACTTTGACACGGGTCCATACAAGGGATTTTTCTTGATAAATTTCCTTATGAATATGCGTTTAATTTTACGTAAACTTCAATTGCAGCATAAACATTTTAACACTTATACAAACCCCTTCTGTTCTTCCTTCAGGTTACTAAAACTTTGCTTCGTGATAAAACGGCAATGATTCATTCACCAATTGCACCGAATACGACACTTTAAAAAATGCCATTCGTCTTTTTAGAATACATATCTTTCTAGTTTGTGTTGCGGATTCATATATTCAGATAACCATTGGGTTTCCAATGAGTACTAATTATATGTCCTTCTGACCGACTTGGTTTTGGTAATCATATGAGGCAGAATGCATGAAGAATAAAGACAATAAAAAAATCTCTTAAATTTCATCTTTTTTCACTAATAGATGATTTAAAGATATCATTAATCCACATGCAAGTAGGTGCTTGCATCTTATATATCATTGGCCTTTTTTTACTTTTTTTTATACTCGTGGGTCACTGGTGAGTCTTTTGTAGACAAAACGCGCATCTGGCGCAAATACAAAATATATCAATCCTGGTATTTTTGATAAGTTTATTCAGAGTGAGCTGGAAATAACTATGAGCCCTTCGTCGTATTTGATATTTTTATTGCAAATGGATGACCTAAATATAGAAAATCAGGTAACGAAAAGTTTACCATTGTTAAATACCCATTATTTCAGTAATTTAATACCCGTCTTCCCGTTGTGAACACGTTACGGACGTGTAATTCATATTATTAGGACTTTTGTTATCCCGCGGGGAGGTAAGTGGTGCGAACTTATAAAAAAAGAAGATTGAGGCAGGGTTTTAAGGAAGACTGACTGCAGTCAAATGAGGTCAAGGACAATGAACATATGACAGACAAAAACTGCATAATATTAGGCATCTGTATACAAAGCATACAGGTCTTACACTTTCTTAAGTATAAAGCTTTTAAGAGGTTAATTAACGCCGAAAAATCACTATCCCTATGTCGAGCTTTCTGACATAAGTCGCAACAGACTCGACAAAAATTAAGATTAAAATGCAGACAAAATAATTTTGAGAAATCAATTTAAAATTAACATTTGCGGAAATTGACATCAACCTACGATTAGGATTACGATTAGTAGCCTATAGATACTCTTGTGTCGTATCATGTTAAAAAAAGAAATGTATCTACATAAATCAGTTGATAACAACTACATGAGATATGCAAAACTATTTCCGACATGCAAACCCATTTTCGAAATTGCCGTAAGGGTAAGGACAATCAGATATCAATATCGACACAAGAAGGTGGCACATATTGAGGATAGTTCGTTAAACTATTACCTTCATTTCTGATGTATTTCTACGAAAACCGAACAATTGTATACATTTTGTAATTAGTTTTTGTAAGAAACTACATCAAACTCACATGGTTAGCATGAGGGATGATAAACCGTAGGAGGCATTGGCCATCGGTAAACTAAATCCCCCGATTCGATGAAAAACAACATTCTGTTCAAGCAGAGGGAAAAAAACCTCAAATATTCTGAAAACAGGTTTTCATCATGACTATTAATGTTAAATTTTGATCAAAATAATTTGATTGATTGTGTAAAAAACTAAGAGAAAACGTCTGACTCAAAAGAACATAACCACTCCTTAGAAATTAAATCGTTGTTCCCAAAATATAGCTGAGATATTACTCCCTCGACTCTAAACATTCACCAACCAATCAATAAATATCAATAATGGCAAAA
This sequence comes from Mytilus edulis, assembly GCA_019925275.1. Lineage (NCBI taxonomy): Eukaryota > Metazoa > Mollusca > Bivalvia > Mytilida > Mytilidae > Mytilus > Mytilus edulis. The sequence goes on along the minus strand of CM034350.1, from coordinate 77,496,877 downwards.
GTCCACAGATTTGAAAACAAAGGACATTTCATGGCTGTAATATATACCATTCAATACACAATGATGTACGATTACATAATATAGTAATTAAAAGACTTTAATGTTACTGTTTACTTCGAATTTTTTCTTCTAAATTCAGTAATTCTCTGCGGAATTGGGCAAACACATAATGATAAAGACCTCCAAAAAAAACTGCTGTAGAGCTGAATTCTTTACATCATCATAATAAAAATGAAACAAATTTGCCGAGAATGCCAAGAACCAAAACATTCCACATATTTATCTGGCGTGACCAAGAGGAATTTACCGAACCAATGTAGCAAAAACCACTTTTCGTTGCAAAATCAGGTGATACAGAACGTCGCTTGCGTCCAGGTTGCGCTGTTGGTTCGTTATCTCTCAGTGTTAAGTCTATTGCAAATTTCTTGCCATTACTGGTAACTTCGTCGACGTTGAAGACTGAACCTGGTGGATATAGAGCCTCGCATTCATAGGCAAATTTAGAACAGTTACATATAAGTTTCGGCTTCCACTGAGAATGTTCAGAGTTGATGTTGTTAATGTTAAATTGAACATTTCCGGGAAACGCTTGTTGATTTTTAGTAGATGTTGAAGCAAAATTCAGCCACACAATACTGTGCGATTGACTGTTACTATTACGATAAGTGGTCAGATCATTACCAGTGATAGTACTTCCACGGTAAGCTGTTCCCGTTGTAGAGGGAAGTTCATCCCAGTGCATCAGTATCGCCATGAGAGCCGCTGCGTACGGAGCAAGTGCTTTGTCACTGTCCGTTAATACTTTATTCGCACAGTTGTGATCCCGCAATGCCTTGTTTAGATCTATATATCCGTATTCAGACGAATAAGTGAATATAAAAGATTTCTGGAAATTTTTCACTGAGAATAGTGTTGAGTGAATTAATGGAAATTTAGGTACCAGGTATTTTCCAACTTTATCTTTCATAATTTTTTCATTCTTCTCTAAGATTTTGTACAGGTCTTCAACTGCCTCATAAAATCGACCGTTAATGGTGATACCGGGTGCTAGCTTTTCTATACCAAAGTTTATCAATGATAAACCATTATCTCTAATATTAGCTGCACAATCTTGACTTTCAACCCCACTTCTTTTGTATCGGTGAATTATTTCATCGGTTTTAGAAATATTATGTAATGGATCCACTTCATTTGTAGTTTTGTTATCTAACGCATTGACTATAATCGTTTCAACTATTAACCAAACAATCACTCTTCCCAGACGCTTCATTCTAAAAAAAATGTTTGTTCACTTACTTTTGATATGCAAAAACATAGTAGTTCATTAAGATTCCTTAAATTTAAGTAGTTCAAAGTTGCAAAAATGAGAACCTAAATTACCTAGATATTTGGTCTTTTTTTTATTTTAAAACTAATCAAAAGCTCATCTCTTTCTAATGTAGCATATGGTTGATAAAATCTGGTTTTATAGCTCGCTTAACCTCTCACTTTGTTTTGCTTTTGTTTTTTACTTTATTTAATATTTTCTCTCTCTCTTGTCTTTCTCTGGAATACAATTCTATCCTTTTTTAACAATATGGAAGTAATGGATACTTAAAAATATAGTGTATATATTTTATAATTTTTTAATAAAAAAAATTAACTAAATAGGTTCTATCTCGTATACAATCTTATGTTTAACCAGACAGGAATAAGGTACGGGTACTTTCTGAATCCAACTAACAAATTTGAAAGTTTTTAATAAAGTATGTAATATTAAGAAAAAAAATAAACCTCTAACTTGTTTGACAGTCGCACAGAATGCAGTCCAAATGAACACAATTATACATACTTATACATAGGTCAAAGAAATGGCCCGAAAGTGAAAGAACTTATGATGAATAACGATTCATTTTCTTATGTTGCAAAAAATAAAACTATTCAATAACCGTTCCTTTTTTTTCTGATACTAATAAAATGCATAACTTACATTGGTGCTGTTTCAGACTTCAATAGTAATTATGTGCACAACCTCGTGTCCGAATTGAACAAAGTGGTATGACACCTGGAAAACTCAAATTGTTATATTTAGAAATTTTGATGTTTTAAATAGACTTTGATTCTTGGGTAAAATTTATAAAGGTAAGAGAGGAGATAAGAACAAATTCATCACGCTTAAAAATAAGTTGTTAGTTATCTTTGTCAGCTGATTTCTGATTTGCTGGTGATTACTGGGTATTCCTGTTGGCCTCATTAATTTTAGTAATCGATGCCTAATATATCACCATCCTAGAATTGACTACTAGAATGCGGTAGACATGACCTAATACTTTCAAGTAAAAATGTGTACTTCTCATGGTACTTTATAGATTAAAGTTGTTACAATCTTGACTTTTGTTAGAAAGGTATGAAATGCAGAAAGAAATATTTTATCGAATTTGTTCGGGACGCAATATAACTGTCAACTAAGGACCCCTTGATTTTTCCGAAACCAATTCTATATTATTAATAAAGGAATATTAAGTAGGTTAGAAGACACCAATAAAACTTTAAAACAATGTTAGCTTGGTAAGCTGTTTCCCGGTGTAGAAGGAAATTCGTTCTTGTGTTTCAGCAATGAAATGAATGTCGCTGTGAAAATGAAACGTGTTTTTCAGTGTCCATACATTCACGATCCTGCAGTTCCTTGTTCAAATTATTACGTCCGTATATAAACGTATGTTCATTAAAATATGTAAAAAGTTGCAACCAAAATCATCCATATTTTATTACGTTAAAAAAATGTTACTGAACATTTCGTCCAAAGGCTAAATCAATAAAATGTTTTGTTGTTACATAAAAATTAGAAAATGAAATGAAATAAATGATTAAAATACATAATGAAAAATGGCATGTCTAAAGGCTTGGTTTGAAAGCTGATTTTATTCTATAGTCTAACAAGTTTTTCATGGATCCTGGAATGCGACTAGTCTTGTTATAATGATTAAACAGGTGTTTGCCGTATTTGTTGCGTTCTTAGAAACATCTCACACCGTAGATAAAGGTTAAGTTTAAATTTTTCGAAAAACTAAGGATTTTCTCATCCCAGGAATGGATTACCTTAGCCGTATTTGTCACTACTTTTTGGCATTTTGGGTGCGCAATAATCTTCATTTTTGTACTTGTTTCGCGATATAACTATTTAGATATGAGCGTCACTGATGAGTTTTATGTAGACGAAACGCGCGTCTGGCGTCTTAAATTATAATCCTGGTACCTTTGATAACTTTTTACTAGAATTATCTTCTTATAAAAGTATGTCTTTATAATGGATATCGTTACATCCGGTTCCAGGTTTTACTAGTCGGTATCCATTATTTCCTGATTGACGTCTTCTTATCTGTTTGTTCACGTATCTGGTTGTCGAAAGTTTCAACGTCTCTCACAAAGGACTTCGTCTTTGCAAATAACAATACTATGTAAGTTATGCGCTAGTTCGTTTTCATGTTTGTTTACCCAACTTATTTAACACAACTATTTGTAACTTTAGGTCCTAAATACTCTTCAACTTTGTACTTGTTTGGCATAATAAATATTTTGATCTGAGGGTCAGTGACGAGTCTTATGAAGACGAAACGCGCGTCTGACGTATTACATTTTAATCCTGGTACCTTTGATAACTTTTTACTAGTTTTGTGTAAGGACCTTTGTGTATATTGTGTATCGTTTTTTAATATTTTATCTCCGAGGTAAGTATAAACAATGTTTAAGGTGGTATGGGTGTCTTTCGCCATCTTGGATTGTAAAAAACAGAGAATCTAAGGTCCGTATTTTCTATCAAATTAGCAAAATTTGATGCAAGAAGGCAGATATTTCATGTGTTTTTACATTTAAAAGATCCAATTTATAAGAATATAACTTATAAATATAAATATATGTACAAGTGAAGATTATTTTTGGTTGTTTTTAAATATTTTGAAATTGTCATTTTAAGGGGAGATAACTCTAAAACAGTGCATTTTCTGTTGGATTGTTCATGGAATTTTCCTAAATTGTATTTTAGCCGGAAAAAACGTACGGTGACCCTATCTTTTCTTTTGATATTATCAAAGCATTGTTTGAAAGCTATATTTTCCTAATTTATTTTACAATTCTATCATTTCGTTTAGTTTCTATTCACAAAATGGTGTTTTTTCCTGTATAATCCATACAAAATGTGTCATTTTGTCACGACCCGTAGCTTGAAAAAATGCACGGTGACCTATCATTTTTATAATATTTTTTAACATGTATCAATAGATACTACATTTTGGCAAAGTATGAACAAATTCTATCATTTTTATTTTAGACTCCCATACCACCTTAAACAGTATTTCTGTTCCCTGTTTGATAACTATTAGCACATACTTACAACTTCTCGTCCAATCAAATTGCTTGAATTTGCCTTCCAATTTTCATAGTACATACCTTTTCCGTGCATTAAGTAACTACGCATGAATGAACACAAGGGTAAGATTTCGTTGTATTGTAGTCAAGATATTAGAACAAAAATTGCTACTGGCTATTTTGAAATAAATACTGTGTTCCAAATTAACTAAATAGTTTGTAATTAGTCTTTCAAACAGATTTTTAACATCCTACTAATCAATCTTTTGATCTAAATTTTGTTTTGACAATTAAAAAAGTTTCTTTCATTAAAATAAAGAGTAATAATTAGGGTGCATTATACCTTGATTAAAGTACAACTCAATCTAAAATTTGTAATCCTTTATCTTCCATGCAATTACTTTGTACACAAAAAGAGTCAATCGTGAATCTTTTGAAGGGAAATTATTAATAATGCAATTTGATATATTTAGTCATAGATTGGTCGATTATTGGTTGCCTAATGTCCAGTGACAAATATTTCATGCATATAGTTTTTTACTCATTCAAACGCATTTTCAAGATAGTTTTAGGTTTTATGTGAAATTAAAAAATGTTTTCAAGAATGTAAAGCTTTCACTGCATTTTAAGAATTGTCTGCTCTTGGTCAATTCATTTTGTCATCTTTCCATGTAAATATGTGCTAAATTGGATATTGTATAGAAAGGTATATACTATGAAAATAATAGCTTGGGGCAAAGCCCCGCGCTCTAATTTTCATAGTATATACCTTTCTATACAATAACCGAGACTTATCACTTGTCAATTATCCGACGACTTTGTAAAAATATAAACAAGTTTCATTCAGTAATTTCAGTCATTCTGGAGTCTTTCGATACACTCGGGCTTTTACTTTATAGTTGACAATTAACAATTGTAAATATCGTATATATAGTAAAAATACGCCATAAAATGTTCATTCATGAAATATTCATGAAATATTCATGAATTAAACGATGTCTCGCGTAGATTTCTTTTGATTTTCTCTTCAGTGAATTGAAAATCCGCTAAGTAGAGTATGTGATACTCATTGTCAAAATGAAGTTAAATTCACCTGAATTGTCGGTGAACATTCATTCCTCTTTTATTCCAGCTGTAATCTTTTCAAAAGAACTCAAAATTTAAAAAGCATCTTCCTAGAATCAATACTCAAACACTAGTACTACGTTATCTTGGAGCAGAACAATTGCGATATTCTGTCACCGGAAGTACGAGGCCGACGCCCAATGACAGTATTGCTAAAGCAAAACAAAAACAAACATTTATATATACATATCTGACTCCATTTTCTTTGATAGAAATAAATTCACTTATGTTGATTCAAAACTGACAAATTATCACAATTCAAACACAAAGGTTCGTCATTCACATTTCACAGTTAATATATACAGATAAATATGTCATGACGGTGTGCACAAAGCTGAGTCCACAAACGTAACGTCTTCAAATTACTAAAACCATTAACGACGTCGGCATTTTCCTCCAGAAAACAAGCGCGTAACAAAAACACTGGACACTTAGTTTATCACATAACTTTAAATATTTACGTTCAACATATTTCTTTTTTCTTTCGAACAAAAATGTGCAGCAAATGCACATTCTGGAAATATAAATAGATATATGCTAAGAGCAGTGAAATGGAAATGATTAGCGATTATGTCGTGGACCCTTTTCAGATAATAGCGTTAAAACGTCATTTCTTAAGATTGTAACATACTAGCTGGACATTAAAAAAAATCAGGTGTTCAGTCTGGACTATGGAATCATTCATATTTTGAGGATTATTTTAAACCTCTGGTTATGCACATTTGGAATACCAAGTTTTTTTGAAAATAAAAAGATTGTAATTACATATTGTTCTTGTCGATTCTTTCATTTCGATTATTAATCCTTCCAAATTACTACTTCTTACATATAACGAAGACCATTCCAAACTTATCTACCATGATCGTTTTTGATTTTTTTTGCGATGAATTTCGTGTGATGTCCGAGTCAGAATCCGAACAATTCTGTAATACGAAAATGCAGGGAAATTTGTTGAATTTGTATAAGTTTTCGGTCAAAAACTCTAATTTATGCTTATTTAATGTTACAAGTTACACCGTATTTTTGCTGTTTTCTATATTCCGTTTCGTGCTTTATAGATTAAATTTTAATTTACCTTACTAATAATGTGGATTTTAATGGCATGCATTCATCATTTTATCATAAAAAAATTATTATTCCTATTCTTATTCAAAAATATTTTAAACACGGTTGTATAAAACTATCTAAAAGGCGCATTTTACAGTTGCCGTCAACTTTGTGCACGCTGTCCTAGGACTACCAGCAAACTATGTTCTGACCATTATTCACATATTATCGGAATTTTATTATACTGTATACTTTTCGGCTGATTTTCACGACGGATTATCTATTGAAAAAAATCATAAAATTACTTCATTATGATACTATGAACGAGAACGTAACGTTCTATTGATGTACAGTTACCCTATGAATTTAGTCAAAATAATATTTATATTATTCTCAATTATATTATGCGTTAATATATCCTGTGTGAATTTGTATTGCAATGGTGCTTATCATGAAGTTATCGTCGTAACTTCTTTCCTCATTATCCCTTTAACTGACTTTAGATTTTTTCTCATTGTCAGAGAAAAGACTGAATATACTGCATCCGAGGGTATGACCAACCCAGTAAATAGCACTTTAGTGTTGACTTGATTATCAATTATATGATCATTTTTATGAAATTCCTGTCTGAAAAAGTATGAATTTTTCGAAATAATAAGGATTTTTCTATCCAAGGCACAGATTTCCTTAGCCGTATTTGGCACAACTTTTTGGAATTTTGAATCCTCAATGCTCTTTAACATTGTTACGTACTTTGTAACTTTATAACTTTTTTTGAATTTGAAGACTCATCAGTGACGCTCAGATAAAAAAAAGGTTAGAAAGTCGAAACAAGTACAAAGTTGAAGAGCATTGAGAACCCGATATTAAAAATAGTTGTTCCAAATATGGCTAAGGTGGTCTATTTCTTGGATAAGAAAATACTTATTATACTGAAAAATTTATACTTTTGCAAACTGGATATTTATAAAAATGACCATATGATTGATATTCAAGTCAACACCGAAGTGCTGACTACTGGGCTAATAATAACCTCGTGGACGAAATATCCAAAAGCGGTGGTTGAAATTGTTATATTAGGTACCAGGTTTATGAATTGATATACAACATCGCAGACAATAAGTCACAGCAATTTGATAATGTTTTATTAGTACACTGGACTATCTATAAATTAAGATATGTTGTTTTTAAATATGCAGCTAGTATAAACTGAATAAAAATAAAATCTGGATCATCTAATAAACCTGTATTTTATCTAGTTTAAATGTCTATTATATATATATATCACTGTTCTAATGCACACACATATGCGCGCACAATGGATAATATACAATGTAAGTGAAGTATGCATTTTTGTTGCTATCTACATGCAATAGTACAAGTACATAAATATTGATATTTGTTATATCTGGTAAATATGTGATACTTTAAAATGGAAGTTCATCTGTATAGTCATCATCTTTCTCTGAAATAAAGAAAACCAACCATTATCAATAAAAAAAATTTAAAAAAGTACAAAAACATTATTGTATTTATTTCTGTTCTAGTGCAGGAGTTAGATAACGCTACTTAAATTGATGTCTTAAATGTAACCTATTGTTTAATTTCATGTTGTCAAATTTGAGAACTGTTTCCATTATTTAACCCCGCCATATTATTTATATATGTGCCTGTCCCAAGTCAGGAGCCTGTAATTCAGTGGTTGTCGTTTGTTTATGTGTTACATATTTGTTTTTCGTTCATTTTGTTTACATAAATAAGGCCGTTAGTTTTCTCGCTTGAATTGTTTTACATTGTCTTATCGGGGCCTTTTATATCTGACTATATGCGGTATGGGCTTTGTTCATTGTTGAAGGCCGTACGGTGACTTATAATAGTTAATGTTTGTGTCATTTTGGTCTTTTGTGGATAGCTGTCTCATTGGCAATCATACCACATCTTCTTTTTTATATATAAAGACTACAAATAGGCATTTGATATGCAATCCGAGTTCTGCAAAGTTTTTTAATCAATTTTCATGTGCTGTGTAATGTAAGACTAGAATATCAAAGTGTCAAATGAGAAAAAAAATTGGTTAATAAAAACACAGAGAACGTTGCAACGAGAAATTATTGGAACTTTATTGACCTTATCATATATATCTCTGATAGTTTTCCAAAACTAATCCAGCGGCACGTCATATCACATTATATATTTATAGGGTGTGCACCCTCCCATCCACCTCTCCCCCGTGACACGGTACAAGCAAGTCAATATAAAGTATAATACGTACCAACAATTCAAACTATTTTTGTCGCCTATAGGTACGCCGTTATCTCCGACTTGATTACCATTTTCATCAACACAGTAACATACAGCACCAGTACATTGTATAGGTTCATAGTTTCCATTTTTCGAGCAGGAGAACATTTTTCCAACCATTTTGGTCTTCTTATATTCTGCCTCGTCACGTGCACATTCTACAAAAATTGACAGAACTCCTTTAATGTTTTTGCAATTAGCGTAAGAACTGCTTCCTTTTATCGTTTTACTATATTACGCTTCTTTCTCTGGCTTTTCTACATTTCTTGACAACTAAATAAGTGAATAATGAAATTATGGCATACTGATGTTAACATTCATACACCATATCGGAACAGAACATACAGTGCTCCCTTAATTTTAAAATATGCGTATGACCACCAATACTGAACATTACTTATTTACATTTGGGTTGAAACCCTCAGCCTATATAATGCGTTGAAAGTGTTATTGCTTCTTTTTACGAGAAGATAAATGCAAGAGAAATAAAGCGTGATATTATCAATCTACCTGGCTGAAAAAAAAACTGTTGATGTTTCTTTTTTCTACTAGCGATTGAGCTATCATCACAATATCTAAAAAAACTCGTCGAATCATTTACTCTCCACCAAAATATAGTTTCTTTTACCTTGCATGATACACCATACGTTATATATATAGTAAAGAAATTGAAAAAAAAGTAATTGAGCTTACTGCAGTTCATATCTGTAGTGTTGTCTGTTTCTGCATAGTTCGGTATCTCGGACCCGTCCTTCGTTACACAATAACACCTATAAATATAGATCAAAATATTACTTTCCAGTTATGTTGATATATGTAGATAATTTTATATTGTTTAGGGACGACATCAAAAGATCAATGAAGGATAAAAAAAAACTTAATTCAAATTGTTTGGTGGTGTGTGTGTGTGCAGAGGGGGAAGGGGGAGGGGGAGAGATAAAAATTGCTGCAAGTTTTGTTTAATTGACATTGATTTTACATTATTATATCCTTATTGGTCAATCAATTTTTCCAAAATTTTAAGAGGGGGAAAAACTATATGAATTAAGTTTTTTTTTATCCTACATTGAATTTTTGATATCGTCTCTTACGATTAACGAATCGAATCTACTTTCATTATACCTTCCTTACATCTGATTTTATGTTGTATCGGTAAGAAGTGCCTCAGGTTCATACACCGGTTAGGAATTTTGAAAACACTATTTTATTATTCAAATTTAGATTAAATTAATAAAACGTTACAAGTAACATTTTCTCGATAAAGAGATGTCCAAAAAATAAAGTAAAAATAACTATTGTATTTCGGGGTCTTTTATAACGGACTATGCGGTTTGGGTTTGCTCATTGTTGAAGGCCGTACGGTGACCTATAGTTGTTAATTTCTGTGTCATTTGGTCTTTTGTGGAGGGTTGTTTCATTGGCAATCGTACCACATCTCCTTTTCTTTTTCATATTTACTAATCCTATATTCATACAAAATAATATCGGATGCGTCATTCATTTATTATAAAATCTACGAAATAGCTAAAATTGTCTCATTTACTTATAGGAATATATATTCGACCTTTATCAAAATGTTATCTAAGTTATGTTTGTCCGTTTTATTTTTCTTTATGTCATTTGTTTTGTTCGTCACGAAAATTACACATTGCAATCAAAATTAGAAAAATAATCTATATTTATTCATTGATAATAACAATATCCCCGCTTTAAAAAAGATTTAAAAAAATGTCAATACGTGTCACGTGTACGTATGGCTAACGGAACGGGTGTTAAACGCAGCATTTCGGGAAAGTTAGGAAAGCCTACATTGATTCGAAAGTTGCATGGGTACTGAGCAGTCTTCATGATAAACTTTTGAATCTACAAGCCCGAAGCCCAATTTTTTGATAAGTTTAGTTGGATTGTGTTGGCTTGTAGGGAAGAATTTTACAAGCCCCCAAGCAATTCTGCAACCCATGGTTGTAGGACTTATGGTTAAGCGTGAAGACTTGGTTAATGTATATATAACCGAGTCTTACCACAAACACTTTTTATATACATACTCTGATCCTAGAAACGCTCCTTCACATTGTGTTGGGGCAAACGCCCCGTCACTGTCACAGTTAATAGTTGGTCCACCCATCAAGCCCTTGTGTCGTTGTTTTAATTCTAACTCACAAACTTCATAAGACCAAACAATTCCATTTGAATAAAACGAGAATTGAATAGCTGATACTCTGGGAGACAAATTTCAATTGTTTGTGCAAGTAATTCGTGACATTCAGAAACAATAAATTTAAAATCAAAATAATTGTTTTTGTGTTAAAAAAGACACCATGTATCCTCTTAAATCAGTTATTGCTTGTGTTGTAATGCGTATTGCTATTGTTGTGATGAAAATTGCCTCATCAATTCAAAGATTTGATAATTCGTTTTAATCAGAATACATTATTATCTAAAAGCAGTAGGATAATATTGATTCGAAAAATTCCTGTTCTGTTATCGGCAATTCCTACATGCTGTTATTCTTGAATAAATGTTGTTTAAAACCAAAGTGTACTGCAAATTGCAAGACATCTATGTTTTAGCAAAAAAGGAATGATTCATATCAGTTACATTACTGAATTTAGATAATAACTGGGTTCCATCAACACCGGATATAGGTACCCCCGAAGCGAAGAAACAATGACAACAAAAAGTACCTATTCTAATCTCCGTAAATTAAACAAAAAAATACCGCCTTACAGTTTATCCGCTTAATTGTATGAATTTCTCTGTGTAAAAAAAAGTTTGTTTCGAAATATAGTGTTATTAACGAAAACGTCAGGTATATAGTTTAAAGGATAAATGTGGTTTTATCAAGTTTAGACTCGTTACGCGATTCGTTGAACAGGTACCACCCGCTGTTTAATTCTGACGATTTGAAGAAAGAGACAACTATGGTTTGTGATGTCTTACAGAACACTAGACACAAGTTGTTTCCTTTTTCCTTTTTCGATAAAAAAATAAATAACATTCTAAAATTTGAATATCGAAAAAGGAAAAATAAAACAACTGATGTCTGGTTAACATAACTGGCATGTCGCGTACATTTAGCATAATGGATGTCGTTTGAGTGTCAGGAGCTGCCTTCTTTTCTAAAGCACTGTATTTAGACAATATACAGTGGCGGATTTACAGAATGTTTGAAAGGAGCGGAGTTCCCTGAAACGGATTATATACTGCCGAACGAATCGAGGCGAAATATATTTGGGCGAGTTTATGCTAAAAAATCATATAAATCGTGAAACACATGATATCATATTTATTATCGATCGAATGTAGAATATGACACATATGCCCCTAGTATAGGAATATTGTTGACTTACCAGACTCACACATATTGTTCACACAAATAAAACCAGGTTTGCAGTGTTGTATAGGGACTCCATGTACCATAAGAATAAAGCACAATTCTTTATCGTTAGCTAGAAAATAATATTTCAAATGATGTAATCTTTCGAAAAATAAAATTCAGTCGGATATTCGTCGACAATGAGAGTAAGATCTCAACACCATTTATACTTCATAATGTCATTATACTAAGCATTTCATCATTTGAAATAAACGATCAAGCACTAATAAAATCTTCATAAATGTATCGTAGAAAATGTAAATATGTCTTCTTCGAAATGATGCACTTAAAAAATATACTATTTTGTTGTTGGGAGGTACAAGTACCTGGCCACGTTCACTCTGTGTTTTGTTAGATGTATTTCTTTTTGTATCTCTGGTGAGTTAATCCTTTTTCAACTGATGTTTATAGTTCGAAAAGGCATTTGATCGTATATGACAAGACGGACTTTTGTTTAAATTGTGGAATGCTGGAATTACCGGTAAAATGTGGAAAATAATACATTTGTCATATAAGACAGCAACTGCACATGTACACTATAACCGTTTGAATAGTCAGGTGTTTCAAATAAAACAAGGTGTAGGTCAAGGTCGAGTTATGTCAACGTGGCTATTTGCGTTATTTATCAACGATTTAATAACTCAACTATTAGAAACAAACTGTGGGTTAATGATTGGACACATACATATACCTACAATTTTACTAGCGGACGATACCACTTTACTTAGTGGCACAAAATCTGGTTTACAACAAATGCTGAATATAGTGAATAAATATGCATATACATGGCGGTTGAAATACAACACAGCTAAGAGCAGTCACCTTCTTTTCAAACCATCAAAATCTACTATAAAATATAATGACACAAAGAATGAGTTTTGTCTGGGTGAAACAAAGGTTCCTATGAGGCAAAGTATTATTTATGCTGGAACTTTGATTGATAGCAATATGAAATCATACGACCGTACTGAAAAGGCGTGCAAAAAGATGAAAATGAATTTACATTCTCTCTATGGTATAGGACTTAATCGGAATGGCATGAACTCAATTACAAATACTACTATTTGGAAACGTATTGTGTTACCAACTGCACTTTACTCGTGTGAGCTTTGGGGTCAGTTAACATTTGCTGAAACTAGATTGTTAGAGCAAACACAAAGATATTTTGTGCGATTTGTATTAGGCCTAGATAAACGGTCGCCAACTGATGCATGTAAAAGTTCTGTCGGGCTATGGTCTATACAAGGACTCGTCGATAAATTCAAATTATTGTTCCTGGGACGGTTGTTCAGAGCTAAATCCAATACAACTCATAAACAAGTTTTTACTCTACGTCTCAGTCAACTATTGCTTGGCAAATCCGATAAACGTTCAATAATATATGACTTAATAAAAACTCTGATTAAATATGATATGCATTCCTTTCTTGAGAGTTACATGGATGATTTGTATATCCCGGATAAAAAACTATGGTCCAAAATTGTTAATCAATCAATTGAAATCAGAGAAGAAAATATTTGGAAATCAGCTATACAGAGTCGACCAGAACTTTGTCGTTTATGAAATACAAAACAGACTATCTATTCACAGACTTTTACGTCTTGCCGTTGTCTATCCGCACTTGAATACTAAATTATTAGTCATGGTAAAACTGGGCTCAATAGCAATAAAGGATGGTCAGTGCTCTTTATGTGGATGTTACTCCACAGATATTGTTCAACACTTAATTTTGTACTGTGAAAAACTTTTGGATGTAAGAAATAACATGTTTTACGGAATTGTTGACGTTTTACCGGTCCAGGTATCTGTACGCTTTTTTCAGCAAGATGATAGTGATATAATCGTAGCTTTACTTGGTGGCATTACAGATTTTATGCATTCTGTGAACTCTGACAACTGGAGAAACATGATGTGATGCTTGGCAGATCATATATTTCATCTGTACGTTAAATTTAAAGGCGAATTATCTGAGCATAGGTTTAATTTTGGTCACTAAATTATTTGCATAAAACAAATGTAGCATGTAGATATAATATACATATATATTGCATATATATGTAAAATGGGTTTTTTCTTTATGTTTTTTTTTGTGTGCACGTGTGTTTGCTTTAATTGTAGTTTGTAATTATATGTTGTTCATTTCTTGTAATTAGTATACTTGTGTTTAAAAATGTAAATCTTCAGTATATTGGAGGAAATAAAGAGAATCAATCAATCAATCAATCAATGTACTTGTGCCAAGTCAAGAGCCTGCAATTCAGGGGTTTTCGTTTTTTGCTTTGTTACGCATTTTTTGTTCGTTCGTTTTTTTGTACATACATTTGGCCGTTAGTTTTCTCGTTTGAATTGTTTTACATTTGTCATAAAGAATTCGGGGCAATTTTTAGCTGACTATGTGGAAAGAGCTTGTTCATTATTGATGGCCGTATGGTGATCTATATTATTTGTGTCATTTGGTTTCTTGTTGTGAAGAGTTGTCTCATTGGCAAACATAACACATATTTTTGATATTATAAAATTGAGAATGGAAATGGGGAATGTGTCAAAGCGACAACAACCCGACAACAGAGCAGACAACAGCAGAAGACCACCAATGGGACTTCAATGTAGCGAGAACAAAATATTATAAATTGTTATGTATGTACCAGTTCAATATTATAATTTCTTAGATAAATTAACATTCAGAAATATTGAAATTCTCAGTGACAATGTAAAAAAATACATCGCAAGACACTTACCACGTGTAGTTTCGCATATGTCAAAACAATTACAATCAGTACCCTTTGGTATGATTTTCCAATCACAATGATTAATCGGCTCACATTTATCAAAGTTTCAGACCGCAAGGCATAATGGCTGGATACGGTAGGTGTTTGTAAATTTAAAACAATATATGTTATAGCACCAGTAAGGATATCAAATTAACCGGATCTTTCGGTCCATTGCCTGTCTGTTAGTTTAATTATGGTTGTTTTTGTCAAACCCTGAATTAAAGATCACCCGCGTTCGTTTTTTGGGGGGTTCGTGTTGCTAAGTCTTTGTTTTTCTATATTGTGTTTGGCATACTTTTGTTTGTCTTTTGATATTTTTCTGTTTTTGCCATGGCGTTGTCAGTTTATTATTTGATTTTTTATTTATGAGTTTGAATGTCCCTTTGGTATCTTTCTCCTCACTTTTTGAATATTAGTAATATATTGTCTATCATAATGGCCATACCTTTTTGGAAAGATTTAAAATATGTTAAAATATGTCGTGGATGATGTAAATATTTGTTGAACTAATGACGATAATAACCTACCCGATACACATCTTCCGTTATCGCAGTGAAGACTAGGTCCACATTCTGATGTAGGGATGAATCCAAGTGGATGTATGTCCAGACATGTAGCTCCTTCATCTTAAGGTGGTACCTAACACTTTGACTAAAATTAATTTGACTCGTTTAATTTTCTTAAAAGTTTTATAAAGTATTCACTTTGTCCCTTTGACAAAAATATAAAAATTTCAAAAAATTTGAACCAACCGTTTTATCAGAAAAATTACACTGGTTATATAGCAGTTTGGCAAACACCTATTTTGATCATTGAGAAGCTTAATATTCCCTTATAAACACTACGTCATTCAAACGTTCTGCTGAGTTTACAGAGTTATCTTCCTGTAGTGTTAGGTACCACCTTAAGTGACATTTGTAAAAACTTATGTAGATTTAAATTAAGAAAAAAAAAATCAAATATGATAAATGTATTTCATAATGCACAAAATGAACCACCGAGTAAAGAAACAGCCAATATTGCTGTTCTGTATTCTTCTTGTTTTTCATTGCATTAAACCTAAATTTTGTTGTAATTGTAAGTTTTTTTTAACTAAATCTTGGAATACATCTGCTTTAGAAGTAACGGAACGTGTTAGAAAATTGGTCACTTAACAAAATCAAGTTAAAGATCCTTTATTACATAATTATGGAATCGTAAAGTATATGTTTGCAAAACGAGGAAAAATTGTAAAATACTACCAAATATTGGAATCACTGGCTTTGATATATAAATACATTCAGAATACTGGTTTGCAAGGATTACCAATACTCGAAAATACTGGACATGCGAGTATTACTGATAATACTGTAAAGCGTATCTGAATAGAAATACTCATAAAAAAGTAAATTATCATTCCCATTCAATAAAATGATCTATTCGGTAGGTTTGTTATTTGATTCTGAAAAACAGTTTAAGATTAAAAACAAATAAAACAGTGTTTCACATTTCACTATGTGTTAATGTCAATTAACTACCAAGACAGTGATTGAATTGTAGTTTTTGATTCAAAAATGAAAGATTCATTGACTTTCACATATTTTACATAGCAATTTTGCAAAATATTATAGACTAATGCTTTTTTTTCTCTCCTAAATTATCGCATTTAAAAAAAAAAAAAAATTCATGGCACATTGTAAGCATAATCTCTCGAATCGTAACAACCATCAGTTACCAAATTATTTTTGCAGAGCATTTTAGTGTTAAAAAATCAACAAAACATATCAGCATTTAGAAATTCACTTTATAAACTTTTTTTTATTTTTTTTTATTTAGATATCAAACAATGTTTATTTGGGGCATTCGATCTATTTTTACTCAGATTTTGTAATATTTTAATCGAAATTATAGAAAAATTGAATATTGTTAGTACATATAAAATAGAAAAAGATAAATACTTTTGGCTAGAGATAATTTGGATGGGGGTTCTGTGTATTCACATTATTTGCACAACTCTCCTTACTGATGCCATATTTTGGAATTTCCGTGACCTAAATGGTTCGCGAAAATTAATATTTTTATATATAGTATAGTAATGACGTCTACAGTCCTTCATCATTATACAAGAGAGTCATCATTTCCAAAGTCAAGCACATGGAAGGCACAAATTGGTGGTCTTCGACTATTGTGTTGGGTACATATATATACATTTCAGAAAACTAGAATTCTCTATAAATTTTGCCTGTTATTCTCAATTCTTTATATTTAAGCACTCTATTATTCTGTATTCTTTATTTTTGTGGCCTATTTTTCTCTATTCTCTATATTTTGCTCATTATTCTGCCCTTTTTGCCCGTTAACAAAATTTATCCCCAGTATTCTCCTGTTTTCTGTATTCAGCATAAAGTGCCAACGTAATGTGTAAAGTGGATTGTCTATTTGCAGACGTAAAAAGCTGATTTGTATTTACAGGTATGAACTACATTATGATAAAATATATTTTAACTTACCGAGTTGTATCACACAAATATCACAACATCCGCAAAAGCCACCATTCTTTTTTATAACTCCATCACATTCGTTTATCGGTTCACATGTAAATGACTCGCAATAGGAAGGTGAGCAAACTATACGCTTTACGTTGTTGTCTGTCAGGAGAACACGTCTGGTGTTGTCTGTCTCGAGAACACGCATGGTGTTGTCTGTCCGGAGAACACGTCTGGTGTTGTCAGTCCGGAGAAAACGTCTGGTGTTGTGTTTACGTTGAAAAAGACCACCAAGTTTTTCGACTCTGTTTGCAGAACCTGCGTTTATAAAATTGTGAAAATAGACGACTCGACAATAGAAACATTTAAATCATTTCCACAGGTACTTGTGGACAGGATACCCTTTGGGTGCCCCTGAGTGGGAGTATCCCGAAGACCCCCCTTGTAGTTTAATTTTGATTAATTTTTTATTAAACGTTTATTTAAATTGTTTTCACTTGGAATATATGTCGAAGTTACTGACAAACAGCATTTGAGATTTTTGCCAGTCGACTGATATGTATATACATATCAGTCGACTGGCAAAAATCTCAAATGCTGTTTACATATCAGTCGACTGGCAAAAATCTCAAATGCTGTTTGTCAGTAACTTCGACATATATTCCAAGTGAAAACAATTTAGATAAACGTTTAATAAAAAATAAATCAAAATTAAACTACAAGGGGGGTCATTCGGGATACTCCCACTCAGGGGCACCCAAAGGGTATCCTGTCCACAAGTACCTGTGATCATTTCATGTCTTTCGCTTTCATTGATTTGGAAACAAACGGTATTCAGTCATAACGATACTTAAAGATATGTATTGTAAGATTCTCATAAAATATTCATTTTCTAAAAGTTCTAAATTTCTCACGTAGATTTCTTCGCCAAATAATTACAAAAAGTAAGATATTTATTTGGCGTGGCTCTAATCTTATGAAATAGTTTACTGTACAGAATTCACAGCAACCACAGTAGTCAATATAATTTTCATATTGACATTCTTCCGAAAACCTTGAACTGCACAAATTTTCGCAATCAGGACATCTAGCAACCAGAGACGAAACTTCAGAACCGGTCATCATAACGACTGCAAAAATGACAACAACCTTCATCATGATCTGTCAAGATGTGAACAAGCACTACTGAATGACAGAATCTTCCCTTTTATTGCATCCTGTATGTTTGAATGCCCTAGGCGTGGGCAGTTCAATAAGAGCGTGAGGCAATTAATTGCATTTGAGTGTAGGAACTTAATGGGCTTCAAGGCTGCACTTTTACTTCTGTTTACATTTCAATGTACTTTACGGCCAGCTATGTACTGATATAGAATGTGGAAGATCGTGGGCTTGATCCGGGACGAGTTTTGTTAAAGACTACCAATTCGTTTTACTTGTTGAATAACAATTATGTTTACTTGTGTGTTGATAAATCTCTATGTAGAATGTGACCAGTTACTAAGCACTTTAAAATCTACCTGAGTGTGCAACTCTAGTACAATAATGACCATATATGGAATAGAGAATGGAAAAGGGAATGTGGCAAAGAGACAACAACCCAAGGCCAGCAATAGGTCTTCAATGTAGTATAGTCGGGTAAAATGGCTATTCGACTAAATGTAAATCAAGAAGGAAGATTCGCTCCTTAAACTTTTATTTCAGCAGTCCGGCAAGACCGAACAACAAACTCCAAACTAAATGAAATGTAACATACACACAATAACAATATATACAAGCACAAGCAATTAAAGGATTAAGAAGATTAACAGATGACAAATTAGAAATAACAATAGATTAAAAGAGTAATTAGTGTCCGACACGTATTTGTAAATTGTAGTCCAAACTGTCACAGAGAATAAATAATGAGATAAGTAGAGTAAATGCATTTAAGAACTTTGTCCAAGATTATGACACATAATCCGTGTAAAACACTTATGCCTAAATTTACGACAAAGTCTAGAATAATAAAATAAATGCAAAACCTAAATATACATTAAAACATTTGAAATACTAAAATATTGTTTAAAAACTAATTTCATTGCACTGTCCAAATAGTCCGGTCATATATTCCCGCGGCCTCTGAAGACACGTCCCGGGTCTTAATATTAGATTCAACTGAAATTGTTTCTAAAGTTTCTTCTGTGATTGTAGCGTCCTCTGTAACGATAGTTTTGGTTTGGATGATTATCTTCTCTTGTATTTTTCCTAATATTGTCCAGTTCGTCTTCTAGTGTTGTGATTCGATTCAACATACGTTCTTTGTCGCGCTGTAATTGATATTGCTGGTCGATGGCTTTACATCTTTGATCGTATATCCGAGAATAAGCTTCTTTAAGATCTGTATTGCGTTCCTGTAATTTTTCCATTTCTTTTTGGTCATCTACGTTTTGTTTTTGAAGCTTTTCTAAATTGCTAACGACACTGGAATGCTTTTGATTTATATTTTTGGACTTCTTCTCATAATGCACACTTTTAATTTCAAATTTAACTCTCTCTGAATGCACTCGGTCGTGCCTGAGTGTAACGCTATCAATGAATTCTCTATCATAATTAAAGGCGGGAAAGAAATCCATCAGTTCAATAGTGGTAAGTTCCGCACAAGGAAATATTGACATAGCTTTGTTTTCTTTGAATATTCTCATCCTTTCTGCGTCGCGGCGTAATTTGGATTTGGATTTAACTTTGACAACTTTCACGTCCGGTTTTCTGTAATAACTACACATTCTGGCGAAATGTCCAAAATTTCTGCACTTATAGCAAAAAGACGTTTTTGCTATGCATTGTTCAAAATGAAATTGGTTGTTCACAGTCTTTCCACAAAACTTACATAGGCAGTTGTCCATATGTTGTGTTGAATTTCTGGTCTGAAAGGTAGCTCCATTATCAGACATCTGGTATCTCCAGTTTCGGCCAAAATTTCTGGTTCTCTGCGTATCCATTTTTCTGTTTGCTGGGGGTCAGCTTCACAGGTAGAACAAGGTATCCGAAAGATGCGTTGCCCGTACGTCCTTACACCAGATATAGCCGGGTAAAATGGCTATTCGACTAAATGTAAATCAAGAAGGAAGATTCGCTCCTTAAACTTTTATTTCAGCAGTCCGGCAAGACCGAACAACAAACTCCAAACTAAATGTAATGTAACATACACACAATAACAATATATACAAGCACAAGCAATTAAAGGATTAAGAAGATTACAGATGACAAATTAGAAATAACAATAGATTAAAAGAGTAATTAGTGTCCGACACGTATTTGTAAATTGTAGTCCAAACTGTCACAGAGAATAAATAATGAGATAAGTAGAGTAAATGCATTTAAGAACTTTGTCCAAGATTATGACACATAATCCGTGTAAAACACTTATGCCTAAATTTACGACAAAGTCTAGAATAATAAAATAAATGCAAAACCTAAATATACATTAAAACATTTGAAATACTAAAATATTGTTTAAAAACTAATTTCATTGCACTGTCCAAATAGTCCGGTGATAGTAGCGTGAAAATCTCGCACCTGGAGGCGGGGTTGAGCTGGCCCCTAAACAATAATGTAAACTAGTATAGCGAACTGGACGCCACACTAAACTACATTAAATAAAGAAATGTATATCACGTATGCATAGCTTTGATCCCTTGTCCAGGTTTGCCGTTACTTTTGGTCCTTTTTGATTTTATCTACTCTTAAATGTTTGTATTTGGTTTTGGACTTTCAAATACTTTGCCCTCGAGTATCACTGATGATACATTGATTATCGAAATGCGCATCTGGTGCAGTAAAATTGATATTGTGAATTTTATTGTAGTCAATTAAGTACTGTTCATTAAATGTTAAGACAGTAAAGGAATTAATAGTTCTTGATTTTGTTAAATATGTACTGAACAGCAAGCGAACATGTCTAAATTTTAATAACGTATACTAGATAGTACTGAATCGGCTGCAAGAAAATGTGTACCGAACATGTCATGAAACTGTTTAAAAAAAATATATTAACAAGTATCTGGTTAAGAACTTTCAGATAACTTTGAGATAAGACGTGGCACGGTACTTGTTTATCCCAAATTAATGTATTTGGTTTTCATGTTATATTTGTTATTCTCGTGGTGTTTTCTCTGATGCTTGGTCCGTTTCTGTGTGTGTTGCGTTTCGGTGTTGTGTCGTTGTTCTCTTATATTTAATGCGTTTCCCTCGGTTTAAGTTTGTTACCCCGATTTAGTTTTTTGTCCATGGATTTATGAGTTTTGAACAGCGGTATACTACTGTTGCCTTTATTTATTCTGTATCCATTCAAGTTAAAATGGCCGTTCAAACGTCAGGGATTATACATAATAACTGAAATGAAGAATTAGTTTTATTTATATTAAAAATTAATCAAAGTTAAACAATTCTTTCTATATAATCATATTAAAACATCATTATAAACACAAATTGTAAAATTTTAAGCATATTAAAATGTTAAGCACAATATATTAAAATGGTAACCTTAATATATCAAAATGTTAGACACAATATATTAAAATATTAATCACAATATAGCAAAATGTTAAGCACAGTATACAGGAATGTTAAACACAACACAATAAACTGTTAAGTAATATTTTAAAATGTTGAGCATAATGTTCTATAAACAATCCTTTTTTTTACAAACTAAATTTGGATGGCACCGACAATTGCACATTTGTCCTGCTTTTCTAAGGGCATATCTAATTTCTATTTCACATCTGTTTTTACAACAACATCCACATTTTAAAAATCCTTTTCTTTCACATATTGCATCAGATTTTACAGCCCGTCTAAGAGAAATTACGTTTTCTATTCAAACATCTGAAGGTACCAAAAAAAAAAAGTGGAATCAGCAACCTTGAACTGATTTCTTGTATAAGATCCCAGCAGTTTACCATGTTTCCCTTTCCTCTATCGCCTTGTGGAATTGGTATAAGAACATTACACCCAATGTCGGCCTCCTCTAAAATTTTGTTCGACCTGACAATCATACGTTCTGCCTGTTTTTCTATAATACATTTAGTTGTTTTTAGTTCACTCAGTTTGAATTTCTTGTCCATTTGAACAACAAAACTAGAGGCTCTAAAGAGCCTGTGTCGCTCACCTTGGTCTTTGTGAATATTAAACAAAGGAAGAGGATGGATTCATGACAATATTGTGTTTTGGTGATGGTGATGAGTTTGTACATCTTACTTCACTGAACATTCTTGCTGCTTAAAATTAACTCTATCTGTAATGAACTTGGCCCATTAGTTTCAGTGGAAAATGTAAGTAATAATTAAAATTTTTTATGAAAATTGTTAAAAATTGACTATAAAGGACAATAACTCCTTAGGAGGTCAATTGACCATTTCAGTCATCTTGACTTACTTGTAAATCTTTACTTTGCTGAACATTATTGCTGTTTACAGTTTATCTCTATCTATAATAATATTCAAGATAATAACCAAAAACAGCAAAATTTCCTTATAACTAACAATTCAGGGTCAGCAACACAACAACGGGTTGTCCGATTCGTCCGAAAATTTCAGAGCAGATAAATCTTGACCTGATAAACAATTTAACCTCATATTTGCTGTAAATGCTTTGGTTTTTATGTTTTAAGCCAAAAACTGCATTTTACCCTATGTTCTATGTTTAGCCATGGCGGCCATCTTGGTTGGATGGCCGGGTCACCGGACACATTTTTCAAACTGCATACCCCAATTGAAAGATGGCTGTGGCCAAGTTTGGATTAATTTAGCCTAGTAGTTTCAGAGGAGAAGATTTTTGTAAAAGATTACTAAGATTTACGAGAAATGGTTAAAAATTGACTATAAAAGGCAATAACTCCTAAAGGGGTCAACTGACCATTTCGGTCATGTTGACTTATTTGTAAATCTTACTTTGTTGAACGTTATTGCTGTTTACAGTTTATCTCTATCTATAATAATATTCAAGATAATAACCAAAAACAGCAGAATTTCCTTAAAATTACTAATTCAGGGGCAGCAACCCAACAACGGGTTATCCGATTTATCTGAAAATTTAAGGGCAGATAAATCTTGACCTGTTTAACAACATTATCGAATGTCAGATTTGCTCTAAACGCTTTGGTTTTTGAGTTATAAGCCAAAAACTGCATTTTACCCCTATGTTCTATTTTTAGCCATGGTGGCCATCTTGGATGGTTGGCCGTGTCACCGGACACATTTTTTTAAACTAGATACCCCAATGATGATTGTGGCCAAGTTTGGTTTAATTTGGCTCAGTAGTTTCAGAGGAGAAGATTTTTGTAAAAGTTAACGACGCCTTTGGGCCAGGTGAGCTAAAAAGCAGATGTTCCATAACCTTCTTCAACATTTGTTTTACCACAAATAACATGCACTGTGGATTAACAATTAAAACATGAATGTGCATTTGACAATGGCTTTTGATAAACAATACATGTACATGTAAAGTTATTGCTATAAAGGAAATGTTGATATTATTAATTTCGATTTCTTCAACGTTATCTCAAAACCCTGTGTTGGTTATATCTTTAAGATCATCCTCTGTGATTAAAAGAGAATTATTTCATCTGGCAATGAAAAAAAATGAATAAAAAAAATGTTAATTTGTCTTTATTCAATTTTTTTTTAATCAAACAAACGATCTTTGAATTATTGATAATCCCTGAAATCATATTAGGGAATTTGTAGAATAATTATTAAAATGTTCAGTGATTATGTAAAATCACTGGTCATTTTCAGGGATTATATATAATCACTAATGATTTTAGTGTTTTACTCCATACTTATACCCTCATGCGTTATCGTTGGGGTGCATTATCACCCAAGGAATATTTTTTTATATGTTTCGCCACATCAATTCACGTTGCAGGTCTAGTTTTTCTGACAACAGGCTAGTATGACGAGTAAACTTGTATTTCAATGATGCATGTAAAGATTCAAAATTAAATCATACATACAAAAAATCGCACGTAGTTATTTCGATATTAAAAAACAACCAGGTTGACGTCGCTGACGTTATATTACAAGGCGGAAAATTAGCTTCTCGTCTTATTAGGGGGGGAAATTGGCCTGATCCTTGTTTTCCTCCCATCACGCTGTGGGGGAAAAGTTGGATCATGCCAATTTTTCCGGGGGAGGGGGAGGGGGGATGGGATCAATCCAGGTTCCCTCCCGGAAAAATTGGCATGGGAAAAGAATGGCTATAGGACACCGGCGTAAAGACATTGGACCGACCTCATTAGGCAGCAACCATTTGATTTTCTGGGGGGGGGGGGCTTTTTTTTTTCTTAATGTTTTTGATTCGGAGAAAAAAAATTTGTTTGTTTCACCCTCAGCTGCCACTATATGTAATGCTAAAATTGAAAGAAAAAAATTGTTTTCGACTTGTCGCGAAAAAAAATTTGTCAAAAAAAAAAAACCATAGCCCCCCCCCCCCCCCCCCCCCCCGAAAATCAAATGGTTGCTGCCTTAGCTCGCGGGGTACAATACCGGGGCATCTGTGCTGGTTTGTGTGTAAAATTCCACAACAAAAGTCCGTCAAATGGAAAAGCTTAAATACAAGATCCTGTGTTTGGAAGATGTCAGTCTTTCTGCATCTAAAAGAACGATTATCTAAATCTATTTACGAGTGGTCCTTAGGTGACCGTTGCAAGGCTATCTCCTTTTCCAGTGGCAGACATGATTATCCGTCTATTGCCAGGTATTCATTCGTTGCTTTTAAACTTATACTGGACCTGCTTATATAGGTGAAATATTAATTACTTGACGTGGGGTCTCGGTCGCCGAGTGGTCAAAGTTGTCGAAATACTGTATCACTAGCCTTTCACAATTGTAGTTGTGAGTTCGAATTTCACATGTGAAGGTGCGCTCGACTCTTAAATCTTTTAAGGTAACACGATACCGAATGACGTTGCGTTATGATTTATCGTTCCTGACGTTATTGAACAACGTTCCTAGATCTTTACCTAGACTGGTTCCCGATCGCAATGTTACACATATACCAATATAACCTCGTGAGAGAGTATTGCTATTAGCTAATACCGGGAACCAGGATACTAGATACCAGTCAATACAGTAGGTTCCGTCGTGTTTCTGGAGGTTGACAACAAAACATATAGGCCCTATGCTGTACTTGTATTGCGTACTGATAAAATAATGAAATAACCTTATATTTTTGTTAAACATTTTTGTGAGATTTTTTATTCTGGGTTGGTTTATATCGTAAAAAATTCTTAATTATGATTCACACTGTTCACGATGAAATTTTGTTTTGAAGTTTAGAAAAATAGGATAATGTGTGAAATTACGGAGAATTGCATCACTTTTAATCTAATCCGTTAAGAAATCCCCCTTTTTTAAATGGTCGTTGAAAAAAACGCCGTTTGTCATTTTGTCAGGTATGAAATGAAAAAAAGGAGAATAGTTGAACTTGATTATTTGGCCGAACACGAACAATGCTTTCGCTATGTTCCAAATGTAAACAGTTTCTGAAATTTATCGGACTGTACAGAAGAAGTCCGATGTGGTTTCTGAAGCTTGTTATAAAATAAAGTGCCAGCATTGTAATCGTATATACACAGTCTACACAGGAGAGCAACATCATCAGAATGAGGAGAAAGTTAACAAAGACTTAAGCATATGGGATGTAAACGCTAAATGTGCAATCGGTTAGGACGAAATAAAATTAAATCATTCAGATCTCATTACCTATTTTTTTATTCCTTTCTGCAATAAATTTTTTCTCGAAATTTTCAATCAAACGATTCACTAAAAAAACCGTGGCCCCATAATAAATGAATGATCGGTGCTTTGACGAAGGTAAATCCAGAAACGCGCTTCGAACGTAAACAAATTATAAAGAAATATTTTCATTAGCCTTATTATTCAAATGGCAAAACAAACTGAAAAAGACGAATTGTCAGTTTTCCTACGGATGTTCGGTGGTTCTCTCCGGGCACTCTGTCTTCTCCACCAATAAAATATGACCGCCATGCAATAGCACATTCGTGCTGAAAGTGGCGTTAAACACCAATCAATCAAACAATTAACATTACTGGACGAGTGGACAATAACAAAAAATCAATCTCTACTATCAAACAATTAACAAGTAATATCTTTTAGTTTCTGTTGAACATCAATGTCGCACGTTCAAAAGAAAAAAGTATACATTTTGGAACGTTTTAGGAAATATGGAAATGTTTATCGAATATGTTTTTTCTTAAGTAAATAATGTCACATCTATTACATAAGAGTACTGCTCGAAAGGTGTGAATTCATGTAATTGTTAAAAGTTGGTCACACGAGCGTAAATTGCAGTTTATGCATAACTTAGTTTCTCTAGTTCGTTAATTGACCTTGAAATTTACGTGGGATTTTAATAAAACACATGTACTTTATCTAAAAATTTACATAATAGTTTAAAATAAATACAAAAACTGCTGACAAAAGCATGTCTTTTGAAAGGATAATTTTTTTAACAATAATACCGAATTCAAATGCAAATTCAAAACTCCATAAACACTGACAAAATCAATCGCTATCTATCAACGCATATCCCTCGGTAAATATTTGACAAAAATTTGCATAAAAGCTATTTTCGACTACCCGTTCAGATACAATATGAAATATACCTTCATGTGCTACTTTAAGAGATAAATTGTGTCGAAACTTTACACATTAACTTTAATTTTTGGTTACTTTGACATTTCTATCCTTTTTGCAAAAGGAAAACACAGGCGGATATTTGTAAAGAAATTTGGAATCATCTTATTTATACAAGTTAGCACAAAATAGTATAACAATCCTTTTAAAAAGATATCACTTTTATAAAATTGTCATGATTTTAGAAAAAAAGGGCATGATGACGTTGCGCACGATATTGGTGTCACTTTGGAAATATGGGTTAGAAGGCGGGTTAATCAAATTCAAGCTCTTATCCTATACAATAAATATCCATGTTATGCATATCATT
Source organism: Mytilus edulis (assembly GCA_019925275.1). Lineage (NCBI taxonomy): Eukaryota > Metazoa > Mollusca > Bivalvia > Mytilida > Mytilidae > Mytilus > Mytilus edulis. Next base: position 77,469,443 of record CM034350.1, on the reverse strand, counting down.
CGAAAGGAAATAAACTACAGAAATCAATAACATAGATGATTTTGTGCTTTGTCTATTTTTTAATGAAAAACTTTGCTCATTTCGATGCCTTTAACGTCATTTCAAGGGTGTCCCGCTGTTACAATTTTGTTTTATGTGAGTCTTTAAAATCCCAGTGCGGATTCAGTAGTAAGTAGAATGGTTAAAAATTTTGCAATTGTTTTGTATACATTTAACTTAAAATGAAGTAACAGACGTTTTTAACTTTAAGGGAAGGAAGATCGTCAAAAGAGTTTAAATAAAAAAGAGAAAAAATGTCCCAATTAGCAGCTCAACCCGTAATTTTTTTTTCTGTCTTCACTTTCATAAGATATTACGGACGAAAATGGATTTTAATAATATCAGAAAAATTATACATGTCCCGAAGAAGCTAACTGAAGTCATCATTAAGTAACTGCGGTCTTATTTTAAAAACATCGTCATTTTCCCCGTGTCCAATAAAATGTCCCGATTGACAAAATAACACAAAGAATAATTCAGAGGCTTTTTATCAAACGAAATTCTACTATATCTCAATTTTTTAACACCTGTTAACTGATATGAATGGAAAATACATTTAATTTCCTTTAAAATGATATGACATGTACTTTTGTTTGAGTTGCAGTTAAAAAATCCGAAAGGATCTAAGATGTCCAATGAAATGTCCCCGTAACCGTAATTTGACGTTCGCGTTATAATAACGTTAAACTGTATACGAATTTTCTTGCATATTTGGCATAAAATAATTTCATGATATGGTCTGATCTATATAAAATAAAGTTTTCGTTTAATATGCATTAACATATCATCGAGTGCAAAATAACATTTCTTATCGCTTGTTATAAATTCACTTCTTCAATGAATACTCATAAGAACAGAAATTTATAATACGAAAATATTATGTCGTTACAAATATTTCTATGCTTTGAAAAATGTACACGTACAGAAAAATTGTGTTAACGCATGCGGAAGAATATCACAAGAAAGTTTTTTTTTTGAAAATATGAATGTCTACTCAAATCCAATCTATTGGAAAAATCGAATTGTTATAGAAGAGTGTCCACCATGCACTTGTACTGCACTTTTATTAGAATCGTAGAATAGAATGATATACAATTGGATGAAAATTATACATACATGTAACTACTATATACAATTATAAATATAATTTAAACAACAAACCAGAGTATACGTATTTGTATCACCACAATATAATAGATATTAAAGCAGTGAAGTTGAATTCCTTGTAATTTATTCATCATCCCCTCACGAACTTGTCTCAGAAAAAATATATCTCTGTACATAAACCTCAGTTTTCCAGTATAGAAATGTGATTTTTTTTCTGAGACAAGTGCTTGTGACCATCCACAAGAACTTGCGGTCATCCGAGGTTCAGTACTTCAGTACTTTGATTAAACTTTTAAAACAATGTAAAAACGAAACCAAAAAGATTGAAACCGAAAACATAAAAATAATCAGATGAATGTCAAAGAAGATTTTGTGTAAACCGATACTCAGTTATATGTTGAAAATGGAAGCGCGGAACCAAAAATATTGTATAGTATAAAAAATGCATGAAATGCATTCCTGATGGTCCATAGTTGTTCGCTTGAGAAAACACTAATCTATGTAAATATGACATATAGCAGTTACTTAAAAAAATCACATCTAGTAAAAAAAATGTATTATTCAAAATCGGATTTCGACCTGCTGGTAATCTGTGATGTAGCTAAGGTATTGGTCTGTGTAAAAGTTTTCCATACTTTGCCAAATTCTATAATTTCAAATATTTAAAAAAAAATAATATTGATTGCCGACCCTTTCTTAAAGCTTGAGTTTGTGAAAAAATATCAGATGAAAGGATAGCTTGCAAAATATGTTTCCGAAAGAAAAAACAAAACAATACAAAATCACGGTTCTCATTTTCACAATAAAGTAGAAGATGCGGCCGTATAAGACCAATTAATAATTTCTATATGCAAACAACAATGAGCAAAACCCTTACCTTATAGTCATCTATGAAAAGCTCCGAAATGACAAATGTAAAACAATTCAAACGAGAAAACTAACGGCCTGATTTATGTGCAAAATGTGTAAATTCCTACATAACATGAATTTTCTTAATTATTTGCCTGGTAAAACAATCCTGATTTAAAAAAATTAATCAAAGAAAACGTTTTCTTTTTTAAAAAAAATTTAGACCCCGACCAACTTTAAATCATTGAAAGTTGGCAACGGCAGCATAAGAGCACATATTTCTTTTTCAAACATGATGCACATTTTATAAAGTTTTTTGTTAGAGATTTTTGAAATAATGATAAAGTTAACATTTTCCATAAAATCGGGATTGATGTTAAGATTGTGGACTTACTTATACGTTAAAATAAATAATATGAATTATAATGTAATTATAAGTCACTGTTTAAGAAAAATTAAATAAAACCAAATTCTTGAACTTTTATATTAACGTTAGTATAATAGTCCCAGGATTAAAGTGTTGATAAAATAAGATTATGAGAAGAAAAAATAGCTTGCGATATACTACCTACATCTTTCACATAACCAAAGACAAATCAAGAAGCATTTGAATATTAATTGAGGGAGCAAAATTACCAAATTACAACAAACATATATAAACGTGTAATTGGGGAAAAGAGACCGTGAGACCGTGAGAAACAAGAAACGAAATATTTACAATTTCACTAGCAAAGATAGGAGACGTCTTCTGGCATTTTCACATGAGTAGAATATAAGGTCAACGTTTGAAACTTTCCCCGGAACAACGTCAAAATCGTCGTTTTATTAGGGAACGTCGTGTAACGATAAGTGGCACCAATACCGTGCGTAACGTCCATGTTTTGCTGTATATTTGTCTGATTAAAAAGATTCCTCGATGATATGTTCAATAAGACCCCCAAAAACCAAAAATTGGTACAAATAATCATACAAAATAATCAAAGTTAAATGAAATTTTTAAAAGATATTAATCTTAGTTGGTAATAGAAAATATTTCTGATCAAATAGTATTTTGCAAATAAAGTTTCTTTGATACATATTGAAGTTGAAAAGTAAAAGTTTTTCACTTATTCAAAAGTAGGTGTTAAACATGTAAGTGAATACTATTCTAATTAATGGGTAAAATGCATGATTATCGTATTACTAACATGCATACTTTTCTTGAACTGAATTTTAATGTGCGTATTGTTATGCGTTTACTTTTCTACATTGGCTAGAGGTATAAGGGGGGGGGGGGGGGGGGGGGGGGGTGAGATCTCATAAACATGTTTAACCCCGCCGCAATTTTGCGCCTGTCCCAAGTCAGGAGCCTCTGGCATTTGTTAGTCTTGTATGATTTTTAATTTTAGTTTCTTGTGTATATTTCGGAGTTTAGTATGACGTCCATTATCACTGTACTAGTATACATATTTTTTAGGGCCCAACTGAAGGACACCTACGGGTGCGGGAATTCTCGCTACATTGAAGACCCATTGGTGGCCTTCGGCTGTTGTCTGCTCTATGGTCGAGTTGTTGTCACTTTGACACATTCCCCATTTCCTTTCTCAATTTTATTTTATTCAGATTTATAACATAAATATCGAGCTCCAAGGAAAATTCAAATAGGATGACTTGGTTCAGGCGTGTTTTTTTTTTTTAAGAAAACGGTTAGTTAAACCTGGTTTTATAGCTAGTATAAACCTCCTACTAATATAACAGATATTTATAGTTTCATTATCAATATACATTAATAATAATAGTAACAAACTATTGCGTTGACCTTTGGTGGAATGTGTCCCTCGTGTCGAATCTTGACGTTCAACATCTTTATCTGCCAACTTTTTTCATACATGTCTGCTGGTGTGTTAAAACCCACATTTTTCTCATCTGTTGGTGTACCGTATAGCGTGTTTTTTTTTCGCTGTTGTAAAAGTTTGCGATTTTCATTTTGGCGGATTTAAAACTTTTATCAAATTTTTTGCAGGTCCCGTTTTAAATTGGCCGAATTTATTTTGGCGATTTCGTTATATCCGCGAAAATAGGTATAATTTGCACACAGCGAAAAGAACCCAATATACTTATATTCCAGAAATAATTCCCTTTTTGCTTGAAAAATAGGAGTGTATCATTAAAGAAGACGGACGAAAGATATCAGAAGTCAAACTCATAAATCGAAAATAAACTGACAACGCCATGGCTAAAAATGAAAAGGCAAACAGACGAACAATAATACACGTGACACAACATAGAAAACTAAAGAATAAGAAACACGAACCACACATAAAACGAGGGGTGATCTCAGGTGCTCCAGAAGGGTAAGCAGATACTGCTCCACATGTGGCACCCGTCGTGTTGCTCACGTTATAACAAATCCGGTAAATAGTCTAACTCGGTAGGTCACATTCATGAAAGGGAAGGGGATTGTAGTTACGACGCAAGGAACATATCTGATATCATCTGTAAAACGGTTATTCCATAACGGTCAACCAACTCGTGATGACGTCCGTAAAATTTACGAAGGGATGATTTCAACGTCACCATTTGGGACTCTTGGTTTAATAGCTTCCTTGTGAGCAGCAACCCTCTATCAAGAAAATCATGATAGGAAATGCAAACACGGGAATATCGTACCATTTGGGAGATATATACCACGTATGCAGGTGCTGCTGGAATTTTGCTACTTAAAAATGGAAAGTTTACAATTGGAAAGCTGACATCATCTCTTTTGCCGTAAAGTTTTGTTTTCAACCGACTCTAATTATCAATATGTAGATGTAAGTATTATTTGCGTTTGACGGAATTGACCGCAAATTTTTTTAATTTTTTTAAAATGTATTCTGAGATATGTTATAATACTGTTATATTTCATTGAGTTACAAAACTGACGAGGAGAAAGTGTTCGTATTGTCCGTGCGTTTGATTCATTGGTTATATTCTAGGTGTTTTTTTAGCTGACTATTGCACGGCTATCTCTTATCCAACAGCAGCCAAGATTGTTTGTCTATTGGGTGGTATTCATAAGTTGCATGTAAACTTGTAATGGAAATGTATCTGTGAAATAATTATTACTGGACGTCTTTTGGTTTCTACTGAACAGTAATGTCTTTTGGTTTCTACTGAACAGTAATGTCTTTTGGTTTTTACTGAACAGTAATGTCTTTTGGTTTCTACTGAACAGTAATGTCTTTTGATTTCTACTGAACAGTAATGTCTTTTGGTTTCTACTGAACAGTAATGTCTTTTGGTTTCTACTGAACAGTAATGTCTTTTTGTTTTTACTGAACAGTAATGTCTTTTGGTTTCTACTGAACAGTAATGTCTTTTGGTTTCTACTGAACAGTAATGTCTTTTGGTTTCTACTGAACAGTAATGTCTTTTGGTTTCTACTGAACAGTAATGTCTTTTGGTTTCTACTGAACAGTAATGTCTTTTGGTTTCTACTGAACAGTAATGTCTTTTTGTTTTTACTGAACAGTAATGTCTTTTTGTTTTTACTGAACAGTAAAGTCTTTTGGTTTCTACTGAACAGTAATGTCTTTTGGTTTCTACTGAACAGTAATGTCTTTTGGTTTCTACTGAACAGTAATGTCTTTTGGTTTCTACTGAACAGTAATGTCTTTTTGTTTTTACTGAACAGTTATGTCGTACGTTCAAAAGAAAAGAGTATACATTTTGGAACGTTTCACATTTTTTATCAAATATGTGTTTTTTTAACTAAATAAGTGTTACATATGTTACGTAGGAGTATTGCTTAAAAGTGGTGTTTTCATGTGATTGTTTAAAAATTGTCACATGAGCTAAAAATTGCAGTTTATTTATAACTCAGTACCTTCTTCATCAAATGTCATTGAGATTTACGTGGGATTTAAAAAAAAAACTTAGTATGTATTGTATCTAAAAATACATATTATAGTTTACAATTAATACAAAAACTGCAGACACATATTTACATGTCGTAAGGGCATAAAAAAGTATAAAAAAATACCAAACTCAAACGCAAATTAAAACAAGTTGTAGTTCATAAAAAAGTGACAAAACCAACGCCTATGATACAGTTTTGGTCCCACGAATTTTTTTTATTGAACATATGCAAACACGCAATTTTTCAAACTGTATTTAATTTTTCAAATACTCAATTTAAAAATATAATAACAAAAGTCATCATGTGTTTCTTTTAGATATACATGTATATAGTGACTTTAACTCAAATTTGTTTTCTCGGGCTTTTTTATGCTTTGGACAGACATGCCTAACTTTTTGGTTTCAAAAGATAGACAGAAGAAGGTTTTTGTATAAACATTAGAAAAGTCTTATTTACATAAGTGTTTTTCTTTGGAAAAAATCATTTTTTTTAAAGTTTCACTTTAGACTGTATTTCTATTTAATTAAAAACAAATCATCAGTATTTTGTTCATAGAAATTAGTACAAATAATATTCATACATATGTCAAGGCATATATCAACTTTAAGAATAGGGGCCTAGTTGTATTCTTTTCCGAGCTAATGGTTAAATTCAGTCGACAAATGCATCTTTTCCCAATACGTCACAGTTTGACGTTGTGAAAATAACATTTTAAGTTAGCAACGTTTTGACCTCATTTTCTATAGTATCATATGCCCTTAAATGAGGGTCGTAATTGGGTACCATCATGACGAATAATGGTAAAAATTCTTGCCAAATGACGTTAATGGTAATTTTTTGTTGTATGACGATAAAATGAACACTTTCTCTGAGTCGATGAAAACGAATGATTTTGACGAATCACGTTATTTTTTTCCAAAAATTACGGTAACGACAAATATTTGAGACCTCTGACGAATCACGGTAAAATTTTAACCTATTTGACGCAAACGACTGTTTGACGCCTGACGTTACAGTGCATTACTACCCTCTGAAATGTTATTTTGTAAGAGAAAATGTTTTTGATCAAATTGTATTTTGTAAACTTGGTTCCAATTGTGCATAATGTTCTTGAAAAAAATTGTTCGATTATGGAAAAGGATATGTTATGAATGAATACAATAATGATCAATGGAAGAAATGCATTATCGTAAAACTATAAGACATACTTTTATTCTGATATAATTACCATGTGTAAATACTTTTATTCTGATATAATTATCATGTGTAAATACTTTTATTCTGATATAATTACCATGTGTAACCCGAAGAGCAAGGTAAACTCAAAAAGTGGAAGTCCAATTGAAAACAGCTGTCATATTTCTGCCTTGGCACATGCATTTTGTGAAGAAAATGGTGGGTAAAACCTGATTTTATGGCTAGCTTAAACTACACCTGGTGTGCAAGTTGTTTATAGTTCCATAGCCAATATTCACTAATAATTATACTTATGATCACTTATCTATAATACTAAAATTGCGAGGTCCAATTTGTCAGCCGTCATCACGTAAAAACGATGAATCAAAGAATTCAACTTTATATATAACTAATATAGTACAATGCTGTTGATTAAAAATTACACCACTCCAGACCCTTTTGTTTTCCACATAATTAATATTGCCAATAATTGAGAAGTTCCGGGTCGAATCCGATACCGATACCAATAGTATATTCACCTGTTACCTTTTACCTTATCTGTACGTTCCGCATCAGACAGGCGCACCACCAAACGCTGTATTTAGGATTTTGCTATATACACGGGTCGTAATCACAGGGTTGACACTACTAAATTCAATCATTGTCACATTGTTCCCGATTGTAGTATTTTAATCAGTATGACTTTCTAAGATGACAATACGAACAATAAAAATCTGGACTTAAAATAAGGCGTATAGGTACAGCATGTACAATTTTCAATTTGTTAGCCGGAATGACGTAAAACAGCGAATCAAAGAATTCAACTTTATTTATAACTCATAAAGGACAAGGCTGTTGATTAAAAAATACTCCTTTCCAGGCCCTTTTGTTTTCAAAATAAAATTATTAATACCAATAATTGATAAGTTCCAGGTCGACGGGTCCAAACAGAAAGATGTTGAAAGCACAGAAAACTGTGCATCTTATAATCGGCATGACTTTATCAGATGACAATACTAATAAGGCTTACGCATAGTTATATTCTTTAATTCAGTCACAGACCCGCGATATCACGGGTGTGTTCTAGTAGCTATAGAAAACTATTTCGTTGACCGTTGGGAGAGTGTTTTTCTCATATGCAGCTATAATAGCTATAAATGTAAAATAAAATTTTTACAGAAAATTCAAATGTTTGGAGTATTCCAAAGGGTAGAAATATATAGACGATTCGTGCATTTTCGGAATTATTTTGACTCTATGTTTTCAGACAACGTCCAAATATTGCCATATATATAAAACATTTGTAAGAGAGCATCAACGTTTTCACATGTTTGCTCTTTGTTCCGTCAGAATCAATTATATTTTTATATCAAGTAAACTGCATCTTGAACTACAAAACAACAAGAGGCTGTCACAACGACAGCAAACCTGATGTATTAACATTTATTTGTGTCCTGGCAATATCACAAGAACCATAACTGATGAACGGTGAAAGTGAAAAACGTCAATATCAAATTTGACCTGCATTCTGTCATCAGTATCAACATATTAAAATTTGAAAGAGCTTAGGTTGAATGGTTTATGAGTAAATGCAACAACATGAATGGAAACGCCATTTTTTTTTATCTTTCAAGAACCATAAGTCCTGAACGGTAAAAGTCAAAATCGACATTATTGAAATTGACCTCCATTTTGTCATCAGTAACAACATATCAAAATTTGAAAAGCTTTGGTTGAACAGTTCATGCGTAAATGCACGGACACGACTGGAAACGCCATTTTTCAATCTTTCAAGAACCATAACTCCTAAACGGTAAAAGTCCAAATCGTCATTCTTGAACTTGACCTCCATTTTTTCATCAGTAACAACATATTGAAATTTGGGAAGCTTTGGTTGAACAATTCATGCGTAAATGCACGGACACGACTGGAAAAGCCATTTTTCAATCTTTCAAGAACTCCTGAACGGTAAAAGTCAAAATTGTCATTCTTGAACTTGACCTTCATTTTGTTGTCAGTAACAACATATTAAAATTTTAAAAGCTTTGAATGAACGGTTCATGAGTAAATGCACGGACAGCATTTGGTTGCCGCCCGCCCGACCGACTGTCCGCCGTACATCCCCAAATCAATAACCGACATTTTTGTCACAAAAATCCGGTTAAAAATAAAAACATGTGGTGTGACTGCCAATGAAACAACTCTCCAACAGAGTATAAATGACACAGAAGTTAACAACTATAGGTCCCTATATTAAATGTAAGATTCGCATGCACTCGAACTCCTACATTGACACCAAAGTGGACAGGAATTGTTTGTTGCTGGTTCGATAGAAAATTTCGCCAGTTCCTGAAGTTTTCCGAACTGCAACCGCATACTCTGTTTATAAATTGAAAAAAAAAAAATACAAATCTTCTCCGTATATGTACATGTACGTTGCATTTTGACTTCTACTTATAAAATAAAGGTGTGTGGTGACCGTTACAATTTCCTATTTTGCGCCATTTTGACAAAAAATACGAAAGTATCAGTCAATTTTGTAACTGATCGGTTGAAATATAGGAAATAAGTGTTTTGAAAATACGAAATCAATTTAATGTACTTTTTTAGGAATTATGTATAGAACATCCTCATATTATTCTGATCTAAGAGCAACGATAGCTTCAAAATTTGGCCATATAATTGTATTTTAAAACGTCCACTTAAAGTACAGTGCTAAATAATTTTGTTAGACATATGAAAGACCCCTATAAGCTTCCGTAGAAGAGAGACTCTTCTAGTTAGCTTAGGTGTTTAAACGAGTAAGCTTAAACGTTAAAACAAGTTAGCTAAGTTGGTATAACAAGATAAATATTCTTAGTCGTTTTAAAAACTTAGCTAAGTTGTTATAACAAGTTAGCTAAGTCGTTATAACGACTTAAGAATAAAACTCCACCCTGACACTAACCGGCTTCCGTACAATAGTTCGACGTTAAGAAGAACTCCTGTAAATTTATTTGCGCGCTTACCTTAATCATTATCACTTTTGCATTGAGCAATGAAAGAAGTTATTCACATTACCACCGAATTTTCTTTAGGTGAAATAATTCAAACTTTTGATTAGCTTGACTCAAAATTTCAAAATCTTTGAGGTTCTGTTGAGTTGTATAAACAAAGTTCGTGAAAATTGATGTATCGAAAGTTGCGTATTTTAACTACTAGGTTGAAACGTTTACATTAGTAAAGGACGGAAATGTGATACTCTTACCAGACAACTTAATACAACATTTATTGTTTCAGTCACAAATTTTTGACGAAAACATATATATTTCGAGGATAAATAATCCTTTCACAAGAAGAATGAAAGTCACTCAAAAATAGTTTTACATCCAAATGATACATTGTAGAGTAAAATTGTTTGGTGAGCAAAACCGACAGGCACATTGCGGCGTCCATCATTTTTCATGGCTGCCTTGAGCGGTTCCACAAGAATTGCGTCGGTCTTTAACACGCTCACAAAGGACAGTTATACTAGATTTGCAAAGAAGCTGTCATTCTAAATAAGCTAAACAATGTATATGCACTATTGTATAATTAAATTCATTTGGAGTTTTCAAGATATATTTTAAAATATTAAATATCGAAATTTAATGCGACTGTTATACAACTGAGAGGTTCAGCTAGCTATAAAACCGGGTTTTATCTACCATTTTCATCATAATGAAATGCTTTTCCCAAGTCAGGAATATGACAGATGTATTCTTGGTAAGTTAATTATAACAAGTTGTTTTTGTTGAGGACTTCATTTTGCTAGAAAAAACACTAGATTATGAAAATGTATTTAACAAACGTAATACAAGAACTTTTCTATATTCTATCTGTTTGAAAGATTTTATCACGCCTTCGTCATTTAGTATTTGTACCTACATAACCAATAAGCTGTTAGGCAATTTGATTTAATTGACTTATTCATTTTATTTTTGATGATACCTGTTGCGAAATACACCACGTATCAGTCACTTTCACATTATAATTAATGATTGCCATATATGTAGAGACTTTTAACAAATTTGAAATGTAGGAAATTGATAAGATTGTTAGTGTCACGTCATGAAATACCGGTAACAGAAATGATAATTTGTTTACTGCACCAGATGTGCAATGAATGTCACTTTGGTAATGCTCGAGGACAAAATAATTTTAAAGTCAACCTTAAGCTAAAAACGATATCATCTTAACAAAGTATTATACCCTGCACTTTCATTATACAGAAACAAATTTATCATAATAAAAATTATTATCTAAATTTACAAACTCTATAAAACTAATCACTTAACCCAACGGTAATGACATCTGGTATGTAGGAGGTTAGTATCTTGTATTTTTTTTAAAAAGAATGTTGGGAATGAATGTCTCTTCGGTGATGCTCTAATCTAATTGTTTTTCAAAGTGACCTTAAGCTAAAAACGATATCATCTTAACAAAGTGTTATACCATGCACTTTCATTATACAAAGAGAACTTCATCATAATACAAATTATTATCTAAATTTACAAACTCATTATGTTGCACTTTGTAAGTACAGTTTCTCAAACCACGCCTCTTTTGGGAATATTTCAGAATATTCATAGATAATTAATTTTGTTTACATACTGGTTCCCAGTTCTCATCTGTAGGTTACATCTCATAGAGACATAACTTGGGAATGTTACCAGTAAATATACATGTGAATATGTTGATATTGAAATATGTGGTAACCCTACAGTCGAGGTAGGGTTAGTTATGAAATTTAGTGTTAGTTTAAACTTTTAGAGGTTCGGGTATATAAACCTTTAAAATATGCCGCACAGCTCTATATTTTGACCTTTGAAAAAATAGTAGTGCATATGAACTTTCCATTCTAGGATATGATTTTTTCATAACTTCATAGTAAAAGTGGTACAGTTTCTATATATCACCAGGCCTTTATCTCTGAAAGAAACTGTGATTATGTATTTAAATTTTGTCTTACGTAATTGCTTTTGTTTTCAAACTTCTTGCATTTGTGAAATAACTTAACATACTGCCATAATGTTTGCAACACGTATTTTATCCCATTGATATTTATATGTCAGCAAACAGCTTTACCCATAGAAATGTTTTGTCTTACATTTTTTTAAAGATGTTTTTCATGTAAATTAATGCAAATGTATTGAAAAAATATTATCTAAATTAAAGTAGAAAAAAACTCCTTTCCATCAAAAGAGAGTCGAAACAAAACATATTCAAACCTACAACTTTAAGTCGAAAACAAACTGACAATATCATGTGAAAAAACTCCGGAAAACGACGAAAAGACGAAGAGTAAACAAATTAAAAACAAGAAAACTGAAGTCTAGTAACACAAACCACACACAATACCGGAGTTGATCTCCTGTGTTCAAGAAGGGTGAGCATATTCTGATCCACATGTAGCAGCCGTCGTGTTGCACATTGTCAGTACAAATCCGGTCATACGGCTTTATCTTATTCGATGAAGAGAGGAAGGGATTGCGCCGGGTAACGACAATTTGAACACATCGTCGTCATCTGTGAAGCGGATATATTCCTTAACTGTTTACCAACTCGTGATGGCGTACGTTACATTTTCGATGGAATGAATTGAACTTCACCATTAAAAAAAAGGAAAACATACAACATCGAGTTTCAAAAGAATGAAAATTAACAACAGTTTTTGTCTTGATAGGATTATAATAATAAAAAAAAACGTATCAAAAAGTTAAATTACAAAACAAAACGAACTCCAAGGATATTCAAAACGGCAAGTCAAATAGTAAAATCAAACAAATTGAAATCAACTGTCATATTCGTGCTTGAAGCAAGCATTCCGTTATGTAGTAAATGGTTGATTTAAACTGGTTTCATAGCTAGCTAGATCTCTCACTTGTACGACAGTCATGCCTTACAGCTCCGAAGCTTCAACATTTATGATATTGCTGCTTTCTTTGAAATTACATTTCATACTGTGGATTCATTATTATCTTACCTCCTATACATTTCCAGGAATATGATTAGTTAAAAGCGTCCGCGTGCAAACCGTGTATATTTGATATTAGGTAAGTATATGCCTTATTAGGTAAGAATGGGGCGGGGCTTATTTCATACACGGTTAGTAATGGTGTTATGTCCCTTCATAGAAAACAAAACGGTACTGAGAAGAAATCTTAAAAGTTCCAACAGACGAAGAAATTGATGATTAAGATTGAAATAAATTCATAAAACACATTTAAACCTTACAAGTCGTTATTGATGGCATAACGATAGGATCAATGGAAGTATTTTCTTAGTGCTAACAGTATAGAAGACTTGCTCATTTTGAGAATCACTAGTCTTAATTTCACACGTTAAGATAGTCGGTAAGATAAATTCGCTACATAGTGTGCTAGTGACGTAATACGGTATATATGGGGTCAGTAAATTCCATATTGGGATTCGAGCTTCGCCCTCACCCCATATGGAATTTACTGACCCCATATATACCGTATTAGGTCACTAGCACACTATGTAACTAATATTATTCGTAGGGTATGCACTTTCGTATAGCTGAACCACGAATTTAAATGTTCAACAAAGTACAAATATTTTATACACTTATGTGCAAACTTTTGCTTAATCACGAATTTAAGTATCAATGAAAATATATATTTTTCGCAATCCAAGAAAATTGTTTCCCACGAAAATAAATGAATCAACAGTATCTAAATTTGTTGTCCGATATTAAAGAAAATGTGATTAAATAATTAAAAGAAATACTTTACACTTCAATAGCATCAGAATATTAAAACCAATATTTTAGGTCTCTTAAACTACATGTATTACTTTGTGAAAAACTACAACAACAATTACACCTAATACGGTATCACAGAAAAGACTAGAATATGAAAAGAAGAAGCGGTATGATTGCCAATTAATGTTTGTTTAATTGGTGGATCGATATTTCAACAAAAAAATGTCTTATATGGGTATTATTATTAATCTTTATTAATTGACTGATTTTTGTACTATAAAGCAGAATTAATAAAAACATAGACAAAATGAACAAGCCTCAAAGTCCACTAACTTCAGTGAGTGCTTGTATTTCATATATCCCAATGAACATGAAATTAAGAAAGCGAGTCTGATTCTTATTTAGATTTGTGGGTGTACGACTTCAAACTAGGATCTAAGATCAACAAGAGAATTTTATACTTCATATAATCATTGTATATTTTCCATATTTTTGCAGTAAAATACCCTTTGTCCCACCAATGGAGTCGTTACGCATGTGAATATTCTCCTTTCACGGATTTTACTTAAATGTTGGGAAGCTCCTGTTGCAAGAACAGCTCCAGCTGATTTGAGGACAACTCACTAAAGTTGACATTCCACATGTTTAACGGTCACGTTCACGAATTTTGGTCTCAATTCCCACGATACATATTTTTGTGGACTAATATTTTTATATACAAGAATTCGTCAGTTTTGTACAATAACCAATTGTATACCATCCCTAGTTTGATAATATAAATGAACATAGATTTGCTTGAGATATTTTATTAAAAAGAATAGCGAAAAATAGATACAAGTATCTTGTCTTGGAGAGGGATAAATCCTACTTTGTTAAGAATCACCCTGATTCAAACAAAAAATTCTCTGAAACTGACATTATCAAGATGCTTTATTTCTTGATTGACAACATATTTGTTACGTTTGGATGACGTGTTTTTCAACAGACTGTCGGCGTTCTAAATGGAAACCTATTGTGCCCCTCCGCTTGCCGACTTGTTTCTTTATTATTATGAGACTGACCTCACACAGAAACTTAGGAAGGAAGATAAGAAGTAAGTATCGTTTAACTTTATTTACCGCTATAAAGATGATGTTCTCTCACTGAATAACTCAAAATTTGGTGATTAGGTTTAATGCATCTTTCCAATCGAACTAGAGATAAAGGATACACCAGATACAGTTAAGTCTGCCTCATACATTGACCTACATCTAGAAATTGACAATGAGAGTCGGTTGAAAACTTAACAACAGCAGATATGATTTCAGCTTCCCAATTGTGAACTTTTCATTCTATGTAGCAAAATTTTAGCATCGCCTGCATACGGAGTATATATCTCCCGATTGATACGATATTCAAGGGCTTGTATATCCTATCATGATTTCCTATTTAGAGAGTTGCTGCTCAGAGGGAAGCTATTAAACCAAGAGTTCCAAATGTGAAGTTGATATCTTCCCTTTGTAAGTTTTACGGGGACGCCATCACGAGTTGGTTGACCGTTATGACTATGCGCACAGTATTGGTGCTACGTTTGTAACGTCAGAAAACGTTCATCGACGGAACGTTGAGAAAACGTTATTGAAGCCTGTGTCAACGTTTGCATCTAAATCTTTTTTAAGTTTTTTTTTTCTTTTGTGTCTACTGTGAGTCAATAAAAATTGCAGTTTACAAATTATAGATTTTGTATGTACGTGTTATTGTTTAAGTATATTAATTGTTGAAGGTTTGAAGTTTGATAAATATTTGAATGATTGAAAGGATAATTTCCATAATGGCGATCGACAAAAAAAGAAACATCATTTATAAATACATTTTATTCGTGGTCTAAGCACCGCAGAATTCGGCCATGCAGAGACTCATTTAAATTGATTAGACCATTATCATCAATATCAACCTCTGAACAAATGTATATAACTGAAAGTGCGGGAACGATTGCCGGAATTCGTTTTAATAACTTCAATTTGAATGGGTCATTATCAATAGTGTTAAAGTAGTAACCATGTATAACTTTATTTCCCTGATGATACGAGGCACCCCATTTGTCGGTAGCTGTTTTTCTTAAAATTATTGGGTCTTTGCTTGCTCTTAAAATATAATATGGACAATCAGTGTCATCAGCCTTAACTGCAAAAATTGTTCCATTTGAAACAAAGTCACAAATGTTAGTCTCGTCATCAACCCCTTCGTCGTTATTGGAATCGGCATCAGAGTCATTATGTTCCGATTCTTTCACCATTTTTATTTTATTATATGTTCCTAATTGTGCATCGTTCATACAGGTGCTATAATTTCCAACAATACAACTTTGACAAGAATAACAAGATAATTTTCTTACAAAAATCTCTCCATCATCGAATGATCGAACTTGGTGAATTTTTCGGTTTTCTTTAACGGGAAGAAAGTTCCGATCCCGATCTCGATTAACAGAGTCTACATATCGAAAAATTCGTCGAGAACATTTAGAAGAGTCTGCCGTAGTGGACAAATTACTCTGCGCGTAATCAAATAGGTCGTTTGAACTTTGTATCACATGTGTACCACGAATAACTGCTAGATCAGCTTGTTTCTTTATAAACCCGCCTGCTGCATCTTGTGGACCACGCGCATGAGATGTTTCGAAATAGTTTCGAAGAATCTTTGCATATCCAAAATCGGAGCAGGAAAAACTTACATCTCCCATACAATGTCGACTTTTATATTGTGTGCTACACCCGTCAGTAAACTCATGCATTACCGATATTTCACAGTTAATAGATTTCAAATATTCCGAGACCAAGTTTTGCACACAATGTGTATAATGATGATCATGTTTTTGGTCTGGGCTTATCACAAAAAACTGTTCAGTGACAATATTTGGTTCTTCTGCGGTGCTATCTTTTCCGTCATATTCGAGAACTGAATGTCTATGTAATATTGTAACATGTAGTGAAACCTCTAATTTCTGAAAATAAGAGGATTGAATTTCATTCTGTTCAGTACACTTATAATTCTCAGAAAAATCGTGAACTGTCACACAATGACCTATCGGAAGATTTTCAACCAATGATTTCATTTGCTTAGATTGCCAGTATGCGCGAAATTGATGTGCAGGAAATGTCTCTAAAAGTTTTTTTAAGTATTGAAACATTTCAGCAGGGGAAGAACTTTTTCTCACAAGAACCAATTTCCTTATCATTTTATCACCTTTAACTTTAACATTTTTGTATTCGTATCGTTCCCAAGAAATTTGGACATCACTTTCATCTAATTCTCCTGGCAACATTGAAAATTTACAGACGCCACATTCAGAGCACAGCCTATCTAAGCACGATATCTTATGTTGGTGTGTATTTGCTGAACGAGTACATAAAGTATCATCTACAAGCTCACTCAAAGATTCATACAATTTTACCTCACTGCTTCCTTCCCTGGACAGTAATCTTTTACGAAATTGCATACATGATTTAAAAAGTGACCTCATCTCAACATGCTGTCGACAACAGCATGTAACTTTGTCCTTAAACTGTGCTGTTCTTACAAAATACGGCTTGCATTTTTCAAACGCCCTTTGTCCAATCTTTTCATCAGGATATTCATTCTTGAACTGAAGAAATATTTCGGTCTGTGTTTTTTCTAAAATATAACACGAATGAGAGGAATATACATTGGGGCTAATTCTTACTCGTTTGATGTCATTTTTGTTATTTGTTGGTCTGCTGACATTTGATTGAAGCCAGAAGTCATGAACAATTCGTTTGGTTCGTTCTGTCAGGGCATCGGATCTGGTTTTCCGAGTCGTGTAAAGAAATGACGAGTGTTCTGAATGCAAGACTTTGGTTCTATTTTTTTTCCCTTTCTGTAAAGTTCTACTATTTACGCCTAATATATTTGCCAAACTTTTCGTTGCTCTCTTTCTGTCGGATATATTTTCACCGCTAACAGACGAAGTTAGAATATTTAATGCAGCTTTAGCTTCTCCATTTCTCTTGTGTTTTACCGACGTAATTACATCTTGTATATTACGAATCGCCATTTTTTCTACGCTTTCTTCAAACGAATCATGAAATTTTTTAACTCCTGGTGATTTTAAAATTCGATTACAGTCAACGTATGCAGAAAGTACAGCCGCTCGTTTATTTGGAGTTATTGGAAGTGCTTGTTTCAATTTTTTGATTGACCTGAAAAAAAAAAGAAAACAGGTCATTTCATTTGAATAAACCCATGATGATTTTTACGAGACATAAAATTTACGAAGCTTTTTTTGTATTTATAATTATAGAATGCAATTTTTTTTTTGGGGGGGGGGGGGGGGGGGGCGGGTTCTGATTTAAATTAATGTAGCCTGTACCACTGTCGTAAGTTTGACTTCCGCTTAAATATGTTACAAAAAAGGAATGCTCGGTTTGTATGTGATCAGGATTATCCTTATATATAACCTGCAAAAAAGAATCCTTGTGTCTATTGATAACAAAACTCTTCCCATGAAAAGGGGAGCTATTTCTTCCCTTGTCTTAATCCACATTCATGTGTATTTGGACTAGTTAATGCTTCTAGCTTCGATATACTAATTTTTTATACAAAAAACTATTTAAAGTTACTTTATTTTTATTGTTTTTTTTATTTCAAGAAATTGCATACTGTCAGATCCCCTTTAATGTTCGGGTTTGGTTTAAGATAGATTTCATCAATTTATTTGGTACATGTATAGTTATTTTTATTTCATAAATCCCAATTCAAATAAATGAGGTTATAGATGTCTAAGTCCCACAGTACACGGGTAAAAGAATGAGTCTTAAGATTTTGAATATTTAATTGTTTAATGGTTAACAATTTGTTTTATGTCATTCTATTTTATTTTCAATCTTTTTACCTCGCTTTATCCATTCTGTTAGAAAATGGGATTCCCTCGTCACTCTTTGGTGTACTTGTTAGATCAGCACGTATTCTTTTTCTGTAATTATTCATGTAATTCCTTCTGTTCTCCTTCTTGTTATCTTTTTGCAGGTTTTGCTGTTTTCTTCTTTCATTATAAAGTCTTTGTTTAATTGCGCTCTTTGTTTCACTTAGTGCTTTAGTCTTTGATAATTTTCTTTTTTTGTAACGGTTTTTTATGTAGCATCTCGCCTTTTGTTCTCTTCTTCTTTTTTCCTTTCTTTCTTTATTTAATCTTATTCTTTCAGTGGTGGTTAAATTTGTTTTGGCCTACAAGAACGTAGTTTATGCATAAAAAATTAAAATGACAAAATAAACGTTACGTTGAAAATCACGGAAAAACGTTACAAGATTGCACGGTAACAAATCAGACTAGACATTTCGATTTTCTTATTATTTTTTTGTCTTTCATTATTTATTCAAAATTCCTTTTATATGAGAAAGACTTTTATTAACACATTACGAAAACAATACATAAATTAAAAAATAAGATACACAATTGATTTATATTTACATTCGAATGTACAACATCTTTACGAAAACGTACATAATTTGTGCATTTAGCACACGGTAACAAAATGGACTAGACAAGCAAAAAGTTAAAATTCGATTAGAAAATTCCACTTCCAAACCATATGTTTGTACTATTTGTAAACGATATTAAAAGCACATTAAGAATATATGTTTTTTTTTTCGTTTATATATTATTGCATTCTATAAAATTTCTTACCGTAGAATCCATTGTAATTTTTTCCCCCTATTTCATATGTCTTGTTACATCATCTTTTGAACATTTCAATGCATCTTCTAACTCGCATATTTGAAAAAATGCCCAAAACGTCGGATGACGTCATAGCGAATTGTGCTAAAATTTAGCATAGCATTTCCCGCTAATTTGCGTGCAAAAATAAGATTTTCTGATTCAAATTACTAAAAAAACTCGATTTCCATGTTACAAGTTACGCTCATATTTTTTGACGTTTTTTTTCCTTTAGGGTTATTTGATTTAATTTTATGTTATAATTTTATTATTTCAAAGATATTACTATAAAACTATAGTCTTTTAGACATTACATATCATACCAGTTTTCATTTATTCTAAAAGACATGCTCAAATTAGGAAGAAAAAACGCGGAACTAGTAGGGTTCACCAATACTGTGCGTAACGTCTATGTAATAACCGTTTCACAGATGATATCGGATATGTTCCTCATGTCGTATGTAAACCTACCGAATAAGACTATTTACCGGGTTTGTAATTACATGAGCAACACGACGGGTACCACATATTGAGTAGGATCTGCTTACCTTTCCGGAGCAGCTGAGATCACCCCCAGTTTTTGGTAAGGTTCGTGTTGCTTAGTCCTCAGTTTTCTATGTTGGGTCTTGTCTACTATTATTTGTCTTTTTGTCTTTTTATTTTTTAGTCATGGCGTTGTCAGTTTATTGAGTCTATGAGTTTGACTGTCTCTCTGGTATCTTTCGCCCCTCTTTTATCATATATTTTTAGCTTGAAGTAGTTTTGTCAACGTCGTCTATTGGAAAGTAAATAATTTTTAAAGCCACTTTATACATGAAGCCCTGTCGATCAATCATATAAATGAAATCTGTAATATGCAAATCCTATAAGAATTATTAGTGTGCCAATATTCAAACTTTTAACTTAATTATCAAAACTAAAACAATCAATTAATTTTTAAAACTTTATTGTCAAAATGGCCCTGTTTGATAACATTTTAACTTTAATCATGTAATAATAGGGTTGACTTGAAATGAAATATCAATTTCTCTAATCAAAATTCACCACACTGAAGTAACCAAATGGTATTGTGAGATATGCACTGGGTTAGGTAATAATAAAACACCCGAAGATTTCAACAACATAAATTTGAAAGTGTCGTTTAAATATCTTTTCAATATTTGATGAGTTTTCTTTAATGCAATGTTACTTTTTCGTCTTTTCGGTTATATTTTCTTAAACACGGCGTTAAAAGAAAGAACAATTAATTAGGAGAATTCAACAATACTCAATGATTGCTTTTAAAGACCAATCCCTCAAGCAGCTTGTATAAATGTACGTTGTTTTTAAAAAAACTCAATACATATTATTTTATGATCCGTATTTTTTATTAGGTTCAAATGGATTATATTTCGATTATCTTTTGAAATATTTCTTTTTGTCGCAATCAGTTATGTCACAATCAAACCAAGAGTGAGATTTTGAATAGTTGAACATATTCTAGCTTGGTCTGCTGCGACAAAAATATTGGTAAACAACATAATAATTGCGTCTGTAAAACTTTTAAAAAGATTGCAGCAACTTTACCATTTGGAATATTCATTGGTCCAATAATTCTCTTTTGATCAGCATAGAAGCCCTTAATATCATATAAGATGATATACTTAACAACACAAAAAACTATATTTCAAAACAATTATAATATATGATTTTCTTCCTCACAAAAAATCCTGATTTAATAACAAAAGTTAGATAGATTTTATATCCCCGATAAATGAAAAGATTTTGTATTCTACTTAAATAAGATTTTCTCTTCCAAATTTTCTTTCAACCAAATAACCTCAACAACAAAATTACATCGATTTAACTACCACGACACTCAAGTTTTTATACATTACGTTACAACTTTATAAATGATAGTAACAGTTTATTTTATAAAACGAAAGACAACCCAAACATCTTTAGCTCATTTCATAAGAAAATGTTGATAGGAATAGTGTTTTAAAAATAGAATTTGCAGTCAGTCGATTGACGCTTTATACAAATAAATTTAATTGTAATGTTTTAAGTATAATGTACATTTTAGGTACCTTGTGTATAAATAAACTCATCATAGATACCAAGCTTAAAAGTTACTGAGCCGAACGCTCGTTTCGTTGATAAAAGACCCACCAGTGACACTGGAACCAACAAAGTAGAAAAGGCCAAATTAAATACGAAGATAAAGAGCATTGAGGACCCGAAATTCTGAAAGGTTGTGCCAATGGTTAGTGCGTCTGGCGTAAATACAAAATTTAATCCTGGTATCTATGACGAGTTTATTTACAACAACTGGGTCGATGCCACTGCTGATGGCGTTTTACTTCCCCGAGGGTATCACCAGCCCAAAATTCAGCACTTTTGTACTGACGTAAAGTATCATTGATATGGTCATATTTATAAATTAACTGTTTTCTTTTTCTTTAAAAATGTCCTGTACCAAGTCAGGAATATGGCCATTGTTATATTATAGTTCTTTTCTGTATGTGTTACATTGTTTTCACTTATTTTTGAGTGTAAATTCACATTGCGATGAGACGTGTCACGGTACTTGTCTATCCCAAATTCATGTATTTGGTTTTGATGTTATATTTGTTATTCTCGTGGGATTTTGTCTGTTGCTTGGTCCGTTTCTGTGTGTGTTACATTGTAGTGTTGTGTCGTTGTTCTTCTTTTATATTTAATGCGTTTCCCTCAGTTTTAGTTTGTTACCCCGATTTTGTTTTTTGTCCATGGATTTATGAGTTTAAACATCGGTATACTACTGTTGCCTTTATTTACAAAACTTAAGATTTTTTGAAATACAAAGGATTTTCTACCTCAGGAATAGATTACCTTAGCTGTATTTGGCAAAACTTTCTTGAATTTTTGTGCTCAATTCTCTTCAACTTCGTAATTTATTTTACCTTTTATAACTTTTTTGGATTCGAGCGTCACTGATGAGTCTTTTGTAGACGAAACGCGCGTCTGGCGTAAATACTAAATGTATTCCTGGAGTCGGTTTCACAAAAAAACGTACGACTAAGATTGACCGTAAGTATACTGAATTTTTCATGACTTACGACCAATCTTAGTCTTAAGTATTTTTGTGAAATCGACTCCAGGTATTTATGATGAGTTTATTTTCAGCAAAAAAAGTTCGGGTTTTATAATTATCTACGTTGCTTCAAAATGAATTGGGAATGCGGAGAATAATATAAGGTAAAGTGCCTTTTACTTTAAACTTTGTTTCCATTTTAAATCACCTTACCAATGCATTAAAATAAATATCAATTCACAAAAAGAATTCAAATATCTAAAATATTCAACTCATGACCAAACAAACTGATAATACAAAGCAATTTTTACTCGAGTTAATGTGTAATTCGATAACTCATTTAATATTTTTCTATATTTGAATTAGTTATTTTATAAATCTGAAAAACTGCATTTTGTTAACGAGTCAAAGGACTTTACAAGAATGACATTTCAGTGAAATAGAGTATTAAATTTTACAGTCTTGCCAATAATTTATTATAGCCAACCAAGGTAACAGTTCAGTGTTTCTATTGTTTCTGTTGTCTTGTTTTTTTTTCCTTTGATAGTTGATGTGGTTTTTTTTAACGATATGTAAATATATATTTGAGTAAAAGTAATAATAATATCCCATACAATTATGAGGATGATGATAAAATCCTTTTAAAACGATTTTAAGAAACTGCCACCCTTGAAAAATGAAACGAAGACGTTATAATTGTCATGCGTCCAAGACGCTTTTCTTGATTTACTTCATCAATAACGCTTAAACCAAATATTTGAAAGCCAAGGGTCTACATGTTTAACAGGAATAGTTATGGTAACAAAATCATGAACTGAAGCATTGTGACAAAACTCAAGGAAACGCCTTTATCGTATAGTTTGATTAATAAACATAGCTTTATTTTGACATTTAAATTAACAAAAGTATTTTCTAATGCGTTATCTTCAAATTGATCAATTTATAATTATTGTTTTTAACCTGCGACATGCATATCACGAAAAGGAGACAATGTGATACTAGATTCCATCTTCGTCGGTAATGTCAACATCAAGGTTGAGTTAGATGTTAAAGTTTGTAGACAACAATAAATTTGTCAAATCTTTATGGAATTTTATGAATATGGACAGAAGTTGTTATTTTATAACCATAAGACGGTATTGAGATTCAAATTTTGAAATCTTTATTTTCATTTTTCCGTATTTTTTATTGGATTTTTTTTACAATGAACATTAACATCCCAGCTATCCCGATTCGAAATCCAGAGATAAATAAACTCATAGGAGTTGACCTTTGTTATCATGCTGTTTTCATTTGATAATTGAAAGTTTTTTTTTGTAAATGTATTGTCATGTAATAGCGAAAACCGAACATTTTGTATAAAGAGTAGAAGCGATTCAGTATAAAATGTGACTGCGGTCACTTCTTTCACAACCTTATAAAAAAAACCTAAATGAAGCATTCACTAATTGATAATAATAAATGGAAAACATAATTTCTATAAATTTTTTTTCTTTATTTACCAGTGCACTTTATTGCGGAAGCTCGTGTCGTCATGAATGTTGCATTTCATTTTGAAATAAGGGAAAATTTCAGAATGACGATATATTACCAATCAACATAACATATTTCAATGAAACATAAATGAAATGTAATCATTTTGTAGTGTACTATGCTGAGTATTCTAGCGTTTGTGTGTACTGTTTAATGTCACATAGTGTTGTCATTTAGCGGTAATTTTAACATCGCTATTTTAGCGGGAGTTTTTGCTAGCCATAAAAACAGGTTCAACCCAACATTTTGATCTCATAATATCATGTACAAAGTAAAGAACATAGCGTGAAAATGTTGAACCTGATTTTATTGCTAGCCAAACATCCCGCTCCACTTACATATGTTGAACAGCAGTATACTTCTGTTGCCTTTATGTGGTATCTTTTGCCTATCTTGTTATAAAAACAATTTAAAGGACTATTGCTGTTTCATTTTAATTTGTATGTTTTAACTCTAAAATTGAGAATGGAATTGGGGAATATGTTGTTGGTCTACTGATCGAGATAGCAAACGCGAAAGGGTTAACATCATAAAAATAATAGTTAAACCCCGCACCATGTGCATGTCTCGGTCTTTCCAATGAAGGCTATTCACATAATTGCACAATTCAAAATAGTTTTAGTATATATAAGCCCATAATGAATTCCCTCCTACATAGCTTTACTTAAATCTTCTGTTGAAACTGTTTTTTTCTGTGAATGTGTCAGTGGAATTTGGTTTTCATGTCAAAACATTTTATAATTTAAAATAAAATTAATGATTACAATTATCAGCCTCCACCTATATTCAATAAATTGCTTTCCTGATATGTCAAAAGTTTTATTCACACAATTAATACAGCAAACGATTGTTTAATTTGCTGCAAGCACATGGCAATGTCAGTTTAAAAGTTTTAAACGACTACAAATTACTCCAATTATTCAAACTATAATAGAAAATAGCAATTTGTAATTATATATAATGTAGACTGTGTTTTAATTCTATAAAACTTGCGGTCTTTTTATATAATCTTATAAATTGAGTAAGGAAGCACACGTGAATTTGCCGTTCCAGTCATTGAAATGATTCGTCTAGGAGCGCTCCTTTTCTGTTGTCTGTTTGTGTCTTCAAGTGAGTATCTTAAAGCTTTTATTGTTGATTTTCTGTTAAATAATGAAAAAAAAACATGATCAAAAATATTAAGGAAATTCATTAAAATAAAGTCAAGCATTTAATATAAACATTGCAAATAACAAATTCTTGAATAAAATCAATCAAGGAATTGTTTGATAACAAGAACAACACAACAGGTACAGGATATGCTTACCATTCCTGAGCCCCTGAAATCAACCCCAGTTGGTGGTGGGTTTGGTGTTGCTTGTCTTTAGTTTTCTATGTTGTATCCTGTGTACTATTATTTGTCTGTTTTTCTTTTCTTTTTTAGCCATGGCTTTGTCAGTTTATTTTGGATCTATGAGTTTGATTGTCTCTCTGGTATCTTTCGCTTCTCTCCCATTTATCATCAAACACTTAACATTATTCTAAATAAAGGCAACAGTAGTACTTGTATACCACTATTTAATAATTTGTAAAGAAATTTCAATCCCTTTCTTCCTGCTAACGCTCGTACTAAATCACGAAGAAAGGGATTATTATTTTATTACATGTACTAAGAAATGAAGAACACTTTTGGTTACTAGTATGTAGGTTGTTAATGTGGTTCATACGTGCTTTTCGTTTTTATATAGAAAAAACCGTTGGTTTTCCTGTTGATTGGTTTTACACTAGTAATTTTTGGTGCCCTTAATATCTTGCTGTTCAGTGTGAGCCATTGCTCTGTGTTGAAGACCGTACTTTGAACTATAATGGTTAACTTTTACAAATTGTGACATGGATGGAGAGTTTTCTCATGGGCACTCATACCACATCTTTTCAAATCTAACAATTGATTCTACGTGTTCATATATTAATGACTTTCAACTATTTTGATAACAGCGACGTTCTTGATTTAGGTAAGTTCAAAAAAGCACTTCGGTTGTTAAAAATTATTTTCATACTCAATTTATAAAATATAATTTTACAGTGTCCGTGTGTTGATATGTAATCATTTCAACGCTTCTAGTTGTTGTTGTTCATTATTTTAGTATTCACATTTTTATTTATCATTTTGACTTACTGTTTACTTGAAGGCATTGTTTGGTAAGTATAGGAGCCGAAACATATACCTTACTTGCCCGGTCTGAGTACTTAGTATCATTCAAGATTTTGATGGAGGTTCGCGATTAGGTTGTTAAATCTTTTTATGCAAGTATATTGGTTTCATTTCTATTTTTTATTTGATAATAACAATTTAAACTGACCTTAGCTTAAAAAATCCGAGAAGTTGCTATCTTCTACTATTTAAAAATTATCTCTTAATCATTAACCTTAAAGTAGCTGAGAATGATTTTTATATTGTTTTTTTTTATCATGTTTAATTCAAAGCACGAGCTGATTGTGGATATGGCTGGAAAAGTTTCAAAGATTCTTGCTACTTGTTTGTTGATAACTTTATGGATTGGTATGACTCACAGGTAAGACATATTATCCACAAAGTTCTCACTCAATTCATCGATTTAATCCATTGAAACACGGGTTTATAGTGGTGAAGCCGACGCCATTCCTTCGAAAGATTTACAGTCACAATCACGAGCTAGGTGACAGTCATTGAATTTCTGTTTCACAGACAAGCTTGGTATGTCTGATGAATTGATATAGACTTATGTTTAAGTTTATTTATCCATGTACAATTACCTGTTCCGTCCTTGTTATATATATCTTGATACAGTATTCGATTTCAAGTACTATCGCCGAGAACTAAATGTTCATACTATCCATGAAGTTCTTATTGATATTTCGCTATCTTGAAAATTTAAAGTCATTGATAAACTAAATGCTGTGTGATTGTCCTTTCATCTATGCAAATGCTAGGGTGCTTGCTGTTACAGTTTTGCACATACAATTTAAAATAATTTTGTCAAAGTTTAGGCTGACCAAGGTATTTGCGTAAACATTCTACAATATAATGGTAAAATATGTAAAATGTATGATACGTTTTATATTTTAGGCAGATTGTGTCAGAAGAGGAGGACACTTAGTAGATATTGTAGACGCTGAGGAAAACGAATTTATACATTCAAATCTTCACGATTACTGTAAGTAATACTATTTAGACACAAGCTTCACTCCATATGTTCGTATGTTCGGTATAACAGACGACAATGTTTAAGACATGCACAAAATTATACGCTAATAAATACAATCCTTCAGGTGTTTCTAGATAGAACATTGGTATAACATATATCAGTATATATTAATAGTTCTTCGTTTTGTCTTACACTTTTATCATAAAAGATCAACACTTTTTGCACAAAACTTTCGAAACAGTTTCATGTTCAGATCTTGTCATAATTATAAATATGAGCAAAAGCTTTACATAAAGAAGATTCTGTTATTTTATAACCATATAATTTTGCGTTAAATATCTGTTAACGTAAAAATCTATTTTGTCCAAGACAAAATACGATTTTTTTTTTTATCAAAATACAAGTATATAACTATCAACACGCCATAGTGACAACACACGTGATCTTTCAGCACAAAAGTATCCGTCTATATTATATAAACCCATCAATAAATTGTACCTATCTTGTCACACCTCCTTCTTTTAATAGCAATTTTTGCATAAGTTAATAGCAATTTTTGCATAAGTTTTATAGAATAACAAATGTTCAACCATATTCAGGCACAATTTGGTTTTGTGTCAGGAACTTTTATCCTTGTTTTTTTTTAAATTCTATAGCATTTATCCAATCACCAATCAGTGAAATATATATATATATATAATTAAGAAGCAATACTGATTTTAAAGGTATCAAGGTCAAATTAGATTGCAAAAACCATACTATAAAAATTTCGCAACTGGCAGATGATACTACTATATTTTGTTGTTTTAAATATGATGTTCAAGTAGCTATGAATGAAATTGAAATTTTTTATTCTTATTCAGGACTGAAATTTAACAGAAACAAAACAGGGGGGGGGGGGGGGGGGTATGGATAGGAAAGCTTAAATCTTGTAAATAAAAAATTGAGGGAATCAACTGGAGCAATGGACCAGTAAAAACTCTTGGCATTTACTTTGGGCATTGTAGAGAGGAATGTAAAAAAATAAATTGGGAAAATAAGATTGAAAAGATGAATAAATTATTTTGTTCTTGGCAAAAAATAAATCTTACTATTTTTGGAAAAATTTAGATAATTAAAACATTAATTAAGGTCTTTCCTTTTTCAAAAGGGAAAGACCTTACTGTATTTCTTCTGTTTATTATTATTCTTTTCCGCCAAACTTTGACGAAGTTAGCCTCCGTAACCGTAAGACGTGTCGCTTTCATGTTCACACTTTGTATTGGTGTCATTAATACCTATCCGGAACTCACCCTGTGAGTTGAAATATTTTGTCGGTTCGGAGTAATCCCTCCGAAACCCAAAAACCTTGTTATCGTTCCAACACCGTAACCGTAATAGGTAGAAAAAAACGGAGGGTGAAATTTGTTCAGGACCAGACCCTGGTTCTTCGTTACATTTGGATCGAAAAGATTCAACGACTCATTGGTAGGGTTATGCCCCTATTAAAATTAACCGGTGTCGGTTGGCCACCAAAACTCAGAAACCGTAAGTCGTAGACACCTAGGATCTTCACCATTCATCATCAATTCATGTGACTATGAAAAATACCTCAAGGTCAAATGTGTATGTTGACCTTGACTTTTGACCTAACATCTTGTTATCAGAACATCTCAGAAACCCTTATACTTACAGAAGTTTTGAATAGTGGAAAATGTTTGGGTCATTAAGGCGCAACTTTGTTACATTTTTACCGAAGAGATTTGACCTTTCTGTAAGGAGCATAACTCTTGTTTTAGGTTTCTGAAAAGGCAAAATCAGCTTTTACTATATGACAAAAGGTCCTAGACCCATGGGGTCTTCAGGAATGACATTGGGGACTAATGACCTTGACAAAGGTAAAAAGGTCAAAGGTCAAGGTCATGTCCCATATAGCGAATTATGTGTTTTTGACCTTATTTACAGGATTTTCAGTGTGTTTTAAAGCTTTTTAAGGTTGACCTTGACCTTTGACCTTACAACTTTTTAGTCGATATCTCAAAAACGATTGTACTTACAGAAATAGTAAATAGTGAAAAACGTTGAGGTGGATGAGGCGCAACTTATTTTCATTTGACAATACATTCTACATCTATTGGAACATGTATTTTACATTACAAAAGGAAAGACCTCTCAATTGTTCAAGAACAATTGACATTTTAATTGTGCCCATTTTTACTTTTGTGGGATCTGCTTGCAGAGTTCCAGAGAAATTTTAAAAAGAAATAGAAAAAAGTTGTTTTAAATTTGTTTGGGATAATAAACCAGATAAAGTAAAAAGAAATTTAATTATTGGTCCATATGAAAAGGGGGAATTGAATATGATAGATATCAGAAGTTATTTCACTGCTTTAAAAGCTATGTGGGTAAAAAGACTAGTAAATGATTGTGAAGGAGGGTGGACAGTTATACCTCAACACTATTTTTATAATTTTGGGTCAAACTGGTTAGTGTTTCAAACAAACAGTGGGGGTAAAACAGACGATAGCAATGAAAATATCCCAGATTTTTATAAAGATATTATTAAATGTTGGAAATTAACTGATGGAGGTCTAACAAAAAAAACCAGAAACATTTACAGATATAAAAAAAAAACAAATATTATGGAACAATAAATTTATTAAATTTAAAAATAAAGCTATATTTTTTAAAAATTGGATTAAAAGCGATATTATTTATGTAAATGGTATCATAGATGAAAAAGGTTGTATTTCTCAAGACATCATTTTAAATGAACTAAAAAATAAATCAAACTGGATAGCTGAAATTAATTTAGTAAAGAAATCTATACCAGAAGACTGGGCAGCAATTTTAAAATCGGAAAATTCTATAAAAAGTATTGTTAATATAAAAAGAAACCAATTTGTATTGGATGGTTTACCTATAAAATCAGAAGCATCAACAAATAAACTTTTATATAAGTCTCTGATAAATAAAAAAATTGAACCAGCTATTGGACCCAAAAAATGGCTGCGTATATTTGATATAGATGATGTGTTATATCAAAACTATCTATATAAATTTTTATTGAGATATTTAAAAGAAATAAACTTAGAATTTTTAGATGGAAACTACTACAAAATATTCTACCTACAAAGAAAATTTTATGCAGGTAGAAAATTGTAAACAATAATTCTTGTAATTTTTGTACACAAGAAGAAGATTATGATCACTTCTTTATAATGTGTCCGTAAAACTTTTTTTGGAATAAAATAAATGAAGTTTTAAAAAACAGTGAAATAACTTTTAAGATAAAACTAAGACACTTAGTATTTGGATATTTAACTTCTGAAGAAGAATATTTTGACTTAAACTTTTTTTTAACAATTGTGAGTTTTTCAATTTACAAAGCCTACTACATATCTGATCAAAAGACAAAAAATGTCAACGTTTTCTCAATTTTTCTCAATGAGTTCAAAGGAAGAGTATGTTTGAAAATCAAAAGTAATGGTTTAGCAACTATTAGAAAACATATGAATAGTCATATTTTAAAAAAAAGTGATTAAGTGATATTATCTGATATATATATATATATATATATATGATGTAAAAAATGTAATATGTATTTTACAACTAAGCACTACCCTGAGTGATTAGTGGATTGTTACAGGGAACATCAGGAGCAGCTTGGACTCCTGAATGATATTGTAACAAGCCAATATTTGAAATAAATATTTATTTATGTTGTTAAAAAAAATATATATTTCTTGAATAAATCCCGGGGAAAACTATTGCAGGAAATTCTTTGTATTTGTTATCTCACGTGTAGATTTGTTGCCATCTTGTGCTTTTTTTAATTTTTGAAATCATTTTCTAGGGAACTGGCACCATATTGGGCTGTCTGACACGATTGATGAAGGTACATTTAAATGGGTCACAGGAACCGCCATGGAGTATGATAACTTCTGGCCGGGAGAACCGAACGATTCCAGAGGAGCGGAAGACTGTGCAGAAATGAGATATTCTGGACTTTGGAACGATGTGTCATGTTATAAAAATCAGTATTACATATGTGAAAAGTGAGTAAAGAGGTTCATAAATTGAATGGTTTAATATGTGAATGAGTCGTACGTTAAACTCGTCTCTTGGTATTTATGTAACAAATACATCTCACTTTTGAGTCTCTACATTTCTGTCTTTCCATAACTGGTGTTAATAAACGTTAATGTGTAACAAACAAAATATTTGATCCGTGATACTATTTGTCCTTAACTTTTCATTAATGTTATTTTAAAAGATAAAATGAAAAACCTATTTCATATATATAACTGTAAAGTATCTTCCTACTTTGATTTTTTTATCCAATTGCTATCTCCCCTTTTGTACCATGTTTTAGTTTCTCATTGATATGATCATTTTTCTTGTGTAAGTCGCTTGGAGTAATTTTGATATTAGATAATACACTTTATCAACATAATAATTATTATGATATGTCACTCTGTTGCAGGGAAGCATCCGACTCTGGAAATGTTGATACTACGTCGGGAGATCCTACATCGGCAGATGCTACAACGACGACAGAACAGTATCACGTTCTATGGAAATAAATAATTTGAATAACAACAAAAAACCGACAAAAAAATATTTGTTTGTTTACATTATATTTACAAAAATGATCCTAATGAACTATTCCCTCATTTCAATCACCTCAAATAAAAAAAATCGCAATCATTTTTATGCAAAATGTATGTATATGGTTCTTTTTTACTATATGAATGTTTTGAGTATGGGATATGAGACAACCATCAACATCACAATACGACCTTAAACAATGACTAAAACAAGCCCTTTATAGAAAGCTTTAACATGTCCTTAAATGGCAAAACTTGAAATAATTAAAAAAAGAGATGACAGGCTGATTTCTACAATAACAATGAAGAGAAACACTTAACTATATGACATACACCAACCTGCGACAACCACTGGGTTACAGGTTTTCAGTTTTAAACAGAAGAATTTGACGGTGTATAAATTGTTTTTGAACGCTCATAACTCCAGTAAACTGGGGACATATATTTATATTTGCGAGTACGACACATACAACACGCACAGTTATGATGTTTCCGTATATTGTGATCAAAATTATAAGCCTGATATCTTTTATGAATTTTAACAACCACTTTGTTAATGACACTGCTGATTGACGTGTCGTTACCGATGTTATCATCAGCTTAGTAGTCAGCACTTTTTTGTTTACATGAACTAACATTACATGTGCCTTAGAGTTATTATGCAGTTTTTGTGATCTTTCAGTTTTTAATACTCTTGCACCTCATATTTGATATGGCCGTTTACTTGTTATGATATCAAGTTTCAATGGTGAGTCTTATGCAGACAAAATCACTCACAAACTTATAAACTTGTTATATTTCATGAGTTTTAACCTAATACTTATAATACATTCATCTTTAAGTTTATTTTGCCTGGTTTAGAATATAATTTTACGGAACCCATTTCAGTGACCATGATACGTTGTATATAATAACAAACATTTAGGGCTTGTGACTTCTTAATACCGGTAATGGAGTTTGATACGACTGTCATACAAGTGAGAGGTTTATTTAGCTATAAAACCAGGTTTGATCCGCCATTTTCTATATTATAAAATACCTATACCAAGTCAGGAAATCACAGTTGTTGTCCATTCGTTTGATTGTTTGAGCTTTGGATTTTGCTATTTGATGAGGGACTTTCCGTTGTAAATTTTCCTCAAAGTTCAGTATTTTTGTGATTCTACTCTTCACAAAGAATTCTTTACCTAATGGATCCATTTACTTAACGAAAACGTTAATGAGTATGTCTTTAGAATTTAACGCTCATGTTTACAAACGTTTATGTTAACGTAGTGATAACATGTGCATTGTTAACGGACACGTTAGTATAAAAAATCATGCGTAATCAGGGTGTCGGATGTTTCAATTTAATGAAAAAGAATATAATAAATACTTAACTACAAGACAAATTAAAAAAGGGAAAGGCCATAAACTGCCAAAAGCAAAAGCTATCGGACAACAGAACAATTGAAAATGGCCAACTGTTTCCAAATCAGTATGCATGACAGATATTGTCAACTGACCCCTAATAGAAGTTATAGCTCTTGAAACACGGTACAAAATACTCATTTTATCAGAAACTATTATCATAGAAAGAGAGTAATTGTATAGGGCACAGTGGTCAACACAATTTTACATACAAAATAGTTTACATGGTTCAAATCGTAATTTGATTTATATGAGTAGGTATTGCCCTGAAAGGACGATATTCCACTTGTTTGGCTTTATAACTATTTTGATCTGAGCGTCACTGTCACTCACTGATGAGTCTTATGTAGACGAAACGCTCGTCTGGCGTATTCAATTAATCCTTGTACCTTTGAAAACTATTTATACCACTGGGTGGATGCCACTGCTGGTAGACGTTTCGTCCCCGAGAGTATCACCAGCCAAGTAGCCAGCACTTCGGTGTTGGCATGAAAATCAACTATATGGTCATTTTTTTTTTAATAATTTCCTGTTGCAAAACTTTAATTTTTTCGAAAAACTCAGGATTTTCTTATCCCAGGAATAGATAACCTAAGCCGTACAACCTTTTGCAATTTTGGGTCCTTAATGCTCTTTAACTTTGTACTTGTTTGGCATAATAACTATTTTGATCTGAGCGTCACTGATGAGTCTTATGTAGACGAAACGCTCGTCTGTTGTATTAAAATATAATCCTGGTACCTTTGATAACTATTGATAAGATCATCATTTACGGTGTTTATACACTGGGAAAACTAGTAAATGAGGTGCAAGAGGGACATTAAACTTATAGATCGAAAAAAAACTGACAACGTCATAGCTAAAAAAGAAAAAGACAAACAGACATATAAAAGTACATGAGACACAACTGAGTCGTTGGCCCTTATTAAAAAAACTCTTCATGTCTGACACGTTCGCTGAAGGACATTGTTTTTGTATTAGTATTAGAACTGCGCGTTAAGATGAAAAATATGATATCAAATCTAACATAATCATTTTCACTCTAAAATTCTGAATCTTAGGAAGTTCTTCTGTTTCCAATAATAATAAGTGTCTCTCTGTATTAGTGTGAATGGAGTTATTGGGAAATTTCTCTTACCCTTTAGAATATGATCCCACAGAAATATCGGTTCCTTCATTCTCATTCCCATGTATAATGTTAGCCCATTTTTTTTTTACTTCAGATCCTATGTATTTTGCAATATAAAACAAGGAGATGTGTTAATGATTGCAAATGAGACAACTCCCCTCTAAAATTGAGATGAAAATATGAAACCATTCAACTGACAAAACTAACAGCACTATTTATTACAAACCAATTGATGGATTAAAATTTGAAAGAAATGAACCAACGATATAAAACATGTTTGTGGGCTGCGTGCTCAAAATCACCAAATCTATACAAAGAAAAATAGACAGAACGTGGCAGGGTTTATATTTTTGCCCCTAACCACAAAAAAAAAGTCACTAAAACAATCATAAGGAATGACTGTAATAATTTTTCTGTCTATTTGAAAGAACATGAACGCGGGTTATGTGCACCACATTTTTTATGTTATTTCTTCATAGACAGAAAAAATATAACAGTCATTCTTTAAATACAAAAATGTATCTAAGACTAATGTTTCACTTACACTTTGAATGCTTTTCGTCCTTTTAATTGGATAAAAGGGGCTTTTCGGAGAATGAAATTTTGGGTTTTTGTTACCATATAAGTCATACCTAAGTGGCAATACATAGATTCCAGTACAATCTGTTAATTTTATACACTATAAACAATACATAATATACATGAATATGATTCAAGGAATGACTTTAAAAAAAATCTTTATAATATTTTACTAGTCACTAGATAACACGACGTACATTTACGTTTTAAGCAAAATATTATAAATATTGTATTTTACTTTTCCCTGGAAAACAATACTTTGAATCGGAGGCTGGTGACTTTATGGTCTATACACGAAAGACTTAAACATCAATAAAATCGCAACATAAAGTACTTGAACTTGTAAATTTTCAGGATGTCATCATGTTTGATGATATTCTAGTACTAAAAGTCGACCACGTTAATAGTTGTGAATTAGGCGAGTGTAATATTTGAAAAAGACGTCTAGTTAAGGACTTTAATGCACCCACCTAACACACGGCTAATTTCTTTTTTAAATGAAAGAATAATGATTTAACTTTGATTTTTGCCCGGTCGTCACAAAATCGTACGGTGCAGTTTTTGTAAAATTGACGTTTATTTCAGAAATTAGTTGAAAATTATAAAACTACGACATGTTTTTCAAGCAAAGGAAATTAGTCGTATCTCTTCTTTTAGACAGAATAATTAAGTGAATTAGATTCTTAGAATAATGAAAACCAATATTTACAACTGAAAGTCCGCATGCTTTTGCATTCCTTCTAAATATTTGACATTTTGTACGAAATTTTTCATAATCCTGACCTTTTCGGATCTACAATTAATTTTTTATTAAATGCTTTTGCACTCTATCCGTTTTATAACACACCAAATTACTCATCAATTATCATTTTTTCATTCAAGATCAATCTATCTCAACATTTCTTAAAATCACGAAATTTCTGTAATTTTATGATGTTGGGTAAAATCCCTATAGTTTCCGGAATCCCTTGTCTATTTCGTTATCGTTTTTTTACTGAATATATTAGTCGATTTCCGTGTACTTAATAGAGCTATTAGAGTACGATAAATCATATTTAAACGGTTCTATTTCTATCTTTAACTCCAGTGTAGCTTAAATAGATATGAAATCGTTCGAAATTAAGATCAAATCAAAGTAAAACATAGTTTTTGAGTTCTGTAGAATTCACCCCTTTCTAAATAAGGAATCGTATCGGAAAATTGTAGAAAATCTTCCGAGTCGTGTCAAATTTTCACAGTCCAGTTCACAATGAAACCATTCCTATGCTAAAAAGCAAACACTATCCATTGATTGACACAGATATGCATAGTCTGTCATGTATTTACTACATAGAAACTATGTAGTTAAACACTTAAATGAAGATACAGTTGCATTGCCGCAGTGGGAAAACGAAAAGATGAAGTTTACAGAAGACTGGTCGATGAATATGAAAAAATGAAAACATCCCATTTGAAAATACAAAATATCATAAGAGTTGCTATAAATATTTTAAAAGTAAGCACAACGTATCATCTTCTGTTTTGTCTGTACAAAGATTTTGTACTACATGTACCAATTCTACCGACCAGTCTCTTTTCATATATCAACGAGGGCAGTAAATCTACAACTCATTCTGATTTGTCTGTTTGTATATTTTGCAAATGTATAAAGTCTATAAGAAAGTTACACAACTTCATAAGGTATCCTCTGAGGAGAAAACTCAAGCTGTATTGAGTGTTACTACATATGTCTCCTACAATGATCTGTTTTACAAAATAACTCATGATAATTTTACTATTAAATCTTTATACCATCGAGCTTGCATCGCTAAATATTTGCTACAAAATTTGAAATCAGATAGTAAAGAGCTATTTAATTATGAACATAAAACAGTTTTTACTAACATTTCGACGATTAAAGATGACGTGCCTGTACACAAGGAAGTATTCTTGTTAACAACTTTTATTACTTGATCCGTTAACCGGGCTTAATTTCTGCCCGAGGATCGCCGCCGAGAAAACTACACAACATATTATCAGCTTCAACAAAAACTAAAAATATATGGTCAATTTATAGTTACATGTATTCAACAAGGCCAAGGTACATCCAATATTGTACACAGTAGCTCTATAATTTTGTCTTATGCCGTAATGACGGAAATTTACTCGTTTAAAATGACTGTGATATACAGTCTGTCAAATTTAAAGATCTGAGCAGTGACTGCGAAACTGGTTGCAAGCACTTTATGCAGCCACTAGTATTTTACGGAAGCAGATATAGGGTAAAGTTGTAATCCAATCAGATGAATATCCATTATCTAAAAACATTTCACTAGATTATTCAATTGAAATTATGCCACCTGCTTTATACACATTTCTGTATTGTCTTTTGGATGATGGCGCATCTGCGGCAGTTTATAAAGCGTACGATATTCCTATTGACAAAGTTCTAAGATGTATGGCTTTAGTAGAATGTATATTATCTATACATATTTTTTTTTGCTCTCTTTCATTTAGGTTTATTATTACAAATGCACCGTATTTATGGACACCTTTGATAACTATTAACAAGTTTGACTGCTCAGGAGATTAGAAAAAATGAAAATGGGGCATACATTTTACATGGCATTATTCTTTTTCTGGGGATCAAAATTTTATCCAGGACAATGTCGACCTAACTACAGAAACAATAAAAGTTCTCCGTATGACTTCGGTTTGCTAAAAGGCAACATCCGTCCGGTATGATGTCATCCAACTTTCTACAAGATTTGATCTGTTCACGCATTGGTATAGATATAGGGGGAGGGTTGAGATTTCCAAAAAAACATGTTTAACCCCGCCGCAATTTTGCGCCTGTCCCAAATCAGGAGCCTCTGGCCGTTCTTAGTTTTGTATAATTTTTTATTTTAACTTCTTGAGTATATTTCGAAGCTTAGTATGACGTCCATTATCATTTTAAACTAGTACTTTTTTGTTTAGGGGCCAGCTGAAGAACACCTCCGGCTTTGAGAGTTTCTTGCTGCTTTTGAACGGGTTGGTGTCTCTTTGAAAAATCCCTAATGTCCATTCCCAATTTTTAATTCAATTTGTATATTGTAGATCTTGCGTCCGTTTTGAGCAAAACCTCTGCTGTACTGATATATGCCCATGCCAAGGAAGTTGTCTTAGAATGGATATGTTGACCGATAAGAATGATGAGATTATAAGTTAAAATGAAGCTATAATATTCTGATATCGCAATATTTCGACATCAAAATGGTCCAACATCCCATTGGTCCGACGTTTCGATCATTTAGGTTATACGCAAACGGGATTTTAACATAAGAAAGCCAGATAAAAGGTTCAATATTAGGATAACCTTGTCCTCCGTTTGAAGCGGTGAAACAAGATATAAAAAAATAATACTTAGTGCCAAAGAAGCCGAACGTCATCACTAGCGTAATTTAAAAAAGTACAAACTCCTTCACGGCCGACACTCGGCTAACCGAGAGTTTGGTCGGTTAATCTATATTGAGTATGCGGCTATATCGGCGGTTGGTCTGTTAATCGGGTTGGCTAAAGTCTGTTAATCAGGTGTTATCGAGAAAATCATTGAAAGTTCAGCATGTTTCATTGTATAACTTTCTAAATATATTTTCATCATAAAAAATATTCATGTCTAACAAAACAATTCAATGTACTGAATCCAGTGGTGTAATTATTATTTTTCTAGCTTCAATGTACGATGTATAAAATGAAAAGGCGGGTTACTCATCAATAAATTTATACACATTTTACACACACAAACTGTACACAAAATGACACGTTGGTTGAATTTACGTGCATGCAATATTTTAAACATCGAAAAAAGACAGGCATTATGTTTGTTAACCATACTGAAATCATTGTGTGAAAAATCTTCACGAAAATCTGTATTTTGGTGACATAAATCAATCTTTAATTAAAACCTGGTCTGTTAATAGGTCGGATGTATAAAACCCGGTCTGTTAATTGGTCTGTTAAGAGTTATGACTGGCAATAAAAGTATAATTTTATTGCTATATGTGGTGTTATCGGATCAAATGGGTAGGCTCAAGACGAGCGGCTAAAATATACGGAAACAACACATGAGCAATGAAACATAAAATATACGGAAACAACACATGAACCAGTGGCGGATCCAAGGGGGGGGGGGGGGGGTTTCTGGGGGTTGGAACCCCCTTTTTTTTGCCGATCAATGCATTTGAATGGGAGCATATAGTTGGACCCCCCCCCCTTTTACTCTGGGTTGGGAACCCCCCCCCCCCCCCTTTTTTTAAATGGCTGGATCCGCCACTGTGAACAATGAACTATTTAAACAATGGAAATAGAAAATTGATAAAAACGGTTTCAAAAATTGTAATATTAAAGTAATGTTAATTTCATCCAAGAATGGTCGCATATGTCATGTGGATTCTGTTTAATTGTCATGCATGACACCAACTTGTCATCTACATTGGTAACCAGTATATAAATCAGAGATAAACGTCGTAATGTAACTAAACATCAGTAAGTAAAATATATTGGGATGCTAAAATATAAAGAATAGAGAAAGAATAATGAGTAAGATAAATAAAAGGTAAAAGGAAAAAACGTCACGGAAGAAACGTGACATAACAATTTAAAGAATACAGAAATAAACAACACCCCCAATCCGAACCCTCATAGTAAACACGATAATCTGGATGGAGTAGCAGAATATAGAATAATAGATAAGGACAGTAGAGAGTGATGCAGTACTAAAAAAGAGAGAAAAAATAATAATTGTTTAAGAATACACACATGAAACATCCCTGGGTGTTGAAACAGTAACGGATTGCGATGTACTCATATTGGTGACAAATGCTAGAATTTTACATGCGGACAACTGCCGTTCTCCTCTACACTTATGAAGAAAGGAACTAAACGGAATAAAATGTATTAAAACTTAAGATGACCAAATGTATCTGCATTCGTTCTTTTCCATTTACCTCTTGAGAATGACTAACATTGCCTATGTAAAATTTTAAAATCGTTTGTATGCACATTGAACAACAAATTTATGTGACGTATAAAATTTTCTGATGTCAGACACTCAATTCAATGAATGTGTTCGTAGATAGTAGATGTTTTTGTGTTCTGTTAAATTGTTCCTTTTAAAATTGTTATACGATGATGACTGATGTACCCATATTTTGACTATTTTATTTATTGTGTCTGTTTATTTAACGCCATCAATGTAAATATAACGGAATTTTATGAGACTGTCATTAAAGTGAGAGGGTTAGCGCTATAGAACCAGGTTTAATCCACCATTTTCTACATTTGAAAATGCCTGTACCAAGTCAGGAATATGACAGTTCTTGTCCATTCGTTTTTGATACGTTTTGTTATTTGATTTTGCCATGTGATTATGGACTTTCCGAATTGATTTTCCTCTAAGTTCAGTATTTTTGTGATTTTACTTTTTTTGTAACAACATATGATTAAGTAATAGAAATAAAGAACCAATTGGAGGATGCTTACGAATTAGGGTTTCTCGTCCAGTGACAAATATCATGTGCATATGAGAATGACAACACGTCATATGCACTGGACAGATGTACAGTTTATATTGATATTACCGGTACCCTGTGTTGTATTAGAAAGACACTTTCAGTCGGATTTGAGAACGTGCTACTTTGAACAGACACAAAAATTGAGGCTGATTGAAAACATTAATAATAAATGCATGCATATTCCAGCAGCCAATTTATATCACGCTATATTGAAGTGACACCCTTCAATAAAATGCAAAGAAAGTCAAAATAAAAATGCTCTTACTAGTAAATCACAACAGAAATGAATGACAGACGGACATTTTTTTTACAAAACTTAATGAACAATTGCAATCAAGATATTTGAGGTTTGCGTTATAACGCAAATATATGAAGAAAAATTTAAAAAAAAGTGTGGCGGTAATTCGCTTCCGTAGGATACTGTTGCACCGTATTATCATTTTTTTTTATTACTTAGGAACATCTCATTCTTAACTTTTTCTATGGGAAAATATAAAGGTAGCAAAAATAACTGTGGCTAAATAACTCTTAACTGACACAATTTCAATTGTCCAACCCATTAACAGACTTTATTCCCATAATTTTCACTAAAACGTGGTAATATTCACGTTATATTACAATTATGAAATATTCACCAATGCAAATTTATTTTTTAGACCCAAAGTACTATTTTTTGTCCTTTAAATGATATCTAAAATTGTTTGTTTCGACTTTAATTAAAAAATTCCTATGCGTATAAGCATAAATACTACATACTTGCGCGACGCCTTTTAATTTTACTGAAAACTGCGTAGACTATGAAATGTTTTTACAAGTGGAAAATGTTCTATGATAGATATCATTTTGTCAGACACTTTTTTTTTTTTGATTTGGTTCTTATAATATGCCAAAAATCTGTATATTTGATACAGTTTAACATTAAATTGTACGTTTTACTCTTAACAGACGTATAACCAACCCGATTAACAGACCAATCTCCCATATAGCCGCATACTCAATATAGATTAACCGACCAATCTCTCGGTTAGCCGAGTGTCGGCCGTGTTCTTTGTCAAGTGTTGTTTGATTAATTCGATATCTCAAGATACACGGCGGCCGACTAAAGTAAAATCAAACACAGTTTGACGTACAATGAGTGATCATATTTTCCTGGTGATGTTTCATATTAAAATTGTCACAATATTGTTGATATAAATATACTAGTAGCACTCTACTCATTTTAGTAATGTTAGTAATATCAGATTATTACATGGCATTTTTCATATCGCATGTATTATCAGCCCTAGGTTCAATATCAGCCCAAGAGCCGCATGGCTCGAGGGCTGATATTGACCGAGGGCTGATAATACATGCGATATGAAAAATGACATGTTATGATCTTTTTATCATATGCTTCAACAGTAGAGAAAAATAACAGATTCATATATTGGTCCTTCTACGTGGTTCCCGAAAAGATCTTGAAAGAGTAAAAAGTTCACGGACGTCGGACCCAAAATTTGATACATTCAATAAGAAATCTTTCTATCATATGCCTCAACAGAGTGGAAAAAAACCCACATTTTAATATGGACGAATCGACAAAAAAATAATTCAACAATATACATAATGAAAATTGTTTGGAAAAGTCAACTTTTTTTAAAGTAACTTTCTAAATTATGTTTCAGAAAAACTTAAAAAATCCATTTATTTAATTTTTTTTTTAATTTAATTTAATTATTTTACACAATATACTTTCCAGTATTCATATAATTGTTTTGTACACTACTTTGTAATGTTTTTCACTGAAAACGTCGCATTAAGGTGTATTTTCCGGAATTTGCCGAGTATCACCGGAATGCCATGTGATAACGTTACGGAAAGGCATGTGATAACAATCGAAGCATGTGATAAACTTTTCATATCAGCCCGCTAAGCACCAATTCGAAAAATATAGAAAATACTTTAATTTAATGCTATTATCATACGGTAAAAATCATATGTTATTAAGTCTAAGTATATGATAAGTACTCTTATCATATCTGATTTAGTGATGTAAATGAAATTGCGGTATGATCCAGACTCAACATATTGCACTACAATAATGAAAAAAAATCTGTCCTATGACTGTCTGATCTTGAAGCGGTTGGCAGGCTTTCAAACTAACAGGAGACCATATGATTCCTCAATTGTAATGTACAGCTCATCATGGGACTTTTCTAAACAATTAAAAATACGTCATATGCTATGTTTTCCCCTTGCTTCAAATACCTTGTTTCGGATTATTTATATCAAATTTGCAGATATATGTTTGTAAATACATGCAATCAAATGATATGGAGGTATTATAAGATTTAGATAATGCAAGGGCGACTACAGATACATTTGTGTGACTTAATGGTTGATTTTCAAAGACTCCAAGAGAAAACGTTACGTAACATGCGTTACCATTAAAATCAACAAAAAATAATTAATACTATGAAAGAAATATATTTTCCCAACAGTAATACAGCATTCCTGTAAAATTGTTTCGTTTTTGCATTTGTTTTGACTCGATTTTTCTACTGGAAGTATCCGTGAATTGAAATTGCACCCATCACCTTTGACCTCGATTTAAAACAAAATGCACCATAATTTCTTTTGACGACCGGGATATTTAGAAAGTACACATTCTTAGCTTTCCAATGATATATAATTTAGCCGTGTGTTAGGTAGGTGCATTAAAAATGTAAATTTGGCTCTCATATCACTCGCCTAAATGATGATTTTGGTAAAACATCATTTCATTGGGTTTTTTTCTTTAGAAAAATTAATTAGTGAAAACTAGAAAATTTAGACAGCAATGTTATCAATGAAGTAATATTTGTTTTCATAATGTAGAAGTTCAAATTTGAACATCATGAAAATGATGTATAGGGAAATTGACAAAGATTTAGTACAAGTAATTTGCATATTGGGGAAAAAACTAAGATTGTATCACAAATTAAGCCGACAGTAAATAATGATGTTCAAATCTCGTAAAGGACTAAGGAAGAGAAGGGATACAATGAAACTAGGCGACAAATTCCTCGAAAATAGGAAATAGGAAAAGTTGTCAAATGTTAATCTATTTGAAACGTAGGAAACATGATTGTAGATAAATCTGACAATGGTTTATGGCCAGTAATTACTATATTGATTCATAAAATAAAATATCAATACATATTTCAAATGATTATGAAAATTAATCATGCTTACTCATATCGTCCTACATATTAGTAAAAATTCAATTAAAACTATATTTTTCTGTGTGTGTAAAAAGTAAAATCACAAAAATACTGAAATCCGAGGAAAATTCAAAACGGAAAGTCTCTAATCAAATGGCAAAATCAAATGATAAAACATATTAACTTAATGGACAACAACTGACATATTTCTGACTTGGTACAGGCATTTGTAGAGAATTTCGTTTCAATTTTCATATATGATATGAAAGATATATTATTTAAATCAAAATTAAAACACTTAACCAAATTGTCAGCATCCTAAATTAAAAATTAGGCCTTGTGGCACCGTTAAAGTCCACAATTCCTCTAAAGTCCACAACACCGCTAAAGTCCACAACAATTTTCCGTTAAAGTCCACAACGCCATTAAAGTCCACAAACTTTCCGCTAAAGTACACAAAATGACCTCCGCTAAAGTCCACAAGAAAACACCGTTAAAGTCCACAACAAGAAGTTCCGCTAAAGTCCACAAAAAAGCACCGTTAAAGTCCAAACCAAAGGCCTTTTATTTATATGTCAAAGTTGACATTCTACATAATTTATATGGCAGATATTTGTTAAATTTGCTAATATCATGATCACCAAATGTTAGACTTTATACGACACCAAATAACATTGATTGTTGAAATTAAAATACAAAATAGCTACTTGCAATTATATATCTTATAATGACAATGTTTAAAACTCTAAAACTTGTGGGCGATTGTAATTTGTTTTTACTTAAGAGAGGAATCAGTACTGTATTTATTACATGTTTCAGTCCTGGAAATTATTTTGTTTTGCTGTCTTTATATTTCAACAGTT
This sequence comes from Mytilus edulis, assembly GCA_019925275.1. Taxonomy (NCBI): domain Eukaryota; kingdom Metazoa; phylum Mollusca; class Bivalvia; order Mytilida; family Mytilidae; genus Mytilus; species Mytilus edulis. Next base: position 77,424,899 of record CM034350.1, on the reverse strand, counting down.
GAGTATGTATTAGATACAATACAGAGGTAACAAAGAAACAGGCCGGTAACAACCGTTGCCGGATAGTTTTTCTGCACGAGTAGTCAGGCCAAGGTCTGAGGCGATAGTGAATGAAATGTTATAAAAAAAATGGATTTTGTCTTGTTATTGTATATATTAAGACAAATACTTTTTTTTAATAGTTATCCCACGATGACGCGGTGTGTAAGTGTAAGATCACCCCGTTGGCCGGAGGCCAGAGGGTGATCTAACACTGACACACCAAGTCCGAGTGGGATAACTATTTTACATCCCAGCTGTTTTAGATAAGAAGTAACCATTTACAAATCATAAAATCTAGTTTAGACAGGGGAAATCATAGAGAGGGGAGCCTAACTCGCTTCAGATGATATTCCGACAATGGCGGCTTTATTTCGGAAATATATAGATTTTACATAACAAATAAACATACAGTCCGATCATACCGATAAATTATCCAGCTAGTTCGATTGGCTTAAAGTTTTTTTGTGTTTTTATTTTGATAAGTGTATGAACCCTTGACCAGTTATTTGGGGTCTTCTTCTACACTCCCAAAATATGATAACAAACACGTGCTAGCACACGAATGCACTCACTTAGAGTGTTTTCTACGTGTACTATAAAAACTAAAAAAAGGGGGGAGGGGGGATTGAGTTAAATTAATTGAAAATGAATTTAAATTGGTTTGATTCGTTAAAATCAGAATACAGTAGTATACCGATTATACATATTTCATTAATCGAGTTAAACTAATTGAAAATGAAACTTTGAAACTTGAAAATGATTCCCCGCCAGTCCACAGAAAACAATTACCAAATAATGTGATTTGGTGTAAGTCATCAAACATTGTCAAAATGTGTTGGATATTAATAAAAAGGGACTCCGCGTGAAGTGGTATTATAATATTATTATACATAAAGGCTCTGAGAGTGTCACCAAATTATAGCCTCGGATAATAGCTAGCTCTATCTGCAATATTATTAAATCAAACCTTCTATTTTATTCTTACATTATTCACATGATGATCTTTCCGTATTTCTGTTCTTTTTAAATCACAGTATTGACAAAATAAAAACTAGAAGATTCCAGAATGTATATGAATAATGCGAGTATACAGAGGTTGGACATAATAGAAATTTTGTATTATTATATATATATATCCTGCACTGAAAACCAGTCCAATATTAATTTAGGGAAGAACCTCTCATATATATATAGTTTTCATGCAAGTTGGCTACTTTATCTTCAGCATTTTTCACTGAATCAGCATAGGCGGATCCAGGCCCCCCTTTCGTTGGAAAAATTTGGTTGATTATAGGGAATCATTGAAGCATAACTGGAGCCCCCCCCACCTTTAGGTCAGTGTCAGCAGGCCCTCCTTAGGAAAAATTCTGGATCCACCCCTGATCAGCATAGGCGGATCAAGGCACAATTTAGAGTGACAAAATATATATACAAGTAACAACTCGTCTAAATATCAACCCAACAATGTTAGATCTGTAAATTTGCTTTCCCAATTTTTTTGTTCTTCACTCGCTGGAATTCGAACCCATGCTACTGAGAAATTTCGTCCCCCAAATCGCCTGCACTGTACATAGCCGTCCCGCTAGACCACACGACCACCAGGGCTTATATACATATATATTGTGTCCTTGTTTCAATAATTTGTATATTTATTAAATCTGGATTGCAAATCTTTGATGATTTTTTTTGTTTAAATTATGACAATTCATAGGCGGATTTAGGGGGGGGGGGGGCTAGGCCCCCCTTTTGGGGAAAAAATTTGGTTGCTTATATAGGGAATCACTGAAGCGTGACTGGAGCGGGCCCCCTCTTAGGTCAGTCAGTGGGCCCCCACTTATGAAAATTTCTGGATCCGCCACTGCAATTTGAAGCTATGACACAAGAAACAGGTGGCCATATGGCAGAGATATATACACACATGCCTCTGGCCATGGGAACCGTTTATAATATGTTTCTTTAATATTAATACCTCTAAATTAAGAATCAGATTATATATGCCTTTTGGGAGTTTTAAAAATATATATACCATTATTTGATATAAACATCAAGAATAGCTCTATTCATTTGTTGTTTCCTACACATTGTAATAGCTATCTATATATCATGTATATTATATACGCTGGTGTTACTCCAGGAAATGTTATCGTTGACGGTTCGCTGCCGACGAAACGGCTTTCAATATCGTGAATTTATTAAACAATACGGATACAGGAGTTAGGAGTTTCCAATTCAGTCCCACGTCAATTCTTTCAAGAAAGAGGACATCTTAAAATTAAAACTCATACATTTGTCATAGGCGTGCTAAATGTTTTGTTTTTGTATATCAACCAAAGATGCAGACGCTAGAATTTTCTTTGTTAAAACAAATGTCCTTTTCTTGACAAACACGTCCCATTAACTTTATGGGGCAGATTTCACACAGAAGCTTATTTGAGCATGTTACAAGCAGAGGCGGATTTAGGGGGGGGGGGGCAGGGGGCCCGGCCCCCCCTTTTTGAAAAAAAAATGGTTGCTTATATAGGGAATCACTGAAGCGTGACGGGAGCGGGCCCCCTCTTAGGTCAGTCAGTGGGCCCCCACTTATGAAAATTTCTGGATCCGCCACTGACAAGAAATATAAGAAGCTGACATACGTACTCATCTTTCTGATTTGTTGTTTCCAGCTGCAGTCAGTGATGTAACCATAAATCGTACGCCGATAATTTTATAATAATAAAGCTTCATTTAGGGTCAGTCCAGGTTTTGCAGATTCCACTACTATAACTTCGTCTAGGTTGGGGACCCCTCCATAAACCCCTTTTAAAAATCCAACATCTGCAACGGGTTGTATTAATTGAAGCACATCTTATTCCCTTGGAGATTTTTAGACCAGCCATGTTCAGGGTTTATTGACTTGAGAGCTTTTGCATGCAGGGACACAAATGAGTTATTTTTCAGTAGATTCATTTGGTCTCTGGTGGAGAGTTGTCTTTTTTCAATCATTAGCAATCTTACCACATATTTTTATTTATTACATATATAAGGGTGAAATTTCTGTGTGTCAACCGTTTGTTCTTAAATGTTAAGTTGTTAGACCGTCACAAGTTACAGGAGAACTAAGCACTTACAGTATGTGTATGCCCAACACATTCTCATTCTGTATGACCTTGTTCTAAGTAAGCAATGTGAAACTGGTTGCTTTTGGTCAAATTAAGTTTTATTTGTTTGACACTTGCACTTTTAGATGACTTGGGATCCTGATTTTACACCAATAAACAACACTACTTATAAAAACACCATAATGATCAATGTGACAGGGATATCTGCATACATACGACATCCTTTGCCTATCCTAGGACCATATATCTTTACAGTCGAACAACAAGAATGTGTCCCCAGTACACGAATGCCCCACTCGCAATATCATTTTCTATGTTCAGTGGACCGTGAAATTGGGGTAAACCCTCTAATTTGGCATTAAAATTAAAAAGATCATATCATAGGGAACATGTATACTAAGTTTGAAGTCGATTGGACTTCAACTTCATCAAAAACTTTAACCTGAAGCGGGACAGACGGACGAACGGACGCACAGACCAGAAAACATAATGCCCCTCTACTATCGTAGGTGGGGCATAAAAAACAACAAGAACTGTCAGCACTAGATACATTGACCAAAGGACCATCAAATTGTAATTGAATTAGATTACCAAAGATTACAAATAAATTGGAAAGAGGGTTAAATAAATATGAGTCTAATTGGAGCTTGGTAATATAGCTACATATGTATATATAGCTACTTAAAAGTGTGAATAGAAAAAGAAAATTAAGAGTCTACTCTTTAATTACACTTATATTCATTTCTCTCTCAGTCATACAATGAATATGTTTGTTGTCTTGTTAATAGTTGAACATCTTTCTAAAACACACGTCTGTTTTTTTTTTATTTCACTCTTAAGAACAAAATCTGCTTCAAATTAATCAATATGTATATCACAATTATAACCTTCATCTTCACCAGTTTTGCATTCTAACCTGAAATTATAATGTTATACATGTAGTGAAAAACAAATCCAATATAAGAAAAAAAATTACAATATGCAATTTAAAAGTACAATTTAAATGTGACTTATATATTAATGTCTTATAAAGACAATAACACTTCTCATTTTATTGCAGATACATGTATAAAAAATAGTTTAAAACAAAACTATTACATTGTTCTAAGCTTTATCAAATTATCATAAATGTGTAACTAAATTTTACAAAAGCATTTCAATCTAAAAAAATGTAATTGAAATAATCAATGATGACATTGTTCTTAAAAAGTGGCAGCCCTGTCACCTTGACCCCAAAAATGACGAAGGTCAATGTTGTTGTTGTCCTGATTGTAAACTATTCAAAAGTTTGTGGTTGTTTTATTCTCTTATTTTAGAGTGTCATGTATTTTATATTGATTGGTATACATGTAGATGCTCAGTGACAGATCCAGAACTTGTTGTACTCTGACTGACCTAAGGGGACTGCTCTCAGTCATGCTTCAGTGATTTCATATATAATTAAGCAATTTTTTTCCACCAAAAGGGGTTCAGTCTTCACCCAGCCCCCTAGATCAGCCTATGGTGCTCATTACAAAGTACATCATTATTTTAAAAGTAAACTGTTCCAGTACATTTTTCCATGCAGTTTGGCTCAATCTTAATTACACCTACATGTATGAAAGATGGAAAAATCTGCAAAAACAGGACTTAATTTCACTGAGACCACAAAATTTGTAGTCTGTGTTGTAAAAATGGTCAACAGCTGTATACTATAAAAATATTCTGATATTTTACATGGCAATGTTAATATACATCCGAGTATACACATGTAGACAATAATATTTTAATATTTGTTTATGCACACATGTACTTGTTTGTATTCTTAAATCTTTGAACTTTCATTTCATTTGAGACTGAGTTACATTTGTAAGTCAATAACAAGAAGAAGAATCATTTTCTATGAAATATTACATGCAACTTTCTCACAAGTAAAAATGACTATTTGAGACTAACTTTAAAGGGAAAATTCACGATTTTTTACTTATGGTTTAAATATGTTCATTATGACATAATATATATATTCACAAAGTTTTATCGCTATATGTGCAGTAATAAAGGAGAAATTCAATATTTAATGAAAAAATATTAACTACTTCCTGTAGGTCGTGACGTTTTCTCCTGGTTTTTGCATGCCGGGATTTAAAAAACAATCATTAAAAGTCTTGGTTTTTAATCATATTTTAACGTAATCGTAAGCGCGCCGATGACTTATGCTTTATCTAATAACCATCCGATAATAAGAAGATAAAACGCACATACGTTCAATTGTACATATTCATGAGATAATTTTTCTGTGTTAAACGTATATATTCGAATTATTTTTGTAGACAACACAAAAAGTTATAAATTGATTTTTAATTAATGTATTTTCGGACTGATAAGGTGAACAAAGTAAAGTACAATAATCTGTTGGTGTACTCTTATTGACCTTTTACTATCTCTGCTATGACTTGGTTGATACGATGTGTGTATTCACGGTTCTGTAGCAATACTCGTAGATGGCTTGTTGAAAGGTAAATTGTTATTTGCACTTCGGTATTTAACCACGCCTCTCGGGCACACCTTGCCAGGTGTGACTGTCTATTCGGATCAGTGAATTATAAGACAAGGGGAGCATCCAATACACATATTTAAAATATATATTCAAGTTGGTGACAAATAAAAATTGATCGCCGTGGAATTATTTAATTATGTTTGGTGCTATTATTTATTTTAATTCAAATAAGTTAATTTACTAAGAAATACACAATTTTTGGTTAAAGACGGGAAACTTAATTCATATGTCCGATTGAAATGATTTACACCTTTTGTCCTTGATTGATGTCTAATAAAAAGGAGAACTTAGAAATTATAAATAGCTTTACCAAAGTATTTTTATTTGTCTTTATTAGGCAAATAAATGAATGAGAACACTTAGATTTAGACTTTTTAAAAGCCACGTACAAATTAATAACTGGAACTCACTGAAGATAACTCTACCGAAGCGGAATATAATATGAACGAACAAAGAAAAAAATACTTTTGTACTTGAGAAGTCTTAAAACATTGACAGCAAATTTAAGGTCTTCTTGGAATGGAATCGAAAAATTACGAATAGATATTCTTTATCAAGTGTGAAAAACGTCAACCAAATTTAATCATAATCGGGGACGTCCTTATTAAAGTAGTCTTCGTCTCACAACGTATAATACTTAATAACTATTTGACCAAAGATGTTTAAAAACAAAAGACAACGAATTTAATGTCATCTTTCCCTATTTTTGAATGTAATTATAAGTCTGTTCAACTGGCAAGAATACCCCTAAAGCGGACAAATATCTGACAAGCAGTTTATTCTTTAAATTTGCTGTCATTGAATATCAAGAAAGAAAATAAATCCCGAAAATGATTTGAAACTTTAATACTCAATAGCTTTCCTAGAAAATATTCACATCCCTCGGGGATTATTAGTGTACGTCCAGTTGCATATGTCGGAACAGTTGTGGTGTTGACGAATTTCTTTCTTTATTCGAGAACAATCTAATTGATATATAAATCTGTGATTTTACTATGTTCATAGCTTCGATGAACCAAAGCAAGTTATAGATCGACCTGTATTTAAATCAAATTGGTCATCTTCTTCTTCTTCTTCTTTTGGTATACAATAGTCTATCGAATTGGATGATTACATACTGTTGGTATACGTGGACTAGTCTTTTTACAAAACTTTTACCCCAATTTGCACAAAATGTATGTTTCTTTCTTATGTTCAATGTATACATGTATATATTTTAAATTGCGCTGTAGTTCCGTAACTTTCTATCCGGGCGTATAAACGAATCGTCGACAAGTGCGCACATTTTTTTAATCAACATTTCTGGAATGATCCAACTATGTCCTTTACTATTGACAACGAGTAAATATTACATTGTCCCAGAGACATATAATACAATTATATGTCTCTGATTTTCCCCAAATTAACCCTTGGAAAAAATACGTATATTTGTATATCTTCATTTTTTTTTTTTTTTTTTTTTTGTATCATTTTTGTTTTTTTTATAAATAATATTCTTTACACCAGAAATTTTATTTATAAACAAGCGTACGAGTTAAGTAATGACTAGTATATTATATCACTTTCGGACACGCAAGACAGAGATGTATATTATACATGCACCTGATAGTTCAAAATGGAAAGTGATAAGTTATCGGCCGTGTACACTGATCAATACCTACAGAAGTGAAACGATGCATGAACTTGCAGGCCCGACAGGAAATCGCTTGAATACCTGGTCGTGTCACCTTACACCCCTCACAATACCTTTGGGAGTAATACCTTAAGCCATGCGGGTGATCAGTGGAGCGAAGATCCTAATTTATTTGAATAAAGTATATTACTTTAAAGAATTATGAACGAATTAGATTTTCAAAAACAATTTTCACGGAACTCTTATTTATGATTTGAACTTTGACTTTTTAACTAATTCCAATATTAACAGTTTAAAAATAACAGACTATATGTTTATTAAAAATATAAGAACATTTTCCGAATCAAGTTAGTTAGTCAGATAAAACAACCGTACGATTGACAAGATATCGACACGTAATTACGACAACATCGGTTACTGTGGTTTTGTTTCTTTATGGTTTATAGACATGTCGTGATTTTTATTTGGACAAGATAACAAAATGGCGGAACGCAAAGAACTGATACTCAAAATTTAAAATCGATGGTGATCTCTTATCTAGCGGAATAAAACTTTAAATATTATAAATTTGAGCATTTTTATACAGAATGGACATAATATGAATTTTTGATTTTTTTGCGAAGTTTCCCTTTAATATCTTACCTTCTTTCATTCATTTTGTACATGTAGTTTATGAAAAGTAATTTGTTACATCACAACAACATGTACAACTTATTAAAGAATCAAAGAACTACAGCAGTGTTTTCATAGTCTGTATATAAATTGAAAAATCATCTAGGATGTTGATTCTACATGTATGTCTTTCCACTGACTGAAATTATATGAAGGCATAATATGAATATGGACATGACTATTAAAGTACTGGATCATTCAAAGCATAAATAATTATAATAGTGTAGGGTAGCATATTTAGATTGAAATAACTTCACGAATGATGGAGATATATATTGTTTTGCAAAATGATAAATTGCAAATACAGATACATAGGTGATATGTAACCTTTTCCTATATTGTTTGGGTTTCATGTGGATATAATGCTCTGCAATAAAAGAGTGGAATACCAATGTGTAAAAAAAGATTGATAAAAACAGCTTTTTACACCAAGAAGGATGAGAGACGAAGAAGTTATTGGAACTTTATTGATCTAATCATATATTTCTTATAGTCCCCCCCCCCCCCCCCCCCCCCCAGAGAGTAATTCCCAAGTCCAATGAAATGAAAACTGAACAACATCTGATACTTGTTTGAATCCAAACTGATACTTGTCAAATCATTATATATACATAAATTTTATATATTGTCAATGTATGTGTGTATTTTAAATATAAATAAGAAGATAAGGATGGCATACCATATGATTGTCAAGGACACAACTCTCTGTCAAAGTACATATATTGGTGTAACAATGTATTGAAGTTAGTAAAGTTTAAATTACAGATGAATAGAAATATTCAAACCATACAATGCCTATACGTTTTTAATGATCCACAAATGACCATGTGTGTTAAAGTACACAAACAACCGGTTATGGTCGCTCATTTGAATAACAATGAAGCGGCATGACATGTGCGTCAAAATGCATAATTTGCATCCGATTTGCAATGAGGTTGTAATATAAACATTCAAAAACCTATTAAACTTGTATCGGACCTTTAATTTAAAGAAATTTCTTATCCAAAAACGAGCAATTGTGAAAAATTCATAAACCAAGACTTGGTTTTATCAGACATGTGTTTTCGCAACATTCTTGGCAATGCTGAACTTTTTCTCAATAACCATAATAATTTTGTTTATAAAAATATGATAACATCAAAATTTTTAACTCACAGTACAATAAAAACTAATTCAATATGAAATTGGTTTGCTCGATTTTCTTAATTCAACATTTCAAATTGACGACTTACCTCTTTGAGTAACATCAGTTTTTTCCAATATGGCGCCTATCCGGAAGTTAGGGAGGCCTGGTTTAGAACGCCACACAACCATTTTAATATACTTTATACATTCCTCGAGGAGTAGATATCAAACAATGTCAACTCGCCCCACTGGCCAATCGGCCCAACCTATATCGCCACCTTATGAAAAAAAAATCGCCCACTCTTGTTTACCGACTTGCCCCACTTTTGAAAACGTGTAAAATCAAACTGAACAATCACTGACAACTCACTTATTAACGAAAAGGGTTTAAACCCCACTGAAAAAAGGTCTGCCAACTCGCCCCACTTATAAAAATATCTTGCTTCCTTTAAGTATGTTAAATTACTGTCGATGCGCATCCAGTCGTCCTGGTGTAGTGGTTGTGTCGTGGCTTGATATGCTAAAGGTCTTGAGTTCGAATCCCAGCATATACATCTGAATTTTGATATATAATGTTTATTGTCTTTTCCGTATAATGGTATATTTAATTATAAGTTTTATAGTGGATTTGACATTCCCGCCAAAATGTTAAAGAACAAAGAAACTCAAACTGGGGTGATCTGGTAGGGGTGATCCGGCTCAGATCACCCCTGTTAGAACAAAGGAGCTGGGATGTAAGTTTAATTCATGCTCGTCTCTGCAAGTGTTGATCGCAATTCTTTAAACACGTGTTACTATATGATCCAATCGCAGCCTACCGTCCAAAATTGAGGACATAAGATAAGTTGAATCATTTTCTTCAAAAGTTGCTGTTTATTTGGACATGTATTACACGAACACTTTTTTATTTATAGGATCAATCGTGCATAAGTGAGTTGATAGGGATTTTATCTTTTGATGAGATTTGATTTTTATTAACATATTTCCTGTCTTTTTTAATTGAAATATAAACGTCGATATCATCATTTCTTTACCTTCAGCATTGTCCAAAATACTATTCATGTCAATATATTGAAGAAAATACATTTATTGACCGATTATTTTGCTCCATAAAAAAGGGGGCGGTATATTCTTTTCTGAAAAAATTAACTATCCATCACCCAATATATATATTTTTAAATTAGCACTATTGTATATACAGTATTCGAAAAATCAGGAATCATGCAGATAATTAATTTGTTATCTGCTTGACCGTTGTAATTTTTTCCTCATAAAATTTGGGATCAAAATATCTTTTTTTTATTAAGAGAAAAACATACCCCCCTTTTGAAGTTAAATGTCCAATCCATTAGTGTACTGATATGAATAGTATTTTACTTGAAATGTTTTAAAACAAAATATTGATGCTAACGTATATATTCTATTTTAAAAAAGACAGGAAATATGTCGGTGAACCAAAAAGTTCAAATCTAGTTGAAAGTTAAAGTGCCCATGAACTCACTGATCATGCACGCGTGATTCTATTCATTAAAAGTGTCCGTGTAACAACTAATGCTCTGACAAATCTGGTTCAACGTCACGATTATAATAACACATTTTGATGAAAACTAGATTCGCGATCTAAACTGCGGGGAGATGAGGTATTCTGGACTTTGGAACACTGTGCTATATATCACGGCCGACACTCGGCTAACCGAGAGATTGGTCGGTTAATCTATATTGAGTATGCGGCTATATCGGCAGTGGGTCTGTTAATCGGGTTGGCTATACGTCTGTTAAGAGTAAAACGCACAATTTAATGTTAAACTCGATCAAATATACAGATTTTTGGCATATTATAAGAATTAAATAAAAAAAAGAAAAGTGTCTGACAAAATGATATCTATTAAAGAACATTTTCCACCTTTAAAAACATTTCATAGTCTGCGCAGTTTTCAGTAAAAGTAAAAGGCGTCGCGCAAGTATGTAGTATTTATGATTACACGCATAGCAATTTTTTAATAAAAGGCGAAACAAACAATTTTAGATATCATTTAAAAGACACAAAATACTACTTTGGTTCTTAAATATAAATTGACAGTAGTAAATATTTCATAATTGTAATATAACGTGAGTAATACCACGTTTTAGTGAAAATTATGTGAATAAAGTCTGTTAATGGGTTGGACAATTGAAATTGTGTCAGTTAAGAGTTATTTAGCCACGAAAATAGTTGTGCTACCTTTATATTTTCCCATTGAAAATATTAAAAATGAGATGTTCGTGAGTAAAAAAAAATATTGTAAGGGTTCCGCGGAACCCAGTGTCTCGCCTACTTTTGCTGTAAATCGCAAGCTCAACAAAAATGAGGAAAAAAATCAATAAAAATATTCCTCTTGATACTATCTTATGATTGTAAGAAGCTTCTGTCCAAGTTTAGTAAAAATTTAGGATAGTGAATGAATCTAATAAATGTTTTGAAAACTTTAACTGCAGACTGTATGTAATGTTAACTGGAAGAAAATCTAAGTCCATTTAAAAGTAAAATACAGAATAAATGGAGTTATCTTTTTACAATATTTACTTCTGGATACTATCTTATGATCATAAATAAGCTTCTGTCCAAGTTTGGTACAAACCCAGGATAGTTTAAGAAAGTTATTAAATTTTTAAAAACTTTAACCACAGAGTGAATGTAATGTTTCCCCGCAGAAAAACTAAGTCCATTCAAAAGTAAAATACGGAAAAAAATGGATTTACTTAATTACAAAATTTACTTCTCGATACTATCTTATGATCATAAACAAACTTCTGTCCATGTTTGGTACAAACTAAGGATAGTTTAAGAAAGGTATTAAAACTTTTAAAACTTTAACCACAGAGTGAATGTAATGTTTCCCCGCAGAACAAACTAAGTCCATGATTTATAAGTAAAATACGGAAAAAATGGAATTTTATTTTTACAAAATTTACTTCTGGATACTATCTTAATATGATCATAAACAAGCTTCTGTCCAAGGTTGTTAGAAATCCAGTATAGTTCAAGAAAGTTATTAAAATTTCAAAAACTTTAACCACAGAGTGAATATTTGTGGACGCCGCCGACGACGACGACACCGACGACGACGGAATGTAGGATCGCTTAGTCTCGCTTTTTCGACTAAAGTCGAAGGCTCGACAAAAAATAATAATACGATGCAACACTATCCTTCCAGTAAAAGCATTTTTATTTTGACTTTCTTTGCATTTTACTCAAGAGTGTGTCACTTCAATATAGCGTGATCTGGGTTGGTCGCTGGAATATGCATGAATTTACTATTAACGATTTCAATCAGCCTTAATTTTTGTGTCTGCTCAAAGTAGCATGTTCTCAAATCCGATTGAACGTGTCTTTCTAATACAACACAGGGTACATATATAACGTGTTGTCGTTTTCAAGTGCACATGACATTTGTCACTGAACGTTTAGGTGGTACCCAACACTACAGGGAGATAACTCTGTAAAGTCAGTGATACGTTTTAATTACGTTGTGTTGTAAGGGGAATAATAAGCTTCTCGAAGATCAAAATTGGTGTTTGTCAAACTGCTATATAACCAGTTAATTTGTCTGACAAAACGGTTGGTTCAATTTTTTTGAAATTTTTATATTTCTGTTAAAGGTTCAAATTAAATACTTTGTCAAAATGTTATCCAAATTAAACGAACCACATTGGTTTTAGTGAAAGTGTTCGGTACCACCTTAATCCTAATTCCTCAGCATCATCCAATTGTTTTTTTTTTCTTGTATTACTTAATCATCTGTTGTTTACAAATCATTCTAAAGAAGTAAATGGAAAGGAGCGAATGCAGCTACATTTGGTTAATGGTTGTATTAAAATTTAATTCATTTTATTCCGTTTAGTTCCTTTTCTACATATGTGCAGAGGAGAACTGCAGGTGTCCACATGTAAACGTCAAGCATTTGTCACCAATATGAGTACATCGCAATCCGTTACTGTTTCAACACCCAGGGGGTTTCATGTCTTTATTCTTAAACAATTTGTTTTCTTCTCTTTTTTTAGCAATGCATCACTCTCTACTGTCCTTATCTTTTATTTTGTATTCTGTATCTCCATCCAGATTCTCGTGTATACCATGACGGTACGGATTGGGGGTTGTTGTTTATTTCTGTATTCTTTAAATGGTTATGTTACTTTTCTCTACATTTTATTTATCTTACCCATTATTCTTTCTCTATTCTTTATATTTAGGCATCCCAATATACTGATGTTTAGTTACACTACGACGTTAATCTCTGATTTATATACTGGTTACCAATGTAGATGACAAATTGGTGTCATTCATGACAATTAAACAGAATCCACATGATATATGCGACCATTCTCGGATAAAATCAATTTTACTTTAATTTAACACTTTTTGAAACCATTTTTATCAATTTTCAATATCCATTGCCTACATTGTTATTGTTCATGTGTTTTGTTCCGTATATTTTATATTCCATTGCTCATGTTTTGTTTCCGTATATATTTTATGTTCCATTGCTCAAGTGTTGTTTCCGTATATTTTAGCCGCTCGTCTTGAGCCTACCAAGTGAACACACCATAAAGTATTAAAATTATACTTTTATTGTCATTCATAACTCTTAACAGACTAATTAACAGACCGGGTTTTATACATCCGACCCATTAACAGACCAGGTTTTTAATAAAGATTGATTTATGTCACCAAAATATAGATTTTCGTGTAGATTTTTCACAAAATGATATCAATTTGGTTAACACTCATAATGCCTGTCTTTTTTCGATGTTCAAAATAGTGCATGCAAGTAAATTCAACCCAAGTGTCATTTTGTGTACATTTTGTGTGTGTAAAATGTGTATAAATTTACTGATGAGTAATTTGCCTTTTCATTTTATAGATCGTACATAGAAGCTAGAAAAATAATAATTACACCACTGGATTCAGTACATTAAATAGTTTTGTCAGACATAAATATTTTTTATGATAAACATATATTTAAAAGGTTATACAATGAAACATTCTGAGTTTTCAATGATTTTCTCGATAACACCTGATTAACAGACTTTAGCCAACCCGATTAACAGACCCAATGCCGATATAGCCGCATACTCAATATAGATTAACCGACCAATCTCTCGGTTAGCCGAGTGTCGGCCGTGTATATTAAAGAGCAAAACAATATATGTGAAAAGCGAGTATGAAGGTACATTTATTCATGAAATTGTCAAATAAATAATCTTTAATAAACTTCTAGAATGGTGTGGAATGATTATCGAGCACCGTGAAATTTAGCTGATCAAACTAATATGATGCAAGATCTGTATCAATATTCATTTAAATATATTAAGTCGTGTTAGTACAAATTGTGTAGATATAAATACAAGCATACATCGTGTCGAAAACAATTGGAATCCCTAGAACCTTTTCAGAGAAGCAAGTAGTGTCTATCCGGTAAACATTGAAATTTCATAACCACAAATACCTGTTAATTAATGTTTAATGGAATAACAAGATTACTGTGAATGACTATCTAAATAAAGGCAACAGTAGTATTCCGCTGATCAAAAGTAAAAAATCGATTGAGTAAAAACAAATCCAGATTGCAAACTAAAACCGAGCGAAATAACCGGAACGAGAAGAACACTGAAGTGCAACAAAAATAAACGCTAATGGTACTAAATTAATCGTATAAAGCAACTGTCTATAATGTTATGTTCTTGTGCAAAAGAATCACCAGTGCAATTCGAAAAAAAAAGTTAAAATGGTCAAAAAGAGTACGAAGTTGGGGAGCATTTAGGACTCTAATTTAGGAATAATTTTGTGTAATACCGCTAAAATAATCTATTACTAGGGCAGACAATTTCAATTCGTTTCAACCCAGGAGAGCAGACTACCAGGCTGATGACATCATCAAGTGGCGGTTTAAGTAAATCGGTTAACTTATGATGTTATTATAAACAATTTCTAAATGGCCAAATTGATAATTTTAGTCAATAAACGTCTGGGTATAGAAATTAAGAAATGTGACATGATGGTGTATGTACTATAAGACACTAATGGAAAAAAATAAGATAACAGTAAGACCTTTAGCAATGACCAAAATCAATGTATTGACACATTCCCCATTTCAATTCTCAATTTTATATTTTGTGTAGGAAACTTCCTTTTATTAAATACTTTTTTTTGTAGTTTTGTTGCACAATTTAAAATAACATATAAACATTTTAATGTGTGTAGGTGTTTCTATCTTGGTGAAATTTGAAATAAAATCATATGAAAATGACAAATAAAAAAATCCCCCTTATTTTTAATTAACATTCATTTGTTTTATACTGACATGAATTTATGATATTGTCTTCAGCATTAACCTCAAAACCGGAACTAAACAATCATTTGCCGAAATTCTTTTGTGCAACATGTATGCACAGGACACTGACTAATAAATAATTGCCTTCAATGTATGGACAACGGTAACATAATTATTCTTGAAAAATAAAATTACTTACTATTACTAGAATGTAACATTTAACAGTGGATTCAATATGTATATCCAGAATTGAAGCTTAATATATGTCGCAAAAAAAGTCTGGATTATGCGGTAGATATAACCTTTGTGAATACTTCGAACGTTTATTAATGCTTTTTTGTAAAAAGAAAAGAAAAAAAAACATTCATCGTTATCGTTATAAAGTAATTCCCAAGGGATCAGCTAAGTAATCAGTACTTCGGTATTGACATCATTTATAACAATCCTTTCTAAAAATGTCCGTTCATGAATTTTGAAATTATAAATACACTAAGGTGTCATCTCCCTCATGCAAAGTTGACCTTACATGGATTTGCTATTGTATTTTGTTATTTTTGATGA
Organism: Mytilus edulis; assembly: GCA_019925275.1. NCBI lineage: Eukaryota > Metazoa > Mollusca > Bivalvia > Mytilida > Mytilidae > Mytilus > Mytilus edulis. Next base: position 77,408,921 of record CM034350.1, on the reverse strand, counting down.
TATAGCTCTTCCATTGTTTTTGGTTCTTATAAATCCTGGACTTTCAAATATTTGACTTTGAGCGTTCCTGATAAAAGTAAATCAAGAAAAAGGCTTCGGACGCATGCAATGTATATACTAGTAGCAAGTTGGTTTCATCTGTTAAAATAGTTCATGTGAAATGAATTTGGCAGCTGTCACATGAGTATGGAAATGACCAACAGTTCCTGACATACCCGGTCGGTCATGATCATTGGTCGTCTTTCCTATTTAAATGTGTTAGGATGAGTCTTATGTAGACGAAACGCGCGTCTGGCGTACTAAATTATAATCATGGTATAGCTTTGATAACTATTTACACCACTGGGTCGATGCCACTGCTGGTAGACGTTTCGTCCCCGAGGGTTTTCACTAGCCCAGTAGTCAGCACATCGCTGTTGACATGAATATCAATTATGTGGTCAATTTTATAAATATCCTGTTTACAAAACTTTGAATTTTTCGAAAAACTTAGGATTTTCTTATCCCAGGAATAGATTACCTTAGCCGTATTTGGCACAACCTTTTAGAATTTTGGATCCTCAATGCTCTTCAACTTTGTACTTGTTTTGCTTTACATTATTTTGATATGAGCGTCACTAATGAGTCTTGACTTATGTAGACAAAACGCGTGTCTGGCGTACTAAATTATAAGGCTGGTACCTTTGATAACTATTCGGTTGATAACATACACAACAACATTTCAAAAGTGATTCTCTGGAAATGCGATTTACAGAAGCTTTGGTTGTTAAAGAAATCTATAACCAACACAACGCTTTCAGCATAGACAACATTCGGTATGTGTTTATGCAACATGCCATATTTTAAATCGCCTACAAACTAGAAAAAAGGTTCTACATAAATGTAAATAAGCGTACCAAAGAACGATTACCGATACCAAATTCCCGGCAAAAATATAAATGAATAACTGAACATAACTACTGACAGTGTTCCTGAGTTGTAGAAGGCATTTGCATAAGAGGCGGGATGAGCCCATCCGTTTAAACTTGATACGACGAATAACTAAAGATTCAAATTCACAAAATATCTCATTGATTATAAAGAGCACAAATACGTTGTGATCATTTAAGAATGGCCTACTATTTATCAATGCATATACATGTGGGTTTTGTTTGTGAAGAGTTCTGGATAATTAAAAAATCATTTAATTTCTTTGTTTAATACCATAAAACGATTCATTCATTCAGATATTTGTCACTTTGCCTTATCTTCAAGTCCAACACAATTTCTCACGTTTCTTACAAAACTTATATTCTTGTGATGTATTCTTTTGTTGAAGAATGAATGTTGCACCTTTTTTTATTTATTTTTTCGTGTTTTTTTTTATTATGTCTCATTGACGTATAAGACAAACTGACTACCCCTTTATTGATATTTAAAACATACGAGATGGCATCAATACAAATTCATGACACAAAATAACAAAATAATTTTAAGTTTCCTATATACATTTTTTTAACATTTTACCAATTCATTAATGTAAATTCAAATTTCACAAGGTTTAATCCAAATAGCTTTTGACTTTCCAATAACTTGCAAGTACGAAGATAGGGCAGAAGTATATTCTGTCTATATTCTTTATTTGCACAAATTAACTTTTGAAGGCGGATTATGCACTCGTTCTTAAATAAAACTAAGACCAGATAAATTAAAGTTTAAAGATGACATAATTCGACAACCGCAGTTGTTAAATCGCTTTGACGTCCGCAAAAAGATGATCAATCAACACATAGATAAAGGAAGATGTGGTATGAGTGCCAATGAGACAACTCCCCATCCAAGTAATAATTTATAACCTGAGATCACCCCTAGTTTTTGGTGGGGTTCGTGTTGTTTATTCTCTAGTTTTCTATGTTGTGTCATGTGTACTATTTTTGTCTGTTTGTCCTTTTTATTTTTAACCTTGGCGTTGTCAGTTTGTTTTCGATTTATGAGTTTGACTGTCCCTCTAGTATCTTTATTCGTCCCTCTTTTATAAAAGTAAACCATTATAGGTCAAGGTACGACCTGCAACAAGGAGCCTTGGCTCACACCGAATAGCAAGCTATAAAGGGCCCCAAAAACTACTAGTGTAAAACCATTCAAAGGGGAAAACCAACGGCCCAATATAAAAACAAAAAACGAAAAGCACATATGAACTACTACATTAACAGACGCCAACATGCGTTGTTACTTTTAAAGCCAATGAAGGAAATTTTTTTCTGCAAGAACGTGCGATATTATATAAGGAAAATTGATGGTCAAACCATAACAAAAAATCAGGTAAAGAAATTTAAGTATTCAACCTTTATAGCTTGCTGTTCGGTGTGAGCCAAAACTCCATGTTGAAGGCCATTCTTATTTATATTCAAATCACGAAGGTTATTCCTGATTAGTATGTTTAATTATTTAAGTTAGGCGTTGAGAACCTTTAATGACCTCACAGTTTAAATTTCTATAATAAGTACGTCGTGAGCAGTGGGCATCACAGACGAACGTTCATCTAGTTTGTCCGAGTCGATTAATGGCCGTAGCTACACTGTTGTGAATTTCATTCTACACGTTCAATAGACAAAAATCTAAGTAACACTACGTAGCACCTACGATATTGAACGCGGACCAGATACCCAGCTTTTTTTTTTTATCCTATAATGCCACCCAAAAGACCTCATTCATTCTTATGACGTCCGATCCGGAAAAAAATAATTACTTTAAAAGTCTTTTGTTGGGGTAAAATGTTGTTAAAACAAAGGTAAGTAATGAGCTGAGAAGGTAAAAGTTAAGAAAGTCAAAATTAAAAGCTTTAAAAAGTTTATGAACAATTTTATTTTTGTATAGACAAAGTAAAGTCATATAGTTAGCTTCATATGACTGGTTTGAGAAGTCATGAAAAGCTGTGTAATTTCAGAAATCATTTGGATTGGGAAAAAAAAGCATAACATCTATGTGATTAGAGCAATCTGGATTTATTCATGCTTTATAATTATAAAAACAACATATGTTTCAGTTATTCTGTGACACTGTAGAATGAAATTATAATTATCACCTAGGATGATTCAGATAAACATTTACATAGTAGATACGTTTTTATAAAAAACATAAACAGAGTATGAAAACCAGGTAATCTGTTAGTAGTTTACATCCTTTTCCTTTGATCTTTGGTGGATAGTCGTCACATTTGCAGCCGTCTTCTGATTTTGTATTGACAGTCAGTGGTCAGCTGAGTATGCTAAATAGTAGAAGTTTTTCCGCAGTTACAAAACGTGAAAAAATACAAATTTATTTATGCAATTATGAATCAATGTAAATAAAGAAGATTATTATGTGAATGAAGTTTCATTGTTTGTCGAGTTGGTCCTTGACCTTTGAGATTTTGATAATGATGATTTCCTTTTACAACAAATAATAGATTTTATAGTTTTTAACAGTTCATCCCTAAATCTCTTATGTATAATACTATATATAAACGGATTAGAGACACTGTTTATCAAATATGATCGAACTAAGAAATTATACAACAAATCCATAGAGGTATCGTCATTGAATGCGAGGTGGAGAAAGCGGAAGACACGTACACTTAAATGTGGTACAAATCCTATCACAAACACAACAGTCACTGTTAAAAAAATAAAAGTTGACCCATTTAAACTAAATGACGTCGACTTTCCAATGGCAAAACTTTCCTTTTTCCTCATTTCCGGAAACGCTTTAGTTTTATGCAGACGTTTTGTTTCTTCGGTATTAGTTATAAATGTTAAACCATTCCTTGTTTTTCCTTGACGCCGTCCATATAAGGTCGCACCAATAAAACAATAAGAAACTAACATTGTAATCAGAGCTGATAGAAAAACAGACATCAGTAAGTAGGTGTAAATTTTCCCGCTTTTTGCATTTGGGTCTTTAAATGTTGTACAACCACATGCTGTCACGTTTGTTTCATTGACATACAACGGTATCTTCTCAAGTCCAGCAAAGCTCAATAGAGGTACGGCAAAACATAAACCAAGGAACACACAAAATCCACAAACTTTCTTGGCACGGCTAGCTGTTAGAAGTAAACGAGATTTATAACGACATAAATGTACATATCGGTCTATTGAAATCGCCACTAATGTAAATCCTGCTCCTAATATTAACATAAATTCACTAAATCGAGCAAGTTTACATAAAATCGTCCGTGTGAATGTAAACGTGTGCCCCAAATCATAGATTTCAAATGGTATTACAACTGTACAGCTTAAAAAATCTAAAATTGCTAAAGCTAAAATAAAAATACGGTTTGTTGTTGTTTTTGGCTTCCGAGAGTAAACATATATCACTAATCCATTGCCAATCATGCCAGTTAGTAGCAGAACACCAATGGCACATATCACAGAAATTAATGGCTGTTTATCGTTCTCTGCTTTAGCTATCAACCAGTTAGATATCCGACATGTTCCCGCCTCATCCGGAGTTGTTATAGTGGAATTACTGTCTAAAGAACTATTCATATCAAAATTCATATTTCTTGCTAAGGTTTATTCATCCTCACTCTGAAAAGATACATAGTAATGACATCAGTAACATGTTGCATATGTGAGGGTCTAGATTGTTGTGTCTCTTTCATTGTTTTTTTTTTAATTTTTATACCATTTTTTCTATTCCTTTATTTTTTACTTTTTTCTATTCTTTATATTTTTAGCAACCTCATTCTCTATATTCTTTGCGTATTTTTCTCTATTCTTCATTCTCTTTATTGTGCACTTTTTGTCCATTATTCTCTATTCTGACTTTCTGTAAACCCCAAACAGGCCCTCATCAATTCTTTATTGATTTGGAGATGACTTTATTTACCATTGGTTGAATTGGTAAAATGAAACACAAAAGTATGAGATTTTTAAATGGATTAGTAATTTCCTGTTTAAAGCAGGAAAACGCAAAGAATTATTCCCATGGTAATTGAAACCTCATCTTTTTCATAATCAAGCACAATAAAATGTGTTCAAAGGAATATTATGGCATCAGATAAAAATTCTCATATTCATTCATTTAAGTAGTCATTGTTAAACTAAGTTTGTTTCCTTGACAACAAGATGACAGTTTATGTAACATAGGAAGTTAAAAATAAAACAACGTTAAGTTTGCATTTAAAAATACACATTAATTACTTTATTCATTAGGAATTTCGTATAATTAGTATGTTGAAATTTGTTAAATTGCATATTTTATGTGAATACTTACGTTAAAAAAAAGGCAGTAACAAATATTGATAAGTATCCAACAAATTTATAAGCACGATATTGTAAGTGATACACACTTCACTGACTAAAATAAAATGAATAATACTCGGGAAAAAGGAAACACAGTATTATATGAAGTAAAACACTTTAGTCACTTCTAAACAGGAAGTGTGCATTCTATCCCTTCACAAGTCTACATTGCTTTTGATATATGGGTGTCCCTGTATAATTGTGTTCTGATTCATTATTTTGCTATTCGGACAAACGTCAGACAATCTCGGATGTCCTGGGCTTGGAGACACTCATATAAATGTACCTATACTTCAAGTAGATGGGATCATTGAATGTCCGTGCACACGTTGAACTGTAGTTTGTTGTTATGAGAAGATGTGGTAAGAGTGCCGATGAGACAACTCTCCATCCAAGTCACAATTTATAAAAGTAAACCATTATAGGTCAAATGACGGACTGTAGTTTGTGCAATGAGTTTCAGAGTGCCAACGAACTGCTCAAAATAACCACAGAGTTAACAAGCATACAACCAACACGTTTCTGTACAGATGTACGTGTTTTAAGTATCGGTGTAAGTATAAGTGTTAATTACAAAATCCTCGAATGTCCGTGCACACGTAGAACTGTAGTTTGTGCATATATTAATAGCTACTGAGTTTCAGAAAGTAAACAAGCAATCAACACGTTTCTTTACAGATTTATCTTTTCGAGGTATTGGCTGTTAATTACAGAACCTTTGAAAAAATATTCTTAGCGTATAGAGTAATTAACCAGTCGAACAGTTTTAAAATATATATGAATAACAACAGCATGCAGTGTATACGTTAAAGAGACAGGACAACTAGCAAAAAGACATTTCGTCTAGAACAAAAATATTTATATGTCTAGACTGTATGTCAAGCCTTAAGGAAGTTCGCTACTCATTTTCAAAGTAACAAGCTTTTCTTACCACTAGTATATATTGAAAGGGGTTTAATAAAGGAACCAAAAAAGCAAAGAAAATAAAATATATAGGTCATGCGCTTGTTTTCGAGATATTAGCCACTGCAATTTTGTCGGGAAAATGTTTTCTCTTGATTTTCCATTGCTTTATCATTGAGAACTTAAAGTTCTCAAAAACTATTAAAAAATAACAAGGATTTTATAAAACTTTTAGAGATGGCTTATAATTATACATATAAAAGATTTATAAAAAAAAAATGGGGGTCAATGGGCAAAATTTTTTAAGGCATTCAAATGGATAAAACCTGAGAGGATTCCGAAAATCTGACAAAAATCCTATGACAAGCGAACATCCTTAAATCACTATGATTTGGTAAAAAATAGATGCAAAAAATATATCAAAGACAATCAAATATATTCGACAATTACAAGTTTTGTAAAAGACTATAAAAGTTAAGATATAATATTAGACAATAACTGTCGTGTTTCCTGACTTACTAGGACAGGAACCAGTGGCGGATCCAGGGGAGGAGGTGGTCCGGGGTTGGAACCCCCTTTTTTTGGACGATCAATGCATTTGAATGAGAGCATATAGTTGGACTCCCCCCTTTTTTTTAAATGGCTGGATCCGCCCCTGGGATTACAAAAGTGTTTGCGTGAGTGTGTGTATTTTTCACTCTTAACATGCAAATGTTACATAAGATAAAAAGAATGTATCCTAGGACACGAAAATTCCCGCTCAAGCTTTGCAATCCATCAAGTTGAAAAGGGGCATAACTCTAAAACGGTAAAAGACTCGCAAACGAAATTCGAACTCTGCTAGTCTTAGTTTCTTAGCATTGCGTATGAATGCCATAAAATGTTAGCGATTTAAACTCAAAAAAAGTTTGCGGAAACAAAATATCATGTTTAAGTAAAAGTGCGGAAATGAAAGTAGGATGGACAGAAAGACGGACGGAAGGACGTTCAATGATAACACTTAATGCCGACTGTGGGGCATACAAATTCTCAAACAAATAAAAACGGGAAAAGTGTTACATATGTAATTTTGTACATCCTTGGCTTTCAAATGTTTGGCTTCGATCTCGAGCGTTTCTAATGAATGTTCACTCAGAAAAGCGCTTCGGACGCATGGAATAATAACGAGTTGTGTAGCAATATCGTAATAGATTTAACAAAACCATAAGAACAAACAAACAATAATATACATTGAACAGGATCAAAGAACGCTTGCAGCTAATAACAATTACATGTTTTGTGTACTTAACCTGCTTAACCTATACACTCTTAATTGTTTATACGTATAAATAATGTTAGGTTCTTTCATATAGAAAGTAACATATATGTATACATCTAGAAGCCACAGATGGATATATAATTCTAAACTTTACCACAATATTCGGCTGTATAATTATTAATTAGACATTTGGTTGATAAATTTCGAATTTAAGTTCATTTTCCACTGATTATTTCAGCGAAAAAAAAAGTTACGGTAAAATTTTAAATATTAAACATTATTTTATAATGTTCGTGAATCTCACTTGTATGCATAAAAATATGCTTTCACCTGATAAGTTTTTCTTCATTTTTATACCCTTTTAAAAAGTAAATTATCAAAAATACAGAACTCAAATGAAAATATAACTGGGGAATCCCGGAAAGTCCCTTATCAAATGACAATATCAAAAGCTCAGACACATCAAACTAATGAAAAACAACTGTCATATACAAAATAAGAAAAAATAATATTCTGATATTTTTTAAGCAAACAATCTACTTATATAAGTACATAAAGTTTTGTACTAGAATGCAACTGAAGAGAAGAATCTTCATGTTCAAGATATAAGTAAAATATGCTTAAAATACTTCGACACTTAAACATGTTAAAAAAATAAAAGCTTTGTAATTAAAGAAGTCGGTTTCTGATATCTTCCATTTTAGTTCACAGTGGATACTGTAACCACTTGTGTATTTGAAATGCAGAGAACAGGATCGATTGAATAACGTTTTGGTGTAATGTACGCATTTGTAAGAGAAGAGGAGAGTCGTGGTTTAGGCATCGGACTACTAACACAAAGGTTCCTGGTTCAATCACCGTTCCGGTGAGAAAATTTCAGTGACCGAATTTTCGGCTCCCTCGACACCATTTGCGAGTATGGTCTTCAGAAACGGCCATAGTCCGTCGGAAGGGGACGATAAATGGCTGGCCAGTGTTAAGAGAGAGCCATATTTTTGCACTTAAAAGACACCCTTGTAGATTTCGAAAAATTGTATGCTGGTGCCGCTATACAAGGCAGCACTCGTACCTGCAACGAGGAACGGGATTAATATAAGTTGCAATAACTTGTTTCCCAATCCGCTATAAATAAATATGTTTAAACTAATTTGAAAACAACATTTTATTTATCTTGTTAAAGTCGATGAAAGGCCGGGTAACTTAGAATCCCCCTGGAAATGAGAATCATTTTCGAAGGTCAAAAACTTCGCTTTGTGAAAGATTACATGGGGGTTTTCAGTGAGTTGTTGCTAATCACAGGGAAATATTTTGAAATGAAGTTTATTTAAACGACGAGGACCTCTACCCATAAAACTTTTCCCCTTCATGATATGAGGAATGTATATTTCTAGTTTCGGGTACACTTAAGTGTCGCTTGACCAAATCTTTCAAATCTTTTACACGATATAAGGAATCGTGCTTCGACAATATTTTCATGCATTTCAAATAAAGGCTGGTGTCCTATAGCCATTCTTTCCCCATGCCAATTTTTCCAGAAAGGGGGGGGGGGGGGGGGGGGACTGGGTCGATTCAATTTTTCCCACTGAAAAATTTGCATGATCCTACTCTTCCCCCCGTCGTGATGGGGGAAACCTGTATCAGGCCAATACCCCCCTCCAATAGCACAAAAAGCTAATGTTTCCCCTTGACACATTTGTTCATTTAGAAAGTATAACAATGGCGGACAGGGGGAAATCAAGATACCTGTATTTATAAACTGCTTCTACTATTTATATCCGATGTAATTTGAAATAAACATTGTGTTTTTATTTTTATATGTTTATGTACGTCTTTTAGCCAAGGTTCCGCCGATTGCAGCATTTTTAAAACTCGATAGAAAATATAATTTTAAACATCTTACGGAAATTGTTATCTATTTCAAGGAAATCTTGATATCAAAAAAACAGTTTCAATGAAAGGAAACGCCGGCTTCGATTTTGATCGTAACCCCAGTTTGTGTATATAGTCTGCATGATCAAACTTAGGATGTTAAAAGTAAATGTTTCCGTTTTAATTATAAAATAGAAATAAGTCGTGATTTTTTATCATATATTGCATCATATGGTTGGTTTCTTTTTGTTGTTAATAATAGAATATTCACCGGTTTATTTCTATTTACAGCAATTAGCCACAGGAAATATTAAGAAGATGCGATATGATTGCCAATGTGTCAACTTTCAACCAGAAACCAAATGACGTATAATTATAAATTGGCAACTAATTAGAGGTCAACGTAGTGTTTAGGTACAGCGAACAGATGATGCAATGTCTACTCGTAAACTTAAATAACTTTATTTAAAATGCGCATTTCAAAACTGCACTTAGGACCTCCACTTGTTCAAACGTGTTCCATTGGCTGTTTTCTGCTGCTCTTTGTTCGGGGGGGGGGGGGGGGTTGTCTTTTTGACATATTCTTAATTTCTAATCTCAATTTTATTATATTAGCGAAATTGCGTCTTTTGGATTTCAATAATTCATTGAAATCGTTTAAGGTGAGTATATATTTGAAAAAAAAAATACTTTTAAGGCCAACTTTATTGTTTGTCAATCGCAAGAAAATGTTTATCTAACACAACAAATTGTACTACAAGGGTGTGAATTTTGTGGTCTTCAAAAATAAGATAAGATAAGATAAGATAAATTTTATTTTCCAAATTAGGTCCCCAGGGGGGCATATACACATAACATATATGATTGATATGTAACGACCAATGCTCACTATGTACTTTTTAAAGACACTTAAACTATGGGGTCACCAAAGGTTCTCAACACCTAAATAAAGTAATTCGAAAAATTAATCAGAAATAACACGATATTTTGATTTATATCAATTATATAAATCAAAACACAAAGGTTATTCCTGATTAATTTTTCGAATTATTTTATAATTAGAGGCGTTAAGAAACCTTTGTTGACCCCACAGTTTAAATGTCTATCGTAGGTACGTCATGAACAGTGGTTGTTACAGACAAACGTTCACGTAAATTGTCCCAGTCAATGGATGATTTTGATGGGTCAATCAATGGCCACAGCTACACTGTTTTGAATTTCATACTATCTTTATTTGTAAAATTTTGATATCTCAACATAAAAAAAATTTCCATTAACACTTCGTTTTAAAAATATTTAGAAAGAGACTACAGAAAGTGTTTATTATGCAGTTTAGTTGTTATTGGATGCATATTTTTATATTTCGCGCGTTTGAAGCTCTTGCCATCGGGAATGCTAAAACCAGAACTGCAGTTTAAAAGCCTGCTTAAATACAAATGTACGTAACAACGGTTGACAATATACGACTGACCAAATTAGACCTATACAGAAAAGCCAAATTCATTAGAAGTCAACTATTGCCTGAGGGAGGCGGTTTTATGTAGGTCATTTCATTTCGTTGCAACACAAATACACTTAATTACTTTCAAACGATTCCTTAATAAAACATGTAAAGGACTGATACTTTGAGGTACAACCAGCAAACCAGACATGTAGACTAGTGTCACTTGTAGATAAGAAAACATGACCTTTTTATTTTTATTAATAAATTCATATAAAATTTATGTTAAGGAAAACAGTTAATAGAATACCAAAATGAACTTATTACCTTAATTATGTCAGGCAAAACTTTAGAAAGTCGCACTTCATATAATTTTTCACTTTTGTTAAAATATTGGGTCGAATTTAGTAATTTATGACTCTCCTGCTTCCAGTGAATCTTTTTCTTGAACTAAAAACGACAAATGCTTTGTCTCTTTATGTCATTTGTATATAAAGTTATTATGATAACACTAAGCCACACTTAGGGTTTCATAATATTAAGACCTCTAGTTACACACCGAATCCGGATGTATCGTTTAATATCAAATTTGAAAAAAAGAAGTTAGATAAATTGTAATAGAAAACCTTACCTTAGAAAGAAATATCTAAATAGAAGCTCTACACATTTACATGTAGCTCGTATTTATAATGATAAACAGCTATTGTGTGTGTTTCTTTTCTCATCGCTTGTTATTCCTGTAAGATTTACAACACTGCAAATTTGTATTCTTCTTCCAGTTGCAGGGGCTTTCGTCAATCTTCGAACCCTTATATTGATAGAAAATGACTATACACACTCGACCGGATGATTGGTTCCCTAAATTCTGAAAGGCATTGATTATATATTTTCAAATTTGACTGTATTTTTTTCTAAATATCGTTTTAAGCCAATACTTAAATTACGTCTTGTTTTAATATCTCCTAAACCGCAACAATTCCAAGAAAAGTTAACGATCAGATTCGTTAGACCAAATTAATTAAAAAAACTTAATACATTGTAACACAAAAGAAATCCAAAAAATATTTTAACAACAACACGGCCGACACTCGGCTAACCGAGCGATTGGTCGGTTAATCTATATTGAGTATGCAGCTATATCAGCAGTGGGTCTGTTAATCGGGTTGGCTATACGTCTGTTAAGAGTAAAACGCACAATTTAATGTTAAACTCGATCAAATATACAGATTTTTGGCATATTATAAGAATTAAATCAAAAAAAGAAAAGTGTCTGACAAAATGATATCTATCAAAGAACATTTTCCACCTTTAAAAACATTTCATAGTCTGCGCAGTTTTCAGAAAAAGTAAAAGGCGTCGCGCAAGTATGTAGTATTTATGATTACACGCATAGCAATTTTTTAATAAAAGGCGAAACAAACAATTTTAGATATCATTTAAAAGACACAAAATACTACTTTGGTTCTTAAATATAAATTGACATTAGTAAATATTTCATAATTGTAATATAACGTGAGTAATACCACGTTTTAGTGAAAATTATGTGAATAAAGTCTGTTAATGGGTTGGACAATTGAAATTGTGTCAGTTAAGAGTTATTTAGCCACGAAAATAGTTGTGCTACCTTTATATTTTCCCATTGAAAATGTTAAAAATGAGATGTTCTTGAGTAAAAAAAAATATTGTAAGGGTTCCGCGGAACCCAGTGTCTCGCCTACTTTTGCTGTAAATCGCAGGTTCAACAAAAATGAGGAAAAAAATCAATAAAAATATTCCTCTTGATACTATCTTATGATTGTAAGAAGCTTCTGTCCAAGTTTAGTAAAAATTTAGGATAGTGAATGAATCTAATAAATGTTTTGAAAACTTTAACTGCAGACTGTATGCAATGTTAACTGGAAGAAAATCTAAGTTCATATAAAAGTAAAATACAGAATAAATGGAGTTATCTTTTTACAATGTTTACTTCTGGATACTATCTTATGATCATAAATAAGCTTCTGTCCAAGTTTGGTACAAACCCAGGATAGTTTAAGAAAGTTATTGAATTTTTAAAAACTTTAACCACAGAGTGAATGTAATGTTTCCCCGCAGAAAAACTAAGTCCATTCAAAAGTAAAATACGGAAAAAAATGGATTTACTTAATTACAAAATTTACTTCTCGATACTATCTTATGATCATAAACAAACTTCTGTCCATGTTTGGTACAAACTAAGGATAGTTTAAGAAAGTTAGTAAAACTTTAAAAACTTTAACCACAGAGTGAATGTAATGTTTCCCCGCAGAACAAACTAAGTCCATGATTTATATAAAGTAAAATACGGAAAAAATGGAATTTTATTTTTACAAAATTTACTTCTGGATACTATCTTAATATGATCATAAACAAGCTTTTGTCCAAGGTTGTTAGAAATCCAGTATAGTTCAAGAAAGTTATTAAAATTTCAAAAACTTTAACCACAGAGTGAATATTTGTGGACGCCGCCGACGACGACGACACCGACGACGACGAAATGCAGGATCGCTTAGTCTCGCTTTTTCGACTAAAGTCGAAGGCTCGACAAAAAATAATAATACGATGCAACACTATCCTTCCAGTAAAAGCATTTTTATTCTGACTTTCTTTGCATTTTACTCAAGAGTGTGTCACATCAATATAGCGTGATATGGGTTGGTTGCTGGAATATGCATGAATTTATTATTAACGATTTCAATCAGCCTTAATTTTTATGTCTGCTCAAAGTAGCATGATCTCAAACCCGATTGAACGTGTCTTTCTAATACAACACAGGGTACATATATAACGTGTTGTCGTTTTCATATGCACATGACATTTGTCACTGGACGTTTAGGTGGTACCCAACACTACAGGGAGATAACTCTGTAAAGTCAGTGATACGTTTTAATTACGTTGTGTTGTAAAGGGAATAATAAGCTTCTCGAAGATCAAAATTGGTGTTTGTCAAACTGCTATATAACCAGTTAATTTTTCTGACAAAACGGTTGGTTCAAATTTTTTGAAATTTTTATATTTCTGTTAAAGGTTCAAATTAAATACTTTGTCAAAATTTTATCCAAATTAAACGAACCACATTGATTTTAGTGAAAGTGTTCGGTACCACCTTAATCCTAATTCCTCAGCATCATCCAATTGTTTTTTTTCTTGTATTAATTAATCATCTGTTGTTTACAAATCATTCTAAAGAAGTAAATGGAAAGGAGCGAATGCAGCTACATTTGGATGTATTAAAATTTAATTCATTGTATTCCGTTTAGTTCCTTTTCTACATATGTGCAGAGGAGAACTGCAGGTGTCTACATGTAAACGTCAAGCATTTGTCACCAATATGAGTACATCGCAATCCGTTACTGTTTCAACACCCAGGGGGGTTTCATGTCTTTATTCTTAAACAATTTGTTTCCTTCTCTTTTTTAGCAATGCATCACTCTCTACTGTCCTTATCTTTTATTTTGTATTCTGTATCTCCATCCAGATTCTCGTGTATACCATGAGGGTACGGATTGGGGGTGTTGTTTATTTCTGTATTCTTTAAATGGTTATGTTACTTTTCTCTACATTTTATTTATCTTACCCATTATTCTTTCTCTATTCTTTATATTTAGGCATCCCAATATACTGATGTTTAGTTACATTACGACGTTAATCTCTGATTTATATACTGGTTACCAATGTAGATGACAAATTGGTGTCATTCATAACAATTAAACAGAATCCACATGATATATGCGACCATTCTCGGATAAAATCAATTTTACTTTAATTTAACACTTTTTGAAACCATTTTTATCAATTTTCAATATCCGTTGCCTACATTGTTATTGTTCATGTGTTTTGTTCCGTATATTTTATATTCCATTGCTGATGTTTTGTTTCCGTATATATTTTATGTTCCATTGCTCAAGTGTTGTTTCCGTATATTTTAGCCGCTCGTCTTTAGCCTACCAAATGAACACACCATAAAGTAATAAAATTATACTTTTATTGTCATTCATAACTCTTAACAGACTAATTAACAGACCGGGTTTTATACATCCGACCCATTAACAGACCAGGTTTTTAATAAAGATTGATTTATGTCACCAAAATACAGATTTTCGTGTAGATTTTTCACAAAATGATATCAATTTGGTTAACACTCATAATGCCTGTCTTTTTTCGATGTTCAAAATAGTGCATGCAAGTAAATTCAACCCAAGTGTCATTTTGTGTACATTTTGTGTGTGTAAAATGTGTATAAATTTACTGATGAGTAATTTGCCTTTTCATTTTATAGATCGTACATAGAAGCTAGAAAAATAATAATTACACCACTGGATTCAGTACATTGAATAGTTTTGTCAGACATAAATATTTTTTATGATAAACATATATTTGAAAGGTTATACAATGAAACATTCTGAGTTTTCAATGATTTTCTCGATAACACCTGATTAACATACTTTAGCCAACCCGATTAACAGACCCACTGCCGATATAGCCGCATACTCAATATAGATTAACCGACCAATCTCTCGGTTAGCCGAGTGTCGGTCGTGAACAATCAAAACCCTGTTATTAATCACCTACGCATTTAGCTATCGTAGTTATGGGTTAGTCAATACAATACTATATAAAAAAAAAAAGTATCCCATTCTTTTATTCTTAGAAAATATTGTCACCGCCTTTCGATTTTTTCTAAGAATTTCGACGATCTAATTTCTTTTTAAAGGGCTAGGTTACACTGTTCCTTCGAATGACGACCAACGCGTACTTTGGACCTTATACAAGTATTATGTACTTAAATTATCTTGTGTACTGTATGTGTCAAAAGTGTCACCAGTTTTTTTTATTCATATTATTCATTTTAATTCATAAGTATTGTACCTAAAATATTAAAAAAGCAAAATTTGGAAACAACCATGGTTTCGAATTTGTGTAACTTTTCGACCAAAACATAAGATATTACTAGACTTAAGTTATATCTAATACTTATATTTTACATTCGGAGGGCCTCTTTTCGTTCGAAAAAGTCAAGATGGTTTAATCTTAATCTAAACTATGAAAATAGAAAGAGCAAAATGTAAAGAAGTTAAACATATTAAACAAAGACAAACCTGCATATGAGATATACCATATTTGTTTATAATCTATTAATACATCTACATGTAACCAGTCTCGGTTCATTACACACAAAGGTTTTGTTATTGAGATATGAATGAAAGATAATACGTTACAATTTTTGACGTCTTTAATAAGTTTGACATGTATTGTAAGTTTATGAATAGAAATGTTTTGACCAATTGTAATATTGTTTGTGTAAGGTTCTTTGTCCTTGTTTAAATTTCAACATGTAAAGGCGTATTTTTGTTTTATGAATGAATTGTATCCATTAAAGGATAATAGCACAACCGGAACACATTGTTTCGCGATACGTTCATTGTTTATATACTTATTACGAACATACAGTAAAAGAAATAAAAATAAACCAATGTGTCATCCTATTATTGTATAAATGCAATCATATTGCAAGAGTATATTTGTTTTTCGAAATTAATATTTCGTTCACCGTGTTTTGATTTTAGATTATATATAATACCTCAGTTCATTCGCAAGTACAGAAATTTTCTCAATTTTAAACTACCCCACTTACCCCTGTTTACTTTGTTTTGAGATTAATCAATCCATGTTTTGTCGACATTCACCGGATACTACGTTGAATATTATATTTCCGTAAATACTTGGCGAGAAAGACATCGTACATTCACACTTTGATTTATGTGACCTAATTTGTTTTTTCTACAGGAAGAAAAAAAAGAAAATATTGCATAAAAGTTCGATCCAGACTTCGATAAAGGTTAACTTCTTTATTTTGATTGAAATTGATTTTTATTAATCGGTTCGGTCAAAATGTAATCTAGTTTAAAGTCGACGAAGGTCATCAGGGGTGTAATATGTAATCTTTAAAAGTATTATTTTGGTTTTTTTTTACACATCTTATTTGTCCTTTTTGGTCGGTTCATCATGACATTTTATAGTTAAAGAGAGTACGAAAATATCAACGGGATAGTCAAACTCACAAGTCGAATGTTAACTACAATATCATGATACAACAGCGAAAACGACAGAAAGCATATCAAAATTCTACAAAACACAACATATAAAACTAAATACTGACCAACCCAAACCCCTCCATAAATCGGTGCAGATTTCGTGTGCTCAAGAAAATGGCCTAGAAAAAAGGGCTGTTAACTCATTTACTCCATGTATGCAGATCCTTCTTCACTCAAGTCATCCATCGTACGTCGTGCCACGAAACACCGCTTATAAATAACATCTAGAACAGGACCGACTTGTAGCTAAGTTGTACAAAAAAGCAAACATGTCCGACATCATTGTCAATAACTCCAGAATGGTCAACAATTCAAGACGTAAGTAAAAGTAAATGATCACAATGAATGCCTTATATTACCCAAGGATAAACTTCAATCTATTGTTTAAAAAGTACATGTGTAGTTTAATAAAAAGATAATGCCTTTAAACAACAACATAACCCCCGGTAAACCGGTTAATCGGTCAAAAGATTATCCGTGTAACCGGTTCGGCAAAACTGTATACATCCTGGACACCCAAACGGACACAGCACTTTAGCAAGGGCTTTATTTTTAGGGAACAGTAAATGGGCTAAGACACAGATTTTGCTAAAATTTTGCTCACAACCTTGCCTCCTTTAACTTTAATAGAAAATAGAAAAAAATAATAAAATTGAGAATGGAAATGTGTCAAAGAGACAACAACCCGACCATAGAACAGACAACAGCAGAAGGTCACAGGTCTTCAATGCAGCGAGAAATTCCCGCACCAGGAGGCGTCCTTCAGCTGGCCCCTAAACAAATATATAATGAAACGTCGCAAACACTTGAAGACGTTAGCTAAAATAAAAGCGTAAGAAAGCACGTTTTTCATATGGCTTTCTAAAATAAATAAACGGATTTTATGAGCGAAATTTATGAAATTCAGATTCATGTTTTCTTAGATAATATACTAAGCTTTTTATAAACAAATTAAAAATAAAAGAATACAAATTGAATTGAAACTATTTGTTTAATTAACATTTTAATTACAAAGCAAAAGATTTTTTAATACACTACGCACTGCTTCACTAGTTCAGTGATCATGAACGCCATACTAAACTCCAAATTGTGCAAAAGAAACTGAAATTAGAAATAATACAAGACTAACAAAGGCCAGAGGCTCCTGACTTGGGACGGGCGCAAAAATGCGGCGGCGTTAAACATGTTTATGAGATCTCAACTCTCCCCCTATACCTCTAAGCCAATGTAGAAAAGTAAACGAATAACAATACGCACATTAAAATTCAGTTCAAGAGAAGTCCGAGTCTGATGTCAGAAGATGTAACCAAAGAAAATAAACAAAATGACAATAATACATAAATAACAACTAGACTTCAATTAAACTGATTGAAAGATTATGTCTTCATCATATGAATATCAGGCACAACCCCTTCCGTTAGGGGTTTAGTATCATACCATCATCACATATATGAGAAAAACATAACCCGTGTCATGGCAACAACTGGCTTTTAAATAAATGTGTTTAGTTCTGATGCAAAGACCCTATAAGTAAATAAATATTAACGCCAAAATATGTAATCTTTAATGACCTGACAACAGTATCGTAACTATATTCTTTCTTTATAATAAGTCTATGTAAAGGTTTTGTTAGCTTCTGAGGTGAATATTGATATTTTATGCATTTATCTCCTTTAATATCTGAAATTTTACAGATTGAATTCTTTGAAATAACCTTTTTAACGAAAGCACATAAAATCAGCGAAAACCCTTCTTGCATTTGTCTTTAACATGTTAACATCACCAATCTCTATTATTACTTAATAGATTTTAAATGATATAAAATAATCATATGGCACGGACTCCGTTTTCTAATCATCTATCTGTATTAAACCTAGTTCGTAAAAAAAACCTTACATTTTGCGGCCCGAAACGCGTTGACGTTACAATATTTTCGACGTATTATTGTATTTTTTCACAATCAATATCATTTTGAATGATGTATAACGTAAAAACGAAGTCGCAGACCTAATAGTATTTTACATAATTAAAAAAATAAATTTAAAACAAAATATAGTTTTTTAAAGAAAATCTATGGAGTAGAATTAGAGATTTGACGATTTTAAGAAAGAATTCAATCAGTAATATTTCAGTTGATAAAAGAGTTTATTTTTATATATAACAGGGCCCAGTTTCACGAAGCTGTCTTAGGACTAAGACATGTCTTAGGATGGTCTTACGACATATCTTAGTCCTAAGTGGGTTTCACAAAGTGGTCCTAAATTAGGACATGTCTTAAAGTTGGTCATAAAGTTAGGACAACGCGAGAGGTGTCTTATGATGGTCTTAGGATAGTTTTACGTTTATTTATATAAATTACACTCATTTTTTATATTAATTTTGAAAAAAAATATCTTATTATCATCTAATTATCTATTCTCCTGTTCCTGCTTTTAACGTAATTTTTCTAGATTGACGGATTATCATGATTTGTCAACAATGTAAATTCGATGTATAATTGATATCAAGATTGCACGATTTTATCCCTTAACCTTTTATAACCAATAAAGTCGAAATTGAATTCAACTCACTTTTACCAAAAAAATTATCATTTTATATTCTTGTTTCATATTTATATTGATGTATTGTTTGAAGATAATTTATAAATAAATGACTTTTACTTTTTTTTATATTTATTTTGCAAATTATGTCATTTATATTGATCAATACGTTTAGAATAATTTATGGTAAATACATACTACATTTACATGATTTTTTTCCGTAAATCATATTTATATTTGAATATTTGAAAATTTAAAGAACTTGAGACAGGTTTAGGATGTCTTAGCTAAGATCATCCTAAGACAGCTTCGAGACGAGGTCTGAGATATGTCCTAGGATAGTCATAAGAGGATCATAAGACATGTCCTAAGATATGTCTTATGACATGTCTTAGGATAGCTTCGTGAAACCGGCCCCTGTATTATTTTTTCGATTTTCGGTTAAAGATCAACAAGCTACAGTTGTATGCAAACTTTTAGCCAAATCTGTGACATAGTCTATTTGGCAAAAAAAGACAAGATAAAGTAAATTCACCAAAAATACTGACATCCGAGGAAAATTCAAAAAGGAAATTCCCTATTCAAATGGCAAAATTAAAAGCTTAAACACATCAAAAGAATCGAAAACAAAAGTCATTGTCTTGACTTGATACATGCATTTTCTTACACGTAGAAAATGATGTATTAAACCTGGTTTTAAAGCCTGCCAAACCTCTTACTTGTATGACAGTCGCACCAAATTCCATTATTTTGAGAGATAACTTCAACATTGTGTTCAATTGGTAGTTTATTTGTTTATTTTTGTAATGATCTATATGCAATTTTGGTTTCAATGACAGGCATCTCTTTGCGTATTAGTTATTGCAATCAACTATTACTCTTCCAAGTAAAGCTATAAAATATATTCCAGCAAACAATGCGTGTTCAAAGAGCAAAAAATATGTGCAGTGTATGCTCTCTCTCCTCCGTCATGCTTCAATGCAATAGGACGAAATACGTTGAGTTAGGTCGGTTATGTCGTGTTAAATCATTTTATTGGAAATCTCTATTTAGGAATAAGAGCAAAGACTTTGTTGGTCTGGGATCAGAATATGTCACATGACTTCTTTTCGAACTGCTACCTTGTTAACTAGCGCGTTTCTGGTTAAACGTGGCTGTCTATTACAATAAGCCTTAGGTTTCAGGAAGATGCATTCAATTCGCCACTCTAGCATTACGATTACAATGGTAAAACAAAATATAGAATAGTCTCCCTTTGTCCATGTCATATCGACCTCGAGTTTTCTTATTTAAAACACCATCTTATTAAATATAAATTGATTGATTGTTGGTTGATAAACGTCCAGTGGCAAATATATCATGCATGTTCAGGACGAGAACAAGTTTACTTTTGTTTGTCTTTTTTCATTTTTAGCCATGGCGTTGTCAGTTTATTTTCGATTTATGAGTTTGACTGTTCCTCTGGCATCTTTCGTCCCTCTTTTACATTAAATACAATAGCCTAGGTCTTGTAATAGAGACCATCCGGGATGAAGATCGGCATATCCAGAAATCAACGCCACTTTGCTTATTTGAATATTATACTAAAGAAATCGGATACGGGTCACGGAAATTACATTAAAATGATAGAGAATTTTGAAAAAATGTCTGTTTTAATTTTAATTTAAGTGATAGACAGGTTGCCGGGCAGAAAATGAATATACACAACAATATACACCATTTAAACGAAACATAATGACTGTTGTTGCAAAAATACAGGTTCCTGAGCTATTTTAAAAATCGAAGCGAGAGGCTTTTAATATTGCAGTGTAAAATACAGGCTAAAATGGCTGAAACGTCAAATTTGCAGACTTCGTGTTGAAAATTGGCTACTAAGGTCATTACAAAAACAGGTTGCCGGAGTGAAATTTGAAACTTGAATTTCCAAAGAATAAGCAAGTCCAAACCTTGTATGTGTAGTCGTTGAAATCTAGGTTCCCACGTAAAGTTAAAATGTCACTATTTCAAGAAGAATAAACTCACGAAAGCACGAAAAATTCACTAAATTCGCGTTCATTGTTTTGATTTTGACCGCCTGACAACTTTACGGAAATGTCAAAGTGATTGTAAATAAGGACTCTGTGACGGGCAACTTATAATATCCGTGTTTTAAAGATTTTAATGATTTTAATGATATCAAGTTAGTCCAGTTCAAACTACTATCACGTGGTACAATTCTCATTTACATATTATGAATATTAATTAGCAAAACCACTACTAATTTCTGGCTATGGGGAAGAGAATTAATAGGATAGGAACATAAATCTTGCCTTGCAACACGCCACTTACGGAACCCTCAAAGAGTTGTTGCAATAAACGTTTTGCCTTTCAACAGGCCACATACGGAACCCTCAAAGAGTTGTTTCAAAAATAACGTGGCATCGGATTTAACGTCTCTATTCTGACAGGACGCGGCTGCAACTGGTACAAGCTTGTTACTGCCGGTCGGAAGAACACCCAGTGGCCATTCTTTTATTTGCCAGTCACCCTTGGGAATATGAATTGAAGTGGGTAATATGATCAAAAAGAGACGTATGCGTGTGTCGATGTGACAAGTGCCCAACGACACATAAATTTATATATATATATAGTTAACATGCGGTTTTCCAAAAAAATTTCTATACAGGTTTCCAGGCTCAGAATCACTCTAAAGCTATAATCCATAAAAAAAAAACTACACAATCATTCATATATAAAAAATCACAGAAATCATACTTTATATTTTTAATATCACTATTCTTAAAATTAAAAACAGGCTTTTTATTTGATTTTTTTTCACTCACTCCACATTATAAACCATCTGAACTCCACCAACAACATTGATCGGCCCGGTATTCTGTTGCGTCTTTTCACAGGAAATTATGTTCAATGAAAACAATTGAGATTATTTCACACGCTTAAACTTACCATATGCGGAAATAAAAATAAAAACTATAATCAATGGCATACTAATAGTGTTTAGTAATAATGTCATTTATTATAAGATTGATGAAGCTCCATATATGGCTTATCAATATCTACAATGTGCTAAATTTAAGATTGAGAGAAAAACAATGCATTCATTAGTTATAGTTCAACAGGAAGTGTATTAACTTACCAAACAGTTTGGTAAGTTAATACACTTCCTGTTGAACTATAACTTCATACTGTAAGACATTTATATCATTGGCAAACTGCATATACACATTATCAAAAAACCTGATATAAATGTCTTTAGGGCATGATATTGAGCAAAAGAGCGATTAGAGTCACTCTACACCGATCGAGGTTTGTCTACATTTGAACTTTAACAATGTTATTGCATTATTATACAGAGAAGTTTGTTGCGTATTGTTTGTTTTCTACTCAGTTTGTTATCCATAGCTGGAATCCTGTCCAGGTATCTTCAAAAAAGTACCTTTCTCACAACTGGTGAAAATTATTCAAAAATGAACCCATATCTCATTTAAAATTCCTCAATTCTGTTATTTGTTTTCAGTTGGAATTTTTCCGTAACAAAGCGTTATTTAAAGGGCGACTCAAATAACTGAGAATTTTCCTTTGTTTTTATTTAGCTAAACTTATCACATGTATGCTTGTACGAATGTTATAAAATATAGATGTAATTTTGTTTGATAAATTATAAATTTAAGTTTTTCTACTGGATTTTTTTAAAATTAAAACTGTAATTATGATATTTTTCTGTAATTTTTATTCATGTGACCATTTGACGACATTTTCGTTCCTGAAATGGTTTTCCCTGTGACTTTTACTCTTGTGTGATGATATAAGTACGAATTTTCCCCTTTTTAATGTACTTAACTGATCTTTTTATTGCTTTTCTGTTTAGTGTAATGCGTTTTTTAATTTTATTGTAATGCTCTTAACTTGCCTCTGTATTGCTGTCTCTATATTTAATGCTTTTCTCTGATCTTTGTCAGCATTGCCTCATTTTAATTATCATAAATGATCATTACATATTTTACAGATTCATTTGGTTCCATCTGATGTATAAATTCACAACCACGCCGAAGTGAGAACACAGAATCAGAGAAACACAACTATTTAGAACATAAATTACAAATATAAAAGAGGACGATTTTGCGTACTGTTTAATGTAGTACAGCAACACTATTTCATTTGGCAGCACCTGAAAAACCGTTCGAGACCTTGACGGTCAATTGCCATATTTTACAATGGAAACTTTACATAAGTAGCCAGTATATATAGACAATTTTGTAAGGAAACAGCCCTGAGGTTTAAAACATTATATAACTAATGCATGGCAGCTTAGATTGTTCTGACAATTTAGTACGTATACATATTAAAACGAACGGTTAAACATCCCACCGCTTCCTTAATTGGCTGCCAGAATAATCGAATCTTTTCCCCAGTTTATTAAAACATGGCATTGGTTGATTTTTCCTGTGTACGGCTGTTTTTCATTGATGTTTTAGTTTCGTTTGATAGTTTGATATGCAAGTTCGAAATCACGTACGTTGTTCTACTTAATTCCAATTATCATTTGCCTATTTAAAAGTTATGATAATAAACGTTTGTGTATTATCTTTTATAGTAGGTATTAAAATATACATTATCTTCTGTGTCTAGCTACTGCATAAACATAAGAACAATAAAAGTGTCAGAAGATGTGTCCTAGTGCTCTTGTCACAAGGAGAAATAAAATCACTCCTACTTATGATAACAAACAATACGCATAACTGTTTGCTTTAGAGAAATTAAATTCAAAAATAGAAATTCAAAAACTTCTGGTACGTAGAAGTGTTCACATATTCTAAAAGGTACAAGTGATATTGTTCTTTAATATAGGCCAAAATATTTCTAATCAGTTTGAAACGTACGTCCGCACTCAATGTTGACCTTCGAAGATTTTTGGTATGTCCTTTACGATTTTGATGCTTCGAACTGTTTTATTTGATAATCTTCCTATACATTTTGTTTCTTTTCCATCTTATGAAGTTAATTTTACTTTCCGTTCTTTTTTAATTGAAATTGATATATCTATTCACTTTATAATTCAAGTAGGATGAAATGAGGTGAAGAAACACTGCCAACTTGACTCCTCACGTTAACATGTCAAATGTATTATAGATATAGGAAGATGTGGTATGAGTGCCAATGAGACCGTGAAATCTCCACCCAAATAACAATTTATAAAAGTAAACCATTATAGGTCAATATACGGCCTTCATGATTACCAAATAGGAAATCTGCTGACTTTGTATTATACGGTGTTGGTATTGCTCATTGTAGAAGGCCGTATCGTGACCTATATTTTATCAATATTTGCTTTTCTATTGTGAATAGTGTTTTATAGCAAATCACATTTTCTTATTTTTATATTTATCCATATAAAAATATCTACATGTATCTTCAGTGACAATTATTTGTGTTCTTGGCAGAAAAAACTAACAAATTTACAAAACTCTGTTTATAAAAGCATCATTTGAAATATATAAGATTCACTTTCTGTAAAAAAAAAAAGAGCAAAATATATATGTAGACTTTCTCACAAGTACATCTAAAAATCAAGTACATACTAATTAAAACACCAAGTTTTTAAATCCACTCCACATTATACAGGAATGTCTAAGGATTGAGTTTGATTTCGATAATTACTTTTAAAAAAAGTTTTTTTTTCTTTCTTTTTTTTTAATATTGATTAGACCGTTGGTTTTTTCCATTTAAATGGTTTTGCACTAGTAATTTTTGGGGCCCTTTATAGTTTGTCGTTCGGTGTTAGCCAAGGCTCCGTGTTAAAGGCCGAAACTTGAGGTGTCAGACCACCAATTAAAAAACCCTATCTTCAACCAAATTTAGCAATTTTACAGCTTTTAAAAATTTAACTTCAAGGAAATCAGGTATATCATAAATTGTCACCTATCTACATGCCAATTTTCAACCAATGTTTAAAGTCTTATAAGAAATGTCTGATCTTGAAACACAGGTACTACCAAAATAACTCCCGGTTTTCTAGAAATCTTAAATTAATGTACTATGTAGCACATTAATCCTTAATTTTTAACGTAAACTCATAGACAAGTGAATTTTGGCTCAAAATGTTCTAAACATATTTCCCTTTCAGCAAAAGTTTCATTTCTGCAAATGTGTTGGCTAGTTTAAGTAAACAATGACATCAAAAGCACTATTTTGTGTCAGAGTAGGAATACTTTTACGTTCTAAATTAGAGGGAGTAATTGGTGGTCTGACACCTTGAACTATAATAGTTTACTTTTATAAAATTGTGACTTGGCTAGAGAGTTGTCTCATTGGCACTCATACCACATCTTTCTATATCTATTTAATAATAGCTTTACCATTAATTTTACTGCACAAGGTGCGCATTTCGTTAAATGTCAAAGCTCAATCAAGAGAAAAGTTATGCTTGTTCAAAGTATGCATTTGGAGTATCAATTTTAACAATGCAACTACGAATTATATTCAAGCACACATCGAGTATCAAAATTCGAATCCAGTTCAACTTACAAACCCAAAGTATTGCAAAGGCAGTTCGAAAAAAAAATCACGTGTTTTTTATTTGTCTTGTTCAAGCAGGGCTCTTATAAATCAGTAGAACCCGTATCTGAACCTTTTTGTCAAAAGCTCTTTTGATGTCTTGTTTAAAATTTTACATGTTTCAACTGTAATGCAAAACCTCCATCAACAATTATATTGCATCATATACTAGCAATTTATAAAAGGAATCTTTTATTAACGGAAAAAAATAAGATTTCAACTTTTTTTAACACAGATGTTTTCCTAGGAGGTAGAGTTCTAGTAGAATGCTATTTACTTACAACAAGTTAACAAGATCCATTAAAAAACTCCATAGAAGCCTTTGAACTTCACACTGTCAAAATTGTCGGTCCCATACAGTAATATATTTGCATATCTCTTTAAGAGTTTGTATATCTAATTTTTTTTTATGAAATAAAATTGCTATTATATACGTAACGGGAATCTTTTTCGTCTTCAAAGTCTTAATTTGTTGCTAGTTTTATTTTACGAATATAGTCTATCACTCATTTTTTTTTTTGTAATTTTAAGAAAAAAACACTTTAAGAACAAATAAAAACAAAATACGTATATGCAGACGAATAACTAAAAGGTAAGTATTATACCGTAGCAATAAAATTGAGAATGGAAATAGGGAATGTGTCAAAGAGACAACAACCCGGCCATAGAAAAGACAACAGCAGAAGGTCACAAACAGGTCTTAAATGTAGCGAGAAATTCCCGCACCCGGAGGCGCCCTTCAGCTGGCCCCTCAACAAATATATACTAGTTCAGTGATACTGCAGGTATAGTTTCAAAGGAAAAGAGGGAGGGATAGACAGACTTCGCAATCTGAAGAGAATGTTCGACCAGGTCAGTGACCCCTCGTACCTGTCAACACTTTATTTCCTAAATAAAATTATATTGATGTAGTCGTCGTAATAAAATCATTTATATGTGGTTTATGCTTGTCAAGAAAATTCACATATATCAGCGAAATGTCCTCATCTCAAGTTCATCCCACTGATGAAGAGAACCAAGAGGTAATTATTTGTTTTCTTTTCCTGACATTAAGGTTAAGTTTTTCATTTATCAATTATTAAATTGTTAAATTTGAACTAATGCAACCAAGACTGCAGTGGTCTTAGATTGTGCAACGATCTAAATACTTGGAATTAACTCTCTCGGGGAAAAAAACTTACCTCCAATAACTCTGGCACCAAAATTCCAAGCGAGTTTATGTATTTATTCATCATTAGCTTCTAAATGTTAATGTTTGAACGTTCCGGATAAAGGTTAGACAAAAAAACACTGCAATTGCACGAAATTTATGAGCTGTTTTTGTTGTTGTTTGCGATGTCAAATAGAAAACATACGTTTAACATTGATACTGTATTAACTTTATTATCGATAATCGTGTTTACCAGAAATTACATTTAAAAAATGTATATGGACTGGTGATAATTTCTGATTTTTAAGCAATTTAAATACTATTGTTTAAATGGAGTTTTACCGACCAGTTGTATTTGAGGAAAATGGTTAACAGTGGTAAAGTCTAATTCCGGAATGACAAATAAATATATGTTCAATGCACACACTTTTTATTTTTGTGAACGTGTAATACCGATATTTTAGTTGCTCCCGATACGTATGCATATAGGGAAATATGGTAATCTTTCAAATAAGACAACTATCTACCACAAAACAAAGAACGAGGATGTTAACAAGTACTTGTCTCTTCGTCTTAATTTTGAGTTTTGAATGTCACTGATGGTACATGTATCTACCGCCTCCGTTTTATTTTAATGAGAAGTAAACAATTCGAGCGCGTGAACTAACGGCCTGATTTAAGTATATAACATAAAAAGAAAAACTAATATTATGATAATTATGATAAGTAGAAATCAAACGACAATCTATGACTACGGTCTCCTATTTTGTCAAAAACGCTAACAAATGTCTAAAATTAACTCTGTTTGGATGTAGTTCAATTCTACAGTTTCTTTTTTTAAATTCCTTTAAAGAAATATCATGTTAGTATCGAGGCAATGGCATTATCTATCTACTGTGGCACCAATAAAGCGCTAGTAATGTTCATAAAATGTAATTACTCCAGCATCGATTTTGTTAGTTTGTGTTAACCGAATGTATACTTCGGTGGATTGTGTATAATCATTATTTGCATGTAACGTTGTGTATGTAAGTAGTACTGCACCAGATGCGCATTTTGACGATTAATTTATCTTATTTGAATATGCTCGAGACCAAAATATTTGAAAATCACAAACCAAATACAAATCAATGAGATTGTCTGAAGCTTATAGGTATACAAAAATGACCAAACAGGGAACAATAATCAAAGCTATGAATTCGGTTTTTATCACTTTTCAACTGGTTCAAGTTGCTGATGCTTGACAGAATCTTTGTGCAATCACATTAGAAAAACAATGTTTTATTAAGATGTCAATGAGACAATTATCCACAAAAAAAACCCAACAAATGACGTACCAATTGGTCTGCGTATACCTTCTTAACGGAAACTAATTCAATGACAATATCAAGTCTCCTGATAAATGATGTTTCTGTATTCTTACAACAGGACTTACTAAAGCGTCTGTTTTAAAATCATAATTCAACCTACCGAAAGTTATAAGCACAATGAAAGACCAGTGCAAATTTGAAAACATAAAATGTGTAAGAAAATCATGCAATAAACCACAAGAACTCATGAATAGAACTATATGTCAATGGAGAGCAAAACCATGACACCAAAAACCGGTATACTTGTTGACATTGATATATACAGTCTTACCCAATAGACAGATGTCAGTATAAAGTATTAGGCCCTTACTAACATCAACTGATATCAGTTCTGGATACTTAACAAAATTGATACTGTCCAATATCTTCACTCAACACCAAAAAGGGCGAAAAACATTAAGATGTTACAGAAGGCAACCAATGACTTTGTTGTTGACTTGAGAGAAACACATGGACATATGACTAGGTTAAATGGTGGTGCTTTTTTAATATCAGTATTCTCATCCTTTCCCTTTTTAAAACACGAATTTTGGCAAATAGAATTTATTTTTAAGAACAAGAAAGATCAGTACAGAAAACGTATAAAGACGAAGCAGATTTATGAACTACCAATAATCGTTTTCAAGATACAACTAATCTTGTTTTGCTTACTCGAAGCATAAAAATCTAACACAAATATGAAACTAAAACTGAAAAATTATGTATTGATGTCTTTCAATTCATTAAACACGAAAGGTTAACTGGGGTATAGAAATATAGTTCGTCTTTGAATTCATCGGTCCTGAAAGAAACCCCGTGCTAACTCGGGCTCTGCGGGGGTGTATACATACGCAGTCATATCCTGTCTGAACGCAGACGTTAAATTCGATGTTTCGCTAAGGGTCAGAACCATGATCTCTAAACATGAAGGACTCTTGTAATACTTTCTGATGAGTATTCGAATGTGGCCAGTAGCATTATAAAATTTCGGACATAACCTGACAACTAGTTGCAGAGGAAATTTCTATGCTTTCCTCTATGCCAACCTGCTTTTCAGAGCTTACATATGTTTAAACAATATATGTGTGTTATCTTACATATACATGTACTATTTGCCACTGGGCGAATAGCAAATAACATCAAATAAAAAACAAATTATATAGATTCCTTATGTACAACCGATAAAGATAAAGGCAAATACGATCACCGTGTTCACAGAAACCAATTTATTTTATTTTACATTTTTTTTACACACTGTGTTTTCAGTTTCTCCTTTTATATATACCTACACACCTGCACATGCTCTGTTCCAATTGTATAATAATTGTCATTGTAATTGATATATTATGTAAAAGTGAAAACTTCATAAACTTGTGCATGTTGTGATTCATCCTTTGAAGCATCCATCACTGAGTGAATAAAACTTCCTGAGACTTATGCCAATCACCATGTTATATGGTAATCCAACTGTTAATTTTAACGTTTTCCTCTAAACGCAAGTGAAACTGAATACAAATATGCGCTAAAAATGAGAGCATCACTGTATTAATTGTGTGCTATCGACGCGCTTTCCAGGATTTTAACTTCACCAGTAACGCTCAAAGCCGGAACTTTGAAAGCCAATGATATGACTGAAGTAAGGGAAAAAACACTAATGCAATTATTCTGTCCTTTAAGATGTCATACACTCCTCGGTACTTTTCAATGTTTAACTTTTATATTTGGAATGAAAAGACCAGGAAAATACAAATTTAAAACGAGTAAAATCAAACATTTATGACCTAGTTTAAACTAATGTTTATTTCGGGGTATCAGATTCCTGAGTATATAAAGGAGTTTTAGAATCGGTATAATAAAGATTTTTAGTAGTTTGAAATATAAATGCCTCCCAAAATTATATGAGTTTTTAATGATATGTTGACCACAAACCAAAACCATTGTCCACTTAAAATGATACAGTGCATATTAAACGTACACGTAGATAATCAAACATTGACAATTTTACTTTGGAATTAAAGGTTTTATGGACTTAGGCTATTCTTAAAGACATTGGTTTGTAATTAAATGATGAAAATAAAATATTCGTACAAATATACTAAAGACCGTATAAATATTTATCTATTTTGTACCTTTTGAATTTTGTATAAGTATGCAAATGAGGCAACTTACAAGGTTCACCTGTGATACCTGGCAAATAGTAATTTGAAACGTCACGATGAAGGTAAGACCTATTTTTCTTACAAAACTTAAAGAGCATCAGATATTTCTTATATTTCTTATGTTTACATTTCCCCCCAAAAGATAATATATAATTTCATCGAAAATTCGGAAATTTAACGCTTAAGATTTTATGCCACCAAAAAAATGATGAAAAAATAACCAATCTAGCTGAACGATATTATACTAAAATGAAAACAATTCAAGTAATGCGTTCAATTTTTAACATATTTAATTACATAATTTTAGTTGAGAACAGCTTTTATGATTGATGAAAAACATGCTTTTTTTTATAAAATAAAAATCTCAGAAAAGTAAAAAATAAATATTTTAATTTATTTACATTATTCTATCATTATCTTTAAATTTTTTTTAGATATTCTTTACTTATTGCCCTTTTTTGTGGTGTAATTTGACAATTGTAGTGATGTCGGATCAAGAACAAAACATATATTACTTCACTGCATCTCCTCATTTCTATACCCATCAATTAAACACGTGTGACATAACTCTTCGTTGAATGTGATGATGATGCATTTCTTAATCTGGATTGATATTTTTTCGGTTCAAGGTAACTGTGTTCTTGCTAAAAGTTTTTTTTTTTGCTGCTATACATTGATATGTTTTCGCGTTTGAGTTGTTTAACATTTGTCATTTCGATGCCTTTTATAGCTAACTATGCAGTATGGGTTTTGCTCATTCTTGAAGGCCCTATGGTTAAATATAGTTGTCAACTTCGATGTCACTTGGTCTCTGGTGAAGAGTTGTCTCAATGGCAATCATAATACATTTTCATATGTTTACATGTGCCGTGAATGAGACCACACAATTAAATACATGTTTTGTAGTATAAATATCTCACAGAAAGGGTAAGATCAAATTAGGCTTGCAAATGCAATAGTGGTAGGGTTTCCATACATGCCAACTGTCACTATTTGCGGGAAACACCCCCTGGAAGCTCCCAAATGGAAATTTTGAAAGAGCAATTTGTCTTAAAAATCCAAAAACAACATAAAAATACATATAAAGGCCCCTTTGAAGGTGACTTAGGACTATACGAACCATCTTGTACGCAAAACCCCCATGGGCATTTTAAAAAAGTTTGCAGGTATGTTTTACATATCTTCAATTCTCAATTTTAAAATAATGAGATGCTGAATGCTTGCCAAAGAGATAACTATTCAACATAGTTTCATTTGTCATACTTTTTTACCTTTTCTATCCTGACAGATCTGTCTTTGAAAATAACTTTCAATGCATCATTTTCAAGTATATGTCATAAATTAAGACCAATCATAAATGAAATGACCACTTATGTTGAAGAGCAATTATCTATCTGTTATTATATGTGCCTTGCTATCACAATGTTGAATATTTAAACGATGACATGGCCATTGCTTCTGTTTATAAAAGCTATCTTCGAATATGTTTATGATCGCAACTTCTAGTGTATTCATGAAGTGTTGCAGGGGCGGATGCAGGAATTTTCGAAAGGGGGGTGCTAACCCAGGGCACCCAGGGCAAAGGGGGGGGGGTGCAAAACATATGTCCCGATACAAATGCATTGATCGGCAAAAATAAAGGGGGGTGCGCACCCCCGGAAACCCCCCCCCCCCCCCCTGGATCCGCCACTGTGTTTTCAATGTTATATTGACCATGAAAAATGCTGCAGGCGAAATAAGCAAATTCATAAAAAAAATCTTTATAAAGGAAAGATGCATCTGCAGTCTGAACGTCTTTGTACCAATCAGAGCGTCCCAAATCATGAAAATCCCATTTAGCAACAACATGTTTGTGTGTTTCTGTCGCTTAAGATAATAAAATTGATTGATTCTTGTTTGCCTAACGTCCAGTGACAGATATTTCATGCATGTTTTGGACGAGAACGAATTACCAATACACAAAATAGGTAGTTCCTTTGACTTACCGGGATGAAGGGTTTGTTTATTGAACTGCAGGACGTTGCATCGAATTTATATATCCTGCACATCCCTAATAGACACCTTACTTAAACAATAGTTTACTACCGGTCGGAAGAAGACCAAGAGATAAGCAATTTATAAAATATTTGGTGCATTCACTAAAATTTTCACGAAAACAGTAAAATGAATACCAAAAACCTACATAAATTGACTCTATGATTACTTTTTGTATAATCAACTATCTAAGGCTTAATGATATTACGTCTGATAATAATCACTGTCAATACAGCTGCAGCGATACACTTAGTTTCCGCTTGATAGTGAAACTTTCTTGCTTTAAGTCGATGGTCATATAGTACTATCTATGAATACTGTAGATTAAAAGTAAAGGTGAAGATCTTTCAACACCCACGACAATGTCTCACTTCAAAAATGAAAACAGAAAAAATAATTTCAAACCAGACTTAATATATATTCTTTGATCTACGTTTTCATATAATTCCTTTGAAAAAAAGGTTTTTGACTTGTGTTAATGTATTTAGATGAAATAGAAAACATTTAATTGTAATATTAATATATTTCAACAACTAACGATTGTTTGTGATATCGGCCCACGCACGACATTTGATAATACTAGTTTATCAATAAAGCAAGACATAGCACTGTAACGTTGCTTAACACCTACATTTACTGATACGAAACTAATGTTTGAAATGTATGACTTAAATGAGACATTGTTCATACATAAATTAGATCGCAAAAAAAGAATAAAAAAAAGCGCAAAACAAAGCGTAGAAAATGTTTTAATTATACAGTCAAATTATATGTCGTTTTTTTCCTCTTATATTTGAGTGTGAATTATCATTACTTTTCTATCCCAAATTCATGTTATATTTGTTATTCTCAACGGATTTTGTCTAATGCTTAGTTCGTTTCTCTGTGTGTTACATTTTAATGTTGTGTCGTCATTCTCCTCTTATATTTAATGCGTTTCCCTCGGTTTTGGCTTGTGACCCGGATTTGTTTTTTTCTATCGATTTATGCGTTTTGAACATCGGTATACTACTGTTGCCTTTATTAAGTCGTCGATTTATTTTGTGATAATGCCCTTTCAATTGGCATATAAAGTCTATTCCATACATTGGTTTTTAATCTCAGTTTATTTTTAAAATGGTTTGGAGTTTAGTATAGCCTATAATTTATCACTGAATTAGTACACATTATTGTTTGGGGGCCAGCTGAAGTAAGCCTTCGGGTCTTAAATTTTCTCGCTGTGTTGAAGACCCGTTAGTGGCCTTCGATTGTTTTTTGCTCTTTGTTCGGGTTGTTGTCTCTTTGACATATTCCCACATTTCAATTCTCAATTTTATTAATTACTCAATATTAGATGAATAAAGATAGCCAACAACTAAGGCCACAATTAAAAATATTTTGGTTTGCCCAAACCCTACCCAAAGGTTGACACAGTGGGTAGGTAGGTAGGCATTTTTAAAAAAAAAATTCCAAAAGAGAAATTAAAGTATCGGGTGTTTATTAGTCTTCATGCCTATCTAATTAAAAAAAAAACTTCTTCAAATCAGGACAATAAAAGAATTTGAGTAGGCAGTTTTTTTCTGGGTAGGTAGCGTTTGGGCAAACAAACCTATTCTTTTTTATGGCCTAACAGTAACTGCTAAAGAAATATGACTTAGAGTCATACTGCCATTTTATTGATAACAGTAAATTTCATCACAGATTCTTGGTTGTGACTACAAATAGCAGTCATGTTCCCGGTAACAAAGACTTATTATCCATAATCATAACACTATAACTGAACAGACTGAATCCCTGATACAAATCTATAGAAGGCGCGTATCTAGTGTTCTCTTGCTATGATAATGCATGTAACATTTGCCACTGAAGGCTTAGGCAATCAACAATCAATCAATCCACCTAAAATATTTTTATCTATTTTATTATTGTTTATATTACGCCTGGACACATTTGCATGACTAAATCTTTATTTACCTTGAAGATTTTTGTACATTACGAATACAAAATCACCCAACTAAAAATCTTCATGAACCAACTTTTACACTTTTAATTACTGCTGTGTTTATATAGTAGATAGTATTTGTTCATTATCGGATAAAGTAAATTTCAATTTCAACTTTTCCTTTCATTCAAATTTAATTGTTATTCTCTATAAATTTGATCGTTCTAACTTGTGCTCTGTTCTTGTACGCAATTTTGTTTGCAATAAACTTGACTGACCACTTTAAGGTAACGTTGAATCAAGTAAGGAGTGTCATCTTCTGTACATACTAATTATTTAAAGTAAATAGACTTGGTACTTTTATGTGTTGTTTTTATATATAAGTAAACAATTCTTTAACCAGACTGAATATCATTATCATTTGCATGATGGATATGGTCTGCATATGATCATGCATATATATACATATATTTCGAAACCTCGCTTTTAACCTTATTTATCAGACGCGCTTACAAAAGACTTATTAGTGGCGCTCAATTTAAAACAGTTGGAATGTTAAATCAATTAAGTCAATTGATAGCCAAACATTTTTAAATGGCTAAAGCTCGTCCATGACTTGAGTGTAGAATTGTCTAAGTGTTTGAATGGCTTTAAGTTTTAGTAACAGTAAATTTACAGTAAATGACTGTATCAAAATCCTATCATATCAGCGCAGAATCATTCAATGGAATATTTTCAATATTATTCCAATGATTGATTATATACTGAACGACTTTAGAAACATTTTGTTGATTTTTTTTACCAAATCTTTTTTGATTCTCTTACAACTACTTTTCATGCTTATCATGCTTCTTTCTCCTTACAAAAAATCAAAATCTAACTTACCTGTGGTTATTGAACATACCGATTTTTTTTAAGTCGCACGAATTTCTTAAAGCGAAATTTTGGTCCCATGAAAGATTGTTTCAGTTTTTTAGCTTTGTGAAACAGTTCTTTCAATCCTTTGCCTAACTATTTTTTTTTTAAATGTTGCATCTCCATTTTGCCAAGTCTGAGAAATAAAAAAAACCCAAAGAACTGAATTAGCCCTTAAGAATACTGCAAACATGAAAACATAAATGTGCTGCAACCATACCGTATGACTTCAGAAACTCGTTCTACCCTCCTTCCAACAACGATACAAGTAGACAAGATTTGTTGCTGGCCATCAATGAACAGATCAACGTGTAGTGACAATGAAACATCAACAGAATTTGATTATGCAACTTCATTTGCCAATCATGTTTACGGCCGCAACGTCAACTGCTAACCAAATTGCCGAGTGCCATTGAGTACAGATTCATGCATGCCATAAATGTTTCCCATGAACTGCATTGCCAAATAATTGACTGAAGGAAAACCTGTAAAGCCCTCAAGTTCCAACCGCATAATTGCCAAAACCAATAATGGGTTGAACAAATGCAAAATCAGAAGGTGTAAAACAGAACCCAAAAGATGTCAGACAGAATTTGTTGACCTTTCTGACAATCATTTTGGCATTAGTAACAGGCAGTCATCGCTTTTGACGTTGACACATTCATTCAAAAATAACACAAAAATAATCTAGTGTTGCGTTTCTAAAGTCGTTCAGTATAGTTTTTAGTGGTTTTGAAGGTGTTTTTTTATGATCTTTTATTTGTTTTTCAATAGTTAGGAATTTACATATCCCCATACACTACCACCTGACAATGGTATCGAGGGGTAAATGCAGAAAAATAATGCAATATACAACATGACCTATAAATTTTAGGAGAAATAATAAAATTGCAGAATGTTTATCTGACTTTAAGTCGCCATTACATTCTTTTATTCAAATCTATAGTTAATCTCTCCTCTCTCTCTCTCTCTCTCTCTCTCTCTCTTTTGTTTGTTATTCGGAATATCGAAGGGATATTATATGAGGAGAAATAATAAAATTGCAGAATGTTTATCTGACTTTAAGTCGCCATTACACTCTTTTATTCAAATCTATAGCTATTGCCTAATATGTTTTAACCCGAAATTTATAATAGAATGAATGCACCTCGATATACCAACTAGAGGCTCCAAATATTGGTTTTCAAGAAGTGCCATCTATCGCATTTAAATTTTATTCAAACTAAGAACTTACATCAAACATCTGTCTGAAATAGACAATTTTGTGAACCATTTTCCAATAATGATATTTAAGTGTGTTATAGTGTTGTGCAGTTACAGGTTGACAGAAGGATTTGTCACTAATCAACATTGCTAACCCTTCTTAATGCCAAAGTTTGTTTGCTATTATAATGTATTTATTTATTTTCAAGCATAATGTGCGAAATTTTGTCTGCTTTTCGAATTTATTGATGGTATTCCACACCACCATCTTGTTTAAGAAAATTCGTGCTTTTCATAAATTCTTTTTCTTTACTAGTATTCATAATTCTGTGAACTCCATTAGGTTACAATAGACTCGGAATCGCGATTATGAGAACGCCACAAAATTTGATACGACCAATTTCAACGTCGTTTCAACGTCGTTTCAATGTCGAGTGCGCACTGGGATTCTTCTTTTCATAGATCTACTCACTGTTGAAGGCCTTTCGGATACCGTTAATTGCTTACATGCACTTCATTTGACCTCTGGTGAATAGTTGTCTCATTAGCAATCATACCACCCCTCTTTGTTTCTGTAAGACAATATTGCTGTAAAAAGTCATTAATTTCATTTATAAATTTCAACCGTAATCAAGTGTTTATTAACAGTTCATTTGCATTTTTTTGGTGCATTGATATATAACGACCACGCAATTATATTTGTCCTTGTGAAGGTTCTTGTATACGCGCTGTGTGTTTCAATTATTTAATACTACTTGAAAGTAATAATTTCCACAATAAAACTTTGAGATCTATCATAGATCGGCAAATAAAAAGACAATTAAAGAAGACTAAATTGCTGATATTGTGTAATGCATCAATAAAACTTTTTTCACAGATCCTAAAACAAGACGAGATCGCAGTAAAATAAGTAGACCAATGTTAACTATATTGACGGTGACAACCTTGGGAATATTCATTGAACATTGAGATGGCATGACATAACAGTCGATATAGGTCTAAACATTATATGCAGCCAGATTAAAATAATGAAATTATTTGTTACATATGTCTTTGATGCAACACATGTGCACCGTTTATCACGAATGCATATATAACTTAAATAACTACCAAAAATCAAAACTGTAATTAAAAAGAAACAGTTGCTTGTTTTTATTCAAAGGAATTTTTCAGAAACTGTTATATGAGGGGGGGGGCAAGGGGGTCCCCATAACAGCAAAACAGTGAATTGATTTGGTGAAAAACAGATAACAAGGAATTGAAAAGGGATAATAACAGATAACAGTAAATGAAATATGAAAATAGATCTGTCCAGGACCAATCCAGTAGATGACTCGTAGATCTTAGTATATAACTTGTGGTATGGACCTAGAAAATTGTAATTTGTGTAAACAAGACGTTCCGGCCGTTGAGGCAGTTCTGCCTTGGTTGATTTTTTCCGTAACTTGTACAATAAGTTATAGTATGGATGTTGAATTTTCTGAACGAAATTACTGGTTTCTGTTTTTGATATAGGGATATTTTTAATCCACGGCATTTGAGGGATCAATTTTTAATGATTTAGGTTTTTTTATTTAATTTTTAAAAATAGTGCAGCCAGTGACACTTTATTATCAATTTGATTTTTTGATTTTTTTTCTTCTGAAAAGCAATATATGTCATATATATACTTTACAAGTAATAAAAAAAAACATTGATGCACAATATATTTTTTGTATTTAATGACCTTATGATAAAACTTACTTATAAAATACAAAAATACCCAGATCAGTGGAGACAGGACATGTAACTGAAACACGCATACCAGTTATGATTATTCTGATAATAGAAATTGACTGAAGTGAAAATTCTGATAGTATAATAGAAATTGGACATAGTGAAAATTTGGATGACACCAAGTGAAACACCAATCATGTATCTTATGTGAAATTATAGAATATGAAAAATTTGGGTACAGCATTGGAGAAGCTGTGGGATTTTAAAAAGGGTATTTACCGAAAAATTAAACTGAAGACACATCTGTGTTTGCATCAATGGTTTCTGAGCTTCAATTTTCGCCATGTGAAGCAGTTAAAAAGCTTTTAAATATATGGTGGTCAGGGTTCTCTTTCATGTTAATGAAAAGAGAGGGAGTAGCACTTATAATTTAAATACTAAAAGAAAAAGATGTTGTATAATTCCCAAAGCCATAATTCAAACCCACACCACTTAGTAATGTAAAACAATTCAAAGGAGAAAACTAACTGCCTAATTTATCCACAAAATAGTGAACGAGAAACTTAGTAACACAGTTACAAACTACATGTACAACCACTGAATCCAGGCTCCTGACGTGGAAATAGGCAAATACAGAATGTGACTGCATCAACTTTAGCATGCTAGTTGGTGTCTAATCCTCCCCTAATCAGGGACAGTGGTGTAATAGTACAACATGAAGATTATTATGTGGTCATTGAATAAAAAAATCTATAGGGTGTACCAATGCTTTTTTTATAACAAAATCCATACTATGAGTTATTGTACAAGTAATAAGTGAATTATAATTTGTACAAAATGCTACATGTTCACAGACAATGGAATTTATTACAAAGGATAATAATAATATATACTGGAATGGTCCTGGGTCCAATTGATTTTATATGTTTATGTGATGTATGTTACTGAAATTCTTCTGCAAATACAGGGCCACCCTATAATACCAGTAGAAAGACCCCAATAGATATACATTGTACGAAGATGTGGTAAGCGTGTCAATGAGACTATTATCCATTCAAATCACAATTTTCAATAATCTTCAATTTCTACGGAAGATTGGCTGTCAAAATGCTAACATTCCAATTTTCAATAACAGTTAACAGCAAATAGATTCTCACAATAACAGATAACAAAATAGATAATAGTCATATAACAGCTAACAAAGAATAAGACAATAACAGCTAACAGTAAATA
The DNA here is from genome assembly GCA_019925275.1 of Mytilus edulis. Taxonomy (NCBI): domain Eukaryota; kingdom Metazoa; phylum Mollusca; class Bivalvia; order Mytilida; family Mytilidae; genus Mytilus; species Mytilus edulis. Next base: position 77,369,295 of record CM034350.1, on the reverse strand, counting down.
TATTTTCAGAATAACAGATAACAAAGAATTAAAATGCCCCATAACAGCATAACAGTTAAACCCCTTGCCCCCCTCTTATATAACTTCTTATCACATAAAACTACCAAAAATCAAAACTAGAATTAAGAAGACAATTTTTCTAGTTCAATTCAAAAGCATTTTTAAGAAACTAATATAACAATTTCTGTAAAATGCCTTTGAATTGAAACTAGCAACTGTTTCTTTTTAATTCCAGTTTTTATTTTTGGTAGTTTTATGTTATAGAAAGTTATATAGCAGTTTCAATTCAAAAGCATTTTTAAGACACTGTTATATAACTTCTTATAACATAAAACTACCAAAAATCAGAACTGGAATGAAGAAGAAAAAATTGCTAGGTTCAATTCAAAGGCAGTTTTAAGAAACTGTTATGTAACTTCTTATAACATAAAATATCATTGTATTACGTTATATGGTCTTCTAATTTTGAAATAACTTCCACAATTTATTCAATGAGACTTTTTATAATTCCAGGGCACTCGAAACGGAGATGCATACAAACAGAAAGAATATTCGGTTAGTATAAATGCTTTTATTCATCTGCTATCATGCAAATGTCACTAAAATGTTTTTTCCTGAGTAAAGAAATCTACATGCTCACACTTTGCTCTTTCGACACACAATTGTATAGATTTGTTATTTGACAAATATCCGTAAATTTCCTCAAGTTTGTCTTATTCCAGTTCTTGCGCCGTAACATTTTTTTCTAAATACAGGTTATCGAGGTAGAAGATGAAAGCAATTTGAAGTGTCGATTTGGACCAAAGTAAGTTAGTTGTTGATTTTCGCTTTTTTTGCTTTTATTTAGTTACTTATAATTAAAGATAACACTAATTTCAGATAAATATATAAAAACGTTACAATAACTTATTGTGAAACAAATATCCAAGCATTCAAAGATAGAAAAAAAAATCATAGCAGAGACTGTATACTTAATTTCTCAACAGAGACATGTTCACTTTGTTTCAAAAGAAAATTCGCACGCACAACATTTGGAATCATTGACGTTTTGTTTCAGTAATGCTTCAAATCTCTTTAAAACTTTGCTCCATTTAGGTAAATCAAAATTTTATTTCGAATAAAAAACACTACGAAAAATTAAGTATAATATTTTCATTTTTTTAAGAGGTTGTTTAAATATAAAATGGGTGGTTTTCTGGTTGTGTGTGATCGGCTTCATAGAGGGAGCTGCAGTCAATGGAGTCACCAATATAGTGTTAACTACATTAGAGAGACGTTTTAGTCTACCAAGCTCTCAGTCAGCCCTGATCGTCAGTTCAACAGACATTGGTGCTGTTATATTTGTACTGTTTGTTAGTTTCTATGGTGCCAAGAAGAACCGTGCTGTCGTCGTAGGACTGGGAACATTAATAATGTCGCTCGGTTCCTTCCTTTTTCTGATTCCACATTTTGCATCAGACACGTACGATTATCAAGGAGCAAGTGAGTGATATATCTTTTTACATACATTAATATGCTTTGCTCACGTTAATTATATAAAGAAGATGTTTTAAACAGATTTATAAAATTCTTTCAAACAAGGAAAACAACACCAAGTGTCACGTGTCCGACGCACTTTTCTGAATTTAATACCTTCTCTGGAACAATCGAAGTCGAATATGTGAAGCCAATCATGTCATAGAACCAAAACAGTTAAATAGCTTTATATACATGTATACCAAAAAGGATAAGAATAAAACCCAAAAACCATCCAAGTCCACTTTAACGGATGGAGTTGAAACCTTAGTTTCTAAATATTTTTTTAAAAATCTATAAAGTATAAACGGACAATTGAAGAAAGGTTTAAGTTTCTTCGTTCATGTCGATCACTCCGAATTCATAGAGGTGAAAATCAAATTTAAATAAAAGACTTGCTTCACAATATAAAATAATGTTCTTATAAACAGAATTAGTAATACTGTCTTGTCATGTGTATCTTTCTATAAGGAACAACCAATCAGAGTTGCACATGTAGACACGAGCTTCTTTACACGAATTAAACCACGCATATATTATATGTAAGCTAAAATTATAAAAAAAATCCAGAGCTAGATAGTTACCTTTGTAATTGACCTTCATATTTAACATAGTTTTCAATATTATCATTGTTCATGTAACGCTAAATTAAAATATAATAAAATATATCAAATAACATTGACATTGAAATTCTTGATGATTATAAATTTTAGTTGTCACTTCATATTTACTTTAAAAAATGATGACACACAAGAGAAAATAAAATTAAATTAAAAAACGAAGGACGACATGAAATAATGTCAATTAATTTGAAGAACACATACTAAAGGACGAGGATAACCAAGAGAAATAAAACAATACGTAACAACAATGTCAAACAATCTAAAGAAAATATACTAAAAAGAAGAAGATACCCAAGAGCAATAAAATAAAATAACAAAACAGAACAGAACGGAGAGACATACAACCCATATCAAATAATTTAAAGAAAATATATTAAATAAAATAACAACAAAACGGAGAAAGACAAATAATTTGAAGGAAACAGATAGAGTTTTATTCTTCTGAGAACTTTCTTTTGGAAATAAGGGAGCAGATACAAAGCGAGAAATGTTAACTCATAGTCGAAGAAAACTACTAAACAGAAAAATAATGCTGAAAAAAAGTACTCAACTGTCGGGGTGTACCTTGGTTTTCCTAAAGTGTATGCAGCTCGTGTATATCTATTGGTACCTGTCGTATGGACTTTTATTAACACAAGAAGAAAACATTAGTTCATTCTTTTTTTTTTTATCTGATTTCAAATTATTTGCAATAAACAATGCTCATTTCTTCTTTTTTTTTTTTTTTATAGATGTCAATTCAACAAGTCAGATATGCGAGATCGGCGGTGATGACACGTGTACTGCACCATCACAATCTGGTAGTGGCTTTCTATACGTATTTATGTTGGCTCAGTTTGTACACGGTATTGGATTCACACCAATGTTTACACTTGGAACAGCATACGTAGATGATAATGCTAAAACAGAATCAACGGCTATTTATCTGGGTAGTATATCTAACTTATCTAAAATGAGAACCTAAAAATTACATATTTCTGATACGCAATAAAACGCGTATTGCTTTGTGTGTGTTTTTGTGAATGTTATGTTCAGAAAGGTTTACGCAGCATCTCCTGCTTCACTTGTGGCAACCGTTTCGTGTGCCTTAAGTAAAACCCTAGTGATAAGTCTAATTTGGTAGGTCAAATAAGACAAAAGGACATTGTTGTTTGCGGTTAAGCCAACATACAAATTTAAAAAAAAACCAATTAAACATTTGCTTTGCAGATGACTTTCGAAAATGCATTCTCTTGGCTCTTTTTTTGTTTTTCTTAATGACTGTTTTACGTCCAGTGGCAAATTAAATGCAAATTCAGAAAGATAATAATGTGAAGAACATAGGAACCCTGTTTTGTTATAGACCAACTCGTTGAGTCGGAATTAAACGCACTAGACGAAGTGCATCGGAAAAAAAATCGTCTATTAAAGAAATTAAATATTCAACATGTATGCAAACTTCTATATAAAAATCAACCTTGAAAGAACTTCAAGTCTGTTGATTTATGAAAAGAGTTGTAAAATAATTATAGATAGAAGCACGTTTTAGGGTTAAACAGGTTAAAACTTAAGTGCGTTTTATGACAGCTATTCATCACATAAACTTTGAAATATTTATTGCCTTTAAGTATCGACACATACATGTAAAAATTCATGAAAGATACGAAGCTTTTACATAAGACTCATCAGTGTCAATCGAATCAAAACTGTTGGAAGGTCAAATCAAATACAAAATCAAAAAGCGATAAAGAACCCGGAAATTCAGAAAAGTTTTGCCAAATACCAATGCTTTATGTATAGACACAAATCTATTGTGGACGTTAAGTAACCAACAATCAATCAATCATATCTATTGATGAAGACTACATGTATGTATGTGTCTTTTGGTTATTTTTCTTTCTTTCGGATGCTGTCTCTTTAACATTTACTTATCACTCCCCTTAAATCAACGAAATAAAACATTCAATATGAACGAATATAACATCTTATAATGCTAATTATCTAGGTTTTTAAGTTTTAACCTTTCCTTTTTTATATCGTTACTCAATTATTGAACCATAGTATATAATACGCAAATAAAAGAAAATGGTCCACTGTGTTGGCTTCTGTTCAATCTACCATTTTCTTCATAAGGAAATGTCTGTACCAAGTAAGGAATATGACAGTTGTTTTCTATTCATTTGATGTGTTTGAACTTTTAATTTTGACATTTGATAAAGAACTTCCCGTTTTGAATTTTCCTTGGATTCGGTGTTTTTGTTATTTTACTTTTATATCAAATATTTATATTTTATAGGTTTGATCTATGCACTGACAGCATTGGGCGTTGCCGCTGGATACATGGGCGGTGGACAGTTTCTATCACTTTGGGTAGATTTTGAAAGAGTGGATACCACGTAGTATGTTTAAAATTCAATGCCTTCCTTGAAAATATATAAACGCATGCGTTTGAGACAGTGTAAATTAAATATTTATTTTTTTGAATTCTGACAAAATTACATATTATGTTTTGAACATGCTTGAGAGTTTTGAATTGTGATGAAGTAGTAAAGAAAAAAAAAAAAGAGACAAAGAAATTAAGAAAACACAAAATATACCAAGAAATTAAGAAAACACAAAATATACCAAAAAATTAAGAAAACAGAAAATATACCAAGAAATTAAGAAAACACAAAATAAACAAATAAATACAAAAATAAAACCAGAAACAAACCATACCACGAAATATAATAAACAGAAAAAATATATCTAGATATAAAGAAAACAGAAAAGATACACCAAGAAATAAAGAAAAGAGAAAAATATACCAAAACATATAGATGACAGAAAAACATATTAAGAAAAAAACCAATAAGTAAAAGATATGAAATGTTGTGCTAAAATATAAAGAATAGAGACTATTGGCATTAATAAATACAGATTTACTTCTACAGAAAGGATACCTTCCCTCATCCATACTGCATACTGTTCACAAAACCAAATTAAAACAATAAAAAAAGTACAAAATTTGTTTATGTTTGCAGTATTTATGACAACTTTACACCAATGGATCCAATATGGGTAGGAGCTTGGTGGGTTGGTTTTATAATAACCTGTGTAACTTTCTTCCTGTCAGCTATACCAATGTTTGCGTACCCCAAAAACTTGCCAGGTAACATACACTTAGTTGTGATATGTGCAATATTATATTTTGACATTAATTTTTGAAAACATTACTCATCGGCAAAAATAAGTATAACTGAAATTTATTTAAAAAAAGAAACACAGAATTTAAAATTCCAGATGCCAGTTATGATCAGATTTTTGCAATACAACTGAAATTTATGAATACAGAGGAAACAAAGAAAAACACGTTTTAACCTTATTTCAAAATTCTAAATATGTTTTGATATAGAGATTTATACAAAACAGAAAATTTGCAAACGTTAAATTTTTCGTACATGTATAAACAAATTCTAAACTTAAATTTAAATACTGTTTATTCGAAATTGGGTTTTTAGTTATCGATGAAATTGCAAAGTGAATTTTCTTCCAGTTTAATGTACCTGTGAAAATTAAACGATTGAGTTTCAACCTAAACACCATTTCTTTACAGGAAGTGCTGCTATAAGAGCTGCACGTTTGACTGAGGAAGATAGAGCAAGAATAGCAAAGCAAAAGGATGACACAAGACCTCTAAAATTAAAGATACTAGATTTTCCAAAAGCAATATTTATTCTTGTAAGTATTAGGATTTGTGCCGAAAAGTATTGTACTATCTCCGCAATTTTTCACACTGGCGGCGTTTGAGTTTTTTCAAACTGATAACTATAGACAAGTTTGAACATTTACCCATATTAAAAAAAACATTTTCCTGTTCTGTTTAGTTATAAACAACTGACATTATTAGTCCCGAAATTAACACTTAACGAATCCACTACAAGTTTATATAATAACATTACATGTATATTTTACGAAAACCGATGGTTGTATTGGCTAACAATAATCGCGCGTCATTCAAAAATTAACATTGAATCATATCAAAATGAAATGTTACATTCATGATGACACGTGCATTTCCTTTGGTATATGTAAACAAGTTGTCCCATTGACAACGTTACCACATCTCCTTATTTTTAAATAAAATTTTACCAAAACCTTTATGTTCATGTTAAGTTCTAAATTTGCTTGCCTTTGAATAAATTATATACGGTTTCTTTGACCAAAATTTCCCATCTATAAATATACTTAACTGTTGTTTTTTCTACTTTAGATAAAAATACCATGCTTTGTAATTATTACTTTGGCTGCTTGTGCGAGACATTGATCATAGGGGGTCTGGCAGCGTTTGCACCAAAAATCTTGGAGGAGAAGTTTGATGTCGTTCCCAGTGATGCCGGACTTATCATGGGTAAAACATACAGCAATTTTATTTTATTTTTAATGTGTGAAATGCTGTTTAATTATTAGCCTTTGCTTTTTATCTAGGAACTTTCTCTATTTGTCCCAAAAATTAGTGAAGACAAAAACTACCTGTTAACTGTTGACGAACATCTTTGATATGATGTAACACAACTTGACAAATTTTAAACCTTAGAATATATTTTTTTGGCAGTTATCATTAACACAAAGAGTCTGGAATAGTTAAAACTAAGATTAAGATTATTTTTTTCTTATAAAAAACAAATGCCTAGAACCATCAACGAAACTCAAAAACACCCTTCCTCTGGAAGATTAATGGTCGTTTTTAACAGTTGTATTATGGTTTCGAATGTCTATTTGTTTACGTCATAGACGATACCACTCTGATAGAAAACTTTGATTTACAGGTGCGGTGACATTGTTAGGTGGGGCAGGTGGTATGGTTTTCGGCGGTGTTTTAATTAAATGCTTTAAACTGCAAGTGCGTGGCATGACAAGGTTATGCTGTTTGATGGCTTTATTATCACTAGCAATCGGAGCAGGATTTTTTATCAACTGTGAAGAAAAATCGTTTGCTGGTTTATCATCTTCCTATTCAGACGGAAGTTTAAGGTAATTGTCATATAAACGTATTAGCTATTTTAAAACATTTATAAAAGAATAATATGTAGGGTCTCAAAAATGTGAAAAACATAACATGTAAAAATAAAATATACCACTGATCAGGTTTCTGAATTAGGATAGGCACACTAATTTGTGAAGTGCTAAAACTAATGACTTTAAAGATGTGATATACCTCCAACCTTTTTAGCATTACATATATTACTTCTGTCATTTTGAAATTTGCTTAAACTAAGGAGAGACCTGGCTTCTCTTTGTTCTTCTTGAGAACAAAAAACACCACTTCCCAACACTGAATAAGATGGGAAATAATCCCTGAAGTTCATAGCCTTTTAAAGTGTCGCTCTCGTAGAATCAATTGTTTTTATCTTGATTTTCAATAAAAAATACATATTCAAACAATTTAATCATATATCTTTGTTTTTCATATTAGTGTAGGTAATATCATATCAACTTGTAATGCGGATTGTGGATGTACAACTTCAGCATTTGAACCTGTTTGTGGATCAGATTCCGTTACTTACTTTTCAGCCTGTCATGCTGGGTGTAATATTAGTGATACAGATGTAAATATAATTATTATAGCTAGCAACACAAACAATATTGCTATGCATTAACTCTTTGAATCGGATTTTGATGCCTTTAAAAGTCCACGTTAAACCTTTTCTATTCGACATTATATATGTAGTCCAATAACTTCACTGCAATTAGTTTTTTTATTAAAAGGGTAGAATTTACAAACTCAGGCACGTATTTTTATAATGAATAAAGTCATGGAAGACACATGACTAATAATTATCATCAAGGGTTCCCGCAATAATCATCTATCGTGGTACTAACGGTTGATTTTAGAAAAAGAGAGAAACTTGAGATAGAGCAATACAAACATCCCATAACTTTGGACCCTATAACCGATAAAAGCAGTTTTCAAAGAGAGGTGAATCCAAATTTTATTGATATTGATCACTTCATCAAAATAAATGAAAAATATGGTACTGGTTTCAAAATTTATGAAACGTAAATAATAATTGCCAGAAACTCGGGGACAAAAGCTAAAATACGGTATTTTAAAATGTTTTAACATATCAGTCAAATCACTCTCATACACAATTTCAGTTTTCACAATGTGGCTGCGTTGGATTATATGGTAATGGTACAGCGATAACTGGAGAATGTGGAAGTAGTTGTAATATCTACATAGTGTTTATTATTCTTTTATTTTTTGCCATGCTGTTTACATTTACGACGGTTACCCCTGCATCCATGGCTATTTTGAGGTTTGTAACTATATACTGATCACACGAGTAAAGAGATACCACGGGTTTAATTTAAAAAAAAAAAAAAAACAAAAAACATTCGAAAAGTTCATACACCATGGTAAAAAAAAAACTGAAAAGGAAAATAAAGTCTACAAAAAAACCTTAACATGAAAACCTAAATGTACAACATTCATCCCTTTTCCACGTGAGCGCGATGCTTCGAAAGGATTTGCAGTTAATGCTTTCATAGTGACACGCTTTGACAATGTTTATTTGGAAATGTGCTCGTCGTTGACAGGGTTTTCTACTTTACTTAAAAAAAATATTTTGATTACCGGATTTTTAACTATATGTAGTTCTACAGAACGAGCGATTTCTGTTTGAAAATTACAGTACAAACCAAATTAATAATGAAAATACCTAACTCCAAGGGTAATTTAAAATGAAGTGACGGGTAAAGTCACTTATAAAAAAAAACCAAAAAAACAAACTCAAACTCATCAAACGAATGGAAAACAACTGTCCTATTCCTATTTTGACCCTGATTTTGTACAGGCATTTCTTCATGTAGAAATTGGTGGATAAAACTAGGCTTTATAGCTCGCTAAACCTTTCCTTTTTATGAAAGTTGCTTAAAATTTATTGACAACAATCTGTGAACAGAACAAACAGACATGAAAGGTACAAATTTCAAAAATCGGGATTACCTCAGCCGTATTTCACACAGCTTTTTGGAATTTTGGGTCCTCAATGCTCTTCAACTTTGTACTTGTTTAGTTTTCTAACTATTTTGATCTGAGCGTCACTGACGAGTCTTATGTAGACGAAACGCGCATCTAGCGTATAAAATTATAAACTTGGTATCTTTGATAACAATGAACAGCAGTCAACATTATGTTATAGTCTTAATCACAGTAAAAGAATGTTGAAACAGACGAAGGATTAATTTGTCAGGTAGCTTCAAAGTGCATATCATCCACAAAATTAACACGTATTGTTCTAGCTTACAAAAGGTTTAACATATACCAACGGATAACTACACTATTCATAGATTTAAAGAAAGACACAATCATTGTAAAAATATAAAATTGACAAAGACCCCAAAAAAAAAGACACAACAGCCAAGAATTCAAAAAGTGAAGTTCGAGCAAGTAATGAATTACGTGAATTCGTTCAGAAATGTATTCAATGGTATGTCCTTTAGTATCTATGTGAAAAAGTAAAATCACAAAAATACTGAACTCCGAGGAAAACTCAAAACGGAAAGTCCCTAATCAAATGGCAAAATCAAAAGCTCAAACACATCAAACGAATGGACAACAACTATTACTCCTGACTTTGTACAGGCATTTTCTTACGTTGAAATTGGGGGATTAAACCAGGTTTTGTAGCTAGCTTAACCTTTATTCTTTAAGGCAATGTAGACACAAATATTCATGCACCTTTACATTCATTTATTGGTATCACAGGTGTGTACCTGATGAACATAGAGCAGTTGGTCTTGGTTTACAGTGGGTTTTACTGAGACTTTTAGGTAAGCAGTAACGAATAGAAAATGAATCTAGTGATATCTTTAAATATGTACTATGGTTTGATAAGTTGTACTCTAGATGTGACCTTGATTCAAACATTTACATAAACATAAGAAAATGTGATAGTATTGCCAATGAAACAAATATCCATTCCAGTCTAAATTAAGTGGATGTAAGAAATTATAGGTCACTGTACGGTCTTTATAATATGCTTTAAAAATCTGTTCACAATAATATAGTTAAAAAAAGAGGGACGAAAGATACCAAAGGGACAGTCAAACTCATAAATCTAAAACAAACTGACAACGCCATGGCTAAAAATGAAAAAGACAAACAGAAAAACAATAGTACACATGACACAACATAGAAAACTAAAGAATAAACAACACGAACCCAACCAAAAACTAGGGGTGATCTCAGGTGCTCCTGAAGGGTAAGCAGATCCTGCTCCACATGTGGCACCCGTCGTGTTGCTTATGTGATTACAAATCCGGTAAATAGTCTAATTCGGTAGGTCACATTCATGAAAGGGAAGGGGATTGTAGTTACGACGTAAGGAACATATCCGATATCATTTGTGAAACGGTTATTCCATAACGGTCAACCAACTCGTGATGGCGTCCGTAAAATTTACGAAGGGATGATTTCAACTTCACTATTTGATAAATATAAAATACACTTAGAACAAGTGCATATGGTAAAACCAAAAATTTATTTGTGCTGTCTTGCAGTAAGACCTATAAAAAGTTGTAACAACTTTCTTTAAAGGATTGGTTTGCCATACTTTGTTGACATTTACCAATTGTTAGTTCTAAAGAGGTTGATTTGGATTTTTATGTATGTCTCTTTTTTTGCGTACCGTACATCTGCTTTTATTTTAAAATGGAGGTTGTCTCATTATTAGTGTTATTGTTTGAGTGGGTGTTAAAAGTGTCATGAGATTCGGTAGTCCCAATTGAAACATATTTGGTTTGAGTTCTCTTAACCTAGTCCGTGAGTTCGCCAACCGGGTAGTACCAAAGGATACCTCTGTCTTCCGGAAAGGCATATCGGCTCGGAGTCAAACCAATGAGACTGTAAGCCAAAATCTGATCTTGGACGTTTAATAAAACGTTTTGGTCATCTTTATGTCTGTGAAAAATTATGTGTATTAGTTTAAATCTTTTCGTAACGGAAACCTAAACTACTAGTACTATGCCGTGTAAGAAAAAATGTCAAAAACATGTTTTATTTCCGAAATCGGGATTTATAATAAGCTTCTTGTCGAGATAAACAGTTCATTTTTTAATGCCCCAGATGTGTACTTCGACAGTTAACGTCTAATTAGTGAAGATTTAGGTCAATATATTCGAAAATCACAATCTAATAGAAACATGGTGTATATCTGTATTATGTATGTGTGAAGGGTTGATAGTATCTGCTCTTTTTTGTCTAGATGTCATGTTTGAAACAAATTAAACTTTTCAATATTAACCAAGTGTGAAATCGAAATTCTTACATCTGTCAACTATTAAATTAATGTAGAAAAAACTAAAACTATTTAACTGCAAACTCAATTCTGATTCTATTAAAATTCGAAAATGTTTATATGGTCCTGATCTATGTTTTCAAAAATCAATAGGATATTATTTTCATGATTTAACTGTTTATTTTTAAGGAACAATTCCTGGACCTGTCTTGACTGGTTCTGTACTGGATACTTCTTGTGAAGTCTGGCAAGACACGTGTGGCACCAAAGGTTCCTGTTGGGTTTATGATCGAATGGACATGAGTTGGAAACTTTTTGTCTGGTGGTGCGCTGTGAAAGTAGCCAGTTCAATTGGATTCTTTATTGGTGGTAAATTATACAAGGCACCTGAACGGACCACATTGGACATAAAACCGCCAATTGAAACAAACAATGTACCTAATGGCGATTATGACGTTAACTTTAAACACAAGAAGCCATATGATAACATGGCGTATTTGTCAAGTGAAGCGCCACCATCTACCTCCAATAATGATGTTGTCCTGTCGACACATATATGAGCAATACTTAATGCTGTTAATGTATGCATTATCTACGAGCAAAAGCTGTGATTAATTTGATTGCATGTTACTTCTACCTAATTTATTCATAACACGCATTATAAAGGTGCGTTTAGACGATACGAATTTCCTTCATAGTTGATACCATCGACCAGGTAAATCGTACAGTCAGCTTCTACGATTCGATACAATTTTCCATTCGATTAACTAAACAACATCCGTTGTTAGTGTTCAGCGATTTTTGTGTAATTCGACATCATTGGGGAAAATCGGATGGGAAATCGTACAGTGTTCCCTGATTTTTTTGTGATTAATGAAGAACAACTTCTTTTTTGAATACTTAAATCTGTGGATAACTGTAAAAAATGTAGACCTCAAATGACTGTTCAATCGATACAAAATATACCCTGTTTCTTACAAAATTTTAAATCTTGACCGGGGGAAGTTATCAAAGATAACGTATCGGTTATTTTTTGAAATTTTAATTCCAAGGTTTTAAAATTACATCTTTTTTTTTATTAAATTTGTGTCTGTATTAGCAAAAATTAAGAATTTTGTAGATAAATCTTTTATTACAAAAACAAAACATATTTCATAGTCGGCATTGAGTTATAGTTAACGTGTAAACGCATAATTATTTGTCCTACCGCAGGTCAGTGGTTCTTTCAGGGCACCCCTTCGCCACCAATAAAAAACGGACTGCCACGAAATGGCCCAATAATTCGACAATGTAAAAAAAATCACTTGCTTTAAATCATTTTCTAAATCATTGCTAGAAGATGGCGCAATTCTAGAAGTATAATAGTACATGATGTAACCTTTTGGCTTGTTATTATATACCATGTGACGAAACATAACCAAATATGTGTATTTTTTGGTTTTCATTCTGTGCTTTATTTTATTGTCTAGTCACGTGATTTTATTGTTATTCAACAAGCATATTCATATATCATTTTTTTTAATTAGAACATCTAAGGGTTTGTTGCATTTCCGTAAAAAAATACACTTTGCTTTTATGGGCATCGTCACTTCCTTTCAATGTTGAGCCAACGGTTGAAAAAATATGATGAAAAATTGAACGAATTATTCGGCAAATTAAATTCTTGGATTAGATCATCAGCACTGTTGTCATTATGGAATTATGATTAAGTACATAATTGACGAACTTTTCCGGTGTAGGAAATAACTCGAAATTGGTCTATATAATTCCGTCCTTTTTTTTGGTGTAAATACTATATTGTTGGAGCACTATCAAATACAGAATTGTTGAATTTTATTCATTCTTGTAAATATATGCATAATAAATATATGAGGATACATGTACATTGTATAAGCATTGAAATAAAAAATGAAACAATGTTATAAATAAATGTACATATGGCACTATAAACACTTACATGTAATATGAGAAAAGGCAAGGACAACATACATATAGCAATGATATATACAGTACATGATACTTCTCTGTGATATGATATATGATACTTCTTTTGTGATATTATTCATGATACTAGTAGTTCTTAGATTTGATTTGTTTTGTATAATTGCAAATAGAATGTCATTAGAATATTGAAAAGAAAGATAAATATTCCCAGAGCATAACAATGGTTATTGTTTATCTTTCGAAATTTAATGGAATTAATCACTATAGCACCAGATTTTGTTAATAAAAAGTTCTCGTCCGCAAACCAAATTTTGTTGTCAAATATATAGATAATAAGTATATGCTTGATAAACATTTTAACCAATTACTATTCACCAAGTAGTTGTAGTTTAACATATATCACCGGTATTTATGCAATAAACCATGAGTACAAAATAAGAATTTTACTCTTCAAGAGTTTTCAATTGGTTCATGTTGCTTTCATCGAGTGTTTTTTGATTAGATGGTTGATAAAAAAAATAGGCCGTAGCTTTGTCCGTTTTGTTTTTCGATTTCTTGAAAATTGTTGAAGTATCTTCTCCACTTTTGTCCACTGTAAATACACGTAAAATATCTACAACCTGGCTTGATATTGTTCTCCTGTGATGTGCTCTACTGTTTGCCGCAGTACAAACACGTGGAATCTCTTTACGGTAATGAGTATTTTGTTGAGTAAACAATAACTAGAGGCTCTAAAGAGCCTGTGTCGATCACCTTGGTCTATGTGATTATTAAACAAAGGACGCAGATGGATTCATGACAAAATTGTGTTTTGGTGTAGTGATGTGTTTGTACATCTTACTTTACTTAACATTCTTGCTGCTTACAATTATCTCTATCTATAATGAACTTGGCCATGTAGTTTCAGTGGAAAATGTTAGTAAAAATTTACAAATTTTATGAAAATTGTTAAAAATTGACTATAAAGGACAATAACTCCTTAGGGGGTCTATTGAACATTGTGGTCATGTTGACTTACTTTTAGGTCTTACTTTGCTATACATTATTGCTGTTTACAGTTTATCTCTATCTATAATCATATTCAAGATAATAACAAAAAACGGCAAAATTTCCTTAAAATTACCAATTCAGCAACCTAACAACGGGTTGTCTGATCCATCTACAAATTTCGGGGCAGATAGATCTGGACCTGATAAACAATTTTGCCCCCTGTCATATTTGCTCTAAATGCTTTGGTTTTTGAGTTATAAGCCAAAAACTGCATTTTACCCCTATGTTCTATTTTTAGCCATGGCGGCCATCTTGGTTGGTTGGCCGGGTTACCGGACACATCTTTGAAACAAGATACCCCAATGATGATTGTGGCTAAGTTTGTTTAATTTTGCCTAGTAGTTTAAGAGGAGAAGATTTTTGTGAAAGTTAACGACGACGACGACGAACGACGCCGGACGCAAAGTGATGAGAAAAGCTCACTTGGCCCTTCGGGCCAGGTGAGCTAAAAATTAGGTTTGTTGAAAAATCAATAAAATCATTATCATTATCAAATAAGGTTATACAACAGTAAAACAACGAAATGATGTTTTATATCCATCCAAAGGTCCTTATAAAAATGTCATAATTAGTATTACAGTAGTATGTCCGACTCACTCGATACGAGTATTTAATTGAATATAACAAAATAAAAAATTAGAAGTTAGGCCCGTTTGATTACTTACATTATATCAGTTTTCTTTTTTAAAAAGGTCACATATGATAATGACAAATGCAGCTTTTACATTAATCACAAGTTTCGAAGCATATGTCTAATTTGACGTTATTTCGAACGAATCTTTTTTCCCAGTTCTGGTTTCAAACAAAATTGCAAACAAGTAAAATACTGCCGATAGCAATGACACAATCAACCACCAAATCAATATCCCTGAAGCCATATCATCATGGCTGTACAACAAACAGTTACCTTTATTACCACAAGTTCCGTCTAAAAATATCAAACATGCGTTATCCAGCACCCAGCCAACTAGAAGTGGACCTGGAATGGTTCCTACAAAAATACAATTACAAGGTATACATGAATGTTGTCTAGACGACTAAACATGAACAGAAATGGATAATACAACAAAAAGTAACATGTATTATATACAAAACATGCTTTCTGGAATTCACAATTTATGTATGTATTACAAATAAACTAGCATTCTAAGTTTACTGACATGAAAGGTTACGATTTTGTAACCAGGAAGCATGATTTGTCCAGCACATAAATCTCATTTGCAATCTTTGTTGTTTTTTTTCAAACTTTTATCTTGGTGTAGATTTGTCATGATCGGTATAAGACAGTATTATAATTCGCTAGGCCTATTTGTTTAAAGTTCATTGTTTCGGTCTTATAATTTACTGGTCTGTTTGTCTTGAACGTATGTGCTGTTCAACTTAGACATTGAATTATTTTGTTTCTAGTTTTAATTTGATTTCTAAAATTGATGTTGGTGGTATCGGTGAATGTACAGTGATTTAAAGTAGGTTTCATCAACACAGTGAACGTTTGCATCAGCGATTTGGTCCTATGAGGACGGAACATAGTTTGGTTTATTAATTGTTCTTCTTCGAGTCATTTAAATTCGATCACGCTTTTATTTTACATAGAAACCTTAAAATTATAATATACCAATATTTGAAAAAGTCATTAATTTTCAATAGTATCAGTGAATAAAAGTTATTTCATGTTATGCTCTATTCGGTAGGCATACTATTCGTTAATAGTGTAAGAAATGCGTAAACTGCTGTCAAATAGTATGCCTATGTTTGTAATCAAACAGGAGCAAAGAGCACGAATGAGAGAAAAGTTTCGATTTTGATTTGAAATTTCAAAACTCTTTTTCGCTTGTTCCGGACATACAGGACACCTTCAAAGGACAACCATTTGATTTGATGAAGCATGGATAAACGTTATAGAAATATAACCGTGTTACAATGTTAAAGTTTATGCATTAAAAAAAACTCCAAGATTTTTTAAATTTCACAAAGAGCTTCTCCCGTAGATATATTAATATTGATTTTACGGATCGATAAAAAAAATCGACGGACGCTGCAAATCGTACTGTTACTCCAAATAAACTTATCATAGATACCAAGAATAAAATAACACGCGAATGCCATGCTTTATTGGAATTAGAACAAGGGATCGTTTGGAAAGCCAATGAAGAGCATCAGGAGGAACTAGAAATTTCAAAATCTGAATGTAATTGAAAGAGAATGATGCATACTGAAAATAATTAACAGCACACTTACCAAGAAGCCGTATAAATACCCACTCCACACCTAAGGCAAATGGTTTAACGTCCTCATCAACAACTCTGAAATTGTTATAAATAATCGGTTATGCAACGACAAATATTTTGATTTAAATGAATCAAGCAAGAACTAACTCTAAGTACTGAGACAGTTGCTTTTTTTTTATTGCATTCCAAATCTTTGGAATGGTCATTTTCTGTACATTTTCTGTTAATAAAAAATTGAAACTCTTCCAAAAAGCTTTTCTATCCAAAGACATAGATGTCTCTTTCCGTTTTGACCCAATTATTCCAAAATTTTTTTATTGTTGCCTCCAATGTATTTCCGATTTGTGTTTCATTTTATGCGCCTCTGATGATTGTTTTTAAACATGCCGGGTAGTTAGTTTAAAGATTGGTATTTTTCAAGATTTATTTTGCTACGAAGAAGTACATAGATCACAACAAAGAACAATGTACGATAAAGTGTATTTACATGCTTTATTTTCAATGAAGTTAACATTTGATATATATAATTCTGTTTTCAAGTTCAGGTTGATCAAAAACATGTAGTTTGATTTTCCAAAATGCTACAATATAAAAATTGTTGGGTAATTGAAATGTCCGAATTACGTATTTTTATGAATACAAACGCTTATATTATTGAAATACTACTAGAAAATTTAACTGTTCCGTTTTTTCTGTAGAAAATTCCATTTTTGCTTTTAATGATGTGATACTTTTTTAACCCATACATTTGTTAAAAAGTGCGAAAAACAAATGAATTTATCACGTCGTTTGACCGTAAAATCTTCATTAATATTCATCCTATTGAATGTAACGGCTTAAACTTTGAAAACCGGAAATCTAAGAGGACCCGTAGTACCCATACTTTTTGGAAGCAGACAAATATATTCCGTAGATCATTCAAAATAATATAAATAATTGTAATTTGGTGCAATAGATTTGTTTTAGAATATTTAAACGAATATATTAATTTGTTAAAATTACGTGTCCCCTGGAGTTCTCTTGACTTATTTAATTAACAGATGTGTCTTGGTTTTCACCCATAGACTGCACATAATTGTATAATTAGCTTTTCAGTCATTTCAGAATATTACAGATCAAAATGGACATATCGAACAATTTAATTTACCAAATCATTGAGCAACTACAGTAATATGACAAAATTTAACATACAAATGGAAACACATGGATAAAAAAATATTAAATAAATTATCTTTTCACTTATTTTTCACGTATTCCACGATTCTGTTTTGCGGGAATTGTTTGTTTATCAAGGTTATAACAGGAAATTCAATAGTTCGGTATCAAAAACAGAAAATTCATTAGTTCGCGATCAACAATCCCCGAATGATAGATTTTGTCGATTAAACATTATGGGTTCGTATAAAAGTGTAAAGTGTGCATACAGGATTATATATTATATTTATTCATGCAGTGGTTCAATAATTTCCTGGTACATTATATTTATAAGAAATTTGATTAGTGACTTTCTGTTTGAGATTTTCCTCGGAGTTTAGTATTTTTGTGATTGTACTTTTTAAAAGATAACGTTCGATTTTGGCAGTTTTTATTGGCTTCCCATTTTAGATTCTACCTTGAAGTAACTTTACACGGCATACAAAATTCAAAAACAATTTTTTTTGCAGTATGGCAACACCAACTATTCATTTGTTAAGTCAAACATCGATATGTTTATCATTGTAATGACGCGTTGGTATACGCGAGTACATATCACTTATGTAATATATACCACCAAATGCAATATTTGTACTATCCAAATTAACAATTACCTCATGATACACATTGAATTTGGCGTAGTTGATATTAGTACAAAGATGATTGCTAAAAATAAGCATGGTGCAACGTAGTATAGTGCATCGCAGTTATCATCACACCGTCCATAAAAGGCCCCTGCATCGGCCTGACTTGCATTCAGGTTCTGAGCAATGCAACTACAGTTACCCCATACGCCCTGTAATTATAAAATATTACATTCTATTTAAAAAAAAGATGTTTAATAGGAAGTATTAAAATGAATTTGAAACTAGAATAGAGAATGGAAATGAGGAATGTGTCAAAAAGAAACCAATAGGACCAAAGGGTAGAAAAAACAGAAAAAAAACCACAAATTCGACCTAGCTAGAACATCCATGAAGCGGCCTTAAATTGACCTGTAAACCTATATGTTTATTTGTTTAGCCAAATATACGCCACACTAAACACCGAATCATACAAATGAACAAAAACAAATCAACTGACAAAGGCTGCAGGTTTCTGACTTGAGAAAGGTTAAAGATGTTTTGTGAAATCTAAACCATCTCTCTATACCTCTACCCAAAGTAGAATGAACAAACACGCAACAATTTTACAAAGTTCGAGAAGACATATAAAGATTTTGGCCATACTGAGCTTGAAAGTCCTCAAAAATGTAAAATCAAGGTATCGATAAAAAAGACGAAGAGTTCTCTTTCTTGTATAAGACACAGGATAGATAAAAGAAATGCATTCTTGTGATACGTACCATGCCGGCAACGTCTGTACATCCAGCGTGACAAGGGGAGTAATACACCACGTTATCTATACCACACACAGGTGTAAACGTTTCATATTGACACTTGCATGGTTTCTGACAGGCGTCTGAGTATCCGTTAGCCATGCTGAAAAAAGAATAATTTCGTTTAAAAGATTGATCGATGAAAAATCTTGCTTCGCATCCCGTGTCTGTGTGAAAAGATACGGTTGGTATATAAAAAGACAATAAAACAAAATAACAATTTTACAATTGAAATTACACTCTGAAAATAAGGAATTCAAAATTAAATCTTCGTACGTAAAATAAAAAATGTCAATCCAAAATGTGGTAAAACCATTACGTTTATTGTTGTATTTGATTTGTGAAATCATTCAATGTCACTCTTTCATTTTTGATAGCTTACTTTATACTTACTAGTTAAGTTAGCTGACTTAATACTTACTCAGGGTTGTTATGATACGGAACTTCAAGCCCAGCTAGCTTCACATCTGGACATCCGGCTATGAAACTGATCCCCATTAAAGATGATATCAAGCAACTTACAAAGGCTAGTCTTAGCATTCCACGTAGTTCAAGATTAAATATTCTTATAATCACACCACCACCGAACGTGCCAACAACACCAATTGAAATCATACCGGCTACAACACATTAACATAAAAGGATAACGTCAAAAAATCAAAAATACCAGATTGATTTAATATAAGTTATACAAATTAACATTAACATTCGCACTAAAATTGTTTTTTTTTTTTAATTTTTGAAAATAGTGAATTAACAAATTACGACGACAGCAAGTTGAGCTTTCCGATTGATTTGCAATGCATTGTTTACACATTGTCATGGAAATCACAAGCACTATTGAAATTATTGGAAAACTTAATGTTGGATTGCCTCTTGATTGTTATTTGCTGATAGTTATCAACCTTGGTATTCTTGTGCTTACCTCCAACATTATAAGTTTGACCCGATCAAGTCAAACCAAGACAAACAAGAATGTGTCCATAGTACACGGATGCCCCATCTGCACTATCATTTTCTATGTTCAGTGGACCGTGAAAATGGGGTGAAATCTCTAGTTTGGCATTAAAATTAGAAAGATCATATCATAAGGAACATGTGTACTACGACTTCAACTTCATCAAAAACTACATCGTTCAAAAACTTAAACCTGAAGCGGGACTGACGGACGGACGGACGGACGAACGAACAGACGGAAGGACGCACGAACGAACGGAGGCACAGACCAGAAAACATAATGCCTATAAATGGGGCATTACAAAAATTTAATTTGTCGTTTTTCGCCTAGCTCATGGCATTTTATTATGTTTTATGAGCTACAGCATATTTAAATCTACATATTTGTTTGATAAAACGAAATCTGCTTTTTATATCATGTCAACAATTGCGTTCGTTTGAATCGGTATTTAAAAGTAATATTTAGCATTGGATATAAAGTGCCGATCAATCAATCAAACAATTAAGATGTTTACCAGATTTGCTTAATAGAAATATTACCTAAGAGATATCCAGCTGTTTTGTAATCCAGATTGTACTGCTCCATTAAAAACTTGTAAGCAAATGATCCGACTCCTGATACAGCAAGAGTATTAGCAGCTCCAGCAAACGTTACCATCATAAATATAGGGTTCTTAATCTGTAAAAGACATAGTTAGTTATTATTGAAAAATACTCAGTTATATAATCTTTATTGCAAAATTACACCCATGAGGGTCAAGCAATAAAATCCACCAATTTTATACAATACAATGCAACTAAAATGTAATACAATACAATATATGGAATAATAGAACATATTTTAAGAGTTCAATTATAAATTTATGTGAAAAAAACCAGGCATAAGCTTGTTTTTAATGGGTCTGACTCTCTCAGTTCTAAAGACTGCTTAATGAAGACTCCAATATGACAAACATGTTCAGGAATGGGGGTTAGAAAGTGTTTAGTTTATCAAATGCACCAAGGTGTTGAAATAATGATACATAGTCTTTTAGATAAGCAAAAAGATTAGAACGCAATCGATTAAACACATTTTTTCTAGAGGTTATTGATGTGTAAACTAGGGCGATTAACTAAAAAACCGAATAAAAGTCCAGTGTGTGAGTTAATCGCCCCACTTTACACACTTATAACCTCTAAAAAAATGTGTGTAATCCTTATAATTTTTAACCCAAATTTTCGACATTTTTTTGTGTAATGTCGACTATAATCATCATTAAAGCACAACTGACAAGTCGTAACTAAGGAGTTGAACGTCGTATTGATTTTCTAAAATCCACAAATCTTCGACAAATGCAACAGAATCTAAAATGAAATAGCATCTACCTCAAAAATTTAATTTTAAATCATCCAAAATTAACGCGTAAAAGTAACGAAATAATATTTCCCTTGAAAGTTTTCATTCGTATGACGTTGTGTTTTGCCATGAGGTAAATTCGCGAAATCATTTATGAACTTTCATGGAATTTTATTTACATTTTAATTTTATACATTTTCGAAGCTATAATAATACATTTTTACTTTTCTTTTTTTTATGTATATCCATTAGAATAGAAAAAAAACTGTGATATATATTTTTTATAATCTCAATTTGCTGAAAATCCCAGGAACCCTGCATGCATGTGTATCGCGCATGAATGGCTAACAGTGCAGGTTATGAAGTAGTTTCGGAAACAGAGTTTATTGATGTGTAAACTGAGAGAAAAATTCTAATTGACCAATTTAATTAAAGTATTTATTATAGATATGCAAATCATATAAGATTATTTACGAATGTTTTGATATTTTGAAATTCACGGAGGTGCATTTTATTCATCTTTAGAATATACTATGCTTTTTTTTAATGGTTATGCCATTAATTCGAAAATTTACTTTCCACTGGCGCAGTATTATTTATCTTTTTTATATTTGCTTGTTTCAGATAAAATGGAAATTAGATGACTAACCTGTTTGATGAGAACAACAAAAAATTTCTTCACGTTGAACATGAAAGAGTTTTCGCCTTCTTTTTCAACTGTCCGTTTAACAACACCTGTGAAATAGTGATAGTATCATATCATATATTCATACGAAATTGAAGAAGTGCTTAATCAACACTCGTTTTTTGTTTTTAAATTATTAATATGCATGGATCAGTACAAATTCTGTGAATAGTTTCATGTTTTGATGTTGCAGGCAAGGCCTCGAGAACGGGATTGGTGGAACCAGAATATGACCATTATATTTGACCATTATATCCGTGGTCATCTGTGACACATATCCCATAACGATCAACAACCAAATCGTGATAGCGTCCTTTAATATCTCGTGAACTTCGGTACCTAGGAAACCTTAGTTCAATAGATTCATAATAAGCATAAACTCTATAACGAGAAAATCATACTAGAAAACGCAAGATTATCATACCAACTGAGAGACATAAATTCCACATGTAATCGCTGCTGGAATATTAATCTTGGTAAACAGAAATGGAAAGTTCTAAATTGAAAAATTGTAATCATCCCATTTGTCGCAATGTTTTGTTTTCAACCGACCCTTATTGTCATTTTATTGAGCACATGTATCTGTATTTGAAGTATTCCGTATTTCAAGTTTGATTGAACTGATGTGCAGAACATAATCAACCAACTTTAGTGAAAGAACATCATGTATGTGGCTTAACTTGGAGTTCAGGGATACTGACTTATTATTTTTATTCTTCCAAAGAAGCTCCTGTCCAAATATTCCACATATGAATAAAGAAATAGTTACGAGGAAGAACACGGTTGGTTCCCATATGAATGTAACATATTATTGCGAGACAGTCTGCTAGAGTACATTGATTAAATTAAATAATAAAAAGTAATAGTCAAACGTAAAAAAATCCAACATGACATGACAGAAAAAACAGATTAGTATGCAATATACATTCCTGATAACAAGTGTTAGTTTTCAACTATGTGCCGTAGGTTTCCTGCAATACGAGTCAAAATTATGCATTCTTTGTAGGGACTTTGGGAATTTAGAATTTTTATCAGCGTATATAAGAGTACAAAATCCAAGAATATTTAATAACTTTAGTAATATTTTTAGTTTATTACCTGGAAGTCTTTTAGGGAATCCAAAGAGAGGTACAGCTATGATAGCAAATGCTACAATAGAGATCGCAAACCCTAACCACCAGGCTCCTACCCATCGTGGATCAATGTACGTTATGCCGATACTGAAAAATCAAAGGTACACCTAGCAATTTTTGTATTATTTAATTTACACAATTTATTGTTTTTCTTCTCCAATTCCTTGTGTATTCAAAGCCTTTCTTGTCACTATTATATTTGATCAACTACATACAGAATAAAATGTCGCCGTGAAGATTTTGTGGGTCAATAAAATTGAGAATGGAAATAGGGAATGTGTCAAAGAGACAACAACCCGACCATAGAAAAAAACAACAGCAGAAGGTCACCAACAGGTCTTCAATGTAGCGTGAAATTCCCGCACCCGGAGGCGTCCTTTAGCTGGCTCCTAAATAAATATATACTAGTTCAGTGATAATGAACGCCATACTAATTTCAAAATAGTACACAAGAAACTAAAATTAAAATAATACAAGACTAACAAAGGCCAGATGCTCCTGACTTGGGACAGGCGAAAAAATGCGGAGGGAAGGGGGGGGGGGGGGGGGGGTAAAACATGTTTATGAGATCTCAACCTCCCCTTATACCCTAGCCAATGTAGAACAGTAAACGCATAACAATAGGCACATTTAAAATTCAGTTCAAGAGAAGTCCGAGAAGATGTAACCAAAGAAAATAAACAAAATGACAATAATACATAAATAATAACAGACTACTAGCAGTTAACTGACATGCCAGCTCCAGACTTCAATTAAACTGATTGAAAGATTATGATTTCCTCATATGAATATCAGGCACAATCCTTCCCGTTAGGGGTTTAGTATCATACCATCATTACATTATGTATATGAGAAGAACATAACCCGTGTCATGCCAACAACTGGTTTTTGAATTAATGTGTTTAGTTCCGATGCAAAGACCCTATAAGTGAATCAATATTAACGCCAAAATATGCAATCTTTAATGACCTGACAACAGTATCGTAACTATATCCCTTCTTAATAAGTCTATTTAAAGGTTTTGTTAATTGAGTGAATACTGACATTTTTGTACTTTATAAAGAATATTTCCATAAAAAATTGGATGTGAAATACCTGAACGTATAAGTCTGCATGTTGAGCTATATTTACGAATGATGTCCTTAAACCGATGATAAAATTTAGTAAATGTTTTGTCTAGTTTGTGATATCGAAAACCCTGGTGTTATAATTTTTCAGTAATAAATAAATTTCTTTCGTAAAAATCTAAAACATTATTACATACACGAGCGAATCGTACAAGTTGAGATATATAAACACCGTAAGATGGTGACAAGGGAACGTCACCATCTAAAAATATAAAATTAACGATAGGAAATGAAAAATTATATCTTTTATAATAAATTTTAGTATTAAGCTTCCCGTTAGTGATATAGATATCAAGATATCAATGTTTGCTTTCTTTTGTATTTTTTTTTTCTCAAATGTTTGATATTATTCTATATTTTATTTATATAAACATGTTTATTTTTTTTTCAATTCTTTGTGGATTTAAAGAGTTTCTAACCCCTTGGATAATATTTGATAAACTACATACTGAATAAAATATAGCCGTGAAAACATTACAAATAATATTACACTCAGAATTTTTCATTAGAATTGCCGATTTTACTACACTATTTCATTTATTATGACAATTTGTAACCAGTTGTAAATAGTTCAATTTTCAATTAAAAATTACCTCGCCAATTCATCCCACTAAACTTCGATGTAAATCTGTTTGATTATTGTAAATTTCAATTGATTTGTTTTCCATATGTGACTTGGGTATAGCCTTCGAACGGTAGTCCGTTTTGCTGAGCGATATTTATATATAAATTCACAGACCGTCAAGTAAGAATGGTGACGAGGTATTTGATACCTAGTGTACAGAAAGTGTCGCACTCTCTTCACTTGAAATAATTCTTACAATTCATTGTAGTGTCCGTAGATGGTCTGTTGCAGGGCATTTTTTTTCCATCCAAATAAACCATCGTTTTCCAGGGGCAGTTCCAACTTGTAAAACCTACTTACGTGTATTGTGTTAATTGTGTATAGTTTCTCGACCTAAACATACATGGAATAATTGAATCCGGACGTTTTATTAGCAACAATTAGTGAACCAAAGGACTTTTAACCTATTTCATGCAATTTCTGTAACCCGAATATATTATAAAATAAAAAGAACAAAGGATTTTAACCTTTTTCATGCTATTTCTGTAACACGAATACATTAAAATACAGAACTTCCTGAAATGGTTTTTGAATAGGTCAGGTGTATTTTTTAAGCCGCATTCATATGCCAAGATATAATACGCTTTAGTGCTGTCACTACCTTTAATCAACCTTGCAACCATTGGCGCTTTAGGTATGAAACCTCTTTTTCTCTTTTGTTGTTTAATTGGTTTTGTTTTAGAAAACACATCTAGATATCTGAACTTAGTTAATGTGTTTTTGCTCCATACGTATATTGTTTTTCTTGTGTGCATATGGTCATGTGATATCCAAATCTGCATGTCGGTCCACTCAAAAGCTGAGATTATTTATTTCCCGTTAACGTTACTGTCCTCAATATACATGTTATATATGCCGTTAAGTAACGTTAAGTAAATATCAATCAATCATTCTTAATATGTTTATATCCAATTTATTATTTCACTTTTAAGCAATATAAAATAAAGCATACTGTTTATACATTATTCAGTAATTTTTTTTATTAAATCAGGTATGTTATGATAGGAAGTTTAAAAATCCAAAAATAATAGAAAAGTAAAAAATTTACTTTGAATATTTTGAAATTTGCTTCCCTAAATAGATATGCATCAAAATTACACAGTATAATTAATTATAAAAATTAGACAAAGAATAATACCTGCTTGTATCAACTCTGTCGAATTCTACATAGTAATTTTGTGATATTTCTCCACCAGATAAAAATCCTACTGCAGTCCCTATTGCTGATGCAGAAAACGTCAAACCTGAAAGTATACAGAGGATTATAGACACTGTGAAGAAGCTTGTTCCTTAAAACTCATAAAAGTTTTCAGATTTTTGTTTCAATCTTTTATTTTGTACATACAAGATAAAGGCGTCGATTTTGGCAACATTCTGTGTCTAAAATTGTTACATTTAACATGAAAAAGTAAGGAAATATTGTCTTCGGAAAAGTCAGGAGTATAACAGAAGTCACGGTGGGTATGGTTGTCCTGCAAGAGAACGTTCTGTGCTGGTGATTTGGTCCTGTCGGGTGCTGGTGGGTCCTGATTCTGTGCTGGTGGGTTTGTTTACATTGTATCAGAACGGTAATAAAACGACTGTTTTGTTGCTTAATTCTTCTCTGATGCGTCATAAGTACCATGCAAAGTATATTACAACAATATCATATTGCAAAAGTCGTGCAAGTTCGTTAAACGGAATTGTCCTGACGCTGTGCTGGTGATAAGAAAAACGGTCCTGGTTCTGTGCTCCTATGTCCTGGTTCTGTGCCTTTATATTTTAGTTAAAAGTGACATATATTCAAAATCATTGATGCTGTACTGTTATTGACTAATTAACTGTTGTCTGCTTTCTTGAAATTGACATTGTTGTGAATCTGTTTACTGTTATTATGAGAGAAAAAATACCCCTATTTATTTTATTTTTTTAAAATTTACTGTAATCTTATTTATTGGCCTGTTAAGGGAACCCTTCTTGCCCCCTTTTAAGATAATAAAATATGTTTACGACTTTCGGGATTACGATCATTTTGCAAGATCACCAAAATACGTTGTAATTTATACAATACTTATATAAAGTAGATGATGTGGTATGTTTGTTGTCAATGGACAAATTTCAATAAGAAAGGAAGTATGTGTTAACAACCATACGTCATCGTACGATCTTCAACAATAAACCATAAAATAAAAATGTTTAGTGCTGACTATAAGAATGACAATAGTATTGCGGGTTTGTTTGTTTGGTGTTTTTTTTTGTTTTTTTTTGGGGGGGGGGGGGATAAGTTAGAGCGAGGTTACAGTGAAAGTTTTAAGCTTGGAATAGTTTCCCGTAAGATTTAAAAGTTGTATTTTAAAAGAAAGATGTATCTTATAGCTATTAAGAATCACTTGCTGTATCTGTAAGATTTTTTCATCATAATTTTTTTGTCTGAACGGTTATCAGGTATTTTTTTTCGAAAGTTCGATAGAACACACAAAAAAAATCACTATTTTATGAAAGGGCAGACTAGAATATGTCAATTTCAAAAATTAAAATACCTCGTAGCTTCATACTACCAATTGAGTATAAAACAAGTATATAAGTTTAAAAAAGAAATTCTTAGATTAAACACCTACATTTAACTTTAAAAGGTCATAACAGTTTAAAACAATACAAATCTACACACACAAAAAACTGGCTTAATTTCAACTGGTTATCAACCCGAATCGCTATAAGATCATATATAAGCTCACCTGTGTCGAGGGGTCGTGTGAGGTTCATGTATTGTCTTGGCGTCCGCAATTACAAAAAGATATAATCTGAAATTACTTGACCAAATGTTACCAAATAATTTTTCAAGAGTGAATCTAGGAAAAACAATATTCATCAACAAACATGACCACTGTCTGTTAAAATGTATTCGAGTTTTTAGTTACAGCCGATTCCATTGAGTATGTAGGCAGGGGTAATATCTTTGGTTAGCTTGCTTGTTAGCTAAACCGTGAAGTCATTGTTAGGTAAGGTATACTACCCTCCTTTCGAAGTAGCCTGGTCCTACAGACAGAAAGATGTGTCATTTGTCGGACTAGTCTACTCTTAAAGTAGGGTAGTTTACATAACCTAACAATGACTTTTCTGTTCAGCAAGCAAGATAACCAAAGATATTCCCTTTGTCTACACACTCATTGAAATCGGCTTTAATATTGAAAAAGTTCAACCAATTAGGGCAAAACTTACCGAGTAAAAAAAATCAAAAGGCCACTGTCTATCTACCTTGCACATTTCAGAAAATTCAGATCAGATAACGAAACTGGGTCCAGCAACATTTATAAGCAATTTAAGATTTTGACCCTCACAGTTTCCATTCACTACAAATATTTTCGTTACAACGAATCATTTTAAATACAAAAAAAAACCAGTTGCAGCCTTTTGTTTATTTATTAATATATGTATACGGATAAAGCTATGAAAGGCAGCAGGGTCACCAGGGTGAGGAGTCCATGTCATCTGAAATAAATGCTAGTAAGCATAGATCTAGAAAGCGACAGATAATCATGACATTAAAAAAACTCTCTTCTTTTCGACTTTTTTCAAACAAATTGACACATAAAATGAATTATATAGTATTGTGGAATTTTTAACTTGTGTTAAATTCATTGGAAGATGGAAATGTGAAAGTTTCCGTGCGTCAGGCGCAACAGCATACGAACAGCTAACATGCCTCGTCAGGGTGGAAGCTAAAAAGTCCACGAAAATTTGATTTAAAATCTTTATTCGTTCCAACAAAGTTATTGAGATTTTGTTGAGGATTTAACCATCTACGACAACAAGAATTTTTTTTTTTTAGAATTTACAACTCTTCTATAAATATATGCAAAGCAAACCATTGATCAAATTGCTTGCTATGATTGTTTGGATGTTTGTAAACGACAGGTACATGTAAGTAGTCTGTTTACTATATACTAGAATTTGTTTGGACAATAAACATTAACTGTCAGTTTGTATTTGCCCAATCAAATCCCAGTATGTATTGCCTACCTATTGTTTGAAAACATCCAAGCAAACATAGCAAGCAAGTCAATCAAAGTTTTGTTTTTGCATGCTTTTATAGAAGAGCTGTACTATATAATGCAAAGAAGCGTTTAAGTCTTTCGCCAAAAAATACTATCAATTTCTTTTTGTCCTATGTAAACTTCCGTACCATTTCCTTCCATTCATGATCATTAAATTGAACTGTAAACTATTTCTTGGTACCTTCGTAATTGCTTTATAAGTCTTATGTAAACATAATAATGACAATAACTGTTGTGAGCACAAGATTCACTGCACACTTTTAAAGTTCTGTTTTATCAAACATTAAAATGTGAACTTAAGTTTTGACACTTTTTTAATCGAAACGATTGGGATTTTTGTATATGAGAACATGGTTTATCTATTAGTTGAAAATGCGGCTTTGAACTAGCGTTCAGTACCTGCGAGCATTCGTTGTTCAATAGTGCGTGTCTTTGTGTTATTATTTTATGTGATAAATTGTTGTGTTGGTACACCACTGTAACAATGAAGGAGGAAATGAGGAGGGTTGGTTGGGTGGAAGTGGGGAGGGGTATGCGGAGCGCTAACAAACATGTCTATGCGGCATGGGCTTTGATCATTGTTGAAGCATCAATGTAAGGGGCATTTAATATCTTAATAAAACTATTCTTATTTTAGATACTATATATTGTTATCTGATATTGGACGAAAGATGTTGCCCTCTTATGTAATTATGTATTACAAGTTACGAGCATTTGAAAACACATATTAAACAGCCAAATGGATGCACAAGAGCTAAAATAGGAGTCATAGATCCTATTGACAACAATTATCTGCCCAATTTTATTGATTTTTAACATTTGTTTCAAATATGACCATCTTCTTATCCGAAATCACCAGCACCGTATCAGGACCCACCAGCACAGTATCAGGACATGAATAAATTGAGAAAATGCTAAATTTTAATAAATTGCAATGTTTTTTCACAAAATAGTTTTGTCGTGTGGATTGCGGTATAGAAAGCGGACTCTATGAGCATTTTTGTTTTATTTTTTCAGTTCTAGATTTTCTGAAAATAAGCATTTTTGTGTTACGCTTACTGAAACAGTTTAGAGGGTCAACTTTTTAATGGTTTACATATGAACCCATAAGAAACAAAATTGAAAAATCTCAACTGTTTTCTTCAATTTTTTATGAGTGAAAACGTCAAAAATCATCATTTTCGTCTTTGTTTACATTTTTTCATTGATCACCAGCACCCGTCAGGACCGAATCACCAGCACAGAACGTTCTCTCGCAGGACAACCATACCCCACCGTGGAAGTGCTCTATCCGTTCCGTTAGCTGGTATAGTATAACGTTTGATTTCGTCATGTTTTAATGAAATTGCATCTTTTTGAATTAACCTTTTGAGTTCGGTTTTTAATAATTTTATATTGAAAAGCAAAATTTGTTTTCAATATCTATACTATTAAACGAGAAGACCTCATTTTGTGTGTCGTTTCTTTTCCTTCCACGATAAATAAATCATCATGCCTCTGTGTTCTATAGGTAACATGCGTAATCGCATTTGTCATCCATTCTTACGACTATTCAGATGGAGTTATTTTTGGAGAAAAACGACAGAAACGGAGTCCGGATATTGATCCGTCGTCATTAGCCTAACTTTTAGTCATAGACAAGACTTCCGGTTTGAAACATGCACAAGTACAACCAATCGTATGATAGATAACAAAAAAAAAGGAAAAATAAATGAACCAATCAGAGCGTTCTCTATATCATGGTGTTTAGATCGCAAGAACCACAACTATTATACCTCCTTCGAGAGGACAATTATTTTTCGCGTTTATCTACATGTAAACTACAAGTATTATTCTTTAATATACAGAGACTATCTGTATCTTTGAAATGTATACCAGTTGCATATATATTAAAATAAGTAGAACATGTGGAAACAAGAATGTATCCAAAGTACAGGGATGCCACATCGGCACTATATATTACCAAGTCTTAGTGTTGAGTTGATTGGACTTCAACTTAATCAAAAACTACCTCGACCAAAAACTTTAACCTAGCGGTACAGACGGACGAACGAACAAACGAACGAACGCACGGATGCACAGACTAGAGAACATAATGCCCATAAAGCATAAATTTTATTGTTGAAAGTCAAAGTAGTGATTTGGCAAAAATGAAAGTAGGTACAGATTAGAGGGAGGCAGGACCTTTTTTGGGACGTCGGGATCGTGTGTTTTTAAGCTCGGGATTTGGGGATTGAACCTTATTGGATCCGGGAATATATTTTTCGATTGCGGGATCTCTGGATATGAATCTCTCTTAATTCTGCATCTCGGAATTTCATGTTTTTAAGCCCGGGATTTCGGGATCAGGACCCCTCCTACCACCCCTTAGTTGGTTAAAGTCATTTATACAAGATTCATATCCTACCATTGACATGTTAATAAGGGTCTCAAAAGAAAAAAAAACACTGATGGACTGTCCTAGAAGCATATTTATTAATAATGGTCTATATATAAGCAGTTACATTTATTCCATATTTGAAAGCGGCGCAAAAGGAGTAGGTTCACTAAGACCCCTTTTTGGCCCCAAAATATAGCAGTTTTAGAAAATTGTGAAAATGCAATCTTTAAGCTATATTTTGGAAAGTAAAATGCTTCTGCTACATAAATATGCGCTGTTCTTGACGATACAATGCACAAATATCGCGTTTTAGCATCATTAAGTCATGCTAAATTACTGAAATCTTCAAAATTTTACCATTTTGGTCATTTTTTAGACGGTTTCCGTCTAAAATGAAAGTGGCCGCATTCGTGTTCATTCATAATATTGAAATGTAAGTTGTATTTGATGATAATACAAAACATATATAAAGGTTGAGGATGAACACGGATGCGGCCACATTCATTTTTGACAAAAAACATCTGAAAAGTGACGTTTTTTGGCATATTTGATAGATTTTTCATATTTAAGCTTGAATCAGAGCGTTTTTAATGACTAAATCAGTTAAAATCTTTCACTTAAACTAATCGAATCAATTGAAATAGACACTTATGTGTTTAAAAAGTGTCCAAAATCTTTCGTTAGATGAACTTGAAATTTGAGGCCAAAATCGGCCCTTACCGGACCTACTCCTTTTTAATTTAATTTGACTTTTACCAAAAGATGCATTGTAGCAAAGGAAAAGAATAATTATGGTCTGAGGCAGGAAACACGAAAAATAATTGAATTTAACAGAAAGGAAACAAATATCGGACTTTGGAAAAAGAGAGAGGGCTTTTGATACCTTTTATGAAACTCTCCTTACATAATATCTTTACAAAAAATCATCCTTCAATAGTTCACAAGCTGAATATGCCCGCGATTTCGCGGGTGTGTTCTAGTATATGTAAACCAAACTACACATACCAATATGAAGAGCAGCTTTAGCATTATCTTCGTTGTCGTCTATGTATGCTGATCCCAGTGTAAACATTGTAGTAAATCCAACTCCATGGAGCATATTAGCTATCATAAATATAGCTAAATACGACTCGCCAACGGGATCACATTTTGATAACCAGGAACTTCCGGCAGAACAGTTGTAAGTGTACTCGGTGGCATATTCTACAAGATAACAATAGTATAAGATACATTTGCAATCAGGAAAACTATTAAAAACAATTAATAAAAGATACAACTATAAGAGACTAAAGAACTTAAGTCAAGCAAGGATTTGTTTCCCACAAATTATCTTCTCTTTTGCAAGTAAAAATTAGTAATGTCACTATTCATTATATTCATAAATACCGAACAGCCAAAAAAGAAGTTCATCTACAAATGTCTTTTAAAATTAGACGAACAAATTCATACCAGTACAATTATTTACTCCATCTATCATGACTGTGCATAAATTTAATTTTGAGTTTAAATGCAAAGAAATGGTTGTTATCGTTATTTGGTATGCTTCGTCTTGTGACCGTTACAACAATTTTATAATTTTTAGAGGACTGCCAGTACAGCTTTGTAGTCAGTTTTTCGGTACTGACATGATTTAACAAACTTTACTAAAATTGTCCGTTTATAAACTATGAAATTATCAAGTAACTAAGGTTTCAACTCCCTCAGGCAAAGTTGGCTTTAGATGAATTCGGCTATTTATTTTAGGTATTTTTGACATATAGCTCTTCAGCGGTTTCGGTACTTATACATCCTCGGATTTCAAATAGTTGGCTTTGAGTGTTCCTGATGAAGGTAAATCCAGAAAAGCGCCTTCGGACGCATGAAATTAATAACGTATTGTTTTCAATTTTTTACAAGTATTTACCAACGTAAGAGTATTGATCTATAAAATGTGGAATCAAAAACACAAAAGACCCCAGTGCCATGACAACAGTCCCTCCTGCTACTATTGCCGCCTTATTATATCGTCCGCCTATGAAAGTTACAAACAACACCACTATCAGTGATCCTATGTCCATAGAGCTTGGAATGAGTGCAGACTTCGTTGACGGAAGTTTAAATTGTCTCTCTAATGAAGGTATGGCCGAGTTCGCTATCCCATTTACTGCAAATCCTTCTATGAAGCACATAATGGAGACGAAGAGAATATAAAAATGCATTTTATTGAATACTTGGAAACACCTGAAATAAAACATGTTTTAGTAATAAGCTGCAAAAAATTAGATACCATTAGTCATTTTGTACATTAAATCCACGGTCGTCAAGTTGAAACAAAAATGTCTAGCTAGGATTTGTTATCTCATAAGCAACACGACGGGTGCTACATGTAAAGCAGGATCCGCTTACCCTTCCGGAGCACCTGAGATCACCCCTAGTTTTTGTTGTTTATTCTTTAGTTTTAAATGTTGTGTCATGTGTACTTTTGTTTGTCTGTTTGTCCTTTTCATTTTTAGCCATGGTGTTGTCAGTTTATTTTCGATTTATGATTTTGACTGTCCCTCTGGTATCTTTCGTCCCTCTCATGTTGTAGTCTTCTTTTTCGTAATGAAAATATGGACAAGATGATGGCTAAGAAGACCATTGTGTTACAAGAACTATTCAATAATTGTTTTCAAGTTATAGTTTAACCTTTGCGTTGTCGAAAGCTTAAGGTTCTATGTTGACATGAAATATCATAGATATTGACCAGACTCAAATTAACAGCCACTTGCTTGCGGCGGCCAATTTTAACATACAATCATATTCAAAACAGTGTGGCTGTGGACATTGATTGACGACCTAAATTATCCCATTGACTGGGACAGATTAGGTGAATGTATATCTGTATAGACCACTGCTCACTACTTACTTATTATAGAATTTAAACCGTGGGGTCATCAAAGGTTCTTAACGTCTTTAATAATAAAATAATTCGAAAAATTAATCAGGAATAACCTTTATATTTTGATTTATATTATTGATGTAAATCAAAACATCGTGTTATTCCTGATTATTTTTTCGAATAACTTTATTTGTGTGTTGAGAACCTTTGGTGACCCCACAGTTAAAGTGTCATTAAAAAGTACATATTGAGCAGTGGTCGTTACAGACAAACATTCACACAATCTGTCCCAGTCAATGGGATAATTTAGGTCGTCAATCAATAGCCACAGCCACACTGTTTTGAATATGATTCTAATCTAAATCTAAAAACCCCAAAGATACATAAGATTCAAAATTTGGAATTGTTCGAAATACCAAGGATGTTCAATCACAGGAATAGATTACCTTAGCTGTATTATGCTAAATCTTTCGAAAAATTTGCCACAAAATGCTTTTCATCTGTGTTCTTTATTTTGCATTTTAACTCTTTTGATTTGAGTCTTACTGGTGAGTTCTAAAGATCAAACGCGCGTCAGGCGTAAATATTTATAAGTCTGGTATCTAATTTTTTTCTCACGTAGACTATAGCTTTCGTTGACTCTGTAACATGACGACATACTATAAATTATGGTTGAATGCAACTCATTTTGTTGATTTCAATTGCAAAAATTTCATGGCAGTTTAATTTTGAGAAATTATTCCATTACATTGCATGTTAATACCGAGAAAGTACAGTCAGCATAACATGCACGTTTTTATAATTTAATAGGAATTTTGTCGTTATTTTCTATTTATGTCTAGTTCCAAAATTCTTGACATATTTGTCATTTCTCGAAAGTAACTTAATAACAGAATTTTAAAGAAGTAACGTGCTTTTGTTTATTACACCTCTAATATTTTAGGTATTTCGTTTTCTTGGTATAAGAACTATGAGAGTGTGCTTTTGATGAGAAATAAAACTATTTGTACATTGAATAGTTTTCATAACTCAATCGTAAGATATAGTAATAGATTACAAAGTAGTCTGGCTAACATAATCTATTAAAATATACCTAGGCTTAAATGGACCATAACCCCAAGCCAGATCTTCACTGATATCATCCTAAAATATAAAATTTTAAATTAAAATAGTTTTAAATTTAATAATAATATAATAAAAATGAAGGAATGTTTACAACTTTTAAGAAAAACTATAAATCATTTCATATTTTCTAAATAACATTTTATATTTTAATTCATTAACTGCACAACTACTAATTTCTAGACTAAAGTCATCTTGTGAAAGATACTTGGCAGCTACTGTTTTCATCTCCGTTCTTTTAGTCTCTGGAGGTCGTACCACATTTAATCTTTATAATAATTGTATCTGCGGTCAATATAGTTATTTGAATTGGATTATTCAGCGATAGTGCATCATGTACATGTTTAAGGGTTACGTTAATCTGCATGATTGCACACCTTTTATATCCTGTGTTCAAAAATTTAGAGCAATTGAAAGCTTCAAATAGGGTTTGGCAATGCTAATCCTGGTATCTTTTTGGGCTCGTGATAATCGTACATAGACAACAATGCATATAATGCTAAAGCTGCTCTTCATATTGGTATGTGTATAGATAGAAGAAGGTGTGGACCTTACACGTATAAGTGCCATAGACACAACTCTCCATCCAAGTCACAATTTATAAATTTAAAGTTAACCATTATAGGCCAAAGTACGGTCTGTAACACGGAGCCTTGGCTCACACCGAACAGCAAGCCATAAAAGGCCCCAAAAATAACAAGTGTAAAACCGTTCGAACGGGAAAACCAACGGTCTAATTGATATTAAAAGCGAGAACGAGAAATACTTTTGAACCACATCAACAAACGACAACTACTAAACACCAGATTCCCGATGTGTAGTTTGATTAACCGTTTCTATGAAGATATCAGGACTCAAATCTATGGTCGGTTCCAAATCTACCAAAGATTCCTAATCTATGGCAAATGTGACGTCATGTTATCCAAAATCTATGGCAAGTTTTGTAATTTCCTAATCTATGGCGGATATTTGTTGTTATAGCAAATCTATAGCCAATTTTGTGAAAATGGGGGTCAACGCAGCACATATGACCAATGACTTGTCTAAAACAAGTGGAAATGAACTGTAGCATGTCTAAACATCACATCATGGTCAACCAAATCGTGATGGCAACCAACAAAGTTTGTAAATGATGAAATCATATATTATAATACCTTAATACAGACTTCAAGATTGAAATAAACATTTTCTAATCTGTGCATGGTTCCTGTTTAATCCATTCATTAAACTAAGGAAACTTCCAAAAAGTCTCTAAACGAATAAGAAGGCAGGTTTTTTTTATATAAAAGAAATAGATAACATTAACTGTTTTAATTTTTACATAAAAAAAAAAATTCATCGTGAATATGATCTTTTTTTTAATTTAAAGACGATTTATATCAAATAGAAATCCGGTTATTTCATCTTTAACTTTATAAACTTTGTAAGCCGTAGAAGTATTATATTAACTATAATCCCTTTTCTATTTTCTAAAATATCTAATAGCGGTACCCTTTTTCAGGTAGCACTCCACAGTTAGGTGTGTAGTTTCGCATTTTGGCCCCTCTGGATTTTTAAAATATGAGAGCTAGTGTGCAATAAAATTCATTTTTAGATAGCTGAGTATTAAAATAGCCTTTGTATTGGGTTTATATGAACAACAAGGTTATGTAATGTATGTAATATAGGCTGTTTTCTGTATGACAGTCCGTATTTGCATGTCCATACCATACATTGGTCCGGCAATTATTGTAATGTTATTTTCCAACTTTTTATCGCACGAACTTTGTGATTGGATTTTACGAAAACATGAGGCGAAAGACACCCATTTTTTATTTGATCATTAGGAAGATTTATGAAAACAGTTTCTAAAAAAGGTATCACTCAAAGGCATTGAAATTCTAGTTTGATCCAAATTTTGGGGGGATATGTGACATGTTCACCCCCCTTTTTGCAATATTTTATGGTAAATAAATGCAGAATGTTGCCATGGATACACATAAAAGGAATTAATTTTCACCCTTTTAACTTTTGCAAATCAAATCTATGGAAGATACTGATTACATACATATGCACATGTACAACACAAACAGTTAGGTTAATGTATTAGAAATCCAGGAATAGGAGATGATAAAACATTTTAGGGCTCATTTTTAATTTTATTTTTTAACTGTGGAGTTCTACCTCAAACACATTTTGTCCCTTTTCTAGATAATAGGTCAACTTTTCCTGAGGCTCCCGCTGGGTCAAAAACGACCTGCGACCTCTGGCCTTTTAAGATGCGACTTCCGACCTGAGGGCCTTCTATAAACGACCTGCGTCCTGTAAAATTTGGAAAAAAACGACCTCCGACTTCACCTACGCTAAAAACGACCTTGCCATTTTGGGCGAGATTTTTCCTATGAGTCCTTTGTCGCCATTTCGGTTATCTGACAGATCGGTAAAACGGCGCGCGGTTACTGGTTCTTTGTCTCAACCTATTTCCCCCTTTCCCCCATTCCTGTATGTCAGTAACCAGATTGTCGTTTACTTCAACCCAACTACAAAAAAAATGTGAGATGGCAGCAGAGTCGAAATCCGAAACTGTTTTAATTGACTGCTGCTTCAAATTATTTCTTGTCGGCAGTGCTAAAGCGGCCGAACAATGGTGGCACAAACTTGTTCTAACTGAAACGTCTTTTTAATCAACTAATGATTTGAAAAAAATTGATCTCTACAAAAATTACCCAAAACTGAACAATTTAGATATGATAAATGCAGGGTTGAAATAAGAGAACTCGCTGTCACCCAAAAAACCCACAAAACTTCAGCAGGTGTGCGAGTGAAAGAAAAGATATACAGCATATCAAATGATGAAGACTGGAGGGTGTAGAGCAGATGTATGGTCATTGAACCACACTGCTATGAATTGATAGGTATTGTAACGTGTCCGCCTCGTGTGAAACTTTCAAAATGTAATGGACTCGGAAGGAGAACCTCTTGTGTGTATGCTACTCTTTTGTATAGCGTGGAGGAGTGTAACTGAGTTACAGGACTGGATCCCTGAACACTGTTTTACCTTCGGGCAGTGCTCAACGGACTCAGTTCCGATGTTGACACATTTTGGCTAAAATTAGCAATACCAATTAAAGTTAATTATTTAATTTATGAGACAAATATTTTATGATATTATACGATATAATGCTATTAACTTCAACAAATGTAACTGATTACTTAATATTTTAATAGTCACCAAGATTAAACAAGCAAATCGTAGGGATGTTCCTGGTCAAACAATACAAATAAAATCAATACTTAGCAATATAATAAAAATGACTAGCTTTGAGCTATTATATCCTAACTTAGAAAATCGGCGGAATTACAATATCGTATGATGTGTTCCTAAACTATGTAATAATCGAACGCGTATAGAGAAACAATAGAGACCTTTTCAATAGATCTGTATAGCTATTTGATATTGGATACCTAAATTACACGTTTCTCTGAATACCTTTTCGTATAGAATTTGGATTAGAAAGTATAAACTTTTATACCTAAAATATGTATGGAATTATTGTGTGAATATGCCGGAAGGTCACGTAGACCGTTAATAGTTCTTTAAAACTTAATAGTGTCTTTTATTGTATAATCAAATTAAAGACTCTGGTAACGAGTCGTTAAGTATATTACGTCAACAGAAATTGAGTCAGAATAATGACTTTAATGACTTTAATGACTTGAAAAAGCTTTTTAAATAAGCTAACCTTGAAATGTGTCACGTTGTTTATATAATGGAAAAGGTCAGAAAGACTCCTAAAGTTGCTTTATTATAGCAGTGTGGAAGTTGGCTTTTGGCTAGATGTTGCCTTATGCCCAGTTGAACCACAACTGAAACAATGCAATACGCACGCTCTTTTATACCTAAATTTCGACTAGAAAATGACGTTTCGACTCTAAAAGACTCGAAACGTTACGTCTTTGACACATTTAACGACAATCGATACTTGCTTTACGGCAATTGTACTGGAATAACAAAGTTGACCTTTCAATGCAAACAATCGTGCAAAATTGATTGACCAGGTATCCCTACGAAGCAATGATAAATGTGCATGATATGGAAATAATGTTACATGTAAAATCATCTTAACAATGAAGTTTCAAATCACGGAAATAATCAGAAAGATACAAAACAGGTAAGTGCATACTTTAACTTTTACGTTGCATTTGACGTCCAGAATTATTTGAAGGTTATTTGTTTTAAACAGTTTTTTATGCATATGATTATATATATATGAATATTATTAAAAAGAAAACTTGGTTACTAAAACTGAACATGGCCTGTTAAAGAACGGTAGAGTTAAGAAAAGGGGGGAACAGCGTAAACGCTAAAACATTACATTGCCCCCTTCTTAGGAAAAAACTGTCCGTCCCGGACAGGGAATGATCGAATATGATAAATTTAAACACAATAAAAACATGATATAAGTACATATGTCAAATATAAAATACAACTAACAATAATAATTTTCAAATGTCCATTCTATAATCTGAAATCCTGAATGTCTCTACTTCATCTCTGGTTAAAATCCACCCCCCAATGTCTATCTTCCAGTTACATTAACTCAAACATAATCTTCATCTCCCCACTCTGTGTTGCCATGTCCTTTGTAGTAGTTTCTTTTTGGTCTCTTTCTCAGATGTTTCGGGCACCTGTATGACATCTTCTTCAGTTGTTTCCTCTTCTGTGTCGCTTCCCTCTATCACTACCACTGTTGTCTCTGTATACTCTCCATTCTCTACCGACTCTGTCACATCTTTTACCGGCTCTGCCACATATATTGGCAATGGTTTTTCTTCAATAGGTGGTAAGGCGGCCTAAAGCTTTTTGAACAAGTAGGATCGGGCATCCAATAGGCACTCAGTTCATATACTGTTCCCTCAGGCAGAATTGCCTTTTCTACTTTCTTTACACCACCTATGCCATCAGGGATGACGGAGCCTGAATACATTTGGCTGCTTCTTCTTGCCTTTTCTCGAATACATCTCGAAAACCCTGGCAGCATCCTCAGAGGTTTGGTATAAAGAGGGCGGTGCCATGAATCTTTTCTTTTCGTCCTTCAAGTCATCCTTTTTTGGGAGGATGAGATGTCTATTTCTTTCCTCCGACAGCTTTTCTTCTTCTTTCTTGCTTTTGGCTTTTTCAGTGGTTTTTGGTGTTTCTATTTACCTTTTCTTAGAAGTAGTAGGTAGAGGGGAAATTGGTCTGACCGGCGATTCAAAAAGTGCCATCAAATTCTCTGGTAACTGTGGTAAGCTTTCATCGTCATATCCCAAAGTGATAGGGACAGGGGACTTTATTGGTGAAAAGTTCATCATACTAGTACATTTCTCTGGGGACTTTTCAAATTTCTGGATCAATGGCGCCCTCTTCATTGGTGATACCGGGATGACCAATGTTGGATTCGACCCCGGTTTTTCATTGTTATGTTTAGTTTTCTTTTCTGCTGCTTTTACTTGTTCTGCATGTCTTGCCTTTTCGTGTTCCTTCATCCTGAAGGCCAGGCTGCTAGAAACCTTATAGGAACAATATCTACATTCAACTATGGTTTTGGAATGCTTATTCCTCACATGTCTCATCATTTTCTCCCTGAACAAATATTCAGCACCACAGTGCCTGCACGTAAACATAATCTAAATAAAGAACATTTTGTCTTTAGAATAGGAAATGAAAATACAATGTAAAAACCTTTGACCAGGAGGATCCCATCTTGCTTGCTTGTGTTACTAATTATACAAGTTGAATTTTATTTTATCTTTGTTTCAGGTACATCTGAGTTAGTTTATGAAATATCCAACAGTATGCAGTAATCATCAGACCTGTTGTATATTAAGACACATAGGGCATTTATTACTCATTCCCCTGTGCATTCCAGTGAGGCAAAACTAGGACACAGACGCAACTCATTGCCTCTAGAGCTTTTCTATACCATTTAATGATTACTTCATAAGTTATCTTCATATTGTCAAATAAATAGATTCTGGGTACAAAGTATAATGCTGCAGTTTACATCTAAGTACCAGTTTTCCTTATACCAAGTGTGCTATGTACACTAATATTGTTATACTTTATAAATATCAATATAATATGATATAATGATAAGAACATTTTTATTGAAAATAGAACTCAAAAGGGCATTATTAGTTGTTATTGGGTAAATAATATGAAATTAGTTTGAGCTTTTCATGTCTTTCAGGCAACAGTATGCTCAGTGCTTTGATTATTTATATTTTTGTCTTCGTTTAATTTGTTTTAAATAACCCAGTTATTAACTTCTCCGTAATAGGGTTTTAAAAGGTCGTGATGAACAACCTGTGACCTTGAAGATGGATTCTTCTGAATTTTGTAGGTCACATCAGACAGAACAGTTACTATAAAGTATGGGCCATCCCATTTTCTTTGAAGTTTAGGACTAATGTTTTTGACCCGAGTAGGGGTATACAACCACACTACATTCCACTTCTGGTATGAATGTTGATAGCTCTTAATATCATATTGTTTTTTTCTGATTTTCACTGGCATTCACCATATTTTGTCTTGCTTTCTCATGTACTTTCCACATGTTTTGCGTTATCTGAATCATATGTTCATTTACTACTTGGGTTTTATCGATAAAATCTTCGTGTTGGGGATGGGGGCCATAAATTAAGTCAATGGGGAGTTCAATCTCTCGACCAAGCATCAGTTTACAGGGTGAAAATTGTGTTGACTCGTGTACTGATGACCGGTAGGCCATGAAAGCCCATGGTAACTGTTCATCCCAGTCCTTTGATTGGAACAGACATATTTACTAAGTATTTCTTCCAAACTGCGATTGAGTCGCTCCACCAGCCCATCACTTTGAGGGCGTTAAGGAGTGGTTCTAGTTTTGTCGATACAGAGTCGGGTACATAATTCTTTAAATAATGCCGACTCAAATTGTCGTCCCTGGTCTGTGTGGATTTGTCTGGGAACACCAGATCTACACACAAAGTTATTTGCAAAGTTATCTATAATAGTTTTGGTCTCCATATCAGGCATGGGATACCCTTCAGCCCATCTGGCGAAGTTGTCTGATACTATCAAGGCATATTTATTGCCCTTCTTCGATAATTGAAATGGCCTATTATATCTAGAGCCACGCGTTCCATTGGTGCTCAAACATGATATTGCTTCATTTTACTCTTGGTCCTTCTCGGAGGCTGTTTTCTAGAACTACACATGGTACAATGCTGTATCCACTTTAAAATGTCTGTTTTGAAATCCACCCAATAAAATCTTCTCCGGACACGAGCAACCGTTTTATGTATGCCTAAATGTCCTGACGTTGGATTATTGTGTAATAATTGTAAGATATCTTTTGTCCAACAACTGGGAACCAGTAACTGGTTTACTGTCACATTAGTAATTGTGTCAAGCCATTGCCTGTTTAAAACACCATTCTCAAAAAACAATACGGTCCCATTGAGACCAATACCGTTTGAATATTGGGTTTTGTATTGCTATGTCCCCCCATTTCGTTTTATCTTTCGACTTGGTTTTCATCTGATATAATTAACCTAGGATTTCGTCAGATTTTTGTGCCTGTATTATTTCTTCAGTTGTCTTTTGTTGAATCCATTGCGTCTCATCTTCAGTATTTTGGTCTTCTATATCGTCATTTGTCTTTGCCATTCTAATGCACCCTTCCAATTCAGTATTAGTAAATTCTTTTTGGTGTTGTTTATTGCAGTGGCAACACGGGTAGCATGGTCTGCGCGATAGCCAATCAGCATTCCCATGAAGTCGCACAGGTCTATGTTGAACCTCAAAGTTATACGTATTTAGAACTTCTAACCATCGGGCCATTTGACCTTCTGGATTTTGGATTTTTGAACCTTAATAACCAATTTAAAGCACCATGGTCTGTGCGAACTAAAAATGGACTGCCATATAAATAATGGTGAAAATTTCTTACCGCAGAAACAATTGCAAGGACTTCTCTCCTTGTCACATAGTATTGTCTCTCAAGCTTACTCAGCGATCGACTATAATAAGCTATTACACTTTCTTTTCCATTAACTGTTTGGGACAATACAGCACCAAGACCATACCCACCAGCGTCCGTGTCTAAAATGAAAGGTTTTTTCATGTCGGGATAACCCAGAAGTGGTGAAGTTGTAAGCGCGTTTTTTAGTTCCTGAAAAGCATTTTCACAAGTTTCAGTCCAATCATACTGAACGTTTTTCTCTGTCAGTTTGTGCAATGGCTTTGCTATAGTGGCGAAGTCTTTAATGAACCGTCTGTAATAAGAACATGTACCCAAGAAACTTCTTACTTCTTGAATGTTTTTGGGAGATGGCCAAGATTTAACTGTTTTGATCTTTTCAGTGTCTGTTGAAATGCCTTCTTCCGAAACTATATGACCCAGAAAAGAAACCCTTTTTTTGAAATAAGTGGCATTTTTTGGGAGACACTTTTAAACCATTAGTGGCTATT
This sequence comes from Mytilus edulis, assembly GCA_019925275.1. NCBI lineage: Eukaryota > Metazoa > Mollusca > Bivalvia > Mytilida > Mytilidae > Mytilus > Mytilus edulis. The sequence continues at coordinate 77,325,371 of CM034350.1, read as the reverse complement.
CTGCCTAAAACTTCATCAAGTCTCTTTAAATGCGATTCGAAGAAATCAGCAAATATAATTATGTCATCTATGTAAATCAAACAAGTCTCCCAGTTTAACCCTGCTAGTACGTACTCCATTAGTCTCTGGAATGTGGCTACACCATTACATAGACCCATGGCCATGACATTGAAATGGAAAAGACCTTTAGAAGTTGATAAAGCAGTTCTCTTTGTCCTGGGGGTCCATTTCGACTTTGAAATATCCACTCGATAAGTCCAGCACAGAAAACCATTTAGAGCCCCTCAATGCATCTAGGGAATCGTCTATTCTTGGAAGTGGGTATGAATCCTTGATTGTCTTACTATTTAAGATTCTGAAATCTGTGCATATTCTCGTAGAAGAGTCTTTCTTTTTCACAAGAACGAGACTTGTTGACCAAGGACTTTTAGATGGTTCTATAATGCCACAATCAAGGAGTCGTTGTACCTCCTTGTCCTCTCTTTTATGAAAAGGTAATCTTCGGGGTTGTAATTTAACTGGAGTAGCCGTTCCTGTGTTTATCTTATGGCTAATGGCTGTTGCTCTACCCAAGTCATCTTTTGTTTTTGAAAATGTACCTTTATGTCGTACAAGTACTTGTTTCAACTCATCAACCTGAGACTCTGAAAGATTTGAACTACTTCTCTCAAACATATCTTGTAAATACAAATGAATATCTTCTGAGTTTTCTTTAGTTATCATCTGTGATACTTTACAAGTATCTTCATATCTTTGAGTCATGTCAACTGACTCACAAATAGCAGTACAAGTTGACTTAAATACCGTTTGTACTTCATCTGTCAAGTTTGCTATCCTCAAAGGGACATGACCTTGACTTGGGTCAACTAAAGCCTTAGCAATCAGGAGATTACTAGTATGATTTGACATTACTGGTTCGACAATTGCGTCCATGATGTGTGATGAGTCACCTTGAACAGTTTCATTGACAATCATTTCAGTATGGGCAGGAATGGTCATTTTTTCATTTATGGAAACCTTAAAAACTGAAGGCATTTGACTCAACTTCATGCAATTTATTTTGATTCCATTTATGGTTAATATTCCAAAGCCTAAATCAAGGTTACATTTATTTTTATGTAAAAAGTCATACCCCAGTACAGCTGGTGCATCAATTTCTGCTGCAGTAAATTTTTGTGTTATCGAACTTCCCCCAATCTTCACAGGTAAGTCAATTGTTCCTAAGGTTTGGATACTGTCACCATTTGCCATGCAAAGTTTTCTTTTGTTTATCTTTAATAATGATTTTACTTCAGGAGGAAAAGCATCAAAATTTCTAGGATGTATAATACAGAGTGTTGTTCCTGTATCAACCAAACAGTTTATGTTAATATTTGAAATAAAACATTTTATAAAAAGACTGTCTTGTTTATTTTCATTAAATTGGTAAATATTAGACCTAACATCCAAATGTAGTGCTGGTGACTGGTCCGCTTCACCAGCATTTTCTAGTTTCCCTGTCTATCAGTCTGGGTACTCTGTGTATATTGTGAACCATAATTAAACCTTTGCTGTGTGTTGGGTGATGAGCGGTACTGTACAGTATTATTTTGTCTATCATTTTGGTATTTACGACAAGTTTTTTTCATATGACCTTTAATGCCCCAATAGAAGCAGGTAACACCAGAGTAGTCATTAGACTTTTGAAATTTAGCCATGTCATCTATTTGATGACTCATTTTTGCAATCTGTCCTAAAATGTTATCTTCATCATCTATTTGTTCAAATGGGGTATCATGTTGCATTCGAATAGCTGGTTTTGTGTTAGTAAGCCTTTTGAACTATTTGTGAGCCTTTTTGTATCTTTAGTCAGTTAGAAGTCTTCGTTTCGATTCTAGAGCCTGATAAGCTATCAAATTGTCAGGTTATGATCATTTTGGACCTGCTTTGTTGGTATGGGTTATTGCTTCAACTACACTGGTGACTATGTGTGTGCTTCACAGAGAAGAATGTACCCAAGAAAGGTTAATAATCAGTTTTATGTCCCGACAAGATTGTTGCGGTAAACATAGTTTTTCTGTCTGTTCGTCCATCCGTTCGTTCTTCAGTTACACGTTGGTTTACCTTTGCGTTTAAGATGATTTCCTAAAAAAAAGTTTCAAGTCGAATCTTTATGAAATTGTGTACCGTACTCTTTATTTATCATGCAATGGACTATAAACTGTGTAAAAATGGGGGGAGTTCCGTCGAAAATTGGAAATAAGTGCCGATCGGGACATCCCCGTCTCAAAATTTCATTGTTACCACCAGTCTACGTCAATAGATCTTGTTCAAAGTATCTGAGTAGACTTTTAGTAAAATCCAGCTCTACATCCCCGGTGGTTTTATAAGAGTTCTAGGAACTTGATCGATATGAATATGTGTTGGATAAGTGAAATACTGAAAGTTTGGTTGAAACTACTGTTCTGAAAAATCGAAAAGTTCAAGTCCTCTTATGGTCTCAAAATGGTAAAGAAACGATATGGATTAATGACACGAAGTCATCACATATTGATCATTAAATGTCACACAAAAATAAATCTAGAGCTGACGACACAAACTTCGATAGAGCAGGAACTTCCCACTTACAGACAACCATCTCTTGATTGCCTCAAACAAAACAAGAACTATCGAACCCAAGGGCACTGAAAAATGTCCAAATATCTAATTCAAACCTAAAAGGTTTAATCAGGAACTTATATGTGTCTGATTTAATAACACACGAATCGACACAATAACGACTTAAATGGATCCTTTAAATATGAAAACGACTTCCGACCTCTATGTTGGAAAAAACGACCTGCGACCTGTACATTTACCTTAAAAACGACCTCGCGACCCTGCGACGAATTTAAAAGCGACCTTGCGACCGGAGAGGGGTATCCTGTGGGAGCCTCCTTCCTTTAAACCATCCACAAAAAGTTGTCGAGGGAAATACCTTGATCTGAAATGGGTTTCAAATCTATAGGTTCCGCGTTATTCAATTGTGACATTTTATGTTTTTACTTTTTCCCTGAAATTTACGCGATTTTAAGATCTGCGATAGAATAGGAGAAAACAAAAATCTGCCATACAGTAGATTTGATCTGTATGGCGTTTGTAACGTAACGTCACATTTGCCATAGATTAGGAATCTGCCAAAGATTGGGAACCCGCCATAGATTTGAATCCTACAGATATATTACAATAATAATTTTGCTTTTCAATATACAATTATTTACAAATAAATACCGACAGCACTTTGTGCTGTTTAATGACTAAAACTAGACTCGAAATTAGACAGAACGCATATCAATTCTATCACTAATTGACATATTTCAAATAATAAAACTTACGCAATGTTTATTATTAATCTTTTTATATGTTATCGTGGGATCCATCATTTCATGAAATACACTTTATAAATTATTCGTGCACGCTTTTCTAGATTTACAGCATTGAACGTTAAAACCAAAATGATTGAAAGCTATGGATCGATGTATAAATATATACAACCGTTAGGAGTCATACAAACAAGAGGTATATACAAAGAAATTTTCTAATTCATCTAAGGTCAATGTTGCCTGAGGGAGGTGAAACCTTAGTCTCGACGTATTTCGTAATTTATGAACAGGAAGTTTTGGAAATATATGTGAGAAATCAAGTCAGTACAACCGAAGCACTGACCACCGCTGACCATAGAGTACCCTCTTAGACTTACAGTTCACAGGCACTTAAGGTTATGGAAATGATCAACATAAATACCTTATCACTTTTCATGTTTTCCGATTTGCTGGTATAACTTGATAGCGTCCCATTGTCATGTGAAGGAATTCCATTCTGCAATATCAGATAAACATTTCCATTACTTAAAATCATATCAATGCTTCTTTTTTTAGCATTAAGATTACAGAATGTCATGTGAAATGATAGTGAGGTCTATAAGATACCTAAATGTGATTGATTCCATTATTATAATGAATGAGGAGATTATAGGTTGCATTTCTGTAAATATTGACAATGCAATTTCCCATAGGAACTCCTTTTACGGCTAAAACTGTACCACTTTTACTATGAAGTTTAAAAAGAAATCTTATCCTAGAATTGAAAGTTCATATGCACCACAATTTTTTTCAAAGGTCAAAATATAGGGCTGTGCGGCATATTTTCAACGTTTATATGCCCTGAACTTCTCATAGTTTAAACTAACACTAATTTTCTAAACTATCCCTACCTCGAATGAAAGGTTACCACAGATTTCAATGTAAACAATATGCACATGTATATTTACTGGTAACATTCCCAAGTTATGTATCTGTGAGATGGAACACAGAGAGCATAACTGGGAACCAGTATGTAAACAAAATTAATTTTCTATGAATATTCAAGATCTCCCCAAAAGAGGCGTTTTTTGAAAAACAGCTGTATTTACAAAGTGCAACCTATACAAACATTTATTCAAATAGAAAACTCTCTAAAATCACTTTTTGTCACATTAATACTCATTTATGAGAATTATAGCCTTAAAGAAATCACTGCGTTTACTCTAAGTTTTTCTTTACTGTACATTTTATACCCCCTCCCCTGTTTCAATTTTTTAAAGAATTGGAAAACAAGACTTTAATTTTTGCCAGCTAACCCTATTTGCATATTTTCTGATAAAAAATGCCTAGAACCTGTTTAAAACGGTTTTGATAACATATTGAAATGATATCAGAATACTATAAATGTAATGTTTAGCAGTTAATCATTACAACATTCAAGATTATATAAAGTATCCAATCCAGCCTCTGTCTCCAGTCACATCTTACTGTATGCCTATTTGTCAATTAAAGTACACATTTTCTGCCTCAAATGGTCAATTTAGAATTCTTGTCACAACAGTATCATCTGTTACCATATATCTGACACAATTTAGCTATTTTTTGTACTAGAAGTGTTCAAACAAAGCCATATTTGCAATAATTGTATGTATGCAGATACCAGTCTGAGATATAAATTCACTTAAAATGTTATAGAGATGAGTGCTTACATCTGATTTGTCCAAATATAGTTATTGTTTTCTATATCAAGAGCTTTAAAATCATAAAATCATAGCATTTAAAAGTTAAATTATATGTTTTATGAACCAGGGGTAGGCAATCTTCTTTGTTTTTTGCCCCTGGGGCCTCAAATTACCTAAATCATTCTGCTGTTTCTAGCAATTTGGAATATTTATAACATATCAAGGATAGAACACACTATTGTAAGCTTTCTTGAGATATTTTTGTTTTTCTAGCTTGTATTTATTATGCTGTGGTGACAAAAAAGCAGAGTTAGTTGTTGCGGGTTACTTTTGGGTTATTGAAAGGACACAAACACCCCATAAATAATATTCAGGAAGGATCTATGAGTTTCAATGACTGCGAGGAACTCCTTTTACGGCTAAAACTGTACCACTTTTACTATAAAGTTTTCAAAGTGCAACCTATATGTTCTAGTGTCACCTCTAAATATACCAGATCAGATATTGCAGCTGGCCATTTACGAACCCCTAAAAGAGTGGTTTCAAATTGTGTGTATAAGTTTAGAATGATCCTTAAACGTGGTTACGTACTTGTATATCCCGCGCATTAATTTTCAAACAAATTGCCTTTGTGTGGATCAGGTCATATTGAGAGAATTAAAAGTTCTTATTGTATGAATCTTCGATATTACTTTTCACTCAGTTGTTACCTGTGCGGGACTCTGTAGCACCGATACATTAATGATACTATTTTTCAAAACATTTTAAACTTTACATCACCTTGGAAGCAGTAATGAAACCAGTAATAAAATCTTGCATGATTTAAATTAAACATAAAAAACAAGTTCTTTCCCACCCGGATTTTCAAATTTTTATGCTATCGCATTTCGTAATTGCCCAATTGTGTAAGTTATGGAATTTAAAGTAAGGATGATCATGGTCTTTGTTGAAATCTTTTTATAAAACAATCATTGAAGGATGACTACAATTTATCCCATTATTGAAATAATGTTCTTTATCCAAAATGTAGATCAGGTTAACACTCACACGTATTGTGAAGATAATTATATAAGTTAGAAGGACAACCATCAATGTGAGAAAAACATCATGATTAATTTTAAAATCTGTTTTTTTATAGGAGCCCCCCCCCCTTTTTTTCTCTTTTTTTTTTGTCTTTGTTCGAACGTCTACGTGCATAAGTTTGAAATTTGATTATTTATTGTCTCTGAAATTTCGATTTTCTCGATTTTTCACTTTTTGAAATATTTTTTTCCATTTACATAGCATTTTTATTCGTATATATTTGTACCTTTTTGTTCATATCTGTTTTTACCTCCACCGTGACATCATTACACCCGACACCACTTTGAAAAGCTTTATTTTCAATTCCATTTGACTGAAATACAAAAGAAATTTTTACCAGCTATCAAATCTTCTCCGTTCATTGTAATAAACACGCTTTGATTTCAGTACATTGACAGCAACCTGCAAAATCGTGATATGATCGGCAAATTCCCACTTATTATGAAGAAAAAGTATTGTAACATTGTTTACCATTTTTAGTAATGTGTATTTACCTATTCACATGAAGGAATTCTTCTTTGGGGCGCTACAACTGGACACTGTTTTCGGGAGAATTTTCAAACAGGATTCTGACTTTTGTATAATAATAAAAGGATGGAAACGGGAATGTATCAAAGAGAGAAAAAAAAACAATAAAGAGCAGAAGACAGCCCAAGTGTACTCCGCTGTAGATATATGTAATCAAGAACCGTTAACTCACTCATATAATGCTATATCTAACAGCTGTAATTATTACTAAAAGTCCATGTCATAGAAAAGGACTTCTATCAGTTTTACCAATAAATATATGCGTTATTTGCTTTTCTACAGGTAGTATTTACAACAAAACTATCATAATTTAACCCATATATTCCATAAATACAAAAGTTGTGCATTGAACTTACACTACCTACGTAACTTTGATCTACATGACATTAATGTTGTTTTTTTCTTCATCCTTTACAAACATTATCAACCGCTGTTTTTTTTCTTTCAAATCTGTGCGGTTTAATAATACAGTAAATTATAATTCACGTTCCCGTCTATCAAATATCAACAAGTACATATATGTGTTGCAATCCATAAAATTATGTATATTTAGATATTTAAAATTATCAGTATTTCGGGATTGAAATTAACGACCTCGTATATAAAATCACCCATTTCTTTTCGTAGATTCATAATACAAGGTCTCGTTGTTTACCATGATATTCGAAATACTTCAGTATAATGTAACATTCCATTTGTTATGTTCTTGAAGTAACATCTTTAACTAATTTTGTAGATATTGTATTCCAGTGGCAAATGTTTCATGCATGTTCAGGACGAAAACAAAGTAGCTTTGAATATAATAGGTAGGTCCGGTAATAGAGGCCAACTTGGTTGCAAGTCGGGAATATTCGACTACCACGGGAAAATTAGGGTATTTTGGATAGAGAGAGAAGTATAGCCTGGTAACAGACCACCAAAATGCGTACTTATACATTTAGCACAGCCAAACGGAAGCCCCACTTTGACAAGGGTTTCACTTTCGGTTGAAGAAAGACCTGTAGTGACAATATTTCTATTATCCAGTCATTCTGGCGGATCGACTCAAAATGAATTGAATTTGAATTGTAAATGGTTTTTTCTTCTTTTTACTGTATGTTACCAGTCTGAGAGTTATCCAACATACTTCTTGATGTTCTTTCTATGTGACATTCGATGCTCCAAACTCATTAAACCGACATGTACAATGTTGTTATATTTCTGATCCCTAGTAATCCTTGGGATTGGAAATGAATTAAAAAAATGCACAATGTCAGAAATTCTCGTGGTTTTTTAACATAGAGAGATCGTGACTTCCTTCCTACACAAAGCATAAGATTTAATATTTATATTCCGGAGAAACGTGTCTTCGCATTTATACATCCTTCATGATCAAACGACCCTCCCCTAAGTTCATTTCACACTAGGGCCGTTTTTCTGATGTGTCAAAATTGTCGAAAATCAAAGCCACGTCAAAAAGTAAAATAACAAAAGACCAACAACAGTTATGTACATGTTACAACATTCAAAATTAATAAAAGAGCAAAACGAACCCACCAAAAACGCCATGCCTTCAACAGAAACATGTTCAGCAATGATACATTTTAAATTATGGAAATTTAATAAAAATATTTCAAGTTTTATATTTAGCCTCTTTAATATTTCAATTCCATAAAAGCAATTCTGTGAGTGAAGCAAACTAGAGGCTCTAAAGAGCCTGTGTCGCTCACCTTGGTCTATGTGACTATTAAACAAAGGAAGCAGATGGATTCATGACAAAATTGTATTTTGGTGATGGTGATGTGTTTGTACATCTTACTTTAATGAACATCCTTGCAGCTTACAATTATCTCTATCTATAATGAACTTGGCCCAGTAGTTTCAGTGGAAAATTTTAGTAAAAATTTACAAATTTTATAAAAATTGTTGAAAATTGACTATAAAGGACAAACTCCTTAGGGGGTCAATTGACCATTTCGGTCATGTTGACTTATTTGTAAATCTTACTTTGCTGAACATTATTGCTGTTTACAGTTTATCTCTATCTATAATATTATTCAAGACAATAACCAAAAACAGCAAAATTTCCTTAAAATTACCAATTCAGGGGCAGCAACCCAACAACGAGTTGTCCGATTCATTTGAAAATTTCGGGGCAGATAGATCTTGACCTGATAAACAATTTAACTCCATGTCAGATTTGCTCTAAACGCTTTGGTTTTTGAGTTATAAGCCAAAAACTGCATTTTACCCCTATGTTCTATTTTTAGCCATGGCGGCCATCTTGGTTGGATGGCCGGGTCATCGGACACATTTTTAAAACTAGATACCCCAAAGATGATTGTGGATAAGTTTGGATTAATTTGGCCCATCAGTTTCAGAGGAGAAGATTTTTGTAAAAGATTACTAAGATTTACGAAAAATGGTTAAAAATTGACTATAAAGGGCAATAACTCCTATATGGGTCAACTGACCATTTCGGTCATGTTGACTTATTTGTAAATCTTACTTTGTTGAACATTATTGCTGTTTACAGTTTATTTCTATGTATAATAATTTTCAAGATAATAACCAAAAACAGTAAAATTTCCTTAAAATTACCAATTCAGGGGCAGGAACCCAACAACGGGTTGTCCGATTTATCTGACAATTTCAGGGCAGATAGATCTTGACCTGATAAACAATTTGACCCCCGTGTCAGATTTGCTCTAAAGGCTTTGGTTTTTGAGTTATAAGCCAAAAACTGCATTTTACCCCTATGTTCTATTTTTAGCCATGGCGGCCATCTTGGTTGGATGGCCAGGTCATCGGACACATTTTTTAAACTAGATACCCAAAAGATGATTGTGGATAAGTTTGGATTAATTTGGCCCAGTAGTTTCAGAGGAGAAGATTTTTGTAAAAGATTACTAAGATTTACGAAAAATGGTTAAAAATTGACTATAAAGGGCAATAACTCCTATATTGGTCAACTGACCATTTCGGTCATGTTGACTTATTTGTAAATCTTACTTTGCTGAACATTATTGCTGTTTACAGTTTATTTCTATCTATAATAATTTTCAAGATAATAACCAAAAACAGTAAAATTTCCTTAAAATTACCAATTCAGGGGCAGCAACCCAACAACAGGTTGTCAGATTCATCTGAAAATTTCAGGGTAAATAGATCTTGACCTGATAAACAATTTTACCAATTGTCAGATTTGCTCTAAATGCTTTGGTTTTTAAGTTATAAGCCAAAAACTGCATTTTACCCCTATGTTCTATTTTAGCCGTGGCGGCCATCTTGGTTGGTTGGCCGGGTCACCGGACACATTTTTTAAACTAGATACCCAAAGATAATTGTGGCCAAGTTTGGATAAATTTGGCCTAGTAGTTTCAGAGGAGAAGATTTTTGTAAAAGATTACTAAGATTTACGAAAAATGGTTAAAAATTGACTATAAAGGGCAATAACTCCTATATGGGTCAACTGACCATTTCGGTCATGTAAACTTATTTGTAGATCTTACTTTGCTGAACATTATTGCTGATTACAGTTTATCTCTATCTATAATAGTATTCAAGATAAAACCATATAACGGCAAAATTTCCTTAAAATTGCCAATTCAGGGGCAGCAACCCAACAACCGGTTGTCTGATTCGTCTGAAAATTTCAGGGCAGATAGATCTTGACTTAATAAACAATTTAACCCATGTCAGATTTGCTCTAAATGCTTCGGTTTCAGAGTTATAAGCCAAAAACTGCATTTTACCCCATGTTCTATTTTTAGCCATGGCGGCCATCTTGGTTGGTTGGCCGGGTAACCGAACACATTTTTTAAACTAGATACCCCAATGATGATTGTGGCCAAGTTTGGTTAAATTTGGCCCAGTAGTTTCAGAGGAGAAGATTTTTGTAAAAGTTAACGACGACGGATGACGGACGACGCCGGACGACGGACGCCAAGTGATGAGAAAAGCTCACTTGGCCCTTCGGGCCAGGTGAGCTAAAAAGGGGGAAATTGGCCTTACGTCCGTCATTTTCCGATTTACCGCTTACTAACCACTCTCCGTTAGCATCTTTAAAAATGTCAAGTCATCATTATTTTATGTAAATGGAACAAATCGGGATTTGCAATGAGACGTACATACACGTACATTTAAAACGAAAAAGATGAGCTGCATGGTTATTCATCATGAATAAATTATCCTCACTTAAATATTGATACTATATGTCTCATTGATGTAGTTCAACTTATAACATTTTTTTTACTTATATGTGTAAATATTCACATTCTTGTTTATTTTTTCCATTTGATTATATATATCCCTAAAATTTCAATACGTGCATGGTTTATGGCAGACCTCCCTGTGTTAGCAGTACATGCACACCAATACCGAAAAGCATCATACAAATCATAATATAGAATACTTTTACATATACACTATAAAAAATATTCTTTATTAGAAAGCATTTTTGTGTGATTTCTTTGTCAGATAATGTGATGAATTGATATCTATAATTATACATATCAGAAATAACGGGATAAATAAAATATCTCTTACCTGTTTCATAGCTACTGTGTACAGACTCGTCACGCCTCGGTGAATTCTATATATTTTATTTACCAGACTTTTGACCTTATAAGACCTTAATGTTTACTTGTCCAGAGTTACTACTTCTGACCACATTGTGAGAAATTTAAAGTGATCATATTATTATATATATACCGAGGTGTGATAAGTTTGATGTCGATTGTTCGTAAACCAGGTGTACAAAGATGTTTTGTTATGAAAGAAAATTATAAGTAAAACATGGTAAATGAAACCGTCAGGTAAAAAGTGTCATGACCTCAGAATTTAAATGAAATAAGTTTATTTTTAAACATTTAAACTAATTTAGTTTTTTTAAGGGTTCATTGTACTGTTGTATTTGCTTTAGATTGGATAGTAATGATCTGTAGATAAAAAAGATACAAGTTTTTAAAAAATTTTAGAGACTTAGTTTGTTCTATTTTAGTATAGTTCAAAAATACGTTTTATTGTTATATATTTTAATGTTTAATGTTTCATGTTAAACTGTAAAATTTAAATCTTTTTTGCTAATACAAATATTCATATTTTATGTGATATTCGAATTTTTAAATCAATAGTTGAAAATATATGTATTAAATTATGTCGACAAAGAACAAAGAATACCTTGGACAAACTAGAAAAAGAAAGAATGTCTAACCAAAATGAACTACTAAGGTAAATACAATGAGGGCCAACTCAAAATATGTGAAAGAAAACATTGCAGAATAAAGGTTAATATGGTTGAGTGTGGTTCGTGTAGTTTTGGATTTTTTCTGTCCTCAGTGCACTTCAACTTAGAACACATGTACTTAATTTGTTTTTTTTAAACGCTTTCATGGTGCGTTTTGGACAAATTGCGCGTCTATCAAATATTTTTTTAATCAGATCTTAATGAGTTTTATATTGAATGATTTTATTGAAGTGTATTGCAGTGTAAAAGCGTCGGAAGAGGCACATTTTGCATGAAGCGTTTAAGCCCTTCAAAATTGTCATAAATGATTTTCCTTTTCCATTTTTAAGTGGGTTTTACAGATTCCATTTTGTACGATTTAATAGACCAGATTTTTTTTAACATCATTCGCGCCACAAAAAGGCCAAATAAATTACGAAGAAAGTTTGAGCATTAAGGACCAAAAATTCCTAACAGTTTTGCCTATTCAGCTTATGTAATCTATTCATGAGGAAGAAAATCCTTAGTATTTCAAAATTTTACTTTTGTAAACAGTTAATTTATAGTTATATAAAAAAGAAGATGTGGTATGATTGCAATGAGACAACTGTCCACAAGAGATAAAATGACACAGAAATTAACAACTATAGGTCACCATACGGCCTTCAACAATGAGCAAAGCCCAAACCGTATTGTCAGCAATACAAGGCCCCGAAATGACAATGTAAAACAATTCAATCGAGAAAACTAACGGTCTTATTTACATAATAAAAAAATGATCGAAAAACAAATATGTAACACATAAACAAACAACCACTGAATTACAGGCTCTTGACTTGGGACAGGCACATACATGCATAATGTGGCGGGATCCCAACCCTCCCCTAACCTGGGACAGTGGTATAACATTACAAAATAAGAACGAACTATTAAAATCAGTTGAAAAAGGCTCAACTCATCAGATTTGACAAAAATACAAGTGGACGTGGTCGGGTACTTATACATCCCAACAACAAAAGACGCTAGAACAGATCTGAAAGTACTCGCAGTTAACTGACAGCTAGTTCAAATCCACTAACAACTAAAGACCATATCAACTATAACGACATATCAAGGATTATTTATGTCAACAAAGAAGTGCCGACTACGTATACTGGGCCGTGATACCCTCGGGAAAATAAAACGCCACTAGCAGTGGTATCGATTATAGTTTATCCTGCATGTTGATGATCATGGAGGCGAATAATAGACAACCTATTCCGGTAAATGACATAACTCGAAAGTGGTCTTGTAGCAGTTGAAGTTTCAAATTCAAACATTACGGAAACTGTTCATGCTGCATGGTCACCCGTATTCGCGCAATATATAAACATCAAACGCGTTCTCGAAATATGAACCTTAAATTCCCATCCCACGTATAAGAAGAGTTTAATTAAACTAGTCCGCAGTGGAAAAAGGTCTTCAGAAATACTGTGAAACTGTTTACTCGTGTTGTGGTATTAACCATTTATGGATTCTGATAAAATTGTAAAGAAATCTTAAATCTCAATCTTTCTCCGAAACTAGTTCTGTCAAAACTTTTGGTTTTGTAACACTATATATCACCATTCCCTATGTGAAATTAAAAAAATTGTCAAAAAGAAATAATCCACAATGACCACAATGCTTTTCACCATGAAAATGGTAGCATACGCTATAAATGTGTTACTTTGGTGAACACAAAGGTTAAACTTGCTACACAGAGTAGCAAGTATTCAATATGCTGAAGTTTCTTACTGACAACACATTTGTTGAATAAGGAGGTGGACTTTATCAACAAAATGTCGGCTTTCCAAGGTAATGAAATGTGCACCTTCACTTGCCGACCTCTTCTTATTTTCACGTGAGTCAGAGTTTCTTCAGACACTTGTCAAAAAACAAGATATCAAAGAATCCAGATCTTTAAATTTCACATTTCAGATATATTGATGATGTTCTTACCACTAACAATCCAAACTTTTCTGATTGGGTTCCATTGATATTTCTTCCTAAACTATAATTTATAAGAAACAACATACAGGGCTTCATCTGCCTCTTTTTTAGACTTGTACTTCGAATTTGACATAAGCGGCCATCTCAGTACTATAATCTATGACAAACGAGACAATTATAATTTTGAAATTTCAATTTCCCCCACCTTAGTAGCAAAATACCATTTTAACCTGCTTGTAACTTCTCAGACTTGGTTAAACGTCAACAGTGTCTGAGTAGAAAAGTTGATGAACACAGGGTATGTCTATAAAAGTTCATCGGAAGATACCAACACCTTGTTTATTAATACTCCGTATCAACTTAATAAATAATACACGATGTTCTTGAAGTATAGATTCCAGCTACCATGACGTTGTTTTTTAGTTTAATAACGAGTTATGGTATTCTTTTATTTTACTTTGTAAATTATAACTTTTACTTCTTAGCCTATTTTCGGCAAGACCTATTAACGTGGCTCAGTACTTGTACATCCCGTCATTGTGTTGTGTCCTATGGTAAAAGTTTTGTATTGTCATACATTTTTGCTAGTATGCTATATCTATATTCCTTTTTTGTTTGTCTTTGTTACACATTTGCTTGTTTTTTCTAGTGATTAAGTTATACCACAATGATGACTACTTTACTCCTATTTTAGACATTTTACCTATGATATCTGTTTCTTTTGTTCACGTATCGTTGTCAATATTATGGAATTGTATGCGACTGACATTCAAATCAAGGGTTTTGCTAGCTATAAAACCATGTTTAATCCATCATTTTCTACATAAGACAATGTGTGTACCAAGTCAGGAATATGACAGTTGTTATCCATTGGTTTGAGCTTTTGATTATACCTTTGCCAATTCAGGTACTTCTTACTCGTAAACCTTTTTTTCCAGAACTGAGCTAGACGATATATTTGATTTAAAAGATAGGTCAATTTCTCCTGAATTAAAAATGTGACGTAATGTAAAAAAAAAAAAAACAATACATGAAGTTAATGGTATGACAGGTTCATCTGTGTACAGATGTTACACAAATGATAATTATTAAAAATTGAAGCAGGACGGAATTCTGCAAATTTGTGTCATCACTAAAATGATTTTAGAATACAAGTATTATATGTTTTTTTTACGATAATTCTAGCAATATTGTGACACAATCGCCTTCAGCACCATTCTGTAATATAACTATATATAGAGCATCAAATATCATTTAAAAATCACGGATATATAAAAAAAAAAAAAAAAAAAAAAAAACCTTTTATTGTATAAGCTGTTTGAGTTTAGAAAAAAGTAAAATCACAAAAATACTGAACTTAGAGGAAAATTAATTCGGAAAGTCCATAATCACATGGCAAAATCAAATAACAAAACGTATCAAAAACGAATGGACAAAAACTGTCATATTCCTAACTTGGTACAGGCATTTTCAAAATTTAATGTAGAAAATTGTGGATTAAACCTGGTTCTATAGCGCTAACCCTCTCACTTTAATGACAGTCTCATCAAATTCCGTTATATTTACATTGATGCGTTAAATAAACAGACTTAATAAATAAAATAGTCAAAATATTGGTACATCAGTCATCATCGTATAACAATTTTAAAAGAATACATTTTTAGAATACAGTAAGATTATTCAACTTTCAAACATTGACCAGATTTATAGTCAAACAAATGCTGGAAATAGGTATATCTCCTGTTCGTCTAGTATATGTCTACCAATAACCACCAGGATGTTAGCTAACTAAAATCAATAGTTATTAAGACGATTCATGCATTTATATTTATATGTCTGACATACCCAAGCGACTTAAGAAAATTTCTAGACTGTAAAACATGTTTATGTTTCATAAATATGTCCCCCCAATCAAAACAAAGCCGACAAGACTATCGAGAAAAGTCATCATCTCTTTAACATAAATTATACAAAGTTGTGAATTGCATTAAATATGTAAATCCTTGAACTTATTTCGAACTGTTCATATTATATGTATATGAACAGGTTATTCACCCGACATACCCCGATACATTTCAAATACATATATTATCATATACATCAAGGTAGATTTTTACTCTATACCTATGGATTTAATTGCTGGGGATGTAATTCAGGTTAATATTTAAATTTGAAATGTAACTTCATCGTGACATGTGCATGATTAATTAATTGGTAAACAGCTAAGTTCAATTCTGTTGAAATGTTTTTTTAAACTAGTTAAAATTAGAATCTATCCTATATAAAAACAGGTAGGTTATGTCGTTATTGGTGATCTGATAGTGAATAGTGCATGTTTTCAGAGCGACTGAAACCCGAGTTTTCATTTATTTAAATGTGCGTATATTCGGTTAAGGATTTGTTTCCTGTAAAATCTTGATCATTTTTCACATTTGCATAGTGAATAATGTCCTTTGCACTAGCTTGATGGAGATATATATCATTTACCGAGGTATCATCAGCCCCCCTTTTTTAAAATACTAAGACTTTTCTACCTCAGGAATAGATTACCTTAGCTAATTTGACAAAACTTTTAGGAATTCCCGGTCTTCAATACTCTTCAACTTCTGCTTTATTTGGCCTTTTAAACATTTTTTTTATTCGAGCGTCACTGATGAGTCTTTTGTAGACGAAACGCGCGTCTGGCGTATATATAAAATTTTAATCCTGGTATCTATGATGAGTTTATTTAGTTGATTAATTAAAAAAAAACTAGAATATGTAGATATTCTATTTATCTTTAAAAGGTTAATTAGTCAAACTTGGTCAAAAGTAAAATCAAAAAATACTGAACTTAGAGGAAAATCAATTCGGAAAGTCCATAATCACATGGCAAAATCAAGCTTCCTTAAATTTCCCAAACATCAACATCACATTCGTAGCAAATTAAAATTAATCAAAAATTTTAAAATATGATATCCTCTCTTTACTGGCGAAAGAAAAAACCTAACCCTGTTGATGACAGATTTAAAAATAATCAACGTTATGACGTAAGGTGATAACTGTATTTCTAAGCTCCGACGGCATCAACTGGTGATTTGATGGTCGCAAATTTAGTTTTCTGGCGAAGCGTTAGCGGAGACAGTAAACAGGTATTTGCGACCATCAAATCACCAATTGATGCCGTCGTAGCCTAAAAATACAATATTGTTATCTCCATTCTAATGCAACAGGGACAGTCAAATTCATAAATCAAAAATAAACTGACAACGCCATGGCTAAAAATGAAAAAAGACAAACAAATAATAGTACACATGACACAACACAGAAAACTAAAGGATAAGCAACACAAACCCAACCAAAAACTAGGGATGATCTCAGGAACTCCGGAAGGGTAAGCAGATATTGCTCCACATGAGTCCCCGTCGTGTTGCTCTTGTTATAACAAATCCGGTAAATCGTCTAATTCGGTAGGTCACATTTATGAAAGGGAAGGGGATTGTAGTTACGATATCATCTGTGAAACAGTTATTCCATAACGGTCAACCAACAATGAAACCGACAGAAAACAACGTAAAATCATACATTTAAAATATGCCTTACGTCGTCTCGCATATTTTGTAACTTTATCCAATCAAAATGAACGTTACAAGAGATATTGCATTATAATAGGTTTTAACATTTTGAAGTCGCCAGTGATGGATTCTTTTAATGTAGTTGTTTCCAAGGTTTTTTAAAAATTTATTTAGAAAATTGCGTAGCCATATTCATTGATATAAGAAGTGACAATTCTTACCAGTAGATGTTTTTATTGCTGAGAATAGAAAAGAGGGACGAAAGATATCAGAGGGACAGTCAAACTCATAGATTGGAAATAAACTGACAACGCCATGGTTAAAAATGACAAGACAAACAGACAAATAATAGCACAGAAGACAAAATATAGAAAACTAAAGACTAAGCAACACGAACGCCACCAAAAACTGGGGATGATCGCGGGTGCCCACATGTGGCACCCGTCGTGTTGCTTATGTTATCACAAATCCGGTAAAAAGTTTAGTACGGTCGGTTACAATCGTGAAAACGTATTGCAGTTACGACGTAAGGAGCATATTCGATATCATCTGTGAAACGGTTATTCATAACGGTCAACCACCTCGTGATGGCGTCCGTAAAATTTACGAAGGGATGATTTCAACTTCACCATTTGGAATTTTTGGTTTAATAGCCTCCTAGTGAGCAGCAATCCTCTATCAAGGAAATCATGATAGGAAATACAAGCCCGGGAATATCGTATCAATTGGGAAAATATACACTCCGTATGCAGGCGTTGCTGTAAAGTTGCTACATTGAAATGGAAAGTTCACAATTGGGAAGCTGAAATCATCTCTTTTGTCGTAGTTTTGTTTTCAACCGAACCTCATTGTCAATTTCTAGATGTAAGTCAAGATAAGCTGTTGTATATTTGTAGATTAACAAAAGATTTCACATCTTGTTTCATATAAGTAGTTATAAATTCAAATAAAGAACGAAAAGAACTCATCATGTAATTCCTATGTATTATTTCTTGCCCGTTTTATCCAGGATAGATCAGCTGGTTATAGTGTTTTTGTTCCTCATAAATCTGCAACGGACTTAATATTACTATTAACCCTCTTGCTGCCGACCGTTTTTCAAGGTTGCATTTCATATGCCGGAAAATACGACAGCTCAACGTCTGTGACGTAACATGCCATACAACAACGTCATTCGATATATGACGTCACGACAAAATGACCACTACATTTGGGACCAATTGGAGAAAAACATAACCCTGTTTATTCTTCCGTATTTTAATTGAAAGAGATACAGCATTGATAAGAAGCTTGCATAAATTTATCCATGGACATATGTGTCCCTCCGGCAGCAAGAGGGTTTTAAAGATTAAATTGAAATTAGATGTAAAGGATAATTATATATTCGTGTGTTTGTTAGTTTATTAATTTCTTTGAAAACCGAAGTGCGATATAAGATGATTCGACTCTCTGTATGCTACGTGTAGCTTTTGAGAAAAAGCTTGACTGGTGTTGACATGATGATACATGTAAACAAAAATACGAAAGCCCAAGTCAATCGTTTGTAGACTTGAATTATCCTTCGGAAATGAAACAATATAATAATATAGTAATATAATTTCAACATCATACCCTTGTCCATCAGGATGACGAGATGCCTTTGTGTATTTCTAATTGATGTGTGTGTTTCCACTGCCTGATTCAGCAAGAACCTATGCTTTCACACCCCATCTGTGCTCTTTTGTTAGCAATGTACTGCCTTTGAAACCAATCATTCTTTCACCAATGCAAACATTTTGCGAAAGTCTGAAATAATTTAATATGTTGTGAATACATACATTTCTACCAATTTATTGATATAATACTGTGAATGAATTGAAGTAATAATGAGTTTCTAATTTTAAGTATTTGAAAATGGGAAAAAATCATAATCTTGTTACGGTATATAAGTTAAGTTTTCTTGATCAATATAAATTAAAGATAAATGACTTTAACTAAATTTTCCTTGATAAAAAGTAGTAATTGAATTTTGAATAACCAAGATTGAAGAAAAACAAACCATTATATTGTGTAGCTTTGCGTATTATCATTTTTGTTTTGTTTTTTACATTTTTCATTTCTTTTCTACAGCTTCGGTGTTTTAGGTAAATTACAATATGTGCTCTGCATTCTGGCCACATATTTTATATTTAACCTCATAAAGGAACAGTTGATCCTCTCAAAGTTACTGAAAGGTTTGTATGGCTAGAATATAGTTTTATAATTGTAAATGTAAAAAAGTATACGTGGCCTTTTTATTACCAAAATCTTGATACATATTTAACGAAAGCTTTAGAGATGGAACAACCACTTTATTGTTGTTCTTCATGCGAAGGCACTGCTAAATCTTCAATAAGTAGAAAAGGTTTATATACTCTATCGAAGTAAAAGAAGGAACATAGTACCTGTATTAGTACATGAAATTATCCGCTAAATGTCAACATTTTATCATTTGAAAAAACAAACTAAGATGCGGTGTTGCGGAGTATTATCTTTTTTAACAAATAACAAAACTACATCGGTCAAAGATATCGTGCAGTAATGTCAAAAGACAATAACTTTAAAGTTGTTTTAATTTCATTTATTTGCAGAAATGAGAGTTTTACACAAAGTGACAAAACATGGACAATGGCAAATTGATGAATGAATGGTTAGCTATCAGGTGAAACATACAAAACAGATACATTATAGCTGAATATGCAGTATGGGCTTTGGTCATTGTTGAAGGCTATATTTAGTGTAGTGATACGTAGTAAGTACGGAACGGATGTGAGCTCTGCGCCGGAGATTGTGTTGAAGGCCGTACGGTGACCTATAGTTGTTTATTTCTGTGTCAATTTGTCTCTTGTGAAGAGTTTTCTTATTGGCAATCATACAATATCTTTTTTTTTAGATAGTTGTGGTCTCACACATTTTCCTCTAAATTTAGATTTAACAAAAGTTAAGCGTGCTACTAATATTTTTGTGGAGTGTTCCGACCAAGTAAAGAAAAAAAGCAGCTTCAGTAACTTATGAAGACTTTTAATCGTAGGACATTTTTGTGTAAAGAACCTCTTTACCTTTTAACATCCATATTTTTTTAGACCTTTAAACCTTCGATGTTTTTTTAACGTTTTTAATAAGTTTGGGTTTTCAGTGACAGACGTAAAATATTTGCTGAACATTACATTTAAGTTTGTAGTCATGAGCGTATGATTGCTAGTGAGACAACTATCCACCATAGACCAACTGACGTGGATTTGGACAATTGTAGGTCACCGAAAAGCCGTCATCAATGTGCAAAACCATGCTTAGCCATAATAGGAT
Source organism: Mytilus edulis (assembly GCA_019925275.1). Lineage (NCBI taxonomy): Eukaryota > Metazoa > Mollusca > Bivalvia > Mytilida > Mytilidae > Mytilus > Mytilus edulis. The sequence goes on along the minus strand of CM034350.1, from coordinate 77,304,703 downwards.
TTGGGACATTTACATAATGATTTTACATATACGTTCTTCCTACGCCGTTTGTTAACGAATTTTAAATCGTTAAATAGTTAGTTGGAGAGAGCTTCATGAATATATGAATATCAATACATATTTCAATATGGTTGACTCGCCATTAAAGTGGTAAGTTATTTAGTATTGCAAAAGACATTTGAGAAAAAATAACTCTTTTGATATTTTATATTCTGTCAACCTTCTCCTTGAACTTGTAGCTCTAATTTGGCGACTACAAAAAAATAGTACCATTAGAATTCCAAACATAATACAAGATTTAGAGCGAATTTATCATAAACAAGATGCAAGACATGACGCTGAAAATAAGTTAGCAGAGGAAATTGACATGTGGAAAACTACAATAACTGACAATACAGGAAAACTCAGAACATTAAACAACGCACTGTTTAATAAGGACGAACAATCCCTCACTGTTACAAAAATACAACGAACTGGGCTATACGCTGGAAAGTGTTTGTATTTTTGTCATTGCTTTGTTAAAAGTATTTGACAATGTAAAATTCATGGAAAATGTGTCTTTCTTTGTTACATTTTTGAATGACAATATCACATTTGTAATCCTTTGTTTAACTTGTTTAATATGTTTTCGATTTAAAGATTTTGGAATGTTTAAACATTAGCTATGGTTACCAAAAGCTGTTAAAACTGACGGAAATGTTCTGTATGCATATCATATGATTGGTGTCTTCCTTGAAAATCTCTATACGATTAGTCTATAAAAACTTTTAAAAGAAAATTTAGATTTTTTATGAGATGGAAAATGCATGTTGCTTTTCTTTTAGCACTCTGTACGTACATGATCCTTCACATTTATTGTTAATGGTAATGCATACTCATTTAAATGTGTAATTGTTTTTACAGACAGATCAACAAAACTCATCAAGTTTTATTGATATAAAAGGTAAATTGCTTTTTAAAGATCTGTCGCCGTTATGATATATATATAAGTTATATATATATAAAAAAAGAGAATGTGGCACGATTGCCAACGAAACAACTCCCCATAAAAGACCAAATGTCTCATAAATTAACAACTTCAGGTCACCGTATGGCCATTAACAATAAGCAAAGCCCGTATCGCATAATCAGCTATAAAAGGACCCGAAATGACAAATGTAAAACAATCCAAACGCGAAAACTAACAGCCTAATTTGTGTACAAAACGATGAACGGAACACACATATATAAGACGGCAACAAACCACTACTACTGAATTACAATCTTCTGGCTTGGGACAGACACATTCAGAATGTGGCGGAGTTAAACTAGTTTGTAGGCGCCAACCCTCTCCCTAACCTGGGGCAGTTCGTTAACAGTACACCATAAGAATAAATTATAAAAATCAGTCGAAAAAGGCTTAACTCATCAGATGGATAGAAATAGAAATACACTGACAAAAACAAAGAGAGGACGTAGACGGGTACTTATACATCCTGAGAACAAAAATGTTCAAAGGAGTATTCTTTACCCTTAAATTAAATATGTTTTTGCTTCTTCAAGATTTGACGGTCCTAAACTGCAATTAGAATTTGATCAAGAACATAAATTGTGTGTCTAATAGTTCAAAGATTCAAGAGATCAACACACGTAAACAGAGAACAAAACCAAAAAGATGGAGCGACACAACATTTAAAGACACATAAAGTTTTCATATAATGAGTTCTCAACTAAAATTTGTAATTCTCATATGCTCAAAGATAATTTTTTGACAATTTTTGAACTTTTAAGGTAAAATTATGCTGTATTCTACGAAATATTTCAATGTCCAGAGAAAATGTTACGGCCATGTTCCATATTTGGAATATTTCTACTATATTGCATTTGTTTTAGTATCAACATATGCTCATTTTACAAAAAATCATACTGATTCATTTATTTCTATGAATAGTAGATGCTGCATTATAGATTTTATTGGTTCTCAAAGAATATGGATGCTCTCTCGGTTATATTAATAACTTTTGTAGTTGTGAAATTGTTTTGTATAAAAAGCACTTCTTATTTCTGTATATGGCATATTTAAGAAAAGCGTCTGCGGATAGTGAAGAACAAAATTAAAATTGCATCTCCACCTTTGATAGATGCTGATGTAATTCTTTTAATTTCATATTGAAGTCCATTGAATACCTCAACGTTTGGATGCTGGCTTCCAATTATTTATAGACTCTTGCATCCCAACATATACGGAAACTGACATCCCAACATATCTGGATGCTGGCATCCCAAAATATCCGGATGCTGGCATCCCAATATATCTGGATGCTGACATCCCAATATATCCGGATGCTGGCATCCCAATTTATCTGGATGCTGGCATTCCAAAATATCCGGATGCTGGCATCCCAAAATATCCGGATGCTGGCATCCCAAAATATCCGGATGCTGGCATCCCAAAATATCCGGATGCTGGCATCCCAATATATCTGCATGCTGGCATCCCAGTTTATCTGGATGCTGGCATCCCAAAATATCGGGATGCTGGGATCTCAACATATCGGGATGCTGGCATCCCAATATATCTGGATGCTGACATCCCAAAATATCCGGATGCTGGCATCCCAATTTATCTGGATGCTGGCATTCCAAAATATCCGGATGCTGGCATCCCAAAATATCCGGATGCTGGCATCCCAAAATATCCGGATGCTGGCATCCCAAAATATCCGGATGCTGGCATCCCAATATATCTGCATGCTGGCATCCCAGTTTATCTGGATGCTGGCATCCCAAAATATCGGGATGCTGGGATCTCAACATATCGGGATGCTGGCATCCCAATATATCTGGATGCTGACATCCCAAAATATCCGGATGCTGGCATCCCAAAAATATAGGGATTCTGGCATCACAACCATGCAGACATGTACTATGTTTCATTATGAAATACGAATTTAAATGCTGCTTCCTAATCAATTGATTTTAGTATTAAGCCACCAATATAACACCCAGTACATTTCCTAAGGTTTTGATGTGTGTTGAATGCATACGAAAACAATCAAGTAAACATAAAAAAAGCTACTGATGAATGCCGGGAAGATTATATTTTTTGTCTTTGTTCATGTCCAGTGGCCAGTTTAATGCATATTTAGAATGTGACATCATAGGTCAGAGTGTGAAATGTATACTTGACCAACAAACTGAGTCTGAATTGTAAAGTGCTAGTTTACAATGTGAATGTTGATGTTAACAATTTGATATTTATAAAACTATGTCAATGTATTACCGGTAAGTTTACAATAATTAATTTAGCCAATTTTAATGTTATTTTTCTGACTTTGATTACCATTATGAAAGACGTGATGTATACATTTTATTGACATGTATAATGGTCTCCAGACAATACATTTATATATGATGACATCAGGACTACAATTTTCAAATCGGCTCATGTTTCGAATGTTCATAGAATATTTTTTTGAAAATAAGCTTAATGCAATTGCCGGCTGAAATCATATCAAGTTTAGTAGTTCCCAAGGCTTTCAGAAATCAACTGGACATTCTTTTTTACTGGACTAGATTCTTTTTTTACAGGACAATCACACATATGATTTGGACAAAATTAAAAAAAAATGCTGCTCATTTTGTATTGCATATTATCAATCAAATAAATTTGCCCTTTGACCATCAACCTTTGGAATGTCTGATTAACTAAGTCATTCAGGACATACACTCTACAAAACAGATTGGTGACTGTACCTTTATGAAGATGCTAAGTATGAGGTGCATTTAATGTATAAAGTAAGGAGATTTGTTTTCCGCACTATTGTCTGTATGCCATAAAACATGTACCACAATGCAATATTTAAAAAAATCTATTATCGATACTGGTGCAATGTCTTTGATCTGTACGTACTGGATATTGTCAGTATATCTGGACTTGCTGTATACATCTTCCAATGTGTCAGTACATCATGTCAGCATCTTCTAGTACTGGAGTCTTTCATTTCATTAACAAAACTTACATTTTCTTTATTACAATCATTATTAAACTTGGATCTTTTTTCTGAATTTTGATATTTCAATATTTGTTAATCATTTAATCAAATCAGTTACACCATGGAAGTATTATATCATAATACTTCCATGGTTACACGAACTGAAACTTTCAAACTTTCTATTATCATGTATTGCTAGTAATCTAAAATCAGCTGGAATCACAAATGATCTGGTGCTGTTTGGATGATTCGTCGTCTGAGTTTAACCTGTCCAATAACTATAAAGTGTTGCGATACATTAATACACAACACATGAATAGTAACCAGAAAGGTGAAGCCACTTCTTTACTCTTTACAAATGCTGAAAAGAGAAATAATAATTATATGAAAGATTATCAAAAATAATTTTTCGTTGTAACATCACAACACTAGGGAACAGAAAGTAAATATTCATGTATGATGTCATAATGATGTAGAATTAAATTTAAAGATTGCTTTCTCACTCGTGGTTGATATTAAAAATAAAATACTTGCACACCCCTTCCCTACGAGAAAACGCATTATTATTCGAAGAAAATTTTCATTTAAACTTCTTTTAGATAAAGTTTTCCACACCAATATATGCCTGTTGTTTCTGCGTAGTCGTTAAAAACTATTCAAAACACATATGAACCACTAGTTCAATTGAATTTTTATGGAACAACATCCAGATCTATACTGTACATTATGAAAGGGAGAAAAGTGTTCAATTTCATCGAAGTTTTATTTTTAGAAATACATCCTACATGTATTTAGTGACTTTCGTGAAATTTAATTCCCATCTAAGGTTGCATTCGGTTAACACATTAATTTGTGTGGTTTTTTTTAAATTTTAGCCTAGTCCTGGAACACAAAACTCTTGTAGCGATATTTACATTTTCCTTAATTTTCGTATTTTCTTTTCATTCATTTTGCAAATTAATTATTTGCTATGTATTTCTTTTATTATCAAGCTTCCACCGAGCTTTGTTTTTACAAAAAAAAAAGAAACAAATCACGAAAATATCAGCTTAAAATCATTAATGAAAAGATGACTCCGAGGCATATTTGTAAGACTAGCTTGACCGATAGAACTATGTAACCTTTTATATTAATTCCTGCCAGTAAGGTAACTTAAAAGTACCAAATGTATGACCATGTATATATATTATAGAGTAAATTTATTTTGAAATCGGTAAATCTGTTATGTATGGTAAGCGTTTCTTTCTTTTAAAACATAGTATTTCAAATTTTACATTCACTCTTATTCATATATGACTATGCGGTATTAGTTTTGTTCATTGTTGGAGGCCATATGCTGACATTTAACTGTAAACTGCTTAGTCATGTAAGTGCTATATTATTTGGTCTCAGTCCGGTGGAGAGTTGTCTCATTAGCAATCATACCATTACTCAGATATTACTCAGACTTCAAACGGCTGTTTTGCAAGACAAGCTAGGCCCATGAGCATAGGAAGTCAAGACTCAGAGTAATCTCGGACGGGCACAAGTTAACTGGTCAGCCCCCTCCTTTTTCGTGTGGAAAAAAAAAGGTTTATTATACAGATAAACACTAAAAGATGACTTTAGCGGGGACCGCTGTTATGGCAGTCAGTGCCCCCCACCCCGTAAAAAAAATCCCATTTATAGAAAGTTGTAGAATCACCATTTGCAACCACAAACGGATCGAAGTGCATCCCTCCCCGACGACATGGGAGAATCTGGCGACTGACATTAATCATTGTTGCTTAACCATTTAAGCCTGTAATTTTCCCTCTGGAAAGTATCCAGCTGGCGTATCAAGTCACTGAAATATGCGTCCGAGATTACTCGGACTTCAAACAGCTGTTTTGCCAGACAAGCTAGGCCCATGAGCGTAGGACGTCAGAGTAATCTCGGACGGACACAGGTCAAATCGTCTCCTATAGAAAAATTCGACATCTGATGATATATATATGAAACCATTACAGACAAACATGATACAGCTGTGATTCAGCTGTTGAGTTGTGCATTCCTTATGAATGGCTAAATCTGAGAGATCTCGGACTACGAAGTGCATGTAAAATATAAGCAAATCTACTTACTGTATGAATAGCGTTCTATTACGTTTATGTTTCTGTTATATCAAAATGATAATAAATTGCGGCATACTGGCCAAAGAAGTGTTTTTCGTCCTTCCCCTTGCAACCATGTCCACTTCGCCGATTTTAAACATTCTTTTTACATGACGTCATGCGGGTGGGATTTACCGCAATAGCGTAAAAAAAATAGTGCAAGCGCTTTCAGTATTAAACATAAGAAAAACTAATAAATAAGAGAATATTAAAATGGTGATCTGTTTTAATTACTTTTCAAAAAATATTTATATCGGTATAAGTGATTCTTGAGAATTGATTTATTATCATGTTTACTGTGTATGCACGAATCTCTACGCATGATGGTAAACCACCTCTTACGTCAAAATATCCCTGACGTCATTAGATAAAGTGTTGGGAAGAAAACAACAAACGGATTTTTGTTGTTGTTTTATTTTTTGCATTACACAAAATTATGCATTGGAGTACATCTATAGAAATTCGGCCAACGGTATATCAAACAGTACTTGAAGGATTATACTGCATTTGGATATTTTGCGATGTCTGCACTCCTACAGTTTTGGATGCCAGCATCCAGCTTTTTCGGGATGCCAGCATCCCAATAAAACGGGATGCCAGCATCCCAATATAACGGGATGCCAGCATCCCCAAAAAACGGGATGCCAGCATCTCAATATAACGGGATGCCAGCATCCCAATATAACGGGATGCCAGCATCTCAATCAGTATATTAACGGGATGCCAGCATCCCAATAAAACGGGATGCCAGCATCCCAATAAAACGGGATGCCAGCATCTCAATGAAACGGGATGCCAGCATCTCAATATAACGGGACGCCAGCATCTCAATAAAACGGGATGCCAGCATCCCAATATAACGGGATGCCAGCATCTCAATATAACGGGATGCCAGCATCTCAATAAAACGGGATGCCAGCATCCCAAAATAACGGGATGCCAGCATCTCAATATAACGGGATGCCAGCATCTCAATAAAACGGGATGCCAGCATCCCAAAATAACGGGATGCCAGCATCTCAATAAAACGGGATGCCAGCATCCCAATATGACTGGATGCCAGCATTTCAATATATAGGAAATCCAGCATCCCCAAAAAATAAAAAAATATTTAAAAAAAATATATATGCAAAACTAGCATCCCAGTAATAGTAAGATGCGCCAGTACATTATTATTTCAACAACAGCATCGACATCAAATGTTAATGCTGGAAGCATATAAAATAAAACACACAGCATACGTACTATAAAAAGATGCTACCTTATGCAAAATATGAAAGCAATTAAAAAATTGAGAAATACTTTGAAAAATTATTCAAAATTAGCATCTTTTCATTGAAATATGCTATTTCCTAGTTATTTCACGGAATGTATGAAAAAAACTGTACATGAGAATTTGAAAATTTAGTTGAGAACTCATTATATCTAGCACTACATATAATTGTGTATACTGTATGCCTTTTGGTAATTACCAATGATAACAATGTTACTTTACATTTACTTTATTTTACCTTATTTACAGGATTACCATTGAAATGTGAAAATGGTAAAAGTGCGAATTATGAAGATCGAAGAGAAAGGGATATCAAAACAACTTTCTTGACTTTCCCTTTTTATTTCCTCTATTTTTCATTTATGAATATTTATGAATATTTAACTGAATTTGCAAATTGTTATGTATTTTTACTTTTTAAATTCTTTTCTGTATGTGCCGGATTGTGATTTAATTTAGCAGAATAGGATGCAACCCTCTGGCACACCTTTAAAAGTCGTAAGTTTGTAAGTCCCTGGCGTAGATGGAATATGTTCGTAAACTTGGCCTGCTGATAATCAAAACATGCACATGTTGGGTTTTTTATGTGAACATTTGATTAAAAAGTAAGCTTGTATGTATGTCGTTTTGTGAGGTATATCAATAGTTACTGTATATTAATTTGTTTTTCTTGGAACATAAAAACATTTTAAATAATTAAAAAAAAATGTTATTTGGTGTTTCACTGGCTGCTGACAAGAATGGTTTCACGCAATTACAGTATTTATGTGGCCTCTCAATAAGGGACACATAATAACTTTCTTTACACATGTCAACCAATACATAAAAGAAAGTTTTTCCATAAAGTTTACAGGGACATTTTTTTTTATAAGATTTTCATATTCACAACAAAATGTTTATTTTGAAAGAATTGATATAAAAAAAGAAAATTTGGTATGATTGCCGCTAAGACAACTCCCCACAACAGGACAAAGACATCGACATTAACAACTAGGTCACCGTACAGCCTTTAACAATAAGCAAAGACAATACCACATAGTTTGCTATATAAGGCCCCGAAATGACAATTGGAATTCATCATATTAGAACTAAATTATACTCCATTCCATTGTCAAAACTTTCTTTACTTTTTCAAGATGCCAAAAATACTTCCGTTACTGATTCTCGTTCTGTTTTGTATAGATTAGTTGCAATTATCATGAACATTGCTAACCATAGACTATTCAAACCCGTATGGACTACATCCAATAGTGAGGAAAAACGTTATTTTTTTAAGGTAGAATTCGCCAATAAAGGTTTAGATGCTGTAAATATTAGCAATATTTTCCATCAAAAATCTGTACAAAAAAATATACCCGATTACTTCAAAAATAAAGCTACACCTGTTATATCTTATACTTACACCAAGTCTATTGCATCCAAGATTTTCAACCACAAGAGAGTTTTAGAGGCTTTTAACCTCAAAGAGTACAAAATCCAAGCCTCCGGATAGCTCATGTGCATCGTCACAATACAATTACAGTCCAGCTGGTCATATTATTACTGGTGACCAAGGCATCGTTACCAATGAACAGCTAAGAGAGTTGTTAGCCAAGGGACCAACATATAGAATCCCCCAGCCCATCAACTGGAAAAAGAATTTCAAGTTACTGATGGATGCAGTTGAGGACTATGCAAGAAAAAGGGTAAAGCGCGAACCAGACGAACCAGAACTGGAAACTTTGTCTGAATGGATCAAAGCTATTCGATCATGCATTCAGAGGCGCATACAAAAACTACGATGTAATATGAGTACTAGAGTTTCTAACCCTTTCAAGAATCCGGAGGTTGTAGATGCTGTATCCTCTTTGCATGACAAATATGTCGTTGTTCCAGCAGATAAAGCCTCCAATAATATTTTCTTCATATGTAAAAAACATTATTTGCAATGTCTCTCTACAGAGCTTTGAATTGATAAAACTACTGTTAATCCTACATATTCTTTAACATCATTTACCAAGGACGAAATTTTACAAAATCATAAATCTGTCCTTCTTTCTTTTGGTATCAACATCAAAGAAAACGAAGAAAACTTGCCCTCATTATACTGGATACCTAAATTACACCAAACTCCATATAAAGAACGATACATAGCTGGGTCTTCAAAATGTTCGACTAGACATCTTTATATAGTACTGACTACTTTTCTTTCTTCAGTTAAAGATGGGCTTCAAAAATATTGTGAGGAGATATATTCTACCAGTGGTGTTAACCAGATGTGGATTCTCAAAAATTCGAAAGATCTACTGCTTAACCTTCAATCACAATCTTTGCAATTTTGCAGCAACATAAAAACTTTTGATTTTTCTATGCTATAAACTAGTATTCCCCATGCTCAGTTGAAAGATTGACTTCACCATCTCATAAAACAAAGCTTTTTCTATAAAAATGGGAATCGTAGATACAAATTTCTTGTTTTGGGTTACAATAATTCATATTTTGTGAAGAATCACACTGAATCTTCCAGAAAATATACTGAAGATGATATCAAAATGCTGGACTTTTTGATCGACAATATATTTGTTGAGTTTGGAGGATTTCTATTTCAACAGACAGTCGGTATTTCAATGGGTACTAATTGTGCACCTCTGCTGGCTGATTTGTTTTTGTACTCGTATGAAGCAGAATTAATTCAGAACCTTCTAAAAGACAAAAAGAAAAAGCACCTTGTTAAATTCTTTAATTTTACTTTCCGATATATTGATGATGTTCTATCATTGAATAACCCATACTTCAGCCAATACTTACATCTCATATATCCAAGTGAACACGAAATTAAGGATACTACTGATACTAGAAGGACTGCTTCATACCTTGATCTTTTCCTCAATATTGACGTAGATGGACGACTTCACACGAAAATCTATGATAAACGGGACGATTTCAACTTCCCAATTATCAATTTCCCATTTCTCAGCAGTAACATACCCTCTGTCCCTTCGTGTGGTGTTTACATATCACAATTGATACGTTATTCACGTGCTTGTTCACACTATACGGACTTCATATACAGGAGTGTGCTCCTTACGCAGAAACTGCTCCAACAAAGTTATGAGGAGGAGAGATTAAAATTGACACTCCGTAAATTTATGGACACCATCACGAATTGGTGGATCTATACGATGTGTCTTTGACCAAACTAGCTAAGGACATTTTTACCACATGGTAGATTGTGGTTAGTCAGTATGTCGTCTAATCTTTTAATTACCAAACGTGACTTATTCCCGATTGTGTCTGTTTTGCTGAGTGTGAAATCGCGGACATTTTTACCACATGGTAGATTGTGGTTAGTCATTATGTCGTCTAATCTTTTAATTACCAAACGTGATTTATTCCCGATTGTGTCTGTTTTGCTGAGTGTGAATTCGCATTACTATAAGACGTGTTACGGTACTTGTCTATCCCAAATTCATGTACTTAGTTTAAAAGTTTAATGTTATATTTGTAATTCTCATCGGATTTTGTCAAATGTGTTGACGTCTTTTCTTTTATATTTATGTGGTATGGAAAGAAAAATTAATCACCGCCTTCATTTATTAGATTTAATTTTGTTCAACGTAATCTGTACGATAATTTACGTTTGAAGTTGGATTCATAACAAACTGGACATATATATATATTATAGTAATTGCTATTAATAAGTATTGCAATATGCATTGTGTTTAAATTTAATATCAGTATTTAGTTCTATTATAATCTTAAATCAATCCTAATTCTATCTTACTTTTGAGATATAGTTTTTTTTATGTGACGTCATTTTTGGGCTGTTTCAGAAATTTCATAAATTCAAATGTGACGTAATTTTCTGCCTTTCCACCATTGTATGTGACGTCATTTTTATGATTTATTGCGTCATAAATCTATTTCAGAATTTGAAGACCTTAGTTATTTTTCAATGAATTTTTAAAAGTTATCTTTGACATGTTTGAGAAATGAAAAAATACAAGCTTTAATTTTTGATGCATTCTTATCTGCCCTCACTACTGAATTGTATGCCCTTAATATTAATGATTTTGAATAAATTAGAAATTGAAAAAAAAATGACAGAGTTATGCAAAACTTTCCTGTTATAAAAAAAATAAATATTTTTGTATGTTAGATACCAATGATTTCAAAAGTCATTCTTCTCACGTTGGAGATCCATTCCTTGAACTCCTCCCTTCTCCTCTCATTCTCCTTGTGGTTTTCTTGGATGAATTCCTCCATCCAAGTTGGAGCCAACTTCTTCTTCTTTTTAGGTTCTTCAGGTTTATCTGCAGCTTTTGGTAGTTTGTCTTTGTCTTCTGGCAGTTTTGCTGGTGCTGTTGATGGTTTAGTTGCAATTTAATACATATTATACATATGAAGAATAGAGAGTAACAAAACATATAAATAACATCATATTTCACAAAATTACCAAAAAACGAATTAAAATTTGGCGCTACAAACCAGAACAGAATAAGCTAGAATTCATATATTTTTGCAAAATAAAATAAGATGTGGTATGATTCACTGGTATTAAAGAGATAATAGTAACTGCAATTACGATTATCCCAATATGGCGACGGTAGATATAGGTAAAATCTTTACACTCATTTTTCTTAAATGTAGCATGCTTTTGTCAATAGTTACTCAGCTGCAAGGTTTATCTATACCATTACATATTTGAATCGTAACGGTGCACTGGAATCGCCTGAGCGCTTTGAAAATTGCCGTTGAAAAATTCGGTATGTAATCGTAACTCTATGGTATTTTTCTTCTTTGATAATCGTAATTTTCTTTATCGGATAATAGTAACTGAAACATAATAAATGTGTCTTTCAGCATTTCAATGGTATTTTGTGTGTTAAAAATGCAAATGTCAAGTTTAACGATGACATAAACGCATATAAAAATAAATGAAGAAACTTACAGGTTAATATCTAGGACAAATTTACCTAAATATATATATATATACAGTCATGGGACTAAAGTGAGTTCCCAGTAAAAAAAAGTCCTATCATTTCAACTTGTATATCTATTTATAACTGACAACAATATGCATAACCTTTTAGTTTAAACATATTTTACTTGCAAAAGTAGCAAAAGGGATTGGACACAAGTTATAACAACATTAGAGACGTCCTCTCCCAATATAAATATAAACACAAAGTACATTAGATAATGGCGAAAAAAAACACAACATAGTAGTAATGCATGTAATACATACTTCAAACAAAAATTAGAAATAAAAAGAAACAAGAGGCTCTCAAGAGCCTGAATCGCTCACCTGAATTTTTTTGGTTTAATCTCTCATCAATGATTTTTTTGGCTTTTCAATTTATTTAAATGTTCTTTGAATCGTCCTATTTTCTTCAAAAGCAAAAAAAAATCATTTTCTCCTATGTTCTATTTTAGCCATAGGAGCTATGTTTCTTGACATACAAGGAAATGAAATATAAAATTTATACTAGATACTCTGAAACTCTGAAACTCATTTAGCCTAAGTTTGGCTGAAATTGATACAGCAGTTTCATAAGAGAAGATTTTTTAAAGTAAGTCAACATGATGAACAAATTGTGAAAAAAGTCTTTAAAGGGCAATAACTCCTAAAGAGGTCAATTGACAATTTTGGTCAAATTGACTTATTTGTAGATCTTACTTTGCTGATCATATTTGCTGTTTACAGTTTATCTTTATCTATAATAATATTCAAGATAATGACCAAAAACTGCAAAATTTCCTTAAAATTACCAATTAAGTGGCAGCAACCCAACAATTGGATGTTTGATTCATCTGTAAATTTCAGGGCTGATAGATATTGACCTTATGAACATTTTTACTCCATGTCAGATTTGCTCTTAATGCTTTCGTTTTTGAGATATAAGCCAAAAACTGCATTTGACCCCTATGTTCTATTTTAAGTAACGGCGGCCATGTTTTTTGACGGATCAAAAATCAAAGCACACACTTTGTGCAGGATAATCTAAGGAACAACCATGCTAAGTTTTAACCAAATCCATTCAGTAGTTTCAGAGGAGAAGATTTTTTAAAGTTAGCAAATATGATGAACAAATTGTGAAAAATTGTCATTAAAGGACAATAACCCCTTAAGTGGTCAATTGACAATTTTGGTCATATTAACTTATTTGTAGATCTTACTTTGCTGATCTTTTTTGCTGTTTACAGTTTATCTTTATCTATAATAATATTCAAGATAATGACCAAAAACTGCAAAATTTCCTTAAAATTACCTATTAAGTGGCAGCAACCCAACAATGGTTTGTTTGATTCATCTGAAAATTTCAGGGCTGATAGATCTTGACCTAATGAACATTTTTACTCCATGTCAGATTTGCTCTAAATGCTTTCGTTTTTGAGATATAAGCCAAAAACTGCATTTGACCCCTATGTTCTATTTTAAGTAACGGCGGCCATGTTTTTTGACGGATCAAAAATCAAAGCACACACTTTGTGCAGAATAATCTAAGGAACAATCATGCTAAGTTTTAACCAAATCCATTCAGTAGTTTCAGAGGAGAAGATTTTTTAAAGTTAGCAAATATGATGAACAAATTGTGAAAAATTGTCATTAAAGGACAATAACCCCTTAAGGGGTCAATTGACAATTTTGGTCATATTAACTTATTTGTAGATCTTACTTTGCTGATCTTTTTTGCTGTTTACAGTTTATCTTTATCTATAATAATATGAAGATAATGACCAAAAACTGCAAAATTTCCTTAAAATTACCAATTAAGTGGTAGCAACCCAACAATGGTTTGTTTGATTCATCTGAAAATTTTAGGGCTGATAGATCTTGACCTAATGAACATTTTTACCCCATGTCAGATTTGCTCTAAATGCTTTCGTTTTTGAGATATAAGCCAAAATCTGCATTTGACCCCTATGTTCTATTTTAAGTAACGGCGGCCATGTTTTTTGACGGATCAAAAATCGAAGCGCACATTTTGTGCAGGATATACTAAGGAACAATCATGTTAAGTTTCATTCAAATCCATTCAGTAGTTTCAGAGAAGATGTTTGAAAAATTGTTAACGACGACAGACGACGACGACGACGACGACGGACGCCAAGTGATGAGAAAAGCTCACATGGCCTTTTAGGCCAGGTGAGCTAAAAAGAAAAAAAAAACAATATAATAAGGAATAATAATGAAACAACTAGACTGAAGTGAAAGGTTGTAAAGTAGAAATTTAGAATGTTAATTGACTGCTTTAAATCTTTGTGTTATTCTGATATAAGATTGTACGGACTCAAAACGTCTTTGTTTTGCTGAAAAGAAAGGTCACCGTCACCAGCTAAAAGAAGCTCAATGGATATAGCATAACTTTCTAATTTTGAAAACAGTATTTCTCTGGCTTCGTTGTGAAGAGCCACTGTAAAAAATAGTGTATACTATCCTCAACAGGGTGGCCACAGCTGCATGCGGGACTGGGTTTAATATTAACACGATGTAAATCTGAATTTAAAGAACTGCACATATTTCTCAAACGTGTATGAATGATATTAATTTTCTATCCCCACAACTAAAATAGGAAGGTGGCTGTATCAATTTGGACTTCATCTTTCGTTTAAAAATATTTATGTTTTGGACGTACGTATGTCGGGGGGAAGGCTATTCCATTCAAAAGTAGTGAATGGGAAAAAGGATTTTCTAGTTATGTCTAGTCTATAACCGGGTACTACATAATTATTATTGTTTCGCAAATCGTAGTTAGATACTTGACCAACAAGCGGGGGCATTAAATCACAGAGATAATCAGGGGCAGTCTCATTATGTATAGAATAGAACATATTGAGCATTCTGGATTTTCTTCTGTTCACAAGCAATTGCCAGCCAGTTTCAAAATATATAGCTTCCCGACTAGCAAACACGGGCAACCCAGTTACTAACCTCCCTGCTTCTAACTGAACATGTTCTAAATTGTCGGCTTCTTGTTGAGTACAACCATTCCATTTCTCACATGCATATTCCATAACGGGTCTTATAAAAGTTAAATATATACGAGCAAGATAATTTCTATTCAATACATATTTCAATTTTTTAAGAACATTTAATCTCGTGCTTGCACACTTTAAAATATTTTCTATATGTGTATGGAATTTATCATTGGAATCAAAAGTAATCCCTAAGTGTTTATGACAGGAAACAAATTCTACTAATTGGTTTTGAAATTCTATTTCAATATCATCTGGGGAAGTATGGCAGGAGAATATCATAGCCTTTGTCTTATTAGGGTTAAAGTTAATAAGCCAATCTTTAGACCATACTGAAATTTGTTCTAAATCGCTGTTTAAGACATCCTCTATAGTGTAAGGGTTATTGCTGGAATAAGAAAGAGATGTATCATCAGCAAACAATCGAGTTAGACTTGTCAAATTATCAGCTATGTCATTTACATAAATAAGAAATAGTAGGGGACCTAATACAGAGCCTTACGGAACTCCTGCATTAGTATTATCAAAAGGCGAATAGGCATTTGAAACGAAAACGCTTTGTTTTCTATTTGAAATATAACTTTCAAACCATTTATACAGATTTCCATCAATACCATACGCTTTTAGTTTTATTAAGAGGCCACTATGCCATACCCTATCAAAAGCTTTCGAGGTATCACATAATATAAGAGATGTTATACAGCGATCATCAAGTGACATGCATATCCTATAATAAATTTCTATCAGCTGGTGAACCTTTTGATATATATACATCATACATGTACCTGTTAAAGATACGGAAAATGAAGCAGCTGTCGAGACAGCTATTGTGGTAAGTAGATATTTTGATTTTTTCAAAGTTTCAATGTTGTGTGCGCGTTTAAGTCCGTTTTTGTTTGGTTTTTTAGGGGGGAGGGGGAGGGGGGATTAGCTATATCCCATATCCCAAAAGTGCAATCCTTTCAATTCATTGCTCAAAATGAAAGTCACGTATACCACATTTTCATATGTCATATATATGTTTTGCCTCCAATATCACGTTTATATTAAAATTCTGCGCGAAATGAACAAAAGTTTCCGTCAATAACTTTATAACTGCATTATCGGATTTAACAGTTGATACCTTTATCGGTAGGTATGAGTGTTCATATTTCCCTTTTCCTTATAATTCAATAAATATAGCCGTCCATTTTTCCCCTTTGATTCCCTTTTTTCTATTTTATACTGATATAATATATGATTTTAAAAATTTACTTCAAATGTTTTGATCAAATACCCATGTATTTTAGGACGTTTCTTTAAACAGTGTGTATGGTAAAGGATCTAAAATAGTTAGTTTATTGTTACTATTGTTTATTGTTACTTTTGTTTATTGTTACTTTTGTTTTTTGGTTTTTTTAGCCTTACCTATAGTCTTAATACGAAGCACTTGACGGACTGAAAAAAACACACACAAATATGTATATTGATAAATTACATCAGAAGGCATAACATGTACATCATCACAGTCGGAACTTGTTTAATTACAAAGATTTTTATAGATTTTACAACAAATATTTTGTGCTTCAGAAAAATACATGACAATTAGGTTAGGCTAATTTTTGTTTTCATTTAATAGAAAATAACTTATTGTATGGCAAGTATGCAAATACAAAAATGTTCCTTGTTTAGTACCTTCAATATTTGTCTCTACATATTCTTCCATGCATATGTATGCATCATACTTTTCATATACCGAGTATTTATGAATTTTTGAATTAGTTTGTTTCTAATATTGCGGAATATGCGTTATTTTATTCTCCACTTTGCAGTCATTCTTTGAATAAGTATTCCTTGTAAGACAATTTAAAGCCACATCAACTTCAATTCTTCATTTTCGGGCTTTTGGCCAAACTATGAGAGAACACAAATCCATGTTTGTCAAAGAACTCCACGTTATTTAATTTCATAATACACAAAAATCCAACCTTTCTCTATTCTTATATAGCATTAACTGTTTAAAGGATGTCATATTGTTATAATTCAAAATTAAATTTGTGTTGTTTATAGTTATTTTCTGAGATATCGAAATTTCAGTGACAGTCATGAAGTAGCTAAAATGCCAAAAAAATATGGTATGATTAACAACGAGACAACTTTCCACAAGAGACCAACATGACTCAGATATTAACAAAAATAGGTCACCGTACGGCCTTCAACAATGAGCAAAGACCATACGGCATAGACAGCTATAAAAGGCTCCGAAATGACAATGTAAAACACTTTAGACGAGAAAACTAACGGCACTATTTATTAAAAAAAACTAAATTTTATGATATACTAGTATGTAGATATAGGAAGATGTGGTGTGGGTGCCAATGAGACATGCAACTCTCTATCCAAATAACAATTTATAAAAAGGTAAACCATTATAGGTCAATGTACGGCCTTCAACACGGAGCCTTGGCTCACACCGAACAACAAGCTATAAAGATCCCCAAAATTACTAGTGTAAAAAAACAATAGCATAACATCACAACATAGAAAAACACACGTTAAAATATCAATTGGCAGACTTAACTCAATCAAAAAACATAAATTAATACACATATGTAGCTGTTTTCCTAAGAACTGTTAATAATATATGCATAAAAAGAAATGTCATAAGATGTTGGAACGTTTCGTAAATAATTCATCGACATAACTTCATTTTATGTTTTAGATATATGTTTTAAGTGTCAATATCAATAAAACACTTTCCAGTTACGATTATCTTTCCATTTTTAAATATCCATAATTACGATTATCTTTTTTTCCGAGTTACGATTATCATCCCGAATTTTTCGACGGCAATTTTCAAAGCGCTTAGACTAATCCAGTGCACCTTTACGATTCAAATATGATGTACTGGTATAGATAAACCTTGCAGCTGAGTAACTATTGACAAAAGCATGCTACATTTAAGAAAAATGAGTGTAAAGATTTTACCTATATCTACCGTCGCCATATTGGGATAATCGTAATTGCAGTTACTATTATCTCTTTAATACCAGTGATGATTGCCGAGAAGTCAACTCTCCATCGGAGAGAACAAATGAAGTAGAATTAAGTACAGCTCTTTATAAGAACCAGGCAGAGTGCCATATACATGTGATACATGGGGGGTTCCAGATTTTATCTATAATTGGCCTAGTAGAAGCAATAAATGAAAACTGCTCAAAAAATAATTTTGACTGGGAAAATATGAATGGTTGCCATGGTAACGAACACACTATTTTTTGGCTCATGTCTAAATTTAATTCTAATTAACAGGCTCCCAAAACAGCACCTTCTAAAATAATTTGAGAAATATTGTATACCTACTCCAAAAAAAATAAAAATAAATCTGCACATCATTATGCTATGCCTTTTTTTATACAGCATTTAATCCAGGATGGTTAAAAGTACGAAGTTGAAGAGCATTGAGGAACAAAATTCCTAAAAGTTTTGCCAGCGTAAACCTCTTTCGAAATCATTTCTTGGTTGAGTGGATAAATTCCTCCATTTGCGAAAACCGCTGACTATGTTTGATGAAGTAAATGATTTAGCATAGGCTCTGTGAAACAAACTTAGTCAATTCCATTTCGTAACGGAAGTCATAAATTATAAACAAATTGAGTTGTAGTTCCTAATTAATAGTCCAAATACAGTTTTATCAAGAGGGCACGGCACAGCCAATGCGTAGTATGTGGAGGAAGAGTGAACAGCTCTATTCCATTTTCATGTGCGACCTCTATAAGATCTAAAGTCTCATGTAAAGAATGGGAATCTAAAAGTATGATCTGTGGTCTTTCTGGACCGCAAAATTTTAAGAAATGTTCCCTAAACCAGGTTTAAATTAAGACATTCTCCATCCAGGCTTTATCTTGGTAAGTATAATTTGTATTTGGAACCCCTTCTGAAACATTAAAAACATTTCGACTTTTTGGTGTTTTCCCTTTTACGATGACCATCGTTGGTATACTAGACCCAGCTGCATTTATACAACCCAAAACTGATAAGCTTTCTCGACAAACGCCTACTCTACCTGGAATTTTTTTTATCCAGTTTCTGCCGATCCCCTTTCCGGCTTGTGTGTTAATTGAACGCGTCTCATCCATATTCCATATACGGTATGGAATATCCTTTATTTCAAGTTCGGCGAGGAATGATTCCAAATCATTGAAATATTCTGTTACCTTGACACGATTTAGCATTTTGGATCTGACGGTTTGAAGTGGTAACGGCGACCGAAGCGATAAGTCTTGATTTCGGGATAAAAATCCCGATAACCAGTCTTTTCCTGGGATGCCATTCTTGAATGTTTTATTTTTTTGTTACTCCTTATAAGTCTAGCAACTTTTACCTTTAATAGTCTCCTTGTAATTCCAAACCCTTGTTTTGCAGCATTTTTAATTTTGTCAACGATTTTTCTTTCTATCTCACGAGAAAGGACCGTTGGTCTTCCTGGTCTAGCCCCATTCTCAACTTTCCCAGCAATATGGTCGTAGATTGTCATCACGGGCACACCATATTGCATTGAAGCCTTTCTCAAGGACATGTTATATATTTAACATCTGTTACAGCTTTTTGTAATCTTTCTGTTGTATAATTTCTACGCTTTTTAGGAGTATTTCGTGTTTTGGCATGACTGAAAAAAAAGAAAAAATAATAACAGACTTCAAATAAATATTTTTATTAGCACTGCAAACAATCTTTTTTTGTCGACAGGAAAGAATACAAACAAAAAATAAATTCAATCAAACTGGAAGTTGAAGTCCAAACTTGATGTTGAAGTCATCAATAGTATCTAATACTGTCTTT
This sequence comes from Mytilus edulis, assembly GCA_019925275.1. NCBI lineage: Eukaryota > Metazoa > Mollusca > Bivalvia > Mytilida > Mytilidae > Mytilus > Mytilus edulis. The sequence continues at coordinate 77,284,544 of CM034350.1, read as the reverse complement.
AAATGTTCAAGATATAAGTGATTTGGCAAAGATAAGTTTGATAGCTGTTGGACCAAAGTTCGCACTAAATATGTCAATGGTAGTTTCCCAACTTCATATGCTGCTAACCAAGTTTGTATTATAGCTAAGACCGTATTCCCAATGTGTTCAAGTTGTCACACAGTAGATGGAAAATGTAATCAACCACAAAACATTGCTTGCTTTCATGAAAAGTTGGCATGTCTTTCTTCATTAGCTGGAAAGCAATGATTGATGATTAGTTTGGATATAAACATATATCTCTCTTCATTAAACCTTTTACAATTGAATGTTGCTTCATGATCAGCTTAACAGGTTCTGACAAAAACACTCCTCTTTTTAATTGTTGGTGCTATTAATATTGTGTGTTACGTTTTTAATTTGTAATGAACTGAAACCTCCAATTCATAAACATAGGTTTCTTTTTATTTTAATTTTAAAATTTCAAAGTCCATCTGATACATTTTTATTTGAAACATATAATCATTTCGGAAAATATACATCCGCTCTCCGTTTATCATTTGTTTTTATAGTTTGAAAGGTCAAATTTTGTCCCGTCATTTGTGAAATAAACAAAGACAAAAGTGTAGAAAATGCATATCAAATGTTAATTCTAACGCATAGAACATGTAAAGAGCAAAGGTGAGTCAAATAAATGTTTCATTTTGATAAAAAAAAAAAAAAAAACTTTCACATATTTGAAATCTGACGTGTACGATATTAGACTCCTTATACTTTTATGATAAATATCATGTACACCCACTTTTAGCCTTATTTATAGATAAAACATTCACTAAAATTACTTAAAAAAGTATCAAGCAATTGTAAAATTTTTATGGTATTCTTTGCTTTAAATCTGTTTAATTTTCGATGTAAGAGACGAAATATAACCTCTAACCTAAGTATCTGGTGAAATTTGGTGAATTTTCGACAAAATATGATTTCAAAAACTCCCGCGAACAAAACTTTCCGACCAATCGCGAATGCGGTTATATAATACGAAAATTCGAAGGGAAAAATAGGTTAATAAGACAATAAATATCATAATATAAATATAAACACTATTAAAAAATACTTTATTAACAGTTTTTATTATAAACACAACCAAAAAGGAATATGAACTGTATTACCCGACTGTACGAAAGCACCCGGATCGACTCTACTTTAATTTGAAACAATTCTGAAGACTAACGTGCATTATTTTGTATTGAATTTAAACCTGATGCATTTTGTTATATATTATTCATGTGTTTCTTTGTCTAATATGTCGTCCTATTTATTTGTATTGTAGTCCTGTAATATTATGTTGTCATTTTAATGTTATATTTAACATTGCCATTAAAGTGCGAGGTTTGGCTTGCCACAAAACCAGATTTAACCCACCATTTTTTTCTTGTCAGGAAAAGGCTAATGTTATATTATAGTTCGTTTCTGTGTGTGTAACATTGTAACGTTGTGTCGTTTGTTTTCTCTTATATTTGAGTGTGAATTCACATTACTATAAGACGTGTCACGGTACTTTTCTATCCCACATACATGTATTTGGTTTTGATTTTATATTTGTTATTCTCGTCGGATTTTGTCTAATGCTTATTCCGTTTCTGTGTGTGTTACATTTTGATGTTGTGTCGTTGTTCTCCTCTTATATTTAAGCGTTTATCTCAGTTTTAGTTTGTTACCCCGATTTTGTTTTTTGTCCATAGATTTACGAGTTTTGAACAGCGATATACTACTGTTGCCTTTATTTTTCAAAGAAATCTCAAAACGTACATAAGTTGGATGAATTATAATTTTCTTTAGTGTGATTTGCCTAAAACGTTCTGTTAAAACATTATATGATATTAGCAACTGTGGGTTATATCCAGCTTGACTTCTTTCAACTGCTAAACCTTAACCAATTTAGAATACTCAAAATTTCCGTTTGCACAATACGATGCATAGGAAAGTTTCTTCACAATTCCCATTGCTAACATTAAACCAATAAAAGCCCTTATTTCTATCTTGGAAACTGGTTCCTCTTGCTTGTGGAGTTAGAGCACTAGCGTGTAATGTGCTAGAAGCATACCTATTTGTTTTTTTTTTGTCCACTATAATTTCAAACAAACTGTTATCATCTTCATTAATGATTTTTTTTAAAGTATTTATAGGGGAGTAAATTTGTCCCGAAGCCACCAGGACCATCATCTGGACTGAAATAATTTGGCTCTATTAACTGTTAAAAGTAAAATCACAAAAATACTGAATTAGAGGAAAATCTAATCGGAAAGTCCATAATCACATGGCAAAATCAAATAACAAAACACAACAAAAACGAATGAACAAGAACTGTCATATTCCTGACTTGGAACAGACATTTTTAAATGTAGAAAACATTATTAACTGTAAACCACGGTCTATTAATTTCGTTTTCGGAATCTCCAACATCAGTGTCATATCAGTCAAACATATAAACATCACTGTTCAGTTGCCGTCTTCTGTAAACGACATTTTCAGAAACTGCACATCCAATTTTCGCTGTGATTATTACGTCACTCTGGCGTCATAACATCAACGTATACTGAAATGACACAAGGCCGGTATTCTAGGTAACGTAAGGGTACCCAAATTGCACCGAGTACCCAGATTGCACCTATTTAGAAAAAATAGCAACGGAAATCTTAGAAAATTTCCTAGAGACTAAACAATTTGTATTTTTTTGATTTGATACTATGCACGTCTTTCAACATAGGTAAACATATTTAGATATACACAAAACGTTCACAGTATTTATCAACAGATGGCCTGTTTACTGAAAAAGCAAAATGTTCGAAAACGTCACCGTACGACGTCATCAAAACGTCATCTTTTTAAAATTAGCAAAAACAATATATTATAAGCATCCATTTTGTAAAATATGAAGAGTAAGCATGGACTAATATCCAATTGTTCAAAATATTTGAAGAAATTAAACAAAAGCTCTGTTATTCGACTTTTGACGATGCAAATTTAAGCATGGATGCAATTTGGGTACTCCTCATTACAGAATCATTGATGTTTTGGAGGTTAGTTCAGACCAATTTTTCTATGATTCCATATGAATTGAAAATCAAATTGGTGTACCTATATAATAAAGAAGGATACGGCTACAAAATAAACACAAAATGGAAATGTTTGTCTTGATCATAAAAAAAACGTAGTTAAAAAAACTGTCAAAATAGGTGCAATTTGGGTACCGTCACGTTATACAGTATTTAGTATTTAGGATCATTTTATAAAGTTGCAATGTCTTGATTTAATTAGGATTAATTTTAGGAGACAACATACATGTAAGCTTGGCATTAACGCTGGAACAACTTATATGTCGCCTTGGCAATAAGGGAGCTACCATTTGATTTTTATGGGGGGGGGGGGGGGCTAGGATGAAAAATTTTGTCCTGCCTTTTTTTTTAGCTGTAATCTCTGTCCTGCCTTTTTATTTTTCACTCTGTTCGGTCCTGCCTTTTTTTTTTTTAGTTTATCCTGACTTTTTTTACCTAAATTGTCGTCCTGACTTTTTTTTTTTTGCAAGTGTCTCATCCTGCCTTTTTTTTTTTTACTCAAAACTCCTGTCCTGCCTCATCCTAGCCCCCCCCCCCCCCCCCCCCTTACTTACATTGCGTTTAAGATTTGTAATCATGGAATTAGCTTGTTGTTCAACTAATGATCAACCTTAATCACTTGAACTTAAACGCCCATAATCATTGCGTTAAATATTTATCATCTCATTTATTACAACATGGCGGATGTTGTCAAATGGAATTTAATACCTTTGCTTTGAATTTTTCGGATTAGCAGTTGCACCAAAGATTAAGTTTTGGAATGGGGAACATTGCATACATTTCAAACTTGGTCATAGATGATCTGCAAATCACAACTTCAAGGTGCACAGCACTGAGTGTTGAGGAGCAGGTTATGAATTGACTTGTTTTTTTTTTTTTTTTTGCCATTGGCTCACATCTCCACGGAATAGGTGACACAATGGCCCATGCTACAGTGTCGAGGGTCTTAACCAAATTTACAGACCCATTAATTGCAAAGAGCAGTTTATTAAATTGCCTTGTACGTCGGATAAGGTGAATGCAACACATAATTTAACAGGTGTTGACAACCCTTTCATACGGGGTATATATCTCCCAATTGATACGATATTCCCGTGCTTGCATTTTCTATCATGACTTTCTTGATAGAGGGTTGCTGCTTACAGGGAAGATATAGACCAAGAGTTCCAAATGGTGAAGTTGAAATCATCCCTTCGTAAATTTTACGGACGCCATCACGAGTTGGTTGACCGTTATGGAATAGCCGTTTCACAAATGATATCGGATATGTTCCTTACGTCGTAACTACAATTCCCTCCCCTTTCATGAATGTGACCTACCGAATTAGACTATTTACCGGATTTGTTATCACATAAGCAACACGACGGGTGCCGCATGTGGAGTAGGATCTGCTTACCCTTCCGGAGCACCTGAGATCACCCCTAGTTTTTTGGTGGGGTTCGTGTTGTTTATTCTTTAGTTTTCTATGTTGTGTCGTGTGTGCTGTTGTTTGTTTGTCATTTTTAGCCATGGCGTTGTCAGTTTGTTTTAGATTTATGAGTTTGACTGTCCCTTTGGTATCTTTCGTCCCTCTTTTTCAACTCTTTAATATGGTTTTTTTTTGCGACTGGTCCGCTACCAGTTTTATTTACCTCTTTACAAGTAGTCTCTGTGAAGGTCGACTTAGCTTCTGTTGGCAACATCAAGAGCATTTATTTTGTTGGTAATGTTGGTAAATATTTTCCCCTGGTTAGCTGTACTGGTACTATGCTTCTCCATAATTGTGGTATAATTTGTTTTCAACCTCTGTCTGCTGGATGCTTTCCTCCAACTGGGAAAAGTTGGTTTTCCTCAATCTTAGCAGCTTCTTTGAATTTGATGAATCCTCCATATAGTATGCAGTTTATGGGCTTGTGGAAGTGCATTTAGGGCGATTTGAATTATGGGTTTTAATCTGAATAAATCAAGTGATTAAAACTTTAATGCAGTGATTAGTTAATGCAATGATTAAAATGTACTCAGCAACCAATTTTATTCATCGCATAAGCTAATCAAATGATTAGTATTTAACGATTTGTTAAGAGTAAATCATTTGATTAGCTTAACGACAAGTCGAACAGCAAACCCACTGTGTTCACTAGCGTCAATCATCCTAGTTTCAGGATGTCAGATGTGTGGACGGTGAACTTTTTTTTCATGAGAGTGTAATTATAGTCTATAGAGTATTACATCCTGTTTGGTGGAATAGTGAAATAAAAATGTTCTTGCTCAATCCTGTGTTGCTTTGAAGGTGTCATGATTGTCATCCTCAGCCTAAGCAATGTATTACTATTATTTGACTTTTAAAATGATTGAACGACGTTTTTTTCGACGCATTGGTCAACTCCACCATAGAGAATCACATGACTTATTAGTAAAGAATTGTGAATTAAGATATTACTCGTGCAGAAATATTTTTTTTATCAAATAATAGCATGTATGCATGTGTCGTATATATCGGAACAAATATCCTTGCAGTTTCATTCAGTAAGATTAAGGAACTGTAATTACTGACAAAGACATCATATGGTCAAACAATAACATATATCCTGTTCCAACTTCAAGTGAATGAGGAAAAACTGATATTCAATAATTACCATTTGATGGATCTCCACTATCCAATTTTTTCAACCACATTTTTTCAGGTATTGGTCTCTTTGCAAAAGGGGAGTTTTACTCTGAAGTCGGAGATTTGCATGGAATTTCCAAAGCCAGCGTTTCTAGATGCATCACGAAAATATCAAAAGCCATTGTCTCAGAAATGAACCACATAAAATTTCTGTCAACAAAAGATGAAATAAACGTAGTAAAAAGGGAATTTTATTGTATTGCCAAGGTCGCAAATGTTATCGGTGCTGTAGATGGTACTCTGATTCCTATTATTGCTGCCAAAGGGAATGAAGTTGCATACGTCTGTAGGAAAGGATATTATTCCTTGAACATACAAGGCAGTTGTGAATCACGAGATGAGGTGAGTGAAAACAAAACTTGAAATATGATATGATGTTATATTTATATGGAGATTACTAATTTGATACTGTACCTGTTATATCCAGGAAACAAAATATAAACACAATAAAAATAAGATAATGGTATCATAATGCACTGATGAAAATAAAATAACATGGAAATAAGCATTAAAATTAAATTCATAAATAGGGTAGGAAAGGCAACATTAATGAAAATAGAAAATTATTATGTAAAATGCGAGTAAGTGACCATTTCTTGGAAATAGAGAGGGGTAGATATAAAAGAAGTCAAAAAGAAAACAGAATATGTAAATAGTTAAAATCAAACAAAATTTAGTTTAATAAGGACCTCAATGTGGAACAGTTTGAAGAACCAACCAAGCATAAAAAATGTAAAACATTGTCAAATTAGGCATACAAAAAAATAGCATAATTATTTTTTTTTTTTTTTAAATCCAAAAATGTTTAATTTTGGAACCTTTAAACCCTAATATGGAGCAATTTGAGAAAGGCCCGGAAAATAAACATCTAAATACATAGTTAGATACACCTTATTAAAGAACCACAATAATCAAGACTTTTTAAAACCTCATTTAAATTGATCAAGAAATAAGCAGTTGTTTTTGGTGTTATATCCTAACAGTTTAGGAAAAGAGAGGCGAAAAGCAATACCTTAATAATCTATATAAAGTATTATTAAGGTATTGCTTTTCGCCTCTTTTTTCCTAAACTGTTATGATATAACACCAAAAACAATCACAACCTTCTTTTTGTGGTATAAAACCATAAAAGTTATAATTAAATAACCATATAATTATACTAAAGGTAATATCTAGAAAACTGGTAATTCTAATTGTTTGGTCCCTTTTTTATGCCCCACCTACGATAGTAGAGGGGCATTATGTTTTCTGGTCTGTGCGTCCGTCCGTCCGTCTATTCGTTCGTTCGTCCGTCCCGCTTCAGGTTAAAGTTTTTGGTCAAGGTAGTTTTTGATGAAGTTGAAGTCCAATCAACTTGAAACTTAGTATACATATGCCCTATGATATGATCTTTCTAATTTAAATGCCAAATTATAGTTTTGACCCCAATTTTACGGTTCACTGAACATAGAAAATGATAGTGCAAATTTCAGGTTAAAGTTTTTGGTCAAGGTAGTTTTTGATAAAGTAGAAGTCCAATCAACTTGAAACTTAGTATACATGTTCCCTTTGATAAGATCATTCTAATTTTAATGCCAAATTAGAGAATTTATTCCAATTTCACGGTCCACTAAACATAGAAAAGGATAGTGCGAGTGGGGCATCCGTGTACTGTGGACACATTCTTGTTAACCCCTAATATGTAAATGGTTTTGGCAATGACCTTTTAAATCAATTCCAACCCTCCTTTTTAGGTGTGTAACCTTGTTGTAGCAGATAATCCTTAATGTTTGGTAATAATCTTTAAATGCAATTTGTAATAAGTATCAAATTATGGTGTCCTAAATTTAAATATTTTCTAAGAACTTTAAATGGATGAAAATTGTTTCAATAAAGAAAAAAATATTATAATACAATGTGAAGTAAACATTTTTATTTTTATTTCAGATTTACAAACCTAGTAGCAAAGCTTCCAGGCAGTGTATACGATTCATACATATTTTGAAACTGAATTGGGATACTTTTTTGAAGAGAACAATGTGGATGGATGATTACTGGGAGAATCTGGATATGGTCTAAAAAAAAGTATTTGCTTACTCCAAAACTAAATCCAAACACACTGGCTTATATGCAAATTTAGATTAAGGTAAAAAAAAATATTTTCAAAAATTTCAGAAAAGAATATTTTGAATATATTAATCAAAGAAAACATATTAATACACACTGGTCATTTTGAGGCCCTCTTTAACTTGCTGTTCGGTGTGCACCAAGACTCCTTATTGAGCAAGTTGAATTGTTACCTGTAATTTTACTACATTCGGTCTTGGATGTAGAGTTTGTCTCATTGACACATACAATGTATACCACATCTTATTAATAAAATATTACATCTTATTAATAAAATATTAAGAATGGTACACTATTCATCTTTTTATGTGCAAAATACACTGAAGTATTGTCAGTTGATATTTGTACAGAACAATTTTCAATTTTAAAAAAAATAGAAAAAAAGTTTTTTGATGTATAGATTAATATTTCTGTTATCCACCAGGACTGGGTTGCACAAACGTCTATTAAAGTTAATAGTCTATTAAAAGTACACTTAAATTTAATAGTCTATTACTTGCGTTGCACAAAATTTAATTAACGTTAATAGTCTATTAACTCACTATTAAATTTAATTGAACGAAGGAGCGCTATTAAGTCCTTAATTGTACATTTAAAATGGATGCCATGCAAGTGCTTGGATAACTTGTACCTCAAAATCAGCCGAAAAATACCGTGACAGGCTTCTCAACTCGATGACTTGACGGACTGAGAGCCTCGCACAGCCGCTGATATCCCACATTGTATGATTTCGTCACAAAAAGATATAATTGGTTTTTTTTATGATTAACCATTTTCATTATAAATCTATTAGGGAAACAATGGTTTTATTTTCAATACGACAAGTGTCATTAAACTGAAGAAAAAAACTTTTGCCCACATCCTTCGAAGTATGCTTTGTTCAAACTGAAATATATTTCTTAGTATAAAATCCATTCTCCAAAATTAACAATTTTTAGAAGGCATGCATGGACGAAAGCATTGGACATTTGAAACCCTTTTATAACAGGGGTGAAGAATGTGCAATCTCCGTTGACGCTTTGATAAAGAGTGCTTTCTTTCACGTCCGCATTTCTATTAAGTATGGCATGCCGAGTTAACATTTTAATGATTACTACAGATTTGAGAAATGAATAACAGAACAGTGCACAATAACGTACAATAACATACATTGTTATTCGTAGGAGATAAGAGAAACTACGTGATAATTTTGATATTTTTTTTTATTATTTAAGATGGCATGGTGTATATTGTCCATAAACAAACTAAACTAATGTTCTTCTCAAAGTAATTCTGCAATGCGCGGATACACCGGACTGCATCGAACGATAACAATATTGGGCCAATGGAAGGCGTCCCAGAAAAAATTTAAAATAGCCTTGCCAGACGTCATAATTATTTGGACTAGGTCAATATTATAGTATTGTCAATGATTTAACTAGTCTTTGCTATGTAATAACAAATATGGTAGTTTTAAATTACAGCCCTAGTTTTTCTTCGTAAAATTCTACATCCAGCAGATCGATATTGGTGTCAACATTGAAAATTAATACACATTTTCCCTGAAATACGATGTATAAACGTTGCTAAATCCTGTGTCGCTTTGAAGGTGTCACGATTGTCATCCTCAGCCTACGCAATGTGTTACTGTAGTGTAATTTGAATTTCAAAATGACTAAGAGATGTTTTATTCGCCCTCTACGCCCCCCTCTGGATCCGCCACTGAATTAAAAGTCCGAGTTGAAGTATCGGAAACCAGTTCACATTGACTGAATCCTATAGTCTGTTATCACGAAACCAAAAAAGGTTTACCAAGTTTGTTTTCACTTTAATCATATATTTACAATGCTAATTTTGATAATTTTCTTTAAATTTTAAGAAGGGAAAATTCTGTTAGCAGTTAATTTTTAGCGTTTTCTTTTATTAAAATCATTCAATATTCATTATATTTTTAGACCACGCATTTCTCTAATCTTTATTTTTTTTGCCCGTTATTCTCTAATCTTCATTTTTTAAGGGCATTATTCTCTAATTATTTAACCCCATCCAAACCCTCATAAACGAAGAATGTGTAAATGTAATCTCCATTGACGTGTTGATAAAGAGTTCTTTCTTTCACGTATGCATTTCTATCAAGTATGGCATGCCAAGTTAACATATTAATGATTACTACAGATAAGAAACACAAATAACAGAACAGTGCAGATCTCACAAACATGTTTAACCCGCCGCATTTTTGCGCCTGTCCCAAGTCAGGAGCCTCTGGCCTTTGTTAGTCTTGTATTATTTTAATTTTAGTTTCTTGTGTACAATTTGGAAATTAGTATGGCGTTTATTATCACTGGACTAGTATATATTTGTTCAGGGGCCAGCTGAAGGACGCCTCCGGGTGCGGGAATTTCTCGCTACATTGAAGACCTGTTGGTGACCCTCTGCTGTTGTTTTTTATTTGGTCGGGTTGTTGTCTCTTTGACACATTCCCCATTTCCATTCTCAATTTTACAATACCATACATTGTTATTCGTAGGACATAAAGAGAAACTACGTGATAATTTTCATATATTACACAGTGAATTAATTTAGTTTTTTTTTTAAATAAAGATGGCATAGTGTAAATTGTCCATAATATTTATAACCAATAATACATATCTAACAAATTTTTTTTGCAGCTGAAAACTGTAATATAGATGAAACGAAACTATCCGACACTTTTGTATATCTTGGGTATAAACTTCAAACAAATATCTGATATTGACATGGGATAGGGTTCATAATAACATAAACAATTATCGGACTTTTGGGGATCGCCCAGATATTCCGACACCCCACTGGTCCAACACCCCAATAGGCCGACAAAGGTTAATTACTGCTGTAATAGAAAATATACTTCATGAGTAGAGCTTTATGAGGATGTTGATGTGGATTTACAGAATAGAAAATAATGAGGGGGGTGTTAAAGAATAGAGAAAAATGAGGTCCTAAAATAATGGGCAAAAAGTATAAAGAATAGAGAAAATGGCAAACATTTTAAAGAATACAGATATGAAAGACCCCCTCCTCTCCAATCCAGACACCCCTTGGTAGAATAATTGTTGACATGGTATTTGAACTATTCGTTCTAATATCACAGAAACAGATTTTAGCATGCCACCTATCGGATATAACTATCAAAGAAATACCATGACCATATGCATATAAAGAAACTGAAAACTTTGCAAGCTTTGGTACATAAGAAAGTGGGAACACATTCTACTAAAAAAAAGAAATGTCATCAGCAGTGCAGTCTCTCTTCATAAAGAAAAATGTTCACGTGATCAGGGAACGACCATTTAACTTCAAGGGGGTTATGTTTTTTTCCTAAAAAATATATTCTGATCCCCAATTTGATGGAAAAAAATATTTCTGGTCAAGCAGTTGAAAAACAATATTTTGAATGCAGATTCCCCCATACCTTATATAGAGTTAAACAACACATGCAAACATGCGACACGAAAATTACTCTAGCAACCAACACCACCTCTTTTGACACTCACAACGGAAGGTGCAAGTTTTCACTATTCCGATTTACGAGCATTTTTTGCTGTTGTAAACTTATTATAACAGATTCCTCACAGAGAACGCGACAAACTTTACAAAGTTCTATTTGGTTTACCACTGTCTTTATAGTTCAACGTACCGTGTATTAACTTTAGATAATTCACTCTTCAATTAAGTAGTGTATAAACATTGTTGTATATATAGACTAACTAAACTAATGTTCATCTCAAAATAATTCTGTGCACTAAACTAAGCATCTCGCATACAATCGTCTAAGTGGTAAAGCCGAACTGGAGCCATAACTTTCTAATTTCTCTGCTTTGGGAGAGATACATAGCTGTGTATCGTCATGTTAGTTATTCAATAAAGCTTCACAAAGCTTATTTCGTTTGACAAAATGTTCGCTACACCGCGTCTCATTCATTCTTTATTTTAAGGGGTGAATATATCCGACTACTTTCACTAATACATATCTACCAACCGACCGTGATAAATTGCCTGAGCCTGCTACAAGGCAAATTCGCGGCGGTTCCTATTCAATACTAGTATGTACTTTCATTGATTGTATAGTGGCAGTTCAAGTGTCATTGACCTTTTTTCATGCCGGATGGCAACTATTACAGGGCCTTTCTATTTTTTTTTAATGTCAAGTGATTGTTCTCGGCCTTAACATACATGTCAGTAATATTTGCCACTGGACATCACGCAAAATTTTAAGTACTTTATGATATGTTATTTGTATTATTATTTTTAGGACTATCAGGAGGAATAGGTTTAACTGATGGGATTATTCTCTTGAAATCAAAATTATTTATTTAAAAAAGTTTATTCCATGTCAGACTATTTGGGATATCGGAATATCATGGGGTGTCGGACTAATGGGGCGTCGGACTATTGGGTTGTTGGACCAATGGGGTGTCGGACTAATGGGACATCTGAATAATGGGGCTGCCCCAATTTATGATACTTAATTTCTCCCCTCGTGTATTTTTCCGAGAATATTTATTCCCTTTCAATGACAACACAAGTAATTTCTTGTATCTTGTTTGAAATAAATTAGCGGCTAAATTTCTCTCATGGGAGATTAAAAATTTCTGATTTTACCACGATTGTGCCAAATGTTATAGTAATTTATTCGAGTTAAAAAACGAAGTGAAAAATCGACTTAGATTGAGTCAGTCTCTCGAAATGGAAGATATAAATATAGCAGGCTGCAGTTGTCAATTTTCTTTTGTAGATGTCGACAATAAACTTTATATTTAAATTAGTAACATAATGGAATTTAAGACTAATACTTTTTTATTCCCCTATTCCCCTTGTTTTTCGAGACTTTCTATCTTTTTCAATACAACATATGCAATTTCTTGTATTTTAGAATTGGACATGTTTTGGTGTCCATTGAAAGTAGACCCAGGGTTGCGTTCAATATATAAGCAGCTACGTAGATGTATGACTATTGAACGTGTAGCTAGCCTATACTTATAGCAGCTACGTAGATATTGATAGAAGCTAGGCTAGCTACACGTTTAATAGTCATAAATTTACGTAGCACTACGTAGCATTATTTAGCTGCTTCGATGTTGAACACAACCCCGTTGAAAAATGATGAAATCGCTAAATTATCGTGTTGACGTCATGAAAAATTGATGAAAATCGCTGAAATCGTGTTGACGTTATGAAAAATTGATGAAAATCGTGAAAATCATGATGACGTCGTGAAAATGATGAAAATCGAGAAAATCGTAATGACGTTGTGAAAAAATGATGAAAATCGCAGAATTAAATGGAGCTTAATTGACTATTAAAATGTTAATAGTCACTTAATTGTCTATTAGTTAATAGTATCCAATTTTTATAACAGAAATGTCAATTTTTACTATTATGTATCATTGCAGGTATTCAATAATTCACAATTAAGAAATATGAATGAAAATATGGTTGTACTGTAACATTATATAATTTTTTTTTAATTTTGCTATCTGCGTACAAAACTGCGTTTTATTTTCTTAAGTTTAAATTTCAGTTTTGTTAGTTAAAAATATTTTTTTAGCTTTCATATTTTTTGTTTATTTGTCATTTATCATTTTAATTGATTGGAGACAACATCACATCTGATAGTAAAGTCATTCGAGAATTTCATTTTCTTGAAGTTTACATATTTTTGAAACAGTTCCAGGGCCCTTTCTTTATGTCCATAAAATTGAGAAAGGGAATGGGGAATGTGTCAAAGCGACAACAACCCGACCTTAGAGCAGACAACAGCCGAAGGCTTCCAATGGTTCTTGTTTCAGCAGATCTAGCTTTTCTTCCGTTTGTCTTCTAATCATCTCTTGTTTTTCCTGTTTTAGGGCAATTTTCTTTTTTTTCCAATTCAAGCTTTTTCTTTTTTTTCCAATTCAAGCTTTTTCTTTTTACTTTCAGATTGTCTTTTTTTACTTTTAACATCAACTCTGTAAATAAACATTGTTTAAAGACTTATATAACAAAAGGACACATCCAACACTATATATCTATATGTATCTCTTACATTAAAATTGTACAAGAACTTGGAAGAAATAAAATCATCTATCACACATGTAGATTTTTTGCTCATTACACTTGTAATAAATGAATTAATTTAAAGTGATACTGGTTGATTTTCTGTATTAATTTTAACTTTAACTTTAATAAAATCTTTTTATTGGTTTAATTAAGATCTGGAGTTGGCATGTCAGTGGTTTTAGTAATTGGTAAATTTATATTGAATTTTGTCATTTTGCTTAGTGTCGTCTGTTACTTTCTTTTAATATCACACTCAGACTTCCTTTGAACGGAGTACGAATGTGTTCAAAGCTGTTTAATTTTATGCAATACTGACTTAAGATACAGAGAGTAGTTTAAATATCACCTAAAATATAACTGAGAAGTATCTCTACACCCATTTCAAATCAGGAAACCCTGGACTTAATTTTGTCTTTTATGTCTGTATAAATTTTATTTCATATGGATGTTTTGGATTAAAAGTTGCATCAATTTCCTGTGTTACAATAATTGAATTTAACACTTTGTTTGATTGTTTTGTTATCAGCTCATAGACATAACTTAATAATGTGGTCATGAGGTTATCAGCGTTTTTTCATGATTTACTTCTGTTTAAATTAGAATTAAGAATTAAATTATAAGAAATGACTGTGTAAATACTTTTCTGTCTATTCGGAATAACATAAAAAAAAAAATGTGGCGCACACTTTAAGATAAATTGCTCGCAGGTTATTCAGCGTGCACCACATATTACAGGCATTCCTTAATTATTGTTCTAATTTACAAACCTGAAGTAGAAGGAACAGGATACGTTTTGGTTTCTTTGCTTACAGGAGATACCACTATTTTCTTTTCAGTGTCATTTTTTCCTGTAAATTATATTATTATTAGGTATAATTCACATTATAGTACGCCAAACAGTACATTCATCGTTCACACTGTAAAAACAAATATCAAATAAATATCTGAAAACATGATTAACATGATTAAAGTGTTGAAAACTGATTATCTGCATAAATTGACAGCTTGTAGAATATTTATGCGCTCCACATGAATTAAATTCTGCGTGAAAAAGTTTAAAATTAGAAGAAATAATAACTATTGTTCAGATTAAGCTTTAGCTTTGTCGGCGTTGGACTAATGAAAAGTAACAGATCTCTTGTTGGCAATGCTGCAGACAAACAATTAGCCTCAGCTGTTTCAGGATTTTCTGAAACAAAATTATATAATAAAAAGCTAAATCATAAAATGATTTGATTATATTCCAAATTTTACATTAACATAATAAAGCAGAAGTGGCCATACAGAGCATATGTACTTTAACTGGGTTTACTAGGGTATTTGAAATTATGTTAAATAGGGTTAAAATCAATATATATGCAAGAATCTGAACCATAATGGTATTCGCGACTGCAATGGTCTCTTTGTAGTTTGATGGTAACATTGTGACCATAATTGTTTGAAGTAACGCTGAAGTAATGTTTAAGGTGATATTTTCTTTTGTGTTTACATGCATTGGTTTGTTGTTAGAACCTGGTGATGAAGGTTTAAGCATTCTAGCCTTTGCATTAATTAAGAGAAATGTTCAGCCTCCCCCTCCCTTCCATAAAAAAATAAAATTTCTTTTTTCAGAAATTTTATTATTTTAAAATTTTAAAATGTGATTCAGTGTTAAAGAGATATCCATACACTTTAACACAATTTAAAAACATCATATTACTAGTATGTGCTATATATATTTGTCCTTCAATAACTACACTCACTTTAAACACTTTGTTCAGCTTCCTCGAGAAACTGTATAAAATTCTTCGGCTTTGCTGAAATGTTAAGTTTACAAGGAGAATAATATAGCGACAAGAACACTATTTACATTATAACAACAATAAAAACTAATTGAGAGTAAAACTAGAGGCTCTAAAGAGCCTGTGTCGCTCACCTTGGTTTTTGTGAATATTAAACAAAGGACGTAGATGGATTCATGACAAAATTGTGTTTTGGTGATGGTGATGTGTTTGTTCATCTTACTTTACTGAACATTCTAACTGCTTACAATTATCTCTATCTATAATTAACTTGGCTTAGTAGTTTCAGAGAAGATTTTTGTAAAACCCAACAACAGGTTGTCCGATTCACCTGAAAAATTCAGGGCAGATAGATCTGGACCTGATACCCCATGTCAGATTTGCTCTTAATGCTTTGGTTTTTGAGTTATAAGCCAAAAACAGAATTTTACCCCTATGTTCTACTTTTAGCCATGGCGGCCATCATGGTAAGTTGACCGGGTCACGCCACACATTTTTAAAACTAAATACCCAAATGATGATTGTGGCCAAGTGTGGTTTAATTTGGCCACGTATTATCAGAGGAGAAGATTTTTGTAAAAGATAACTAAGATTTACAAAAAATTGTTAAAAATTGACTATAAAGGGAAATAACTCCTAAAGGGGTCAACTGACCATTTCGGTCATGTTAACTTATTTGTAAATCTTACTTTGCTGAACATTATTGCTGTTTACAGTTTATCTCTATCTATAATAATATTCAAGATAATAACCAAAAACGGGAAAATTTCCTTAAAATTACCAATTTAGGGGCAGCAACCCAACAACAGGTTGTCCGATTCACCTGAAAAATTCAGGGCAGATAGATCTTGACCAGATGAACATTTTTACCACATGTCAGATTTGCTCTAAATGCTTTGGTTTTTGAGTTAAAAGCCCAAAACTGCATTTTACCCCTATGTTCTATTTTTAGCCGTGGCGGCCATCTTGGTTGGTTGGCGGGGTCACGCCACACAATTTCTAAACTAGATACCCCAATGATGATTATGGCCAAGTTTGGATTAATTTGGCCCAGCAGTTTCAGAGGAGAAGATTTTTGTAAAAGATAACTAAGATCTACAAAAAATGGTTAAAAATTGACTATAAAGGGCAATAACTCTTAAAGGGGTCATTTGACCATTTCCGTCATGTTGACTTATTTGTAAATCTTACTTTGCTGAACATTATTGCTGTTTACAGTTTATCTCTATCTATAATAATATTCAAGATAATAACCAAAAACAGCAAAATTTCCTTAAAATTACCAATTTAGGGGCAGCAACCCAACAACTGGTTGTCTGATTCATCTGAAAATTTCAGGGCAGATAGATCTTGACCTGATGAACATTTTTACCCCATGTCAGATTTGCTCTAAATGCTTTGGTTTTTGAGTTATAAGCCAAAAACTGCATTTTACCCCTATGTTCTATTTTTAGCCGTGGCGGCCATCTTGGTTGGTTGGCGGGGTCACGCCACACAATTTCTAAACTAGATACCCCAATGATGATTATGGCCAAGTTTGGATTAATTTGGCCCAACAGTTTCAGAGGAGAAGATTTTTGTAAAAGTTAACGACGACGGACGCCGGACGCCAAGTGATGAGAAAAGCTCATTGGCCCTTCGGGCCAGGTGAGCTAAAAAAATAAAATATACTACAATACATATTAATTCAAAACGAAAAGTCAATATCTTTAGGGACGACATTTAAAAATCAACGAATGATGAAAAATTTAATTTAAATAGGTTAAGGTTGTTTTTTTTTTTTTTTTAGTTTTTTTTTTTTGGGGGGGGGGGGGGGGGTTCAAAATTCCTGCAACTTTTGGTTTAATTGACATTCACTTTTCCTCAAATTAATTTAAGAAGGAGGGGGGAGTTGTTAATTGGTGAATACGAAAACGAGACCATTGCGGTTCAGATTCTTACATATATATGATTTTAACATAATTTCAAATACTGGTAATCAGGTAAGGCACATATGTACGTTTTCTATTCACCAATTACACCTCTTGTAGCTGTTTACCCTATTCTTTAGCTGGGGGTAAAAATTCACATTAGAACATACTCACCCCTTCTCGTCCAATGAAAAGTCAGTTTTTTGCCCTCTAATTTTCATAGTACATGGTTTTCCATGCACTATGAAATGCTATACATGAATGACTTTTCATTTTCAGTTAATTAATTATCAAAGTGAACTCTTAAAATAGCTGCATTAACGAAGTGTACAATCCCCTAAGGCATTTTCCTGGGGAAAATAGCCTACTGAGAGAAAAGATTAAAATAAAAACATTTTGAATTTTGCAAAATTTCATGCATTTTCTAATGGTACACATAATAGAATACACAAAAAAAAATATGGTAAGGATAAATAAAATGATATTTCTTTAATTTATATACCTTACATTTGAGGGAATTATTTTTCTTTCCTTCAAAAAAACAGAATTCCAGACTGCTGATATATAAAGTAAAGGGTTGTTGTCGGAGAAACGCAATACATTTAAATTTATCAATAAAAAGTAAGCATTTAATGTTGAATGGTCTGAATTCAAATATTCATAGAGAGTTTTATATCTATAAAAAAAATCAAATTCCAAGAAGGGGATTTATATAACATTGTGTTGCTTTTTAAAATAAAAAAATGTAAAGATGTATGAGTATTAAAATTTACCTGAAGCAAAAGAAACACAATTTATCCTTCACCAACTATGTCCGTGCTATTTCATTTCATTCATTGAAATGATCATTACCTATGTTTTATATTTAGTTCATTATAAAAAGTGAACTCTTATTTAGGTTTGAATATTACAATGGGAAAGGAAAGTTTTTTAAGGTCACTCGAAAAAGTGCATATGTTCTAAATTGGTCAGACAATACTTGATCATGTTTTGTCTAACCTATAATTAGTGAGCAATAGCCCACATATTCACTTGGTTTTTCATCTGGTCTTTTTCATTGTTTTCTATAGTTTTTATAAAAAAAACAATAAAAAGATTAAAAAAATAATTTCAGTGCAACTCATCTAATAATTTAACTAAATATTCTGGCTTTAGACTTGTTAGTAGATTTTGTAATGCTGGTTATTTTGGCTTAAACAATGCATCTTTGTATTTTATTTTACACACACAGCAGTGAATACACATGTGTACTAGTAGTAAATCCATAGGACTGGCCCTTCAAATGCATCCGTATGGGAAAGCTTAGAGAAATACACATCTGTTCTTGAAAAGCAACTGTAACGTCGTTATTCATACACCTTTATGACGCAGTTTTTTTCCTCTGGAAAAATGATATTTCATATGTGCACAATTGTCCCTGCAAGAAATATTGCAAGTAATGCCTTAATTGAATTATAGCTCATTTTCCTTAATTAAATAAATGACAGTCTAAAATGATACGAATTTCATTTAGTATTATAGTCTTAATAGAATATATGTTTTTATTGGCTGTAATTATTATAGTAAATTTTAATTTATATTAAAACGTTGTACTTTTACCCCCGTTTTTTTTCAAACGTTATTGAGTATCGTTATTGTTTGAAATGTCGAACAGTGTACATGCACCAGGAATGTTAACATTATGTGGTGTAGATTTGAATTCAACTGAATCCAGTATTCAATTTATGAGGGAAAAGGGCCTTGTGTGCAAGGAAAGATTATGTGAGTGTGGAGAAAAAATGGAAAACTTTAAAAACGAATGACTTATCCGATAAAGAAGTTTGGAGTTGTAGATGTTTAAAAAGAATATCAATACGAAGCCGAAGTTTCTTTGAAGTAAACATTTATTATTTTGACATATTATACCTAATTGTTTCTTCTTAATTAAAAATTGACAGCAATATTTTGATTTTTGGCTATAGTAGAGTACAAAGAATTTATTTTAATTTAACCTACAAAAGTGAGTTCCTACTATCAAATTTGTTCTTTCATTTAAATACGGATTTTTCTGTTTAAATTTCGAGAAAATACATTGTATATTTAAATGTACATGATCGATTTTTATCCAAAATATTACCATACAACTAAGATGTAGAAATTTTTGAAGTTTTATCGTTCATTTTGCCATTATTTGGTGAAGATCGTTTTTATTATATTTTGAGTTGAACACAAATGCAAATTTTTGCAAAATTATTTAGCTTAGAATGCATAGAAAACTTGTCCAGAATTTTTTTTTTTCGTGCTCATCTGAGCAGAAAATTGTAAAAATGTAAGCTTCTAAAAATAATAGTTTTGTCATAAAACAATATATTTTTAAATATTTTTACAATTTATGACATTTATAGTTGTTCTTGTACGATCGGGTTATATTTTATGCTATGTATGAACGTGTCATTTTCTTAATGCCTGCCACGAAATGGTTTATTTAACTCTATTTTGTCCAAGATAAAGGTTGACTCGTGACACTTTTTTATTATTACTTAAAGCGTCTATGTTTTATAGACACCAGAGTTTTAATATTGTATTTGTATCTGTTCTGTGTTAGCCTAGGCTCCATGTTTAAGGCCGTACTTTGACTTAAATTTGTTCACTTTAAGTGACATCTTTTTATTGATAAGGTATTTAAAAAAAAAAGAAATTTGCAATAACCTTGTGAGATTTACAACATGCAGAAAATCTTATATATAAAATGTTTCTGCCAAAATTATTTCAAAACACTTGCATATTTCTTTAACTATGCCTGTTCTATGGTCGGGTTGTTGTCTCTTTGACACCTTCCCCATTTCCATTCTCAATTTTATGGTATTAAAATGGGGGAAAGTAAAACTAGTTTGTACATTAAACTACCAATTACATTCTTGCTAAAAAAAATATTCTCAAAATCTCAAAATGGCAAAAATGCGCCCACATTGCATACGGACCAACGACTCTAAATTCATCATAAAGCTTAATACTTGTTTGTTTATTTTGTATATAATCACGCTTTAGAAAAAAAATGCTGCAATCTTAATGTTTACCTACTACATTGCTTTTCATAAAAACTTCTATACATGATATTTTTTTAGCAACACCAATCCAAAACCTTTAACATGTTTATAAATTTTAAAAAGCAAATTTTCGGTGTACTGCGCTTTTTTAAAAACTGTTTTCTTTTCGTTAAATTCTAAGTTTAATCTATTTAATACGTCTCCTTTGTACAGACCAGCAGGTCTGTATGAGGCAGAAACATGGAATTGTTACTCATATTCTTGTGAACCATATACCAGTTTCAAGAACTCCATACTATTTCACCATCAGCTAGTTCAGGGATACCAATTTGAACGCACTCCAACAGCACGTGAATTTTCTTAGGCCACACCAGACTTTGAAAGCTGGTCTACAAGAGTTTCTAACAGACCAGGACTTTTTCCTTGTTTCTGAGTCGCCTTACTTTCCAGAGGCAGGAAGAGATTTACGATTAACTAGACAGGTTTAGGCACCACAGTGGAGCCCGTACTAGTAAGCTCTTCAGGAAGCAGCATTGAGGGAACATCTCCTTCAACTTTACCTCAGTATGATCACACGTCTAGTGAACAGGGTTTAAGATTATAAGTTGTCCGAGAACAGGGACAAAGATAAGGAGGTTGAAGAAAAGACTGACACAACATAACTACCATCGTCATCACATCTAGGATCCACCAAAGACGCCACACGCCTACTTCCAATAGAAAGACTTTTGCATATCAACCACCACCTGCATAGAAAAGAAGATGAACGTTTCAATATATATCGTATTACTAAATTTTTCTAAATTAAAATTTTATACGGGAATTTAAAAGCAACTTTGAAATGTTGGTCAATAATAGTGCTTTCTTTCAAAATATGAGTATTTGCAATTTTTTCATAATTGTTTTCACTTAAAGTATGGAGTTCTTGAAACCTTATTTGTAACGTTCGGAGGACGTGTTTTTCAACAGACTCGGCATCCCAATGGGAACAAACTGTGCCCCTCTACTTGCCGACTTGTTTCTTTATTATTATGAGGCTGACTTCATGCAGCAACTTCTTAGGAAGAAAGATAAGAAGTTAGCAATATCCTTTAACTCTACTTTCCGCTATATAGATGACGTTCTTTCACTAAACAATTCAAAATTTGGTGACTATGTGGAACGCATCTATCCCATCGAATTGGAGATAAAGGATACTACAGATACAGTTAAGTCGGCTTCATATCTTGACTTACATCTAGAAATTGACAATGAGGGTCGATTGAAAACTAAACTTTACGACAAAAGAAATGATTTCCGCTTTCCAATTGTGATCTTTCCATTTCTAAGTAGCAACATTCCAGCAGCACCTGCATACGGGGTATATATCTCCCAATTGATACGATATTCCCGTGCTTGCATTTCCTATCATGATTTTCTTGATAGAGGGTTACTGCTCACAAGGAAGCTATTAAACCAAGAGTTCCAAATGGTGAAGTTGAAATCATCCCTTCGTAAATTTTACGGACGCCATCACGAGTTGGTTGACCGTTATGGAATAACCGTTTCACAAATGATATCGGATATGTTCCTTACGTCGTAACTACAATCCCCTTCCCTTTCATGAATGTGACCTACCGAATTAGACTATATACCGGATTTGTAATCACATGAGCAACACGACGGGTGCCACATGTGGAGCAGGATCTGCTTACCCTTCCGGAGCACCTGAGATCACCCCTAGTTTTTGGTGGGGTTCGTGTTGTTTATTCTTTAGTTTTCTATGTTGTGTCATGTGTACTATTGTTTTTCTGTTTGTCTTTTTCATTTTTAGCCATGGCGTTGTCAGTTTGTTTTAGATTTATGAGTTTGACTGTCCCTTTGGTATCTTTCGTCCCTCTTTTATTTATTCTTGTTCGTCTATTTTATAGGGCCTCAAAATTGAACAGGGGATAAAATGTTACAAGTAACCCCCAGGGCATATAATTTCATATTTTAATTATGCTGTTAATAAAATATAGATTAAATTTATGTTTAGAATTGTTGATAATATTATTTATTATATACGAGTTCTAAGTTCCTATGATTATGATTATGAGAATAAGACTGTTTTGTTTATTGGTCAAATTGTACACGTGACAAGCATGTATAATTGATAATATAAGCCATTGTAATAAAACAAACATTAACAAAATGTCCTCCTACTTTTATGTTGTTTATCAAAATGGAACAGTATTTATTTTTCCCTTCAAACAATAATTTAATGAAAAATTATATTTCCACTGCAATGATATCTATTTTCCTTCTTCAGAATTAATTCCACAGTACACAACATGGGAGACATTTTCTGAGGTAAAATTTTGATGTCACCACAGAAACAGACTAACACTTAAATGCTTACCTTAGCAATAGGGTTTTTATAAATTCTAATGAGGCATTAACTGGTAAAGGTGACCAAGTCAGGAATGTTTTCATTTTTACAGAAATTTGTAATTTTTTTCGAGATCGACCTTTCTTTAGACCTACCTTCTGTCAGTTTTGAACAATGACAGCCAAACTTACTTATATACATTCTTTTCTGAAGTCGAAATGAGTTCTAGAATTAACGTTTTCCAATTGAAGGTTAATAATTGGGCTTAAACCTGACGATTTTCGTTTATGTTTATCACAAGCCGCCATTACTTTAGATGAACGGCTAGCTGTTTCATTGGTTGATAGAGAGAAAACAGTATTTTACCTTCATTTTTGTAGAAAATGTTAGACAAGTTTTTTCTTTACGATAATATTTTTTATAATTTTGTATTCTTTTGTCGCTTCAACTTGAAAAAGAGTTGAGCGATTTGGATAGCTAATGGTTACTAGTGCATAGTGCAAGTTGGGGCACATTTAGGTTACCGTGTACTCCCCTATGCGGTGCGTATGCACTATCGTGCACCGCGGTTAATATAAAATATGTCCAAAACGCTGAATTGACGTCACTTTCACGCCATTTCTTTGGGAACGAATCCCTGCCAAAATTTGGAAACAAAGTACGACCCTTTTTGACGTTTTAATAGAAACTAATTCAGTTAAATTAATTTATCGGTAATTTGGGCATTTTTCCTTTGATGTGTACTCGCTTATAATGTCAGTATCAGTGTACTGTCCTTGATATGAAAATTATTGGGTCAGTTCGCAATTGACATGCGCTAAAGTAGTGCGGAAGAATATGTTTTTTTTTTGGTAACCAATGAAAACGCGTTACGTCACGCATATCATTAACCGCTTTCCCGGAACTATAAAGTTATGTCGTTCTCGCAACTAATGTAAACAAATCGAAACATCGTGTTACTTCCAACGAAGACAAAAAGTATTTAAATAAAATGCTTCATGATACGAAAAAGATATTTTCTTTAAAATTAAACACCAAAAATACTGATAATTAAAAAAAAACTAAATAGTATTGTAAGTCACGTTCTAAAAAAATCTTCTGCTTTCATAAACATGGATCCCTACTCTGCCGTCTTTAACGAATATCTTGACCCATTATACTTGGAAGATGACTATGAAGTTCCACAATTTGATGTCCAATATACACAACCACAAATTAATTATTACACCTTTAATAAACCAGCTAAAACCCCTCGCCAATAAAACCAAGTGAAAATAAAGAAAATGAAGTCAATATTACTGAAACTGAAACCCAGCCACAAACATTACAACTCCAACAAATACCTGATCTAGATTTCCTTGATGATAGTTTTACAGCACAAATTTCAGAGCTACCAAATTGTGATTTTCAAAAATTTTTAAGCAATATATCTGAAGAAAATCTCAACAGTATGGCTGAACAAAACGCAAAATTTCACAGTAGATTTGTTACAAATGATGAAAATGAAAGGGCAACTTTTATTGAACAAAGAGAAAATTTAAATACCATTAGGAAAATGAACTCAGCTGTTAAAACTTTCCAACAATATCTTATAAATGTCAAGGCAGAATTTAGAGAAATACATACAATGCAACCGCACGAGTTAGACCAGTACCTGCAAGAATTTTTTGTAGGTATTCGGAAAGAAGTAAAAGTAAAAAACAATAATGACATTCAAGAAATTGAAAGAGAATATCAACCTGGAAGTCTTGATGGCTTTCAGTCAATGATCAACAAACACCTAAAAATGAAAGAATATCCATTGGATATCATGAGGGATGACCAATTCAAGAAATCGCGGGATTGCTTAACCGCTAAAAAAAAGCA
Organism: Mytilus edulis; assembly: GCA_019925275.1. Taxonomy (NCBI): domain Eukaryota; kingdom Metazoa; phylum Mollusca; class Bivalvia; order Mytilida; family Mytilidae; genus Mytilus; species Mytilus edulis. Next base: position 77,259,706 of record CM034350.1, on the reverse strand, counting down.
TTTGAAACAGTTAGGCCTTGGAAACCATCCCAATGCTGCAGAAGCTTTGGAGTCTGAAGACGAGGAGGAATTGTACAGATCAGGGGGTTTTGGTACTGATGATCCGGACAGTTTGTTAAGTACAATTTGGTATATGAATACCATTCATTTCGGACTACGTGGTTCTCACGAACATAGACAATTGAAGTGGGGAGATTTGAAACTGGAAACTGACAGAAATGAAAACCAGTGCTTAAGCTACAATGAAAGACTAACTAAAACAAGAGATGGCTCAAGTACAAAAAATACAAGAGCATATGCTCCTAAATCCTGGAGTAATCCCGAAGATGAGAGGAAATGTCATATATCAACATATCTAAAGGTCATTATTATCAATATATTTCAGTAAAAAATTTATTTGCCAAGGTATGCATACAAAAAAAAAACATTCATAAATATCAATAACACAAAAAATATATATGTTATGTGAATACAAATAAGACAACTAGTCATCATGTAAACCACAAAAATCCAATGAATATCCATATCCATTAAACAGCAAATTTAAATCAAGTAGAAATTACATGTACATGAAATGACCTGTAACTCCTTTGATGAAAAATTGCAATCTATCCTGTAACTGAGAAGTACTACAATCAAATATAAATGCAGCACATAAACAGTAACCAGGAAGAATTGACAATTGTAGAAGTTTGACACAAACTTGTGAAAACCATTTATATTCAATGTTATATAATTATGCAACCAAAAGAAAATTTAGAAAACTGACAATGATTAGATTTCAAACTTTTCATTCATTATAAAAAATATATGTGGTATGATTGCAAATGAGACAACTGTCCACAAAAGACCAAATGACACAGGCATAAGTAACTATAACTATAAGTCACCATTCGGCCTTCAACAATGAGCAAAGCCCATACCGCATAGTCAGCTATAAAACACTGCCGTATGACATTGTAAAACAATTCAAACAAGAAAACTTTCATTGTTGTTTTTCTATTACTAGCAGATCTGTGATACATGTAGTGCAGACCAAAAATGTAAAGGTGTTTACTGTAACCTTATTTTTATCCCCTTCCATTTCATTTTTTACTGTTTTTGATTCAAATCACTATTATAATAACACCTTTGATCACATACTAGTCGAATGGAAAAAAATCACTACCAACCCTCTTTTTCTCAGTTTGTAACAGTAAACACTTATACTTTTTTGTTTGGCCTAAAAACCTGATCCTTATTTGGAAAGCTGTGACACTCTCAGTTGAAAACAAGCACTAATAAAGAAACAATTTTGCTCCCAGTATAAAAAAAAAGTTCCTTCTTGTCACATCATTGTCTTACAAACATTATTATGTGTTATCGTAACAATTCTGACAAGTACAGAAATCTAAAAATACCATTAAAATTATTCTTTATGAATGTCCACTTATAAATATTCCTTCTTTTTCAGTATCGTAGCAATAGACCAACAGAAACCTGCCAACCTGATTCACCTTTCTATTTAGGTGTCAACAGATCTGATAATGCAAAACATTGGTATAAAAATCAACCTTTGGGTGAAAAATCCCTGAAAAATTTAATGAAACAAGCTGTGGCTAAATCAAATGTTGAAAAAAATAAAAAATTGACCAATCATTCTGGCCGAAAAACTGCCATTACAAGACTATTGGATGAAGGTGTGCCGATAACTTCGGTACAGCAACACACTGGCCATAAGTCAGTTCAAAGCTTGAATAATTATGCCAAAAACAGTCTTAAGACCCAAAAGAAAATGTCGTCCATCTTGTGTCGAAATATATCATCTAGTACTTCAACCAACAACAATGAATGTACTGTGTCAACTCTCACTGCACAACCAACTTGTCCAAATGAACAACAAACTGCACCTATCTCAAGTTGTAATAAACCATGCCGGCCATATACTGCAACTAATGAAAATGAAACTGCCGTTCTTCCAATTCAAGACAAGACAATTTTTAATGTACAAAACAATGGACAAAATGTTGCCGATAATATGGACAGCTCAAATACAAATACATGTAACAATAATTTTCAACAGAAAATGAAAAATTCTAGCCAAATGAACTATAATCAACTTTTTCCAGCTGGTACTATAATTCAAGGTGGAACTTTCAATATGTATTTTGGACAAAACCCACAAATGGCACAACCTGACAAAGAAAATGATCCTTCTTATTTCAAACCTTTGAAACGCAAGAGAAAATTTGTTATCGAATCTGACAGTGATGATGAATAAAAAAATTGTGTTTTAATTAGGGACCAATATTAGTTCTGACTTCTGTTGATTTGCAAAATTTTTTTATAATTACTGAATATTGAAAATGAAGTTTATTTTTATTTATATTTACACTGAAATAACTTGTATTGTGTTTTGTTGTTTTGTGAGGGGGAGGGGGACTATCTAAATAATAATATTTTCCAGTAGTTTAAAAATAACATTTGGGTCATTGCTTTTTTGAATAGTGACCTTATTAGACTTTTTAAAAATGTGATGAAATCTATAGACTATAGTGGCTAGCCATTTTGTAAATACAAACAATAACAAGGGAAGTATGTTTGCCTCACGTCTGATTTTTATTGCAAATGTTCAAATTCTTAATTAAATTATCTTTATATTATCGCCGTACATGTCACATGTGTACATTTTGGAGGCAAAAATGCCGATGGGGAAGTAGGTCAACTCAAAGTGAAATTTTGGCATTGTTGGATTTGAACGTGATATTTACTGAATAAAGGTTGCTATGTTCACTTACATTGATGCTCTTCTTCTTTTTAATTCATATTGTGCTGCATGACATTACCGTTCAATGGATAAAATCTTGTTTTTCTCTGAAAAAAATCTCCGACAGCTTCTTCCATCTTGTCAGCAAGGCAGTTTAAACTTGATTGACGTCACGCGCCAAATGAATGGGCGACGCACTACTTATAAAAATGCGCAATAAAATAGTGCCAAAAGTTATTTGCTTATTAAAACAGATTTTTGATATTTTTTTTTTACAATTTTGATAAATTACCGATAAACAGAATAAAGGCCTTTTTGTTTTTGATACTGACTTTATCACGGCGAATATCAGGCTCGCCCTTCGGGCTCACCTGATATTCGCCGTGATAAAGTCAGTATCAAAAACAAAAAGGCCTTTATTCTATATTTATCTAATTAATGAACGTTATTTAACAGAGATTTTAATGTCAGTTTAAAGAAGAATAGAAGATTTTAAAGGCTAGCTCAAGAATGTAACGTTCGAAATTTCAATTGTTTCAGAATTGAAAAGTTTTGATTGAGTCAATTTTCACTGGAAAGTTAGATTCGTCTAGATAAGAATCCAAAGCCAATCAACTCATTTCTGCATTTAATAAGTTGTATACTATCATATAGAATTGAAAGATATATCTGGGAGTTCTTTGTTATACTTTTATAGTTTTCTGTTTGTCAAGGCATATGCTTCTAGTGCAGTCTCTAGTACACTTGTCTTGTCATAAATAATTTAAAGATAATTAAATAAGGTAAAAGGGACATAAGACAAATGGTACTAGTAAAGTCGGTAGTACACCTGTTTAGTGATAATTAAATGATAAATAAGTCAAAATATTTTAGGTTTGGTAAGAGTGAATGAGTCCAAGAGGCGAGACTGGCAGTGTAACAATGCTTGAGCGATACCACAATAAGCATGCTGTCGTTACAAATCAGAATAAGGACATCATACTACATGCTCTGATATCACTCAACGTAGAAGAAAATATAGAAAATTATAGCATGACAAAAGGAAATGCTGTAACAGCTAAAAACAAATTCATAGAGAACGGTTGTTTGTTTTTATTAGATGAAAACAAGCTGGAAACTGATATGGCATGATACAATTTTATATTGGGAGAATACAATCATGATTGCTATTTCGAATATAAATCACTTTAGCTTTAACTATACCAAATGCAAGAACAGTAGGGCATATAGATTTAGGTCAATATGATGAAAAGCTTTTAACTTACTGTATGATCTAGGTAGCACTTTGGTTTTAGTTAAAATTTTGTCAAACTTGTATAAAAATCCTTGAATTGAAAAGTACATGTACTGGATCAAATCAGGCAAATGATATAGAGTGAAGGGCAAAATCGGTAAAATCGATTCTCCATAAATGTCAGAATTCAAATTTTTGGAAAACCACTATATTTTTACTACTCAGGTTGAAATAGTGAAGAAATAAACAACACTGGAAAAAAAAATTTGAAAAACATGTGATGCATGGAATTGTCACTTTTTTACATTACACGGGAAATATTTTGGTAATAACAATTACCATTTTCAGGTATTTTTTGGAGTTTTGAAGAATGGATTGATTTTAAAGCCTATTAGAAGAAAAGAATGTGTGTTGTCCACTTATACAACTTACAAACACACCCTAGTTTATTGAAACTATGACTATTGTAGACAAAGCCGCAACAATTCATGACTGGCCCGGAGCTAAGTGTCGAATTGTAGACAGATTAACTGGCGTACTAAATTATAATCCTGGTACCTTTGATAACTATTAACACCACTGGGTCGATGCCACTGCTGGTAGACATTTCGTCCCCGAGGGTACCACCAGCCCAGTAGTCAACATTAATATCAATAATGTGGTCATTTTTATAGATTTCCTGTTTACAAAACTTTAAATTTTTCGAAAAACTAAGGATTTTCTTATCCCAGGCATAGATTACCTTAGCCGTATTTGGCACTTTTTGGAATCATTGCTCTTCAACTTTGTATTTGTTTAGCTTTATAAATATTTTGATATGAGCGTCACTGATGAGTCTTATGTAGACGAAACGCGCGTCTGGCGTACTAAATTATAATCCTGGTACCTTTGAGAACTATTTACACCACTGGGTCGATGCCACTGCTGGTGGACGTTTCGTCCCGAGGGTATCACTAACTATAACTATAACAACTGAGAAAGTGGAGCAGGAAGATGTTTGTAAACAGAAAATGTTTTTGAAACATTATAATATGCAACAATTGGATCTTTTGAATAAATACAAATGTGACTTCAACAGAAATGCATACACTTTATAAATAAAAAATGTGGTAAAATAGCTAATGAGAAAACACTCTCGAGTCCAAATTAAAAAAAAACTCATCATAGATACCACGACATTGTAGTTAACAACCGTAGGTTACCATGAGTTTATCTGTCCCTCTGGTACCTTTCGTCCCTCTTTTACCATACAGCCTTCAACAATGGGCACAATCCATACTGTATAGTAAGCTATAAAAGGCCCCGAAAAGTCAAATGTAAAACTGTTAAGAAAAAAAAAATGAAGTAACGGCATGATTTATGAACAAAACTAAAAATAAAAAATATTTGATATACAACAACAAAGGACAGTCACTGAAGTTCATGCTCCTAACTTGGGACAGGCACATACAGAATGTGCCAGATTTAAAGTGTTTTTTTGGCGGCAAACCCTCCCCTAATATGGGACAGTAAAGTTACAGTACAACATATGCACTCACTGCTTACTTAAGTGAGTATAATTTGAAATTAATACATTATTTTTATTTGAAAATATATCATTCAATTGACAAAAAAAAGTGATTCTCCCCTCATGCAGTGACTCGTGTCTTTGGTTGTAACCCTCGGAGAAATTTGACAAACAATTTACAGCAAATTGGTAGTGCATGTAGAAGGGTCAAGCCTGCAAAAGCTACTTGGCATATTTACAATTCAGATATTTCAAAAAGTCTTCCTGGAGTTCAGGATATTATAAATTATTCATTCTGATTTATGCTATAGGCAATGTTTGCTGAACAGCTTTTCATACAGTTACAGTCCGCAAAGTTGTTCATGCTGTAATATTTAAGAAAAAGGATGCAAATCTGATGACTGCTTTCTAGTAAATACAGTGGTTTTAATACATGTTTAACTGAACAAACGCAAAACGATAGGGTGCTATTTTTTTGGAAAGAGTCATTTCAAAAATATTTTAAAAATATCATGTGCCACTGATAAAGACTTCAAATTAGCACATGTATCAAAGAAACATAAGAAGGCATGTTGATAAAGCAAATTATCAAAAACGATAGACAAGAGTACAAACCATACCTTAGCACTATGCAGGATGTATAAGTACAGGGCCACGTCATGTGTAACATTGAAACACATAAGAGCATGAAGACAAATGACATTAGTAAAGACGCAAGACAAGAACACCAACATTATTCAAAAACACAAAAAAGGTGATAGTACAGAGCAACTCAAAATAGATATCACTAAAAACAGACTACACAGGATTTGTAAATGGAACTGATAATCCATGGTTTTAAAATGAGATTCTAGAATTATAAGTTGTGTTTAGCTGACTTGGTTTTTGCAGTTTTTTCCATTGCACTCTCCGTTTGTTTTAGTTTTTATAATTTAAATATCAATTTGATACCTTTCGCCACACTTTATATGTCTTGCTTGTTCAGGATAATAACAAATTGACAATAAATACAAGAGGTATGTCATAAAAGTCAGGATTGAAATTCATGGAAATTTTAGACTGCCAGTAGAGTAAGAGGCTAAATTGTACAAGAACAGAAACTATGATTTGGACATTGGCAAAAAAAAAAGGGACGAAATATACAAGGAGAGTCAAACTCATAGATAGAAAATAAACTGAGAACGCTATGGCTAATTTGCAGACCCCTTATAGAGGTTTTGCCCGGATTCTTAAGGTGCAGAGCATGGCACTCTATCTAAAAGAGGTTTAGGATTTAACGTCAACATTCTGACAAGTTAACTGCATACTTGTGTATCCAGCACATATAAAACGAGCGCTTACTATAGCAAGAATTTTACTACTGTTTCGATGAAGACCTATATTGACCACATTTATCTTCCTCTGTTCAAAAATTTTAAACCACAGATAAACCCACGATAATTTAAATAAAGCAATGTTTCTAAACGTGCAGATAGCCTGGCAGCACTCCGTCTACACGAGGCACCAAATTGAAGGTCCCACAGCTGACCAGGTTTGCCTGCGTTCTAAAGGCATCCCGAACATACAAAAGGACGCCCCACATAGGCAAGGTTTTACTGTCGCTTTGGGATACCAATCAGTTTCTTACAAATGGCGTGGCTCTGTTCTTATACATCCCGTTATTATGGTATGGTAAATTGTTTGTGTTATTGTCCTTCAGTCTTGCTATTATGTTTTATTTTGTATTTTTGTGATTTAACATATAACACAATTTTGACAGCTGTACCCCTATTTTTGACATTTTTACCTTATTTTTCTAATTGTTCTGTTCACACATCTTTATCAATATAATGGAATTCGATGCGACTGTCATGAATCATCTCTTCTTAAATTTTACGGACGCCATCACGAGTTGGTTGACCGTTATGGAATAACAGAACCGTTTCACAGATAATATCGGATACTGTGCATTCAATAATTTTCGTTGGTATCAATTTTCGTGGATTGATGAAAACTTGCATATTCGTAGATATTTGTTTTCGTGGTTTTCCCAATCTCTGTAATCAAAGCCTATTGAACATATGATATTCGTTTAACATTTGAATTCGTGGTTGACCCATACCCACGAAAATTGGTATCCAACGAAAAATAAAAAATCCACAGTATGTTGTTTATGTCGTAGCTACGATCGACTTCCCTTTCACCACAGATATGACCTACCGAATTAGCCTATTTACCAGGTGTGTAATAACACGCGCAACACGAGGAGCAGGATCTGCTTAACCCTCTTAGTGCGTAGCTAAATTTCAAAACATTGACCAGAAACGGGTCAATTTCAGTAAAAAATACCAAAAACAGTAAATTGTTATTCGTCTTGTATAACAGCATGTTAACTCAAATAATTGAAGAATTACCAAACATAAAGTATAGATGTTTATTTTTTTTCAAAAAATAACGTTATTTATATGACATGACGTAACGTCATAATGATGATCACGTCACGTTCTAAGGAAGTTTCGCGCTATTCAATTAGTCAAGCACTTTACAGTATTTTGGAGAAAACATTCAGTTTTTGCAAAACAGCACTATACTTTACCAAATTACAAGTCAGATTTATTTATTTTCGGTTGTTCATCTTAGATCAAATAAAATATTTAATTGGATAAAGCACATATAAAAAAAAGATGGCATTGCGTATTCCAAGTGTACTTTAACAAACTTGACATATATAAAACATGACAAATAATGTAATTTAAAATAAAACATAATGCAAAATAAGAGAAAATTTATTATATTCTGTATCTATAACTACAAGTCTATTTTTTGTATAGTTCTTCCATTATTTATGGTAGACTAACTGACACTAAGCATTATTTTGAACTTTAAATTGTGGTTTCCGCATTGTGAATGGCCGTACGGTTGCCTGTAATTACAATGTACTTGCATCCACTTCACTTGAACTTTGGTGGATAGTTGACTTATTGCCAATCTTACCACATCTCCTTTGTTTATATTCAAATGCTTATCTCATGTATTTACAAATTTGGTTGGCATCAGTCATTTTATTTTGATTAATTAAATATGATACTGATTTGATGACATTAATTTGAACCAATTTTTGAAAACTTAAACATAAATTCTCCCGAAGCTTTTTATATTGGGGACATTATAAAAGGAAATGCGCACAATATTCTGCGTTATCCCACAAAATTTACAGAAACTTTCAGATGCTAGTGCTTTTATATGTAAACTGTGTATCATCCCGTTTCAATAGCAAGTGATTGTGCACTTATTTTTGATTCGTAAGAAGTAAGCTCCATATTTTGGTATAACAAAGCAATAGGTAAGCTTTTTAAAGTCAAACGATTAGCAAGTTATACAAAACAATATGAATTAAATAGTGCTGTGTTATTATGTTAACTATCAAGTTGATATAATGTTATAAAGGATGTATGTGCCCCAACATAAATATCGCCACACCTAAAACCAAAACCATTTTATTGGCTTAACTATGACGCAATTAATTTTCAGCCTTAATTTAAGAAAGACACATTTAAGATTAATGGTGTTTACACATGCACACTTTATATCCTTTTTTTTAATAGAAATGTTTAAAGTTGCCAAAAATATGTCAATGCTGTGAAATGTTTTGCTATGTATGCTGTGAAATGTATCTTGTCTCCATATATATCCTCCATCAGTGATACACTGTAATCGTCTTTTTCCCTTTTCTGTGTAGATGATGGTTGCACCGACGCTTGTGTCATCACTTGAACTATTTCTTGTGCTTACTACTGTTATTCTTTTCTATGTTATACTGATGTTCAGTAGTTGTCGTTTGTTGGTGTGGTTCATAAGTGTTTCTCGTTTCTCGTTTTTTATATAAATTAGACCGTTGGTTTTTCCGTTTGTTGTTTTTTTTACACTAGAATTGTTTAGGGCCCTTTATAGCTTGCTGTTCGGTGTCAGACAAGGCTCCGTGTTGAAGCATGTACTTTGACCTATCATGGTTTACTTTTATAAACTGTGACTCGGATGGAGAGTTGTCTCATTGGCACTCATACCACATCTTCTTATATCTATTCATATCATATTTCATTTGTCATATTCATTATCGTATCACATTGATGCTTGACGAATAACAAATCCAAATCAAACACATTTTTTCCTGCATGCTTACTAATTACGACCATAAAATCCCTTCTTAACTAATATCTTTGCATACCTGTATTTTTCATTCAGGTGTTTGAATCTGTGGATGGTGTGCGCTATTAGCTATATTTTTACATGGTTTTTTTTTCTGTTTCTTATTTTTTAGGTTCGGTTCAAATATTTTCGTAAATAACTACTTAATTTCTTTGATTACTTTTGTTCAATGGTATATTTATACTATTTGTAAACATCAATATGTATATATTTATTGAATAAATAATTAGAGAATTAGAGGGCCCTTCCGAATTTATATGCGTACTAATCTAATATTTACTCATATTTCGAAAAGGTATTTTATTACATCTTTCGATTTTTATACTGCACTTATATAGCACGTGAAGTATACTAAGGAAAACATAGATTTTTGTTTAAAGCACCGTATTCAGTATCAGCATGATAGATCATAATATGACTTTTAAAAATGTTACTGGTCTCAAATTTAACCATCGTATGGTGTTACTTCATTGAATAAATGTAAAGGAATTTCAAAATTTGCCGTTAAAAATGTGAAACTCTGATCTTCTATTGATATAAATACAGTTCCAATGTGATGCAACTTCGAGTAATCACAATCCACGCGTTATAAAATTATAATATAAGACCACTTGTTCTGGATAGGTTGAAAGGCAGGATACAAAAAACTATAACACAAAATTGATTAAGTAAGACATAAGTTTTCAGCAGCAAATATTTCAAAAGGTAAAAACACCCGTCAAACAAAAAAATGACCTGAAAATAAAGATAGCACACTCTTTTTTTTTACGTCCCAAGTCATGAGTCTGTAATTCAGTGGTTGTCGTTGGATCATATCTGTCACATAATTATGTTTTTCAGAAACTGAATTGTTATAAATTATGCCGTTAGTTTTTATGTTAGTTTTACATTTTTTTCATGTCGGGGCCTTCTTTAGCTGACTTTACGCTAAAAGCTTTTCTCAATTTTGGGTGATTCCTGCTCCTAACGGGTTTTCAATAACTCCATAGTATCTATCCATTTAATTTTTTTGCACATAAACTAGTTTATTATAGCTAATAATGCATAAAAAAACATTAAAATGCAGAATGCTATTTTATACCAATTTTACAATTCGTGTGAGTAAATTGATTGTAGACTTATTTATTTATTAAATACCAACGTAGACTTTTTCGTTGTTTAATTAATTTGTTTTTAAAGAAGTAAGAAAACCAAGCCAAGCATTAAGTTCAAGACTTAGTATACATGTGTCCCTCCAAATATAAAAGAGTTAACGTTAACCCTTTCAGCGCCATGACGTTGTTTTTTCACATGATTACGTTGCCATACATATTTCAATGACGTTACTAAAATGATACGTAACGTAACGTCAGTTGACACATTACCGTACAAGCACATGCACGCTATCCTCCGTAATCGATTAATTGGACATCTCATATATTCGGGGAAATTTCCCATATCTCCGGCCACCTTTGAATTAACTTGAGTTCAAGTAGCGAATGCGTATTTCCAGTGATTTTTGTTTAATTTTCAGGCTAGAATTCGAAGTTTTTTTTTTTTTTTTTTTTTTTCTAGAATACTATTTAAAACACCCGACAAATGCAATATGGAAATAAATGAAGATTCTTATAGCATGATAAATATCATTATCAACGAAGATATATTGATGAAACTATAGCTCAATTTCTGTATTTTGATATAAAGAGGGTGGTACATGTAAAGGGTTATTTTCGTGCAACATGTTTTGACATTTTTTTCAACGTGCAGCTGTGAAAAAGGTTGTCGTTATTCATCGTAATTTGTGAAATCGGTAAAAAGATCAATGTGCAAGAAAGTTTTAATTTTTCGTTCATCGTTAAATGGCAATTTTATTTCGCCTTCTTTCATGTAGTTAGGGGAACATGGTGTAACTCGCACCATAAAAACTATTCAAGCTGATGCATTTTCCCCTCACAACTTTCGTGAAACTTTCTCGTGCGATACTTAAGTGTATACAGTGTTCTACAAATACAAAAATCAATTGTATGTTTATACTCTATGATAAGAGCCTACCCCCTCTTTACGCCCTCTATAAAGCATCATCAAATGTAAGATTTGATATCATCGAATGATTAAAAAAAACGAGCAGTGTTCTCAGTTTCTTCATACTTGGCGCGGGTCTGTTTTTTTCTTAAGCATCATCGATGAAGAGTTCGACTGAACACTTTGCAGATCTTTGCATATCACCACAAAATTAGAGATACCAGTATAAAGCATTGTTATAATTCAACCATCATATAAGTCTCAACTTATTGAGTAATAAATAGTTCAGCGGCAAATATTTCACGAATACACAACACTAACTTTACTTTTTTCTGATGTATAATCTGAAATAAGTTTGCTTTAACATTACAATTGTGTGACTTATCTTTCATTTTGATTTGCCGGTTTGGTTTTGAAGAATGTCACTTTTCTGACTAAACCAGTACATGTAGTTGAAAATATTTAGCATTCATTTTGCTTCTTTTTTTACATAGCCTAAAATTATTTTTTTTGTTTTGGTATTCTATAATTCAAGTCAATTAATGTTTTACATGTCAATGGCATGCAAATTTTCATAATTTCACTAAATATTTATTTATGAAGCACTTGGTGTCTAAATTTAATGTATTAATACCTGTGGTTCAAACTGTCTTGACCTTTTTATAGAGTAAGCCGATTTTTTTCCAGATACTATTTCTAAAAAGTGTACAATTAAAGGTACAGTTTTAAGAAATACTTGGCTGTGCTAAATACATGTCTGACCTAACCTCAGTTTTGTCATTAAATGGGGCCTGTCGCTTAAATAATTTTATGTTTCTTGTTGCGATCATTGACATCGAAAATCTGATATGAACCCCTTTTTCATGGGTGTGATTTCGGCAGAAAATGAGGAGAAACTATCTCATCGTAAATACACATTCTTTTGGCAAGGGTTTATTTAGGAATTTCGTTAAAATCGATATAGCCCTAAATGCTTGAACTATTTTCCTTTATTGATTCCTACATTAGGATGTATAGTGTCTAATTACTAGTACATGTACACAGTTAGTTTGAAGTTTGAAATAAAAGAGGTAAATGTTGGTACCAATAGTTTACTCCAATCATAATAACGGACAACGTACTTTCCTTTTTACTGAGATTAATTCTTCAAGTAATGAATTTGATTTTAATAAATGCACAAATATAATCACAAACTGGTCGACTTACATTAAAAGCCCTTCTCTAAATTTTAAAAAGAGATCCATGCATGCCAGACTCAGTGAAAATGAGACTTTAACTCCAGTACACAAACAAATTTACAAAGATATAAAGTCTAAGAGGTCAACTTACAGTCTAAAAAAAGATAGTCGGAAATATGCATTATACGATATTTCAAACTCTAAAAGAAAAAGTATAAATTGACTGCGAATAAATTATTGGAGGCTACACATATTTGTTATACCATTCACTTCCTAAATTAAAATTTAGAAGTCTGATATTAACGAACACAACCGCTTAGACAATAAAAACAAAACCAACTCAAATACTATCGAAAACAACGACTGGACTGGGAAATAAAACAACTCTCAGACATGAGTGGAAAACATCGCTGTTGACTGACACAGATAAATGGTCCCCGGTTAAAATGTAGTCAATCATATCCTATCCATAGTTAGATAGAAGATTGGACTTGTGTGAATAATACGCAAATTTAGACGACCCTTTATTTTCAAGTTGAAAATTTGATTTTTAAACCAAACGGAAACATTTAAAAACACTGGAATTACAAGAGATGCCTCATTATATGTTATTATATTTTCATCTTTTTTCCTTAGCTCTATTTGATTATATCTTAATCTTTTTCATATTTAGTCATACGAAGTAGCTAGATTGCAGTCTTGTTTAGTCTTTCTTAGTAACGAAAAAAAAAACGCATGCTAACTTCTGTATATAAACAAGTTCGTATATCAATTGCGTATGTTGGGTTTGAATTGTCAGTTCTAGTATTAGCTTGTATGTAATTTATATAGAGAGAATTATGCACTGCCGTCCGTGTTTATATATTGTTTTATTCTTTAGCTGTTTTTTAACAATAACGGTTGTTAAAATAAACAATTCAGAATTTTCTTTTGGCACCACTATTATTTTTGAAAGAGTTCGTTATAATAAGTTATGATAGCTGTACGTATGGTAACAAATGAGTCACTTATAGCCACCAAAGTCACCGGGACAAGGCTATAAACTACGGGTCGTCATACTGCCTTATACAATAGTTATGTATATATGATCTCCCCCAGTTTTTGGTTGGGTTGATGTTGCTCAGTCTTTAGTATTCTTTTCTGCCTGTGTAAATTTAACTTGTCTTTTGGTCAGTATTATTTTTTTGCCATGGCATTGACTTTTGAGTTTGACTATCTCTTTGGTATCTTTTACCTCTCTTTTTGTATGCACGATTGGTCACTATATAATTCAATGTGAAACATTTAAAATGAGATGGTCATGACATGTCGGGTACCAGTTTAATATTAGAACAGATAGAAAAAAACTTTTAAAAGAGCTTGACTTGTCAAAATTGGACCAAGCACCAAAAAAAAAAAACAAAAAAAAAAAACCAACACAGTAACAAAGGACAAAAATAAATCCAAAAATATGCAGTAAGTGAATGGTAAATCAAAACACTATCTTAACTCAAAATTGAATATGTATTCTAATATTGAATTGACAACAAAGTGAGACACATGGACACATAAGGCGGAGTATGCAGATTGTATGTCATAATTAAGTATTAAAATGATAAATACAAAAATCCGGGTCAAGTTTATTTGGTTTTCGCAGAAATTATTTTAGAAGACCGGCATTGTCAAAATTATTCATTATAAGTTATAACTTAAATATTTGTTGTTTTTAAAACTAGTGAAGTCAACCCATGTTTAAGCCAACCCCAGATGGCTAAATTTCTCAAGAAATATGAGGGGTAAAATAGTGCATTTAGAAAGAGATATTCCCAGATTCTATATACCGACTATATTTGCAGAGCTAACCTTCTAAATTTAAACTAACAGTTTTATTGAATAAATTAATAAACAACAAACTATTAAACAAATTATCGAATGATTTTCGATCTGGAACACTTCACATTGTAAAAATCGGTAAAAACTCAATGGTTTTACTGCAAAACGTTTCCAGTAATATCAAGTACCTGCCACTTATAAATACGCATAAACGTCACATACAGCATCAGTTTTGATGACGTCATTCAGATAAACGTTACAATTTAAAAATAAAATAACAACTTTTTTTTTTACAGTCAACCATGGGAGCTAATTTCATTCAGTTAATTTAATAAATAAAGGCATACAAAGTTTATAATTGGAGTATAGATTGTGTAAAAAGTTGCACATTATCTCAGACTAAAATAGTTTTCAACCCCAAAATTCAATATATAATTTGAGACTTTTATGTTTATTCTTGAATAACAGAACAAAGTCAATTATTTTTCTTTAAACCTAATATGGTTTCGGCAGTCAAATGAAGTTTTTTATATACGTTTTTAATGCTTCGTATGTTCTACTGAAAAACGACAAAAATGTCGTTTTGGCGTGCTAGCGGTAAACGACAAAAATGTCGTTTTGGCGCCGAAAGGGTTAAGGCCATTTGTTTAAAATATTTATTTATTGTTGGGTACAAGAACGAAAACCAAAAAGCAAATAGTTTTGTTTATTGCTTAAATGATCATTGTTGATGTTGGGTTTTCCCCCCTTCTGTTTCATACTATGATTCTTTTTCATCTGATCAATAAAAGCATAAAAATCGTTCATTCTAAAATTTGATAGCGCTATCATGCCTTCAAATCAATTACCACGTCGAATGACGTCAAATAATATTTGACGTAATGATGACGTTTTATGAAAAGTATGGGTAAAAAGAAAACAACAACAAAAATAATAATCACATGATGAATAAAATATATAAAATGTATTCAATAATTGAAGGAAAGGTGTTTTTCAGAAACATTACGAAAGGGAAAAAAATATTTTTTTTTTTACACAAAGGACATATATGTCCTTCCCGCAGTAAGCCAGGGGAGGACACATATGTCCTTCCCGCAGTAAGAGGGTTAACCTTCCGGAGCACCCGAGTTTTTGGTGGGGTTCGTGTTGCTTAGTTTTTAGGTTTCTATGTTGTGTCGTATGTACTATTCTGTCACAAGTGAGAGGTTAAGCTAGCTTTAAAACCAGGTTTAATCCACCATTTTCAAAATACACCTTATCGCTATTTGTCCGCCATTATAGTATATCGCACAGGTTCCCGTAAATTTTTGACGTCATAAAACAAAATATCTGACGCCACAATGGAAAAGTGATTGTTGTATGCGTCAAAAGTTCAAGCGGCCGATAAGGCTTACAGTTTTCCATTCGTTTGATGTGATTTTGTCATTTGATTACGGACTTTCCGTTTTGACTTTTCCTCGGAGTTTTAGTATTTTTGTTAGTTAATACCCACCAAAAAATAACTTTCAAAAGTTTATAGACACAAAAAAATTGCCGATGTTGAGTATCAAATCTACGGGAGCTAATCATAGCAGCGACTGGGTTTCCTTCCAAATGCATATCTGTGTAAATACTATAACTGCGGGCGTTTTTGAATTAAAGCGTTGTTTGAATTTGAATTTGTATGACTTTCAAGATTGTATTTAGAGAACTCACGCGGATCGACTGATAAGATTATTGTTGATGGCGTCGCATCAGAACAAAATGTGAATGAATTTGAAAGCACATTGTCAATGTAATGAAAAGAATACTTACTCGAAGAACTGAAAATATAGAAAAATATTCAACTCTTGACTGATAAGCACATTCGTGAATTAATGAGTTGTTTGGTAACTTGTTGAGAACATTATTCTATATTTGAAATCTTCTCAAGCTATTTAATTGTATTAAACTATTTTTCAAAGGATTTACCTCATCTTCTGCCGCTCTTATTTCTTTAACTGCCACAAACTTACACAGCTTCTCTTTCTTCTCATCACTGTCCATGCAGTTTTTAATGAACTTGACAAACTCCAATGGCTGCAACATGCTAAAATATTTATATCATAAATATGACATAATTGTTTAATGATTTTTTTTTAAACTTTCTGCCTGCACTATACGAAGACGTTAGGGAGCTAGGGTGAAATTTGAAAAAAAATAGGCAGGACAGGAGTTTTGAGTAAAAAAAAAAGGCAGGATGAGACACTTGCAAAAAAAAAAGTCAGGACGACAATTTAGGTAAAAAAAAAGGCAGGACAGAGATTACAGCTAAAAAAAAATGCAGGTCAAAATTTTTCATCCTAGCCTTATTCTTTAGTTTTCTATGTTATGTCGTGTGTTCTATTGTTTGTCTGTTTTGTCTTTTTTCATTTTTACCCAGCCCAGGCGTTGTCAGTTCACTTACGATTTATGAGTTAGACTGTTCCTCTGGTATCTTTCGTCCCTCTCTTTTTTCCCCAAATAAAAATTTTCCGTGCTGTTTTTAAAACATTATATAATAGAAAGTAATTGGTCACCGTGATATTTCTTAAGCTACAATCTCATGCAAAATTGCCCAAATAAGTATAAAGAGTTCATGAGATGAATGAGATCTCCGCTTCCTCATCATTTCCATCATAATATTTTTCTACAATCTCACTCCATTTCTATCATAGAATTTGTCTACAATCTCACTCCATTTTATTTCTTTGGCAAATTTCCGAAATTTTGGAGAAAATGATAAATATTCAACATAATTTATATGATTGATTAAAATCAAAATAAACAAGATGCTGTAAAGAAAAAAAAAAGCATGTTAACATATAATTGCTGAACTCATTACATTGTGTCTCAGATTTCCAGCTTTGTTTCATTGGCCATAATATCTTTTTTTAATGTATCAATACATATTCTGCATGAAATCTAAAATAAGGAATATTAGTACTGTTAGTAGTTAAGGAGTTGCCACCGTCAATTGTCGATTTGACGGGTCACAAATACAGTTTTACTGGCGAATTAAAATTTAACACATAAGGCTTCTAATTTTCGTGTGGAGAGTGGACAGATATCATATCATAATATAGTTGTGAGTTGTGGAATCTGTAAGATAAATCTTACCTTTCTCTTTTAAGAATTTAAGACAAAATTGATACTTTCATTTTCAATGTTCTGCAGAAACTTGTGTTGTTTAGATGTAACGTCAACTAGGATACTCGCCTTTTTCCTTACAGCTCAATACAAAGGAGTAAGTTCGGTAAGGGCCATATTTGGCCCCAATTATAAAGTTCATAGTTACAAGACAATAAATGCGTTAAGTTGCCTTAAAGACATGTGAGAAAGTTAAACAGAACTGTTTTTGTCAAAGTTTAATTCTAACACGTTGATTTTTACATCCCAGAAAGGTCAAGATAAGGGATTTTTGTGAAATTTGACAAAATCAGCTGGATTTCAACCAAATAAAGGACCAGGAAACATAGAGCGCATGCGTCGACAAGCTTAATATTCAAATAAGACATGTGAAATGTCTTCACAAACATTATTTTAAAAGATCTTTGTTGTCGACGTATGCGCTCTATGTTTCCTGTCCAATAATCTATGGAAATTTACCCATTTTCATTGATTTTTTGGTGAAAAATCAATATGAGTACAACTTGTGACGTCATAATGAAACGCAGAAACGTGAAATTTTCAATAAAATGGCTTATATCCTATCTAGTCAATATATTAGCTACAATTTATCGTGATATTGGTAAATAAATCCGAATTTGAAATTTACGCTAAAAAGGGGGCCATTTTAGGACCTTATCGAACATACTCCTTTGGGATTGATTTTTTGGTGTTGGGAATCAATGATTTAAAACTTTTGAGTTCTGTTTTTTTAATTTTTTTTATTTGGCCTTTCATTTGTGCACATATCTCACTACAATAATCCTTCTGCCTTATGTGCTGCTGCACCTCTTTCAATGTATACTTCTTTTGAAATTAAATAGTTGCTCCTTAAATTCAAAAAGAGATATAAAGATTTGGTTTGAAGTGGCATTTTAGGATGTACCTGTAGGAACTTATTTCATACGGGATTTGATTGGCTTTGAACTAGTAGTCAGTAACTGCCAGTTCTCTCGGATCGATCTTTTTGTTGTTAGGATGTAAAAGTACCAGGCCATTGGATATTTCTAAGTCTTCCAAACAAAGTAGTACGGTTTTACACATTTTTTTTCATTCATTGTTTTGTTCATTAATTATGCTGTTAGTTTTCTCGTTTGAATTGTGTCGTGTTCCGCATTTTGAATTCTGGTTAAAGCCATCTAAAAGTCCTATCTTACTACATTTATGAATGGATGACAGAAAGATCACCACCACTGCAATTATACAATATCTGAAAGCATGATTCAATATCATACCTTGCACAGAGAGAACAATAGAGTCTCCTTCGTCTATACAAAAACTGACTTGATAAGGATTTTAACAAAAGGGCAATGAACAAAATGTTTGTATTTGGAATATAAATAGTACCTCTACTGGCAGCTGTCTGAGAAGCATGTAACCGTGTATCACCTTCTTCGTGATTTGTAGACAGCTATGCAAACTCCACAATTATAACGTGAAGTAAAGAAATCTGCCTAGTCGCTAGTAGCAGTGATGTGTGTAAATATGAGTTGAAAATTACATACTCAATCGTCAACAAAAAGTTCAAATATTGGAAAATTGTCTGCTCTTCACTTTAGATACAAGGCTTTGAGTTCCTTGCGTTTACCTGGTATACCTCTTTCAATATCTAACTTCACGGCAATGTGTCTGCACTGTAAGGCAGGTTATATGTCATGGCATTCAATAAAGTAAAATCACAAAAATACTGAACTCAGAGGAAAATTTAAAACGGACAGTCCGTAAGCAAATAGCAAAAGCTCAAACGAATCAATTATAGTTTATGAAAGGTACCAGGATTAAACAACAACTTTTCCAGTGGATGTCACAATCGTCCTTTACTTGTGAAAGAGTGCCAGCATCATCATCCATAACCAAAACACCGACTTGTATTCCCCCAATATCTTCTTATATATTTAAAAGTTCAGCTCTCGTATGTTAAGTTGCATTGTTGAATGAGAAATTAATCCACCAGTAAAACACTTTTCTGCGGCCTGCTTTAAGAAGTGTTAATTTTTCCTTAAATTTCCCCTCTGTGTAGATGGGAATCATCTTCTACTTTTTAAAAGGTTTTCTGTTTTACTTAAACAAATGGTAACCGGTGGGGTTTTTTTATTCGTTGCTGGTGAACGTTTGTTAGTAGGAAGCCAGTAATACTGTCTTTATATTGCAGTCATTTAAAATACTATTGTATAACTTATTTGCCCTGTTTGATTGGTCATTATGATCGTTGGCTTTGCTGTTTTTAATAAACTAGTAAATTCACGGCGGCCAGCATCAAAATATATTTTGAATATAACGGTTGTGTTTTTCAATACCTGTCATTCACCGGGAAATGGAACTGCTCAGAATTGTTGGATTTTAATTGGCAAAATTGTTGTATTTCTTTGCATATCCCACCATGGCCATTTTGTTTTAAGATGAAACTTCAAATCTTGAATGTATTTTTTCAATTGTGTGTTTAACTGTCTCTGGATCATCACAGGGCTCATTTAATACACAAAGATATACAATCTTTGGCTCTTTCTGTATGGGATTCTTTGAATTTTCATAACTAACATTTCAGATTTTGCATCATCAACTGCTTTTCCAAAAAGGACTTATAATGCATTTGTCAAGGGATGAAACTTGAATTTTTCTTTGTCATTTAGTGCAAAAGCTAATAGTTGCACCGGAAGGGTACATGACAGCGTATCCATGCAGTAAATCACTTGAATTAGGTAAATCTATCAAAGCTGATGGTTTTGATTGAACTGCTTGAGAAGAAGTAGCCTGTTATGTGAAGAGACAAAAAACATCTGCAGTGGGTTGACCAAATTCAATGTTATCAATTGAAACTATGGTAAATGAATCTAAATAAAGGACATTTATGAATTTAGTCATGTTTGTACGATTAACTATACAATCTATAAAGTCACGTGATTTATTTTTGAGCAACAAGACTTGAAACGTAAATGTAGATAAAAGCTTGGCTGTCCCACTGTATGTATCAACTAGCAAAACGTTAGTGGATTAGCACATTCTTCATTGTTTACTTAGGCAGCAACCATTTGATTTTCGGTGGGGGGGGCTATGGATTTTTTTTTTTTGACAAGTTGAAAACAATTTTTTTTCTTTCAATTTTAGCATTACATATAGTGGCAGCTGAGGGTGAAACAAACATTTCTTTTTCTCTGGGTCAAAAACAAATTATTTTTCCCCACTATGGATTTTTTTTTGTAAGTTTGTTTCCAGTTTTTGGAGAAAAGAATAATTTGTTTTCAACCCTGGAGAAAATAATTGTTTGTCGCCAAAAAAATAAGATTGTTCGGGGGGAACAATCTTATTTATATCCCCCCCCTGAAAATCAAATGGTTACTGCCTTAGTAGATAGTATGGCATATAAAAATTAAGGGTTCTTAGGACTACTATTTTCATGTAACATTTTCGCTCCAAGTTTCTATAAATTTTTCGTTACCGTGAAGTAAAAATACGACCCGCTGTCAAAACTACAACCTGTCGGACAAACTTACAATCCGCAGTAGAGAACTCTTTCTAATTTACTGCTCCCTTGGATCACATCAACTCCGTAATTCAAGTGATATAATTAAAGACCTAGTGTTTCAGTTGATATAAAAGTGATCAAATATTTTGGTCTACTATAGATATATCATCCATACAATTTCAATTAAGTCAAACTCTATCTTTTTACATGAGATCAACATACAACGAATAACATTTTATAATGTATGAAATATGGACAGTAACTCTGTTCAAGTACTTTATACACATGTATTTTAATAAATAATCTTTATTACAAGTAATTTTTAAAAATCTCTTTAATTATGTAAGCTACAAATTGCGACTAATGAGTTAACTGTACTTTTATGTAGATTCAACTTCGTAATATATATATATATGTAAGTAACTAATAATAATAATTACTACACTTTTGTTATTTCAAGTGACCGTAACTTTCTAAACTATGCTGATGTTTTATTTAAATAGCGACTTCGTCGTAGGGTCTCTGTATAAAATACGTAATAACTTGTCTTTCCGACTTGTGCTGTTAACTTTTCAGTATTTTATCGGTACGTCTAGTCTCTTATAAGTATGAAAAATCAACCACATGCGATTCAAATATAAATCCAATTGATATTATTACATAAACCGTCCTTTTGTTAAGA
This sequence comes from Mytilus edulis, assembly GCA_019925275.1. NCBI lineage: Eukaryota > Metazoa > Mollusca > Bivalvia > Mytilida > Mytilidae > Mytilus > Mytilus edulis. The sequence goes on along the minus strand of CM034350.1, from coordinate 77,237,733 downwards.
AGTAAAAATGAAACTACTTTTTTTACAGATCAATAACCGCTTTTGGCATGGTCGATCATGACACAGTGACCTAAAGTTGTTATTTTCTGTGCCAGTTGGTCACGAGTGGGGAGTTTTCTCATTGGCAATCATGCCACATCTTTTTCATATCATAATGGCGTCAGATCTTTATAAAGCTATTTACCTTTCAAATCCATAAGCCTTGATGAGTTTTCCAGTATATCTCGGGCAATGCCAATCTGGCGATGGAGGTTTTCAGATGTTGAATGAATGTTGAAAATGAGTTTACATTACCGTTGACAATAAATGCGGAGGAGCATGTACGTACAGAGTGCTAATAGAAATGCAACATGTTTTTCCATCTAATAAAAAAAAACTAAACTTTCTTTTACAAGTATAAATAAACTAATCTTATTGAGATTTACACGGAAAACACTAATCATACGATATACATTTAGAACATTTCCGTTTATTTTAACACCTATTTACACTTTATCTAACGTTTAAAAATTCGAAAATCTTTATTAAAAAACAAATGAAATGAGTTACACAAAGGAGTGTAAATTTGATATTGTAATTAAGAAAAGAACCAAAGAAAGGCACATTTTCCAATGGTAAAATACTTTTGTCTGTTTGTCCTTTTCACTTTTAGCCATGGCGTTGTCAGTTTATTTCGATTTATGAGTTTGACTGTTCCTCTGGTATCTTTCGTCCCTCTTTTAACAAAACAATGAAAAAAATACGAACACTTACTAGCGTAGAGTCCAGTTCGGTTGACAGTAATTAATTGATTGATCTTTCTTATTTAGGAAGACTTTGTTTAGTCTTTTTAATTTGCCTGTATTGTAAGTTATGGTAGTTTTCCAAGTATGAATTTCCTGTGCTAACTTATTTTCCGCGTTATGTCTTGCATCTTGTTTATTATAAATTTGCTGTAAATCTTAAAGGATGTTTGAATCCTGATGGTACTTTTTTTTTCTAGTCCCCAAATAAGAACTACAAAGTTAAGGATAAGGTTGACAGAACACATTGTAATAAATATCATAAGAGTTATGACAATTTTGATTAATTACCCACTAGTCTTTTGCAATATTAAAGAAACACTTAACCACTTGAATGTCAAATTTCGTATATACAGAGAGCCAATAGAAAAAAGTAACATGTATTTTCCATTTAATACAAAAAACTAAATTTTCTTTAAATGGTTAGACTAATTTTATTGAGATTTTGAATAAGACATCAATCATATGATATACATTCATAACATTTTTTAATAGTCATGTTTACTATTGTTTGTTTGATTGTCCTTTCATTTTTAGCCATGGCGTTTTCGATTTATGAGTTTAACTGTCCCTCCTCCATCAACTTTCACAGCTTTTTATAATTATATCTTTAAGTTTACATATTCCAAAATGATTATCCAAAATTTTTTTTAAATTACTTACACAAATGATTGCAAATTTGCACATTTACCATGATTAACACGTTGTAAAATATTTATATCAAATCAATTTCAAAAAGAACAACACTTACCAGCGTAGAACCAAGTTCGTTAGATTTTCCTAACATTGACAGATTGATATTTCTTATGTATGAAGGCTTTGTTTAAATGTATGAAACCTGCCAGACATACATGTATTTCTTCCTCATTTAAAACACCAAATGTAAAGTACAAGAAAGAGACAAAACAAAACATTGAACCCTACAAGTTTAAAGTCACATTGGGATGAAACATGCCAAACAAAACTCACACCTTACAATCATTCAATACACCAAATATAGTAGCCCTAATCATTCAATAAACCAAATATAGTACCCCTTATCATTCAATACACCAAATATAGTACCCCTTATCATTCAATACACCAAATATAGTAGCCCTAATCATTCAATACACCAAATATAGTAGCCCTAATCATTCATTCACCAAATATAGTACCCTATCATTCATTTACAATATAGTAGCCCTAATCATTCAAAACACCAAATATAGTAGCCCTAATCATTCATTACACCAAATATAGTAGCCCTAATCATTCAATACACCAAATATAGTAGCCCTAATCATTCAATACACCAAATATAGTAGCCCTAATGCAGAAATAGTATATCCGAAAGATACATCAAACCAAAACAACTAAATCTTGTCAATCATTCAATACACCAAATATAGACATGTACATATTGAAAGGAACCTATATATATATATACCAATTCCTAATATAGTTCTCCTTACGAGGTCAAGAAAAATAGACATGACAGAATAAAACTTCGAAACAGAAGAACCCAGGTACTTAGCTAGGCACATGTAGACAGTAAGAACTTTTTAATTCCAAACTTGAAGGGCGATTGAACTACAATTTTGGATAAATACTTCCAACAGCCCTTCTGATACTAAAATAAAAACGTTCCTTCATTATTAAGATGAACACCATCACGCTTCCTAAAATAACCCGCTGAACTTGTTATACCACCCCTGTGGAACAATAAGTGATGCATCCAACTCTCTATTCAACTTATCTTTTTCCTTATCGTAAAAGTCAACATTAGTTTGCCGGACTTTAAGACAAGGAAAAATCTCGCACAAAACAACTTTTTGTACCTGGTATACGGTCTGGAGATTTGTGGTGAAATGCTTCACATATTCCATATACACCTGTGGATGATAATGTTTTTCTTGATAAATATCGTTACCACCAATCTGTAGTATCACCATTTCTGGACGAAAACTATGGAGTTTGCAGTGAAGTCTCCAGGACAGATCTTTAATAAGGTCACTGATAACACCCCACTGATACCAAGACAGTGAACTACAGCCTGATCAAGGTCAAAATCAGGTCTTAAAGAAGGAATCGTAGAAACATCATTTCCCAAACGAGCAACAAAACTATGTTCAAGCACCAAAACATTATGTTTCTCTGGTACTTGAAAAGTAACTAAATCTAAATTACTCATAATTTGTGAAAAAAATATAAAAAATTAACTAATAACTATGCTTACCCTGAATACACCTGAAAAGTGTATACGATAAGAAAGTCAAATAAAGGGCATTGTTTGAGTAGCAATCTTAAGTGAACACCAGAAAATGACCTAATACATTTGTACAAGTATGTATACTAAATCAAGAAAAAATATTAGAGAAAATAAAAAACATTTCGTTTTAACTTTATGAACCATAAGTTCATAGTTTGGATGAGCAGACATGAGTTATTTAAAATATTAGTCTTTATTGCAAAATTTAAGTTTAGACTTTAGGAATTCTGATATTATTACTATATAATATAATTTTAAATTTGTAAAAAAAAAATTATAAAAAATTAAAACAGTAACACCAGTTTTTTTCAAAAAGGAATAAATTTAAAGTAAATTAATGAGAAATTAGATGATCTGAATTATACAACAGTATAAATGGTAATTTCTTGCCTCCAATTGAAAAATAAAATAACTGAAATTAATATGATAATGTACATTATTATTTCCCTTCCCTTTAAAACCCTTGTCAATGTGTCCAAAAACTAGTCACATGTTCATCATTTACATAATCCAAAACCATTACTTATAAGTTTTTTTTTAGCCATAATTCAATAAATTCATTTTAAAAATGGTTGCAAGTACTGGATATACAGTATGCTACAGTACTAATTGAAATTCATTAGGATTTAGAATCCTCTTCGCACAAATTATTGGACTGCTGTCTCACTGGCTATATATATACCACATAGGGATTTTTCTTTGTTGGTGGAATACTGTCTCACTAGTTAATATACAAAATCATCTTATTTCTATTGATGGAGTGCTGTCTCACTGGCTATCATGGCCATATACCACACAATTGTTTTGGGTGGCATACACTGGCTATTGTACAAAATGTTTATTTTTATGGAATACTGTCTCTGGTTATTATATGAAATCTTCTTATTTTGATTGCTGGAGTGCTGTCTCACTGGTAATTATACCATAATCTTTCATTCTTGTTCAAATTTCAAAGTACCATAAGTTCAGATGATGTACTTTACAGCCAAATTGAAATGTATATATGCATGACATATGTATTATTAAAAAAAGGATCAAATTACTTTACAAGTATATTAATTAAAGATCATCAATTTTAGAGTTGTCCTTAATCTCTGATTAGTAATTTCAAATATTGTAGTTGTTAAAAATGAAGCATTATGATAGATATTTAATTTCAATTTGTACTTCGGGGATTCTGGATTTTAGTGTATTTCAATTTGTACTGTATTATCTGTTACATATATATTGATACAATGGAATTAACAGGATCACACCATACAGCCGATACATATCATCCATATTAAAAACACAACAGATACAACCAAACCTTGCTGTGTACTTAAATGAGGGTTGGGTGGAGTATGGGAGTTATTTGAAAAATGAATAAGAATGATAGAACAGATGGGACTTTGCTCATTGTTGAAGGACATTCTTACACTGATAGTTGCTTAAATCCACTACACAAGGATAGCGGTCTCGTTGGCATTCATACCTTATCTCCTATTTAATATGTATAAAATTGAGAAGGAAATGGGGTCACCAATACATGCAATAGGTCTGTTCAATTACTTATCATTTACAATGTATTTTATCATAAATGGATGTTATTATTGGAATAGTAATAGAAATAACCTTTAGAGCTCATTTTCCAAACTTCATACATAAGATATAAATTTTAAAATAATCTTAACAATTGTGTATCTTTGACAATATTAATGCATTGGCATAAACTCTACCAACTAGAAAAGTCGGCCATATAAAGTCCTCTGTCCAAAAGTAATTAAAGTGGTGTTAAACGTCAATCAATACATTCTTTAATGGACCATATTGTGCTAGTAAAATGGACTAAACTTAAAAATCAAAGTGTTATATAAAAACAGCAGGGCATTGTTGTATTGGAAGGGTCTTTAAACAAAATGAATATCAATTGTAAAGTGCGAAGAAATACTCGGCAGATTTACAGATCTGGTACTAGCCCACCTGTTAAAAATCCAAACGTATCCCAATATTGCTGAAACTCTTCTGATGGGTGAGACGGGGCAATTGCACTTCATCCTCACCTTCATCAGAATCAATAACGCTACAAGCATCTAACTCAGTATCAGAAAAACATTCTAATTCATCAAACAACTCAGGAAATTCATTTCGACAACTAGCAATGTTCTTACAGTTCTAACACTTACAACCTGGACCACAATAACCACCAACACTAAAACCAGTCTTCTTACAACTGCATCTATTAGTGGTACAAGAGCAACCCTTGGTGTACCACTTATAGTTTTCTCCACTTTATCTATGTTTACATCAGAATCCGAAACTACAGATACAATTGTGTTTTTAATAATCCAACCAGATTTGTCTATGGGTTCTAAATGCATAGACTTATCAAATGCTTGCTTCCAGTACTAGGCAACCCAACAACTTCTATCCCAATGAAGCTGTAAAGCATCTGAATTGGGGAGCATACTATCATCAGATTGTATACGCTCCCACATATGCTCACGTATGATCTTAACCAATGCTGTGTGACTTTCTAATCCGTCACCCAGTTCAATAGTGTTATATAATTCAATAATAGAAGCAGATGACCGAAAAGCAGGTCTATGGTAAGCAAAGTACACTGATGCTACCAATCTATAAGATGAACATATCCCTGTTTCAGCCTGTAAACTTTCTAAAGAGTCATCAAGTTTAATCTGCAAGGCCTTATTCACAGCTTGAAGTTCATCAATACTCTTTTATGACCATGAAGCTGTGAATTTGCACAGCGCATGAAGTCTGTACCTACTCTATTTACCATCCTACCTGTCTTCAAACCCTCTGGCACCCAATAGCGAAGTGCAGAGCCTGAGCATGACTTAAGCATTTTTAAAATCCACCTAATATCATGCTTAGTTCTATTTTCACTGTCAATATTTAATGAAATGTTTAAAGTGTTGCACAATTTTGAGACATGTCCACATGTTCTGAGTATAAAGACTGCAGTAAAAGTGGTTTATATGTCAAAAATTTGTTTACAACTTCTGCCAGAATCATCCTGAAACAAAACAAATCAATGTTTGTGACGTCCTCTGATTTAATATCAATCTCATCAAACTCCTGTAAACAATCAACTAAAAATCCATCAGACTGCATAAATTAATGTGAAATTAGTAGATTTTGAAAACACGTTGTATGATCTATAACAACTCAAACATACTATCATTCTTTCAGATTCTATTTCTTTTTCAACATTAAATTCTTCTGTAATGTACAGTTTGTCTGGAGATATATTAACGAACTTTTTAGAATATTTTTTAAGATTTGTCCCATATACAACAGTTTAAATCATGAACAAATTTCTGATACTGTCTATAATGATGCTCACATAATGTAACCTTAATATTACTGGAATCAGGAAGGGGTTGTCGAGAAGAGTCCCAAGTTTTAAAGCAATTCTTAAACTTGTGGGGCTCAACTGAAGCAATCCTACATGATATATCACAATATAAAGCTGAAAGGAAACATGAACCTGAAATAGAGACACATGGATCTGGTGCAACACCTGAACAATCACTGAAAGTGGAACATGAACCTGAAATAGATCCAGAAAAATCTGGTGCATTACCTGCACTATCACAGAGTTCAAGACTTCTGCGTTTAGTGGGGTGGTGTAAAATCATCGCTCAAGAGACGACTGTCCCTTGCTAACTTTGCATCACATTTCCTGCAAATGCAATCTTCATCTTCTATAGAATGATGTTCCTTTACATATTTATAATATGCAGGTAATCTAATCCTTTTTCTGACACATATGAACATTACGCTTCGTGTGATCATGTGTGCCACAAAGTTTACAGGGACCTGGCTCCCTTCCACTATGTACCAAGCTACAATTAGTGAACTGTGGCATTGTCCAACTGTTAACAATCAATCAATCAATCTAATGCCCGTTACAATTAAAAAATAGGTAATTCTAAGTGTACAGGGACAATAACGTATGAAAATACATGTATTGGAAACTGATAAACAAGGACCTAAATTGGTTGAATTTACACAGACTTGTGTTTATATTGACAACAAAACACGTCTAAATACTTCGTAGATGTTATACGTATGAGTGTGATGTTACAAGAGCTTAATATATGGCGATATTACAAAAAAAATGTGTTTTTTTTTCTGGAGAAAATCGCTAATACAACCTTCCGTGAGGAGTCCTCTTCAAAAACAACCGTGGTTATGTAACGATGGCTGGTAACGTGTAGCCACTTTATAACGGTAAATATAACTGGATGATCTTCAAAAAACAATAATAAAATAGCTAATAAAAGATTGGATATCAAATTGTGTCAGATTATTATTTCATGAAAAAATGTTAACATTGAAATCCGCCATTTTAACATACGGAACAAACTCCTTTTCAATGTGGAATTAAAGATCATTGCGCATATTGCCAGCATATCATACATAGTTAATCATGTAAATATATATATTCAAATATGTTTTCTACACTTACTATTGTAAGTTTCAGTTAATTTAAAGTGTTAATTTTCTAAAGAACGGAGCATCGTGCTCAAAGACAAGAAAAAAATATAGGTGGCGCTGTTTGTGGGCGGAAACATTTTACATACGGGTTCTTTTTTATTGATCTCTATCTGTCAGATTCGGGCGTTTGCCAGCCAACTGCGCTCTAAATCTTGTGTAAGTACCAATAATGCAGTTTATATAAAATCAAAAATACATAACTACATACTCTATCTAAACCCAAAACATAAGCAGGAATAAAACAATATTTGTTGAAATAACCAATCCTTTCCAAACTATCAAAAACTCAACCCAACCCAAATTTGTTCCTTATAACTATACCTTAAACATATATTTGCGCGTCTGGCGTATATACAAAATTTAGTCCTGGTATCTATGATGAGTTTATTTACCTAATTAAACCAATTTCTAAACAAAAAATATTATTGTCTGAAATATTGTAAGCACAGTTATAATAATAAAAGTCTAAGTCCCCGTAATCTTCCTTCTGTCATCCATTTCCACGTCTAATTCTGTTGGTTTTTTTTCTCGACCTCTATTATCTTTGAACTTCCTTCTCAGGTACTACAATTCGCCTTGTCTGGGTGCTGATGTTGTATGCACGACCTTCCTTTCCTCCTTTATTTGTGTAAATATCTGTTGCATCATCTGTGTTGGCGTTCCATTTTGTTTTTAAGTGCAGAATGATGGATCTCATAATTATCCATGTGGTTGTCAGTTTATACGAAGTGCCATCAGGCAAAATGCAGGTTTGTTGGTTCCGTACAGCACTATATTCACTGGGCAATACTGTATGTGTCAGTCTTACTTGCCTTTTAATAACTCATATTCATATTGGAATCTGGAGGATGGGGCCCGAAATATGTCTCATATAAAAGAACAGCACATTATTTATTCAATTTTTAAAGTCAGCTTTTTACAAGAGCTAATACTTTGATTAAAGTCCGCTTTTTACAAAACCAAGTACTTTGATTAAAGTCCGCTATTTTCAAAACCAAATACTTTGAATCAATTTAAATGTAACTTCTCATTTTCTCATACTTTACATAATGGTTATTTAGCACTTACACAATTACTAAATTACAATAAAAGCATGTTAAAAGGAAATGAATTGTCTACCTCTTTATTTACATTAATTGTTTCTACTGTGTCTGAATTGGAAGATGAGCAATCACTGTCACAATCATTGTCCTCGCCGCTCGACGATTCAGGATCATCAATCACGATCATAGACCGATCAAGACTGGTTTTCTACAATTATGTCCTTAGTATCTGAAATAATCTGAAGCGGTATTTCCACGGGCTTTCCATCGAACTCAACAGCGGTGCTTTTGGAAGCATCAGTGGTAGAAAAATCAGTACCAGTGGTAGCATCAGCTATCGGTTACACCACATAAGGCATAGTGTCTGTTAATGTTTCTATACACTCACAACTATATATCTTAATGTTCATGCTTTTCATATCAGCTAACTTTGGGTCAACTACACAAGTAGCACTGAGGGAATAAATAGTCCTATCCTGAAAATTGTTTAATGTGGATGCCAGTAGATGCCCGGAAAATTGTTAAATGTGAATGCCAGTAGATGCGGACACATGTAACTTTTGAGCATTTTGTTTGTTGACAAGTTCTTGCATGCCTCATCAGGGTCTGCTTATTTCTATATTTGGCCAATCAAACATCTGAAAATAATCTAGAAAATAAATGTTTTTGTTCTTCTTGGATATACATGCATATAGTAATTGTCATCCCTTCACAAAGTATGTGCATTTATCAATCGCAATTTTCTAATTCAGCTGATCAAAATATTGAAAATCGAAGAATGCTATGTTGTGGTGAATACTTAAACGAAGAGATACATGTATCATTTACAGTTGAACACCTAAAAAAAAAGTTGCCCCACTAGATGTTGCCTTAAAATGTGACACATTAATGTTGAAATGGTTCTATTGACAGACCAACAAGTTCAAATTGAGTTGGGTTTTTTTTTTTTTTTTTTTTATCTCAGTTTGGGTATGAATGTCGCTTTGGGTTGCGTGTATTATTTTATGCCTTAGGGGATCGGTTCGAATTGAGGACATTGTGAATGCGCGAGGAGAAGTACAAACTTTTTTTTAATCTTTGGCTTTATCACTTTTGTTGACTCAATAACTGTGATCAAATGCTGCTTATGTATAATATAGCGCAGATTGTTCTATAAACTTTAAAAGATGTAAATTGATCACTGATTCTAAGATTATTAAAATATCAATTGTTATTTCAATTTCAGAAAAAGCCAAAGGGAAAAGGAAGGATATTTTGATAAAGGCAATAGTAGTATTCCGCTGTTCAAAACTCATAAATCCATGGACAAAAAACAAAATCGGGGTTACAAACTAAAACTGAGGAACGTTATAAATATAAGAGGAGAACAACGACACAACATTAAAATGTAACACACACAGAAACGGAATAAGCATTAGACAAAATACTTGAATTTGGGATAGATAAGTACCGTGACACGTCTTATAGTAAAGTGAAGTCACACTGAAAAATAAGAGAAACAAACGACACAACGACACTCAAAATGTAACACACACAGAAACGAACTATAATATAACAATGGCCATATTCCTGACTTGGTACAGGACATTTTTAAAGGAAAAATTGGTTGGTTGAACCTGGATTTGTGGCATGCCAAACCTCCCTTTTTTTATGGCCATTTGAAATATAACATTAAAATGACAACACAACATTGGCACTCTACAAAAAGCCGTGTAGATACAAGTTCCATACATCTCCGCCAACGAAACGAACTAAAAGCTCCGGGAGTATTCCTGTCTTCAAATATATGTCACAGAGGTCATCACATATATCTAAGTAAAGTATATCGCCGATCACAACTTCTTCACCTATTAGACGCAATAACGAAATATTGAAAACAACAAAGGCAGATCTACAGAACTTATCAGTCACGAAGATGGATAAAGGCCATGATAATCTCAAGGAAGACCTTGAGGAAGAATAAAAAGTTTTCCAAAGTGCGTTTGATAACCTCTCCCAGTTAGGGAAAAGGTAAAGACTTTTGAATTTTTCTTCATTAGTACAGAATTACGTTTTCCTTTAAACAACATTGCATTCGATCTGTTTTTGGGCATCTTTGAGTGGTTTGAAAAAGACGAATCACGACGAATAAGATACACCCATCATCTCTGCAGTTTCTTTGGTTAGGAAGAAAGTTATTTAGAACTCTCTTCATTGAATTCATGTCTATCGAAAGTGAAAATTCATCAGGAACTTCAGCATCTTTGTCTCTTTTGAAATCTAAGAGTATTTTTTGCATGTCCAAACAAAATAATTTTTATGGAAAATCAATCCACTAGGGTCAGACTTCCCGTCAGTGTATAGGCTTAATAAATTCAATTATTAATTTAAAGGCCGACAAAATTGCACAATAAACGTCCTACATACTGTTACAAAATAGGGGTAAGGTTAAGGATGACAAGCATTTTTATGTAAAGCTATGATTATTCTTTTTCTGATTATCCAGACTGCACTTTCTCTGTTTTACTTCGTTCGCGGCCGTTTAAGTCTGGATAATTGTGTGACTGATTTCAGGTATCGTGTCCGAATTATACTATTATTTATTATTGTATGTATTTCTTGTTATATTTATTGGGAATGATAGGATATAGAGTTCGTCTCACTGTTTGTCCAAAGGGGGGTCCCGACATGTTCCCAGCCTTATTTCTCCCCGGGGTATCATTGTCACGCTTTCTCACCTTTATCATATATTTAAATAAGGGTTATATATTGTAACTGGGCATATCATTTGTTAATGCTAAGCTTCCATCGTCCCCTTTTCCTATATTGAAAAAACGTCATACTAAATTCTGTAAATTTATTCTTGGAGATACAAAAGAAAGCACCAATTTTGCAGTATTAACTGAGTTGGGAAGACTACCAATATATTTTAACATGATTAAAGCAATGACTAAATACTATTACAGACTAGAAAAATCAGACACTAACTTTGCATTGTTATATAATGCATTTATAGAATCAAAAAAATTGTATGAGTCAAAGAAACCGTCGTGGTATATGTCATCTGAAAAACTTCTTTCACTGATTAATAATTATCAAATATCCTCAGACACGGCTAAACCAATTGACAACAGAAAACTAAGAAATGCCATGTTGAAAGATTGGGGGGAAAATCTCAAAACTCACTCAGAAGGAAAACTATGCACATATGTTACATTTATATCAAATTTTGGTTGTGAAAAATATCTTAATATTGTTTAAAAAATTGAAGATAGACGGAGTCTAACAAGATTTCGCATATCTGCTCACCATTTACTTATAGAGAGAGGTAGATATAGTAATACTCCCCGACACAATAGAATATGTAAGAGATGTTGTAGTAATGAGGTCGAAGATGAAACACATTTTCTTTTCAACTGTGATAGTTTATCGGACCAAAGGAAAGACATGATAACAATGATAAATAATAGCTGCAAGAATTTTAAAAATCTTGACCCTAACCAAAAACTGATATGGTTAATGAATAATGAAGACGAGAATGTATTATCAGAATTATGCATGTTCATTAAGAAATATGAAAAGTTTTAATGGGATTTATCTCCCTCTACTACTTGTAATTTGAACTTTATATTTTCTCTATAGTGAGTTCTAGAGCACCGTCCCTTGATGAATATTGCCCAGTAGCAATGTCAACCCTTGCTGCTGTGCATTAATCATGAGGAGAATCACTATTGGAGTAATCTCATGTATATGTAGCTAGTTCTGAAGGATCTCCCCTTGATGACCTTTGCATTGTTGTGATGTAAAAGTCCCTCACTGCTGTGCACTGGTCACGAGGAGAACTACTGCAGAATGAGATACTATATTCCTGGTTCTATTTTTACTTTTTGTTTCTGTATTAATAAACTTTATATCATATTCTTTTAATATTAAATCGACCTCATTGCACTCAATGCCTCTTATCTTAATTATATCCTATATTGCTCATATTATCAATTTATTATTTCATGTGTATTTGTGTATTACTTATAATATTGTGTATTTCACTAATGTTTATATAATCATTGTATGATGTTTTTGTATCTTGCCCGACAAGGGCCCATGATTGGTTTAATAAAAATAAAATAATGTTTAATGTCTATATTGTTCTATATTTCCTCTACGTTTACTGGAGGCCGCCATTTATTTACTTGGATTGCGCATGTTCTTGCCGTGGGAAAAGAAGACGACACACGACCTATAACCCCGTGGGCAACCAACCAATAAAGTGCCGTAGAATTGCCCACGAATACCATGAGGATGTGGGTTGTGGGTACTTAGTATATAAAGGGTATCGTCTGTGGGCTCTGGTTCTAACGTTGCAACCCGATACCAGGGACCTTTTAATATTATACACTGTACATTTTACCTGAGAATTTACCATCTGCAACTGTTCGACATCGTTACCAGATTATATATTGTATAGGTTTCCACATTTAATGATAGACTGGCCTCTGACCTAGATCGTTTTACTACTACTACGGAATTTACAACCGAAACATTTATGATTGACGCTTGACGTTCCACGGGGGTCTCTGAATTGTTTTATTCTCTGAGGATTATTATATTTGTATGAAATATTTCTTACAAGAATGTCGCACATGCTTAAAAACAACGTTTCAGTCGAAGTTTTGGTTTGAACGTTACGAAATATTCGCGACGTTGTGTTACACTTACATGTACGAACATCGCGCGTAACGTCTTAGGGCTTGATTTTGACTCGGTTATTATTTTAAAGTGTTTTATTATATATACAAAGCAGTGCCTTTACAAGCCATGCTACCAATGGTTGAAAACCAGTAAAGTAACCTACTACCAAGGTTGACTTTAACTATATAGTGTACAGTGTATATAAAGTGCGAATCCAGTCAGTTCATTTTCACTGTTGTATGCGAGTATGTTCATTGTAGAATAAAGGATCATGGGAAAACTTTATTTGTTTACGTTTTGAAAATACCAAAATAATTGATTTGAAACTAAATTTTAACATATTTTCATTACGATGTGTCTTTTTAATGTAAAATAACAGTATTAAAGTTCAAACATGTACGATAAAAGCAACATAACATAGAATATCAGTTAATAAAAGCGATTCATTTTCACTATAGATGAGATGAATTATCACTGTATGGCATTCATTTCTGATGTAGAATTTTCCAAAATGCGATGAATTTTTATTGTAGATTAATGTAATAATTAGACTTGCAACAAATGAAAAACTTATTTGATTACTTTAATATTTATATCTATTTATAACTTGTATAAGTCTATAGAAATTGGCTGGTCATTTATACGTTTCCCCACAGTATTTGACATGTGTGAACTGTAAACTGAAATGTTTCCCCCGCAATGTTTTTTTTTTCAGTTCGTATATTGCTATGATGTCGTTATCGTCTGCGTCGTCTGAAGACCCATTTGGTTTCCGGACAACTTTAATTTAAGTGAATGGATCTATATAAATTTTTAAGAAGGTTCAATACCACAAAAGGAAGGTTGGGATGATGGTTCCAACCGTTTACGAAAAATGGACATAAAAGAAGCATGTTTTTAGTTTGGAGATAATTACTTGTGTATAAAAGAGGGACTAAAGATACCAAAGGGACAGTCAAACTCATAAATCTAAAACAAACTGACAACGCCATGGCTAAAAATGAAAAAGACTAACAGAAAAACAATAGTACAAATGACACAACATAGAAAACTAAAGAATAAACAACACGTACCCTACCAAAAACTAGGGGTGATCTCAGGTGCTCCGGAAGGGTAAGCAGATCCTGCTCCACATGTGGCACCCGTCGTGTTGCTTATGTGATTACAAGTCCGGTAACTAGTCTAATTCGGTAGGTCACATTCATGAAAGGGAAGGGAAGGGATAGGAAATGCACGCACGGGAATATCGTATCAATTGGGAGATATATACCCCGTATGCAGGTGCTGCTGGAATGTTGCTACTTAGAAATGGAAAGTTCACAATTGGAAAGCTGAAATCATCTCTTTTGTCGTAAAGTTTTGTTTTCAACCGACCCTCATTGTCAATTTCTAGATGTAAGTCAAGATACGAAGCCGACTTAACTGTATCTGTAGTATCCTTTATCTCCAATTTGATGGGATAGATGCGTTCCACATAGTCACCAAATTTTGAATTGTTTAGTGAAAGAACGTCATCTATATAGCGGAAAGTAGAGTTAAAGGATATTGCTAACTTCTTATCTTTCTTCCTAAGAAGTTCCTGCATGAAGTCAGCCTCATAATAATAAAGAAACAAGTCGGCAAGTAGAGGGAACAGTTTGTTCCCATTGGGATGCCGACAGTCTGTTGAAAAACACGTCCTCCGAACGTTACAAATATGTTGTCAATCAAGAAATCAAGTATCTTGATAATATCGGTTTTAGAATATTTTTTGTTTGAATCAGAGTGATTCTTTACAAAGTATGATTTATCCCTCCACAAGACAAGATACTTGTATCTACGTTGTGTATAAGAATTTTGATTGTTCTGAAATTATACCACAGTGTTCAATACCACAAGTAGAATGTTAGGTTTCATTTTGGGGTTATGGTACTAACAGTTTAGGAATGGAGGAACAAAAAGGGACAAAAACAACCATGTTTGTAGTTTCCGGATAATTACTTGTAAGTACGTTTTAGGATCTTTTTCGCATTATCACAAATGGAAGATTGTGATTTTGTTCGGGGATAATTGCCCCAAACATGCAGAAATTAGGGGCAAAAGAAATGGCAAAACAAACATTTTTCTATTTTCCAGACAATATCTTGTGTTCAAGTGTATGGACCTCTCTAAAATTGTACTACAAGGTTCATTACCAGAAAGGAAAGACTGGGATTTGGTTTGATGGTTATTTATCCTAGAAGGAAAACAAAATGTAATTGGCGAGAAGAAACCTTCTGTTGCACATTATTGCGCATACGATTTAAGATCTTCGACCACATTTCCCTTATGTCAGAAACCTATATAACGTCATAAATTTGATCACAATCCAAATTCAGATAGTATCAAGCTTTAATATTATGTCCAAATTTGCTTCAACTGTTCAGGGTTCGATCTCTGCGGTCAGCGAAGCATTTTAATGTTTTACTATAAAACGAGCAGATGTGATTGAAGTTCCTGTTGCTTTCTTCATATGGAAAGCTATGCCAGCATAGGCGTATCCAGGGGGGCCTTGGAAAAATTTGGTTGATTATATAGGGCATCACTGAAGCATGACTTGCCCCCCCCCCCCTTTTAGGTCAGCAATCGGGCCTGCCTTACAAAAAGTTCTGGATCCGCCACTGCCCAGTTCTGCTTTTGAAGTGTTTGGAACAATGAGTACAATTCAGGCTTTCTCCATGCTATCAGTTGTTATGCTTATTGAGAAGTCTTAAAATTTTAATTCACACTGGTCACATTTGTTTAACCCATTAGTGTGGATCTTCTTATGCCTGGAAAAACCAGCTACCCATTTTGTCTTGAAAGGACAATACGTGCATTGGTATGAAGACCCCTCCTTATCTTTAGTTCTTTTAACTGTGATTCATCTTCACTTGCCACCCCTATTGTTGAGCCCCCAAATGCTTCAACATCCATATTCTGAAGGAAAGATAGTTTTTAGCTCGATTGTTGCTTGCATTTTCTTTACTGTATAAAATGAAACGACAATGTGACATATAATTATCCAGTCATTAAAGCTTGAAATGCAAGTCAAGTTGTGTAGAGCAAACTTTATCTGTCAAAAACGTATACTGATAAAGTTGCATTGGAACATGATGTACGTGTTGTAGAGCACCCTTGATACTACCGCAGAGGTCGAACCCTGAACAGTTTGGGGTAAGTATGTACACAACATTCAGCCAGACTTCATTTTTGATGAAATAAAAAAATTGTTGAATTTCGGACCCTTTGGGCCTCAATGTTGACCATTTCGATAACTTGGCCCAAAATACCAAAATACCAAATTTAAAAACACGTTAAGATTCAGCATTCCAAAGTATCCCAAATATTCAACTGTTGTTGAAATCCAAAAGAATTTATTTCTTGACAGTGTGGACCCTACAAACTTGTTAAATGGGCCAAAAATTAAAAAAATGATAATAAACACAATCATGAATGGATCCAGCCTACAAAAGAACCTCAAATTTTATTTTAAACCCTGTGGGCCAATTTAAAACCGGGCCCAAAATAAAAAATCTTACTTCAAAACCTCATTGAAATTGGTCAAGAAGTGATTTATAAAAAAATATTAGAAAGTATTGTTGTTTTTATCCCATTTTATGTCGATAGACATGCGAGATGTACGTATTCAGTGATGAAGTTTCAATGCATTGGATAAATATAACTACACTTTAAATAAAGATTCTGATGAATTATAAAAAATTCTATGACATGCTTCTTCTGATTGGTAAAAAGACCCATACTCGAAATCCAATGATAAAATTTGTTTGCACATGCGTATAATGACTACTGCAGAAACATGAATTTTATCAAATTGGCATGCATTTGAAAATATTTTGCATTAATCTAAAAACACTTTCAACTCTCAAATGATCCACATATTGTTATATGATGACAACGATGTGTTTTATTTGAAATAAATATTAAGTCTATTGAATTTATTGGAGTGTTCAATCAAACTGTTCATCTCAAAGTCAGCACTATTAAATCCTTTTCTTACTTTAATTATTGTTTGTGCAAGTCGGCTGAATTTGGAATTTAATGCATAAAAATTAATTAAATTCATACAGTGAAAATGCACCGCACATACAATACTAATGAATCGCTCTACAGTGAAAATGAAAGTAAAGTATCATTATTCAACAGTAAACATGACTCGCATAAAGATAGCATCATAGTGGAATTCATTACACTATTGGCAAACTGAATAACAAAAGCTATTCTACGTTATACAACATTAATAATTGTGTTGTAATGAATATTTTTTTGCAACTACATCTTTCCTGCTAGTTTTTAATCACCTGCACGATGTGTTCGTAAAACATCATAAATATTCACCTGTTTTGGTATATATTTCACGTATGGATGGCTCTCGGCGCGATAAAAACACGTTCCCATCTCTTACTTTGTATAACTTGTATTATTTATTACTAAATATAATACATGTGAACAATTTTCTTCATTTTCTTCAAAAATCATAATTTTTTCGTCTGTTTATTTACCATTCTACATCAATAATGCATGGCATATACAGTGAAAATGGTATATTAGGATCCCCACTTTACATACATTGGTGTAACATAAAACAGTTTGAGGTCTACAGACCCGAACCGTAACAATACTAATGTGCGATGGTAAAAAAAATATATCGCTATCAAAATGAACCCCCATTTCTTTATAAACCCGAAATTATTAAAAGAGGGACGAAAGATACCAAAGGGACAGTCAAACTCATAAATCTAAAATAAACTGACAACACCATGGCTAAAAATGAAAAAGAAAAACAGAAAAACAATAGTACACATGACACAACATAGAAAACTAAAGAAACACGAACCCCACCAAAAACTAGGGGTGATCTCAGGTGCTCCGGAAGGGTAAGCAGATCCTGCTCCACATGTGGCACCCGTCGTGTTGCTTATGTGATTACAAATCCGGTAAATAGTCTAATTCGGTAGGTCACATTCATGAAAGGGAAGGGGATTGTAGTTACGACGTAAGGAACATATCCGATATCATTTGTGAAACGGTTAATCCATAACGGTCAACCAACTCGTGATGGCGTCCGTAAAATTTACGAAGGGATGATTTCAACTTCACCATTTGGAACTCTTGGTTTAATAGCTTCCTTGTGAGCAGTAACCCTCTATCAAGAAAATCATGATAGGAAATGCAAGCACGGGAATATCGTATCAATTGGGAGATATATACCCCGTATGCAGGTGCTGCTGGAATGTTGCTACTTAGAAATGGAAAGTTCACAATTGGAAAGCTGAAATCATCTCTTTTGTCGTAAAGTTTTGTTTTCAACCGACCCTCATTGTCAATTTCTAGATGTAAGTCAAGATATGAAGCCGACTTAACTGTATCTGTAGTATCCTTTATCTCCAATTCGATGGGATAGATGCGTTCCACATAGTCACCAAATTTTGAATTGTTTAGTGAAAGAACGTCATCTATATAGCGGAAAGTAGAGTTAAAGGATATTGCTAACTTCTTATCTTTCTTCCTAAGAAGTTCCTGCATGAAGTCAGCCTCATAATAATAAAGAAACAAGTCGGCAAGTAGAGGGGCACAGTTTGTTCCCATTGGGATTAAGTATCTACCTTGTGTTCAATTTCTTTTATAAATTAAGAACGGAAACGTGAATTGATTTTAAAATGTTTGACTCTAAACTAGTAAGAAAATATCATCTGTAAAGAAAGAAATAGTATTCAAGTCAAACATTGAAATACTAATAAAATGAAATTTATAGTACAACTTACCAATACGAAAGTTTTCCCCAATCTAAAGAATATTGACCAGAAGAGGGTTAAATGAGTGTGGACATTGAGTCTCAAGCACGAAAAACTGATCCATGCGAAAAGTGAACAGACAAACAAGTTATATATAATATCTAAAACATAGAAAAGGCGAATTTACGATGACCAATTAAGTTCCAGTACCACGAACTATAAAAATCAGGTTTTTTTTTATCTGTATTCTAAAAGTCAGTTGAAAAAGGCATTAGGTAAATCCATGGTACATCGCCATCTTGGATTGTACAATCCCAATACATTAACGAAATCGGTCTAGTTATTTGCCAAAATAAGCAAATTTTGAGACAGATTTGCAATTACTTGTTAGACGTTATTCATAAGAACACTTGTGATTTATTATTTAAATCAAAATATTTAGACAAATATAAAAAATTCGTGTTTTCACAATCAATTTTTTTCAATAAGACATTGGTGTAGTGGTTAGTGCATCGGACTACTAACACAAAGGTTCCTGGTTCGATTCCCGTTCGGGATGAAAATTTCAGGAACTCAATTTTCGGCTTTCTCTTGACACCATTTGCGAGTATAGTCTTGATGAAACGATGATAGTCCGTCGGAAGGGGACGATAAATGGCTGACCCTTGTTAAGAGAGAGCCATATCTCTTGCACGTTAAAGACACCCTTGCAGATTTTGAAAAGAAGTAGGCTAATGCCGCTACAAGACAGCACTCGCACCCGTAAAGTGGAAAGAGATTACTATAAGTTGTAAAACTTGTTTCCCAATCCACTATAAAAAAAATATGTTTAAACTAATAAGAAATTCAAATTACGTAAAAAATATGTAACGGCAGATATTAAAGGAAAATTTTTATTTTTACTTGTAGCAGGACAACAAAAACGTTGACACAATTTTTCTTTTTATTTTTTGTACCTCAGTCATGAAATAATGAAAATTTGTAGTTTTAAAATTTATTAAGACGCATATTAACATCGGAGAACGAACGACATTCATATCCATTAACCGAAAACAAACTCAATTTGAACTTGTAGGTCTCTTAATAGATAATGTGGTCATTTATATAAATTTCCTGTTTATCAAACTTCGAATTTTTCAAAAAAACTAAGGATTTTCTTATTCCAGGCATAGATTACCTTAGTCGTATATGGCACAACTTTTTGGAATTTTGGATCCTCAATGCTCTTCAACTTTGTACTTGTTTGGCTTTATAAATATTTTGATATGAGCGTCACTGATGAGTCTTATGTAGACGAAACGCGCGTCTGGGTACTAAATTATAATCCTGGTACCTTTGATAACTATTAATAGAAACATTTCAATTTTTAAGGCAATTTCTCGTGGGGCAACTGATTTTGTAGAAGGTCAACTATACGTACGACAGTAGTTGATTCATGTATTAAAATAATTGTAATCATTTTGTAATCATTTGTATCAAATTTAACTTGTGATTATTCTGCCTGTAATGGGCGTCTTACGTCGTAACTACAATTCCCTTCCCTTTCATGAATGTGACCTAGCGAATTAGACTATTTACCGGATTAAAATTTTGTAATCACATAAGCAACACGACGGGTGCCACATGTGGAGCAGGATCTGTTCACCCTTCCGGAGCACCTGAGATCACCCCTAGTTTTTGGTGGGGTTCGTGTTGTTTATTCTTTAGTTTTCTATGTTGTGTCATGTGTACTATTGTTTTTCTGTTTGTCTTTTTCTTTTTTAGCCATGGCGTTGTCAGTTTGTTTTAGATTTATGAGTTTGACTGTCCCTTTGGTATCTTTCGTCCTTCTTTTAATTGACAATAAAATATATTTGATTTGGTTTGTATCTATCTCTTCGTTAAAGTATTCACCACATCATAGCATTCTCCGACTTTCAATATTTTGATCAGTTGAATAAGAATACTGCGATTTATAAATGTTCATATCTTTTGAAGCGGTGACAATTACTCCACTAAAGCACAACCGGAAAATCCTCTCACTGTTCGCATTGCAGAACCAATTGTTCTGCGTGTTTAGATGCCCAGCCATGGAAATACTGTTCATCGTATTGGTATAATAGATGAAGTTTTGTAGATATTTAGAGTTGGTTATATAATGTTATATTCCATTTTACATATCTCAATATATTAATTTAGAGGAAATGAATACTACAGGATCCCTCCCTGATCACATTTGGGCAGATAGGTCAGTGTTGTTGATTGTTGTACTAATTACAAATAGCACACTCATGAAAAGAGTGGAACATGTGGCTGTACATTTTATTAAATCAAATCAAATGTTTTATGACATGTAAACTACTCATCATAGATACCAGGATTAAAACAATATAAACATACACAAAATACATTTCACAAACAAAACCAGAGGAAAACATCGGTCATATAAAATTTAAAAAAAATAAAAAAGCAAAATAATATATCTAGATGTCATACAGCTACATTTATATAAATACATCAAGAGTCCGCTGTCTTAAGTTCTAATTCCGTTTTTTTAAAAAGGACCATAAGCTTTCTAATCCTTTTGAGGTTGATGGGCAAAGAAGGTATTTAATTTTCTCATTTTCTTGCCAGGACATAAAATTTGGCAATGTTTAACTATAATTCCTATAAAACTATCTCTGAATTCAGAATTTTTTATACAGTATCAAATAAACTGCGCTTCATCCCCTTATGTATTACAGGAATTACTTCATTCTTTTAACTAAAATCGAAAATATTCAAGTACAAGTATTTCTTGTTTCAGGTAAGTATATACAGCAGACAGGTGATTAATGTTTCCTTGTTGTTTTATATCAGAGATATATATATCCTATTTGAAAAGGTATTTCTGAAACTGTCTTACTAATTTGCATTGCATACTTTATTTTCATTTTCTTTTAAGGACTCCTATTTGAAACCTGTCGAAAGATGAATCTGAGTGCCACTGGTCTGGAAAAAAAAACCCACACTGCAGACTGTAATGAACAGCAGAGGTATACTGTGGGCAGTACCAGTAAAAGTTGAATTTTATGACACTGTTTATATCTCACTCACTTCTCTATGCTGATGTATGTGCCTCAAATTTCTGAGAATTTCGAAGTATTTTATTTTATCTATCAGTCTACAACAAAACATTTTTTGTTACTTCGTAAAGTATTGGTAGATGTTAAACAGTTGAAGATATTTGAAGTAGAGTTCAAAATCCTAATAGACTTTACGATTACAAGTATCTATAATACTAAAATAACGCGGTCAAATTTAATTATACATAATTAATATTGCCAATAATTAACAAGTTCCGGGTCGAATCCGATACCGATACCAATAGTATATTCACCTGTTACCTAATACCTTATCTGTACGTTCCGCATCTGTGTATTTAGGATTTTGTTCTATACAAGGGTCATAACCACAGGGTTGACACTACTAAATTCAATCATTGTCCCCTATTTCAGCTTTATAAATAACCTGTTTGGCTTTATAAATATTTTGAAATGAGCGTAACTGATGAGTCTTATGTAGATGAAACGCGGGTCTTGCGTACTAAATTATAATCCTGGTACCTTTGATAACTATTAGTATTTTAATCAGTATGACTTTCTAAGATGTCTATACGGTAAGGCACAAGCCCCTACTCATTCTTATATAAGAATTTTGTTGTTGATTTAATTGTGTGTATTATATGACAAGTTCATGCAGTGTTTGAATTGTGAATAGATTTATGATGTTATTTATTTGAATGTTCACCATATGAAATGTGTTGTTTAGACAAGCAGCTTTAAGTATTTTTAATCTTTTTGTAATTGTTCATTTTAGAACACAAACAGTGACATAACAGAAATAGAACATATTTCATTAAATTTTATTATTGACTAGAAAATTTCATCACTGTAATATTCTCATTTTGAATGATTTATGGCACTTAAAGTTAACTTTTCACAGTTTAAATCTTTGAAACTGTTTTTTAACAAAAAATAAATTGGCATTACATACTTCCCAATATCTGTATTATATCACAAACTCTTGTTTAACATAACTTCCATGTTGATTCATTTGAAATTGTTGAAACTTTGCTCCTTCTTCATGTTGTTATTTAAGGCTAAATTGTCGTCTGCTGCCAGTGCCTCATTCCCAAATTAATTTGCATTTTTAAACATGTGCTGATGTCAATCCACATAGAGTTACTGTTAGAAAACGCTATTGTTATGCGTGTTGTAAATAAACTGTAGTTGTATGAAGAAATGTTATTCCTGTTATCAGTCCTGTTGATTGAATCGTTGTAATGTTATATGAACTTTTCCATTGTAGACTATGAAATGTAAATTACGAGCATCTGTTCTGAGTGTTGATCTTTATGAATGAATGTTTAAATTCCTGCTCATGTGCAGTAGTTGTAACATGTCATGCTAATCGTTGATGATTATTTGTTCGATTTTTAATTTAACGCTTTCACAGTTGTACTCGCCGGCATTTCGTATATCCATGCGTTGTATATAAAGTATTCGCATAGTTTTTATAAGCTGTCAAGTTATTTTAGCCGCGAATTCTGTAATTTTGTCAGCCGTTAACACACACATGTTTTGTTCTCACAGACAAGCCGCTAATTCCGGTGGCGCAGTTGTAACTTTATTTATTGTTGCCAAGGAGATTTGAATTAAATAATACAGTAGAAGCTCTTATATAAAAAATAAGATGAGAAATATATTTAATTTGAATTTACGAATTATTTTTATAAATAATTATTTTCTTTAAATCCAACTTCGGCGGGAATTTCCTACGTTCCAACATCCAACAATCCAACTTCCCACAAATCCAACGGTGACGTAAAAAACGCTAAAAACGTTAGTCTTGCTTAAAACTTTGGCTTGTTAAGGCAGATTTTTGATTCAAGTTAATTTTTGACAAAACTTCCAAATTTACTTTAACTAAATTTATAGTTATTTAATTTAGAAAGGCAAAAACAATGTTTTTTTTAGTTTTTGTAAAGTTAAACCTCATTTTAGCGGACTTGAAGGAAATAGGTACTGTTTTAGGATGGATCTGGCAGTTGCCTTGATTTTATGGAATACTGTTTAAGTAAGGACTTCTTTAAACAACATTTTTGTATATATATCAGGAAGGACCTGATAGTTATTTAAACTTATTTTGAACTGATAAGGAATCAGTTTCCTAAACTTATTTATCTAAATCAGAAAAGGTTAACTTCTGCTCAAATTATTAAACTTTATGGTTATAGAAATGTTAGTTAAATAAGTAATTTATATAGCAAGACTCAAACATGTAAAAGTTCACGTATATATCAGTATACATTCTTATATATTACTGCAAACAGTATTATATGGGACTCGATCACAACCTCCTATTTTTCAATGAAGTTCAACACATTTAATAATACATCTGGCGTACAATATTTAGAGTTGACAAATTTTCAAAAGATAAGAGTTCCTATATTTTTATTGGGAGCTCTGAGACTGGTTTAGAGAGGTGCTACAAATTTTATTATTATGTAATTACTGTATACTTATATTGTATTGTGAAAACATATTTGATGAGGAGTTCATGATCAATAGTATATAAAACTTAATAAAAATGGAAACTTCAAACTTGTTTGGTGTTCTTTTCACCAGAATAGCATAATCTGATTGTGCGGATTTTTATCTAAACAGGAGAACCTATAATTTAGTCATAGACTATTCAGTCTTCAGTTCTTGAGTTTATACTTTTCCAAGTGGTTGGAATTTAAATATTTAATTTTGTTTTCTGTTTTGTTAGTCACCCCTGGCTCGCTACAGATTTTGGCATCCTCTGGGATTCATTTCAATTAGTGAATCCAGTGATACGTACTCTTGACTAGAAAAAAGAAATATAGTAAGGAGAAAAACTCAGGCTCTTGCCAGTGACACTGAATATTCTGATGAATTTGATGAATATACAACAGAACAATGTGACACAGAATATAACTTAACATCCGGTCAATCAGATTATGAAAATGAAGATGAAACGGTCATCTTCAGACCTAAAACTAGCACCAGTTCAGGTGTAAAGCCCTCTAAACCAGCCCAACAAACTCAAAGAAAGAGCTTACGCTTACTCCAAAAAAAGCAAATAAAAAAAGCTCACGAGACTGACATGCCCAGTCAACAAATGAATCAAGGTGATTCGAATGAAATGGGTGGATTAAATAAAAATGTATTTGTGGACATGACAGCTCAGATAGTTTCTGCTGTTTTGACTGCCCTCCAGGGGAATGCCAGTCCTATGGCTAAATATCATACAGATAAAAACCCTGAAGTACAAAATCCCCGTATTAAATCCAGACGATCCAAAATAAGACCCTTTACCCCAGAAAAGGACTCTTCTAGTGAAAGCTGACAGTGAGTCCTCACTCTCAGACACATGCAGTTTAGCTACCAGCCAAATTTTCAAATCCAGGTCTAGGCCAAAGTCTGGGCAAAACGTTATGCTTCCTGCCTTTACAGGCAATTAGAAATGGGAAGTATGGCTCAATAGGTTTCCGGCTGTGGCTCGACTAAATAATTGGGACGATAATGAAAAGCTTCGAGAGCTTATACCTAGGTTACATGGAGAGGCCGGTGATTTTGTCTTTGACAAACTGCCTAGCAAAACTCTAGACAAATATACAAAATTAATTAAAGAATTAAGAAACAGATTTGGGGTCAATCAATCAGTAGAACCTACAAACTACAATTTAGTAGACGCAGGCAATTGTCAGGTGAGACACCTGAAAAATTTGCATCTGAACTAAAGCGCCTCTATGACAAGGCATACAAAAATAGGGATTTTAAAACTAGACAAGAAGATCTGCTTCAAAGGTTTCTTTTGGGCTTGCAAAACTACAAAGCCCGTATACACATTGAATTAAATAAAGACCCCTAGAAAATAGAAGACGCTGTTCATGAGGTTATAACCTATTCTGAAACAATGAAAAACCATAATCTAGATGAAAATAATAAAAAGACAGTTAGACAAGTTACGAAATTTTTTGGACCTGATGATAGCAAACCAAATCCTATTCCAAATTTCAATAATACACAAGTAACTGAACAAAAGTCAAAAACTTTGACTATAAAAGAAGATGAACTGAAATCCTTATTTGATAAAATGTTTGAATGCAAACAGTCTGAAATACAAAATAAGCAGTTGACAAAGCCAAACCCTAGCCAAATTCCTCATCCGGGTTATAATAACCAAAATAATAGCCCCAGAGGTCCACTTGTATGTTTTCGCTGTGGTCAGCCTGGCCATGTGGCCAGAAATTGTACTGGTAACCCCAAAAGACTTGACAAAATGGACATGAAACCACTACCCCCTTTTAATTCTCCCGGGGCTCAAAACAGACCCAACTTTGATCAGAGAGGAGCTTTTTCTTATAATGGTCCCCCATCACAAGACTTTGGGTTAAACTAAGAAGGGTCGACTCTGGTGACCGGGAGTAGACCTCAAGGGTTGAATTTAAAGGTCAAAATCTGGTAGAGGAAAGTATTCCTATTGACGATAAAACTCCTAAAGTAATTAATAAAGAAGTTAAATTTACAGTTGGCATTGATTCATCTGATAGGTCCTTAGTTAAAAATAATTGTAGTCAGGAGGAAGAAAAATCATTATATGTTACTAATAAAAAATCTCTTATACCTGAAAGTGATGAGGATGTTGAAATTTCATCTAAAGTTAAAGATGAAACTCCTCAATCAAAAAATTGGACATAATTGGTCGACAAGTCGTACTTTGCGATGGCGTATATATAGACGGCAGTATTCAAGGAGTCAAAGTTACTTTTACAGCAGACACAGGTGCTGATCGAACTGTAATTTCTACTCGTATTTTCAAAAAAAAATCCACAGTCTGATCGACCATAAATTGAAAAGTCAAGTACCTTGGCTAGTGCCAATGTCCAACCCTTAGTTGAAAAGGGAAAAGCTATTTTTAACCTTGAATTGGGAAATTTGTCCCTAGAAAAAGAATTAGTAGTGGCTGAAATAGAAGATGAAGTGTTTTGGGGGATTAAATATTTTGTTGAAGGGCGAGATGAGCCCTGCTGATATAAAATTAACTGGAGGAGTTATATTGTTAAATGAAGTAACTATTCCTTGTATCCAAATAGGACAACCTGAACCTGTAAGAAAAGTTAGAGCAGCTGACAATTTTATTATCCCCCCACAGAGTGAAATACTTATTGATGTTTTTGTCGATAAAACAGAAAATGATCCCATATCCCCACCCCAAGATTATTTGATAGAACCCAGTCCCAAATTTATAGAAAATCATCCTGTGATGATGACATCTAGTCTAGTTGATATTTGCCATGATGTAACTAATAAAGTTAGATTAATTAACCCTTTTGATCGAGAGGTTCAAATTAATCAAGATACTGTAGTTGGATTAGCCGAAAAAGTTGAAAACCAACCAATTCTTTTTTTTTCATCTGAAAACACTGAAGATTCTACCAATTTTGATAGTGTCAGAAGCGTCAAACTGGAGTCAAATCTAGTAACTTGGCAAACCAATGAGGGTATAATCCGTAATATTACCAATAAAGGGCTGCGCTTTAGCGCATGATACGCCCGTTGCTCTTTTAACTTGTCTTTTATGCTTTAAATAAATTTATATGATCAACTAGAAATATCTATACAAATCAAAAGGGATGTTACATTAATATGTTCACCAAAGTTTCATAAAATCCCCCTTTTTTAAGTATAAACATTCATTACTTAAGAAAACGTAAAATCTAAAATTTATAAAAATGGAAAGGGAGCTTATGTCAATAGATATAAACAATTTATCAAAGTTGCATAAACTTTTGTGAAAGCCTTTTTGAGTTATTGTCCGAAGTGTTGAAAATCCCCCTTTTTTTTATGAATAAAGCCCCATAAATCCAAAACTTAAAATCTGAAATTTATAAAAATTGAAAGGGAGCTTACATCAATAGATATAAACAATTCACCAAAGTTTCATGGACATTGGTGAAAGCCTTTTTGAGTTATTGTTCGAAGTGTTGAAAATCCCCATTTTTTTTTTATGAATAAAGCCCCATAAATCCAAAACTTAAAATCTGAAATTTATAAAAATTGAAAGGGAGCTTACATCAATAGATATAAACAATTCACCAAAGTTTCATGGACATTGGTGAAAGCCTTTTTGAGTTATTGTCCGAAGTGTTGAAAATCCCCCTTTTTTTATGAATAAAGCCCCATAAATCCAAAACTTAAAATCTGAAATTTATAAAAATTGAAAGGGAGCTTACATCAATAGATATAAACAATTCACCAAAGTTTCATGGACATTGGTGAAAGCCTTTTTGAGTTATTGTCCGAAGTGTTGAAAATCCCCCCTTTTTTATGAATAAAGCCCCATAAATCCATAACTTAAAATCTAAAATTTAAAAAAAACGAAAGGGAGCTTACGTCAATAGATATAAACAATTCAATTTAGTTTCATTGAAATTGGTGAAAGTGTTTTTGAGTTATTGTCCGAAGTGTGGACGACGGACAGACGGACAACGGTATACCATAATACGTCCCGTCTAAAAGACGACGGGCGTATAAAAAGGGTACTACGGACGGGGGGAAAGTGGAGTTGTTCCTCCACACGTAATAAACTTATATACTGAGGCCTCCGAAGGTCGCTCCGAAAGAGAACATGAAGCCATTGCAAATCTTTTACATAAATATACAACAGCTTTTTCTGCCCATGAGACAGATTTAGGAATGACTCATTTTACTAAGCATTCCATTGATACTGGAGATGCCAGACCTATAAAGCAAGCATCCAGACGAGTACCTCTGGCCTTTGCAGAGGAAGAGAGAAAATTATAACCCAAATGCTTGACCAGGGGGTTATAGAACATTCATGTTCCCCATGAGCCAGCCCTTTACTCCTAATAAGAAAGAAAACTGGTAAGATAAGACCAACGGTGGACTATAGAAAAATGAATTCTGACTGTTTGTGATGCCTTCCTGCTACCGAAAATACATGATTGTCTTGACGCTGTGTCAGGCGCAAACTTATTCTCAGTTTTCGACCTAATAAGTGGATTTCATCAAATTCCCGTTAAACTGGAAGATAGGCCTAAATCAGCTTTTACTATAGTATTAATGAATGGGTGTTTTTATAATGGCCCTGTTATATGTACAAGGTCTGTAATAATGGTCGAGGAAGTCTGTAATGGCCCGAGGCAACGCCGAGGGCCATTACAGACTTCCGAGGCCATTATTACTGACCGAGGACATATAACAGGGCCATTATAAAAACACCCATTTCTTAATACATTTATTAACCAACTGAACAAAAGTGTATGTGTTGCTGCCAACTTGATGTACTCTCTTCTTTTTTAATGACAGTTTAATTTTGAAAAAAATACTTTGTACTTCACCATAATAAAGCTTTTTATATACCAAATATCTAAGATATTAGATTGACAGAAGTTATGTGTTGAAAAGCAGGATGAACAGTGATTCCTATATATGGTTCCTCTAATGTTGGTTGCTGGTCACTAAATTAAATAAAATACAAAAAAGTCTTGTAATTATATTATTTTTAAAACATAACTAAATTTAATATAACATTAACAATAGTAAAGTTGGTTTGAAAATGTCTATTCCTGTGATGACTCAAATTTTCTTTTTCCGGAAAAAATGTTAATGTTTACAGTTCCACCAGTTACAGATGCACCACAAAGAATATTAAATGGGTTTGTTTCCTGTCGATTTTTTACTGCTAACGTGTTAGAGTTAACACTGTGGAGCTGTGAAGGTGTACAGTACCTCTCAACTGTAATATCATCAGTTATATTAAAGTTTTCATCTCTGACAGCAGTATTACATGTAACATCAACATTTTCTATATTTGATGAGTGTTCATTTATACTGTTTGTATCTTCATTCAAATCTGGAATAGCAGTTTGTGCTATGATGTTGGAAGCCATATTTTGTTGTTTAATAGAAGGAGTGTTGTAATGAGTGAGGGTAGAAACACTTTTCCATCCTCCTAACTGCGCCACTTCTGTAATTGGCCGTTCCGACTTCAGTAACGAAGAGGCAAATGTTTTCCTTGTTGAGTGGTTTACTTTTCTACCAGACAATTGAGCCTGATTAGCCATCATTTTCATCATTTCCCCCAACTTGTTTTTTCCTAATGGTTGATGGCTGTACCAAACTTCAGTATCCACATTAACATTGACCAGTGGTCGTAAATAGAATCTTGAGTTTGGGTCATTTTTCAAATCTGATGGACGCTTTGACAAGTACAGTTTTAATAACCTTATAGGGCAATTGTCATTATCTTCTTGTGCAAACATTTTTGGGGCCACAGGTCTTTCATCTCCAGCCTTTGCTCCTGTGCGGGTTTTTGTTGTTCTTTCTGAAATAAAATAAATTTCAATGCAAAAAAGTTATTGATAGTTGCAATATAGCTTTTATCATTTGTTCACATCATAATATGCAGATTAAAATGACCCGAAAACAATGTTGAAGTTATGCACACCTAACATGCCTAATAAAACAAAAAATATAAATATAAATACACCAGCAATCAGTTTCAATTTGTCTTCAATAACCTAATAATCAAATAGACCGCCCGGTTATAGGGTCTGTTTTAAAATTGCAAAAAAATTACGGTGAGAAATCTATTTTTCGGTATAACATCTAACCTCAACTTTCAAGATATGGAACTGCAATAAAGTCAATGATTCTTTTCTGTAATTTTTGTCTTGTGTATGTTTCGGATTTGTGGCGATTAGAGATTATAGTTTCTTAACCATAAGACAAAAAAAAAAAAATGTGTTTACTGTACCCTTTCCCTAAATTTTGTTTGACTATTTTTGATTAAGCACTGTTAAACATGTTAAAGTCACAATGTTGCTCCCATAGACTCAATGTAAAAAAAAAATCCTTACCTACATACCCTATTTTTTTCAGCATGTAACAGTAAACACACATACTTTTTTGTTTGGCCTAATATAAATATCAATATAATATCTTACCATTAAATTCAACAAATTCTAAGCCTTTTGCATTTTTTTTTATCTCAAGATCACCTAGTAGTAAGGTTGAATGTTCTTGTCGTCCACGGAATGCGAAGAAAACTCCATTATTAAACCAGACAGTATTCAACAAGGATGTTGGATTAGCTAAAAATAGAAAAATAGTACAAATATGTAAATTTTAGGAGTGTGTAATGAACATGTTATAATAACAAAATTTAATCAACAGTTTGAGAGACATTTTTAAATGTGTGCAGAATATAAAAAATATCATATATCAGCTTTTTTTTTTAAATGGAAATTCATTTCACATAAATCAGTAAAAAACAAATGTTATTCCATGTACTTTTCTTACTTTATAAATGTTACAGCAAAAGAACCATACATGATAATGATTGATTTTTTTAGGCCGACTTCATCAATGTTTTAACTACATTTATATATTAAAATAAAATGTGGCGAGATCACAATTGAAATTCTTATCCATCCATGAGGGAACTTAAGATTCAGTTAGGAGTAAAATTAGGAACGTTTATCATACAAAAAATATATCTAACATCCAAACTAAAACAAAACAAAATTTAGGATGACATTATAGACATACCAGCTCCAAGTATCTGTTTATTGTACAACAATTTCACGTCTTCAGGCTCAACTGCTTCTGCTCTGTTCTTTTTGTTGCCTTTACCCTGGCCTTTTAACTCCTTACGTTTAGTTTCCAATATTTTTCTTGAGTGGTCAAATAATTTGTCTTTCTTAATGTCGATCATGCTCTTATTGTCTTTTAGATGCCGATCTATACTATTTTGGACACCAGTTAGAGTCCCAGGCTCATACTCCTCTCCATCTTTTCTTCGAACTCCTAAAATAAAAAAAATCACATGGATCTTTTTATTGTACAATCATGCTTACATAAAAAAAAAAGAGGTACATGTACATGTAGTTACATACAATTTGGGTTCAACAAATTGTTATTTGATATTTTTTTTGCCTGTTGATTATGGATGTTAAATCCAGTAAACAAATATCAGGTATATTCAAGAGGAGAACAAGTTATAAATTAATAAAGAGATAGGGATTATTATTTTTGACTGCCACAACGGTGGGGTTGAAAAATATCATGCATTTTTCTGTTTAATGACTTGTTTATTAAATGTGTACGTTTGAATAAAACAATAAATACATATATAAAAACGAGATAGCAACACATCAAGCTCCTCTGCTGGAACATCTTCAACCAATCTAAAATTTCCATTTGATCTACACCAGTCATAAAACATCTTCAAGTCAGAGTTTGTTTTGTAGGTGGTATTTTTGTTTTTGTTGTTTTGGAGGAATTTGTCAGTATCCTCAATGGTTACTGATTTGTAGCGTGAATTAGTTTCTGTATTTGACACTTGTGTCAGGACTTCTTCCTCTTCCGTAGCTACCACCCCCTGTGCATCGCTAACTGGAACTTCCGTGATAGGCATGACCTCCAGTTCTACAAGTTCTACGACATTATCAGTGTTTTCAACTTTGTCGCCATGAATCAAGGCGTCCAATACCATCATTTCATCCATTTCGGCTAGACTTTCATACCGCATAATGTCATCAACTAAAATATCCATCATTTCTGCGCCTGATTTTACTCCTCTGTCCGATTTCCTAGGCGTAATTGTAGGGAACTTAGAGTGGCGAGCAAACAAATTTTTTTCTCCTGCATTGCCTGCCATGATCGTCTGCAAAACGTCAACTTCCGGTTTAAGGTCAATGCAACTAGGTCAACTTATCGTCTATTTCAGAAATATTGATTTTACGAAAACCATTGCATTACCGTATTTTACAGAATAAAATTATGATGACTTTTTTTTTTCGAGGCGATCAGTTTTGAAAATCAGCGGCCATGTTAGATTTATTATATTTGATATTAACACCGTTTTTCTGTAATGGCCCTGTTTTTCTGTATTGGCCCTGTTTTTCTGTAATGGCCCTGTATTAATGCCCGGTTTGTCTATATTAAGCACAGTTAGGATTTTTAATAAATAGTCATTTTTGTCTATAATGTACTTAGTTGGTTAATAAAACAAAGTATGGACTCTATGAGTTCAAAACTATGCCATTTGGCGTTTATAATGGTCCGGCCACATGTCAAAGGCTCATGGAGCTAGTTTTAAATGGTATCCAATGGCAAATATGTCTCATCTACTTAGATGACAGCATTGTCTTTGGTAAAAACTTTGAAGAACACACGGAGAGACTAGCTATTATTTTATGCATGGGAAGTTATTATAGATTTGTAAAAGATTTCTCATCATTAGTAAAACCACTAACAGAACTAACCAATAAAATCAAAGGGTTCAATTGGACACAAGACTGCCAAGTTGCCTTTGACAAATTAAAAAGTGTATTTACAAGCCCGGAAATAATGGCCTTTCCAAAAGATGAGGGCGAATTTCATCTTGACACTGATGCATCTGACATTGCAATCGGTGCTGTCTTAAGCAAAATTCTAGGCGATCAACTAAAAGTAATCTCTTTTGGGAGTCGTACGATTAATAAAGCTGAGAAAAATTACTGCGTAACAGACAAAGAACTGTTAGCGGTAAGACATTTTGTAGAACATTACCGACAATATTTATTGGGACGGAAATTCTGTGTCAGAACAGACCACCAAGCACTAATTTGGCTATTTAGTTTAAAAGATCCAAAAGGCAGAGTTGTCAGATGGTTAGAGCAAGCACTAATTTGGCTATTTAGTTTAAAAGATCCAAAAGGCAGAGTTGTCAGATGGTTAGAGCAAGCACTAATTTGGCTATTTAGTTTAAAAGATCCAAAAGGCAGAGTTGTCAGATGATTAGAGCAAGCACTAATTTGGCTATTTAGTTTAAAAGATCCAAAAGGCAGAGTTGTCAGATGGTTAGAGATACTCTTACCATTTAATTTTTCGGTAGAGTATCGCCCTGGTATAAAACACGGCAATGCGGACGCTATGTCCAGATGCCATCATCCCCGTGAATGTGACTGTTCCCAAGTTGATAACTTGGAATTTTTAAAATGTGGCCCCAAACAAATGCCACAGAAGAGCAATTGATATGGATAGCTCTCTGGTGAATTTATCAGAGATGCTAAACCAGACAATAGCAGGTCAAAATAAAGATGACCCAGTCCCTAGTAATGAAATCATTACAACCCCCATATGTATGGTTAAAACCAGACAGCAGATGGACCAAAATATTTGGACCCCTTTGGAGGGTGGACATTCAGAAACTTGAGTTGTGTAAAATGCAAGAAAATGACCCTGATTTTGGACCACTCCTTAAAATGGAAGAAAAGTGGTCACAGACCAACAAAATCTGATATACAGCAAAATAGTACTGCGACACGACATTACTGGCACATATGGGATTCCATTGTATTAATAAATGGATTGTTATATAAAAAAATTAGTAGAAGGGATGGTGTAGAGGACCATACACAGTTTTTAGTCCCATTCCTACTCAAAAAGGAAATTTTAGAAAACATGCATAATTCTATATTGTCAGGCCATTTAGGCAAAAAGAAAACAAAAGCTAAATTATCTCAGAGATACTTTTGGTACGAAATGAGGGAGGATATAGATATCTGGATTAGCCAATGTGACATATAAGTGGGTTGAGGTATTTCATGTTAGACCAAACTGCTGTTGTATGTGCACAGTTGATTTTGAATGAAGTCATATGTCGTTTTGGCAGTCCCTTGGCTATTCATTCGGATCAAGGTCGAGCCTATGAAAGTCAAATTTTTCAGGAATTATGTAAAATTCTTTAAATAAGAACTAGAGGCTCTAAAGAGCCTGTGTCGCTCACCTTGGTCTATGTGAATATTAAAGGAAGCAGATGGATTCATGACAAAATTGTGTTTTGGTGATGGTGATGTGTTTGTACATCTTACTTTACTGAACATTCTTGCTGCTTAAAATTATCTCTATCTATAATGAACTTGGCCCATTAGTTTCAGTGGAAAATGTTAGTAAAAATTTACAAATTTTATGAAAATTGTTAAAAATTTACTATTAAGAACAATAACTCCTAAGGGGGTCAATTGACCATTTCGGTCATGTTGACTTATTTGTAAATCTTACTTTGCTGAACATTATTGTTGTTTACAGTTTATCTCTATCAATATTAATATTCAAGATAATGACCAAAAACAGCAAAATTTCCTTAAAACTAACAATTCAGGGTCAGCAACCCAACAACGGGTTGTCCATTTCATCTAAAAATTTCAGAGCAGATAAATGTTGACCTGATAAACAATTTTACCCCATGTCAGATTTGCTTTAAATGCTTTGGGTTTTGAGTTATAAGCCGAAAACTGCATTTTACCCCATGTTCTATTTTTAGCCATGGCCGCCATCTTGGTTGGATGGCCGGGTCACCGGACACATTTTTCAAACTACTAACCCAAAAGATGATTGTGGCCAAGTTTGGATTAATTTGGCCTAGTAGTTTCAGAGGAGAAGATTTTTGTAAAAGATTACTAAGATTTACGAAAAATGGTTAAAAATTTACTATAAAGGGAAATAACTCCTAAATAGGTCAACTGACCATTTTGGTCATGTTGACTTATTTGTAAATCTTACTTTGGTGAACATTATTCCTGTTTATAGTTTATCTCTATCTATAATAATATTCAAGATAATAACCAAAAAGAGCAAAATTTCCTTAAAATTACTAATTCAGGGCCAGCAACCCAACAACGGGTTGTCTGATTCATCTGAAAATTTCAGGGCAGATAGATCTTGAACTGATAAACAATTTTATCCCCTGTCAGATTTGCTCTAAATGCTTTGGGTTTTGAGTTATAAGCCAAAAACTGCATTTTACCCCCATGTTCTATTTTTAGCCATGGCAGCCATCTTGTTTTGATGGACGGGTCACCAGACACATTTTTCAAACTACTAACCCAAAAGATGATTGTGGCCAAGTTTGGATTAATTTGGCCTAGTAGTTTCAGAGGAGAAGATTTTTGTAAAATATTACTAAGATTTACGAAAAATGGTTAAAAATTGACTATAAAGGGCAATAACTCCTAAAGGGGTCAACTGACCATTTCAGTCATGTTGACTTATTTGTAAATCTTACTTTGGTGAACATTATTGCTGTTTATAGTTTATCTCTATCTATAATAATATTCAAGATAATAACCAAAAAGAGCAAAATTTCCTTAAAATTACTAATTCAGGGCCAGCAACCCAACAACGGGTTGTCCGATTCATCTGAAAATTTCAGGGCAGATAGATCTTGAACTGATAAACAATTTTATCCCCTGTCAGATTTGCTCTAAATGCTTTGGGTTTTGAGTTATAAGCCAAAAACTGCATTTTACCCCATGTTCTATTTTTAGCCATGGCGGCCATCTTGGTTTGATGGACGGGTCACCGGACACATTTTTCAAACTACTAACCCAAAAGATGATTGTGGCCAAGTTTGGATTAATTTGGCTTAGTAGTTTCAGAGGAGAA
Organism: Mytilus edulis; assembly: GCA_019925275.1. Classification (NCBI taxonomy): domain Eukaryota; kingdom Metazoa; phylum Mollusca; class Bivalvia; order Mytilida; family Mytilidae; genus Mytilus; species Mytilus edulis. The sequence goes on along the minus strand of CM034350.1, from coordinate 77,201,226 downwards.
GATTTTTGTAAAATATTACTAAGATTTACGAAAAATGGTTAAAAATTGACTATAAAGGGCAATAACTCCTAAAGGGGTCAACTGACCATTTCAGGCATGTTGACTTATTTGTAAATCTTACTTTGGTGAACATTATTCCTGTTTATAGTTTATCTCTATCTATAATAATATTCAAGATAATAACCAAAAAGAGCAAAATTTCCTTAAAATTACTAATTCAGGGCCAGCAACCCAACAACGGGTTGTCTGATTCATCTGAAAATTTCAGGGCAGATAGATCTTGAACTGATAAACAATTTTATCCCCTGTCAGATTTGCTCTAAATGCTTTGGGTTTTGAGTTATAAGCCAAAAACTGCATTTTACCCCTATGTTCTATTTTTAGCCATGGCGGCCATCTTAGATGGTTGGCCGGGTCACCGGACACATTTTTAAACTAGATACCCCAATGATGATTGTGGCCAAGTTTGGTTAAATTTGGCCCAGTAGTTTCAGAGGAGAAGATTTTTGTAAAAGTTAACGACGACGACGGATGACGGACGACGCCGGACGCCGGACGCCAAGTGATGAGAAAAGCTCACTTGGCCTTTTAGGCCAGGTGAGCTTAAAACTAGGACAAGTCCTAGAAATCCTAAATGTAATGGACAAACAGAAAGATTTAACCGTAGTATTTTTTATCTATGATAAAATCTTATCTTAGGGGAGAACAAGGAAAGTTGTCAATCATGACAAACTAAAACCATATAATGGTCAATCCCATCCCAAATGGATTAAAAAGTTTAAACATTTTAGTATGACTTCTTTTGTAGCTGTGTGGTCAAAACTAGTCAGTCACAGATTTTGAGACCTATAAATAAACTATGCCCACTCGAGTGTTCTAAATAGAACTATGTTTTTTTTTATGACAAAAGTGTATTACATTTTTCAAACTGTATTAAGAAATTATTTGGTAATTTCATTGTGGGGAGTGTAAGATTTGAAATATTCAAATTTAAATATAGTTAATTATTTAGTAATTGTTTAATTAACATATTCATTTATTCTTGTAAGAATACGAAACACAGTTTTTATTATTTATTTATAAAAGCGTTAATGTAACGTTGCGCTCTTTTAAATAACACATTTTCCCGTTTCTGTTTTATGACGTTACGCCTCTGACGTGCGCTCCGTCGTCTAGACTTTTATTTGATTACATACGGATGCACATCGTTTTTTAAGAGACAGATTATAGTTGGTAAGAAACTTTTTATGTATACTATCTTTTTATTACATCAAAGCTTATTTAAAAGGAGAAAACATTGTATACTATTTATTAGAAATATTCGTAACTTTTAATTATTATTTTAAACGTAATTTAACTTCTGAGAGAACTTATGATACATGAACGAAATGGTTTTTATTGTTTGTTTAGTTTAATGTGAACACTTAAACATATATCTTATTATAATTTATGTATTTTTACTTGTGAAATTATTCTTTATTTGTAGAGAATATATTGTTAGCGACCATATGATATTATATATGAATAAACGATAGATACATGGTGCAAACTCGCATACTCATATCTTCGCCCTTAAGTTAACCGATGTGATTCGTACACGCTTCACAAACATGTGGACACCTTTATGCCACATGTCAATCAAAGGAACTTGTTCATTGTAGAAAACAGATTCAGAGGAGATGCTGAGTACTTGTTTTCCAGTTCCATACCACATGTGTTCAATGCTCTACAAGGCTTTCCGGACTACGAGGTCTTGCCAGCTTTGGATTCACAGAGGCATTGGGCAACCAAGGTCCGGGCAAGACTTCTGGCCACTCCAGTAGGGGCAGCATTTCTACCTATCAACAATCCAAAACAGACCCAATCTCCAGTAATGGCAGTGGCTCTACAAGCCACTGCCCTATTCAGACCCAGGCTCCGGTGAGAGCAGCAGCTCCACTTTCCACTCAACATGTCCAGACAAAAGCTGCAGTAAGGGTGTCAGGTCTACCAGCTACTCACCCTTACCCTACTGGCAACACCTACCATGTTGCTGTTGCTACACCATCCCTGTCTAGGTTGGGACCTCCGGTTTGTGTGGGTGCAGCCTCCCTACGCCGCCTTGTCACACCTGTCAGCCCTTCGGTACAATCTTCTTTTGTTGACATCCCTGCCGCGACAGTGGGACTGGCAGCTAACCAGGTCATGCCATTGAAGTCCAGCACTCCAATGGATGACCCATATGACTTTTTCATGCCAGATGTTACGATGACCTCCGTTGCAGACCATTCTAATACCATCTCATCAGCCATTTCTCACTACTTGCCGTTAGAGACACCCACATCATCATCATCTGTACCACCTATAACTTCTGCCAACCCACATGTATACTCCACCATGTCCACTGTACTAACCGCCACTACCAGGATCAAGACTCTTCCATGAGACCAGAAACACCTATGTCCACTACATGTACGTCAAGTCCTGATCAAGATCCCTACTCTCAGGAAATATCACCTACCGTCCAGTACATCTTTGATCAGGATTTGATACAGGATGAGGATGCTGAATACATCCTTCCACAGATTTTGGGGTCTGAGGTACCATTAACCTCTACACCAAAACCTCAACCAGTGCAGATTCCTCCACCTTCTTTGGCCCAACCTCCAACACATAATTTGAACCAGCATATCTTGACCGCCCTATTTACTTTTACCACCACCCAGGAATTTTTACTGAAAGAAATTACCCACAACACAAAGGCAATTCAAACCCTCTCCACCGACATTGCTTACCTGCGTGGGCAGTTTAGACAATTCGAGAGGGTGCAGGGTCGACACCAGACGGTCCAAGACAGGTTGTCTAACCTGTCCAATCGCCCATTCAAACAAATACGAAGGAAGCCATATTTAAACAGACATAAACTACAACAACGCCAACCAAAAGTAAAATCCGTAGTAGAAAAGAAAGATCCTGAGAATAAAGAAAACTGAACTAAGTTAATAACTATCATTATTTTAGTCTGTATTGTATTTGCTGATTCTATATAACTTTTTAATTTTGGCCTACCTTCAGTAATTGTCAATTTTTAAAATTTAACTAACTTGTTTAGCATGTTTAGTATCAAAAGCTAATGAAAATTATTTTGTTAAAAGTATAATTATTTGACATTTTTCAATTTGGTATTGAAAGGAAAACTTTGTTAAGTGAATTTATCCATATGAAATTATATTCTTTTAAGTGGTCAGTTAGATAGTGGTGTATTTTTTTTAAATATTCAAAGTTTTAGTCTGCCATTAAGATATATTTTAAAAAGAAATTTATTAGTAACGATCAATTCTCCTTATAAGGGCAACTCCTGACTTTACCATCTGTGTTTTACAGCCTCAGGTTTCTTCATATTCCTTCATACTTGATAAACTTTCTTAATTTTCTTGTAGAATAATATGTAGTAATTTTAAGCATCCTCGAGTATGTCACATTTCCATCATTCTTAGGATAATTATATATTTGTTGTTTAGTATTTTGAAGTAATCTAGATGTTAAGTCCATAGTACATGTACTCATTCCTGGTTTCCATGAGTAATTTTCAAGTCGATCACGAGGTATAGTTGTAAAATTTACAAGTGTAGTATTAATACATGCTCTTTAAAACATTTTTTCTGGTTTCTAATGGACTGCAGTTAAAATGTTGATCTGCGACTTTCAACCTGAAATATTGAAACATTACATTAATAGATATAATTTGTTGCATAAACAATTGCGAGGATGCTAAATGTTTTATTGGGGGGTAAATTGTAAAGCACCAGTCCCTACTCATTCTTATATAAGAATTATGTTGTTGTTTTTATTATGTGTATTATATGACAAGTACATGCAGTGTTTGAATTGAATATTTTGAATTGTGCATAGATTTATGATGTTATTTATTTGAATGTTCACCATATGAAATGTGTTGTTTAGACAAGCAGCTTTAAGTATTTTTAATCTTTTTGTAATTGTTCATTTTAGAACACAAACAGTGACATAACAGAAATAGAACATATTTTATTCAATTTTATTATTGACTAGAAAATTTCATCACTGTCGTATTATTCTCATTTTGAATGATTTATGGCACTTAATGTTACTATATAAGGCTTACGCATAGTTATAAACTTTAATTCAGTTATGGACCCGCGATATCACGGGTGTGTTCTAGTATGGAAAAAAATAAGAAGATCCTGCATCCTTTTTACAATTAATGAATGATACGTTAAGATGGTATACAGTGAGTTTCTATAACACGTTCTTCCTTTAATATTTTTTTAGTGACAGGAAGGAGTATATGCATGTACCAAATGCAAAAAGAAATATTGCCACAAGAAAGACCTTAGCTGTATTTGGAAAACTTTTATGAATTTTTGGTCCTCAATGTTCTCAACTTTGTCCTCCATTTGGCCTTTTAATCATTTTTTTATTCGAGCGTCACTGATGAGTCTTTTGTAGACGAAACGCGCGTCTGACGTAAATACAAAATTTTAATCCTGGTATTTATGATGAGTTTATCTGTTATCTGGTATAACAGCTGTTCGTGATGTGTCCATTTTTAAATGTGATCAGTGTGGTAAAACATATGCCTTCGAGTCTGGTCCTCAACGCCAACTTAGGAATGTACATACTGATATAATGTATAGATGTTCATGTTCAACAAGACATTCTCCTACTATTCCAATTTCACCAGAAATTAGAAAACCAAACATGAGGATTCACTAGAATAATTAACATTTCGGGCATTTTAGAAAATGTAAAATGCAAGGATATTTTAAAAAACTGTAAAATACAAGAATGTTTTGAAAAAATAAAATTTGTTTTCACCTCGTTAAATCCTTAACTTACTAATGTGTATGCTGGTTACATAGTTTATGCTGATTAAAAAATGTTTATGCTGGTTCCAAATGTATAGGCTGATTACAAACGAGTATGCTGATAACAAATGTGTAATCTGAAAATAGCTTACTCTTTCTCTGTCCTGTATGTTCGTTTGTTTCTTCGTTCATTTATTTTTATTAAAGTTCTGTCGTGTAATGTTGTTATTTTAGTTTTATATTTAACATTGCCATTAAAGCGGGAGGTGTAGCTAGCCACACATCCAGTTTCAACACACCAGTTTTTTTCTTAAAATGTTCTGTTCCAAGTCTGTGTCGTTATTATCATCTTGTAATTGATGTGTTTCCCTCACTTCCGGAATCGTTTTTTTCTCAATCAATTTATGAATTTCGAACATCGGTATACTACTGTTGCCTTTATTTACTACTTGAGCATAACAAAAGTCACAATATTAAAATATCAGTGGTGTTTTTGTATTTTACCTAAATTAGTATACTTTTATTATAAATTCTGTATCACACTGACATAATTCTTCCAAAAAGCATGCCTCGCTCTTAAGACACATCTGCATGTTGTGGTATCGAAGCACAATATATATTTGTTTTACGTAGATCTTGATCTAGGCATGGAAACCGATAGCAAAACACATTTTTTCTATAAAAGCAATCCTATATAATCGATTCATTTTTCCATTTTATTATTAGCCTAATTTTTATTCAAACCTAAGTTCGTCATCATTCAGTCTAAATCGTCTACGTCTATTGTGTCTATTGCTTAACTCGTTTCTGTGTGCGTTACATTGCAATGTTGTGTTGTCATTCTCTTATATTTAATATGTTTCCCTCGGTTTAGATTTGTGACCCGGATTTTTTTTCTATCGATTTATGAGTTTTGAACATCGGTATACTACTGTTGCCTTTATGTATTTATGGTAAATAGTTATCAAAGGTACCAGGATTATAATTTAGTACGCCAGACGCGCGTTTCGACTACATAAGACTAATCAGTGACGCTCATATCAAAATATTTATAAAGCCAAACAAGTACAAAGTTGAAGAGCATTGAGGATCCAAAAATTCCAAAAAGTTTGGTAACCCTGTCGTGTAATGTTGTCATTTTAATATTATAATTAACACTGCCAATAAAGCGGGTGTTTCGGCATGCCACAAAACCAGGTTCAACCCACCATTTTTAATTTTCTTTTTAATTTCTTGTACCCAGTAAGGAATATAGCCATTGTTATATTATAGTTCGTTTCTGTGTGTGTTACATTTTAATGTTGTGTCGTTTGTTTTCTTTTATATTTGAGTATGAATTCACATTACTATAAGACGTGTCACGGTACTTTTCTATCCCAAATTCATGGATTTTGTTTTGATCTTATATTTGTTATTCTCATCGGATTTTGTCTGATGCTAAGTCTGTTTGTGTGTGTGTTACATTTTAATGTTGTGTCGTTGTTCTCTTATATTTAATGCGTTTCCCTCAGTTTTAGTTTGTTACCCTGATTTTGTTTTTTGTCCATCGATTAATAGTTTTGAACAGCGGTATACTACTGTTGCCTTTATCTATGTGAAAGGATCTTTTCCTCATTTGCTCTATAATGGTCATTGATTCCTTCTGCACATCGTGCAGGTTTGCCACAGGATTAGTAAGTTCCAGTTTTATATTAGGATGGGTTGGGTTTTTTTTAGCGAACCTCACAATAAAATAGGTATCTGTAAAATTAAAACATTTGAATTGACCAGCCATTATATAAATAACACATTTAGTATAATAAATTAAATAACACATAGCTGAGAGGATGATAGAGCAGAATGGTACCCGAGAAAACATTGTCAACTGCGGCGAAGTCAAGGTAGACAATGCTTTTTGAGGGGTACCAATCTGCTCTATCACCCTCTCAGCTATGTGTTATTTAATTTATTATACTAAATGTCTTATCATTGTTGTCTTTGATGGATACATCTTATTTAAAAGTTTTATAGGACGTCACGTACAGAACAACATTACGGGTATTAGAAAAATCAACAGATGTGAAGCAAGGTGTTTTATATTTTTTTATTGTTAAAGTCAAATAAAAGAATCTTAATCAAAACGTAGAACTTAAGCATTATCTTTAATAACTTGGTGTAAATTCAATTCATTGTCATTTAAATTATCGATTTTTGATTGGTCTTGACGAAATTGTAACATTCAAAAAAATTGTCAATCGCTCAGCCATGTGATAGAGTAAATTAACACCCTCGTATTAGCCAATCAATAAAGGCAACAGTAGTATACCACTGTTCAAACTCATAAATCCATCCATGGACAAAAAACAAAATCGGGTTAACAAACTAAAGCTGAGGAAACACATTAAATATAAGAGGAGAACAACGACACAAAACTACAATGTAACACACAGAGAAATGGACCAAGCATCAGACAAAAGCCGACGAGAATAACAAATAAAAAATCAAAACCAAATACATGAATTTTGGATAGACAAGAACCGTGACACGTCTTATCGCAATGTGAATTTACACTCAAAAATAAGAGAAAACAAACGACGCAACGTTAAAATGTAACACACACAGAAACGAACTATAATATAACAATGGCCATATTCCTGACTTGGTACAGGACATTTTTAAAGGAAAAAATGGTGGGTTGAACCTGGTTTTGTGGCATGCCAAACCTCCCTCTTTTATAGCCATGTGAAATATAACATTAAAATGACAACTCAACACCACAGGACTACAATATAAATAAATAGGAGAACACAATTGACAAAGAAACACACGAACAACAGCCAACAAAAGGCAACAAGTTCAAAATTTTAATACGCCAGAAGTGCATTTTGTCCACACAAGATCTACCAGTGACGCCGAGATACAAAAGTTTGAATGCAAACACAATTAAGACGTGTTAAATATGGCATTTAAACGTAAAGTATAAAAACTCAATTTGACAACTTGCAGTGGTCATTTACGCTCGTTTTGTTTAGTTTTAAAATCTTTAAAATGTCTACTCTGTTCAGTATTACAGGTATATCGTAAAAGATATTTAATTAAAAAAAGAAATTCATCGTAACGCATTATAAGTCCAATATACGATCATAATTGTGGGTTTTATTTTTGTATCTCGAATTCCGATTCAATCATTTAAGAAAACAAATTCAATAACAATAATATTTCTTTTGTAACAAATTTATGAAAATAGAATTTTTTTTAGTTAAAATCTCAAATCCAAATTGTAAAGGATGAGAAAGTCAAATCACAAAAATACTGAACTCCGCGGAAAATTCAAAAACATATAACGAATGAAAACTGTCATATTTGTCACTTGGTACAGGCATTTTCTTACGTAGAAATGGTGGATTAAACCTTGTTTTATAGCTATGAAAACCTCTCATTTGTATGACAGTCGTATATAATATTGAAAACGATGTGTGCACAAAACAAACGGACAATATAGGTAAACATGTCAAAATAGGTGTACAGCAGTCAATATTGTGTTAGAATCTTTTTCACTATAAACACAAACAAATATGTTACATAGATGCATAACAAATATAAAGACTCAGGTACATTTTTTTATAACACAGGCGCAGCACAAGAACGGGATGTATAATTACAGAGCCACGTTGTATGTAACCAAAAAAAGGCACACAAGGAACATTTGCAAAAATGAAAGATAAGAATACACAATTGTATCCTAGGACGGGATAAAAAGGATCGAATATGAAACTACTAGTTAACATTTTAAATTGGTTAATTAAGGTCAATAATAAGACGTTTAAAATCCAATACTTAGCAAATGTATTCTGGAGACGGTGGTTGCGTGAACATTTACTAACTCTACAGCAAGAACAAATGAAATTACTAACTACAGCAGAGACAAATGGCAAGAGAACAACGAAATATAAAGATTGACGACATTGTAATCGTTGCAGATGACCATACACCGAGAGGAGAGTGGCCATTAGGAGTCTTGATAGTCCTATCCATAGTTGTGTGATCAGAACAAAAGAGAACAAATTTTTAAAACCTGTAACTATATCATGCTTACTTGAATGTTCACAATAGAATTTACAGTAAATAAATGACATTTTGTCATGTTCTTGTGTGATGACATTTTTTTAGAAATGTCATGATGGGGAGTGTTAGATTTGAAATGTAATTCCAAATTGTTGGGTTTCTCCTATTTATTATTACTAAATTTATTTATTTTATTTATAATACTTGTAGATGCTATTTTTGAGTATTTGCGCATTTGTAACGTTGCACTCATGAAAATTGTAATATTTCCCGTTTTTTAAGTTTTATGACGTTTCGCCTTTGACGTACGTTACGGTGTCTAGTTTTTATTCATTGCAAGGTATTTGATATTCGGAGAGACATCATTATTTTATAGAGAGAATATAATCGGTAAGAGATATTTATGTACATTTTTAAGAACACTATTTATTCAAAGAAGAATATTAAGAATTGTAGAAGTCCTTATACATTATTATTTATTTCAATTAACTTTTCATTTTACAAGTTATTTATATTAACTTTTAATTTAACAAGTTATTTTTTATTAAGCGTGAAAGAAAGTGAATCATGTTGTTTGATTAGTATTATGCTTTTAAGTGTTTTAAGTTATATTTTACCTACGATGTATGTTAATATGTAGCTGTAGTTTATTGTAGAGAATCGTTTGTTAAAGCCTCGGTCACACCTTACCGGATAGCACGAAAACGGACACATAACGGAAGCGTACCGGATAAAACGGATTAACAAGATATACGAAAAAATCAAAGGCGACAATAATAATACATGTAAATCGCATAAATATTCAAAATGTTTCTGTGTAACTGGTTTTGGTTTGTTCTTCAAAATTCCGCCAAAGGGCAGTGTCTGGCCTGAATAAGAACTGCTTGATTGTGTTGACGTGCCTATACTCTAAGATCGATTATGAATAATAAGAATTCATGAGCCTTAAGAAATCTGACATACCAGTAATTGGCATTTCTGAATGTATCTTCCAGACCTCCAACGGATGTATAACGGACGAGTACCGTACAAAACGGACGCCTAACGGACATTTTAACCGTTGGACGTCCGTTCAAAGTTTTGAACATGGTCAAAATTTTCCACCGGACAGAACAGACGTCGACGGTTAAAACGTACGCTTAACGGACATGCAACGGATATGGACGGACGTCTAACGGATAAGAACGGACATGAACGGATTGAAAAAAAGTTATCCGTTAGGCGTCCGTTCGAGCTATCCGGTAAGGTGTAACCGAGGCTTTAGATACTAACAGTATATGAAGCCAAAATTATATGTTTTGATGAATTAAGATACTTATGTAGATTAAACAGCATACTCGACTTATCGCCTTATTTGATATGATCCATTACAATGTTCATGTATAGATAAACTCATCATAGATACCAGGACTAAGTTTTATATATACGCCAAACGCGCATTTCGTCTACCAAAGACTCATCAATGACTCTCTGACTCTCGAATCCAAAAAAGATAAAAAAAAAAAAAAAAAAAAAAAAAGCCAAATAAAGTACGAAGTTGAGGAGCATTGAGGACCAAATATCCTAAAAGTTTTGCCAAGTACAGCCGAAGTAATCTATGCCTAAGGTAAAAAAAAAAAGACTTCGTTTTTCAAAAATTCAAAATATTGTAACAGTTAATTTTTATATATAAACATATTAATGATAATTCATGTCAGCACTTTTTATACTGGGCTGGTGATACCCTCGGGGAAATAAATTTCCACCAGCAGTGTCATCGACCCAGTGTTTGAACATAAACTCGTGCTTGTTCACACCATACGGACTTCATATACAGGAGTGTGCTCCTTACGCAGAAACTGCCCCAACAAAGTTACGATCAGGACAGATTAAAATTGACACTCCGTAAATTTTACGGACACCATCACAAATTGGTTGATCCATACGATGTATCTTTGACCAAACTAGCTAAGGACATTTTTACCACCTGCTAGATTGTGGTTTGTCATTACCTCGTCTTATATTTTAATTACCAAACGTGACTTGTTCCCGATTGTGACTGTTTTGCTGAGTGTGAATTCGCATTGTTATAAGACGTGATACGGTACTTGTCTATCCAAAACTCATGTTATATTTGTAATTCTCATCGGATTTTGTCAAATGTCTTGACGTCTCTTCGGTTATATTCATGTTTATAATAAAGAAAATTAATCGCCGCCTTCATTTATTAGATTTGATTTGGTTCAACGTAATTTCTACGATGTATTACGGTTGCAGTTTGATTCTGAATTAACCAGACATAGCATATAGTTAATTGTCTAATTGCTACCTCAGTTTGATACTATTAAGTATTGTAATTTTCATTATTATTAAATGCAATATCAGTATTTAGTACAAATATAATATTAAATCAATCCTAATTCTATCTTATTTTTGACTGATAGTTTTATTCGTTCAAATGTGACGTCATTTTTCATTTTTGGTGTGCTGTTTTACAAATTCAAATGTGACGTCATTTGTTTATCCTTTTTTACAATTTCCAATGTGACGTCACTTTGCGTTGAGGCCTTGACTAATTCGGGTGCGTCTATTTTTTGTGCTAGATTATGTTGGATTTTGTCGGGTTATGTAACGTATCCTGTTGTTTTCTGTAATTAGTTAATACTTCAGTTTTATCATGTATATCTTTTATATAGTAATTTTATAAAATTTACTGTTTGCAAAAGTATAAATAATTCTAAGTAATAGGGATGTTTTGGTATCTTAACAGAAAACCCTGGCCGTTTATGGCACAACTTTTTCTAACTTTTGGTCCTCGATGCTGTTCAACTTTGTACTTGTTTTGGCTTTCAAACTTTTGTATCTGGGCGTCTTGTGTGGACAAAATGTACTGCTGACGTATTAAATTTTAAACCTGGTGCCTTTTGTTAGCTATTATTCGTGTGTTTCTTTGACAATTGTGTTCTATATATTTGTATCATAGTCCTGTACTGTAATGTTGTGTCGTCATTTTAATGTTATATTTAACATGGCCATAAAAGAGGGAGGTTCAACCCACCATTTTTTTCTTTATAAAATGTCCTGTACCAAGTCAGGAATATGGTCATTGTTATAATATAGTTCGTTTCTATGTGTGTTACATTTTAACGTTGTGTTTCTTATGTGTCGTTTGTTTCCTTTTAATTTGAGTGTGAATTCACATTATTATAAGACGTGTCACGGTACTTTTCTATCCCAAATTCATGTATTTAGTTTTTATGTTATATTTCTTATTCTCATCGGATTTTGTCTAATGCTTAGTTCGTATCTGTGTATGTTACATTTTAATGTGTTGTCATTCTCTTATATTTAATGCGTTTTCCTCGGTTTTGGTTTGTGACCCGGATTTGGGTTTTTTTTCTATAGATTTATGAGTTTTGAACATCGGTATACTTCTGTTGCCTTTATTCATCACAGATTCCAGGACTAAATTTTGTATTAAGCCAGACGCTCGTTTGTCTACAAAAGACTCATCAGTGACGCTCGAATCCAAAAAAGTTTAAAAGGCCAAATAGAGTACTAAGTTGAAGAGCATTGAGGACCAAAATTCCTAAAAATTTTGCCAAATACAGCTAAGGTAATCTATGCCTGAGGTAGAAAAGTCTTAGTTTTTTTCAAAAATTCAAAATTTTGTAAACAGTTAATTAATAAATATTACCATTTCAATAATAATTATGTCAGCACAAAAAGTGCTACATGAACAACTTTTACTCTGTTCAGACAAACCTGGGTACCTCAAAAAGTTTAAATTATGGCTTAAACTTGACAAATCAAAGTTGAAACCTAATTGTATTTATTTGTAGCACTCTAATATGCCATTATAATAATAATAATAATGTCTGCTTAAATGTATGCATGAGTTGTGTTTACCAGGAACTATTTTAATTGTTATTTGATTTCAGGAGAATTCCAACTCATTCATGTGGGGAGAGTGTGCAGCGTTGCCCCCGAACATATTGTTCCGGTTGCCTTTTATTTTTAATGTATTTGCCAGGTGTGTATCGTTGCCCCCGAACATATTGTTCCGGTTGCCTTTTATTTTTAATGTATTTGCCAGGTGTGCAGCGTTGCCCCCTAACATTTTGTTCCTGCTGGCTTTTATTTTTAACGTGTTTGCCAATTGATGAGTCCTTATTTGATAATGTGTGACGTTAAGATATTTGGCAATTTTGATGTTGCAAGTCATAAAAAGTATTTATTAAGTATTTTATCAGTATTGTTCAAGTGTTCAATAGTTCACAGTTAATGATTGCAGTTTTCTTTTTTATTAATTGCACAGGGCTCTTCATCATATGAAACAAAAGCTTCAAAGAACATCCGGATTGTTTGCAGCTGCAAAAAGTTAATTACAAAAATAGCGAACTTCAAGGAAAATTAATCAATTGGAAAGTCCCTAGTCAAAAGGCAAAATCTTAACCATATTAAACACATCAGTTAAATGCAACTATTTTGATAATCTTGTTGTGGTATCATCTTAATGTTAACCGAATACACTTTATTTTAAAAACTATTTCAGGGTTTGAAACCAGATATGGTAGTCGAAATGTTAAAAGAATTAAATGAATTAGGAGTGGATATATTAGAAGTAGTAGGAGATTATGATGCCACAGGTTTTGACCGAGCCAAGCGATTAATTCCAAAATGGAAAAAAAATAGTGATAGAAATTATATCAAAGATAAATGAACTAAAGCCAAATCACAAAGAGTTAACAGGGATGGTTTGTGATGCAATTGTTAAAAACTTTACATAAGTTGTCAACCAGAATGTAGGTAATCCAAGTGGTATTGAGAACGGTCTATATGCATCAATAAAACGCACATTTGGCGAACAAGATAACTGCAATGAAACTTGGTGTTGATACCATAAAGACAAAGATGCATATACAATGTATCCATTCTAATTTTCCTCGTGGAAAAGACCCATGTTCGTCTGAACTCTGATCAGATCTTGAGAAACTGGTTATTCAAAAAATGATTCCAGTCTAAAAAGCTATACAACTTGGTCTCATCACAGGCAAATGAAAGCTTCAATAACTTAACTGCTCTCAAAGCTCCACAAACCAAACATTTCTCCACATCGACATCTTTAAATAACAGAGTCAGCTCAGACGTACTCCAAAAGAATGAGGGTTATAATTATATTGCTGAGGTATTATATGAAAACATCTTAAAGATAGTTAGAGGGCGCACCCCCACATTGTCACTGGACAAATGAAATAACTCAAAGATAAAAAATTGAATTAATAATTCATGTAGATACGCACATCTACACAGTATGTCCTTAATATTTAAATAGGTTTCATGAAACTCAGTTGTGTGGTTTCAGAGAAGTTGTGATGACAAACTGTAGCAGTAATATAGTGAGGTAAATAAGTTCAAAGGGGCAACTCCTAGAAAGAGTTTCAGAGGAGTTGCGATGACAAACTATTGACATGTCAGGGAACCAAGGTCCATCCAAACTTCATAATACTGATAGGTAAAAATGCTATTAATGGGGGTTAAGCATGCAGACAACATTATGGTATAATCTTACTCACTGCAAATACAAACAAGTATGCTATCAAAGAAAAGCAAACTGCCAAAGAGACAAAGCACATATGCAATTAGGAAAGACAACAATACAAAATATGATCACAATACATAGGCAGGATGTATAAGTACCAAGCCACGCCGCAGGGTTAATACCTCTCATAAATAAATCAACAACTTCTTGGTATCTTCCGATTATTATTTTTTTTTTGTTGAACTTTCTGCATAGACACTGGTGACGTTGTGTAAAGTCAGAGTGGAAGATGTAAGCTCTAGAAGACCGAATGAGTAGGGATGTTAAGTTAGTATAAGCAAACTTATCATAGCACCAGGACTAAATTTATTATATACGCCAGACGCGCGTTTCGTCTACAAAAGACAATTCTGCAAAGGGGGGGGGGGGGGGGGGGGGGGGTGATAATGAGGTTGATAAAAGGTTATTTCGTACAACGTTTTCGTTATTTCTCGTGTTAAGTTAAAAATCGGCAAAGATATATTTTTTAATTGTGTATTAATGAACTAGTTCCAATGATATAAAAAAAAATCTTAAATAATAGACTATATGTTCTTAAAATAAGTTTAAATGAAAGAAAATTCATAACTGATTGTTTAATGCATTATATTCTTCTATATCAGCAGTGATAGCATTGAACCGCATTTAGCAATGCATTATCTACTTCCATATCAGTACTATAAGAAGTGAACCTCATTTAGCTAAAGTGATCGGGTATGGGTTTAACCGTTGAATCACGTGATAAAAAAATGAGATACGTGCGGGCATAATGAGGCAGCGGCGAGAAAAGGTGCGGGGACATCTCCGTAGCAGTCGAAATGATAGCAGAAGGGAAAGATGGTATGAAATTATTCACCTTTAGTACAGAGGAAAGTTTCCATCTAAAGAAACCACTTCTTAATGCAATCGTACAAGCTTAAAAGAGGGACGAAAGATATCAGAGGGACAGTCAAACTCATAAATCGAAAATGAACAGACAACTCCTGGCTAAAAATGAAAAAGACAAACAAGACACAACATAGAAAACTGAAGAATAAGCAACACGAACCCCACCAAAAACTAGGGGTGATCTCAGGTGCACCGGAAGTTAAGCAGATCCTGCTCCACATGTGGCACCCGTCGGATTTTGTCTAATGCTTAGTTGGTTTCTGTGTGTGTTGTGTCGTTTTTCTCCACTTATATTTAATGCGTTTCCCTCAGTTTTAGTTTGTAACCCGGATTTGTTTGGTTCTTTCGATTCATGAGTTTCGAACAGCGGTATACTATTGTTGCCTTTATTTATTTTATAACAAATCCGATAATAATCTAATTCGATTTCTCACATTCATGAAAGGGATTGTTTACGACGTAAGGAACATATCCGATAAAAGAGGGACGAAAGATACCAAAGGGACAGTCAAAACTCGTAAATCTAAAACAAACTGACAACGCTATGGCTAAAAATGAAAAAGACAAACAGAAAAACAATAGTACACATGACACAACATAGAAAACAAAAGAATAAACAACCCGAACCCCGCCAAAAACTAGGGGTGATCTCAGGTGCTCCGGAAGGGTAAGCAGATCCTGCTCCACATGTGATTACAAATCCGGTAAATAGTCTAATTCGGTAGGTCACATTCATGAAAGGGAAGGGGATTGTAGTTACGACGTAAGGAACATATCCGATATCATTTCTGAAACGGTTATTCCATAACGGTCAACCAACTCGTGATGGCGTCCGTAAAATTTACGAAGGGATGATTTCAACTTCACCATTTGGAACTCTTGGTTTAATAGCTTCCTTGTGAGCAGTAACCCTCTATCAAGAAAATCATGATAGGAAATGCAAGCACGGGAATATCGTATCAATTGGGAGATATATACCCCGTATGCAGGTGCTGCTGGAATGTTGCTACTTAGAAATGGAAAGTTAACAATTGGAAAGCTGAAATCATCTCTTTTGTCGTAAAGTTTTGTTTTCAACCGACTCTCATTGTCAATTTCTAGATGTAAGTCAAGATATGAAGCCGACTTAACTGTAATGGTAGATAAGGTATGTACCATTTTTAAACTCCGAGATAATTATTTACAGTAACGGTCATGTGCATACCAGATGCAAGTAGATGTTTTAAATTTATCTTGCATTAAGATGTTCAAACGGATAATCAAGAAAATAAGTCTACAGGAAGTATTACTCTCCTGTATTCTACTGTTGTCTTTATCTATAAAATGTCTTTTCAGTCTTCCTATAATAGTGGTCTCGGAGAAACGATGCAAAAAGTAAAATCGTGAGTCTCATCAATTTCCGATATATTTACATTGATGCGTTAAATAAACAGACACAATAAATAAAATAGTCAAAATATGGGTACATCAGTCATCATCGTATAACAATTTTAAAAGGAACAATTTAACAGAACACAAAAACATCTACTATCTACGAACACATTCATTGATTTGAGTGTCTGACGTCAGAAAATGTTATACGTCACATAAATTTGTCGTTCAATGTGCATACAAACAATTTCAAAATTTACATAGAAATGTTAGCACACAGGGTCAAAAAATCAAAAGCATGTAAGAACAAATTTCAGAAACAGACCGAGATTTAAACTAGTCCAAAAGTTATATATAGAATTTATAAGAATCCAAAAATAGTTAATTCCACTACACGATTGAATGATTTTGACGTTTGTGGTTCAACGTATATTGTAATTCATAATAGAAATATATCATAATGACATATAATAGAACAATATCATACTGACGGGATCTTTTAAAGTACAGAGTCACGTTATAAGAACAAAAGAAATACAAAAAGTCGCATATACAAAACAAACCACCAAAAAATGATAGCCAATACAAACACATTGACGAGATGTACAAGTACCGAGCCACGTGAAACGGATATCGCATAAAACCATTCAACAGTAAAAGTAATATTAATAATAGAACAAAGACATATGAAAGAACTATATAAACACGTTGTTAAGATGATAAACAACATCAGTACGCAGAATCTATACATCAAGATCATCGTGTATTATTTGAGAAGTTGATACGGAATATTTATCAACAAGGTCTTGGTACCTTCCGATGAACTTTTTTTTAGAAAAAGGACGACTTGCCATTCTAATTTTGCAATTATATTGTATATGTTAAGTTTTTAATAAAGTCCATCAAATTACAATGAATATTTTTTTTTCAAATCAGATGCAACAATCGGACGCTTAACGGTAACCGCATGGTTTGCATGTCCATCAATTATGACTGCATGGTCTCATATAACGGCTGAGTAATAACGTCAAGTACTTTTATCCAAAATATTTACGATTTTATTGCTGGTGCTTGGTTTAAGCATGTTTCACTAGTCAGGCCTCCTGTACCATCCTCTATAAATTAAAAATTGAAACGATATTGTTTCTCATAGATTCTGGTACGATGAACGCTAGTGTCAATTTCGAAATAAAAGTCGAAAATATGAGGTGGTGATTACAGGAAAATCACAAAAATACTTTACTCTGAAGAAAAAATAAATGTCAAAATCAAAATGTCAAAAACATCAATCGAATGGATAACCATTGTCTTATTCCTGACTTGGTACAGGTATTTTCTTATGTAGAAATGGTGGATTGAACCTATTCTTATAGATTGCTTAACGCCCACTTGTACGATAGTCGGGTCAAATTCCATTATATTGACAATGCGTGAACAAAACAAACAAACATTATAGTGGAAAATGTCAAATATACAGCCGTCAACATCGTTTTATAATCTGAATCACTAAAAAAAATGTCACAAAACACAAAATGGCATTAATGTGCCATAGTAAAATAACACAATGAAGGGATGTATAAGTAAAGATCCACGTCATATGTGTAACGAAGAAACAAATTTAAAGGCATATAGACCAGCAACAAACATGTTTTAAAATAGCACAATAACTGGATGTATAAGCACAGAGCCACGCCACATACATACGAGAATATCACAAGATCTTAATCTCAACAAAATCATCCTAATTTTTGACGTGAAACATCAAAAGGCATATATGTCAACCCTAACAACCTCACTCATCGATTTCCCATTGATAAATTTTATCCATGAAAGCCAAATCCATCAGTAAACGACTGAGAGTCGTCAAGTACTGGGATCAAATTGTTAGATTATCATTGACGTCAGAATGTTAACATCAAACAGGTAGAGATATAAAATAATTTTGTAGTTCAAAGTATGAGAATCTTAGTCTTTTATAGTTCTTTGGGCATATCTTTTGCAGAATGTAAATAAGAAATTTACCTTTCCTTTAGCGTCTACTTTGTATTTAATTCTCTTTTGGAGGATATCTTAATGGAGCCATTTTGTTTTTGTCCATGGATTTATAAGTTTTGAACAGCGGTATACTACTGTTGCCTTTATTTAGAAAAGTTAAGATTATTATTGATACACCATAAAAAAATCTTATTTTGGTATTGAAATGACTGATTGTGCCAAATTCAAAACTGTTTACTTGCGTAGTGGTAATAAAAGTTATCGAAAGTACCATGATTATAATTAAGTACGCCAGACGCGCGTTTCGTCTACATAAAACTCACCAGTGACTCAAATCGAAATATTTATAAAGCCAAACAAGTTCAAAGTTGAAGAGCATTGAGGATCTATCGGTAAGAACATAATGTTGATTCTAACGAATTTCTGGATAACTTTAAATTTTGATCTTTCGCTGAAAATAAACTCATCATAGATACATGATTGAAATTCTTTCAAAACTTTAGATTTTTCACATTTGATTGTGCTTTATTAAAAAAAAAATTAAAACAACACGTTTAATAATTTAATGCGTCCGAAGCGCTTTTCTGGAGTTACCTTCATCAGGAACGCTCAAAGCCAAACATTTGAAATCCGAGGATGTATAAGCACCGAAACTGTTGAAGAGCTATAATGTCAAAAATACCTAAAATAAATAGCTATTTATTTAGGTACCAAATCACCTAAAGTCTACTTTGCCTGAGGGAGTTGAAACCTTAGTTTTCGTAATACTGTAATAATTTATAATATTTACGGACAATTTTAGAAATGTTTGCATCTGTTCTAAGTCAGGAATCTGATGTACAGTAACTGTCGTTTGTTAATGTAATTTCTAGGTATTTCTCGGGTTTTTTTATATAAAGACTAGACCGTTGGTTTTCCCGTTTGGATGGTTTTACGCTAGTAATTGTTGAGGTCCTTTAAAACTTGTTGTTCGGTGTCAGCCAGGGCTCCGTGTTGAAGGCCGTACCTTGACCTATAATTGTTTACTTTTAAAATTGTTATTTGGATGGAGAGTTGTCTCATTAGCACTCATACCATTTATTCCTTTGTCATATATTTAGTATTAAATACAGTAGTTTTAAATATTTGATAAATAGCCTGCTATTTAATCCATATCGCGCAACTTTGATGCGCACCCTTCATCATACCCTTTATCACACCCTTTAGGGACTCAGGTTTTTTTTAAAGTCCGTTTTTATATTCTGCAAGCTTCTGAAGAAATATTTTTCAAAATCGGTCCTAAATGAACGGTCATTCGGACGCGACACAATTGATTGAATGATTCATTGTTTGGCATGTGACGTCACCAGCGTCGAGTTTTCATATTTTCTGGCACATCGAAATGCGACTATAAAAATACCATACAAAACACACAAAAAAATCGATAAACAAAACATTGTTTTTAAACAACAGCACCCAAATTATAAGGTAACGGTTACCCATGCAGGTGCTTCGGATGAGTAATTGGGCAGTTTCTTAAAGCTTTTAAAACAAGACAAAAGTAAAACTGAAGATAATACAGGTGCTTCCTCCTTTTGAAATATATGATTAAGCGTATAAAACTTTGCAAAATCCGTATCACATGCCGTATCACCGTCGACTAATATCATCTCTCGGGCTGATATTGGTTTCTCGGGATGAAACGGCTTTTGATACGGATTTTGCTATATATTATTCTCTATTTATCTATTTTAAAGCATAAACTCCAAACATTTGAAATCCCAAGATGTATAAGTACCGAAACCGTCGAAGAGCTATATGTACAAAAAAATATAATATATCCTCCAGAAGAATAAAGAAGTAGGGTGTTTTTGTTGTTGTTGTAATTTTAATAAATAAAAGCCAATTTTAGAGCGTAATTTACAAGGAGATATAGGTGAAATTATTTTTTTTTTCTACTTACTTTTCTAGATTTTTCAATGGATGGCTATTTTTTAAAACGAGCCTGTGCAATAAATTCTCGTGTATTGTCATCTGAAGGTTCGCGGGTTCGACTTAATGTTCAACATTGCCAGGTTCAAATTTTTCAACATCAGAATTAATCTCAGACTCTGGGCATTCGTAATAGTAAAAATATAATTCGTCGACCCTATTGAACTCATTTATGAAATCATCATCTTAGCTCTACGCAATCTCAAGCGGTACGCTACTCTGACTTGCCGAAAATCGATTTTCCTGGCTCATTTTATGCTAAGACTGTCATTTGTACTTTTTGTATCCAATGTAAATACAAAGGGGACAATTAAAATTTTGAAAGTACAAATGATGATTTGTAAATAACGAGTTTTGTGACTCGTATTCGCTCCATGTTATGTATTTAAGGTAAACAAAATAAATATGTTTTTAATAACTGATTTAGAAATAAACAATTTTATAAGTAACAAAAGTTCAGTCTATTGTTAACCCTACCGCATATCTAATTACAAATTGGTAATTACGAAATACATGTGCTTGTTTAGATTTGACAACGTCAACTTTACGACGTCATTACACGAAATCGTAAATGCCTTTTTGTCAGTCGCATTCACATATACGGAGAACGTTGTTACGGTACATTCTCTTATTATAACCTTCGCATAATGTGAGTGATCTTTAAGGTTTTTAAATATTTTAATTACATTAATTTGTGGTTAGCTTAATACTTTTAACATCTGAAATTATTTTACATGAAAAGTTAGTTTAACCGCCGATATATCACTTTCAATTCATTATGTTTTGTATTGGCAATAGCAAATTTTGTCTGGTATTTTTTACATTTTTACCACATGGTAGATTGTGCTTTGTCATTATGTCGTCTAATCTTTTAATTACCAAACGTGACTGATTCCCGATTGTGACTGTTTTGCTGAGTGTGAATTCGCATTACTATAAGACGTGTTACGGTACTTGTCTATCCCAAACTCATGTATTTAGTTTAAATGTTTAATGTTATATTTGTAATTCTCATCGGATTTTGTCAAATGTGTTTACGTCTTTTCTATTATATTTATGTGTTATGGAAACAAAAATAAATCACCGCCGTCATTTATTATATTTAATTTTGGTCAACATAATCTGTACGATAATTTAAGTTTGAAGATGGATTCATAACAAACTGCACATATACATATTATAGTTAATTGCTATTAATAAGTATTGCAATATGCATTGTGTTTAAATGCAATATCAGTATTTAGTTCTATTTTAATCTTTAATCAATCCTAATTCTATCTTACTTTTGAGATATAGTTTTTCATATGCGACTTAATTTTTCTGCTGTTTCAGAAATTTCATATGTTCAAATTTTTAATGCCTTTTCACCATCGTATGTGACGTAATTTTTAATGCCTTTTCACCGTCGTATGTGACGTCATTTTCATAATTTACTGCGTTGAGGCCTGGACTGAGTCGGGTGTGTCTATTCTGTGTTGGTCATTCATTATGTATTCGTGTTTGTTTTATGTAATGAGTTAATACTTCAGTTTCATTATGTATATCTGTTATATTCATTTGATAAAATTTACTGTTTGCAATAGCATTAATTGTTCTAAATAATTAGGATGTTCTAATCCCAAGCATACAAACTTAGCCGTATTTGACACAACCTTTTTCAACTTTTGATCTTCAGTGCTGTACAACTTTGTACTTTTTTTCGCTTTCGATCTTTTATATCTGGGCGTCACTGGTGAGTCTTGTGTGGACGAGGCGCGTTTTTTGCGTATTAAATTTTAAACCTGATGCTTTTTGTTATTCATTAATCATGTGTTTCTTTGTCTAATACGTTTTTCTATTTATTTGTATTGTAGTCCTGTAATATTATGTTGTCATTTCTATGTTATATTTAACATTGCCATTAAAGTGCGAGGTTTGGCATGCCACAAAACCAGGTTCAACCCACCATTTTTTCCTTTAAAAATGTCCTGTACCAAGACAGGAATATGGCCATTGTTATATTAACGTTCCTTTCTGTGTGTGTTACAATTTAACGTTGCGTCGTTTGTTTTCTCTTATTTTTGAGTGTAAATTGACATTGCAATAAGACGTGTCACGGTACTTGTCTATCCCAAATTCATGTATTTGGTTTTGATGTTATATTTGTTATTTTCGTGGGATTTTGTCTGATGCTTGGTCCGTTTCTGTGTGTGTTAGTTACATTGTAGTGTTGTGTCGGTGTTCTCCTCTTATATTTATGCGTTTCCGTCAGTTTTAGTTTGTTACCCCGATTTTGTTTTTTGTCCATGGATTTATGAGTTTGAACAGCGGTATACTACTGTTGCCTTTAAAAAGAACCAGTTTACGATTGACAAAGGGAGGAAATTCGTTAAAACAGTGTGTAATAACAGAGTGAAAGGAATTGAAATCACATTCTTTGGGTGGCTACTTTATTTTCAATGTGCTTTCCATGAATACTAAGTGTCTTTTGATAGTACAGCTGCAATGAAGTGTTTGTGGTAAATGATTATTTTGTTTTCATAATATATGTTGCTGTCTTATTGACTCCTTTCCCATGTCACATTTTATTCATATAATCATCATGCATATACGATTACAAGTTTCATAATGGTTGGTAACTTTAATTGCTTCTAGGCTCTTTTATATAATTATCTGCTATTTATAAACTTTTTAAATAATAAAGTGCATTCTATCTGTGAAAATAAATATTTTATTTCAATATCTGTCAATGGAATCCTTGACAGATCTCGGTAGGTGTCCGTTGTTTGTCATTTTAAAACCACTTTTCAAAATTTGGTCTCTTATTACCATTTCCGTGAAAGGCTCCCTCTTTCCCCTATATCCTGAAATAGGAACTCTGCATTGAGACCATGCCGTTGATTTACTTCCCTTATGCCAAAGTATATGAATGTTGTGACCACAAATTGAAATTACTTTTCCAATTTGTGGCCATTCATCGCTATACTTTTCAAAATTTGTCAATACAAAATCATCTTCCTTAAGACGTTCCTCTATTATATTTGGTTGTGACCTGGCCAAAATTTATGACAATTTCACAAAATGTACACTAATAACTACCAATGCATGTATTTGGTTGTGTGAAAATTGAATTTATACGACTTAAAGTGATTTAGAGGAAATTTGACAAAATTGGCCAGATTTCAACCAAATTTAGGACCAGGAAACAAAGACTGCAGGCGTCGATGAACTAGATATTCAAGTTAAACATGTAAAATGTCATTACAAACACTGTTTTCAAAGATCGTTTTTGTCGATATATGCACTCTATGTTTCCTGTCTCCAATAACCAAATGAAATTTACTAATTTTCATTGATTTGTCGTGGGGAATAAAAAAATGAGAAATGTTTATGACGTTATCAGTAGAACTAAAGAATTTCAATTTTCAACTAAAAGGCTTAGCTTAGAAACGCGCGTCTGGCGTATATACAAAATTTAGTCCTGGTATCTATGATGAGTTCATTTACAACCACTGGGTCGATGCCACTGCTGGTGGAGATTTATTTTCCCGAGGGTATCACCAGTCCAGTAGTCAGCACTTTTGTGCTGACATGAATTATCATTGATATGGTTATATTTAAAAATTAATTGTTTACAAAACTTTTATGAATTTCGGTCATCAATGCTGTTCAACTTCGTACTTTATTTGGCCCTTTTAACTTTTTTGGATTTGAGCGTCACTGATGAGTCTTTTGTAGACGAAACGCGCGTCTGGCATATATTCAAAATTTAGTCCTGGTATCTATGATGAGTTTATTTCCTACATCCATAGTCACTATATTAGCTATGATTCACTGTAATGGTGGTCAATGAATCCTAATTTGAAGTTGAGGTTAATAAAGAGAGCCATTTAAGGACCTTATCGAAACTACTTCTTTTGTATAGGTATTACAAGTTGGTGTACCAACGTCAAAGTGAAAGAAAGTGTCATGATATTCATATATTTGATCTTCGTTTATTGCAGACTATAGCAATGTTGAGGAACTTGTTAAGACTTCAACTTACAGGTGCCATGACATCTCTGCTCACTACTTTTTCTTGCACAGACATTGTTGTCTTATCAGCGGGTGTTCTCTGCGCCACAAACCGTGCCTGTTCAAAAAGCTTAAAACTATAGTGGTAATTCGTATTCTAGTTCTACAAATATTAAATACTGGAAATATATTTCACATAACTAGTTTAAATTTGATGTAGCAAAATTAGGCATACAATTACTACTTAAGGTATGAGTGTCTCTCCTTTGATTTAAAAAAAAAAAGAGAAAATATATCCAGATTTTTAACCAAGTTAGAAAATTTTGATGTAGAAAATTACAGCTAACTAATGTGAATAAGCATTTAAAAAACTAATTTATAGGATTATAATTTATAAATATTCATATCTTTACAAGTAAAGATTATCTTTTGCTTGATATTAAATGTTTTTGAATTTACATTTTATGGGGAAGGTAACTCTGAAATAGTGCATTTTCTGAAGAAACATACATGGAATATTGCATTTTTTATTTTTGCCGGAATAAACACATGGTTTCCCTACCTTTTCTTTAAATATTCTCAAGCATTTTCTTCTCGTATTTTATCTTACAACTCTATTATTTAGTTTAGCTTATATTCACATAATGATGTTTTTTCCTGTATAATCAATACAAAATGTGTCATTTTGTCAAAACCTGTAGCATGAGAAAATGCCTATTTTTTTATCAGATATAAAAATTTACCATGCACTTGTATATTCATATAGCAAAACATCCTTGGAAGCAAGTTAAAATTTCTTTTCAGCTCCGTTTTATTAAAAAAAAAAAAAGGAAAATGCAAGTAAAAGGAAATTCTAAATGAGAGAGAACAGTCCTAAACTCCTGGAAAAATATCTTCCACCATATCATGTCTACTTCATTCATATATTTTCTCGCTCCCAAGAATGAGTCTTCAACTTTGTCCAAATCTTGGAAATTTGGTCGTAAAAATTTAGGTTTTAGTAATGGGCAGCCTTAATAAGGGATATTTATCACTGCCCTAACATTCTCTCCAAGCCTATAATTAAGATTAATACATGAAAAGTAATCATCAATTATTTTAAGCTGACAAATATAATACCAGTGAAAAGTATTGAATAGTTTAATTAGCTTACGGTAAAAGGCTTTCAAGCCGAACGAATGACAAGAACATTAAATTGTTATATTTAATTTTTTTTATGTAGTAATTTTTAGACCACATCTAAATTTTTACATAATGTATGACCAAATGACAGTTTCCACCTCAGAAATTCATCTTGGAAATCAAAATAGATGGTAATTGAGCCAAAAAGAAATACCAAATTGTTTCAAATATGAACTGAATTTATGCTTGAAACAAAACAAGTGACAAAAATTTTGAATGCCTTGTATACATGTTTACATCTTCTTATCTATTCAAAAAAAAGTATTAAAGTATATATTCAAGGATCAAGGGTATAATATATTAACAATGTATTACCTTTGTAGTTGTCAATTCTTTAAAGACCATTTTTGTCTCGCCATTTTCTAATTTAAATTTATAATATGGTACCTGGAATGCCCACTCATTGGTGGAAGATAGGGAGTGATCCATTCGAATAGTTGAACACTTGCCTAGTTTGGATACTTGTTGGTTTTGGATTATAACAATTCTGGAATCCATTCATAAATGAATCCATAGTTTTACAGCTATTATGATTTAACCAAATGGAAAACCTAAATTCAAGTAAATTTTAAGAATTCAAAACGAGCCATGTATATATTGTTACATTAATGGTAAATTTGTCTTTGATCTTCTATTGAGTTAATTCAGTTATATTTAGAGAAATGCGTTAACTGGATGCTTTTTTAATTATTTCTTTTTCGAATCCCACCTTTAAGGACTTCTCATTTGAACAGGAAAGAATGGGAGGAGTTTCAACCAGTGTTTTGACTTTCATCTTAAAAAGTGTTAATGCACAGTTTAGCTCCGTCTCCTTGGTGTAGTAAGCAAACATTTTACTTCAAAAGGGGCTATGGGATTTTTAGTCAGAATATTTTTTTTGCGAAGCTAATCGCGATCAATTTTATTTAGTTTTTCAACGTTATCTATCAACTTGTTTTCGATATTCAACACTATTAGTTATGGGGAAAATTTGAATTCATATTATTTTTTTTTCTCATCAAATTTGGAATCGGAGTATCTTGGTTCGTTTCTGTGGGTGTTACATTTTAACGTTGTACCGTCATTCTCCTCTT
This sequence comes from Mytilus edulis, assembly GCA_019925275.1. Taxonomy (NCBI): domain Eukaryota; kingdom Metazoa; phylum Mollusca; class Bivalvia; order Mytilida; family Mytilidae; genus Mytilus; species Mytilus edulis. The sequence continues at coordinate 77,174,323 of CM034350.1, read as the reverse complement.
GTATTTAACGCGTTTCCCTCAGTTTTGGTTTGTGACCCAGATTTGGTTTTTTTTTTCAATCGATTTATGAGTTTTGAACATCGGTAATCTACTGTTGCCTTCATTTTTGGAAATTAAATAAGTTAATTCGTAAAAGGCGTGCTATATATATAACATATGAAGTAGTTCTGGAATCTTTTTCTAAACACTTGGACAAATTGGATATAAAAACATCTAGTTAAAATAATTTCCCAAGTATCATTCAATATAAAACAGAAACATAAAAAAAAATGAAATTTAAAAAAACATTTAGTGTCTTAGAAAAGATTTAAAATTGTATAAAACAGGTCATTTGAAAATCAAGTGGAAATAATTATATATAATATTATAGTCTGTGTTTTGGACTTTTGATTTTTCCTTTTGATTTTGGACTGTCCTTTTGAATTTTCCTCGGAGTTCAGTATTTTTGTGTTTTTACTTTTTTTGTGAATTTGTCTATCCATGGCCAGCTTTTCTTAATTAATAAATCAGTAGTAATAAAGGCAACAGTAGTATACCGCTGTTCAAACTCATAAATCTAGACAAAAAACAAAATCGAGCTAACAAACTAAAACTGAGGGAAACGCATTAAATATAAGAGGAGAACAACGACACAACACTACAATGTAACACACAAAGAAACGGACCAAGCATCAGACAAAATCCCACGAGAAAACAAATATAACATCAAAACCAAATACATGAATTTGGGATAGACAAGTACCGTGACACGTCTTATCGCTATGTGAATTTACACTCAAAAATAAGAGAAAACAAACGACGCAACGTTAAAATGTAACACATTTAGAAACGAACTATAATATAACAATGGCCATATTCCTGACTTAGTACAGGACATTTTTAAAGGAAAAAATGATGGGTTGAACCTGGTGTTGTGGCATGCCAAACCTCCCTCTTTTATAGCCATGTGAAATATAACATTAAAATGACAACTCAACACTACAGGACTACAATATAAATAAATTGGAGAACACAATTGAGAAAAAAACACATAAAAAAAAACTGTGACTTTAATCAAATTCCATGCATTTTAATGAAAATTCAAGGTCCATGGACACTCCCCCCATTTTAATTCCAATATTTGTTACTATTGAATAAACTGTAAATAGTGCTAAACTTTGGAATAAGTTTCATTGTATTATGCAGTCAATACTCCTTTCTTAATGAGATGCTCTTAAATATTCATAACATGAATCCACTGTGGTGTTATCAAATGCGACACTTAGTACGTAGCAAAGCAAAGTGGGGGCAATACGACAATATAATTCATGTTTTAGCATGAATTATCAATATGTTGACTCAAATTTCACCAGAATGATGAATATTCTTTTTCATATATTATTGTCTCCAAATTTATACATGTATATGCATCAGCTTCTTGAAATCACCTACATATTAAAAAGCAGATGTAATCATACATGTACCTGCAAACTTTTCAAAATGCCCATGGGGGTTTTGCGTGCAAGATGGCTGTCAAAGTCCTAAAAAAAAACATCAAGGGCCCTTTAAATACATTTTAATGTTGGTTTTGGCTTCTTCATACTTTTATAAGCCTCATGTCATTGTAAAATTAATTGTTTTGTTTAAAATTGCTCATTCAGAATTTTAATTTGGGAGCCTCCATGGGGGAAATCACCCCTCAAATAGTGACCGTATGATTGCCAATAAGTCAACTCTCCATAAGAGACCAAAATGACACATTCATAACTATAGGTCACCGTAAGGCCTTCAACAATGAGCAAATCCTGTTAATCTTCGAGACAGAGTGCAGTCTTGATATGACATTAGATCAGGAATCAACCACTATTTTGTATGCAGATGTACATGTACAGTATATAATTATTTGTCTATTCTTTTTTAACCCTTTATCAGCATGAAGCACATGTGTCCATAAATATTGTGAATGGATTTTTTTTATCAGAAGAATAATATTTGATATACAGTGTTGTTTAATCTTTAATTTAACTATGCAATTTGACATAATGCAGACATCAATCAATTATGTGTTAATCTTAAAACACTATTTGTTTCCTCTTCAGGGTCACTGTGGCATCAGTTTCGGATAATGGTTGTATGGTAACAGCAAGATGTCCCAGATCCAAAAAAAAGAATGAAAGTACACATGAGTTAGAGGTAAGCAATTAGAATTCCTGTTACCATGTGTCTTAAAATCAAACAAAAATAGGTTTATAAAACAGAATCATTTGAAAGGTGGTTTTTTTTTCATGTAGGCTACCACAATATTCTTTAAAGAAGTGGCATGAGCACCAATGAGACAATTCCCTATCAAAGACAATGTAGTATAAGCTGCAGGATATGGTCTCAATGTAGAACTTAACTCTTCCAAAAGAGCAAGCTATTTACTGCTGTATACATGATATAAGGTCCCATTGTTATGTTTTGTATCAGATTCATTATGTGTACTGATACTTTGAAGGAAGGCGAGCACATCTCTTAAACTGTTCAATGCTGCATAATCTTTATTAACACACCTTGTTAGTATAATGTATTACACTTACCACTGGTAAGAGATTGAGGTTCAGGTCCTCAACGGGGAGTATATAGATGTGCATTTATTGTGTTGACAGTTTGATTTTTTTTGTTTTATTAATTGGTCTTAAAAAAATATATATAATCATCTACTTGTTAGTTATTTAAGTTAACTAAATATCAGCATTCTGCTTGTCATCAATTCTGTTCGTTTATCAGTGAGTGACCTTTATGTTTTTTATTTGTTGAAAATATCACCCTTCTAGTTCTAAAGCACACGAGTTCAAATCAGATAAGATGATGAACAGAATATAAAGCCCTTCTCATTGTGTAATTGTCATTTTTCTATGTACAATTTGTATCATCCCACATAAATTTTATTAAAACAGCCATTACTATATGTATATTTTGACCACAAATTGAAATTACTTTTCCAATTTGTGGCCACTCATCGCTGTATTTTTCCAGATTTGTCAACACAAAACCATCATCCTTGAGACATTCGTCTATTATGACTGGTTGAGACCTGACAGGCTTTGTTTTCTTCCCAAGGATAACCTAAAAAAGATGAGCAACAAGTTGAAGTGCATGGTTGATACATTTATTATAAGACAATAAAACATATGATTATTTGTAATATTTGTTTGATTCAATGTACTTGATGTTTTATTTTATTGAATGAATATCTATCGAGTTGTCAAAATTTACTGTACATGTATTTACCAAATAATTGAAAAGGATAGTATGATGCATGATGTATACAAATTTTACCCTGATTATAAGTTCAATGGTAAAAGATAAAAAAAATGTTTAAGTTGTCATAAAGACATATGAGAAAGTTAAGTAAAACTATTTGTGTCAGTTTTATTCGAAAACGATGATTTTTTCATGCCAAATAGGTCAAAAGTAACTGATTTTGAGGAAATTTGACAAAATTGTCTACATTTTAATCAAATTTAGGACCAGTAAACAAACGAGATATTCAAGGTTTAACATATAAAATGTCATAACAAACACTATTTTCAAAAATTAATTTTGTCTACATATGAGCTTTATGTTTCCTGTTAGTCCAGTCAAACTAAGATTTAACCTCAAACTAATTGCAACAGAAAAGGTTTTAGTTCTAATGTATAGCATTATGCCCTTTTCATACACAGAAAAAAGTCTCATAAAATCTAACTTGAGGAAAACTCAAAATCAGCATTTTTATTTCCTATGGAAATTAACATTGGAAGGGGAGATAACTCTTGCAAAAATGAGTCTTTTTGGGTCAGTTTTTTGTTGTTTTTCTTAAAATGTATGTAAAGTATGATACTTTGATGGGGTTATCAGTTTGTATTTGACTAAATTGTATAATTTTCTGCTCATGAAACTTACAAAACCGAAGTGTTATGAGTAGTTTTATTTTTTTCGTGCAATTTTTCTTTAACGAAATTGCAAATTTGAAGCTATGTAACCATTTTGAAAAAATAATGTGAAAATTTGGTATTGTTTATATCTGTATATTATATTTTTTCAGCAATTTACTTATCTAAAGAAACTTTAAACCACAAAAAAAATTTACATGCTTAATTATTTTTATTAAATTTGAGATTCTTTACCTTGACATGTTGAAAAATTCAATAAAGAGTTATCTACCTTTGCAAATCTCCAAAGAAATATTAAATGTTGATTTTTTTAGTCTTCCTCAAGTTAGATTTTATGGGACTTTTTTCTGTGTATATTTGGGGTATAATGCTAAAGATTAAAACTTAAAAATCTTCTGTTGCAATTACTTTCGGGTTAGGGTCAAATTTATGCTAGATTGACTGGACTATGTCCAATAAACAAATACAATTTACTAATTTTCGTTGATTTTTCATGGACAATAAAAATGAGTACTGTTTATGACGTCATCAGCAGAACACAAGAACTTCAATTTTCAACAAAAGGCTTAGTTTGTACCTAGTCGCTATTTTAGCTATGATTCATTCAGATAGTGGTCAATAAATTCTTATTTAAAATTTAGTCTGAAAAAGAGAGCTATTTAAGGGCCTTATCAAAACTACTCCTTTTGTATATATGTATTACAAGTTCATGTACCAACATCGAAGTAAAATAAAGTGTCATGATATTCATATGTTTCATATGTAATCATCATTTATTGCCAACTATATAATGTTGAGGAACGTATGAAGAGTTCAACTTCCAAGTGGCATGACATCTCTGTTTACTACAATCTCTGGCACAGAAATGTTGTTATATCAGGGTCTCTGCGCCACAAATCTGGCCAATTCAAAAAGTTTAAAACTCGAGTCACCATCTTCATATTACAGTTCTGCAAACATTAAATATTTGAAATGAATTTCACATAACTAGTTTAAATTAGATGTAGCAAAATTAGGAATGCAATTACTACTTAAGGTATAGGTGTCTTTCTCATTCTTTGATTAAAAAAAAAAACCAAGGGTATAAGGTCCAGATTTTCAAAAAAGTTAGAAAATTTTGATGCAAGAATACAGCTAAAGAATGTGAATAAGCATTTAAAAGAACTTATTTATAGGACTATAATTCATAAATATTCATATCTTTACATGTAAAGATGATCTTTTGCTCTATTTTGATTGTTTTTGAATTTACATTTTAAGGGGAGGTAACTCTGAAATAGTGCATTATCTGAAGGAATCTTTGCTATTATTTTAGCCGGAAAAAATACATGGTTACCCTGTCTTTTTTTAAATATTCTCAGCGCATTTTATTCTCGTATTTTATTTTACAATTCTATTATTCAGTTTAGCTTATGTTCACATAATGATGTTTTTTTTTCCTGTATAAGCAATACAAAATGTGTCATTTTTTCACAACCTGTAGCATCAGAAAATGCCTGTTGACCTATGATTTTTTTTGATTTTTTTTTTTATCAGATATAAAAATTTACCATGAACTTATATATTCATATAGCAAACATCCTTGGACGCAAGTTAAAATTTCTTTTCAGCTCTGTTTAACTCAAATAAAGGAAAAGGAAATTCTAAATAAAAGACAACAGTCCTAAACTCCAGGTCTACAAATAGTTTGTGCATAAATAATAATAGCTCTGAATTACCAGGCCTTACCTTCATTATGTTTTTCCTGGAAAAATCTCTCCCACCATATCATATCTTCTTTATCTATATATTTCCTTGTACCCAAGATTGAGTTTTCCACTTCGTCCAAATCTCGGAAATTTGGTTGTAAAAGTTTTGGTTTAGTAGTGGGCAGCCTTAATAGGGGATATCTATCACTGCCCTCACATTCTCTCCAAGCCTATAATTAAGATTAATACATGAAAAGTAATCATCAATTATTTTAATTAAGCTGAAAAATATAATACCAGTGAAAGATATTTCATAGTTCTATTAGTTTACGGTAAAAGGCTTTCAAGCCAAATGAATGACAAAGAAACATTTAAATTGTGAACTTTATTTTTTTTAGTGGTTATTTATAGACCACATCTAAATTTTTAAATTTATTTCATGTATAACCAATTGACAGTTTCCACCACAGAAATTCATCTTGGAAATTAAATTTAGAATTGATAAATAGTAATTGAGCCAAAAAAGAATACCAAATTGTCTCAAATATGAATTGAATTTATGCGTAACACAAAACAGGTCACAAATTTTTAAATGCCTTGTATTTATAAAATAAATGACTTTTTGTTTTTGATACTGACTTTATCACTGTAAAATATCTGGTGAGCCTGAAAGAAAGAGATCGAAGTATATATTCCAGGATCTAGTGTATAATATATTAACAATGTATTACCTTTGTAGTTGTCCATTCTTTAAAGACAATTTTTGTCTTGCCATTTTCTAGTTTAAACTTATATATATGGTGTCTGGAATGCCCACTCATGGGTGCAATATATGGAGTTATCCATTCTGAATAGTTGTATACTTGGCACGTTTTGATACTGGTTGGTTTGGGATTATAGCAGTTCTGGAATCCATTCATTAGTGAATCCATGGTTTTACAGCTATTATGATTTAACCAACTGGTAAACCTAAAATTGAAATAAATTTATAAAGAATTCAAAATGAGCCATGTATATATAACATACGAAGTAGGTCTGGAGTCTTTTTCTTGTACATGTTGGAAAAACATCTAGTTTAAATTAATTTCACACGTATCATTCAATATAAAACAGAAACCATAAAAAAAAAAACGAAATTTAAAAAGTTAAAGTGTCTTAGAACAGATTTAAAGTTGTATAAAAAGGTCATTTGAAAATCAAGTGGAGATAATTAAATGTAATTTGAAAGGAAAGTCTGTGTTTTGTTGTTCTGTCTGCAAACAATATTCATGGCTAGCTTTTATTAATCGATAAATTAGTAGTAACCCATATATAAAACAAATGTGACTTTAATTAGTGGAAGATATTAGCAAGCAAAATCGAGGGAATTGTGCAAATGATGATACAAGCATGAAAATTACCACAAAGCATCATTATTATATACTTTGTAAGAAATAACTGCTGGCCATTAAAAAAAATATTTTTTTCAAGATGGCCACGGCCATTTTCTAAAATGACTGTTTTCTTTAGTTTGAAAATACTGATTTTTCTGGAAAACTTTTCTTTGAACCTCTTTTAGTAAAAACCTATTTCCAGGTTTGGTGGCTACCTTCCTTACATCACATATTTATTAAAAATAAATATTTGACATATCCAGTATTTGCGCATGCAACAAAATGTAACAAAATTCTTTCAAAAACATTTGAACTATTTACTATATATAGTTTTTTTTTTTTATTTCTAGTGATATTATGAATTGCTTTAATAACATTTTTGAAGGTTATAATACACATGTGTTTCACACTTTTGCGCATGTGCAAACTATTTATAGACATCAAGAGCGATTTGTATGCACTACCAGGCATTTCTCAGGTATTCGATGTTTAAGGCGAAAATGTAGTTAATCGGGAGAAACATTAAATGTAACTGCAGCTCAGCCACTTTTGGAAATGCCTAAGCAAATTCAGAGGGAATGGCCTGATTTGTAAGGAAAATGTAAGTGTTTTTTTGGTGGATTGCACATTGAAATGACTTGTTATAAAACTCTGGGTGACCTATTGCGTGATAGGGGATCACAGGCACTTGTTTCAGATTTTTTTTCCTATATACTTTAAAATCAAGGTATATAGGAATTTTTTTCTGCGACAAGTGCCTGTGTAGGGGATAGACATGTTGTCTTACTGAAGCCAATATTGCAACACTTGCAACACCAAGAACGGCAGATTCTTTTTATGTATGTTCAAATGTACCTAGGACTAGACAGGCGCATCAGACAACTGCATGTATTTTGCTTAAAAATTGTTAATTTTAGATTATGAAAGCTAAACTCGGAATATATATTATGTCATGACTCTGTGACGTTCAATGATTTAAAAGACTGGTGTAAGGAAATAGAGTCATCTCGACCACAGTTTAATTCCTGGCGTTCAATTATAAATTAAGAACTTCTGATTTTGGTACTATGCTCATTTCATGAGTGAGATTTCGTTCTTTTCAAACAGTCCATCTAAAGCATGATAGCGTATTGGTTTAGGTCTTGAATTAAATTAATGTCCTTGCATTTTAATGAAAATGCAATGTCCATGGACACTCCCCCATTTTAATACTAATATGTGTTTCAATTGAATAAAGTATAAATAGTGCTAAAATTTGGAATAAGTTTTATTGTATTATGCAGTCAATTGAGTGAATAATATGAACTATAACATGGACATCTTTGATACAGATGTGGAAGTGTAGTAAGGTGTTACAGGATGGGTACATATTTTTATAGATAAACATCAACATTTATGTTAGTTGATATATATTGTAGATGCCTTACTTGTTAACTCACACATGTTGTGTCGTTGTTCTCCTCTTATATTTAATGCGTTTCCCTCAGTTTTAGTTTGTTACCCCGATTTTGTTTTTTGTCCACGGATTTATGAGTTTTGAACAGCGGTATACTACTGTTGCCTTTATTTACAGCACTGACTTTAAAATGTTTAAAAAAAAACATATAGTTTTCGACTCTTAAATATAGATTATATTTTACCTTGAACACATTTTATCTTTGTCTTCATGAGTATGGCCCACCATAAGGAATCTTAGTTCTATTTTTCTGAATACCTTTAGTTCCACAAGGAAAGACATCAGATATCTGAAATAGTTGTTTGATGCTAAAAAATTGACATAAAAACTTCAAAAGGTTGACAATTATTTAGAAAGTCAATAAAGCATGATCGTCGCTATCCCCCATTTGTGAAAAATTCTGTATCCGCCACTACATTGTTCAAAGAACTGAATATTTACAAAATATTTGTTGCAATATTGTTATAAAATAAACAGCCGGCAAATTTTCATAGCTATAAGACCTGGAATTATTTAAAGCAGTTTTAAAATTATTAGAAAAATCAGTTTCATTTCTATGAATTAGGTACGTCTAAATTAGACGGTGGCGGATTTTAAAGATTTCTATTTTTGCATTGCATTTGTAATCTCCCAGTAATCCATCTGAAGGTATAGTACTTCTGGCAATGAATCCTTCATCGTGAACAGAATGTTCAGCAGGGTTGAAACAGTTAAATTACTGCCAGGAGGCCATTGGAATACGTAAAAAAAACAAAAGCACCTATCCCATGAACATTGGCACCAAGAAGATGTGTTTTCAACTTCCACATTCGGTCTGCAAAATGTGGAATCAATCTTTGCTGGATTCATTACGTCCATGATAATGGATAAGTACTTATCCAGATTCTTCCAATGTGTCAATTTCCCGTATCCAAACTAGCTTTTAACTCGATCAATAAATGCGTTGTGTTTTTTTATAAACGTTTAATCCTCGTGATCGCTAAAATATTCAAATAACGTCACTCACTATAGCGTTATGGTTACAACGTAATCATAGCTTAATGGAAGTTCTTCGGGTATTTTTGGACATTCTTTGGGCCGACAAAAGTGAAATATGTAACGAAAAAATGAAGTCAAAGTTCGCAATTTAGATTAATGTCCGTCATTTCACTTTAGTCACTCAACCTTAACTGATCACAATTTAAGTTTATCTCATATTCCATTCATGGATGTCTCTTCTGTGACATTTTAAGTCAGAAGTATTGTTTAGAGATTTTATTGTTTGACGTCTAAGTTTTCGAATTTGTCCAAGTTTACTGTCTAAATATCCTGGTACCTTTGATAACTAATTAATAATTTACTCATCCGAGTTCGTAATTCCTTGTTCAATGTGATCCTCGTGTATGACTTCTATCATCATCTCGTTTAACTCATGAAGAGTTTTCTTTTTCTGGGTTACGTCATCCTCTGGCCTTGAATTCCTCCATTTCGACGTTGTCAGGATTCTCCTTTAGCTCCTCGAATTTGGTCCATAGCTTCGTTAATGCTGCTCTGTAGGCTCTGTTGGCGGCACGTATTGCCTTTAACTTCGTTTCCATTCTTTGATAACTATTTACACCACTGGGTCGTTGCCACTGCTAGTGGACGTTTCGTCCCCGAGGGTATTACCAGCCGGTGTTGACATGCATATCAATAATGTGGTCATTTTTATAAATTTCCTGTTTACAAAACTTTGAATTTTTCGAAAAACTAAGGATTTTCTTATCCCAGGCATAGATTATCTTAGCCGTATTTGGCACAACTTTTTTTGGAATTTTGGATTCTCAATGCTCTTCAACTTTATACTTGTTTGGCTTTATAAATATTTTGATATGAGCGTCACTGATGAGTCTTATGTAGACGAAACGCGCGTCTTGCGTAATTAATTGTAATCCTGGTACCTTTGATAACTATTTAACAAATTTCCTGTCAGTCACGGCAGCAATAATGGTGAAGAATCATTAAATGCGTTGTGTTTGGCATTAATGTTTAATCGTCTTGATAGCTAGAAAATGCAAATAACGTCACTCACTGTAGCGTTATAGTTACAACGATCTTTGAAATAGATCATTTGTTTCCTGACTTGGAATTTTGTTTTTCAATCTAATCATTGCTGTATTTGTCTCATGAACGTGGGTATATTGATGGACCGTCATGTTTGATAACAGTCTTTTTCCTTAAATCTGTGTATGTCATGCAGTGCAGGTTATATGATCTCAGGACACCTTAAAGGTTCTGAGGAATCATTGCTGTTGCTGACAGTTGGATATTTTCGCGGACATTGTCTTTCTGGATGCCAAAAGAGGGGTTGTTATATTCCGAACATTCATAATCTGGTTCATTGTTATATTCCGAACATTCATAATCTGGTTCATTTAAATAATATTGTCTTCATATGTAAAAAACATTATTTGCAATGTCTCACTACAGAGCTTGGAATTGATAAAACTACTGGTAATCCTACATATTCTTTAACATCATTTACCAAGGACGGAATTTTACAAAATCATAAATCTGTCCTTCTTTCTTTTGGTATCAACATCAAAGAAAACGAAGAAAACTTGCCCTCATTATACTCGATACCTAAATTACACAAAACTCCATATAAAGAACGATACATAGCTGGTTCTTCAAAATGTTCGACTAAACATCTTTCTAAAGTACTGACTACTATTCTTCCTACAGTTAAAGATGGGCTTCAAAAATATTGTGAGGAGATATATTCTACCAGTGGTGTTAACCAGATGTTGATTCTCAAAAATTCCAAAGATCTACTGCTTAACCTTCGATCACAATCTTTGCAATTTTGCAGCAACATAAAAACGTTTGATTTTTCTACGCTATATACTACTATTCCCCATGCTCAGTTGAAAGATCGACTTCACCATCTCATAAAACAGAGCTTTTTCTATAAAAATAGGAATCGTAGATACAAATTTCTTGTTTTGGGGACAATAATTCATATTTTGTGAAGAATCACACTGAATCTTCCAGAAAATATAATGAAGATGATATTATCAAAATGCTGTACTTTTTGATCGACAATATATTTGTTGAGTTTGGAGGATTTATATTTCAACAGACAATCGGTATTCCAATGGGTACTAATTGTGCACCCCTGCTGGCTGATTTGTTTTTGTACTCGTATGAAGAAGAATTCATTCAAAACCTTCTAAAAGACAAAAAGAAAAAGCACCTTGCGAAATTCTTTAATTTTACTTTCCGATATATTGATGATGTTCTATCATTGAATAACACATACTTCAGCCAATACTTACATCTCATATAACCCAGTGAACTTGAAATTAAGGATACTACTGATACTAGAAGGACTGCTTCATACCTTGATATTTTCCTCAATATTGACGTAGATGGACGACTTCACACGAGAATCTATGACAAACGGGACGATTTCGACTTCCCAATTATCAATTTCCCATTTCTCAGCAGTAACATACCATCTGCCCCTTCGTATGGTGTTTACATATCACAATTGATACGTTATTCACGTGCTTGTTCACACTATACGGACTTCATATACAGGAGTGTGCTACTTACGCAGAAACTTCTCCAACAAAGTTATGAGGAGGACAGATTATAATAGACACTCCGTAAATTTTATGGACACCATCACGAATTGGTGGATCCATACGATGTGTGTTTAACCAAACTAGCTAAGGACATTTTTACCACATGGTAGATTGTAGTTTGTCATTATGTCGTCTAATCTTTTAATTACCAAACGTGACTTATTCCCGATTGTGACTGTTTTGCTAAGTGTGAATTCGCATTACTACAAGACGTGTTACGGTACTTGTCTATCCCAAATTCATTTATTTAGTTTAAATGTTTAATGTTATATTTGTAATTCTCATTGGATTTTGTCAAATGTGTTGACGTCTTTTCTATTATATTTATGTGTTATGGAAACAAAAATTAATCCCCGCCGTCATTTATTAGATTTAATTTTGGTCAACATAATCTGTACGATAATTTACGTTTGAAGTTGGATTCATAACAAAGTGCACATATATATATATTATAGTTATGTTTTATGTAATGAGTTAATACTTCAGTTTCATTATGTATATCTGTTATATTCATTTGATAAAATTTACTGTTTGCAATAGCATTAATTGTTCTAAATAATTAGGATGTTCTTATCCCAAGCATACAAACTTAGCCGTATTTGACACAACCTTTTTCAACTTTTGATCTTCAGTGCTGTACAACTTTGTACTTTTTTTCGCTTTCGATCTTTTATATCTGGGTGTCACTGGTGAGTCTTGTGTGGACGAGGCGCGTTTTTGGCGTATTAAATTTTAAACCTGATGCTTTTTGTTATTCATTAATCATGTGTTTCTTTGTCTAATACGTTTTCCTATTTATTTGTATTGTAGTCCTGTAATATTATGTTGTCATTTCTATGTTATATTTAACATTGCCATTAAAGTGCGAGGTTTGGCATGCCACAAAACCAGGTTCAACCCACCATTTTTCCTTTAAAAATGTCCTGTACCAAGTCAGGAATATGGCCATTGTTATATTATAGTTCGTTTCTGTGTGTGTTACAGTTTAACGTTGCGTCGTTTGTTTTCTCTTATTTTTGAGTGTAAATTGACATTGCGATAAGACGTGTCACGGTACTTGTCTATCCCATATTCATGTATTTGGTTTTGATGTTATATTTGTTATTTTCGTGGGATTTTGTCTGATGCTTGGTCCGTTTCTGGGTGTTAGTTACATTATAGTGTTGTGTCGTTGTTATCCTCTTATATTTATGCGTTTCCGTCAGTTTTAGTTTGTTACCCCGATTTTGTTTTTTGTCCATGGATTTATGAGTTTGAACAGCGGTATACTACTGTTGCCTTTATTTAATTGCTATTTATAAGTATTGCAATATGCATTGTGTTTAAATGCAATATCAGTATTTAGTTCTATTTTAATCTTTAATCAATCCTAATTCTATCTTACTATTGAGATATAGTTTTTCATATGTGACGTATTTTTTCTGCTGTTTCAGAAATTTCATATATTCAAAATGTGACGTAATTTTTAATGCCATTTCACCATCGTATGTGACGTAATTTTCAATGCCTTTTCACCATCGTATGTGACGTCATTTTCATAATTTATTGCGTTGAGGCCTGGACTGAGTCGGGTGTGTCTATTCCGTATCGGTCATTCATTATGTATTCGTGTTTGTTTTATGTAGTGAGTTAATACTTCAGTTTCATTATGAATATCTGTTATATTCATTTGATAACATTTACTGTTTGCAATAGCATTAATTGTTCTAAATAATTAGGATGTTCTTATCCCAAGCATAAAAACTTAGCCGTATTTGACACAACCTTTTTCAACTTTTGATCTTCAGTGCTGTACAACTTTGTACTTTTTTTCGCTTTCGATCTTTTATATCTGGGCGTCACTGGTGAGTCTTGTGTGGACCAGGCGCGTTTTTGGCGTATTAAATTTTAAACCTGATGCTTTTTGTTATTCATTAATCATGTGTTTCTTTGTCTAATACGTTTTCCTATTTATTTGTAATGTAGTCCTGTAATATTATGTTGTCATTTCTATGTTATATTTAACATTGCCATTAAAGTGCGAGGTTTGGCATGCCACAAAACCAGGTTCAACCCACCATTTTTTCCTTTAAAAATGTCCTGTACCAAGTCAGGAATATGGCCATTGTTATATTATAGTTCGTTTCTGTGTGTGTTACAGTTTAACGTTGCGTCGTTTGTTTTCTCTTATTTTTGAGTGTAAATTGACATTGCGATAAGACGTGTCACGGTACTTGTCTATCCCATATTCATGTATTTGGTTTTGATGTTTATTTTTTATTTTCGTGGGATTTTGTCTGATGCTTGGTCCGTTTCTGTGTGTTAGTTACATTGCAGTGTTGTGTCGTTCTACTCTTATATTTATGCGTTTCCGTCAGTTTTAGTTTGTTACCCCGATTTTTTTTTTGTCCATGGATTTATGAGTTTGAACAGCGGTATACTACTGTTGCCTTTATTTAATTGCTATTAATAAGTATTGCAATATGCATTGTGTTTAAATGCAATATCAGTATTTAGTTCTATTTTAATCGTTAATCAATCCTAATTCTATCTTACTATTGAGATATAGTTTTTCATATGTGACGTATTTTTTCTGCTGTTTCAGAAATTTCATATATTCAAATGTGACGTAATTTTTAATGCCTTTTCACAATCGTATGTGACGTAATTTTCAATGCCTTTTCACTATCGTATGTGACGTCATTTTCATAATGTACTGCGTTGAGGCCTGGACTGAGTCGGTTGTGTCTATTCTGTGTTGGTCATTCATTATGTATTCGTGTTTGTTTTATGTAGTGAGTTAATACTTCAGTTTCATTATGTATATCTGTTATATTCATTTGATAAAATTTACTGTTTGCAATAGCATTAATTGTTCTAAATAATTAGGATGTTCTTATGCCAAGCATAAAAACTTAGCCGTATTTAACACAACCTTTTTCAACTTTTGATCTTCAGTGCTGTACAACTTTGTACTTTTTTTCGCTTTCGATCTTTATATACTGTGCGTCACTGGTGAGTCTTGTGTGGACGAGGCGCGTTTTTGGCGTATTAAATTTTAAACCTGATGCTTTTTGTAATTCATTAGTCATGTGTTTCTTTGTCTAATACGTTTTTCTATTTATTTGTATTGTAGTCCTGTAATATTATGTTGTCATTTCTATGTTATATTTAACATTGCCATTAAAGTGCGAGGTTTGGCATGCCACAAAACCAGGTTCAACCCACCATTTTTTCCTTTAAAAATGTCTTGTACCAAGTCAGGAATATGGCCATTGTTATATTATAGTTCGTTTCTGTGTGTGTTACAATTTAACGTTGCGTCGTTTGTTTTCTCTTATTTTTTAGTGTAAATTGACATTGCGATAAGACGTGTCAAGGTACTTGTCTATCCCAAATTCATGTATTTGGTTTTGATGTTATATTTGTTATTCTCGTGGGATTTTGTCTGATGCTTGGTCCGTTTCTGTGTGTTAGTTACATTGTAGTGTTGTGTCGTTGTTCTCTTATATTTATGCGTTTCCCTCAGTGTTAGATTGTTACCCAGATTTTGTTTTTTTTTCCATGGATTTATGAGTTTGAACAGCGGTATACTGCTGTTGCCTTTATTCATTATCTGGTGACTTACTAAGCTCACTAGAGAAATCCTCGTTAGACCGTTCAAAACTTTGCATGGAACTTTAATCCCATTCATCTTTTTTCTCCTCTTATTATGTGTTTCATCTGTAAAGTCGGAAAAGTCTGGCACAATAACATGATGCATTGGAGGGTGTCCACAATACGCACATAGTAATTTACCTTCTGTGTCATATTCTCTGCATTCACAATCTTAAACGTCTTGTCCTTAATGGGGTTTTTTTTCAAATAACAGACCATACGTTTAGATAATAGAACAGAATTATTATACCAGTGAATTGTTAATTACCTAGTGTTAAGGTAGCACTCCACAATTAGGTGTGTAGTTTCGTATTTTGCCTCCTGTTGATTTTTCAAATATGAGAGCTATTGTGCAATAAAATTGATTTTTGGACAGCTGAAGATTAAAATAGCATTTATAGTGGGTTTATATGAACATGAAGATTATGTTATGTGCGTAACATAGGCTGTTTTCTGTTGACAGTTCGTATTTTCATATCATTCCAAACATTGGTCCGGCAATTCTTGTAAAAAAAATCCAACTTTTTGTAGCACGCACTTTTTGATTAAATTTTACGAAAAAAATAAGGCAAAAGACACCAATTTATATTTGAACATTAGGTAGATAAATTTCAACAGTTTCATAAAAGGATAACTCAATGGCATTGAATAAAAATTAATCTAGTTTGATCAAAATCTTGGGAGCATATGCGACACTTTCATCCCCCCCCTTTTTTTGCAATATTTTCTGGTAACTAAATGCAGAATGTTGCCATGGATACACAATAAAGGTTCAATTTCAATTGTATTTTGTTACTTTGGAGTGCTACCTTATGGCCCATCAGAAAGCACAGAAATGCACTTTTTAAATCTTTCTTGAATGATTTTCTTTTCGGATATTTGAAACGGAATAAAGGTGGATCTCGGAGATTTTGTAAAATTCTTGAATTTAAAGACTGCATCTGGGAAAAAAGTATTTTTGCATTTATATGTTTACAATTATGTGCAACCAGTAATGAGTGGGTTTTTTTCGGAAACCATCCAACAAAACTATTCAAAACATTCTCCTCTGGTTCTGTTACAGAAAGCTTACCTTTATGATAAAGACGTGTCCCTGTACTGAAAAGATGGGTGACTTCAGAAGCTTAAGGGTGAATCGATGATGTTAAAACAATGAACTCTCCTTTGTTACAAACTGCTGAAAATTCAAACACATCGGAATTATGTCTACTACTATTGCCGATTCAAAAGATCGCGCACTTCTTGCATAGTCCGACAGTCATGGTCTTATTATTTATCTGTTAAAACCACATGCAATTGTCTCAGAAAAAAATCACATATTCCTTAATATCACACAAGGTACTAACTCCTATTTTTGTCAGCCGGTCGCGAAATTCTTAAATATGCCGATTTATCTGTTGTCAACTCCACTTATAAACTTGTTATGCTGTAAATCTAAAAAAAAAAATTTTTTACACAATGGTGTATAACATAGTTACTTTTGTTGTCGGAATCATCCGTGGCGGCACTAGCCAGGTATGAAAATCTACTATCGACGCCAAATTAAAAAAAAATCCGAGAAATGAAAAAAGGCACTTTCGACAATAAAAGTCTAAACATTCATCAGCGTTTTCTCCAATAGTAGTAGTATGCCCTGAAAAAATTAACATCAAAGTGCCATGCATTTAAAAGAATCAATTTCACAACAGACTAAAAAATTCACCTACATTATAGAGTAAGAGATACAGACTCGGGTAACAGAACTAAATGTATAACTCATCAAGATGAGGAATAATAACATAAATAAAGGCAACAGTAGTATACAGGTGTTCAAAAGTAATAAATTGATTGAGAGAAAACAAATCCGGGTTACAAACTTAAAGTCAGGGAAACACATCAAATATAAGAGGAAAACAACGAAACAACAAAATACTAAAGTGCAACAAAAAACCAAACGCCAATGCAACACACACAGAAACGAACTATAAAAATACCAATTGTAAATTTCCTGACTTAGTACAGAAAATTTTAAGAAAAAAATGTTGGGTTGAACATGGTTTTATGGATAGCCAAACCTTCCGCTTTCATGATAATGTTAAATATAACACTAAACTGACAACATCAAATGACAGGACTACAATACAAATAAATGAATAAACATTCAGGATAAAGAAATACACAAATAAACAATGCAATAGAACATTACGACATGCTAATAGTTATTAAAGGTACCAGGCTTATAACTTAATATGCCAGATTCGTGTTATTCTACACCAGATGTGCATTTGGACAATCAATGTCTCTTCAGTGATGATTATGAATATTTCAGGATCCGCCTTTGCTCAATAACTCATTATAATGCAGCATCAAACGAAATTTCATTTCTCTTCTGCGCTGATACAAAATATAATATGAAGACTTCCGACAAAACAACGATTGACGGAAAGATATACAGACAAGGTGAAAAGTATATAAAACTTTCATCTTGATTCGAGACCATAATTACGATTTCTTATATATTTATTTTCAAAAGAAAACTACGGATGGAAAATACAAGACTAAAATTAGGCAAAATAAAAAAAAGTTTTTACAACTGCGTTTTTTTTTTGAGAAGTCAATAAATTACCTGTTTTACTATTATAACTTTTTGCACTCCCCCTTTTCTGCCAAGCGCCATCAAACGAGACGGAAAGTAAACATTCAATGTCCACATCATTGTCAGTAGAGTTTTCTATGGTACATGTACATGTACAGGGATGTATATTTGAAGGAAGGTTTATTTCTTCTGTTGATGTTCTACATTTGAAATACAGAAATAGATGAAGTGAAATATGCATGACATAAAAGTATCTACATGCATGACTATATTTCGTGGACAAAAAAAAAACGTTTTTTTAACTTATCTAGAAAACTTTTGATATCAATATCCCAGATTCCAAAGCCTTTTTTTTTCTTTATTTTCATCTCTGTGTTGTTTTCCCCTGTAAACACTATTGACGGGTTTACACTGATGACAATTTATCTTCTATATGCTACTGAATACGTATCGACTACTTATTCATTTACATATTCTGCAATATCATTCTGGTTGCCGAAATGCTCCTTTTTTCATTCAAATAATTGATTCTTCACAAGATATCATGTTCAACACACTATTCATTATTAATTTTTTAATCTACAAGTACCTGTTGATATCTATATACATATATATATAATTGTCTCGGTGCCATGGAATGACGTCATCTATGATGTAGTTTAGCATAATCTGCTAATTAAACTTTGATCTTTGCCATTGACTTAGGCCAGTTTCAGCTCATGACCCGTGCCATCCAGCAATAGTTCATACGTATTGTGCTTCTACGTTAAAATTGTTTTGTTCCATGCGTACAGCAACTTGATACTACAATAATTTTTCTGCATCTCTAACAGACTGTGGGTTACATAAAAAAGGCCGTTAGTTTTCTTGTTTGAATTTTTTTACATTGCCATTTCAGGGCCTGTTATAGCTGACTGTGGGGTATGGGCTTTGCTCATTGTTGAAGGCTGTAATGTGACCTATAGTTGTTAACTTCTGTGTCATTTTGGTCTCTTGTGGATAGTTGTCTCATTGGAAATCATACCACATCTTCGGTGTTTTATATTTGACCAGTAAGGGCTGCATGAGTTCGGCCTGTGTTTTTGTCCATCATTGCTTTGTCAAAGGCTTTAGGGTCAAGTGACACATATTTACACTCTAGTGGATGTTGCTATTCGCTTCACAATTTGGTTATGATCACCTCTTGCATAATGTAAAGTGTTTGTTGCTGGATCGACCAAAGGTACATACAGATAGCATGTAAAGTCTCTACGCTCCTGTTTCAATTTTTGAAATGCGTCTCTCTATATATATATATAAGTGACAACAACAGTTCTAAGCATGTCCAAATATGACTCTGGTGTGTCTTTGCAGAATGGATATGGTTCATAACAATCAGAAATCAATCTTCTCCGAAAATTAACAATACTGTCTTGAAAGGACAATACTTCATCCTGCAAATTTTTAATCTCATCTTCTGGAGAAAAAAAATAAACAGTATTATTTTAAAACTTTAAAACAATAAGTTGATGAATTTTGGTTTAAAACTTAAGATTCCCAGTACTGAGATTTTTAACTAGCGTTAATAATTCTGATGTTGATAATGCCAATTGGTCAGCTTGACGTGATTCGTTGAAATATGATGTTGTAGATGTGTGTATATTAAAGCATGACTTGTCGGCAATGGCACCGGATTGGCAACTATGGTCATGGTCTGCTATAATTGGTATAGAAGAACTCTGAGGTTTTGTATTTGATGACTTTTGTCTTTTACTGTTAAAAGGCTTTTCTTGACAATAGCCATGTTCAGCTTGAGGTTTTGGGTTGTCTATATTTATTGTGTTATGGTCAATCGTAGTACTAGTTTTAATTTTAGATGAAGTTTCAGAAGTAGGAGGAACTGCTTGGTATGATCTAAAGACAGCAAAGTCAGGTGCTAGAACAACCTGAATCTCATAATTTGACAAATCAAAAAATGGCAATGAAACCTGTGAATTTAAATGGGAATGAGTAGCTTTACATAATTCTTTAAAAGATTTTCTGTGGCATATAACACATATGTATCCTTCAGATATATCAATATCTGTATATAACTTGAATAGATTTGAGATTCTTTTCATTCCCTGCTTTAATGTTTAGCATCTTCTTTCCTTCGAAGTTTTGCCACAGGCAGCACAAAGTACCATCGATCAGCTGTGTTTACATTAACGACGCCCAGATATAACATCATTTGACAGGTGCTTATTACATAACTAGACACCAGAGAGAACACGAAAACAAAAAGGACGGCATTTCAAACGCTATAGGAAGACACCCGAGAGTAAATGAAATATAAAATCCGTTCAAAATTTTGATCGGATTCAGTGCTGGTGACCTGACGAACCTGATCATTTATATTGATTAAGAAGAATATGATTCAATGTGGACTGCTATACTCCAATTTATAAAAAATTTACATCTCATGTCTTGGTTTTTTCTCACATATTGTTGTCAAAATAATAGAAATCTAAGTGAGAGGTTTAGCTAGGTATAAAACCAGATTGTTGAAGTTTAAAACTTTGAATTTACAGTTCTAAAATACAATAAGGATTTCAAGGTATATTGATGTCATTTATTGGTATAAAATTCAAATATTTGATCTTTTAAATTATCAAGCCATACACAGAAAGACAATAATTATTTATAAATATATGCATAAGTAAATTTTAAAAAATGCGATGCTAACAAACATTTTAAAAAAGTCATTATAAAATATAAACTCGAGAAAATAAAAAAAAACATACAAGGGATTCTAAATGCATTCATTTGCCTGAATTCAATTTTATATATGAACAAACAGTAACAATTGGTGCTCAACTATTCAATTATATATATTAAATATGTAATAAAATTTATTTCAGCATAAAATCAACAAAAATCTTTTCTTGCAGAAACTGTTACATTATTTTGGGGATTATCAAGAAGTTACATAAAGCTTGCATAAATCAGCGTTAAAAATCATTTACTGGAACAATTTACAACATTGAAATTGACAATTAATGATTACAGATGTTTTAAAGTTATCCTTCGGGTATTTCGTGCATGCTTTCTTTAGATGATTGAATACTCTGAATAAATCATCTAAAAATTTATCATTTACATGTTTCAAAATGTACATCATGAATATAATTATCAAAGAAATACATCTAATGATTTATAATTACATATTTTTTTCTGAATGAAAACAATATAGTTAGTATATACTTAAGATATTCCATGAGAAAACAAATAATGAAGTGGTTTCAGACATTTTATGACAATATATTCATTTCTTTCTTGGTGTCTTATGTTAAACTGAGCAAAACAAGTAAAGCTGTTGGTATGGTTTTAATTCAAGATCCAACTAAAATTTTGTATATAATAAACCAAATTTAGAAAAATTAATCCTATACATAGAATATAAATTTATAAAAAAGTCATAAATCATTTTAAGTCGATTCATATGACAATAAAACTTTGAATTGAACTGAATTATTATGGAATAAACTGTTAAACTAATATCTTTCAAAAAGACATACACCAACTACAACTGAAACAGGTGCGAGATATCGATAAAGACAAGGTTAGCTCTGAGAGTAAACACTGAATCAGTAGTATCAGATCAGTCTGAATATCAGTACTGTATCCATAAAATAAGTAACTATATCAACCTGTCTAAAAAAAAAGTTTTCCTGAAATGACAGTAGAAATACCATAACAAATTTGGTAAATCAGATATAGGAAGATGTGGTATGAGTGCCAATGAGACAATTCTTTTCCAAGTAACAATGTATAAAAGTAGACCATTATAGCTCAAGATACGGCCTACAACACGGAGAGTTTGCTCACACCGAACAGGTAAAGTGTGAGAAATTATTGTTACTGTACCCTACATCTGTTCTTTTTCATATTCTTATGTATCTCTGGTAAGAACACATAAGTTTTATGTATTAAATTATATGTCTGAAAAGAAAATGATTAATATGATTTACTTTCATCAAATGGAGTTTGAATGAAAAAATAATGAATAAAACATAATGGAATACAATGAAATACAATTCGGGATCTATATCAAAAATAAAAAACAAATCAACAATTCAGTAAACAAATTTCGAGTTCGGTGCATTTCCGTCAAAAACTTTGGTTTAAGTGAACATCATTCATCCGTTTAGGGGCGTCGTCACTTCCGTTCCAATGTTGAGCGAGTGGTTGGAAAACTATAAAACTATATTGCACGAACTATTCGGCAAATTAAATACTCATAATTGTCTTTCAGCACTGCTGTCATTAGGGAATCGTGATAAAGTACCTACAGAACAAATTTTATTTCTAGTTCATCCTGTACAATGACGATCACTAAGATGCTTGATGAACTTTACAGTGCAGGGATACAGGCAATCCGCTCTTTTTGGTAAATGACATCTCAAAGGCGCGCATAATTGAAGAGTTTTTCCCGGTGACGGACAAATTCGAAAGTTTTCTATTAGTGAACAATAAAAATATTACAAAATTTACTCTACACTAATTCGTGTACCTTTGCATAAAAAAATAGCGTCAATCATAATGCCCGAATAAAAAATGTCATCGCTAAAATAAAATAACCAGATGTTCATTACTTTTTAGTCAAATCAAAAGAGCCTTTTTCTCCTCTACAACACTGAAAGAATATAGCTAGCAAGTAAAACAGTGCCGAAAGTAGACAAACAACAAGCCACCACACCATAACACCTAACGCCATCGAATCGTGACTGTATAACAAACAGTTTCCTTGGTTACCGCATGATCCTTCTAGAAATATTAAGCATGCATTGTCAATAGCCCATCCTACTAGAAAAGGCCCAGGTATTGACCCTGAAATGATATGTGGATGCAAATTATTAATGTAACATAAATTTAATAATGTGGCTCTTAACAATAACAATTAATGTGTATACAATAATTACATTAGATGTATGTTTCATTATAATACGTTATTCTGATTGGCCAACTGCACATCTCGTGCTATTCCTGAAACAATTGTACTAGACAATAACATTTATCATTCATGATGACACGAGGTCCCACAATAAAGTGCACAGGTAAATTAAATGAAAACTTGATAAAAATCGTGTTTTCATGATTCTAGCTAAAAAATTGTAATTATAAGTATTGAATGCTTCTTTTTGTAACTTTATAGGGTTGTAAAAGGGTTGACCGTGCGCACATTTTTAGTATGAAGCGCGGAAATACAAAATGTACTTCGGTCAACGCTTTTACACCCCAATAAATTTACAAAAAGCAGCATTCAATTCTTAAATGAAATATAATGTTACTTAAAATACTATTTCGATCAACTTATAAAAATTGGTACAAAATGTAATTATTTTAAATTTCCGCTACTTTCCAATTTGCTTTATTTGGAGTGGCAGTTTTACTTTTCTAGTAATCCATTGTAGTAATCACTGGTGTCAACGTGATGATCGTAACTGCAGTTACAATCATCCCAATATGGCGGACTCAAATATAGTGAAATTTTATAAGGCTGATATCTCCACTTTAATAGCGTATTTTCAGATTTATTTTATGCCAAGAAACATCTTTATAAGCATTGCCATTTAAATATTTGTTTCGGTCAGAATGGAAAAGTAACATGAAGAATGAAAATCGAGATAAACAAAAATCACTTTGATGATCGTAACTTTTATTTCTTTTTATCAACGATGATCTGATCGTAACTTTTACTTAAGATGATTGTAACTGTCTAATCCAAGGAATCGTTTCCTGATAAATAAGGACAAATAAAGCTGTCTAGTATGGCCTATCGAGGTTAATGTAGCAATCGGAGATTAGACGGATCGGCGGAATATAACGACTGACATTATTCAGGTTAGTTAATAATGAGGAATGATCACTGAGTGGAGGGTAACGTCTTATAGGGGCTAGGATGAATAGTAGACCCGCTACAGTCATACTTTATTGATTCCCTATACGATCAAACAAATTTCCCCACAAAAAAGGTGATGCAAGCACCTTGACCCTCCGACTTAGTCCGCCCCTGTAGTCTACCAATGTTTAATAGTCATAGTTTGATTGAGAAAAAGAAAGACGATAAAAAGTCATCAAAATAATGTAACTTCATGACTTCCTTTACTTTATTCAGTGAAAGTTTTGGCCTGTATTCTTAAACTGTATCATGAGAATGATATTTATATCAACTTCATATCAACGTAAATCCATTTTGAATGTTAACTTAATTACTCATAAGAAAAAAATATTGAGGACATTTGCATATTAAGTCTGATTATCCCCCTTATGTCATTTCTTTTAAAAGAGGGACGAAAGATACCAAAGAACAGTCAAACTCATAAATCTAAACAAACTGACATTGCCATGGCTAAAAATGAAAAAGATAACAGACTAACAATAGTACACATGACACAACATAGAAAACTAAAGAATAAACAACACGAACCCCACCAAAAACTAGGGGTGATCTCAGGTGCTCCGGAAGGGTAAGCAGATGCTGCTCCACATGTGGCACCTGTCGTGTTGTTATTTAAGAAAAGCGGTTTTCTTTGTTTAATTTTAAAATTTATAATGTTTTTTTATCGTGACTGCTAATTAGGGTGTTCATTTGTGAAAAAAAATCGTAAATTTTGAGTTACGATCATCTTTTTATCAATTTTAACAAATCAAAGTTATGATCATCTATAGACGAGGTTACGATCATCATCGTGATTTTTTGAATCTCGATTTTCGTTCTTCTGGTTGTTTTTCTTTTATTTATGAAAAACACATTCAATGACAATGCTTATAAAGATTTTTCTTGATATTGTAACAAACCGCCGCCACAGGCCGAGTAATTGTGGAAGAGTCTGTTGACAAGTTTTGGGGCTCTCGTCAGGAATATTCTGCATCTTGGGGTTTTTCCTTTTTCTACCTCTAAAGACGAATGGATGCCAGGCAATGCACTCATATTTCTCAGTCCATAAACGATAAGTTCGAACGTATATTATATTTATTTACATGTTCATATTATATACACGGACAAATCAACATGCAGACGCTTAATCAGTAATCAGTTTTCGGGTCATGTAGGTCACTCAGTGTGGTGGGGGATAACTGCCGCTATATTTACATTTCCTTAAAAATACTTCATCTTATATTATTAAAGCATATTAACCTGCTTGGCTTTTCTGTTGTGGCTAGGTCTGGTAAAGATAAACTTTCAGGTTGTTAAGCTACTAGTTAGGCTTGAGCGAACAAGTTATCCGCCATTTCACTGAGTGGAACCTTTTTATATACTTTTGAGATCCCTGAAAGCCAATAGAAAATAAGGGATCTAGCCAGGGATCCCTGAGGGCCAATGAGAACCCTGTCAGGACTGACAGGAAAATGTCCGATAAATAGGGGCTTGACAGGAAATCCTGCACATTTAAAAATCACACGTAAAATGGACAGTAAAATGCCTGTTCTTTAATTATTATACAAATGGGCCAAAGTCCTAACTTTTTCTTTATTTAAATTTAGCAAAAGAAGCTTAAAACTTCGTTACTACTTGTTTCCACATTCTAGCCGTGCGTAGGACTAGCAGACGCCGGGAGTACTGATATTAAATTCCAGCAGTAAACTGGTTACAATATTATCCCTAAGAAACTAATCTTTAACAGATATAAATAATGGAGCCTTAATAAAACTATTAATGTAATGACTTATGTGTTACTCTTATAGTATACTTAAGAGATTTAGAAATATAATGAAAGACAAAAATATTTCCTACTATGGTCACATGACCTGTAAAATGGCTCTTCACGGAGAAAGAACAAAAATGGTTTGGACCGATAGTTAAATAACTTACTGAGACACTTTGAGGACTTATAATGGGTTGAAATATAATTTCAGGTATATGCATATTTGTGCCAGACACCTTACAATCTATAAAAAATGTATCAAGTAAAACGAGTTTGGTAAACAAGCGGAAGGGGAACTTGCCAAACAAATGCCTAAGTTAAAAAGTTGCAAATATAACAGTATGTCCAATTCAATTAAATGTTCATAAAGTCAATAATATTTCTGTTGCAGGCCATCATCCAATAAAGTTTTCATCCATCTGTAGTTGACTTATTTCTTCTGTTGGCATAGTAAATTCCAGGTTGTAGAAATTAATTAAATGTTATATTGTTCCAGTTATTACATTATCCCCTCCTTAGAAACGGAAATTCTCCTGAATTTTAGATATTATACATTAATTATGAGACATTATTTAGAAACGCTAACAGATATATTACTTCCACTGTGATTTAAATTCTATTGCTATATATGGAAAAGTTGGTACATGGTATGTTATTTCACAATAAGCGTAACGGTATTTTGCTATGGTTGACAGATCAATAAATTTGTCGGTTGAAGTGTCCCTCGGATCCCTTGTGGTATACAACTGGTTAACTATTATTTGGAAGTCGGGGTTGTCTTTGTTGATGGTGGTTCTAAGGATTTCGTAGTTGTAATACCTACATTTCCTAACTAGGTTTTCCTTTGCCTTTGATCTTCTGTTCTTTTGTGCCAGGAAGGGCCAGGAAATTGTACTTGTCCAACAAATCAACCCTATCCAGTTTTGGAAATTTCCCAGTGGAGTGATACTCCAACTGGGACGCGGCAAATTCCCAGGCCAACAGCTTGCTGTCTGGTGTTAGGGTTTCCCACTCCCTAGGTGGCCACTGCAAGAATGTGGATCATGTTGGTATCTTAATAGCTTTGGTTTTCCAGTCCCTTCTGGCAGGTGGTATGGCCGGCATGGAACCCAGGGTTAAGATCTCCCTGGCTTTCTTTTGGTTAGGGGTTTCCTCTGCGACGGTCAAATCTGTTGAACTTGAAGGGGGTTGGACCACTAGAAGGCTGGCTATCAAAGAGGATGGAGGTTTGGATGCAGATGTTGGAGACTTGGGTACAGATGATGGAGGCTTGGATGCTGATGATGGAGGCTTGTGTAGATGATGAAGGCT
The DNA here is from genome assembly GCA_019925275.1 of Mytilus edulis. NCBI lineage: Eukaryota > Metazoa > Mollusca > Bivalvia > Mytilida > Mytilidae > Mytilus > Mytilus edulis. Next base: position 77,147,113 of record CM034350.1, on the reverse strand, counting down.
TGGGTTGATGATGGAGGCTTGGGTACAGATGATGGAGGCTTTGGTGTAGATGATGGAGGCTTGGGTGCAGATGATGTTGCAGATGAAATGGTTGGTGAGGCGAGTGGAGAGTTGGAGCCACGATGTGTTTGGTCTTGGAGACTGAGGAGAAGATGTCTGGTCGTCTTTCTATCTGGTTGTTAGCAGGAGAGATGTTAAGGGTGTCAGCACACATCTGTGTTTATGATAGAATTCCTCCCCGTAAACTGGTGATCCGCTATGAGACATGGTGGAAATGTCAGTTGGCCTGATGGTATTGGCTTTCCTCTCTAGTGCTGCATTAAACTTCTCCACAATTCTTATCACTGGGTCAATCTCGACCTGTACCAAATCATCTCCTTAACTCTTATGGTGAATAGGGCAATCAGGGGTCCATCTGTCTTCATCTGAATGCTGTGGAGTGTGAGCACTGATGACAACAGGGGTCATACTCCTCCATTGGTGCGTCCTCTTCCAAGGTGATGGTGGGCACGTCTTGCTCCCACTCACCTTTTTTCTAAAGACGAATGGATGCCAGGCAATGCACTCATATTTCTTTTATTTATGAAAAACACATTCAATGACAATGCTTATAAAGATTTTTCTTGATATTGTAACAAACCGCCGCCACAGGCCGAGTAATTGTGGAAGGGTCTGTTGACAAGTTTTGGGGCTCTCGTTAGGAATATTCTGCATCTTCGGGTTTTTCCTTTTTATACCTCTAAAGACGAATGGATGCCAGGCAATGCACTCATATTTCTCAGTCCATAAACGATAAGTTCGAACGTATATTATATTTATTATTACATGTTCATATTATATACACGGACAAATGCAGACATGCAGACGCTTAATCCCCACCACACTGAGTGACCTAAATGACCCGAAAACTGATTACTGATTAAGCGTCAGCATGTCTGCATTTGTCCGTGTATATAATATGAACATGTTATAATAAATATAATATACGTTCGAACTTATCGTTTATGGACTGAGAAATATGAGTGCATTGCCTGGCATCCATTCGTCTTTAGAGGTAGAAAAAGGAAAAACCCCAAGATGCAGAATATTCCTGACGAGAGCCCCAAAACTTGTCAACAGACCCTTCCACAATTACTCGGCCTGTGGCGGCGGTTTGTTACACTATCAAACAAATCTGAAAATAAGCTGTTACAGTATAGACATCAGCCTTCTAAAATATCCCTATATTTGTGTCCGCCATATTGGGATGATCGTTATTGCAGTTACGATCATCACGTTGACGCCAGTGAGTAATGGGACTTTGTTTTAAGACATTCTTTAATGCAGAGTATCTCATTGTCCTCTATATGCATATATGTATTTTCACACACACATGCTCATACCATAAACATGTTTTGACTTCTTTTTTGGTGTGACATAATAATATCCTAATAAATCAAAAGTAATTTTAAAAACATTTGTTATACAATAAAACCTTTACAATAGTTATTAAAGGTACCAGGATTATAATTTAGTACGCCAGACGCGCGTTTCGTCTACATAAGACTCATTAGTGACGTTCATATCAAAATATTTATAAAGCCGGAACAAGTACAAAGTTGAAGATTAATGAGGATCCAAATTTCAAAAAGTTGTACCAAATAAGGCTAAGGTAATCTTACCTAACAAACGAATAAACACCCACTGTACTCCTAAAGCAAATGGTCGTTGTTCATCTTTTACAACCCTAAATATAAAATATTCAAACTATGATGTGCACAAATGTTGCAATACTTTCGACTTAAATGACAGCAACAGCAACGATTTGGTTAATAATAGTTGTCTTTTTACTTTAGTAAATGTCTGCAGTAAAAAGATGTAACGGCGGGTGGGTTTTTTTTTTTTTTTTTTTTGGTGAATATACCTTTATGTGTTTTATCTAGGGGCCTCCCCCTTCTAAAATATTGAATTACTAGAACACACCCGCGAAATCGCGGGCATTTACAGCTTGTGAACTGTTGTAGGATGACTTTTTGTAAAAGACAGTATGTAAGGAGAATTCATAAAAGGTATCAAAAGCCCTCTTCCTTTTCTCCAAAGTCCGATATTGTTTCCTTTCTGTTAAATTCAATTATTTTCGTGTGTCTGGCCTCAGACCACAATTATTCTTTCCCTTTGCTACAATGCTTTTTTTGGGTAAAAGTCAAATCAAATTAAAAGTTTGCACCGTTTCAAACATGAAATAAATGTAACTGCTTATATATAGATCATTATTAGTGGAATAAAATATCCTTCTATGACAATCCATCAGTGCTTTTTCTTTTCAGAGTTGTATTAACATGCCAATGGTAGGATATGAATCATGTACAAATGACTAAGACCGACTAAGGCTAATTTGTCGGGTGGTCGGGGGGGTCCTGATCCCGAAATCCCGGGCTTAAACCATGAAATCCCGAGATGCAGAATTTAAAGAAATTCCCGAAATCAAAAAATATATTCCCGGATCCCGTAAGGATCACCCAGAAATCCAGAGCTTAAAAACACCCGATCCCGACTCCCCGAAAAAGGTCCTGCCTGCCTCTAACCTCTACCTTACTTTCATTTTTGCCAAATCACTATTTTCCCTTTCAACAATAAATGTTTATGCCCCATTTATTTGCATTATGTTTTCTAGTCTGTGCATTCGTGCGTTCGTCTGTCCCGCTTCAGGTTAAAATTATTGGTCGAGGTAGTTTTAGACAAGTGATGTCATACAAGTGAGAGGTTAAGCTAGCTATAAAACCAGGTTCAATCCACCATTTTCTACATTTGAAAATGTCTGTACCAAGTCAGGAATATGACAGTTCTTGTCCATTCGTTTTTGATGCGTTTTGTTATTTGATTTTGCCATGTGATTATGGACTTTCCGAATTGATTTTCCTCTGAGTTCAGTATTTTTGTGATTTTACTTTTTTTAGATGAAGTTGATCATGTTTTACTTATTTTAATATATATGCAAGTGGTATGACCCCTTAAATAGTAAACATTTCAAAGAAAACAGTAGACAGAATCAGGGACTTTCTATTCTAACATGGAAAGTCCCTTACAGAATACAGAGGATCTCTATCTATTAAAGTAGTATAATCGTTGTTTACATGTAGATAAACGCGAAAAATAATTGTCCTCTCTAAGGAGGTATAATAGTTGTGGTTCTTGCGATCTAAACACCATGATATGAAACGCGAAAAATAATTGTCCTCTCTAAGGAGGTATAATAGTTGTGATTCTTGCGATCTAAACACCATGATATGGAGAACGCACTGAATGGCTTATTTATTTTTCATTTTTGTTATCCATCATACGATTGGTTGTACTTGTGTCACATGTTTTACTTATTTTAATATATATGCAACTGGTATGACCCCTTAAATAGTAAAAATATCAAAGAAAACAGTAGACAGAATACAGAGAGTCTCTATATATTAAAGTAGTACAATCGTAGTTTACATGTAGGTAAACGCGAAAAATAATTGTCCTCTATAAGGAGGTATAATAGTTGTGGTTCTTGCGATCTAAACACCATGATATGGAGAACGCTCTGATTGGCTTATTTATTTTTCATGTTTGTTATCTATCATACGATTGGTTGTATTTGTGCATGTTTCAAACCGGAAGTCTTATCTATGACTAAAAGTCAGTCCAATGACGGAATCATATCCGGACTCCTTTTTTGTCGTTTATCTCCCAAAATAACTCAATCTGAATAATTATAAGAATGGATTACAAATGCGACTATGCATGTTACCTATAGGACACGCAGGCATGATGATTGATTTATTGTGGAAGGAAGAGAAGCGACACACACAATGAGGTCTTCTCGTTTAATAGTATAGATACACAACATAACTTTTATCAAATTAGAATATTATCTTCTAACATCACAAGTGATACTTAGAAAAATAGAAAATGTACATCCTTCCTGACATAACAAACTCTCCTTGTATCTTAAAGGAATAAAATAAATTACTATAATTAAATATAGGCTAACAAATGGAAGGGATATTCTTTAAAAGGATACTAGTATACATATCCTCTTTTTAGGACCTAACTAATGTTAAATGGGCATTTTCGCAGGTGCAAAGTCGGAATATTTAGACTAAAACATTATTTGTTTGTTTTCACTCATTTTGTGTGTCTATGCATTTGTTTCAAAGTGTTGTGCTATTGACTGAAATATTTGAAAACTGTTATTATCTTCAAATATTTTCCAGCTGGAATGCAAAAAGCTAATAGTTACCGCATGAGAGCCATGGAATTAGGAGTCACAGTGGTAAGTACACATATCATAGATATAAACATTAATGGCGCTACTATGTATAACTTGTCACATCCATCTTCACATCGTCCGGCGCTAACCATAGCGTTAGCGTGATCTGTTGGAATATTTAAACTAGCTGCTACACAACTGCAGTTATGATACGTCATCTGTCAAAGAGTCACATAAAATTATATTAAGTTAAATATCATTGAATGATGAACAAGCATTATGTTCAAGAATATTGGACATTCCAAGCGAGATAACCCAAGTTGATTATGAAATGTTTATTAAAACTCTGATAGTTATAAATTGCTTACCGAGATATAATTTTTTTATGACACATGATATTTTGTATGTGTATTTAAATTAAGTCTTCATAATTTTGGTGAATTGACATAACATCGGTTTTGAATGTATTTGTGTTATTATATTGTTTATTTTTTATTGAAATATACCACGGTATATCAAATTCATATACAAAATACGTCATTTTGATTTATTTTTCCGTACCAAATCTCTTAAAATTCAATAGAACTTTCAATAACAATTACCACTTTTTATTCTTAATAATGAAAGTGGGAAAAACAGAAATTATTATAAAGTCAACCTTTCTTTTATGTCGATCCATTTGTATACGGTACATACGACATCTGTCGAACGGAGGTTTAGAGTTTGCATTTCAAAATGCAGTTGACAACAGAAAACATTGATTTAAAATATTTTTTTCTTAATAATTAGATTGTTTAATCATTTTTCAATCTTATCTGCTATGGAAAAATTAACTGCGACGAAAAATAGAATTTTAATGATTTTTTTAAAGCATGAACCCATAGTTAAAGGTATAATTACCACAACAGAAACATAGGGAATTTTTTTTTTAAATATCATTGTTATTTTCAAAGGCCCATTGACAACAGTACACGCTGACTTAAGTATATTTTTTTTTTGAAGAATCATTTTTGGAAATCCTTCCCAAAGTTCACTTGCTATGGATTTTTTTTTTTATCACATTTAAGGTTAAAAAAAAGATATATCAAAACTTAGAACAGGGTATAATTGTTTTCCGTCTAAATTGGGCGAAAGATACCAAAGGGACAGTCAAACTCATACATCGAAAATAAACTGACATTGCCTGGCTAAAAATGAAAGAAGACAAACAATAGAACACATGACATAACATAGAAAACTAAAGAATAAGCAACACGAACCCCACTAAAAACTAGGGGTGATCTCAGTTGCTCCGGAAGGGTAAGCAGACCCTGCTCCACATGTGGCACTCGTCGTGTTGCTTATGTTATAACAAAGCCTGTAAATAGTCTAATTCGGTAGGTCGCATTCACGAAAGGGAAGTGGATTGTAGTTACGACGTAAGGAACATATCCGATATCATTTGTGAAACGGTTATTCCATAACGGTAAACCAACTCGTGATGGCGTCCGTAAAATTTACGAAGGGATGATTTCAACTTAACCATTTGGAACTCTTGATTTAATAGCTTCCTTGTGTTTAATGGCTTTCTTATGAAATAACTATTTATAAGCTTATAAATAACTTTATAAGATTTATCAATGGCATATCACGTGTTCTGATTAATGGGAAAAAAAGTCCTTCATTCTTGTGTATGTCTGAGAGTATTGCATGGCAATACATAGTCACCAACGGTTCAAAATTAATTGTACTGTAATAAAATGATAACTTGATCTATACATTGTCTGTATGTAAGCTGTCAAACATATATATTCAAACATAACGGAAAAAAAGAAAACATGGTTATTTGCGTGAATTCTCTATAAAGTCAATGACATTACTTCTGCTCAAAATCATCAGACCAGAACAGAATTCGTACAAGAATTGTAACTTGGCACGGATAAACTATTACTAAATATCAAAGCATTATCTCGACGTTTCAAGAGCGTGGAATGCTATTTACACGAGGCATTGAATTTAAAGTCCAAATTCTAACCGAACGTGGCTGCGTACTCGTATAAATCCCGCACGATAAAACTCGCACTCTATTTTAGCAATGTTTTTCTGATAATAATTCTATACATATATCCCTTTTTACTGAAATTTTTAAGCGTAACAATAAATAGCAAAAAGTTCCTATAGAAAACGTAAAAATTGTACACTAAAAATCCACTTACGAAGTTAGGGACTTTTAGTGTCGATTTTTCCTCTTCGTTCGGTATATTTGTTTTACTTTTTATGTAATTACCATGTGTTTATTTTTAATAAGTTTTCTATTTAACTATACCGCTAGTCAACAGATATCATCCCCTGCCATTGAATTAAAAAAAGGAAGCGTAACATTATAACAGTATACTACTGATACATGCAGACAATTTTCTGTAAATGGACCGCAATACACGTGTTGGGACATGACATCATTGGCTCATGACTTCCTCGTTTTTGGAAAATTTTCCCTTTTGAGTATGATAAAAAAAAATATCTTATTTTACTTGAGAAATATACAATTTCTTTCAAAATATTTGTTTACCCCAGCAGTAACCGCGAATAGAAATAGGGTTACTTTTGATTTACGGGACTTATAAATACGCAGTCGCGTGTGATATTAAAAAACGTGCTTCGAGATATCTGGGTTTATTTTATAGATAGGCATATTAATTTAACAAAATTGTGTATATATTGTAGAAAATGGTGGCTTAAACATGGTTCTATAGTTAGCGAAACCTCTCACTTGTATGAGAGTCGCATATAATATATCCTTCGTCCAAAGGACCAACCAACCCGTGATGGCGTTTGTAAACTTTCGACGGCATGATTTCAACTTTACCACTTGAGACTTAGTTCGATAGCCTTTTTGCAAACAGTATTTGTATCAAGGAGGACATTATAGGAAATGTAAGATCTGTAATATCGCATCAACTGGAAGATATATATATATACTCCATCTGCAGGCGCTGCTGGAGTATTGCTACATAAAAATGGAAAGTGCACAATTTGGAAGCCGAAGCAACCGGCCGGTCAATTTATGGATGCAAGTCAAGATATGAGGCAGACTTAACTATCATTTGTTTCATTTAATTCCAGTTCGATGGATTGAATGCGTTGAACACTCACCACATTTGTAATTAGAATTAGTATGAGAACACGTGAATTGCTTTGTCTATATGCCTTTTTATGTTTTTTGGTTACATATATGATGTGGCTCTGTACTTATACATCCCATCATTGTGTTATTGTTCTATGGTAAATTTGTGTATTCTTGTCTTTAATTTTTACTTAAATGCTTAGTTTGTATGCCATTTTGTGCTTCTTTGTTACATGTTTGTATGTTTTTTTTTCGTTATTAGGATTTTGGCACAATGTTGCCTACTGTATTTTTTGACATTTTTATACCTATAATGTCCGTTTGTTATGTTCACGCATCGTTGTCAATATAATGGAATTTGCGACTTTCGTACAAGATACAAGTGAGAGGTTTAGCTGGCTATAAAACCAGGTTCAATCCACCATATTCGACATAAGAAAATAATGCCTGTACCAAATTATGAATATGACAGTTGTTATCCATTCGTTTGACGTGTGTGAGGTTTTAATTTTGACATTTAGTTAGGGACTTTTCACTTTGAATTTTTCTCAGTCCAGTACTTTTTTAGATTTTAGCTGTTTTTGTATTTTTTACATTTTAATCTGCAAATTTATCCTCACGACGAAAATATTTCGTAAGATTATTGTTAAGCTTAATGTGTGGTTTACCTGTCCTGATTGAGTTGCGCATCCTGCATGACATGGTGAATGATATACAATATTATCTTTTCCACAGACTAATGACAGACCTTCATACTGGCACTGACAAGATCCTTGACAAACGTCATTATATCCAGCTAATGTACTGAAATAAAACAATATCTCATTTGATTTTACAAGTGTTAATTAGGTTGACTTGGGTAAAGAAATATTGTTTTCCATTGTACTGCAAACGTCTGTGACGTTCGTTCGGTGATGCTCAGTGTATAAATATGCAGCTAAGTAGGGTAGTAATTATTCCGTTGGCTCGTATAAGATGATTTTCATGCTCTCTGTAGGTTAAAGAATCATTGCAATTACTTTTTGAGGGGTCGAAAAGTTATGTTTATTTCCTACCGCCTTCATCGCAATCGACTTGCCTTGCAGAATCTACATGTTGTATTAACTGTTAACTAAAACTTGTCCCAAACGATAAGTTACCAACAATACAATAGGTAGGTTTTGCCAGGTTTGGTGAAGGGCTAAAGTTTTACCTGTCTCTGGTAAACAGTGGAATGTTTGATTGGGGAAAAGTAAACATAGCAAGAGGGCATCTAAACACCTCACACAGATGGTATAATGGTTCATTTAATAGCAGTGAGTGTTACACTCAACACGAAGCATCTGATTCAAATTCCCAAAATTTAATCGGACGAGGCAATGTATTTATACATCCCGCATTGTGAAACGAAATATCATCTTTAGCAAGGGTTTGACTGTCGGTCGAAAGAAATTCAAGGTGACAATATTTCTATATTCTTGTCGCGTGGTGTTTAATTAGGTTATATTTTCCTATAATTTTAACATGGTTTAGAATGCATTGTTTACAAGTTACCCCAAAAAATGTTAGTGTTGTTGTGTTCTTTGATTGCCTTTACGAACGCTACAACTGTCACGGGGAAACAGTGGTATGATAGCTAGGGAAAATAGTCTACCTCGTAACAGGACACCAGTCTATCTTTTATTTGATAAACGTTTTGACGCCATATTACTTAACAATAGGCCGGCCCACAACGTTGTCACTTGCATACGTCTCTATGTATATGATTAATTCCAAGTTAAGCATACGAAACATTGAAACGCCTTTGAGTATATAGCCATTACATGCCTTAATTATCTACACGTTCAAAACGTGGTTGATGGGGGCGAGACTGGTCAGAATAACAAAAGACCACATTGAAAATAGTTATGGGGAGTTCCCAAGTAAATGCGGATATGTTGTGAACAGTTCTTAACGAGATTGAAAGCGTTATTAATGATACGTTTCGCAAGATATCAGAGATCAACAGCCTTTGACACCGTCACATTTATTACAAGGTAGAAGAATATCGACGGAGAACTATATAAACACAAGAGTACAATAAGATAACGCCAGAAGAAGCTAAAAAAACTAGTACAATGAAACTAATTTTATTAGAAAATTTCAATAATCAATGGAGAACTAAATACCTTACCGGACTGAGAGAGTTTCGCCATGTGACAAGAAAAACTGATACACTGTCACATGTGAAAATCGGTTCTGTTGTACTTATTATGAACAATTGACCATGATTATGAACAACTGACCATGAACAATGTGGAAGCTATTTATAGAAGATGTGATCATCGGGAATGATGGAGTAGTGAGAGCAGTCAAACTTCGTGCATCAAATGGACTGATTACAACGAGACCAGTTGTGAAACTGGTGCCATTGGAAATGTGAACTGTAATTGGTTAAAAGTGTTTTTCAATACCCTTTTAAAAACCTCATATGAACAGATAATGCATTTTGCAGTCCCCAGAATGTTGTGAATTAGTTATAATTTTAGTTCAGTTTATTTTATACTCTTTTATTTGGTTAAGTTTACGTTTAAGTGTCAATTTACGTAACAATTGGCCCGCAACGTCATCACTTGCTGGCGTCTCTATGTATATGATTGATTCCAAGTAAAGGATACGAAACATTGAAGACTCCTTTGGGTTTATAGCCATTACTCGCTGGTATTATCTACACGTTCAAAACACTAACACTGTTGATGCTATCCGTCTTGAACGAACAGAGATCGTGACACTACACGATTCAAATTTCAAAATGTAATCAAGACGTGGCAACGTAGTTGTACATCCCGCACTTTCAAACGTAATCCCTTCTTTAGCTAGGGTTTAACTGTCGATCGGAGGAAACTGAAGGTGACCATATTCCAACAACTTAATCGCATTGTGGTTAAATAAGGTTATATTGTATTTTCCTATAAACTTAAAGAGGTTTTTATTATGCAGTATACAAAACTTCAATTGTACGTTCCAAAAGTACGCTAAAAATTGTTAGTGTTATAACTTTTTTCATCTGCGCGTCACTGGTTAGTCTTGTGTTGACGAAACGCACGTCTGGCATATTAATTTTAAACCTGGTACCTTTTGATAGCTATTTTTCGTGTTTTCCTCTGTCCTATATGTTCTCCCAATTATTTGTATTGTATTATGTTATATTTAACATTGCCTTAAAAGCGGGATGTTTGTCATGCCACAAAACCAGGTTCAACCCACCATTTTTTTCCTTAAAAATGCCTGTAACAAGTCCGGACAATGGCCATTGTTGTATCATAGTTGTTTCCGTGTGTGTAACATTTTAATGTTGTGTTTCTGTTGTGTCTTTGTTCTCCTCTTACATTTGATGCGTTTCCCTTAGTTTTAGTTTGTAACCCGGATTTGTTTTTTTCTATATCGATTTATGAGTTTCCAACAGCGGTATACTAATGTTGCCTTTATTTATATGTTCTTTGATTGTGTTTTGATACTTACTTTATTTTATTCGGATATGGAACCTCTAACCCTGCAAGCTTTACTTCTGGACATCCTGCGATAAAAGCTATTCCAAGAACCCCAGATATAAATGACGCGATGAAACACATGTTCAGCATTCCCTTGATACCCAGTCCACACATTTTGATTAATAAACCACCTCCAAACATTCCAACAGATCCGACTAATATCAATCCTCCTGAGAAAAATGGTTAAAAGTATTAGGTTTGTTTTATTGATGTTCAGCGTCCAGTAAACATCTTTAAACTTTATTAAGGGCAATTACATGTTCACTTGATATGCATACATTGCATGCACTTTTCTTTGTACTAAGTAAACTGCTTAAGCTCACAAGGTAACAGTTATATAATGGCATGTATCTATATATTCAGTCTATGGGTTTTCTCTGAGGTTATCTTAACCGTGTTTAGGGAGGGTTACATAAACGATTACCTTTGGAACAATTGGTGGTTGACCGTTTAAGTCAAGACATTGTAAAGGCGTTTTAAAGTTAAATTGAACTCTTCTTATCGAATAGGTTGTGACTGCGTACTTATATATCCCACGCATATAAAATATTTTTGTGGTTATTTTTTAGTCTCCAATGGACTCTAATTAAACCGAGTGTGATTGTTTTCTTATACAATTCAAACAACCAAATGCTACCCCTTCGCAAGTTCTGAAGAGAACACCATAGATGTCACAGCACGACAAAGCGAGTTTTGCATTAGCGAATAAAATGTCCAGATAACTTGATGATTTTAGACACAAAGCCGGAAGGTTTTTTTTTTTTTTTAATAAATGTTTTTCTAACAAAAAATAACTAGTTTTCTATGGATGACCTGTAGTAAAAATAAAACATTCGACTTTTTCAACCAACGGGACAAATGAAGAACATATGTATTATTCCTGACTTGGAATATGCGTTTTTCAAAAAATTGTGAGTTAATAGCTAGCGTAACCTTCAATGTCTAAGGCAGTTTTTTTTTTATGTAAGTGAGAGGTTTAGCTAGCTATAAAATCAGGTTCAATTCACCATTTTTCACATAAGAAAATGTCTGTACCAAGGCAAAAATATGACAGTTGTTATCCATTCGTTTGAGCTTTTGATTTTGCCATTTGACTACGGACTTTCTGTTTTGAATTTTCCTCAAGAGTTTTTTTTTTTTTTTTTGTGATTTTACTTTTTATATATATATATATATATATATATATATTCGTTAGTTTGACAAATCCACACATACCAATTAAATAACCTACAACGTCAAACTGCATGTTATACTGTTCCATTAGTAATTTAAAAGAAAATGCACCAACGCCAGAAATTATCAATGTGTTCGTACTTCCTGCAAATGTTAGCATCATAAAGGTAGGATTCTTTATCTGAAAAAGAAAAGTTTATTATAAACTGATCCAAATCACGTATCATTAAATAGTTATCAAAGGTACCAGGATTATAATTCAGTACGCCAGACACGCGTATCGTCTACATAGGACTCACCACTGAGTGACGCTCATATCAAAATATTTCTAAAGCCAAACAAGTACAAAGTTGTAGAGCATTGAGGATTCAAAATTCCAAAAAGTTGTGCCAAAATCCGGCTGCGGTTATCTATGCCTGGGATAAGAACATCCTTAGTTTTTCGAAAAATTAAAGATTTAGAGCCGACAGACTTCGAATTGAGTTAAAATAACGTGTCTTAGTTGTGGTCTTTCAACTTGGAAGTTGCCTGATCATCGTGTCTGAATAATACATAGCTTGATAAATAAAGGCAATAGTAGTATATAAACTCATAGATACCAGGATTAAAATTTCATATTTACGCCAGAAAAGAATCATCAGTGGCGCTCGAATCAAAAATAGTTTAAAAGGCCAAATAAAGTACGAAGTTGAAGAGCATTGAGGACCAAAAATTCCTAAAAGTTTTGCCAAATACAGCTAAGGTAATCTATTCCTGATGTAGAAAAGCCTTAGTTTTTCAAATATTCAAAGTTTTGTTAACAGTCAATTTATATTTATGAACATATCAATGATAACTCAAGTCAACACAGAAGTGCTGACTACTGGGCTTATGATACCCTCGGGGAAATAAATCTCCACCAGCAGTGGCATCGACCCAGTGGTTGCAAATAAACTCATCATAGATACCAGGATTGAAATTTTATATTTACGCCAGACGCGCCTTTCGTCTACAAAAGACTCATCAGTGACGCTCGAATCAGAAATAGTTTGAAGGGCCAAATAAAGTACAAAGTTGAAGAGCATTGAGGACCAAAAATTCCTAAAAGTTTTGCCAAATACAGCTAAGGTAATCTATTCCTGAGGTAGAAAAGCCTTAGTTTTTCAAATATTAAAAGTTTTGTTAACAGTTAATTTATAATTATGAACATATCAATGATAACTCAAGTCAACACAGAAATTATGACTATTGAGCTTGTGATACCTTCGGGGAAATAAATCTCTACCAGCAGTGGCATCGACACCGCTGTTCGAAAGACATAATTGAGAGAAAACAAATCCGGGTTACAAACTGAAAAACCGAGGGGAAACACATCAACTATGAGAAAATAGCATGTTATGGTCATGATTATGCATAAATTCTGCGACTGGCCATTTATTAATTAAATTGATTAAATAAGTAAGAAACCATGTTTCTACGATTGAATAAATACGGAAGAAACAAAGTAGTCATTCTCACTTAAATCGTGAGAAAAAAAGCACTAGCATTTGACTATAACTCCGTAAGTCTAGTTTTAAGTCTATTTTTCAGTTAGCAACCTATCATGGTACTGAGTCTGCCTACCGTTCCAGAACATCTGAGATCAACCCCGGTTTTTGGTGGGGTTCGTGTAGCTCTGTCTTTATTTTTCTATGTTGTGTTTTTTTTTATAGTTTTCTTTATCATTTCGATTAAAACTAATCGCTTCTACGGGTAGATTCAACAAATTGCAAAGGCAACTGTCGCATCTTAAGGGTTCTTATGTATCAGATTTCAAAATATCGATACGATCTATGAATTATATTGCATATATGAATATGCAGTTACATACCAGGTCTATAAATGAAACAAAAAATTGTTTGAAAATGTTTTCTGTTGGTGGTTTCTCCTGTTTTGGTTCTAGTTCTGTGGATTTTTCTTTTCCTATAATGTATACAGTTGGCATGCATTTATAGTGAATATTATCAAAACCGATTTCAAATTGATATCGAAATGTTTTATAAAACAATGAAGAACACATTTTTCATATTAAATATAAAATGTAGTAAAGATTTGTTTAAGCTAGAAAGAGCTTTACTTGGCGTCCGTCTGGTGTAAACTATTTCAAGCATCTTCTTCTCTGAAACTAATGAACAATTCCAACCGAACTTAAGCTGAATAATCCTTAGGGTATCTAGAATATAGTTTGTGCTTTATTTTTGTTTCGTCAAAAAACATGGCCACCATGGCTAAAAATAGAACATAGGGGTAAAATGCAGTTTTTGGCTTATATCTCAAAAACCAAAGCAGTTAGAGCAAATCTAACATGAGGTCAAAGTGTTCATAAGGTAAAGTTCTATCAGCCTAGAAATTTTCAGATGAATCTAACAACCAATTGTTGGGTTGCTGCCACTAAGTTGGTAATTTTAAGGAAATTTGGCAGTTTTTGGTTATTATCTTGAATAGTATTAATGATAAAGATAAGTTTTAACAGCAAATATGTTTAGCAAAGAAAGATCTACAAATAAGTTCATATGACCAAAATTGTCAATTGACCCCTGAAAGAGTTATTGCCCTTTAAGGACAATTTTACACAATTTGTTTATCATGTTTTTCTAACTTTAAAAAATCTTCTCCTTTAAAACTACTGAACCAATTCCAACCAAATTCAAGCTGAATGATCCTTAGGGTATCTAGAAAAAAGTTTGTGTTTTATTCTCTGTTTCTTTAAAAAAAAAAACATGGCCGCCGTGGGTAAAAATAGAACATAGGGGTAAAATGCAGTTTTTGGCCTATATCTCAAAAACCAAAGCATTTAGAGCAAATCTGACATGGGATAAAAGTGTTCATAAGGTAAAGTTCTATCAGTCCTGAAATTTGCAGATGAATCTAACAACCCATCGTCAGGTTTCTGCCACTAAGTTGGTAATTTTAAGGAAATTATGCAGTTTTTGGTTTTGAAGAAAGTATGACAAAAAACTGCATTTTCAAACACTTATTAATATACATTAAACCAAAAACACAAACTACGATGAAATTGGACACTTAAATTTTTAAACGAAAGATAAATGCCAAAAAATCAAGGTGAGCGATTCAGGCTCTTGAGAGCCTCTTGTCTGTTTCAATTTGTCCAAAGATTAGCATGAGTATTGCTATTACTATTTGGCATCAACTAGTAATTGCTAGCGAACGTTTGCGATTAACATATTGTATGTTTGAACCCGGGACAGTGAGCTGATCATTTTCAGTATTACTTTCATTATTTGTCTATAGAGTGTCTATACGCAAATGTCTTGTTGAAATAATTAGTTTTTGTTAAAGTTATTGAGATTATAACACAATGTTGATTGCTGTTCCCCATTTTTGACATTTTAACCTATTATGTCTTTGTTTGGCTTAAACATTTTTTTCTTCATTATAATGGAATTATAAAAGATTGTCCTACATATGAGAGTTTACATATGAGAGTTTTAAATATCTATTAAACCAGGCAAGGTTTAATCCATCATTTTTATACTAAACGAAATGCTTGTCTTTCATTTTTTGCCATGGCGTTGTCAGTTTATTTTCGATTTATGAGTTTGACTGTCCCTCTGGTATCTTTCGTCCCTCTTTTTTGTACCAAGTCAGGGATACGTCAAATGTTTTCCAATTGTTTCAGCCTTTGATTTTGCCACTTTCCGTTTATAATTTCCTTGAAAATCGGTACATTTGTTATATTACTTTTTGCAAAATATAATGGGTTGATCGGTGTTTAAAATTGTGGAACACGCATGAGCCAAAGAGGGGTCCGTTTAGCATAGCGGAATGTATAAATACGCAGCCACGTACGGTAGAATTAGGGACTCTCACTATTATTTTTTTTTTTGTATTTCGTTTTCTTCCTGGATGTGAATAAAGTATTTGTAATTGGAAGTAATTGTTATCTTTCAAATTGAGCTTTATTAGTTAAACCATTGATATCAAATTGCTTTATATATATCAGTATATATTCACTAATTGTTGCTCATCTTAAAAACAGTATTCATATAATATTCATCATCTTCGCAGTAATATAGCATTCGTCTTATTTACCTGGTAGATATTTCGAATATCCAAAAATTGGAATGGCTATAACAATGAATCCTACTATGGCTATAATAAATCCAAGCCACCAGGCTCCGATCCACCTACTGTCTGTAGCATCAAAACCTAGACTAAAAAAATATACATGATTGTTGTTTGCTTAACGTCCAGAATCAATTATTCCATGCATATTAAAGACAACGTTGATGGACAAATAGAGCTGATACTGTAATGGTAAATGAAACATGTTAAAACAAGAATGTACCCAAAGTACACGGATGCCCCACTCGCACTATCATTTTCAATCATCAGTAAACCGTGGGGTAAACTCTCTAATTTGACATTTAAATAAGAAAGATCATTATAGGGAACATGTGTACTAAGTTTCAAGTTGATTGAACTTCAACTTCACCAAAAACTACCTTTACCAAAAACCTGAATCGGGACTGACGGACGGACACTCATACCAAAAAACATAATGCCCCTATGTTGGGCATAAAAATTCACTGTAAAAATACATCAAAAAAGAATTGTATCAAAGGAAGGAATTCTATTTCATAGTTCGAACGCTTCGACAACACCATCACTAGGATTAAACTTGTGTCCAGATATCAAAAGATTGCGGACAAAAAATAATATAGTATTAAACACATTATTTCTAGATGTTATTGGTGTGTAAACCGGTGCTATTACTCACAAACTTAACATATCGGCCCTAGGTTATTGATGTTTAAACCGGGGCGATTAACTCACAAACTGAATAAAAGCTTTGATTTACCATCGAATTGATTATATTGAGGTGACGATATTTCTATATCCCCTACGGATCCATGGGTTGCGATAGGTATCAGGTTTATTTACCAATTTAAAAAATCTATAACAATATCTTGAACATACTGGTTATTTGCCTTTATTATAGACCTTATGACTGGGCCGTCAACCGTTTGGTTTTTTTCCAAATTTTCAGTCTTTACGAAATCTACTATGCCAAATTATGTTTTTGGTTGTTTTCGTCAAATGTGCCTACGATTCAAGTGAGAAAATATAATACATTACCTGTCTTGATCTACCCTGTCAAAATCAACAAAATAATTCTGACCCAGTTCCCCACCGACGAAAAATCCTGCAGCAACTCCTATGGCTGTCAGTGCATAGGTCAAGCCTGAAATGAGATAATAAGAACAAAAAATCTTAAACCATAAAGTAATATCTAATAACTTGACAGGAGCAAATTTACCCTAAGGTTAGTTGAAAGGTATAGGTATGGTTGACTGGATTTCGCCTAACACTAAGACATGTTCTAATGTTAAAAGTCTCAAAGTTCCTGCTAAATCATGTTTATGAGCTGATTTTAATTCTCCAAACTCGCATGAGATTCTGAAAGGTTTAAATAATGTAAATAAAAGTTTTAAGTTTGCCACAGGATGTAAAAAATGTCTTAACGAAAAATACAAAAATGTACGAACTCAAAGGTGAATTCCATAAAATATGAAAAATTCAAAAGCTCGGCTAAAAAATACATGTACATGTAAAAAGACGGTACTTGGAATCATATTTACCGATAGAATTAAAAAAAAATCCTTTTTCTGTCTTTGATTTCTTGAAATTTGTAGCAAATTGTTTAACTTTCTGGGAAGAAAATAGTTTCCTGTATTAACGATCAGTTTATATCGCTTCGATAAAAATACAAATAAAACTGTTTTGCTTTACTCACTTTAACGATAAGTTCGCAACTTCCTTTTTAGGTTAATGCAAGAAATGAGGGAAGACTATACATTATTTTAAGTTTGATTAACTCGTGTTTCGTCCATTTTGCATACTTAAGCATAACTCTTGAAATTTCATGTTTTATTCTTAACTTACCTATATATACTGCTGCTAAGGAATGCTCTTCATTCTCGTCTATATAAGCTGTGCCTAGGGTGAACATCGGAGTAAAACCCACTCCGTGTACGATCTGTGCTGCTATAAACACGACAAGGTACTGTTCTCCTCCTACGTCACAATCTCCCGATGGAGGGTTGCTTATTGTACAGTTATAGGATGACTGTGTTGTGGACTCTGGAAACGATTAATTTATAAACAAAAAAGTTAATGTACTATGAAAGAAGTCCAAAAACATGATTTTTAATTAAACCCAACAGTCATTTTCCACCATGTGTAAATAGGGACAATACCACCATTGATTTCCCCTATCAAGTCTTTGATAAATTGGGAATTTTTCAAACCGTGAAAATGAACAGAATGTTTCTTCGTTTTAAAAATGAAAAAACTTTGCAAGAATAAGACTAAAGTTTTATTCTGTCCAGTACTACAGAAAAAAAAGTGGATCTAAAAAACACTTTTCACCTAGAAGATGAAACGCTTGACATGCACTCAACATCAGTTCTTCAGAACGACATGTTCGGTGATAAACGTATATTTCAAACAGCGGTACACTACTGTTGCCTTTATTTATACGTACCTGGGTATACATATTTTTCTAAAAAGTGTGGAACCATAAATAAAAAGGATCCAACAGCCATAACGAGTGATCCAGAGGCTACCCATGATGCTTTATTGTATCGACCACCAATAAAACTAACAAACAACACTACTACCAATGCCCCAATATCTTGTGAACTTGGAATCAGTGCCGACTTTGTGGATGGTAGTTTGAACTGTCTTTCTATCGCTGGGATTGCAGCATTGGCGACACCGTTTACTGCGAAACCTTCTAGGAAACACATTATACATACAAATAATGTAAACAGTGACATTCTGTTTAAGCCTTGGAGACATCTGAAAATATAATTAAGAGAATGGATGAGGTTCAAGGCTTAAGGGCAGACGATACAAATAAATACGTAATCAAACCTAATGCAATTTTAAAAAAGAAGGGTCCATGTATTCGTTTACAAGTTAATTCAGTTTAAATCATGAAAAACAGTCAAAAGACGCATTTTGAGCCCCGAGAAAGTAGGTTTCAGAAAAAAAAGACATTAATTTGTAAGCTTGTTAATAGATTCCCCAAACTGCGTGGAAAGAATTATGCAAGTGCATAATCCTTTACCAAAAAAAAACAGTGAATCTTTCATCAACACAACATTTCCTAGATACAAAAAAAAAACATTAAAAATACAACAAAAGACAGCCACTGACGACGCTCCTGGCTTGGGTAGAAGTATTTGTACTACTGTGACATCAAATACAGCCATGTCATTTATGTGTGTCAAACCAGTAACATGAGTCTTTTATTTACTGTTAAATAGCTTAAAATTTTATTAAGATCAAATCTTTTTGAAAAAATAAAGGTAAACTTCGTGTACCCATAAATTAATTTAACCTAATACACAAAAAAAAAACTAGGAGCTCATAAATATCCATATCAGAATATTCTTTTTGTCGTTACAAAAGAAACGATAAGTATAAACCCAAACCATGGTCGACTAAAGTAGAACATAAAAATTATATGATGTCAATTAAAAGGTTTTCTTCAAATGAAATTTAAATAACCTATATAAACCGAAATCACCCATATAATATCGACCTTACTTTTATACACCCTATAATATCGACCTTACTTTTATAACGTATGGTTGACTGCTTTTGCCTTTACTGAGGACAATATTTCTTTTTTCTTTTTTCTTTTTTTTTTTTTGAAAATAAAGATCTGATGTCACCACATCCAGAAAAGCGTCTCGGACGCATGACATTTATATTGTGTTGTTTTCATTTTTTTAAGCACTGGGTCAATGCCTCTGTTAATAAACTTTTTAAGTATTAGATGGTAACATCAGCTCAGTGGTCATTACCAACGTACTGACCTGATTATAACAAACTCTGAAAATGTCCTTTTATAAATTTTGAAACTATAAAGAAACTAAGGTTTTTAACACCCTCAGGCAAAGTTGACCATAGATGGTTTTTGCTAAAAAAAAAAAATAAACTTTATTTTTGGTCACAAAGCTCTGATAGCTGTTTCTGTTTTTTGTACAGCATTCACGTTCAAATATACGGATTTCAGTGTTCCTGGGGAAATTAAATCCAGAAAAGTGCATCGATCTCAGATTTTAAACGAGGGACGAAAGATACCAGAGGGACAGTCAAACTCATTTTATATAACAGAAAAGTCGTTTAGAGTCGGTTTCACACACAAAAAACTTACGACTGAGATTGATCGCAAGTATACCGAATCGTTCATGACTTTCAATCAATCTTAGTCATATGTTTTGTTATTGTTGTTGAGATCTGTAATTAACGGTTGTGTAATTATGACGGAATGTTGATTCACACGGCAAGTGATGCATGTATAGAAGGTCCATGCGACCTGTCGCGGTCTTTTGTTCGAATTTATCGGATCTCTCAGTTTTTGTGTTGGTTTTTTTTCTTCTTTAGTTTGTATCTTCTTAATGAAAATATGAAATCTTTTAAACAAATATGGCAGACACAACCACTGAATTATAGGCTCCAGGTTTTTGGACAGACAAATAAAGGATATATAAGGTGAGGATGTTTGTGTACGTTCAACCTAAATCCTGGTACAATGGTTTAACAACACAACATAAGATCAAACTGAATAAAATTGAGAATGGAAATAGGGAATGTGCCAAAGAGACAACAACCCGACCATAGAAAAAAACAACAGCAGAAGGTCACCAACAAGGTCTTCAATGTAGCGAGAAATTCCCGCACCCGGAGGCGTCCTTCAACTGGCCCCTAAACAAATATATAATAGTTTAGTGATAATGAATGCCATACTAATTTCCAAATTGTACACAAGAAACTAAAATTAAAATAATACAAGACTAACAAAGGCCAGAGGCTCCTGACTTGGGACAGGCGCAAAAATGCGGCGGGGTTAAACATGTTTGTGAGATCTCAACCCTCCCCCTATACCTCTAGCCAATGTAGAAAAGTAAACGCATAACAATACGCACATTAAAATTCAGTTCAAGAGAAGTCCGAGTCTGATGTCAGAAGATGTAACCAAAGAAAATAAACAAAATGACAATAATACATAAATAACAACAGACTACTAGCAGTTAACGGACATGCCAGCTCCAGACTTCAATTAGACTGACTGAAAATCTTTTAAAATGGTCATAAACTGTCTGATAGGTACTAAGCACAAGGAAAAAACACGTAACAAGAAAAAGAAGTATCTGCAGTTCCTGAAAGCTAATTCAAATCTAATTACAACTAATAACTAAATAAAATTGAGAATGGAAATGGGGAATATGTCAAAGTGACAACAACCCGACCGAAGAGCAGACAACAGCCGAAAGCCACCAATGGGTCTTCAACGCATGATCTCCACACATAAGAAAAGCACTTGTTATGCGTTTTTAATTATTTATTTACTGAACAACTCGACAAAATATATTTTATTCCAAGTTGTATATATTAAAGATAAGAGTGCAAATTTTAAGCAAGGTAGGTTATTTAAGAATTGAATGGGTTTTTATTTTAATTTTTATCAGGGTTTTAAAGCGTTGACCGAAGCACAGAGACGCTTTATACATACATATTAAACATGATGAACACTTTTAAACTGCTATTATAAAACAAAAAAGCAATCAAGTCTCATCATAACAGTTGTATGTTACAACCATAAAATTACCACAAACATCGACTAAAAAGTACAAAACGTGCAAAGAGAAGAATAAATACATGTAAACCACAGCTACTATACATGTCGACAAAAAGGGTCGAAAATGCCTATTATGATTGAACGTGTACCGTTTTCGAGAACATACCTTGGTCTGAACGAACAGCATCCCCATCTTGATTCCCCTGTTGTAGTGTCACTTTTTGGAGGCAGCTAAAAATGAACCAAACGTCTAGTACAATGAATTGACAAGATGGTGATATACGAATGAAACATGAAAGGAGTTACAAAAAAAATCTTCATTGAATTTTGAGTAATTTACCGATCACCAAAAAAAAAGCCAGAAATGCTGCCGACAGTGTTTACTAATCAAATAAAATTTGGATACAGAAAGTGAAAAAATAACAAGAAAAGATCTTTTCTTCATAGTACTTAAAAATATAATGTTCAATCTTGCGAAATAACATTATTTGAGAAATGTTTGCCAAGTACTTTAGCAATAAAAAAAATTGTATTTTTCTTCATATTTTCAATAAAAATCGAGATATTATTTTTTGTTCACAAATATTTCGGGAGGGGCCGTTTTGAGATATCCGACAAATTGATGAATTAAGAAACATGCCGGACACTACAAATATAAATGTGCATAAATGCATAAATTTGATAATTGAACTCTTAAAATATGTTGTATTGTATTGTATTGTATTGTATTGTATTGTATTGTATTGTATTGTATTTTTGTTGTGTTGTGTTGTGTTGTGTTGTGTTGTAATTGTATTGTATTGTATTGTATTGTATTGTATGACTCTTGAAATCATCTCTTCGTAAATTTTACGGACGCCATTACGAGTTGGTTGACCGTTATGGAATAACCGTTTCACAAATGATATCGGATATGTTCCTTACGTCGTAACTACAATTCCCTCCCCTTCATGAATGTGACCTACCGAATTAGACCATTTTCCGTATTTGTTATCACATAAGGTAGCACTCCACAGTTAGGTGTGTAGTTTCGCATTTTGGCCCCTGTGGATTTTTCAAATATGAGAGCTAGTGTGCAATAAAATTCATTTTTGGATACCTGAGTATTAAAATAGCCTTTGTATTGGGTTTATATGAACATCAAGATTATGTAATGTATGTAATATAGGCTGTTTTCTGTATGACAGTCCGTATTTGCATGTCCCTACCATACATTGGTCCGGCAATTATTGTAATGTTTTTTTTCAAACTTTTTATCGCACGAACTTTGTGATTGGATTTTACGAAAAAATGAGGCGAAAGACACCCATTTTTTATTTGATCATTAGGAAGATTTATGAAAACAGTTTCTAAAAAGGTATCACTCAAAGGCATTAAAATTCTAGTTTGATCCAAAATTTGGGGGGATATGTGACATGTCCACCCCCTTTTTGCAATATTTTATGGTAAATAAATGCAGAATGTTGCCATGGATACACATAAAAGGAATTAATTTTCACTCTTTTAACTTTTGAAAATCAAATCTATGGAATATACTGATTACATACATATGCACATGTACAACACAAACAGTTAGGTTAATGTATTAGAAATCCAGGAATAGGAGATGATAAAACATTTTGTGGCTCATTTTTAATTTTATTTTCTAACTGTGGAGTGCTACCTAAGCAACACGACGGGTGTCACATGTGGAGCAGCATCTGCTTACCCTTCCGGAGCACCTGAGATCCCCCCTAGTTTTTGGTGGGGTTCGTGTTGCTTATTCTTTAGTTTTCCATGTTGCGTCATGTGCACTATTGTTTGTCTTTTTCACTTTTAGCCATGGCGTTGTCAGTTTATTTTCGATTTATGAGTTTGACTTTCCCTCTGGTATCTTTCGTCCCTCTTTTATTGGTGTAATTTTGCTATAAAGGTTAATAAAAAAAATTACTTACACTATCCTTTGTTACTATAAAGTTAACATCATCAGTAGACGCTGTGTAAGCTGCGTTGTCGTGAGCTTTTACACCGTTCTGTCAAATAAATTATACAAACATTTTATATTTGCAACAAAAACAAACACCAATTCAACATACGTATAAATGAACTTTTAAATAACAACTGCTAAATTCCTGATTTTAAGGGGGGAAATGGTTGGTTGAAATGGTCTTATGGCTAGTCAAACCTGCTTTTATTGCAATGTTAAAACAATGCTACACATTGGACAGTACAACAGATAGCTCGACTTGGTACAGACCTTTGGTTGACATGTGTAAATCCCTACTTTGTCAATGACGTTTATTTTATTATAGTTCCATACAAGTGCTGCACTGTTTACAGGATTTATGAAAAGTAAGCAGATTCATACTTTTAATAGGAATGATGAAAGAAATAGGACGTAGTGTATTTTCTTAAACATTTGAATCTATATAAAAGTCAAAAGTGTTGAATTTCCTGATGTTTTGAAAGTGTAAATAAAGTAACCAAATCCTTACAAAAGTTCAACTGGTTTGTATTCATTTTCCTTTAAGTAAATAACAGGCACTCCAATACATTAAGTATTGTATAGATTTATTCATAATTAGGTTGTTTACATCTCTGAAACCTGAAAATTTGCTACTCCTTAAAGCTCGACCTTTTTAACAGTGAATAAACAAAATTATATAAATAACATATCAACTTACTTTTTTTTTTATTTTGTTCAACCCATTTTTTTCTTGTTATTGCTTTAGCTAGCAAACATTCTGCGGTAATACGGTCAATAAAAGGTGTCAGACCACCAATTAAAATTCCCTCTCTGTTCAACCAAATTTTGCAATTTTCACAGCTTTATAAATATTTTACCTTAAGTTTAACTTCACAGAAACCAGGTATATCCTGAATTATACATGTATCACCTTTATACATGCCAATTCTCAACCCATGTTTAAAATCTTCTAAGAAAGAAATGCCTTTGGGAAAATAACTACATGTACTCCAAAAAATAACCCCTGGTTTCCTGGAAATCTTAAATTAGTATACTATGTAGCGCATTAATCCTGATTTTTTAATGCAAACTCATAGACAAGTAAATTTTGACTCAAAATGGTCTAAATATATTTCTCTTTCACCAAAAGTTTCATTTCTGCAAATTTGTTAGTTAGTTTAAGTAAACAATAACACCAAAAGCACTATTTTGTGTCGGGGTAGGGCTACTTTTACATACTTTTTAAATTGTAGGGAGTAATTTGTGGTCTGACACCTAAAAGGTTAAGTTCAAAAAGAAGGGAAAAAATCTTCTTATCAGTTATATCTCTTGTTTGTTAAAATAAATGTATCATCTCGTAAGGCAAGAAAACGAAACTCTGGTCAGTGGGCAACCAAGAGAGGCAAAAGATACCAAAAGGACCTTCAAATCATAAGTCGAAAATAAACTCACAACGCCATGGCTAAAAAGAACGGAGACAAACAAAAGTACACAAAACACCACAAAGAAAACTTAAGATTGGGATCACGAACTCCACCAAAAACTAGGTGATCTCAGGTGCTCCGGAAGCCGGGTTAGCAGATCCTTCTGCTGCACATGCGACACCCGTAATGTTACTCCTATAAAATATGTTAATAGGCTTTTTCAATTAAGTTGGGTTTTTTAAAAGTTGATAAGAAAATAGTTTACAATCAAAGTTGTAATTATCTTGAAGCCTTAATTTGATAAATATTTTGGTAACGAAAATACTACTCTCAATTTCTGACGAGTTGTTCCGACAGTCTTTATTTATGTGAACTGTTGTTTGTCTGTTCATTTTATTATGTGAACTGTTGTTTGTCTGTTCATCTACATTTTTAGACTGCCTTTGGTCAGTGGCCATCCTTGTTATGTTTCTTTTAGTCATATAACTCCAAACGTAATGTTTTAAACATCCTTTGCTTCCAACTCTATAATATTGAGCGTTCCTGTCACAGTGAAGGTCGGGCGAGAAAAGCGGTTGGGTTTCGCGAAATTTTAAAACGTTGGGTTATTCATTTAACCCGAAAATGTCCCGGTCATGATCTGCATCGGTAGTTTTGAATGCGTTCATGGCGTTGATTCTTTGGAAAATTTGTTATGTTATTGCAGTCGTATGGACATTATATTATTTAGCTATGTATTAATGAAGGTGAGATGTATGATGATGTAGGTATGCCTAAGCACGGATTATTTAAATCGCGTTTAATATTATAAAGCCAAATTCTTACTACTATAGTAATTGTCACAAGTAACAGTTATATAAACTTTTGTTATGATAAACTCTCGCGACTAAGATATTAACCCCTATTAAAGTTTACATAAAAAGGGATGAAAGGGAACTTTCGATTAACTGCTGCATTCAAGATGGCTTTACATATAAACACAGCTTGGTCCAACTCTATTCAGAACTTTTTCATGTAAAAAAAAAACCGAACAGCAATTATTTCACCAAAGTAAAACGGTGTGGTGTTTTAATACTAGGTCAAGTCTTGACTTATCAGGAATGTAGTTCAAAGTCACGTATCCTCGAGGATTGACTGTGTATAGAGAAGTTGTCATCCCTGGACTTCTCATGGTCGACAGGAAAACCCCGACTAATGTCGCATATGCCTTTAATAGTGTGGTCGGAATTCGAACGTTAAATACGATGATCCCTACGGGTGAGTGGCGCCCTCTCTGTTCGTTGTAAAACAAAACAAAACTTGCAATAACACTGAGAACTCCTCTATCGGCCTCTTACCAGACAAAACTATTGTCTTCACTAAACATTCACTTTTTACAAGCAGCAGGTCAGCCCTACATCTATATAGACTTATCTTGTCAACCCTAACTATTGTATTAATTGTTCCAAATAAGCATGAAATATTTGCCACTGGACGTTAAGTAAGCATCAAACAATCAGTTAAAGTCACGTGTCAAGAGAATATCCGGCTCCTTGTATTATAATCTCCAAAAAATAATGCGAATAAGTAATTTTTGTAGATAACCCAAGCTGTATTTTCCAAAACCTTTAGGAATTTTTACTTTACACATATATACATATTTTATTTCAAAAAATCATGTACATGACATACACATATAAAAAAAAGTGATACAATATTACAAAGGGATTCGGAAACAAGGTTTCCCTTATATTAATCCGTCTCCCTGTAGGAATTTTTTGGTCTTCAATGCACTTCAACTTCGTACTTTATTTGGCCTTTTAAAAAATTTTGGTTCGAGCGTCACTGGTGAGTCTTATGTAAACGAAACGTGCGTCTTGCGCCAAAACAAAATTTTAATCCTGAAATCTATGATAATATGAAAAAAAAGAAGATGTGGTATGATTGCTAATGAGGCAGCTATACGTCACCGTACGGCCTTCAACAATAAGCAAAACTCATACCGCTTAGTCAGCTATAAAAGGCCCCGAAATAACAAATTTAACACAATTCAAACGAGAAAACTAACGACCCAATTTAAATACAAAATATGATCGAAAAGCAAATATGTGACACATCACAAACGACAACGAGATTAGCACTAAATGTTAGGTTGAAGTATAAACCTGGTGCAAAAAAGGTGTGCGTCAAAAACTTATAACTTGTATAAAATCCCTTATTTAATTTGTACAAACTTACAACTTGTACACAACATATGCATAACATTTAATTGGTTATTGCCTTTGCTTTTGAAAATAGATATCTTAAATATTGCAAATTTGCTTCTCTTTCTACTGAATTCTTACTATTGATATTATATTTTTTTCCCAAGTTTCCTATAATAAAGGTGCTTCAATCCATTTTCCTTAAAGGCTTTGAATAAACAGTAGCACATGTTATCACAAATGTTGTTTTGGTATATTTCTGTACATAGTACAGATATGATCAAAAAGGACATTACCCGCTTCACAAGTGAACCTAGCTTATTTTGTAAATATAACAATTCATATCCTGGCTGTGTTTTAATGGACATTGGTTTTCAATACAAGTCTACAATTAAGTTCATGTTTATTTAACACCTGAAGTACACAAAAGAAATAAGTGGTCATTAATTTTTTAAAAGCTTTGTCTTGGCATCCTTAAACGACGGTCCAGCCAAAAGGTTTTTCCCACCTTGGTTTGATTCTGTGTGATTTTTTAACGACTAAATTATAAAGATTGTGAATTTTTACGGCTTTTTTGTACCCCGTGATGGCTTAGTGTCCAATAAAACGAACGAATGGTTTTAATTCATTAACTTTAAAGTAATTTCATAGACATATTAGGTTTTATTATTTTACTACACACTCAGGCTCTTGTCTGTGTTCTGCTATTAAGGTATTAAACGACCTTGGCTTCTTATGAGAGACTAACACAGTCGGTTACGGTTATATTACGAAAGACTTCCTTTTAAATATCACTTCATGTAGAAGTCTAGCCAGAAAAAAAGTCGTTAACATTGTTTCATTAATATACCATATACTAAAGCAGAGTTTACTTTGGATGGTTATAAATTAGAAAAAGTATTAAAATATAAATATTTAGGTAATATTATAGAGTCTTCTGGTAAATTCCATACATCACATATGGAACTATCAAAAAAAGGCACAAAAGTTCTATTCAGTTTGTTTAAATATTTGAATAATATAAGAAAATATACCTATAAATATACATAAAAACTATTTTAATCTTTAATAAAACCAATTTGAATGTATAACTCATGAAATTTGGTATATGGACTACTATGAAAAAATATTAAGATCTCAGAGTAGAGCAATAAATAATGATAAAGATTTTGATTTACTAACATCAATTGATAATAGCTTTATTGAAAAGGTGAATTTAAAATTTTGCAAATTAATTCTAGGTTTAAGTAAAAAAAAGCAGTAAACATTGCATCAAGGGCAGAGTTAGGACAATATCCAATAGATGTATATGTAAAGGTTCAAGCACGAAAATATATGGCAAGAGTATCTAACACAGAAATTAATCCGTTGTTATACGATGCATATTGCACAGATAAACTGTTGGATGAAACAGGAACCTATTCTTGGTATGCCTTTGTAAAAAATATAACCCATGAAAATAATTTAAATATATCTGATATACAAAATATTGACTTTATAAAAGAAAAATATGGAATGAATAAACACATGAAAGAGATTATGCATTATTAAGAAAACTATAAAAAGCTGTTCTTTAAAAATTAAATTCTTTAACAGAAAATAATAAATTATTTATCTATAGTAAATTCAAAAAGAAATATGAAACTGAGCCTTAGTTACTTAAAGAGAATAACTTTGAAATAAGGAAAAAATTACTAAATTAAGGGTAAGTGACCATATTTTGGAAATTGAAAGGGGTAGATACAAAAATATAAAAAGGGAAGAACGTTTATGTCAACATTGTTGTCTAAATAAAATAGATGACGAAGAACATTGTTTATTTACATGTACAAAAAATAAAGATTTGAGATTTAAATTTTTGCAGAAAGTTAGAAATATCTATTCCAATATAGATAATATGGATAATTTGGATAAATTGGTTTTATGTCTTTCGTGTCCGTCAATTATACAGTATGCTGCTCCATTTGTTAAAAAGTCATGGTCACTGAGGAGGGTGGACTCAACAACTGCATGATTGATACATATATGTATATAATGTTTTGTTCTTTTGTTGTTGTTTTTTTGTATGATGTTTTGTAAAATTATTATGTTGATTTATGTATGCCTTCAACCCATATGGGTAAACATGTGCATTTATTCAATAAACATATTAATAAATCAATAGCATTTATATAATTGAAATCAGTCATTTTTTTCAAGATCTACATCAAGATGTCCGTTGGATTATTACATAACAACAATTGCCTATCATAATAACAGAGTCCGTTTGCTATTCGTGATGTATAAATATTCAACCAAGTTGGTTTGTATATGCCGGTGTAAATTGAAAGGTGCGTATAAGGAGAATACCACAGTAAGCGTGTAAAATAACCTAAGCAACGACTTTTGGGGCTTGTCTTCAGGTAACGGTGACATACATGTATTAGGAATAATTTTGTCACTCATCCAAAAATTCTTGGCGTAACCATTCCCCGAGGAAATTAAAATAATAAATGAAAACATATTTGGTATAAGTCAATAAGAAAAGAGAATGAAAAAAATAAAGAAAAATGAAATGAAGAGGACCCTCCTCATTTAATCTAGAGGGCCATTTTTTTTTTAATTTTGTCTCATGATATCTTGTATGCATTTTTTTCTATGAAAGATGAACCAATTTCCCCGGAATTGGTGTCACTCTAATGCCTTCAAAAGGTTGTCAAATCTTCAATTAATTCACAGTAACACAGCTCCATCGATGTAATTTAAAAGTTTAGCAGAAATATGTAATTTTTGCGAAATTTTGTATCAGTGAATTGCCTTTAACAGCAAATTGTAAACCACTACATAACATTTGGACATAATGGTAAAATTTATTAAATTTGTTAGAAAAATGATTTTAGAATAAGATAAAGTTTTGTAATATTCCAAATCCAGAATAACTTGTCACTTTTGCACCATATGAGTCAAACAAATGCAGAAAATTTACCCTACCTCTTTATTTAAGGCGTTAATCACTCATCATCTAAACGATGTTATAAAAGTACGGGCTTGAACCACAAAATCACTGGTGCCCAATCCTTATCTTTCTCAAATATCTTTATATTGTACTGTATACACAATACAAACTTTATGTTGAAATGTTTACTACACTGACGAACATGTGCATGTGTGACATGTATAATACTGAATACATTAATAAACGCTAATACTTTCTAGTTAATAATCTTATGTGAAAAAACCTGTAAATTTTCAATTTTACATACAAATTAATCCTGTCTGCAGGTAAACTAAGAAGAAAATTAACAACTAATCCCAATTGATTTTTTTGTAAATATTAATAGGTTTTAGTGTTGGGTTTCTGTTTATTTTTATAATTAACGTTTGTTCAGTCACGTCTCATCGATATGCTTCAATTTATAAAACGAATAGTTCGTACTTCACAGGCCGATTTTTAAAATGAACAATTAGATCTGATGAGTAAAATTTTGAACTGAAATTCGTTTTGTATGTCCAAATGCAATTATATTGTAAAATTGTTTCTCCATAAACAAATACAGAAACAACTTTTGTCACAGGGTAAAGGACGGACGTTACCTTTTGGGACTGACAGTCTACGGCTGCTATACGAGTTTTACATTTAGACAACTGTACCAGAAATCATATAACTTATCGTTTTCTTTCCTTCCTTTTTTCTTATTTTGGATTTAACAATCGCTCCCTAATAAAATAAATAAATGTATAACTAACCTGCGACATCTTTATTCCAGGTGTGAGACATGAATTGTCATATTACGTTAAAAGTAGAAGTTTTGTTGTACTGTTCACGGTTGACTGCCTCGTAAAATTAACGTTTAGGGTTAAGAAAAGAAACAGAAACATCTTTATTTTCTTTATTGTAATTTGGTTAACGGTATTGTGTAAATATATATTTATTTTAGAAGATCAACACACCTTTATGGGACTGTTTATTAGTAGTAATTGGTATACATATCAGATGTACATGTATTGTTAAATGTAGTTTTAATATCAATTGAAAGACTATAAACAGACATGGTTGTGTAATCTTCGATACATAATATTTAACAAAATAATTGAATTCGTCTTTAACTTGAAAAAAAATAGTCCAGTATTAATGACGGTCTAAGTTGTTTAGTTTATAAGTCAATCACTGTCTTTTTTTTCTTCTTTTTTTTTTGGTGGGGGGGGGGGTAAGTTTTTGTTTCTGTTTTGTTGTATTAGGTTATAAGATGTATTTATAACTTTAGAAGAATAGGAAAAAGCTTTATTCACTAACCACTTTTGTTGAGTCTTTTAGCTTTATGCATCGATACCAATCAAAGATAATAATATGTGCATAAGATGACAAACTATCGTATTGGAGAGGCATCGGTGACTAAGTGGTCATAGTAAATTATCCACTGTATTCATTAGCCTGTCAACTCGTACAGGTTAATTGGCGGTGATTGCCACTTTTCAGCCTGCCGATGGACGGTGGTTCTTTCATCCGGGCATTCAGCATCTTCCACCATGAATACAGATTGGAAAGTCTAACAAGATTAAATTTCATAGTATCGAATTGACAAATATTTCAACACAACGAATGACCTTTGTTAATGTCATTTTTTTTAATCAAGTTTTACTTTGTGGTATATAGGTCACTTTAGACTATATTTTTCTTGTTGTGCATTGTTATATGTATATAATATTTATCATCAATGATACTGTCAAAGAATGTCTTACCATGCTATTACTAATTAAATAAGTATATATTTGTTTTATTATAGTGACATGTGTAATAACAGCTTAACACAATATACAAATACAACAAAACACATCGTAATCATTGGGTCTATAATATATTAAGTCACTTTCAAAATCATAAAACATTTTCTTTTAACAAGATTTTATAGTAGGCTAAATTGAATTAAATTGATATGCATTTTAAACTTAATAAATAAAAGTGTCTTTACAGGAATATGTGTGTGTATTAATCCTCTTGAGTTTGTAAAGTTTACATGTAACAAATGTGTAAAAATACTTATTTGAATGCTAGCAAGGTGTTGTATTGTTGCTTGGTCTAAAAGAAAGAGTCTTTTGATACAGTTTTTTCTTATCTTTTGATAAACAAATTTGTTAGTTTAAATTATAAATCACATATAGCCAAATCCGGAACAAAACACACAGAAACAATGTTTGATTGAAACTTATCTAAAGATCCTGAATTTCTCAATAGATAGATTATTCAATGCTCCGATTCAATGAATAATTCCAAATTTCGATTTACAATCTTTATTTACTTTAATGACGTAATAAGTTTTGATAACTAGTATATTGTTGATTGACAAATAAGCAAACACTAGGACAAAGGGGCCGTACATCACTTGACAATGTTTTTTTTAACAATACAAGTCACTTGTTCTATTCTTTTATATGTCTTGTGTCCTAATTTTAATAGTTGAACAAAAAAAATAACAAATTATTCATAAATATCGAGTGAGTTTTTTTTGTTCATTTTCATATGAAAACACATTATTAAAGGATGTTTTAATTTGTGTTCCCTTGATATGCAGTATAATATTAGTCTTGCATTATTTTATTTCATTTCATTTATATGCTATGGAGTTTAATAAGACGTCCATTGTCACTGAACTGATATACATATTTTTGTTAAAGGACCAACTGAAGCACTCCTCCAGGTGCAAAATTTTCTCGTTGTGTTGTACACCCATTGTTGGCTTTCGGCTGTTTTCTGCTCTTTTTCCCTATTTCAATTCTCAATCTTATAACTAAATTAAAAAGAAATGTCAATGAAGTAATTGTAGATCAGCAGAATATATTATTCGTGTTTTAAACCATTCTGAAAATAAATGGTGGCTTGAGAAAACGAATAACAGTAGAGAATACTCTTTGAAATCTGCTTGTGATTTCGACATCAGGTCTACGTGATCTGCATCGTGCTTTAACCTGTAATTCAACATGACGGAGAAAGTTTTACTTATACATGATACCTCTGTACACTTCATGGTCGCTTCTTGATCCTCTTTTTTTGAAGATTCTGTTACATATTCATTTAATATTTCATCCCTACTTGAAGCTTTGCCGACTTTTAAACTCAAGCCACTTTCTTCTTTTTTAACTGGACCAGACCATTCAAGATCAACACTACAAATATAAAAAAAGAAGATGTAGTATGATTGCCAATGAGACAACTCTCCATAAGAGACCAAAATGACACAGAAATTAACAACTATAGGTCACCGTACGGCCTTCAACATAAGCAACGCTCATACCGCATATAGTCAGCTATAAAAGGCCCCGAAATTACCATGTAAAACAATTCAAACGAGAAAACTAATGGCCTTAAACTCTATTTGATATCGGAGTCAAAATTTTAAAAAAAAAATCGACTTTTACATTTTTTTTACATTTAGTGTTTTAAATTATCATACGACGTTTGTAATAGTATTAAAACATTTGACTTTTCTTCACTTTACATAAGTATTCCCCATTCCGAACTAAAAGACAAATTGAAAGAGTTGGTATTGCTTTGTTTCATAAAAAGAATGTTCAACGTAGATACAAGAACTTGTCTTAAGAAGAGATTGATCTACTTTGTCAAAGATAACTCTGATTCAAACAAAAAATTCCCTGAAACTGACATTATGAAGATGCTTTATTTCTAGATTAACAAAAATGCCTATTATAAGTCAGGAATATGACAGTTATTATCAATTCGTTTAATATGTTTGAGCTTTTGATTTTGCCGCATGGGAACTTTCCATTTTGAATTTACCTCGGTACTCGGCATTTTTGTTATTTTACTTTTTAAATTGTTGGCATTTTCTAAAACATATTCAAGATCTCGATGATAAACGAATCTTGCAAAACATTCTGTTGAATCCCCTGGTTCTAAATCGATATTATCAGACCTCGTAAGACCAGATCCAGCAATATAAGGTGCATGAAGAAACTTAAAAATTGCCCGGAATTACTGTAAACCAACTTATTTTCGCGATCGAATTTATTTTCGCGACTCTCGCGAGTAAAAAAATAACGCGAATATTAATTGTTGTGAATATGTAAAACTTGGATCTTTCTTTATAACACTTTACCAAGTAAATAAGAAAATCACGAAAATAAATAGCCGCTAAGTGGTCAAGAAATGGTAAAACGCGAAATAAAGTATCCGCGAAAATAAGTTGGTTTACAGTATATAGTAGACCCTCAGCGAAAAGGCGAAGCCAGTGTCCTTCCTGCAATCATGTTTAATGTCTGTGATGAATATTAAATAGTTTTTGCTGCTGAATCCCAATTATTGTCACACCAATAAAGTATAGCTGTTTGGATTTATCATCCAATGTTGTCGTTATGACGGAACTGTTAAACAATTGTCATACAAGTAGGAGGTCTAGCTAGCTATAAAACCATGTTAAACCCACCTTTTTCCGGAACAATGTCTGTTACCAAGTCCGGAATATGACAGTTGTTTTTCACTCGTTCAGTTGGTTGATAACGTTTGATTTTGTCTGTTTTTATGGACATCCTTTTTTAAATTTACCTCGGATATACTTATTACGCACCTGCTGTTAACTACATAACAATACCAACTGTATTTTAAAACTTCTCCGAAAGATGTAAACAATCAGAATGGGAGTTTGCCAGTTGCTAGTATCGCATGAAATAGTGTTTTATTAATTTACTAGCACTGGATACCTTCAAACACTAGTCTGTCGAAAAAAAATGATCAAAGAAGCTAGTTCATTTAATTTCACATTCAGCTAAATTGATGATGTTCTTTCCATTAACAATCCAACTTTTATGATTGAGTTCCGTTAATATATTCTCCAAGTCAGGAATATGACAGTTCTTGTCTATTCGTTTTTTTTATGTGTTTTGTTATTTGATTTTGCCATATGATTATGGACTTTCCGATTAGATTTTCCTCTAAGTTCAATACTTTTGTGATTTTACTTTTTTCTCAAAAACTAATAACTAAACGAACAACATACACGGCTTCCTCTGCCTCATTTAAAGACTTATACCTCGAATTGACTTAAACAGTCATCTCAGTGCCAGATCTATGAGAAACGAGATAATTATTATTTTGAAATTATCAATTTTCTTCCACCTTAGTAGAAATATACCAGATTCACCTGCGCATGGGATATACATGTCCGAATTCATTCGTTATTCGAGAGCTTGCAGCTGCTATCCATACATTTTAAAACGTCACCAGTGTCTAAGCAGAAAGTTGATGAACCAGGGGCATGTCAAAGAAGACGTCTCGTCCTTTTCTAAAACAAACATTTCATTAGAAGATAAACCAAGACATTGTTTGTTAAAATTCCGTATCATCTTCACAAATAATACATGTTAGACTTAAAGTATAGGTTATAAATACTGACGTTGTTTATCGTTTTATAATTACGCGTTATAGGGATCTTTTGTTTGTCTTTGTAAATTATTAACCTTAACTATTTTGTCCATATTTGGTAATATCTTTTTGACCTGGCTTAGTACTTATACATCCCGCCAATGTGTTGTTGTGCTGTGGTAATTTATGCACTATTTACTTTCATTTTTAGTATGTGCTATTTTTATATGTCATTTTGTTTTTCTTTGTTGACATATTTTTTTTCTTCCTTTAAAGTGATTAAGATTATATTTTTTGGAATTAATTACCTGTTTTGTGTTTCTTTTGTTCACACATTGTTTTCGATATAATGAAGTTTTGGGAACTGTTAAATAAGTGAGAGGTTTAACTAGCTATAAAACCAGGTTGAAGCCACCATTTTCTACATAATATGAAAATGCCTGTACCAAATACTGGCAACAGTAGTATACCGATGTTCAAAACTCATAAATCGATAGAAAAAAAAAACAAATCCGGGTCACAAACCAAAACCGAGGGAAACGCATTAAATATAAGAGGAGAATGACGACACAACATTAAAATGTAACACACACAGAAACGAACTAAGCATTAGACAAAATCCGACGAGAATAACAAATATAACATCAAAACTAATTACATGAATTTGGGATTGAAAAGTACAGTGACATGTCTTATAATAATGTGAATTCACACTCAAATATAAGAGGAAACAAACGACACAAAAGAAACACAACGTTAAAATGTAACACACACAGACACGAACTACAATATAACAATAACCATATTCCTGACTTGGTACAGGACATTTTTT
The DNA here is from genome assembly GCA_019925275.1 of Mytilus edulis. Lineage (NCBI taxonomy): Eukaryota > Metazoa > Mollusca > Bivalvia > Mytilida > Mytilidae > Mytilus > Mytilus edulis. The sequence continues at coordinate 77,110,732 of CM034350.1, read as the reverse complement.
AAAGAAAAAAATGGTGGGTTGAACCTGGTTTTGTGGCATGCCAAACCCCCCTCATTAATGGCCATGTTAAATATAATTAAAGGTTAACTTTCGTCAACAAAAAGATAATTTCATGAATAATTTGTTATTTTGAAGAACGTGATATATTGTTTTAAAATTACTTAATTTCATTTGAGGTGACTTATAGGTCCATTGAGCCGGGTGTATTAATATTAATCATATATTGTATATTTATAATCTGTACATATTTACACATGTCACTATAATAAATAATTTACTTACTTACTTACTTACTATAACATTAAAATGACATGACTACAATACAAATAAATAGGAGAACATATTTGAAAAAGAAACACACAAATAATAGCAAACAAAAGGCATCAGGTTTAAAATTTAATACGCCAGAAGTGCGTTATGTCCAAATGACGCCTAGATACAAAAGTTTGAAAGCCAAAACAAGTAAAAAGTTGAATAGCATCGAGGACCAAAAGTTCAAAAAAGTTGTTCCATGCAAAAACGGCCAGGGTTTTCTGTTTGGGACCAGAACATCCCTATTATTCAGAATAATTTATACTTTTGCAAACAGTATTGACCCCCCCCCCCCTCAGTATTTTTTTATAAAATGACTATATAAAATATATACATGATAAAACTGAAGTATTAACTCATTACAGAAAACAAAGTCAGGACTAAGACAATTGATATTTGTTTCAGCTTTTGATTTTGCCATTTGATTACAGACTTTCCGTTTTGAATTTACCTCGAAGTTCAGTATTTTCGTTATTTTATTTTTAACTCTACAAGAATAACAAAACGAAACAACACCCTTCTCTGGAACAGACGAAGGGCAATGATTCATTATTTTGAAGAGAAGATTGTCAAAATATCTAATGGAAGAAATTTATACATGGCTGACTTATTATGGCAAGGTTAAAATGGAAAAATGTCAAAATTCCTGTACTACAGTCATGTACAGAACAAATGCACATTTTTTTTCTTAAATCGCCTGAAGGGGCTAATCAACAATGCCCTTCGACATAAAAATGGAAGCATGCGCTATTAGTTAATTACTTAGGAATAACATAAGGCATATTTTGTTAATAGTGAACAACAGAATAAAGCATGCTATACAGGGGAACAAATGATCAGTATACTGGTCTTTCTTATCGACAACATATTTGTTGAATTTAAAGGCAAGACTTGTTCAACAAATTGTCGGCATTCTTATGGAAACGAACTATGCACCTTTCCTTGCCGATCTCTTCTTAATTTCATATCGGAATCGGAGTTCCTTCAGACAATTGTCAAAAACAAGAAGATGAAAAAAAGCCAGGTTATTTGATTTCACTTTCAGATATATTGACGATGTTATTTCCATTAACAATCCAAACTTTTCTGATTGGTTTCCATTAATATATCCCCCAGAACTAGAAAGTAAAGAAACAACAGACACGGCTTCTCCGCCTCATTTTTAAACTTATACCTCGAATTTGACATAAACAGTCATCTCAGTACCAGAATCTATGACAAATGTGACGATTTTGATTTTAAAATATTTAATTTCCCCCACATTAGACTGTAGCGATATACCAACTTCACCTGCATATGGGATATACATTTCCCAACTTAATCGGTATTCAAGAGCAAAAACGTCACCAGTGTCTGATCAGAAAGTTGATGAACCAGGGGTATATCAAAGAACGTGTCGTCCTTTTTCTAAAAAAAAGTTCATCGGAGGGTACCAAGACCTTTTTGATAAAATAATCCGCATCAACTTAACAAATAATATACGATAATTTTGAAGTATCGATTCTGCGTACTGACGTTGTGTATCATAATGTTCTTTTATATCTCTTTATTGATATTACTTTTACTGTTAAGTCTGTTTTTGGTGATACCTATTTAACGTGGCTCTGCACTTATGCATCCCGTCATTGTGTTGTTTGCATTATCTTTCATATATGCTTTGTCCGTGTGACTTTTTGTGTTGTTTTTTTTAAAACATATGACGTGGCTGTGTAATTAAACATCCTGCTATTATGTTATTGTTCTATTATAATTTTTGTATTCTGGTCTTTCATATTTGCTAATGTTTTGCCTATATGCCCCTCAGTTTTTTGTTTCTTTTTTACATAATGACGTGTCTCTTTTTTTCAGAAGAAATGCACAATTAGCATATAGACAAGCGGCAAGAAGGAAAGGTAAACTTCTATTTTACTTTCTACAGAGGTTATGCCTAAAGAACTATAGACTATATTATTTTCATACTTTGAACGACAAAATTATTTTATATCTATCTGTGTGACGTTTACATTCTGACCTAAAACGTGCGATTCTACGTTAGAGTCAATGTTAATCTTGCCATCCGGTCCCAGTACTCTGAATCTTTCTATCGTTTATGGGTGGATTTAACATACATAAATAAAATTCAAAAATAAGAAAACAATGAATGAGGTTGTTAAATCTTTTTGTGCTCCTTTATTAAATATTCGTTTGTTTTTATTGTGATTAAGATACATGTGGTACTTATACTTCCTGTCATTATAGTTTATGATATTCTCGTAGTTTTGTCTTTCATTTTTGCTAATGTACTTTGTCTATATGCATTTTGGTGTTACTTCGATACATATAGTGTGGTTCTGTACTTATACATCCCGTTATTGTGCTATTGTAAAACTTGTTTGTTCATTGTTTTTCATTTATTATTTTTTTGCTATGTGCTTTGTATAAATATGTCTTTTTATGTTTCTTTGTTACATATATGACGTGGTTCTGTACTTCCCGTCATTGTGTTATTGTACTGTGGTCAATTTGTGTATTCTTGTCTTAAATTTTTGCTGATATGCTTGGTCTAAATGTCATTTTGTACTTCTTTGTTACTTATTTGTTTGATTTTTAGTGATTAAGATTATACCACTATGTTGGCTGCTGTAATTTTTACATTTTTACCTATTATGTCTGTTTGTTTTGTTCATGCATCTTAAACAATTAAATGGAATTTGATGTGTACTGATTCATCATTTAGTCTTTGATGCATGATTTTTTTTATATTAGTTGTTATTGGCTTTGAACTAGCTGTCAGTAACTGCGAGTACAAGTACCCAGTCACGTCCAAATGCTTTTGTTGTATGTATTTCAGTCTATTTGTATCCATCTGATGAGTCAAGCCTTTTCAAACTGATTTTTATAGTTCGTTCTTATGGTGTTCTATTACACCGTTGTCCCTGGTTAGGGGAGGGTTGGAATCCTGCTAATATGCTTAACCCCACCACATTCTGTATTCATGTGCCTGTCCCAAGTCAGGAGCATGACATTCAGTGCTTGTCGTTTGTTGCTGTGTTACATATTTGTATTTCGTTCATTTTTTATACATTAATTAGGCCGTTAGTTTTCTCGTTTGAATTGTTTTACATTTGTGATTTCTATAGCTGACTATGCAATATGTACTTTGCTCATTGCTGAAGACCGTGCGGTGACTTATAGCTGTTATCTTTTTTTTGTCATTTGGTCTCTTGTGTAGAATTGTTTATTGGCAATCATACCACATTTGTTTATTGGCAATCATACCACATCTTCTTTTTTATACAATTCTACTTGTCAATAAACAATTTCATCGAGGAGACCTAATCCTAAGCATTTTATAGACAAATCCAATCCAACAGGAAAAAGACACAACACCAAAATATGACATCGAAATTATCATGAGAGATATGAACTCAAGGGAGGAGCTGATATTGGAAATGATAATCACTTGGTAGCAACTGACTTCAACTCAAACACAGGTCTAGTTGAAAGTGCACAAGATTTTGGAAACAATTTTACAAAATTCAAAAGGAATATAGATCTACATTGTTACGATATTTTAGAAAAATTTAACGACAAAGAAGATATCGAATCCATTGATGATAAATAAGGGAAATCTCTGAAATATTCAGTCAAAGATTAGAAGAACCTATTATATTTAAACAAAACACTTTTAAATAAAGATTGGATCCCACTTGGAATGTTGGATCTTACTATTAGAAGAATAACAAAGAAGAATTGAAGTAATGAGGCAAAACCGCAGTTTGGAGCAAACATTTCAACACGAATATAACCAAATACCCGGAAATATCAATAGAATGGTACGTAACTACAAAATTGCATACATGGATAGTGTTGCTGAAAATCCAGAAAAAGCGGCTAGCAAAGGTGAGCATAGCAATCTCTATAAAAACACTTAGATATTATGTGGCAAAACACAGCACCATCAAATGTTCCTATAAAAGAGGGACGAAAGATACCAGAGGGACAGTCAAACTCATAAATCGAAAATAAACTTGACAACGCCATGGCTAAAATGAAAAGGACAAACAGACATGGCCATTCTTTTTTATGAAACAAAGCAATACCAACTCTTTTAATTTGTCTTTTAGTTTGGAATGTGGAATACTTGTATAAAGTGTAGAAAAGTCAAATGTTTTAATACTATTACAAGATGAAAGAGGTTTAGATTGTTTGTACTCTAAAAGATCTGTGGAATTTTTAAGTATCCACATCTGATTCAATCCACCTCTAGAATAGGCAGTTTCACAATAACTTTGAAGCCCGTCTATGATTGCTGATAATAGACAAGCGAGTGAATTTGTTAACATCGGAAAGTGAACGAGAAAAGATGGATTCAACATTTCAGTGAACTGCTAAATAGACCAACTCCTACAGAAATTCCTATTTTTATAGTAGGGAATCTAGAACTAGAAATATCATGAAAAGCATGAGTTAATAGAAGCAATTAAGTTTTTAAAATGGAAAATCACATGGAAATGACAATCTGAATGCCGAACTTTTTTTGTTTTTTAAGTAAACCAGCGCTAAAACATCTTTAAAAACATACAACTGGAAAAATGGCCCTATAATAAAAATACCAAAAGGGGAGCACTAAAATGACTGTAACAACTGGCAGGGGCGTAGCTACCCGGAGGCACGACAGCACGTGCATCCACGTCGTTTTCACAAAAAAACAAAAAAAAACAAAAAAAAACAAGACAGAGAGACGAGTTGGTCAATCGGAATCGGACAGCGTGATGTATTATCTAAGACAATTATGATATTTGTTGAACGTTCGGAGACTGTTGGTGTCTGTTCTGTCTATCCCGGATATTAGTTTGACAACCTAGTTAAAAGTGTTGATGAAGATGTTCGAGTCATGCAGAAAAATATCGTAGCTCCCTATACGCTAACACGCAGTTGCGTGCACATTGATTCGGCTAGCAAGAAAGGAATGGCAAAATAAAAATTTATCAATTGAATGTTAAAGGAAACACCTAGGTTGTCACTTTTTTAATTGATGAAATATCATTAAATAACGTCATTTGGTTTCAAAATTATTTTTTTCGAGATTATGCCAACATCGGAAGGTAACTTGTATCTTTTACAATATTTGAATTTGTAATACTCAGTCTAAGACATGTAGGTTTGAAGCACATTTTACAGTGTACAGTTCATCAGTTTTGAATGAGATGTACCAATGGCATTAGAATTATCAGATCCCTTCGATATCGTTAAAAATATGCCGAGGAGATTTGGTCGACAGACTACCGGAGCCAATCACCCTGCAACAACGCCAAAACAGTATTGGAAAGTCTCATTATTTTTGAGTTCATTGACCATATGATAAGGGAACTGGAGAGTGGAGTCGCGTCAAGTATTATCAGAAAATCACTTTTTTGCGCTGAATCTGCTTCATCGTGTTGTAAGTTATATTACAAACGAACAAATCTCAATATTGTCTGAGACATATGAAACTGACCTGGCATGTAATTTTAACGAATTCAATTGGGAGGTCGCTCGATGCCGAACACGTACGCTGGTTTATAACATCTCGCGAGTGCTACCATGCCATCCTGGAGATTTATTAGTCACAGTACTACGTATTTTATTGAAAACAAATGTACGATCAACAATGAACACCGACAGTTACATAGTATTACTGCATATTCATCGGGATTTCAGTGTGAATATTGACAATTTAATAGAGAAGTTTGTTTCTGCCCAGACCCGAAGAGCAGATTTTGGACAATTTTGAGTAAATTCTGTATCACAAATATGTGTTGTTTATTCAGAAGATTTATTAATAGTTTAACGTTCATAAATTTTTATCTACATGTAGCTCCTCTTTTAACCGTCCTATGACCATGATAACCGAAAACCGAAAAAAAAAAAAATTCTGCATAAAAGGGTCCCAAAATTTTTTCGCCTCGATCCGCTCGGCGGTAGTTGCTTCCTCATCGTTTTATTCTAGCTACGCCCCTGACTGGCGCGGCAACATACTACTTTTGATCCCAATTTAGATAATGCACTTAAGGACTTATTATCAGACGAATTGAACTCAATTGATGTCATCTGCCTTATTTTTTTTAGAGAGAGAATTATTTTGAAATTATCAATTTCACCACCTTGGTAGCAATATATACATCTCACCTATAAATGGGATATATATTTCCCAATTCATGCGGTATTCAAGAGCTTGTAGCTGCTACTCAGATTTTGCAAAAAGTTACCAGTGTCTGAGCAAAGAAAGTTGATAAACCAGGGTTATATGTCAACGAACGTCACATCCTTTTTCTAAGAAAAATCATCGGAAGTCCAAGACTTTGTTGATTAATTGTCTGTATCGACTTTACAAATAATGCTCGATGGTCTTTATATTCTAGGTACTGAAGTTGGTTATCGTCTTAATAACGTGTTGTAGTGTTCATTTTTTTCATTGTAAATGATTATTTTTAATGTTTATCAATTAATTTTGGTGATATCCATTTCACGTGCCCTCTGTTCTTAACTTCTTATACATCCTGTCTTGTCTTATTGTGACATGATATTTTTTTTTATTTCTATTTTTGTCTTTCGTTTTTGCTAATGACAAATGTGCTTTGTCTATATGCTTTTTCGTTATTCATTGTTGACATCTTTGTTTGTTTTATAGTTATTAAGATTATAACACAATGTTGACAGCTGTATCCTAATTTTGACATTATACCTATTATGACGGTTTGTTTTGTTTACATATTGTTGCCAATTTAATGGAATTTATATGCGACTGTCATACAACTTAGTTGTGTGACAGTCGCATAAAATTGAACTTAGAGGTTTAGCTAGCTATAAAACCAAGATTTATCCACCATTATCTCCATAGAAAATGCCTGTACCAAGTCAGGTTTTCATATGATTTCTTTTAGCTTTTGATTTTGCCATTTTATTAGGGAATTTCCGTTCTGAATTTCACTTGGAGTTCGGTTTTAGTATTATTTTACTTTTTTTGCATTGACGGAAATCTTTACATTATTAAACACTAAATAACAACTTGCAGAATGCCCACGGAAACTGTATTTAAATTTTATCGACTTTGTGTATACGTTTAACAGCATCCACAAGGACTGTCTTTTTGAGCTATGCATTCCACTACCTCTCAATTCACTCATAAAAACATCAAACAACAGCTTCAGTTGCAAGGATTTGTACAGCGATATATGCTTTGAAGTTTCAACAGTAGGACAAAGATGTGTTATGTCATCCACAATTTTGATTATAGCAATATACCGTAATGGATAATAAGACGACAACTGCTGAAACCCCATAAGGCTTTAAATGGGGAACCTTTACCATTGTTGATGAACCAGATGTTGCTGACGACCTATCATTTATATCTCATGCACATCCACTAATTCAAGACTACAAAAATACTATAAAAGTATCCAGGAGAATTGGGGCTGAAAACTGAAATCATTACCCTCAATAACACAGGGCTAGTTGAATCAAACCGGCCCTCTATGCACGCTGGATTCACTACTGAAGACTGAGAATGACATGAAGGTGTACTGTAGAAGCAGATGCTAATCATCATCAATAGACATGGGGCACATTGCAGAAAACTACCAACAAAAGTTGAAGATATTGTTACTGCCCTACGTGACAATGGCATGCAGGAAAGTTAGTATGTAAGTAGATTACCAGCAGAAGTTTTCAAGTCTTACAATACATCAAATAAATTTATTTAATAAATAATTGCTTTACTTTTTTAACAGAAATTTCCTAGTCTTAAATTACAACAAACTTAATTAATTAAACTCTTACTACTTTCTTTAACACAATTTTTTCAAATTACATACATAATTGCACGTTACTCATTTAAACTCGTTACAATATCACAGTCAATGAAAAATGAACAAGCATTCTGAGAGTATTTCATGGCAATACATAGTCCCCTACCGGATAAAAATTAGATTATACTGGAACAAAATGCTAACTTGTTCTATAACTTGTCATGGTGTAAACAAAAAGGAAATATCAAGACATTATATTTAAGCATGACTAGAAACAATGTGAATAACTGATTATATGAGTGAATTTTTCAAGTCCAAGGACCATAACATGCAGAAAAATATCAGACCAAAATAAAAATTTGAACTTGATCTGGAACTAGTCATGTTAAAACTATATACCAATTATCAATTAATATCTTCAAGCATGATGAAAAATAAGTATAGAAAACACTCTTAACATTGGATATGATTAATAGTTCTCTAGAATTAGATATGGTGTAATACAATGTATATCTATTTTCAAATTATAATCAAATATAATTAATATTTCCAAATATTTTTTCTTTCATTTGTCACAAAATAATATAGATTTGTAACTTATCTATAAAGTGTCAACAACTGTTATATACATAATGTAATGTAATTAAGGAATAACAGTACTGTAGTTGAAGAGTTGCCACCGTCAATTGTAGATTTGACGGTTGCAAATGCAGTTTTACTGGCGACGTGTAGCAGAGACAGTAAAACGGAGATTTGCAACTGTCAAATCAAAATTGATGGTGGCAACTTTACAACTACAGTACTGTTATTCCGATTCTAATGCATTACAAAAAGAAATAATACGATAAAACTTGAAAAAAGGTCTAAATTTAACTAAAAAAAGTCCGCGACTTCATGAATGATTTAGGCGCAAAGACGTCATGGTTAAACGTAACGTCATACAAATGAAAACTTACAAACTGGAGATAATTACGTTACCTGTATGATTCAAATTCGGATAAAATTACACTAAAACGTCGAATTCGAGGTAGGTGTTGTTTTATTTTCGATTATATAGTAGTAATCGAACATTTGTTGATTCAACAATTCAAAATGGCGGGTCCATCCTTAGTTACACCTGGTTAACAGTGGATTTGACGGCAACTTTTAGCCAATGAAAAAAATTGTTATACACAAATTGCATTAGAATGAAATATATACCTTAATGAAAATAGATTATTATCTACTTAAAGGATTTCACTTAGTAATATTTTATATATATATATTTAGCATTCAGAAAATTAGTTAATACAAAATAACAAACAAACAAACTGGCACAAATTTTTCGAACAATTTACTAAAGAATTTCTTTAAAAAAAATGAGTTATCCCTCTTTGTATAGAAATATGGTTTAAAATAATACTCAATGGATTTTTTTATGGACCATAACTTGGAACTAAATCATCAGAATGGAACAGAATTCCAACTTGATCTATAACTTGTCATTATAAAACCATACAACAAATATAAAAATCAATATCTTTAAAAATGAAGAAAAAAAGTGTGGAAAGCTGATTTGCTGGACTGACAGATGGACAGACAGACGGAGTGCAAACCCAAAGTCCCCTTCTACTTTGTTGGTAGGGGATTAAAAACATAACAGCAATTTGTCAATTAATTAAGATACAACCTCATAATCAACATATAACCTGTCAATTGTGTTTTTTTTTCATAAATGAAACCTCATAATTAACCTGTATTCCATAAACATTACCTTGTTCTTTATTCCATGAATATAACCTCATTATTTGGCTACAGTTTATAAACATAGCCTCACTATTAGCTGTTAATTTTTAAACAAAGCTTCATAATTAGCTGTAAATTTATGAATGTACCCTCCTTATAATTAGCTTTTAATTTATGAACAAAGCCTCATAAAAAGCTGTTTATTTATAAGGATAGCCTCATAATTAGCTGTTAATTCATATACATTGTATATAGCCTCATAAATAGCTGTTAATTTATAAACATTGTATATAGCCTCATAAATAGCTGTTAATTTATAAACATTGTATATAGCCTCATAAATAGCTGTTAATTTATATAGTGTATATAGCTTCATAAATAGCTGTTAATTTATATACATTGTATATAGCCTCATAAATAGCTGTTTACTTAGATACATTGTATGTGGCCTCATAAATAGCTGTTAATTTAAATACCTTGTATATAGTCCCGTAAATAGCTGTTAATGTATATACATTGTATATAGTCCCATAAATAGCTGTTAATTTATATACATTGTATATAGTCCCATAAATAGCTGTTAATTTATATACATTGTATATAGTCCCGTAAATAGTTGTTAATGTATATACATTGTATATAGTCCCGTAAACAGCTGTTAATTTATATACATTGTATATAGTCCCATAAATAGCTGTTAATTTATATGCATTGTATATAGTCCCATAAATAGCTGTTAATTTATATACATTGTATATAGTCCCATAAATAGCTGTTAATTTATAAACATAGCCTTATGATATGTTTTTATTGTATGAATATAACCACATATAAATGGGGAAATTACAGTTGGGAAAGGTTTCAAAAAAAATAAGAACTTGCATTTTCAATTTTGATAGTTATATATGAAGGCATCATTTCCTGAAATTACAATAATAAATCTTGCATATTTATAACATTAAATGCACAAAAATATTTCTGATTTCAATGTGTGTTATCTTACTTTGTGCAAGTTAGACCTGGACTTCTTGAAAGAGTCTTGTTATAAGCAATTAATACAATCAAATACAATTATAATATGAACAGATTATGATAGTAAGTGTGGTCATCCTTAAGTAAAGAAAACAATGTTTTACAATTATCTGCAAATATCTACTCAAACTTGGAGTTGAAAGATGGAGATAACTAAAAGAAGGATTTCATTTTCTAATAAACTGACTAGTACTAAAACAATAATTTCCATTAAAACTACATATATCTAGGTAAAGAAAACACATATCAATATTCTTATATATAAATTAAATATCATTAAAAAACATAACAAAAAAATAGCTGCCATATGAATATCTCAATTTGTATCAAAAATCCTTTCTCTCCAACAATGTCATCAACACAACATAAATGTTTCTTAAAAAGCATTACATATTTTTTATTTTTAGAATATTTATTCCAATCATATCATGAATAATATTAAATCTTTATTCTGGTAAAGTTCATGGCACACATTTAACAGCACATACATTATAAATTTATGTATTAAATACAAAAAAGTTGTTTTGTAAAACAAAACTTATGACTTTTGTTAAAAATGTTAATAATTCTGACATTCATGCAGAGGTATACGACTCAAAAGTTCCAAACAAAATTTGAAACTTTGTTTTTTTTCCAGATGGATATATAACTAGCAACATCTATGAATAAGGCATATAAACAAGTTTGATAAAATTACATCTCCCATGTGATCAAATCTTGCTAACAAGGATATGACAACACTAGTTCTGTTATATCAGCCAATGATATTTCTGTTATCCAATTTTTAAAGGTGAGTACATTGTATTTTGAAGGAAAAAAACAGAGGATCCTGAAAGGTCTTTAAAACAGAGAGTAGAATGTATCTTTTTAGATGGATCCTTGTAAGCAAATAGTTGAACCAAGATTATATTACAATCAGATTTTGTTGCACACAGCATTTTTTAGTTGAGATGTTGCTGGTTGGAAAAAGCATCATTGGAAAAATTTCCAATCCTGGCAATAATATTGGTTGATTTGGCAGATTTTCTAAAAACCTGAGTTTTTCATCAGTGGGAAGTAAAATTAATATTGCATTGGTTGTTGTTGATTTAACAGCTATTCTAGACAAAGGAAGATAACTCCATTTTTTAAAGAGGAGGTTAACAATTACATACTTTTATGCAATGAGGGATTGGGGTGTCAAAGTGATCACATAATCACTTATGTTTTGCCAATATAATCACACTATCAGTAATTATATTTTTAAACAAGAAAATAAAAAAAATCAAATAATCATGAAATATTTGGTTTTGTGATCAAATAATCACTATAAAAACAGCTAAGTAATCACATGATCAAATCAAAGTGCTTGAAAGCACTGAAAGGTAAAGATGCTTCAATTTATCAGTGGGAAGTAAAATTAAATATTGCATTGGCTGTTGTTGATTTAACAGCTATTCTAGACAAAGGAAGATAACTCCATTTTTTAAAGAGGAGGTTAACAATTACATAATTTATATTTTTAGAACTAATATTGGATTCCTGCACCTTGCAAAAGTTGGAACATTTAGATATCAAGTCAGTCCCTTAAGGTTTTAATTGCATTTCATGCAATCTTTACCAGACCTGCCAACTTTTGAAAATCCCCATGGGGGATTTAGTGTGCGACCAGATTTTTAAGGGTTACAGTTTTTGCGGCATTTCTGCGTGCACTGTTTTTTACTCTTAAAATAGTATCATATCTCTTCTTTTTTCTTTTGGTATACTGATGATAAGCTTATAAGCCTTGATTTCTTTTATTTGCATGATTCTTGTACTTACATGTATTTTAAAATTGACAAAACAATTTAAGAAAAGAGAAAAATGACAATAAAAAATGAAGGATTTAAAATGAAGACCGCCCTTTCCCCCCTCCAAAGACCTGCTTGTCTTTAGACCACGAAATGAACCTATATATGTCCTAAAGTTAGAAAAATAAATTCAGATTTTTATTAAGTCTGCCAGTATTAATGAGTTATCTTTCTTTGTGTTCAGAGGTGCTCTTACCGGCGGAGGCTTATATACAGTAGAAGTGTATACAAAATGGCATCGATTTTAATTCAACAGACTCATGTCTGATTTCAAAAATTAAATGGATTTCAAGATAAACGATGTTTTCTTAAGAGTTCATTACACTGTTCTCATCTTTTAGTTAAACTTAATATGATTTTGTCATGGAACTACGGTTAACGTTGCAAATTGTGCTTAGGCAGCAACCATTTGATTTTCTGGGGGGGGGCTATGGTTTTTTTTGGGAAAAAAAGTTTGTTTCCAGTTTTTGGAGAAAAAAATAATTTGTTTGTTTCACCCTCAGCTGCCACTATATGTAATGCTAAAATTGAAAGAAAGAAATTGTTTTCGACTTGTCGCGAAAAAAATAACGGCGAAAAAAAAAATTTGTCCAGAAAAAAAAACCATAGCCCCCCCCAGAAAATCAAATGGTTGCTGCCTTATATGATAAATTGGTTAAAAATCAAAGGCCGTCTGACTGAATTTCTGTTTACAAATATTAACTAATTTTGAGGATTGTTATGACCCATCAGGTAATCGGATTACTTGCAACAACAAATTATGACACCTGTTGTGACTGTTGATTAGCACAGGGTTAATATAAACTTGTCATAATATGTCCCCAGGTAAAATTATAGATTTTTAAAAATTGATCAGAAAAACTTCAAAATCGGTAACCAATAATTTTTTCGGGAATATTTTGTGAAAATCGGGTTTTTGACTTGTTTTACGATCCCGATATCGGGATTCGGGATGAGGGATGAAAATCGGGATGATACCGCGAAAATCGGGATAGTTGGCAGGTCTGCTTTACCTAAAAACCGAAGAGTAGCCTCAAGTATAAAACATACATTTAAATAAAACTCAATTATATTATTTCTGATATCTATCTTTCATAATCATCCATGTCATCATCATCATCATCATCATCTTCATCGTATTCTTCATCTTCATCTTCCTCTTGGGCAGCAGCAACTACAATAGCAATAAAATACTGTCTTTATCAGCTATAATAGAGGGTCAGAATGGGGTTCACAGAATATAGATTAATGGGCAACAAAAAAATATTAGGAAAAGAGAAAATAGACCCAATAAGATTTAAGAATAGAGAATAATGAGGTTTAGAGGATAATCTTCCCAAAAAAAGGAATACAGAAATATGCTAAAAATAAAAAATACAGAAATGTAGACCCATCCAGGCCCTCATATAGTAACAAACAATTAGATTTATGAAAGAAATATAATATATAACATATTAACAAAATGACTTCAATATAAAATACTGCATATTGCCATTCTTATACAATGTAAACAAACCTACCAGCACAAAATAAGGACCCATCAGACCCAACAGGACCAAACAACTAACACAGAAAAATCTCTGACAGGACAATCTAACCATATTGAGATAGAAATGTTTATATATACAGAGCTGCTGATTGTTTATTTTGGTATTTTTCTTTACTTATTTTCAGCAATAAAAAAGGAGGATGCTTTCATTGAAGTGGACTAGAATTTATCATGAAATTTAAATTTCAACATATTTTTAGCATACATGTACCTATTTATTGTTGTAAGTTGTTTGTCAAAACATGATGGCAATACAATATGATACGAAGATGACTCATGAAATGACAGACAGTCCAGATAACTCTTTTTCAGTATTAAGCATTGACTTTAGTTCATGCTGTAATAAGATTTATCAATCAATTTTAAACTTACATTCTTCCACAAGTTTTATAGGATCAAACTTTAGGTCAATTTCAGCACATTCAGGATGATCATGTAGATATTTCTCTTTAGCTGCTACTGCTGCCTCTTTCATTTCCTTCAAATGTAATTTCTTCATACTGTCTTCATTACAACTAAAAAATAAACACACATGATTTTTTTTAGCAACTGCGACCTTGACCTTTGTCCTTTGTCTTTAAATTAATTTCTTCTCTTCTCTATATTGTTCGTCTATGTTTCCCCTTTAAACCAACAAAAGGAAACCAAAAGAACCATTCAGAATCCATTTTTTTCAAATATTTCTATTTTCTTAGTAACAGTGACCTTGAACTTTGAGCAATTGACTCCAAAAATCGACAGAACCCTTCCACTTTTTTTCTATTTTAAATGTGGTTATGTTTCATTCCAATAAAGCAAGGATATGCAAGTTAACACCCAGAACTGTTTGGTTTGGACACAGGCTGATGAACTGGTTAAGTTATGACTAAAGGACTATCTTGAAAATGATTCAAAAGCCTGTATCGGACATTAAATTTATAATTAAGTATTAACGTTCCACTATTATGGAAATATACTGGTATAAATACAGGTTGGATGCAGTGCAGAACATTGGTGAGAAGATATGCATTATGTGACATTCATTGCAGCTGAGACCAAAAACATAGATATTTACTTACTTATCACCACTAAAGTGATCATATCCAATGCCTGGCTCCCTACACACATAACACATATGTGCACCACATACACATGTCATCATGTTACATCCCACTTCTTTCATAAATCTTTTGCCACATTCATGACAGGTTCGTAACATGGCTTCCGTGAGCTTGTTCTCTATAAAGATCCTCATATTTGTCTCACCTTGCTTCTCAACTTCATCACAACGGTAGGGAACATGATTAGGTTCCTTACATAATCTGTAAATAAAATGATTCTAAATTATTTTAAAACTTCCTGGACTATACATAAATTAAAAGATGTGTCATTGAAGATAATAAAATGTTTCCCTTTATTTTCAGCCTCTGACATAAAAATACAGGTTAACATCATAAGGGGCAGGAGGATTTTGAAAATAAATAACTCAGCCTTGATAATCACAAAAATAAATGGTTTGTTCTGTGGTAGTTTGAAAATAAATTTCCTGACTTGTAATGTATGGAAAATAAATAACTCAGCAGGTCTAATCGAAGTATTAGATGACACCAGATTCTTCATAAATTCATCCTTTTTCCACAAAAAAAATCGGAAAAACACTTCCCAAATCTTTTAAAAATAAAAGTATAAATATTATTTAAATATATACATGATATACTTGAAATGTCTGAAAACTGGTTTCTTTTAAATTTCCTCAGGAACTCTTACCTCACTTTTATTTAACAGGGCCGTAATTAAATTGAGGCAAATGCCTCATGTAGGAAATTTCAAAACCAAACGCTTGTCTCCATATCAAATATTGTGTTCATGGCGAGTGCCTTGCAAGAAGTAAGTTCTGTTCTCCATCAGACATAGCCCCTGATTTTTCGGGATCAATGTTTCTTATTTATTTGTGTTTTGTTCATTGATTGCCCTTCTGTATTGTGTTAGTGTTGCTTTACTTTTGTAATTTAGTAATTTTGTTATCAACTTGATCATGAGTTTAAAGAAAATCAGCAGCCACAGACTTAACTATGTGAATTATATTTTTGCTTTATCATGCATATTGGTCTTTTGATGTTGTCCAGAGAAACTTACACTGAATCTATACATTTTGCTTTGAGATCAAAATATTGTCAAAAAATTATTAAAACAGAACTTGCATTTTAAGATTAAGAAAGAGTCTGGGGAACACCCATGGCCAGAAAGCATGATTTAGCATCATTTCTTCCATAGCTTCTTGAGCCTTCAGCAGCTCCAAAACCCTTCAAATATTTTTTTTTGCCTTGCTACGCTTGGCAAAACATGTTTGCCAATACTTTTAAAACAGCTAGTTATAACCAAACTTTAATACTGTCATGACTATGTATATGCAGTAAGGGATTGTAGAAGATTAAATTCTGCAGAGGATGATGATTAATTCTGATTAAATGGTACATTATAACTTGACTATACATATTATAAATAATACAATAAAAATAATATAATTTACAAATTGAATGTTTTCGAATATTAATGATATACATGATATAGTTGTGAAAATAAATAATCAGTTCCTGGCTTTTATGAAAATGAAATATCTTGCTTCAAAAGTGCAGAAAATAGATAATCTGTCCTCTTAGTTTACAAAAATAAATAACCAATCCAAAACAAATCCTCCTGCTCCCCAGCCCCCCAGAATATCATATGGTCATCTCCTTAGTAACAGACAAAACACAAAATCAAACAACAGTCTGCACGGCTAGCCACTAGTCCGATGCCCCAGACTAGTAAAATTTCATTCAGACTAGTAAGTTTTTGCAAAACTTTGTTTGGACCAATAAGAAAAATGTCTGAATATTGTTCTCCGGACTAGTAGTTGAAAAAGTTTTTGGTGTGAACTAAGAACCAAAACAGATGTGATAATCCAAATTCAATTTGATGAATTCTTTTTAAAATATAAAAGATGACCTAAGGTATATTAATTTCATGCAAGCTGCTTCACTGAATCAATATTCATTTTGATACCAAAATATTTGAATTGACTAGTAGCCAGAAAAAAATCTTAATAAAAGAGTAGTTTCCTTTATAATAAATAATATAATATGATAAACAATGTACATACCAACGTTATTTTTATTGTTAAATCAACAAAGTTCATTTCTCTACAATCCAACATTTAGTGTAAAGAAAGAACTCCTACACACATACATACACACAAACTTTAGTGTGTCCATCCAATCCAAACCTTACCTGCATGATTCTTTTAAACATTCTGGATTCATACACTTGAAAACCTTATCTTCATCAGACATAATGGTAGCAAAACTACAAAATGGACAACTAACAAGGTCAGGAATGCCAGCTTGTTTTATCTCTTCCTCTTGTAGTCGCCGTAATAATATAGAAAACATATTTGTAGGTAATATTTGCTGCAGGACTGAAACAGGAAATTCCTCCGTACAAGAATCCAGCAGACATGGGAATTTTGTTTTACCATCTCCTATGATTACTTCAGACGACCTTCGAATGCACTCTTTACAGAATAAATGACCTTCAGCACAGACTGACATTTCTTCAAACATACATTCATCATCAAAACAACATCCACATTCAAATAGTTCTCCATTTTCTTTTGCTTGTTTCCTCTGTAGCTGTAGAAATCTTTCCTTTTCTTCCAAGTGATCTACAATGTCAAGGTTTAAATGTGCAATTAACAATTTATCTAATAGCAAAAATAAATCCATTATGATTGATTCATACATTGAGGAGAAGACAAGTAAGGAGCCTGTAATTCAGTGGTTGTCGTTTATTGATGTGTTTTTTATATCTTTTTCGTTCATTTTTTGTACATAAATTAGGTCGTTTGTTTTTTCTCATTTGTATTGTTTTACATTTGTCATTTCGGGGCCTTTTATAGCTGAATATGCAGTATGGGCTTTGCTCATTGATGAAGGCTGTACGATGACCTACAGTTGTTAATTTCTGTGTCATGTGGTCTCTTGTGGAGTGTTGTCTCATTTGCAATCATACCTCATCTTCTTTTTTATATTATTACATGCATATGAAATATCAACAACTATCAAATTTTAATGATAGTATTGTTTATAGATATCTTCCATTCATTTTCATGTTATATTTAATTCATGATAATTTTTACCACTATTTCTTTTGTTTTTTGGGGGGATTCTCAATATGCTACAAACATAGAAGATATTTGATTACAAATCATAAATTTAAATGAATAGTTTGTATATTGCATTTTGTAATTTGTATTTCATGCACATAGAAATCAATTCTAAAAAAAATCTTGTCAGTTTTCCCCTTTTAGGCAGATTTTTTAATGCATTACTGTCACACTGTATGGCTTGATGAAAGGGGCATTAGCTACAACTTAGACAAAAAATTAACATACTATTTTTGTTTGTTTCAAATATCTACAAAAGCTAAAATGTGAAATAATATTTGTTAAAATAGGCTTTAAAACATTGCTTATGTATTTTAGGCTTGCAAGTCAATTTCTCATTTGAAACTATATCATGTATATTCATGTGATCTTCAGTTTTTCCCTTAGCTGGAGATTGTTATTGCATGAGATAAGTACATAAAGAATGCACAGTTATTAAAAAGAAATGAATGTCAACATTGAAAAGTGAAACAAATTTTAAATGATTAATCAGTCGAGAGCTTCCAGTGTAAAATACACATGAAATGCTGTCTTCCTGTATGAACAGTGAGCTTTTAGGTTAAATAATTATAATTGGGTAAATAATTATAATTGGGTTACAGTAATATTCACTCTTTTATTAAATTCAGTTCTTGACAATTTATTCCTTAATCTTACCTTTGATTAGAGGTTCATGTTCACAGTACAAAATTTCATAGTAGAAGAACTCATCTGGGTCTTCTGGAAGGTTAACTGTCTTAGTTCTAGGTTTGGATTTCATTTTCTTTCTTTGGTTTCTCACTAAATATAGACAAGCAATCAATTAACTGATGGTGCCAATAAATTTAATATCATAGTATTACACAACAAACCTTGATTCCTTTTTTATAGCTTCAATATAAGGTAATATAATTTGTCAAAATGTGTTTTTATTTGCATTGTTCATCACTGTTTATGTTAAAATTTAAACATTACAAAAATTACTAGTTGACTTTCCTGTCTTTCAACCTGTTAAAAAATTTACTGTACCCTTATCAATCTACATATCACCCTAAATACATATATGTGACGATAAATCTAAAGATGATTTTTTTACTTTTTAAAAAATTGTTTAAAAATTGTTTTATGTTTAAGAATTTACTGTGACTTTCAGATGAAGAATAGCAATTATTCCTTTGGTTGTTGTGCAGAGTGCGAAAAGATAATGTGTCATGAATTAATACCATATTATACCTTCTTTTCCATTTTATAAAGGTGGTTCATAACACTACAGGGAGATAACTCTGTCAAACCTGCTAAATGTCACATTTTATTGTTAAGGAATTTGTCAAACGGTTTATATGTACATGTATATATCCAAGGCAATATTTTTTTAGGTCCAAGTTTTTGAAATTTTGATACTTTTTGTCAATGGACCAAAGTAAATATTTTGTGAAAATTGTATGAAAATTAAGGTGGTACCTAACACTACAGGGAGACAACTCTGTAAAATCAGCATAACGTTTTAATTACGTTGTGTTGTAAAAGGAATATTAAGCTTCTCAATGATCAAAATTGGTGTTTGTCAAATTGCTATATAACCAGTGTAATTTTTCTGACAAGACGGTTGGTTCAAAAATTTTAAAATTTTTATATTTTTGTTTATATGTCAAAGTAAATAATTTGGCAAAATTTTTTGAAAATTAAACGAGCCAAATTAATTTCAGTGAAAGTGTTGGGTACCACCTTAAACGAGCCAAATCAATTTTAGTCAAGTACCACCATAATACATACACTGTGCATCTGCTACATCAGCTTGTATATCCTTCCTTGTTGTTGTGTAATGATGATTATGTTTATCCAAAATTTTCTTTATGTATTTCCCTTTAAGCTGAGGAAAGTCATTTCTTATTTGAATATCTACATGTTTAGAATAATTCTCATTCATTTTTCTATTATCATCTTCAAAGAATTTAACTGGCTCTGGAAATTTCTGCATGAATTCCTCCATGTCAAATTTCAAATTTTTAATTCTATTACGAGTTGATATTTTATTTTCCTGTTCTTCTCTTTCCTTCAGTTTAGGATACTTTTTATCTTCAAACATTGCCATGGCAACAGTTTTCATTCTTTCTTTGTCATCAGCTTTTTTTCTAACTCATCATACAAATAATTAGGATCGCAATCAGGGAATATTTGTCTGAGCTCATCTACTTCATCTTGGATATTGAATATTCCTTTACTTGGTTTAGGAGAAGTTATCAGGCCATCAGTTGTAACATCTAAGGAAGCTAGACTTTCTCCACCTGGTTTCATTTTCATCAATTCTTCAATGACTAATTGAATTCGATTCTTTTCATCATGATGTGCTTCTAAATAAGCATAAATCTCGTTTCTATCAATGTCTGGCATTACTTTAGCGATGATACGTGTGTCTTTGTATAACAAGTCATTAGCCAATGCAGAAACACTAACAACTGAATCTGACTTGTGTAAATCAGTCCTCTTTGGTATAAAATAGTCTAGAATTTGTTGTGTTCTGTCCATTTCTTTTTTCTTTTCTAGCATCATTTTTGAAATTTCATCAAAAGGGATACCAGGACACTGGACAATAACTGTTTTCATGTCTTTGATAACATCATCATGACCTTTACGTTTCAGAAAATGTAAATTAAGAATCTGAGAGAATACATGGTCCACACGGTCTTTTCTGTTCTGAGATGCATCTAACAATTCCTCAATATCCTCTGCTGACACAGGTAATGCAGGCATATTTTTTGTTGCTGAATCAATTATTTTCACAAAATCTTTCATGAGGTTTGCTACTGTCATTGATGGTTTAGCTGGAGCTTTTATTTTTGATTGTCTTTCTAGAAGTTGATTAGTCACAACTTCAATTCTTTTTTCATTTGATCTAATATCTTTTAACTTATCATAAATTTCAGATACATCCACATCACTCAGAATGTCAGCAATGAAGTTAGCATCTACCATTACAGATTTTAATCTAGTCATTTTTGTACAGGCTCGTCTCCATCAGTTTCCATTGAATGCCTGGACTTCATCCAAACCTCCAACATCTTGTGAATATGCTTGAGTTTCCTGACTGAAAAGACTATCTGCATTGTACTCTTCTGTACCCTCTAATGATTCTACATCCTCTATCATTTCATGACTACTGGTAAAACCATTGTCATGATAATCTTCTCTGCTTACATTTTGATATTCCATCTTCTGTTCTTTCCATTTTCAAAGACTCTAAAATTCAGAGCAAAAACACAATGCAAATAAGCAAAGTATAATCTTCATTTTGGTAGAGTAAAAGAAAATTCTGTCATTTTTTTTTCTATACCCACAATTACATCTACCTTAAGCTGGGTCCAATGTAAATTAGTCACCACTCATGTTAAGATTCTCAAAGAGAGTTTTTTGAAGGGGAAATATATTAAAAATGGATCTTGGGATTTTTTGGGGGGTATTTGAATTAAATAAAACCTGCATAGCTGATATACAAATGTATGTAAAAAAAAATGACAAAGAAAACTAGTGTTTTTTGTGGAATTTTTATATGTTTTGAACTAAAAATGATAACACTAGATACCTTGATGCTTTAAATGTTACTAATTTTATATTCTATATACTGGATTGCTGCAGTTTTTCTGTGCATTTGCCATTTGGTAAACTTTGAGATAAATCATATCTTCGCAATGTCTATCATATGTCAATACTATTAACATGATTAATCAAACTGATCCATGAAGTTATCTAATTCTACCTATTTCATGTATTTATTTATGTACAAATAAACCATCTAATAAAACAAACACAATATAAAGATCGACGCTTTCAACTATTTACATCCAATATTCGTCAGTTTCCTGAATAAAAACAAGGCGTCACACAGTCATTTTCGGCTACTGTTTGCGTAATTAGGTTAAAAATTTACCGTGATTCGTCACAATCCTTATTTTGATTCGTTAGAGGTCTCAAATAACTATTGTTACCGTCATTTTTGGACAAAAATTAACTTGATTGTCAAAATCATCGATGTTTGTATCGTCTAAAAGAAAGTGGACATTTCATCTTCATAGTCTACACCAAAAATTGCCGTAAACATCACTTGGCAAGATTTTACCATTCGTCATGAAGGTACTGCCATTACGACCTCTATACCAGTCTAAAATATTATTAAATTAACCTGTTCTTGATGCAGCTGATTAGCCAGTTAGCTCAAGTAAAATAAAGGACAATTATTCAATATTGTTGTCATTTACGAATGATATATGTCAACACTTTGAATGATACAATGACAGCTTTAAAAATAATACATACTAACTATATTTAGCACTTAAATTTTCTACTGAGCTTGTCTGTACCAAAAGTTTTCTGCTTACTAAGCAAATACACCTCCAATTAGAGAGCTCTATATTGGTCAGGTCATGTTTTCTTAACTTCAAAAATATTTTTTTCAATTTCTGTTCTAATAATTATTTAAAAATTTATAAAGCCTTGTTATTTTTGAAATATTAAATCAATTCATTGAGAACTACAAGAGAATTCATCGTTTTTCTATCGATCTGGACCTAGCTCGGAACATTAGCAGATTAGGGCACCCAAAAAATATTACTTCCGGTACAATTTGGAAAAATGTGAAACAAACAAAGGTTATATTTTAGAGTACAACACTAATAGTATTCCCCTGATAGAAGCATTTGTATTCATTGTTATGAAATAATCATTCAATCAAATTAGTGATGAATCGGTGTTTTTCTTATGTTCTGAGAGTCGTTTTGATTCTTTTGGAAGATTAGGTTATTTTTACTTTCATTATATTTCTATTTCAAGATTGTCAACCCCACATAAACTCGCTACATTGCATATCATAATTTATGTACTACACAATGGTGTATAACATGTCTACCATTGTTGTCAGAATCATTCGTAGCAGGCCTCTGTAAGTATGACGACCCTAATTATTTGGCAGTGTTTGCGCGTACTGCATGCGGGTACGATTAGTCAAATTGCCATTCTTACACTATGAGTACCCACAACCGGTTATAATAAAGTGCCATGATCGGATATAACGCGAAATATAAATGGAAAAGATCTATAATATGGGGATTTTCGTGAGAACAGTGAAGAGTATGATATATAATATTTCAATTGAATTTTTTAGATTATAATACATAATTAACATTGCTAATTAAATGCACATTGATGGCAAATGAAACTGTATATCCTGTAAAAGAAAAAACATAATAAAATTAATACAATATTATAAAATGATAAATGCAATTTAAAGAATTAATTTTTACAAAGAATTTGTATAGTTAGAATGAATAAAGTCCTTTACCATTACAATATTGTCTATAGTGACAAAAATAAGAAACAACTCGATACATATGAACAAAAAAATCACATTTCAATATCGTAGTGATGAGTAGTATAGTGCGAGTAACGAAGTCTCGCCGGAAGAGATTACGATATAGACCATGAGATTACAACCCTTCTAACTATTATACAAATCTTTATTTTACTAATTTGAAAAATACCATATCATTATATATTAAAAAATAATCTTTAGTAAAATGTAAACAGAACCGAAATTTAAGTTCAAGTTTAAAGTGGAACAATATTTCATTTGAAATTTGAAAGTAGACATATCCTTTGAATGATGAACGGTTTACAACAGAAAAACTAGAAGTATTCGACATGCAAAAAATAAACTTGACTAATGAATGAACAATGCAAATTCGATTTAAAACTTGCCTCCGCGGTGAGTACAGGAAAATTTTATTTTGTTTAACTTTATTCCTCTTTAATTTTCGTTTTTCCAGTTCTTATTTTCTCTGCAGCTGAATTGACTCCAAAGTTTATTTTATACAATTGTATATAATACATGTAAATCAACTGATAGTTTTGAACAAATTATTCCAATTCATGATAACTTTGAAATGTCTTCACCACATCCCCACATGTATATCATCTCTTCTTTTTAAGAAATATTTTTTTAATCATTTTTTAATTGAGAAAAACTGTTCCCTTACTTAAATACAGATATTTATAAAACTTATGAGTAGTTTAAAAGTTTTAATCAATTTATTCACTAATTGCGACAAATTCCTTTTATATTTCATGTTTCATTCCAATCTGATGCCATTTTATTGTAAAACCGATGTGGTAAGCGTAGCTACGAACGAATTTGACTTTTCGTACACGCATGCAGGACTCCTAGACACTGTCTGATTATTTTGTATACCTACAACTGAATAGGATAGAAGCCGTGGTTAACGCACCAGACTACTAACACGGAGGTTCCTGTTTGATCCCTGCTCTGGGAGAAAATTTCAGGGACTGAATTTTGCCTCTCCCTTGACACCATTTGTGAGATTAGACTTGAGAAATGTACATGTAATCCGCTGGAATAAATGGCTGATTTGTTTTAAGAGAGAGCCATATCTTTTGCATGTGAAAGACACCCTTGTAGATTTCAAAAAAGAGCAGGCTAAGCTGCTACAAGGCATCACTCCCACCTGAAGAGTGGAAAGAGATTTACATAAGTTGCAATATTAAACTTGTTTCCCAATCCACTATAAACAAATATATGCTTAAACTAACTGATAGGAAATATAAACATACTTGTTGGCACCTGCTGCAAATGGTTCCAACAACAAAGGTATGCCTGTTATACACCACTGTGTTGATAAATCTATTTAGATATACAGCATATCATAAGTTTTAGTGGGATTGACAACTGGGAAATCTTAATGTAAGGGAAGTTTGCAACTGGGTGATAGTTTTCAAAAATACAAGTCAAGTAGCTTGTGTAGTATTAAGGTATATAGGTTTTTTTTCTAAGACAAGTTCCTGTGAATTTTACTTATTGTTTCTAGTGAATCACTAAACTAATGTGACATAGTTATTGTTTAAATTACATATATTTTTTGTCTTTTACAAGATAAGATCTACAGAAAAGTCAACATAGCTTAGCATAGATGTCTGACAGCATGGTCAGTCAATTCACTACAAGAATTATTGCCCTTTAAATGATGATTTTAAAATAGTGTCACCCATTCTAGAGTTATGCCACCTTTACAAATAGAAATATTGCTGAATTTTTCGTTTCAGTTCACTTACTTAAGTTTTCCTCAACAAAATGTTATGAAACTTATGCACTGCTGCTTATTACCACAAAACAAGTACAAATTTGCAAAGCTTTCACTTTTACAGTTCCTGAGTCATTATTTATTTACCTCATATTATCTTGAAAACTATGATCATGATGTAGTAGAAACTTTAAATCCAAAAATGGTCTTCAAGACATGATTTACAAATATGTCAACATGGCTGAAATTGTCAATATACTCGTTATTGAGTTATGGTCCTCTAAACTTGATTTTTATAAAAAAAAAAAAAGCAATCATTGATGTTATTTTTGAAGATGCAAGTGAGCGACAAGTGCTCTATATATCCTCTAGTTTTTACAGCTACATGTTCATGTACAAATATATGTACAACATACCTGTAGCCAAGGCAGAACATTTGGTTATGATATTCAGCATATAATTAATAGATTAGTTTATGGACATGCATCTCTTTCTTTATTTTTGTAGTCCATTCAATTTTTTCACTTATTAATATTTTTTTCTTCATTGTAATTTTAGATGCTGCAGTTGATCTTTGAATTGAGTAAATGGCAGATTTGGTGCACTGATAGATAAAAAACAAAATGGCTGAAGAGGCAGATAAGGAAAGTCTTGTTGACGATGTTGTGTCTACACTACAATCATTTCATATCGGTGACAGTCCTACAGAACAGAACAGAAATAATTCTAACAGACAAAATGTATTCCAGAGAACACAACACAGATTTCAGTCATCAGAACCATCTGCCTCAGCTGGTATAATATCCTCAGAATATTCTTCAGATGACAGTCAGTCATCAAATGAAAGGAAATCCAGAAGCTTAAAGCAAAGAATTCAAAGGAAATTAAATCAGAAATCTGAAAATTCAAATATCGGTGGAAATCAAAACTCTCATGTCCCTGATGTTGTTCCTAAAAGTGATCCATCAAATGCTGTCAGGTCAACAACTGACGATTCACAAAATAATCACAAACTCTTTAACAGAATCCTCTTCACAAGCTATTTCAGAAGCAAGTAAGGAAACAGTACCTAGCGTAGAAGTAAATCCTAATGTTCAGTCATCAGTTACTGCAGAAATGCAACCTCCAGTATCTAATACTTCTCAACCAAACACATCTCCAGATAAAACCACCAGAAAGAAGAAGGAGGAGGTTTATCACCAGAGAAAAGGAACCAGAAGAATCAAACACACCTTTAACCCCTGACCTTACTCAGAAAGTAGGGTCAGAGTCTCCTGAAACTAGTACTACCCGTGTAAGAACAAGGAGTAGGACAAGATTACTAAATCAAAATGAGGACACGAAAGGTTCTCCTGAATCAAGTCAGACCTCTGACCTTACTCAGAGAACGGGTCAGAGTCTCCTGAAACCAGTACTACCCGTGTAAGAACAAGGAGTAGGACAAGATTACTAAATCAAAATGAGGACTCGAAAGGTTCTCCTGAATCAAGTCAGACCTCTGATTCAGCAGAACCAGGAACAAGAACCCGACAGAGAAGAAGTGTACTAAATGAAAGTTCCTATTCTGGTATTCGAGCAAAGTCTGTTGAACGCACCGTTAGGGTAAGATCATCTGGGCTATTGAATTCAAATCAGGATGCTTCTAAATCACTTAACTTGACATCTCAAACAAATAATTCTGTTGACAACCATGCTTCAGGTGAAAACACTGAAACCACAGAAAAACCAGCAACGTCTAGGAGAAGTGCTGCTGAATGTATACGTTTAAGGCGTGTGCAGAGTTTAGAGAGGGGAAAAGGCCAAATCTATCTTTCTTGTCAAATGTTAATAAAAGTTGCGATGATAAACAATTGAGTCTACCGACAACTCAAGTCACACAAACACCTGTCATTGGTAATCCATTGATTGCCAAACTTGAATCGACCTATAAACTTTTAAGAACACGGAGAACAAGATCAGATACTCCATCGAAAAGTGAAGAATCAAGTAATTCTGTGCAAAATAGTCCTGAAATTCAGTCCTCGCCAAAAAATGGAAATAAAAATATCCAGCAAACCGAATCAGTGCCAAATATACTGTCTTCCTCAAAACCTATGGCAGAAAGCTCAAGAGTACCTACAAATGGTCAGAGCACCAATAATATGGAATCTCAGAATAATGATAGTAAATCAGAAAATCAAGATGGAACAACATTGATACATGACATTGAGACTAAAGATCCGACTCTTATATTTAAATCTAATGAAACTATGGACAAACCCACAAATCCAGATATACATCAGCCTGAGAACAAATCGTCCAAACTTGATCCCTCCATTTATCCACACCATGACATATCACAAACTGTATCCGATCAAAACATATCAGACAAATCTCCACATAAACTTTTATCTGAGTCAAAAACCGAGCAGAGCTTATCTGATGATTCTCCGCAAAGAAGTAGACATTCATCTGGAACAAGAACTGATCAAAACATATCAAACACTGACAAAACTCCTCAGAGGAGTAGACATTCATCTGGAGGCAGGTCGTTAAGTGAATCAACCGAAATCAAGCAAGTAATGACTCCAAAGGGAAGTAAATCATTAGACATTCCTGACTTAGCTCTCAATAACTCATCATTAAGACGAACGCCAGTCACTGATTTAGATCAAGCAATGAAACAAAGAGATGAGGAAAAGTTACGAAAATTGTTTAAAAATACAGAAGCAGGAATAAATGATGTACAAAAACATGACGATAATTCATCAAAAGTTGTATGCCAAAGTGAGGCTGTAATGGAAACTGATTTAGATCATGTTCCTATTCAAAATAGTCGATTTAATCGAACAGTTGATGGAAGTTTACGAAATAATAGTTTATCATCACCGTCAAGTCCAAAAGTTTTTCCTGAACAAATAAGGTCAATAGACAGTCCTAAGGCATTTACAAATCAGATAAAATCACCAAGTAGTCCAAAACCATTTGGTGAGCAGCCAAAGACTTTTAGTAGTGTGAAACCACTCACTGATCAAACGAAAGCTTTGAATAGTCCTAAACCATTCTTACCTATGGCAGAATACAAACCTGTGACAAGTGCTGTGGCACAGCTAATAACCGAAAGTATCAACAAGGAGGACGAGGAAGTAAAACCCAATGCTAAAGAATATAGTCCATATCAAAACTTAGATGATGCTGTCAAATGGCCAGCTTCAGTACCTGGAACCCTTGATTTCAGTCGCATGGAAGTTTTTGAAGGTAATTGGACTATTAAATTGCTTGAATTCGTTTTTTTCAAACATTTTCATATATTTTATTTTAAGGAAAATACAAACATTTTTGAGATTGTTCATAAAAACCCATTTTTATCACACAACACAATTTGACCACTTTACTGAATGTACAAAATGTAAAGGTATTTTTTTTTCGCAATTTGATTTTGAATTGAAGTAAAGTGCATTTATAATGAAAATTAATTTTTGCAAAGAAATAAGAGAATTTGAATAAACCCCATTCTGGTACCTAACTGATAACAGATATACGTATTTAATGTTGATGTATATTTTTAGGGAAGATGTTACTGTCGTGGCTGTCTTCATCTATTGATGATAACCATTACCTCCGATTGATGTTGACCCGTCATGACCTGCAGGTTATCGGTTCACAGTATTGTACCTGTCTGATCGCTGCTGGAGTAATCAAAGAAGTTAATAGGAAGGACTCACAATGGCTGTTTAAGGTGAGAAATGAAATCAATTTAATTTTTTATTAATTTTAATATCCAAAATACAATTTAAGTTATTCTAGAGATATTGTTGTGACCCTTGATAATCTGTAAGATTTTTTTTTGTAATGATAAGGGAGCATTAATCACCAATGTAACAAGCTGAGGTTTAAGCTCATATATAATATTTCCATAACTGTAATTCATTCGGCAAAGTCATATGTGTTCTGCTACAGTCATGACAGTGGGGCGCCAACAAAATTAAACAAAATTTATTGCTAGGTCTAAGGATTTAACTAAAAAAGATATTTATTATTTGCAATAAGACATGATTTTCTCTCTCATATAATTTGTTCCTAATCATTTACGAAAATGCCCATCAAAATGCATATATATTAAAGAGAGCATATGCTGATTTAATTGCTGGTGTCAAAATTTATGCATCCATCAGTCTCTTTGTCACCCTTAAATTGTTCAAAATGGGCCCTTGCTATCATGACAGTTATAAGGAAGCTATTAAACCAAGAGTTCCAAATGGTGAAGTTGAAATCATCCCTTCGTAAAATATACGGATGCCATCACGAGTTGGTTGACCGTTATGGAATAACCGTTTCACAAATGATATCGAATATGTTCCTTACGTCGTAACTACAATCCCCTTCCCTTTCATGAATGTGACCTACCGAATTAGACTATTTACTGGATTTGTAATCACATAAGCAACACGACGGGTGCCACATGTGGAGCAGGATCTGCTTACCCTTCCGGAGCACCTGAGATCACCCCTAGTTTTTGGTGGGGTTCGTGTTGTTTATTCTTTAGTTTTCTATGTTGTGTCATGTGTACTATTGTTTTTCTGTTTGTCTTTTTCATTTTTAGCCATGGCGTTGTCAGTTTGTTTTAGATTTATGAGTTTGACTGTCCCTTTGGTATCTTTTGTCCCTCTTTTATACAGCTTTTTATGGCCTAGCCATAGCAAAGGGGCATTATGGTTTATCCATGTCTGTCCATACATACACCTTGGAATAGGTTTCTGTTCTCTAACTTTCAGATTTCAAAACTCTGTCAGATGAAGCTGGAATTTAGGTGGCTTCACTTTTACCGTTCTGGAGTTATGCCCCTTTATAATGTTATATGCAAGCAGGGGCATCATCTGTATCCCATGAACACATTCTCCATTTATTTTTATATTCAGATGCTCAATATAAAAAAAATATAAATGAAATAAGGAGAATGTAGATCAATTACTATCAACAAGGGTTCAAATGAAGTTGATGTAATCAATGATAGGCAACTGTACGATCTTCATTTATAAGAAATACCTAAGGCAGGCCTTGAAAAATGTGAAACAATTCAAACAAGACAACTACAATGTGATGACCTAGTTCATAACAATATAATTTATGAGAAACAAATTTGATAGATATGAACCAATAACAACCAATGAACAACAGGCTCCTGACATTGGATAGTCACATAAAAAATGATGCAGGAGAGAAATCCTTACTGTGACAGTGGTGTAACGAGGCACAAAAAAAACTAACATAAAAACAATAGTCACAATCAATGAAAGATGAATAATCAATTTGTCACAGTTACCGAAAGCTGCATGACTTACATTGTACAAACAAACTTACAATAGCATCATGGAGGCCCGCATAAAAAGTATGACAATGAACACGTTGCCTTTCAATACTGAGGTTGAGAGTTGGAACCCAATCATGGCAGAGTGACTGCAATTTTGATCTTATATGACTAAGATTGACAGTTTTCTCCTACCAATGTTTTTTCTCCAGTTACTCTTGCTTTAGCCACCAATAAAAAACTGGTGGCCAGGTTTTAACCAATTTGAATGAAACTTTGGTGAATTGTTTAAATCTATTGATGTGAGTTCCATTTTGTTTCTTATAAATTTTGGATTATACATCTTCAAATTATGGGTGTGTTATTCATAAAAAAAAAAGGGGGGGGGGGGGGGGGGGGGGTTACCAGTATTCTGACAATAACTCAAAAACGCTTACAGCAGTTTTCATGAAACTTTAGTAAATTGTTTATACCTATTGGGTGTAAAATCTCTTTTGATTTTTATGAATTTAAGATTTACATTTCCCAGTAATGGGATTTTATTTTAAAAAGGGGGTGATTTTCAAGTTTTTGGATGATATCCTTAAAGTGCTTTAAGCAGTTTTCATTAAACTTTCCTGACTGATTTATATCTATTAAGATAATCCCCATTAGTTGTTTATGCCCCACCTACGATAGTAGAGGGGCATTATGTTTTCTGGTCTGTCTGTTCGTCCCACTTCAGGTTAAAGTTTTTGGTCAGGGTAGTTTTTGAAGAAGTTGAAGTCCAATCAACTTAAAACTTAGTACACATGTGCCCTATGATATGATCTTTCTAATTTTCATGCCAAATTAGAGTTTTGAGCCCAATTTCACGGTCCACTGAACATGGAAAATGATAGTGCAAGTTTCAGGTTAAAGTTTTTGGTCACGGTAGTTTTTGATGAAGTTAAAGTCCAATCAACTTGAAACTTATAACACATGTTCCCTATGATATGATCTTTCTAATTTTAGTGCCAAATTAGAGTTTTGACCCCAATTTCAGAGTTTTTACCCCAAAATTCACGGTCCACTAAACATAGAAAATGATAGTGCGAGTGGTGCATCCGTGTACTATGGACACATTCTTGTTTTTATTACTTTCTGATATAACATTGAGAAGTTATTGAACTTTATTGAATAAAATATGTGACAGGCTTATCATGTGACAAGATCATGTGCTCAGGGCGCAGCTGTTTATTCAATATGTAATAAAAAAATGTTTTCAGTGTTTAATATTAAGTCAAAATGTAAAGCAAATTCTTCTTTTATTATCCTATTAATTGTGCTGTTTTGAAATAGATAACTGAAAAAAATTATGATGTAAAATAAGTACATTCAATATTTAAAAAGACATGGATTTTTTAGTTTTAAAAATAGATAATTAAACCCACCTTATAGAACATGATAAATAATATTCGTCCATATTAAAAAGGCAGAATTCTGTATAGTGACATTCTTGTAATTTTTCAGTCCCTAATATACCTCAATCAAAATAACATAATTTGACAAAGTCTAGTAAATCATTACCCTAAATAACCTTTAGTACCTCTTAATTTGACTTTTAGTCGTGGATAATGACCACTATCGCATCACCTGTGGCTATTGATGAATTGTCACCAATAAAAATCTGTTCCGTTAGGCTGACCACAATACACTTTGTGTATTAACTTTATTATGGTATCAAATTAAACGTTATTATCTGTCTATCATGGATGTATATTGACATTTAACTAAACGTTCATTAAAGGGGAGGTAATCCAATTGTCACCATTGATGATGATGTGAAATGCGTGTGTCATCACGGTTTTCTCCTATTAGGTGTGATGCTGGATATATAACCTCAAATATTACTCATGAAAAAAATTAGGAATTATTATTCATAAAATATATATAAAGTGGACAGAGATTTGTGTAAATGGAAATATTTGTATTGAAAGAAATAAAACGACTGTGTATTCTCATAAACCTGATTTTTTATTAGAATGATATTCTAATGAAGGAAACTATCAGAGAAAAGGTATAGATAGATATTCTACATTTTTATAGTATTTACTTAAGGACATTTTTATATAATGTCATACACGTTTTCAAAATGTGTTGCTGTTTTAAAATCTGAAGTTATATATATACTTATTTCATACTTTAGGCATTTCTGAACTCATGGACATTTGTACAGTTTGTCTTTATGATGATATATTTTGTTGAATTTCAGTCAGTAGATGTATCTTAGATTTTTTGTAAATTGATTGACATAATTTATGATCAAGGTCTCTAGAAATTGAAAGTAAAATCTGAAGTCAAAGGCATTTTGCTTTTTATTAAAGGAAAGGGTTCAGGTGTTTGAAAACAATATAAAAGTAAAGTTAAGATTTTTATTAAATTATGAATTTTCAAACAACTTTGACTTTGTAAAAGGATGGAAATGTTATGATACAAATCTTAATTTGCCTTTGAACATATCATATTAAAAAAGCAGTACATAGTTCTTAAAAGAAAAAGAAGGGTAAAGCTAAATTGCAATAGATTTTGTACCTCATTTTCATTAAGAAAATGTTATTCTTATCATGAAAATCATACCAAAGATTTAAAGTTAAAAGGTGTGTTTCTTTATTAAATTTAATATTTATGAAATGACACAATACACAGGAAGATGGCAATGCCTTAATTGTTTAAACATGATAATAAAGATAGGAAAATATTTTTTTAACGATAAAGATCAAGTCGGTGATCTGGAAAAACCAAGGTTTTCTTTCACATACCTAAGATTTTTTCCATATGATCATTCAAGTTAATGCCATTTTAAATATGCGATTATGAAGATAGATGATTGAATTTTAAAGTTATTTTAAATTTTTCAAATGATTTAATCAATCAATTATATTTAATGTAACTTATTAGGATCGGCATCGATTGTTAGTAATCATCTAATCATATAGTAATGTTTGTATGACAATTGGTTTCAATATTTTTTGAGTGGGCATAAAAATTTGTATATATACATGTAGCAACTATTGTTTTAAGAAATTTGAATGACATTTTCATATCAATATTGAGAATTATCATTGAGAAATAAATATAATTCTTATGCAACAAATCCAAATTGTATACAAATTTGTTTATACATGTAGCAGTTATTGTTTTATGAAATTTGAATGACATTTTCATAACAATATCATGGATATTGAGAATTATCAATGGAAATAAATTTAATTCTTACGCAAGAAATCCAAATTGTATACAATGCATTGTTATACAAATTTGTTTTGAATGCAAATTATGAATGATTTCAGGTCCTAAAGTTTTATAGATTTATTTTTCATTCTTAAAAAAAGTAATAAAAAAGAGATTTTTAAATATGACATGTTGCATTCCCTTTGTACACAACAGCGTGATAAAATTAAGATATATCTATATTTGGTCAGACTCACAGATGTTAACATATATATGGATGACTGTTACACAGTTTACCCCACTTGTATCCAATTTATCGTACTGATCTACAAACACTGTTGATTTTGCTGAAAACCCAGATAATGATCTGAGGACCTTG
Organism: Mytilus edulis; assembly: GCA_019925275.1. Taxonomy (NCBI): domain Eukaryota; kingdom Metazoa; phylum Mollusca; class Bivalvia; order Mytilida; family Mytilidae; genus Mytilus; species Mytilus edulis. The sequence goes on along the minus strand of CM034350.1, from coordinate 77,076,411 downwards.
ACAAAACAAATCCTGAAACAAGTCCTCATAAAAGACTGTGGCAAAATTAAAGACTTAAAACTATTAGATTACATTTTGTTGTTTGTTTCTAAATTTTGAAAACATTAATGCTTTCACCCATTAATTTCCATTGAATGAAAAGGATGTGTCAACTACAGGTCTGACACCATACAGCCTTCAATAATGAGAAAAATAGTGCTGTATACTCTTCTTTTTATTGTATCCCTGCACATTATTAAATTCGATATCAAGGATTTATTCCTATGGGACAGATGGCAAGAAAACCAATTCAGTAACAAATTAGTCCTCATAGGGGATTTGTGGCAAAGACGTATTTATTTTAGAAATTTTGTTGTCTGTTTCGTAATTTCAACATCATTGTTTTCAACCTTTGTATATGATTCGACTGAAAGTCTGAAAGCTTTTACCAAGTAACTTGAATATATAACCTAATAATGATAATGGAAGAACTTATGACACTCAATTTGTCTGATTTTCTATGAGAGATGTTTATTTAGTATTCAATACTATAAATTACTTGATGATTATTTATAAAGACCCAGAATTATAATATAAAAATTGACATTATAAGGTCATAAACTCTTAACAAGTCAGAATCAGCCTAAAAAGAATGTGTTGCCACGCTACTTACAGAAAAAAGCTCCCACTTAAATTCTTTATTGTCCTATTTAAAGAATTTTTTTTTTATCAGTAGGCTAAGACTATAAACACCGGTACTCTGACTTCAATTTCTCTTGAAAAAAAGAAAAAGAAATGCCTATACCTACATGTCTCAACTTGTGTTGGCAAACTAAAATTTTATTGTGCCTCAGTCTGTAATTAATTCATCTTATGACCATTGATCAGAGTCTGGTATTCTTAGCAAAAGATGAATTGATGAAATGATAATTTTAAAATGGAACATCCTTGACTGTTCAGAGTAAAGTATTGATATCAAATTCAACTTAGTTTATTGATTATCTGTCATTGCATATGAGATAATTGATACAGAATTGAACTTTACAATTATCAAGCTGATGGTTTTATATACCTGTCATTCTGTGTTTGTTTGGAGTTGATGAAAGGAGATATCATTGTCTTATTTATCTCCAAGGAAAATATAAACAACATTCAAACTATGTTTACATTGATCTAGAGGTTTCACATACTTTAAGACTTTCATTCATGAGAATGTCAAATTCCTTTCCTAGTGAAATTGTCTTATTTGACTAATCAGGTATTATTTTTCACACTTTGTTGTTAGTTAATTTGATAAATAGACCCTGTGCTTTAATTTACAGAATATTTTATGTTAATTTGATATGTGATTTGACTTACGAGGAAATTAGAATCCATATTATTAAGATAGGGATGTATATTTAGTAATTTTGACCTCATAAGATGTAAATAACACCTTTGATATAGTACACCTTGTAATACATTAAAAGGACTATAAAATCGGTGGTTAATTTATAAACTCAGTAAAACCAATGTTCATGGGAGACCAAAATCCTTTTTTGATATGAAGTAAAGTCATACATATAGGGATCAAGGCTTTCTTTGGTAAGAACACTCTTTTATTTAGTTTCCAGTATCAGCAAACATTCATCCCAATTATTCATTCTCTAGAACATCCTAAAAACAAACTTTAAAAAATGTATCATTCTGGGTCTGTGTCTGGTATAAGTGTCTGTCCAGACTCTGTATTTAAGTGAATAAACTCAAAAGTTCTCACTAGAACATACATTTCATACTTTTTTTAAATGAAGATTTCTTTGGTACTTTAACCAAGAATGTAATGCCATCTACTGGTAAAATGTATTAGGAAAAGTTATGTCTTAGTACCATATTAAGTAATGCCATTTTGAATATCCATATTAAAAATAAATTTAGTTAAAGATTAGTTCATTTTCCTACAACCCTACAAAATTATGGCATATTTATCAATATAAAAGTAAATCTATTGGGTATTATGAGACAGCAACCTCAATAAACAGAACACATCTAGAGGTTTACGGTTCAATAGACATGTGTTTGTACAATACATCAAGTTACCATTTCCCCTTAGTTGTTAAAAGTTGTGAATACCCAGTAAATAAATAGAATTACTAGTAACAGAGACTAACAAAGATCATCCTTGATACTAATTCTCAAAATGACAAAAACAATTAAGATATGACAAAAGACCACCACAGACAAATATAGATGTACCAGTTTTCTAAGTTAAACAGGCTTTAAGGTGAAAGTTATCTGTGATCTACATAATGAACAGCTCCATTTGATTTCTTCATGGGGGGTGTAGGGGAGAATTTGAAAATGCACGGACGGAGTTTGTTTCTGCAGATTGCACCGTATACGACATTTACTAAATGTAACTAAGCAACCGATTTTAGTCATTAATCCCAGGCCGACAGATCATTACAGCTAAATCAGACAAAATTTACTTTCACCATGTCCCCCCCCTACAAAAAATCGACAATCCGCGTCACGCTTAGACCTCATTGACCACTTCACAGACTGTTATTGAATGTTAATGATTTTTTTATGTCATATGGAATACATGGAATTGTTTTATCTTGTGTGTTTAGCTGCTAATTAAATGGTTAGAAATTATAGCCATAATAATTCCATGAAGGTTGGATCAGGTAAAGTGAAAGTAAGTCATTTGCTAGTTGATTGACAGGTTCAGATTGTTTTTACATGAACAATAACTCCTGTTAGAATATACAATATACATAAGGAAGTAGCTTGCATAATGATTAGTTAATTCATGGCATTCTTTATTAAGCACCTTATTATTTTATAGAACATAGGTCATATTTGTAAAGCTTAACTTATGTGTTTTACTTTAAAACTATGAAACAAATGCTATAATTTGAATTATTTATGCAATTTGTTTACTTTACAAGCATTTATTTATCTTTTACTGAACTGTTACTAATTGAGACCTCAAGGGGATTTTGATTAAAGAAATGAGGAACCTGCAGTTTCTGATAAAAAATATGTATTTTTGGTGATTAGTAAATATTGACTTACAGACACAATTCATGTCAAATTTATCTCTATGATACATTAAGTGGACTACTATTATGTAAATTTTAATACAAATGCATTTCAAGGTTCTTAACAAACTTAAAAAAGATAGGTTGGTCTATCGTACTTGTGAATATATTGATACTAACAATTTGGATTACCAGTTGGCTATATGGTCTCCCAAAACAGTAATGACAATCTTCCTCAACCTAATCTTTAACATAGAGGCAAACTTTATTATAATATAAATATTTATTTCTCCAGGGTGATTGTATGTACTACTGGACCCATACAGAAGTACCTGTAACAAAACAACAAAATGAGATGGTAAACTTACACCCTCGTGGCCCCACCACAATATCTGAGTGAAGAAGATATAAAGGCAGGACGTAAATTTACAGAGGCTGGTAGGTAGCTTTTCTTAAGAAACCTTTGGTATTATAAAAAAGGAAGATGTAGTATGATTACCAATGAGACAACTCATCACAAGAAACCGTCTGACACAGAAATACTCTTTATAAAAATCTCAGTAGTGTAGTCTTTTGCTGTAATATGGCATAGGACAAACATCAATCTATCAATCATTATTATAAAATTCTCTTGTTAGTCATGAATAATGCAGTGTGCTATTCAAATTTTCGAAATGTCCCCTGCGGTTTGTTGCTTAACTCCTTTAGCTATACAGTAAAGAAAAAAGTTTATATAGAACCATTTGATTTTATATTTTTGCGCAGACATTTATTATCAATTGTTTCGTTGTTCTCCTCTTATATTTATGCGTTTCCCTCAGTTTTAGTTTGTTACGCCGATTTTGTTTTTTGTCCATGGATTTATGAGTTTGAACAGCGGTATACTACTGTTGCCTTTATGTTTCAAACAATTAAATTTGTTTTGACTTTTTCTAAATAATACCTGTATACTAAGGGTAAAATTAGTCCTCTTTTACTTTATTTTATAGACCAGCAAGCCATGTTGGTACATGTGAGAAATGAATATAAAACAGAGCTGGATAAAGTTGAGGTTAGTATTTTAAACAGCTAATCTCTAAAAGTATGGAGAGCTATTCGAGTAAACAAAATGATTTGCGTAGTGGCCATCATAATACCACCATTGCATATAAAAAAAAGTAGTGTTCATCACATTTTAATTATATTACTATCTTTTGAAATATGAAAGCTACGATATTAATATGCATGATCATATAGTTCTACATGTTCTTAGTGCATACAAAATTTTATAAATATCTGAAATATCAGCTGATATCATACACTTTTGCATGAATTGAAACTCATCGGATATTATTTTTTAAATTTTGTTATTGTTATTGTTTTCCACTTTGAAGCAAAACTATGGGGAGACCATAAACATTGTCTTTATGTTTTTTACACTTTAAACTGAACAAGACCAAGTTAAACACAAGAACTGATAAAGTTTTCACTGTTTACTAGAATCATTTTATATTATTGATCAATTACATTTTATAAAACTATACAGGTAGGACACCAAAATGTATTAGACCACTGTAGAGAGGAATATCAAAGTAGACTACAAAACTGTGTAGAAAAAATAGCCCTCCTTGAACAGGAAGTTGCACGGTATAAAAAACTAGCTGGCATAGAGGAACATTCACAATCTGCTTTATCTGATGCAAATGCTGCTGAAAAAGAGGCTGGTCATGTGACAAATGGTTACTATGACAGCCAAGGACAATTATGTGTAGCAGTGACAGGGACACCACATTTGCAGCACACTTTGGCTGCTGTTACACCAGAGTGTATTTATGGATTAGTGCCTACAATACCTGAAGAAAATGGGGAGGAGGGGGACATGCCTGTTGAGAAATTAAAATTTTCTCCTGAACATATAGGAGTACCAACAATACCAGTGCCACCACCACCTCCACCTCCAGGAATACCTCCTCCTCCACCTCCTCCGTGTCCAGCTCCACCAATACCAGGAGCACCTCCACCGCCACCTGGACCCCCTGGAGCTCCACCAGCACCTGGAATGCTTCAGAGAAGAGGTAAATGATAATAAATTTAATAGTAATACTCGTGTTATTGATGTAAATTATTTCAAAAACATCTTTAGTTATACTTTAAGGGTTTTGATTTACCTAAAAAGAAAATGGACATTTACACAAAGATTTGTTAAATTTGATGATTAGGCAGTATTTACTTATTTAAATTTCATTGATCTTTTTTCATTGAAATTTAAATCTTTCAGAACAGGGATGTTACTATTTTTGTGCCACAAAAAATACTTATCCATGGCCAGCATAATTTGTGAAGAGAAGGATGTTCATTGTTCTAGACTTACACCAAAAGTTTCCACACTACATATATTTCTCCATGATTTTCAATTCCTGTGGCATTCAAAAGCCCAATTCACATCCCCTATTCATTTAATGTTACTGTCTCGATTTTTTTGTTGCATCAAAGTAATACAAATTATCCTTATATGTTGGTTGAAGAGTACCCTACTTTTAATAATAAGGATTCCTCAATATACATATATGTTTCTAGAGTGTAACCCAGTAACAGATAGAGAGATGGAAGAAGGGATAATTGGCATTTTAAGGAAACCTTTATTGCTCCCTACAGTTGCCAACTGCAAATGGATATTTCCAACTTGTAGTAAATAAATTTGCTACACATTATGTTACTAGAATGTAGTCACTCAGCACTTTTTCTCAGTTTTAGTTTTACAGGAATAAGTCTTAAGTTCAAATACTTATTCTTTTAATAAGTTCTTTATATATATATATCTCAGTACATGGTACAGAGATTAATGTGCTGCACAATATATATATTCTACAATGAAAATTTTTCTTACATATATCATAAAATTTATGTCACTGAATTTCACACATTTAACTCACTACCCTATCCAGGGAATGTTTTTAGAAGTGTGTATTAACGTTTTATTGTGTAAGCTAACACTTTGAAATGTAATAAATGTGATTTGGCATATATTAGTTTAGAAAGTAAAAAGTTTGAAAACAATAGCATTTCATTGCAAAAACAAATTTTCCACATTAAGTGATGTAATTTTGAGGTAAAAACATTAAGTTAGCTTATTCAAAACTTTATATAGACAACATTTGAAGAGATTAAAAATAATTGTTTAAGTGTTAAAAAAAATTTGAAAGGTGAAAGCAAAATTTCCCAAAATTCATAGATTTCTTCAAAGACTATTTACCAGTCATAGGTGCTCAATTTTACAGCTGATTAAGAAGAAACCAGGATTTGTTTTTTTAACAAGCCTAATAGACTTATTTTAGGACTGTTTATATTCGTAATAATTTTGATAAATAAAAAATGTTTTGCAGGTTCTTTGAAGCCATTGATCAGTACCAAGTCTCCAATGAAACCTCTGTTCTGGAACAGAATTGTTGTTAATGAAATAAAGTCACCCAAACATAAAGAGTAAGTAAAATTTACATCTCAAACTTGAAGGTAAAGAATATCTCATAAACACACAAAATTTAAAGATTTCAGCACAGAAAACCCTTTTACTATGTTTTAGATCATTTGGTTCAATTTTTCTAAAAGAGAGTCCATTATTTTTAATGAAAAAGAAGACACTCTGTTGGATAGGCCATGCATAAGTCCTGCAAAAGCCATTTTTGCTAAAGTGGTGTGATAAGTCTCTTAATCTCAAAATCTGTGGTGTTAAAATAGGACCAGTCTCAGTCGTTGTTAATGTTTAAATTCACTTAAAGTAAAATAAATTGTATAAGCACATCATCAAAACAATTCAATTTTAGTCTTAAAGTAAATATAATTTAATACATTACAATTATGTTTAAAATAAGAATCTTTACTTTTGATTGGATGACAGACACTGAAAGCAATAATGAGGCATTCAAATATAACATTCTATTTCTCAATAAAATTCTGAAAAAAAACAGCTTTGTTATTGTTGTATGCAATTCAGAAGTACTTTCTGCAAAATGAAGAAATTAAAAAAAAATTGAATTGGCCTATAAAGTTATAATTTCTCTTTCGCCAAGCGTGATTGATGCAAAAGAAATTCCTTTTCTTTGACTTTTGTGTTAGTAAAATGTATGTAAATGATTGAAATAACAACCATGTTACAGGTACGCAATGCCAGACTTGTTTGGGAGGAAATAGATGAAGCTAGAATTAATTTTGATGAAGTGGATGAACTTTTTCTAAAGTGCCAATTGATAATACCAGAAAGTCTCGTCTCACCAAAAGTAAATCACCGCCAAAACAGGTTTGTGATATACTTTAGAGAATTACTGTGAAACCATTTTATTTTTGTGAGCTATATATTTTTTGTGACTTTTGTGAGTAGAATATTAATCGAATTAAATCGTCTAGAAAATGTAAATTTTAGATCTTTCCTATTCAACTGCTTCAAGTGAATTTGAAAATTACAAATGATGTAAAAAGGGATAGAAAGGGGTTAACCCAAAATAAAATATCCACAAAAAATAAATTGGTTTAAAAAAAGAACATTTTATTATCTTTTCTACATAACCGAACATGGAATGTTGAAACACATAGTGTCTGCATTCTTTAGTATAAAATAGCGAACAAAATGGTGAATAGGTGTGGCTTTACATAAATATTTCTTATTGACAGTTTCTCAATAATGTTAATATATCAATGATACCTAAAAAATTTGGGCTAATGTATTGCCATTTTTGAAATTGGGTTGTTTTGCAGACAAAAGTCTTTATCTAAGTAATTGCTAATAAGTTGTGCACATTTTTTGTTTCTGGTAATATGCAGTTTTTAGAAACTTCTTCAAGAGGTGTGTAATAATATACCCGCAACGAGTTGCGGACGTATAATGTTTTGACTGTTGTCGTGCTTCCGTGTCTGTTTCTTGTATCGAACTCTCAACACACAGAATTTCACAATTTTAGATAAGATTGTAGTGTATATCGACAGAAATACGATCATTTTTTTTTTAGGTATGCCTTTGAACTATTTGCTTCATGTTCTTGCAATTGTATTCATCCTGAACAAAATTAAATATTGAATATAGGCATATATGAGTGTGATATTGGAGGATTATTATTCATTTTTCTTATACAATTTTTGTCGAGCCTGACTTTTGTTGCAGAAAGCGACATAGGATGGATCGGCGGTCGGCGGCGCGTTTATCATCTAATATATTTAGATGGAAGCTGGTGCTTTATATTGTATAAAATGTCATGTACGAGTTCATCATCACATGTCATTCTTGACTCTTTTATGTCAGTGAACAGTTGAAAAAAAAGTCAGAATGTTTTGTAACGTTTATATTCTCTCTTTTATAGTAAATAGGATATTTTATTTGTTATGATACGACTTACCCTTTCAAGGTCATATGCCGGTCAGACAGTTTTCATGACCTCGACCATTCGGACATAACAGTAAGTTTTGGTGGTCAAGTCCATATCTCAGATCATAACATAGGGCTAGTTATTTTGGTGTATGGAACTGAAGGTTCATATCCAACTGCAGGTTTTCATCTGATGACTCATTTTCATGGTTCAGTGGTTATAGTTAAGTTTTTGTGTTTGGTCTATTTTTTCATACTTTATGCAATAGGTCTATATATTTGTGTATGAATGATTGTAAGGTTTTACATGTCTAGCGGGCAGATGTCATCTGACCTTGACTCATTTTCATGGTTCATTCAAGTTAATTTTTTAATTTTGATCTTTTTATCTAATATTATATGCCAAAGGTCAACTATATTTGTGTATGGAAATTATTTAGATCTATAGTCAGTCGCAGGTTATTTGACCATGACCTCAATTGCACGGTTCATTGGACAGTGTTTAAGTTTTTGGTTTTGGTCTATTTTTCTTAAACTATAAGTAATAGGTCAACTATATTTGTTGTATGGAAGCATTGTTAGCTGTAATGTCTGCCTGGCATGGTTCAATCGACTTGACCTCATTTTCATGGTTCATTGGTCTTTGTTTAACTATCTTGTTTAATGTTAAGTTATGTGACAGTTGTAATAACTTTATACTTAGGACTATTAACATATATCAATGATTGTAAAGAAGGCGAGAATTCAGTGTGTGCACTCTTGTTTTCTTGCACTTATTAATTTCTCAATGACAATGTGGACTGATATGTAGGTGATCACTAAGTTCTTAATATTTATATTTTTCAGTTGCAAAGTATGAACCAAAAGATCCAAGCAGGTATTTTGTTATCAGTTTGCGCTGAGTTTTGTTATGAAAATGGTAAGAAATTTTAAACTTTGTTGATAGTGGAATGTTCTAAGCAGAGAGTAAAACAGTTCAAAACTGCAATCATAAGTACAAATACAATTACAGCACAAAATCGGTAAAACTTGTAACTTTTGAGCTAGATTCTGCAAGTTGTCAATTTAGAGCTATTGAAAAATATTTCTTAGCAAAATCAGTTGATATATTCTGCTTCTCACTGGATGTGTATTCAATATTCAGCAAAAAATCTGAAACATTTGTTTATAAAATTTTCCTTTTCAAGAATATAGGTTAACAGATAAAGGGTACATGCTGAAATTATTTTGAAATAGGAATGGATGCAGTTAGAATTTTTTCATGAAAAATATTAAAAATAGAAATAATTCTTAAAAGGCAGTATTAATTACAATCATTTAAAAAAACTTTACATTGTATTTGATTAATATTTGAACTTTTTTCTTTTCAGCCATAATGCATTTAGATACCTCACAACTAGAAATGGAGAAGTTGAAAGCTATTTATGACAATGTAAGAACATTTTTCAATTGAAAATAATGAAAACAAATATAATGAATTATATCCACACTGCATTTAGTTTTATAAGGCATTATTTAAATCGTAGGTCATACACAATCAATTGTAAGATTTTCTGAACACAAAAAATGAGATTTTTTTTTTTCTTTTTTGGGGGAGAATTAAAGTACCAGCAACTTTTATGACATGACAATGATAAAGAAACCAAGCCATCTTAGGGTCATGTTTTTCGGTTACCTGCATTGATAATTTGGACATCTATGTATTAGTATTTTTAATTTAAAAAAATAGTACAATTAACAATGAATAGCTACTTGTTTATTGGACACTTCAATGTAACTGATTTTGATGATTTAAAAAAAAAAAAAAAAAAAAATGGTAAATATACTGGTGTTTGGAACACAAAATTTTGTGTCTTTTATGTTAAAAATACATTATTGTTGCCTTGTCATGGCATATGATCAATCACTTATGTACATGGTTTATCTGCAAACCTCTTTAATTTGTCTATCTACAGTTATCAAGCTAAACATTTTTGTTTTACAGAATATTTGTTCATATATCAAAGGTATGCATTATTGAGGATTTTGATTCTAGTCTCAAATTCACAAAATTACTGGTTCTTGAACTTTTTTAAAATTATTGCATGTTTGGCACCTGCTTTGTCCACCTTATTCTTCTGACAATATGGCTAAAAACTTCATACTATGACAAATATTTGTACATAAACAGAAAGTATGCATATTTTAAATTTGTGTTTCTAATGAATTAAAGATCAAGTTCTATTGATCATAATACTGTACAGGGTAAAATTTGTCAAGTTTGGCAAAGGGATTTTTGAGCTCATTGCTTGTTTTGAAGCCTCTAAGCTAGAACCCTTTTATTTTGTAGGTGTTTGCACATACATGAGATTTTAAAAGCTTTCTTTTCTCAAACTTTCAGGTTTTAACTCAAGAATATCAAGTATTCATAGCAGTTTTCCAATTTTAAATATAATTTTGATTATTATTTAGTGTCAAAACAATACCTTAGCATGACTTCTGCTAAACAATTAGCATACCTTTAATTGCATTTAAGAGCATATTGGTTTCCAAAGATTAATTACAGAATAGGCAAATCTACCCTTCAATTTATGAATTAAATAAGTGAATATAACAAGTTTCTTCAGTCTCTAAAGCTTTATTGAACACATACCAAAAGGTTTGCATATAACTAATTTGTTTTAAAGTTTTCTTCCTTGTTTTTCCTGACATACGATTTTATGACTAAAATTTTTTGAGGAAAAACATACTGCAGGACTTACAGAAACTGCCTTGTGATAAATTAAGTTGATTGCATGGAAAAGCCATTTGTGTGGTGTGTTTGGTCACATAGTAGGGTAGGATCTGTCTCTGTTCAGCTGAAATATTTTTCTTGCTTTAATGTTATTAGATATGAAAATTTATTGTATGTAATATTTTCTTCATGCAAGATACAATATTCTTATATTTTTTATATAGATTTATAATTTCAGATGAGCAGATGATGAGAAATTAAAAATAAAGATAGCATATAGATCAAACCTATGTCCTCTTGATAAACCTGATCAGTAAGTATGATTATTGAGATAAGTAAACACAATTTTAGTGCAGACCTGTAATTCAGAAATTATTGTGTGGTTTTTATGAATTGATAATGGAACTTGGTGATTATCACAATAAAGATGATAATTGTTTTACTAGATAACTATAGACATGAAAGTTTTATGCTCCATTATGGGCATTACTGTTTTTGGCTGTGTGTTGTTTGTTCATCGGTCCGTTCGACGTTTACTCAGGTAAAGTTTTGGTCAGGTGTTTTTGATGAAGTGGAAGCCAATCATTGAAAACTTAGTACACATGTTCCTTATGAATGTTCTTTCTAATTTTAATGCCAAATTAGAGATTTTCCATTTTCACGGTCCATTGAATATAAAAATATAGTGCGGATGGACATCCGTTATACTAGGACACATTCTTGTTTATCTATATTATACTTAGATGAAAATATGTTTTATCAAAATATGTATTGTATTATATGGATGCTAGTTTTTATTAAAAGCTCTTATTTTACTCATTTTTTGTGTTATTGTTATTGTACAATAACTAGTGTGTAATATGGTAAGATATATGAAAAAGTTCTGTTTAAGAATACATTGGTTATTTATTTAAAACTGCAGAAAAGCATTGATCTTTTACACTTATCCATAACTTTGCACTCATAGTGTGATTTGAAAATATTTTGATGTATTTTCTTCTTCAGGTTTCTGTATGATTTGACTGTGATTACGATTTTGCAGAGAGGATGTTTTGTTTTTTGTTTTCAAGAAAGTTTCAAGAAAGATTTTGTGATGGAATAAACTCAACAATTTAAAAATGACTTCTGATTAAGATATTATTATTTATGTTATTCATACTTATGGAAAAATTAGATTTGCATATATAGCATAATTGTTATCATGTTCAGTTTGTAAATTTATTTATACTTGGTCATTATTATTTGTTGAATATAAATTTTTGTAGATTTCGTGGTGTAAAGTTATAACAACAAATTTAAATATTGAATGATTTCTTTGAGCTTTATGCAAAGTTAACAACATGACATTAATAAATACAAATCCTAATAGATCAATGAAAATTGGTACCACGAAGATAGATGAATCCATAGTGATCAAAAATGTATGTATTACTCTTGTAAGACATATTTTGTTAGTAAATTATTGTATAAAGTAAGACGTACAGGTTGATGAGGCAGTACAACAAATAAGTTTCAATTCAGTCAATACAGCACATTGTGTCATGCAGAAATTTTTTCGTCAAGAATGATTCTTTTGCCATTCGTGATTAATGTATTAAATATGATTTCATTGTATCTGCCATTTGAGGGTTTTCCTTACTTTTAATCTTGAAGGTACCTGATGAAGTTAGTTCAAATTTCGTTTATTGCAAATGGAAGTCATATCATTACTTTAATACAACACTAGAACACACCTGTGATATCCCGGGTCCGTGACTGAATTAAAGTATATAACTATGTGTAAGCCTTATTTTAGTATTGGTATTGTCATCTGATAAAGTCATACCGATTATAAGATGCACAGTTTCATCTGCTTTCAAAATCTTTCTGTTTGAACCAGTTGACCTGGAACTTATCAATTATTGGTAATATTAACTATTTGGAAAACAAAAGGGCCTGGAATGGAGTATTTTTTAATGAACAGCATTGTCCTATATTAGTTATAAATAAAGTTGAATTCTTTGATTCACTGTTTTACGTCATGCACGCTAACAAATTGAAAACTATACCTTTACGCCTTATTTTATGTCCGGATTTTTAACCGGATTTTTGTGACAAAAATGTCGGTTATTGATTTTGGGGATGTACGGTGGTCGGGCGGGCGGCAATCAAATGTTGTCTGTGCATTAACTCATTAACTGTTCAACCAAAGCTTTTAAAATTTGAATATGTTGTTCCTGACAACTAAATGAAGGTCAAGTTTAATAATGGTGATTTTGACTTTAACGTTCAGGAGTTATGGTTCTTGAAAGATTGAAAAATGGAGTTTCCAGTCGTGTCTGTGCATTTACGCATGAACTGTTCTACCAAAGCTTCCCAAATTTTAATATGTTGTTACTGATGAAAAAATGGAGGTCAAGTTCAAGAATGACGATTTTGACTTTTACCATTCAGGAGTTATGGTTCTTGAAAGATTGAAAAATGGTGTTTCCAGTCGTGTCCATGCATTTTCTCATGAACCATTCAACCAAAGCTTTTGAAATTTTTATATGTTGTTACTGATGACAAAATAGAGGTCAAGTTCAATAATGACGATTTTGACTATTACCATTCAGGAGTTATGGTTCTTGAAAGATCGTAAAATGGCGTTTCCATTCACGTTGTTGCATTCACTCATGAACCATTCAATCTAAGCTTTTCAAATTTTAATATGTTGATACTGATGACAAAATGGAAGTCAAATTTGATATTGACGATTTTCACTTTCACCATTCATCAGTAATGGTTCTTGTGATATTGCCAGGACACAAATAAATGTTAATAAATCCGGTTTGCTGTCATTGTGACAGCCTCTTGTTAGTATTCGTATGGTCATCTTAGAAAGTCTTACTGATTAAAATACTACAAAAGGGAACAATTTGACAATGATTGAATTTAGTAGTGTCAACCCTGTGATTATGACCTGTGTATATAGCAAAATCCTAAATACACCATTTGGTGTTGCACCTGTCAGATGCAGAACATACAGATAAGGTAATAGGTAACCGGTGAATGTACTATTGGTATCGGTATCGGATACGACCTGGAACTTGTTAATTATTGGCAATATTAATTACGGTATGTGGAAAACAAAAGGGTCTGGAGTGGTTTAATTTTTAATCAACACCATTGTCCTATATTAGCTATATATAAAGTTGAATTCTTTGATTTGTTGTTTTTTCCCCATGACGGCTGACAAATTTTACCTCTTTATTTTAGTTTTATAGTTGTATTTGTTTTTGTAGACATTGATGAATGGCAAAGGGGTGAAAGATGTGTTAGGTTTAGTGTTAGCTGTAGGAAATTATATGAATGGAGGTAAGTTATTGTTAAATAATTTTACATTAGTCTGCAAAGAGTTTAAAATACACTAAAATAACTAGATTTATGTTATACTTTTATTGATTTTGCCAATTCATCTTTTCTTCTGTCTCTCTCTTCTTTTTTTGACATTTCCTACGTCTGTTTTGACAAATCTAAATCGTATTTTTTATTTTTTTATGAAATGTATTCAGTTAAAATATATTCTTTTTGTTCAAATTTAAACACCTTTACAGAAATTTAGTCAACATGATTGTATAGTGATATTTTTTTATTTTTTATTTTAAAGAGTTTTGACAGGGTTTTCCTTTTACCATATTCTTTGTTCAATAGTAACTTACCATTGGATACCCTGGAATTTTATTATTTCCTCAGAAATCGAAACAACTCCATTTACTGAATTTTGCGTTTTCAAAAAATAGATCTTTAATATTTAATGTGTTTTTTTAATTAAGGAATGACTGTAATATTTTTTCTGTCTATGAAGAAATAACATAAAAAATTTTGGTGCACACTGAATAACGCGCGTAGCGGGTTATTTAACAGTGTGCACCACATTTTTTATGTTAATTCGAAAATAGACAGAAAAAATATTACAGTCATTTCTTATAATTTAATTCTAAATTCCATTTTAAACCATAGAAAACCTTAAAAAAAAGTTGATGACTGACAGTGACATGACTAAATTATGTCTATGGTCTGATAACAATATAACGTCAGCCAATCAGAAGACGTGTTACATCCAAAATTAAATTATTATGAAATATATGTTTTTTTAATTGAATTTTAGGGAATAGAAGTAGAGGTCAAGCTGATGGTTTTGATATAAGTATACTCCCTAGATTAAAAGATGTAAAAACAAAGGTAGGTCAAGGTTGTTTCACTACAGAAATTTGGTTTCCCTTCCATATCTCTTTATGTTCACATCTTAACCATTAAATGGATTTGAATAAAACTTTCACAGAATTTTCAGTATGCTCCAATCTTTTGCTGCACACAATGATTTTAGGGAGTTTACAATAGCAAAACATGAATACAGATTCATGATACTCTTGAAAGACTGAAAAATATTGTTGAAGCAGATTCTCTTCCTGCGTATGAGTTTCAATATTTCTATACCAAGTGATGCTGGTGCTCGAATTTTACATTTTAATATGCTCGTTTATAAAGCACACAATCTGAAAATCTAAATTTGGACTCCTGCAGTAGAGAAATATCATTGCTAACTGGCAGCAGAAGGAAAATTATTGATTCATGTTACGGAAATGCTGCTTATTTTTTAGAGCAATTTATTTCTACGATTTTCAAGAAGAAAACTAATGTGAATAAAAATTATCACAAATATATAAAACTTGGATCTTCCATTATACAGAAACATATGGAAAAGTAGCAAATCTAAAAAACAAATGCAATTTAAAGTCAGCTAGAAAGTGCAAAATGCAAAACAAATATTATATATCCATGGATTAACCTGGTTTATAGTAAAATGTACTTCATTACAATACCCTACTAAAGATAGCATTTTATTTCCAGGATAATAGATCCAGTTTACTACAGTTTGTTGTAATGACTTATATAAAGAAGTTTGATTATGACAATGCTGGGACAGAGAAAGCCATTTTACCACTTCCTGATTCTAGTGACATCTCACAAGGCATGCAGGTTAACTTTGATGACATTGATAAAGAATTAAAGAGAATAAAGAAAGATTTTGATGGTAAATTCATATTTTTACATAGCATTTTTTAATCAGATTTTTTTAGCAAGACTTTTGAATTGAAATATTTGAATCAATGATTAATGAATTGTTTGATTAATTGTTTTGACCATACCTATAGATACTGAAAGGTTTGTTTTTTATAAGATTTATATTTCAATATGATATTTGTTGTATTAGCTGATAAATACAGTTAAAGAAATATGAAGATGGTCTGGATGGGGTTACATAAAAGAGAATAATGACAAAGGAAAAATAACAGAGGCCTAAAGTGAAAAACAAAATATATGGAAAATGGCCTTAAAATTAGTTCAGAAATGATGACACTGACTCATGATTTTGTTAGGTTTAGTTTAACTGTATTAAATAGTTTGTATTTGGTTTCACTGTATTAAATAGTTTGTTAGATTTCACTGTATTAAATAGTTTGTTAGATTTGGTTTCACTGTATTAAATAGTTTGTATTTCCTTATCTTTCAGCTGCTCTCAAAAGATCAAACAAAGTAATTAAACATGCTCATGAAGATGATCTTCAACCATTTAAAGCTGTCATGGAGGATTTCTTTGAAAAGGGTATGTATTTATCATTTTTACTGACCAGGTGCTTATTAAAATCATCTTGAGAATAAAACACTCCAAAATTAGTTTTTGTTTTAAGTTATATTTCTTAATATATCTTTAAAGAAGAAATTTTATTATACATTTTATATGAATAAAATTGATTTACCCATTATAACCTTATATAAGTGCTGAAAAATTTGGCATTCAAATATTTTTTTTGTCTCTTTAAATAGCTTTGAACAGAGTAGTTCCAACAAATTATAATATATAAAAAAATACTTTACATAGATGAAACATAATGTGTGTGTTATAATTATACAAATATAATTATGCAGCATCTTAAATTTTAAAGTATAAATGAAAAAAAAAATCTGCATATATTTGCTTCTCGTGTAATTTAAGGTCACCTATTGTATGTATGCATGTATAACTATGAGATGTTTAACTTTCCTTTCCAGGTAAAAATGACTTACAAGAACAAGATGATTCTATCAAAGAAGCTAAATGATGTAAGTAAAAAGTATTTTGG
Source organism: Mytilus edulis (assembly GCA_019925275.1). Classification (NCBI taxonomy): domain Eukaryota; kingdom Metazoa; phylum Mollusca; class Bivalvia; order Mytilida; family Mytilidae; genus Mytilus; species Mytilus edulis. Next base: position 77,059,218 of record CM034350.1, on the reverse strand, counting down.
TTATTTCTCATGTATTTGTTCATGTTTCAAGTGAATTGAAATTGTGTTTTTCTCAGAAATAAAATTTATAAACTTCTGGCATAAAAAATATTCTGAAAAATAAGAAAATAACAAGTGGGAATCACAAAAAAAGTTGAAAAAAAGACATACAAAACAAAGTAAAAAAATTCTATAGGCTTATATGCAGAATTGAACAAAACAAAGAAATTCAATATCCTAAAAAAATAAAAAATAAAAAAATGAATCCAATGAACTTCTTTTACAGTTGGGTATAGATGTCTTATACCTTATATAAATGTCTAGTAATTTTGTGTGTTTGATGAAAAAAATATCCATTTCTATGTTTTAATTTACAGGTTTGATGAAATTGTGATCTACTTTTGTGTAAAACCAAAGTCAGGAGATAAGTTTGTCACTCCAGAGTATTTCTTTTCCTCCTGGTCGGCATTCTGTGGAGACTTTAAACAAATGTGGAAGAAAGAACAACAAAAAGTCCTTAAAATAAAGTAAGCTTGCCTTTCAGTCATACTCTGCATAATATGCTTTCTAGATTTGATTTTGATTTTTGGCGTTTTAACACCACTTTTAAGCACGGCATTTAGGCTATTTTGTGGCGGCCAGTTTTAATTGGTGGAGGAAGCTGGACTCCCAGAGAAAACCACCGACCTTTGATAGAAAAACTGATAATCCTAGTCAATTAAGATTGGAGTCCAGTGCACCCGCACAAACAGGGTTCGAACTCACAACCTCAGTGTTAACTGGCTAGTGATTGCAGTAGTAACTGTTTAGACCACACAGCCACCCAGGCCCCTATATGCTTGCCTATATGCTTGCTAGATGATTGATTGGTCTAATAGTAAGATGTTAAAGCTTGCATGATATCATTGCTGTCAATCTAAAAATAATCTTTTAGATGTTATTACTAGTTTATAATGGGATGAAATTTTCATCTCTAGGTATAAGAAAAGAAAAGAGGAGAGAAAAATAACATCCCTCTGCCCTAATGACAGTAAGATGAAAGTAGAATTACATTGGGAATTATATAGATTTGAACTTTGTTACAAAAATTAAAGACTCTACATTTGTTTGACCTTTTACACTATGTAAAATTTATGTATGGTACTGCATATTCTTTATATATTGATTTTTCATTCACCAGAATACAAGAAGCAGAGAAAAGATTTAAGCAATTACAGGAGGGCAAGAAGGCTGCCTTATTGAATACAAGGACAAGAAAAGCTGGCAGTTTGGTAAGTTGGAAATTGTTTAAAAAAAATATTAAATTTAGATAGAACAGTGTCCATGTAAAAAGGAGAACAGTCTTACATTGAATACAGGAATAGATCTGAGAGAAACTCGTATTAAAGTCAGAAAGTAATTGTTTTTTACAAGAACAAGAAAACTTCTTAATAAAAAATATTAGTGGTTATCTTATGTCATATCTTAACTTTGTTGAACATTATATTTGGCCCTGTACATGTTTATTGATTATTTGTGCCGATAGGTCTAATTGATGTAATACCAATCATCTCCTTTTATTTATACTTATTCTTGACAATAAAAAACAGAAGAGAAAGTTTTACAAAAAACCATAACACTTTAGGATTGTCAAATAAATAAGGCAGAACTCTAAATTTTCAATAGATTTTGAATAAAGACCTGCAATAAAAAAAAATGTAATTTCAGCTTATATTTCCTATATGATTTAAAAGCTTGTATTTTGACCGAGTCTTTTTTTATTTTGCAGAAAGACAAATTGGCCAGAAAAAACATGTTGTGATGAAAGAACACAGGAAGGGACACAACTCTGTCTCATATTCCATATGAATGATACTTCTTGTACAATGGAGGGTACAGTTGTTATTTTGCTGCAGCTAACTTGCCAGACTTTATACCACTATAAAAGGTTGTAGTCAAAGAACTGTTTTGTAGTTATGGTACAGTCCAAACCCTTAAAACTACAGTGACATACTTCCCAAGTATGCAACATTAAAAATAGGTGGTTTCCCATTCTAAATATAGTTGAAATTTATCAATGATAGAATCAATCTTTTTCTGTTCTGTCAAGCTGAAAAATTGGGATATTGGTGGAAGTACTTTCCAAGACAACCAATCTTGCTCACAGGAACCTTAATACAATGAAATATCATATGAAGAATTAAAGAGGTTCATATTTTCCCATTAGAACTTTACAAGATCAATCTGAACATCTTACTTATATTTGATTTAAAGATGTCAAATTTTGTTTAAAGACAAAACTAAATACTGCTTTTAATTAGGTTGTGTACATTTTTAAAGTTTATAAATGATAGATTATCTATTAAAATGTAAACAGAATATTGAAGATTGTTAAAATAGTTGTGACTTATGCATTTATTTTTATAGCATTGTTTTTTGCTGTTATTTTTTTAAAGTGTTTTGTGATGTAAGATATTTGTGATATTTATTGAAGTTTTGCTTCTCTCTTGTTATGCTCTTTTTGTTGACTGTCATGACATTTTTATTTGAAGGCACTTTTTAGCTCACCTGGCCCAAAGGGCCAAGTGAGCTTTTCTCAGCACTTGGCGTCCGGCGTCCGTCGTCCGTCGTCTGTCGTCCGTCGTCTGGCGTCGTTAACTTTTACAAAAATCTTCTCCTCTGAAACTACTGGGCCAAATTTAACCAAACTTGGCCACAATCATCATTGGGGTATCTAGTTTAAAAAATGTGTCTGGTGACCCGGTCAACCAACCAAGATGGCCGCCATGGCTAAAAATAGAACATAGGGGTAAAATGCAGTTTTGGCTTATAACTCAAAAACCAAAGCATTTAGAGCAAATCTGACATGGGTAAAATTGTTCATCAGGTCAAGATCTATCTGCCCTGAAATTTTCAGATGAATCGGACAACCCGTTGTTGGTTGCTGCCCTGAATTTGTAATTTTAAGGAAATTTTACTGTTTTTGGTTATTATCTTGAATATTATTATAGATAGAGATAAACTGTAAACAGCAATAATGTTCAGCAAAGTAAGATTTACAAATAAGTCAACCTGACCAAATGGTCAGTTGACCCCTTTAGGAGTTATTGCCCTTTATAGTCAATTTTTAACCATTTTTCGTAAATCTTAGTTATCTTTTAGAAAAATCTTCTCCTCTGAAACTACTGGGCCAAATTAAACCAAACTTGGCCACAATCATCATTGGGTATCTAGTTTAAAAATGTGTCCGGTGACCCGGCCAACTAACCAAGATGGCCACCACGGCTAAAAATAGAACATAGGGGTAAAATGCAGTTTTTGGCTTATAACTCAAAAACTAAAGCATTTAGAGCAATCTGACACGGGTTAAATTGTTCATCAGGTCAAGATCTATCTGCCCTGAAATTTTCAGATGAATCGGACAACCCGTTGTTGGGTTGCTGCCCCTGAATTGGTAATTTTATGGAAATTTTACTGTTTTGGTTTATTATCTTGAATATTATCATAGATAGAGATAAACTGTAAACAGCAATAATGTTCAGCAAAGTAAGATTTACAAGTAAGTCAACATGACCGAAATGGTCAGTTGACCCCTTTAGGAGTTATAGCCCTTTATAGTAAATTTTTAACCATTTTTCGTAAATCTTAGTAATCTTTTACAAAAATCTTCTCCTCTGAAACTACTGGGCCAAATTATTCCAAACTTGGCCACAATCATCATTGGGGTATCTAGTTTAAAAAATGTGTCTGGTGACCGGTCATCCAACCAAGATGGCCGCCACAGCTAAAAATAGAACATAGGGTAAAATGCAGTTTTTTGCTTATAAATCAAAAACCAAAGCATTTAGAGCAAATCTGGGTAAAATTGTTCATCAGGTCAACATCTATCTGCCCTGAAATTTTCAGATGAATCGGACAACCCATTGTTGGGTTGCTGCCCCTACATTGGTAATTTTTAAGGAAATTTTGCGGTTTTTGGTTATTATCTTGAATACTATTATAGATAGAGATAAACTGTAAACAGCAATAATGTTCAGAAAAGTAAGATTTACAAATAAGTCAACATTACTGAACTGGTCAATTGACCCCTAAGGAGTTATTGTCCTTTATAGTAAATTTTTAACAATTTTCATAAAATTTGTAAATTTTTACTAATATTTTCCACTGAAACTACTTGGCCAAGTTCATTATAGATAGAGATAATTGTAAGCAGCAAGAATGTTCAGTAAAGTAAGATGTACAAATACATCACCATCACCAAAACACAATTTTGTCATAAATCTATCTGCTTCAGTTGGTTTAATTAAAAATACTCACATATACCAAGGTGAGCGACACAGGCTCTTTAGAGCCTCTAGTTCGTAAATCTTAGTAATCTTTTAGAAAAATCTTCTCCTCTGAAACTACTGGGCCAAATTTAACCAAACTTAGCCATAATCATCATTGGGGTATCTAGTTAAAAAAATGTGTCCGGTAACTGGACCAACAAACCAAGATGGCCGCCATGGCTAAAAATAGAACATGGGGTAAAATGCAGTTTTTGGCTTATAACTCGAAAACCAAAGCATTAAGAGCAAATCTGACAGGAAGTAAAATTGTTGATCAGGTCACGATCTATCTGCCCTGGAATTTTCAGATGAATCGGATAATCGGTTGTTAGGTTGCTGCCCCTGAATTGGTAATTTTGAGGAAATTTTGCTGTTTTTTAGCTCACCTGGCCAAAAGGCCAAGTGAGCTTTTCTCATCACTTGGCGTCCAGCGTCCGTCGTCGTCCGTCGTCGTCCTGCGTTAACTTTTACAAAAATCTTCTCCTCTGAAACTACTGGGCCAAATTTAACCAAACTTGGCCACAATCATCATTGGGGTATCTTGTTTAAAAAATGTGTCCGGTGACCCGGCCAACCAACCAAGATGGCCACCATGGCTAAAAATAGACCATAGGGGTAAAATGCAGTTTTTGGCTTATAACTCAAAAACCAAAGCATTTAGAGCAAATCTGAGATGGGATAATATTGTTCATCAGGTCAAGATCTATCTCCCCTGAAATTTCAGATGAATCCGACATTTCGTTGTTGGGTTGCTGTCCCTGAAATTGTAATTTTAAGGAAATTTTGCTGTTTTTGGTTATTATCTTGAATATTATTATAGATAGAGATAAACTGTAAACAGCAATAATGTTCAGCAAAGTAAGATCTACAAATAAGTCAGTTGACCACTTTAGGAGTTATTGCCCTTTATAGTCAATTATTAACCATTTTTCGTAAATCTTAGTAATCTTTTAGAAAAATCTTCTCCTCTGAAACTACATGTACTTGGCCAAATTTAACCAAACTTAGCCATAATCATCATTGGGGTATCTAGTTTAAAAAATGTGTCCGGTAACTGGGCCAACAAACCAAGATGGCCACCATGGCTAAAAATCGAACATGGTGGTAAAATGCAGTTTTTGGCTTATAACTCAAAAACAAAACATTAAGAGCAAATCTGACAGGAAGTAAAAGTGTTGATCAGGTCATGATCTATCTGCCCTGGAATTTTCTGATGAATCAGATAATCGGTTGTTAGGTTGCTGCCCCTGAATTGGTAATTTTGAGGAAATTTTGCTGTTTTTTTGTTATTATCTTGAATATTATTATAGATAGAGATAAACTGTAAACAGCAATAATGTACAGCAAAGTAAGAACTAAAAATAAGTCAGTATGACCAAAATAATCAATTGACCCCCTAAGGAGTTATTGCCCTTCATAGTCAATTTTTAACAATTTTCTTAAAATTTGAAGATTTTCAATAACATTTTCCACAGAAAGTACTGTTATAGATAAAGATAATTGTAAGCAGCAACAATGTTTAGTAAAGTAAGATCTACAAACACATCACCATCACCAAAACACAATTTTGTCATGAATCCATTTGTGTCCATTGTTTAATATTCACATAGACCAAGGTGAGCGACACAGGCTCTTTAGAGCCTCTAGTTTCATCTTTGTAATAGACTCTTACTGGTTAGTGATTTATCTATTTAGAGTTAAAGTTACAAAGAGTTCAGCTTTAAAAACAATAACTTAGTTTTTGACCTATGATGATTTATATATATTTTTTATCTAAATCATGAATCTAAACAGACAAAGAAAAATTGAATTAACAGATTATATGACCATTCACATTCTTTTGGGATTCTTTATGGTTACCAGTATTGGGTAATTAGGTGAAGTTAAGATTAAATTACTAATGATATGCTGATATATTATAACAGTTTCATGCATATGTTAATTGTTTCTTTTGAACTTTTTGTAACTTGGATATAAGTTTTAGTATGCTATAAATCAAATATTAGAAATAGTATTAGAAATAGGTCTGTTACATTCTAATCACTTTAACCTACATTTTACACTTGATTAATTTTTTCTTAGTTTTACATGTAGGTTAATATCCCTGAACCCCATTGAGGTATAATTGTATTTTTTTTTTACAACTACAGGGTTCCTATGCAGGACATGGTATTTCTTCAAAATGTTTTATATGCTGGGTAATTTTCATCATTACAATACTACAACTAATTTCAGAAACATGTTTGTACCCATACAGACACATTTTATATCATTGTTTCTGAGATAAGTTTTTATAAGATACTTGCAATAATACAATCTGAAGCATCATCATGTATGACTTATATGATGATTTGTAGTCATGTAAAAATGAAAGTAATGGCAATCTTTGCAAAATATTTATATTTGGGCATATTGTATTTTAATTTCAATATCATCAGTACACTGAATTTACTCCACATATATTTACGGAAAAAGGTGGGGGTAGATGACTTTATTAAATGATAAGGTATTTGTGATAGTTTCGTTAATGCTTTATAAGCATTCATGTGAAACAGAGTGTTATTCACAAGATTACAATATGTACATGAAAATGTTAGACACAATTGTACTAAAAATTTAAAAGAGTTATGTCCCTTAACTTGGATTAATCTCCCATTTACACTTATTTTTGTTTTCCTCATTTTACCATTAACCAAAGAAAGCTAACCACTTTTATCATTCAAAACCTTGCCATCATTTGAATCTCTGTCTTTTTGTGAATTCTAATTTCTTTTAGATATATATGTGTTCCTATCTAGTTTTTGCAATCTCAATTTTGATATTTTACCTTTATAGAACTTTGCAATCCTTTTTTTTTTCATTTCATCAGTTTACTTTGATAAATACATGCAGAAATGTTATATAGATTTTCATCCTAAAAAGAACATTTTTTCCCCATTTATTTATTGACCCTCTCAACCCCTCATCACTAAACAATCATTTACACAGTCAAGTTTAATTTACAATCATGAATATCATTTTAGAAGATTTTTATAAAGTTATTACAAAACCCTCAATATTTTACTAAATTTATTCATTCTCATTTATTTGTTTTGTATCTAGAAATAAAAATTGAGAATTGAATAAAACAATCTATAACCAGTTAATGGTTCACACTAATAATTTTTTTTTATTATTTCTGAATAAAGAGAAGTTATGCATTTCCATTGATGATCATTATTAAGCAGTTCACTACATTCCATTTGTTGCCGTATGTGTCGTGTTGCAACATTTTATCTTTGCATTCCATGTTTTGTTTAGGAATTATTCCATCAGTTGCCATTTTGGTGTGTTATAATACTAAATCATTGCATTCCATGTTTTATTTTGGACTGTTTAGATGGAGGTTGTGTGCTTATTTTGTGATATGTGTTTTTTTTGAAATCCAGATATGTAAATATGAATTGTTTAGTTCTAGTCATAACAAATTAGGTGCCTTGTTGACTAATATATATATCGCTGTTATTTATGAATGGAACTTTTTGCTTCATGGTTTCAAAGAAATCATTTGCTAAAAATATCAAATTCCATTTTTTCATCCTGTTTTCATGCATTCCATTTCCCCTATTCAACTATGTTCACTGAATGCATAAATTTTAAGTATTCCTATTTTTGAGGAATCATTTATGTTGATCTATGGAGAATTTATTGATTACAGTGAAACATATTGTAGATAAAGATATATTGTTTAGCTTTTCTTTCTATTACTTAGAATTGATGATGTTCAGCATACAGAACTCATTTAAAACTTTTATCCCTGTATTTACTACCAGTAAGAATGAGGCAGTTGAAAAATGGTACATTGTAATATGTGTACAAATCATTAATTTTTACATTTTATTTAGAATACAAACATTATGATCATATTTTTCTAATTAGTAATTTTAATGATGACTTTCTCAAAAAATTATCAGAAGATATGCTAGATAAAAAAAATTGTAGTTTCTAATTCCCAAAATGAAATATTCATTAATCTTCATCACAGAATTTACATTTTAGTGGTAATTGATTGATATTATCATTTGTTGTTTTTTTTATTAAACTTACCGGATATGGGTTCATTCAAACAGACAGGGTCAAATAGCCCATCAATTTTTATATAGACAATTGATTAACATCTTGATATTATATTATGTATGTATCAGCATTATTAAGTAGTAGGGGCCTCGTTAGCTAAGTGGCCTATAAAGGTTCATCTGTTGTGTCACTAGCCTGTCAACACTGAGTTTGTGAGTTCAAACCCTCCCCCATGTGGCAGGTGTGTTTGACTCCAATCTTAATTACTAGGGTCCTCAGTGTCTTTTTTTTACAGGTTCATCTGTTGTGTCAGTAGCCTGTCAACACCGAGGTTGTGAGTTCAAACCCTCCCCCATGTGGCAGGTGTGTTTGACTCCTTATCTGTTGTGTCACTAGCATGTCAACACTGAGGTTGTGAGTTCAAACCCTCCCCCATGTGACAGGTGTGTTTGACTCATCATCTGTTGTGTCACTAGCCTGTCAACACTGAGGTTGTGAGTTCAAACCCTCCCCCATGTGGCAGGTGTGTTTGACTCCTCATCTGTTGTGTCACTAGCCTGTCAACACTGAGGTCGTGAGTTCAAACCCTCCCCCATGTGGCAGGTGTGTTTGACTCCTCATCTGTTGTGTCACTAGCCTGTCAACACTGAGGTCGTGAGTTCAAACCCTCCCCCATGTGGCAGGTGTGTTTGACTCCAATCTTAATTACTAGGGTCCTCAGCTTTTTTTTTTCTACAGGGCACTCTGGTTTCCTCCACCATGACCAATATAAAAAAAAAAGGCTGCCACAAAATAGCCTATAGTGCTGAAAGTGGCATTGAACACCAATTAATCATTATCCCTTTCCTCCATAATGACACCTTTTGAAGCCACCCCCTTTACTACATAATGAAGCCTGTGTAGTGCTGTACTTGAAAAGTCTCACCTATGAAAAAACTTTATAAGACTTAATAAAATTTGTATCTAATATAAAAAGGATATTCCTGAGAATCTATGACTGGAATTTCATTAATGAGGGGGGATAGGACCTTTATCGGGACTCCGGGATCAGGTGTTTTTAAGCTCGGATTTCGGGATTGACCCTTTCGGATTCGGGAATTCTTTTTTTTTGGATTTCGGGAGGTCGGGATTTACTTTATTTAAATTCGGGACCTCGGGATTTCTGGTTTTTAAGCCGGGATTTCGGGATCAGGACCCCTCCTATCCCCCTCATTAATGAAATATTTGTTTTCGCAATGCATTAATACTTCAAACCTGATAAATCTTTTTTTTATTGAAAAAATCCTATGCAAATCAAGTATTTAAAAGAAAAGTATCCATGGAGGAAAGGTTAAGAAGGGATATGGAGTATTTGGTGGGAGTTAATGCAATACATGTACTGCTGTTTTCAGTAGATAATTAAAAAAAAACAGGATTTTTTCTCCTCAATGATTTTTTCTCAGTATCAAAGATAATCATGATAATATAATTGTTTAAGACATTCAGGGTTACTTTTTTTCTGATAATTTAAATCTGTTCTTTAGATTATTTAATGGTTGTATATATTGTGAAAATGGCACAAGTAAAAAATTATTCTATCACAACACAGAATCAGTAGTTCTAGACATAGTCTTATAAGTTACTGAATTTGTAGTAAAGAAAAAAATTATAATAGAGGAGGAGGACAGGGGGTACCCTTCTCCCTTCTCCCACCCCTCTTCTCCTTTCTCCTACCCCCGTTCTCCTTTCTCCCATTAGAATAAAACATCTCCTTTTGAGATATTTTTTCTTGAAATATTAGATCATTTTTTAAAAGGAGAGATATTTTATTTTTTCTCCTTTCTCCAACTTTTTCTCCTTTCTCCCAGCCTTCCTCTCCTTTCTCCTACCCCCTATCTCCTTTCTCCCACCTCCTTTCTCCTACCCCCTTTCTCCCTGTCTCCTTACCCCTGTCTCCTTACCCTGTCCTCCCCCTCATAATAGCCTTTCAAGACGTCATAATTATTTGGACTACTGATTTTGTAGAGTTATTATTTGTTAGCAGATACATATGTTACACCTTGTTAAAGAACACACATGTATATTGCATTTATATATTTTATTATTGTTTAGTTAGGTGTATCCTGCTACACAACATCTGAAAATACCATTGAAATTAACTATCTGGTTCAGTTCATCTAGTTTTGTACTTTTGTTCTCTTTTAAAACAAAGTAATATTGAATAAGCTGTCAGTCGATTATTTATAATGAAATTTAGTCTGTCATATTGTTTGTATTGGTGGCAAAACGTTCAGCCTCACTGTTGGGGCCATGATTTGTAATGGGTATAATAAATGTTTCAATGGTATTTTTACACACATTGTTTCAGTACAGGACCCAATTTCTCGAGAGATCTATAAATCTAATATTGCTTTAGGAACTTGTTAAAAGAGCTATCTCAGACTTCAAAACATCATACAAGTACAACTTATATATTTAAATCAGACTTCAAAACATCATACAAGTACAACTTATATATTTAAATTTTCAAAGTTCTGAAGAATTTATGACTGGTTCAGTCTTTGCACCATTAATGAAACAATAGCTTGCTGCCTTTTCTTGAAATATTTATCTACATGATTTTATAACTTTGTGGTATAGAATGTGAAAACCATAAATACAGAAAGTTATATGAACTAACACTATCATTCCATATGCCAGTTTCTCTATGAGATTTGTTACTTTTTTAAATATTTTTATAGAGTAAGCATTGATACTTTTTACTAAAGGCAATAAAGCATTTCATTATACTTATGTTTTCTTCCTTTTTATTGGGTATTTAATACAAATATATATAGTCTAAAATTGTGATGAAAGGCAAATTACAAATGTCCAGACTTCAAGGCAATTTACATAAGTCTGAATGGAACATTGAATCTTTCAAGAAGAATATAGGGAATGAGCATGTTTAAGGATCTCTTGCAAACAACTCTCTGGGAGAGTCAAGATGACCTGTTCCAGTAATAAATACTGTATTCTATCAAACCTGATGCACAATGGCAATCCAAAGTTTATTGAATGCAGGGTCGGATCCAGCATTTTAAAAAGGGGGGGGGGGGTACCCAACCCAGGACAAAGGGGGGGTTCCAGCTATATGTCCCCATTCAAATGCATTGATCGTCCAAAAAAAGGGAGGGTTCCAACCCTGGACCCCCCCCCCCCCTGGACTGTAAATCCTGGTTATGCATGTACATGTAATATTAGCCACTGGTATTGAAAAATAAAATCAGTCATCAATCTCCAAAAAAAAAATCTCAACATACCATCAAACAGTGCCTATGTTGCTGACTTGGTATAGAGGCTTTCTAACACAGTTATATGGTTCCAAACTGTCTACATTGCCTCATCATGTGATGTGGTGTACTATGTTACTTTGATATATCAACACTGTGACATCTTTTCCTTACATACTTAGACCCATTGCCTCTTTATAGGATTTTCCTGTCTGCTCGATTCCTAATAACTAGAATATGTTCCTCTTTTGTGGATTTAAAAAATGTACTTAACAAGAGCGGATCCAGCCATTTTGAAAAGGGGGTTCCCAACCCATGATAAAGGGGGGTTCCAGCTATATGTCCCCATTCAAATGCATTGATCGACAAAAAAAAGGAGGGGTTCCAACCCCTGGATCCACAATGCTTAGCAACTTCCTATTTTTTACAAGAACATCTTTTTAAAAGTAATTTCTTACTTTTTATAGGGACCTGGTCTCATTCTGATTTGACCTTCCAGGGACAAATCCAAGGGACTTGGAGGACAGAAATGGATGTGTGTCCCTATTAAATTTGGGAGCAGGATATCAACAAAATGCTATTTTCTATCTGCACAGTAACATACTAAGAGCTGGGCTCCTTGTAAACTCAGAGTTTTTAACAGCCCCGGGCAACATGTGATTCAGATCCATGATTTCTGTTTATATCTAATCTTATGATCTATGAACTAGGATGTCAGTTTTTTGTGGCTTTGGGGGTGGGGGTACATTAATGATGTGTACCTCACATCTTCAATTCACAGTCCTATAATACAACCTATCATCAGAAAAATTGAAATACAAAAAAAAGTGTATTGACCAGTTCAATCAAGACAATCACAAAAAGACAAACATTACACAGGCAGAGAAATCATGTTAAAGCAAAATGAAACAGTCAAAAATCTTTCGAACAATATGATCATGGCAACAAATTAAAAATAAAAACTAACACTCTTGAGGATTATTGTCTGGATTAACTATGTAGAAGATAAAAAAACTACTAGTATCAGAAATCTATTGAACAATTAAGACCAAGACTTGCATACAATTCTACAGAAGAACATGCATGCATGTGAACAAGTCAGCACTTTAAAAATTAAAGCCGCTTAATAAAGGATACTAAATTTCTAAAAATGCAAAGGATAACTCGTTTTATACCAAGTTTTGTTGGCAAACAACTTATTAGAACTTATGTTTTGTCCTTGTGTACACTAAGCCGACTTTAAATAAAGCTTATTTATCATTTATTGATATGATGACACTTTACTTCATATATGTATGCGTTTTTGGACCAGAATTTTAACTTTCAAGTTAACATGTCAACCTAATTATTCTGTATTATAGTAAACCCTTTTCACAAAGGTTTTGGTTTTGAAGGCCTCAGTTGGTCAAAGTGGACCCTTACTAGGACTCTCTTGGTGTTTGGTTGTGGATTTGTTCGTGGTGGTTGTTTGACTGGATGACTTCTTTTAGTTGATATCCAAGACTAATCTATGATATCATAACTGATGAATGTTAACTTAATTTTCATATCTCATAACACTATTGGCCTTATAATGTATAAAGTCGTTTCTTTTCAACATTACAATTTTTTTCCTTCAGTTTTTTGGATTGGTTTTTTTTGACACGCAAATTGTGTAAAGTTTAAGAGAGGTTTCTGTGGAATAAATCACAGCTGATCATATGATATTAAAAACCAAAATGCTCCTTCAAGTGTCTCCAACCTTTGAACTTCATTTGGCGAGTTCAAAAATGAAAATAGATATAGGAAGATGTTGTGTGAGTGCCAATGAGACAACTCTCCATCCAAATAACAATTTAAAAAAGTAAACCATTATAGGTCAATGTACGGCCTTCAACACAGAGCCTTGGCTCACACTGAACAACAAGCTATAAAGGGCCCCAAAACTACTTGTGTAAAATCATTCAAACGGGAAAACCAACGGTATTATCTATATAAAAAAAAACGAGAAAAGCACGTTTTCCCTGTGTTCATAGTGGATCATAGTGTTGTTGAATTCTATGGTTTTCGATTTTCTTGATGTACAATTGGTTTGATATTTTTCTCTTTTCAATCGCATTGTTTTTCGTAAGTAAATATTTTGGCCGTTTTTTAATCAGTTTAAAATGTTTTCGTATGTACATGGAAGTACTACTAGCATATTGACAATATAGTACTTCTGTGTTATTAGTGACTTCTCCTTATATTATTTTAAAGGCCAAAGTAGTATTAATCCGATCAGTGGATATTTCAATGATAACTTAAGTTAAGTGCTATGTTTAACGATCTTTAACCTTGCATTTAAAGTAATCATATGATATTATTGTTAAGGTTAACCGCAGGAGCAACAGCCTTAAGAGTGTTTTAAACAAGGACCATGCATGTTTTAATCTGTGCATAGAAGTACATATCTCCTGTATTTGGAATACAAATATCGATGTTCTTTTGTTTTTTTTTCTCCATGTTTTTAACTGATAGACCCTTTAGTCAACATAAGTTTCCTTTTGTCTACTTTAAAAACTGATGTATCCGTAAGTTATATAAAAAGTTTAAACAAATTGATTAAATCAATGACTTTAAATATATAGATTGAGTTCGAATATAAAAAGAAAATCAAGTTGTCACATAATTTGAAGAAAATAAATATATGCAATGTTTGCTTCAATGAGACAGCAACCCAACTACAAAAATGATAAAAAAAACTTTGTAAAAGGAAAGATAAATTTAAGTTACAACAAAAGATGTACGTCTATAAAAAATGGTGTCATCCAAAGGGTTAACTTGGGTATTTTAAAACATGGACATTCTGGGATTTCTACCGTTCGAACATCCCCTTCCTCAAAGGGATGTATTAATCGCAGTCTGTTCGGTCGGAAAGAGGGAGTAAAAATCCTTTGACTCTTAGAAGGCAAGTGTCAACCTCTCTCCTCGCTAAAGAATCATTGCAACACGTATAGTGCAAGTCCGTTTAGGTGATCTGTTGCATTGTAAATATGTTATGCATTTAGTTTTTCCCACTGAACATTAAGCTAGCAACAACAATCGTTCGATCCAATTCGTCCCTTTAATCTGGGAGAGCATTATTTCTTTATTAGATAACCGATCCTAAAATTCTTAATCGTTTTGAATTTTGTATTTGTCTACGTGTTAGTATTTTTTGTTTGTGCTTTGTGTTCGCTGAAATTTTCAACTGGTTTATACAATTTGTTCTTCTGTCTCTTTTATTCACATTTGTATTTTGTTCATTTTTTGTAATAAATCAGGCCGGTTATTTTTCATGTCGGGGCCTTTTATAGCCGACTAAACGGTATTATAGTTTCGCTCATTTTTGACGCCCGAACGGTGACATTATGGTTGCTTATAAATCCATTAACTTTGATTTAAATAGTCTGGTGGATAGCTTTCTCGTTTTCAATATCGTTTGCAGATAAGTGATCACTGCATAGTGAATGTTATAGGACTGCAATTGCATAGATTATTAAACTAGTATCTGTCGTAAAACTCTATGAACGAAAAACGAGAACTTCAGTTTTCTGCTACTTATGCAGGTTATTCTTCTTAGAAGAGAAAAGGTACACATATGTAATGACAAAATAATCCATACATAGAGTGAAAACAAGCTATCGTTTAAGCACTTTAGCAGCATTACTATTTGTCAAATGTTTATTTTACTTTGCGTTTTCTGCTTAAGACTTCCATGTTGCTAAAACAAGTCAATCGGTTGTATCAGTGTTTAAGACTATTTGCTAGTACTTATATTTCTAATTTACCCTCAATTGTCGATGAAATGAATGAAAAACGATAATTTTAAGCACTTAACTTGAACACTAGTATCAACTGTCCATATTTTCTTCAATATTCCAATGTTTTATATGAAATCGAAAGACTTCTTTTTGAATATTATATCACAGATTACTTCTCTAACCATTCGGAAATTGATTTTTCGGTTTTAAATGGAGTGAGACACACAGTGACATGTTTTGACTATTAGTACCTTTTTCCTAATTACTTTATATGACTTTCCCGGACAAAATAATTTAACTCGCACGAATTTGAATTTATCTGGACGACATTGTCCACATGTACTAAATCCCGTCCCACCTGGAATGTAAAAAGAGTAGCAGCGACCATAACACAGTCTATTTGTCAATTCAATGTTAAAACATCCCGGGTATCGTATAATCTGTTTAAATTTCTTAGTCTTGCAAACTTCTTTCCTGAGGGCTAACGACTTCGATAAAATAACCGAACCCGGTCCACTTTTTAATAAATTGTTCTTATGAGTATTAGATTTCAAAAATGCCATGTTCTTAGAAAACTGTTGTCTTCTTTTGATCTTCTCAAAAATTGTTTTACTGCTTATCGTCCACACTGTCACAGTCATCAGAAAATATACACTAATAGAGATCTTCATTTCTGAAATAAAATATAATTTGTAATTTATATTCATGAATGCATTTTTAGAGATACGAATCTGCATCGCTGATTGTTGGACTACGGTCCTATCGGGAACTGACTGTCTGATCGACTCAGTGATGGTACTTATAGGTAAGATATAAAAACGATTTGTTTATCCCTTCCAATATATGACCATTAGCTAATGAATACGCGTATCGGAATTCACAACTTATTATACTTGAAGTATAAGACTTGAAGAGGGATACACAGAATGGGAAGTAAAATACATAATACGTCTTGGCGTACCAGAACACAAGCAGAATAGTAAAAACCATACACCCAAAGCAAGCTCTCATCCTTATTAATGTTATTATTCGTGACAATACAAAGCACCAAAAGCGGCAACCAAAATAGTTCAGTTTCAGATTTATTTCACCAATGAAGATGCATTTTTAAATATTTGGAGCGAACAGGGTGAAATACGGGAAAATAAGACGGTCACTGAAAAATAGATTTGGAACAAAATTGTATAAAAGTTTACCTTTCAACAGGCCACATACATGCAGAAATATAGTTGTAATTGCATGATACCCATCATATACATGCAGAGAGATAGTTGTAATTGCATGATACCCATCATATACCTGCTTTAAAATAACCATTCCAATTAGAAGCCTTTCTATATAGCAAATGCCATTGGAAAACGCTTTCTATGTAGCAAATGCCATTGGAAAACGATGACATATTGGGTAGGGGAAGGAATTTAGCCTTGTAACAGGCCAATTACGGAACACAAGGAGTTGCTGCGATTCTAATGTGCTAACAACTAAAAATCCCTTTCTGCACTTTTTCTATTTCTAAGCTTTTTTTCCTGATCTTTATATTTTAGCAACCCATTATTCTCTATTCTTATTATCATTTTTTTCTTCTATTTGTCATATTTTAGTTTATTTTGCCCTTTATTCTCCATCTTCCCTCCTATTCTTTAATTCTGTAGACCCAATCCAGAATTTCATTGAATACCAGAAACCATGTTTTGTTATTAAACAACTACAGATTATAACATGGAATATTTTGAATGGAGATATATTATCTTTATAATGTTTTAAACTTGTTATATATAGACTGGTTCTTATCTAGATATTTTTCGTACATAAAGTGAGCAGATATACAACTTGATATTTACTAAAGTCTATGTCAGAAAACGAAAATTCATTAAAACATATACCTACCTTCATTTGACTTAAAACGAATGTATTCCAAATTTTACATCCATCTAGACTAAAATCTGTCGACAATATGTACATAAAATAAAGCAAAATACTGAAATGATTTGTTATGTTTGTGCGTATTTAATGAGACTTTGTAGAAATTAATAATTATGATATTTACATAAACAAATTCAGGTTTTCTGATGGCGCCAATGTATGGTAGTGTACCCATCACCCACGTGGCGTAGGTCCAATACAGATATAGTAAGAGTAGGTTTAATAGCTACATAATACGATTATATTTACTTTAACTATCGTAATTGGCTCCGCGGTTCAGTATTTTAGAGTTTTAATCTGAAATAAAGGAGACACAACTCCGGATCATATCCGATAGCGTGTCGCCAAGTTAAACGTGACACAAGTATACAATATTGTCAAGTTCTGATGAAGACGGCGTGCTTCTACTCGCAGCGATATCATAATTTGTGACAGATAATTTCTTTATGATCGATTAATACTTATAGTGTCTTTGTTGTTAGTATAATATTGCACTTTATTCCTCTGGAATAATACTTAAATTAACAAACTGGCATTACTGTAAGAGGAGTGCGGTTTATATTATGCTACTATATAGTACACACTTTTTTCATAGGGAGAAAGTATTTTCGACCCGTTATTTTTAAACGCGAAGAGTAAACTCTACACAAATGATAACATATGTATATAGCTATTTTGTACATGTACACAAAAAAAACCCATTTGAAATACATATGACGTATTTTCTTTAGTTTTCGTGATTTTTGAATTAATTGCGGTCTTGCAAATGTTGATACCATTAAAAACTTTACCCGAATAATGTCTACCGACCATTATCTGTTCTCGGATAGTACCCTTTAGTCGCCCCCTTTTTTGCATTAGAACTGAAACCATCCTTTTAATTTGGTGATTTGTTATTAATTATCGCATTTTTATGGTATATTATTCAATACATTTGCATGTACCATTCATTTTCTAGTTATGCAAATATGCATATGACAACACGGCATACAGGTAGAGGCTGTGATTCGCATAACACTTCTTGGTCAGGATGGTTTCTTTTCCAAAATGGGCGCATATGATGGTTCACGGGTAGTAAGGTCTTCATATCTAGGAACGTTTAGTACAGTGATTTTGTCATAGTTTGGTTAAGTTTGATCTGACGGTGTTAAGTGTTTTTGATGACAATCAATGCAAAAATGTAAACATTCGGATATTTTGTAAAAGGAACTTCTGATCAATAATTCAAGCTAGTAAGTACCTTTGTATAAAGTAAATATGTTAGTACATCACAAGTTGTATCATATACTTAATGATTTAAAACAGAACAAAGCTTGCGTGTGTCAAAATTTAAAAGTTGTTAATTGGTTTAACGTGCATAAAAAAAGTCATTATCTTTCTGTCTGTTACATCACATATATTTCTTCGTGATATAATACTGCCGTCAATTATTCTGAAAAATACCTACTTTAACACTCTATTAAAAATTACTGAAATATCTGTGTCATGGTTCAGTTCATTCGTGTCATGGTTTAGTTCATGTTCGACATGGTTCAGTTGTGTAATTCTTGTCGTTTATAATGAAGAGTTACTATCAAAATTAACAACAATTGTTTCATTTGAAACACAAAAAGGCATAAGAACGCACATGCAATGTAGTAATATGTTATAAGTAGACGCAATATGATTGCCAATGAGACAACTATCCACCTAAGATCAAATGACGTAGATGTTAGCAACTATATGTCACCAAGAGGCCTTCAACATTCAACAATGAGCAAAACCATACGTCTTAGCAAGTTATAAAAGGCTGCGACAAAATTCAATGTATAGGAATTCCAATAAGAAAACCACCAGCTTGATTTCTGTTAAAAAAAAATAGCAAAATATGATATACAGTTACAAATGATATTCACGGCATTACAGACACTTAAAACTTGAGACAGTATATACAAAATATTGCGGAGTTAAACATGTTTGCGGGCTCCCCAACCTCTTCTTCGCCTTAACAATGGCAGACATGTAAGATTTACCAGATCGGTTTTAAACAATAAAATCAAGTTGATTTAGTGTGACCTAGTTTTAAACCAATAACAAATTATAAAAAATCATGATTCCAAGATAGCTTCCTTTTAAATTTCAGGATGGAATTCTGCTGCCAATATTGTGAGCTGTACAATATAGACATATTTTCAATTCTAGGACACACCATACTAAATCATTACATAAAAAGTAAAATATTTGAGAATTGAGTGATACTATACACGATGCATTTATACAATATTACTGCCATTGTGTATAAAGTGCGAATCCAGTTTGTTCATTTTCACTGTTATATGCGGGTATGTCTATTTTAGAATAAAGGATGGCGGGAAAAACTGCGTTTGAGTTTACTGTTTGAAAGTATGAAATAACTGATTTAAATGTGTCTTCAACAATGAGCTATAAATGCCATTTTTACGGCATTTATTGATATATTACCTTAGATTTTCTCTCACAAAGTATGCATATGAACTGAATTTTAATGTGCGTATTGTTATACGTTTACTTTTCTACATTGGTTAGAGGTATAGGGGGAGGGTTGAGATCTCACAAACATGTTTAACCCGCGGCATTTTTGCACCTGTCCCAAGTCAGGAGCCTCTGGCCTTTGTTAGTCTTGTATTATTTTAATTTTAGTTTCTTGTGTACAATTGGGAAATTAGTATGGCGTTCATTATCACTGGACTAGTATATATTTGTTTAGGGGCCAGCTGAAGGACGCCTCCGGGTGCGGAAATTTCTCGCTACATTGAAGACCTGTTGGTGACCCTCTGCTGTTGTTTTTTATTTGGTCGGGTTGTTGTCTCTTTGACACATTCCCCATTTCCATTCTCAATTTTATATATAATTAATCCTTCTGACTTCATAAGTTATGTTAGAGAGTTAGCTTAATTACGACTTTATATGATGAAACTTAATTAAAATCTATCTGTGAAAATGCATCGCATATACAACAGTAATGAATCGCTCTACAACGAGAATGAAGTTTTGATATCATTACTCAACAGTAAAAAATGAATCGCATCACAAACAACAAAGTCATATCCAACTATCTCCGTCATCACGTGACTTTTACACAATGGCCGATTGATTATCAATGAAGATTGAAATAAACAATTAATTTCCCCATAGGCGACAATGGTAGCCTTTTTCGAGATACAGACTTTAGAAAGTTGATTTTTTTAACGAAACCTTGCTAGAATCAAAGAAAAGTTATTAGGACAGTATTTTTTGGTCCCAAAAATATAGGTTCGCGTTGCTTTTCTTAGCGTATTTTGTACTTATCTCCCATGCCTATCAATTTTGCCCTTAAAAATAGGTGTCTTGTCCTAGCATTGAAAAGTCATCTCAGTGCCTTTAGGGCTACGGAATAATTTTTATTTTGCCTTTTGTATAAAGCAGAGTGCACGAAGTCTCTAAAAATAAAAAATAACGGGCGCACATATCGACCAATCAGGATAAGCCATACTTTTAATTCTGAATACCAAGGATAAGCCATACTTTTAATTCTGAATACCATGTTATGCTCATAAAATGGCTGCGCCCATAAAATCTAATGGTGTATTGTAACCTGAAAGTGAACGGCCGGGGTACATACATAAAACGGTCATAACTTTTTTGGTATAATATATATTTTCCCTCCCAACCCCGCGTTTTACAGTTAATATTTTTTTACAATTAAATATGTTTTAAGTTTCAGTTCAGAAATATGATTTCGTGCTTCGAAATAAGTTTGAAAATTGAGGTGACATAGCCACACAGCCTCCGTTGACATCTTCGTTAAAACTCGATAAAATTGCAATGGGACCTTTTTGTAAAATTAATTTTCTCAACTAATGTATTGTTACTTATATCCTCCCAACCCCTAAAAAGATCGACAACATATTCATTTAAATGAAATCGTAAACCATATCAGTTCAGGTATTAAACTTTTTGCTTCAAAATTTGGTTGAAAAGTTCATATTTTGGCAGTCTTCAGCAATATTTTCAAAATAAATGGGTCAAGTGAAATACCTATCTAATGAATCACAAAAACAGAGTAGGTGTATTCGAATAGCTATTTTTTTACTGAAAGTACTTGACGACAGTCTTTCAAGTTGGATGATGAAAATGAATATCTTCGAAAAATTATAATTTTTTGTGTGTGAAAACTAGGGTTTATAGTCTTCAACCACTAAAAAAATCTAGTTTGCCCTTCCACGAAATATTTAATTAGAATTTTTTTAAATGTTTATAAATTTTCGAAAATTCCAGCTGACAACCAATCAGATAGTTAGTTGATACATTTGTCTTTTAAAATACAACTGACATATGAGGATCGTAACGGTGCAATGTGGACAAATTTATCGGTTTCCGACATCAAAATTGGCAGCGCGTCATCCCAATGGCTTCCATTTCTACGATCGTGAAAATGAACTGGCGTGATGGGGAGATAATTTTGACGAAGTAGAATCCTGACTGCACTGTCCCTTGAATATTCTAGCATTCACCTATGGTTAACCATAATCCGTTCGACATAGTTATGAATATATTTAAGGCTCCGACGAGATGAAATGTCATGTAATAAATTTGATCGATTCTAACATCATATCTGAATTAAGAGCCTGTCCATGAGAAAGCCATGCAAAAAAAAAAATAATGACTGTTTATATATTTCGGCGAAGCATTGAAAAAAGTATTCCAAAGCATAATTTTTATTCCCATAATGCATGATTTTATTTTTTTGGCACAATTGTGTGAATAAATCCAAAAGTACCAAATATATAAGCATTTAAGGCGTTATCGAACGCATGTAGTGTGTGCACATCTTCAGATAAAGTCGACAGTATATGTGCAGGTCTAATGGTAACGTTTATGATTTTTTTGGTTTGTAACGTCACAATAGCGACCAGAAGAAACCTACTTCTCTGTTGTCGAAAGGAGTTTTTACTTCACGACAGCAAAAATTAGCGTATATAATAAAACTGAACAGTCTTCGGTGATATTGAGATTTGAGTTAAAGACGAATTTCAACAGGGACGAAGGTGAGTGGTTATATTTATATTTATACAATTAAATAGAAAATATACTTCGATAAAGGTCCACTCGATTATGGTAAGTCCTGATATATATATATAGAGAGAGATTGTTAGCGATTTTCTTTTGTCTTTTTCTACCAAACATTTTGGAACTATAAATGAGTGCATGAGGCGGGCATTATATTTGATATCGATGTCAAAGATAAATAAAAGTACAAATGAAGTCAACAATAAATCAACAGAATTCTACATTTAAGCTAGCTATTTATTTGGAACTATATAAGGGATCATGAGGGCATAATAAAATAAAAGGACGTATATTTTAGTGAATTGATTTGGACTTAGTTGTAGGTTTAGTCCAATTCAAAGTCAAAGAAGACAACAAAAAAGAAACCATAAAAGCCAGGTATATTCTGCACGTAAATACTCACAAGAAAGGCAATGTTTATTTAGATTCCCTTTTTTCTGTTTTCCGTCTTGCTGAACTAAGATCACATGGTAATGTTATTTGGAATGATATTGGTCATGGTTTTATCAGCTGCTTATATATGTTGTGTACAAGTTGTACAATGTTGTACAAATTATAATTTGTACAGACTTTTTGAACAAGTTATCAGAGTTTTATGAACCGCTTTACACACGCTTTTGTTTTGCATATTTCTGTCATATTTCCACAACTGCATGGTACAGTCTAATGCTGAGCATTGATATAAAAAACATTAGAACATACAAAGACTTTTTATAGATATGATTTTTGTATATGCATGGAGAAAAATATAACTGGAATTTAAACCATTAAAGTATCCTCATTCCAAGTTTTAGGACAATGAGAATGGCACAAAATATTTTAGAAGATAAACTTGAATCACCTATCGCAAGAAAAAAAATCAAAAATCAAAAATCTTATAGTTTGTACAAAAACCAGGACCGTAACTACCTATGAGGCTTGAATTTTCTACACCAAATTTTTTTTTGAAGTAATAAAATGAAATATTGACAATATATACACGAAGAACTTGAATTTACATTATAAACAACACTAGTTTACAGTTTTAACATTGTCATTTTCCGGATTTTTGATCGGAAGTGAACCGTTTCAGTATTTATTTTATTTATTTTTGTGGCCGTCCGTCTGTTATTCATGCAGTATTCGTACGAGAACACATATGAAACTTTGCTTTCGACAATTTTGAATAAAACAGAACTATTCACATTTATTCAGGGGCTCAATTAAGCAGAGGAAGTTACATTTGTATTGTGAATCTTTTAAGATATCGGAAATTCATTACCGGCTGAATCAGCTATTGGATCGTTTTTTAATGTCTCCCGATCCACAGGGACTCGGTTAGCAGATTAAAATTTTGTAAATCAATGTTTTTAATTTATTTTTTATTATTTCCTGTCTATTTGCATTACTATATTAACGTATTTAACGTTGCCATCACTATTTCTTTGTTTTCTGGCAATGTGCAGTTTACTATCCATATCCATATACTGAAAAAACCTAAAAAATTTCTCCCAGGATCCAGCAATACTGATGTTTCTTACAGTCACGGTCAGGAAATCGAAGGAAAACGGGTAAGAGAGAAAAATCGGCGGCCACGATGAATTTTAATGTTAATAATTATAGGTCTAAGTACGGCCTTCAAGACGGAGCCTTGGCTCACCCCGAACAGCAATCTCAGCTTGTTTTTGCATAAAAATTGCTTCCAGGTTCAAGCAAAACTGACGTTTCTTAAAGTAAGGAAATCGAAGGGAAACGGGTCATTTTTAGCCATTGACTGAGAGAAAAAAAAAATCGGCGGGGGGCGTAGCGCCCCAACCTCCCTATCTTGGGGGCCTCAATCGGCGGCCCCCAAACCCCTACCTCCCCTGAATTCGAACCCCAGTTACGGCCCTGAAAACCCTGTACAAATTATAATTTCTACAAACTTACATCTTTTACACAACATACATCATAATTATGTTTAATTGTTGACTTGTTTTATACTAAATTTTTTTATTTTCGTTTTACAACATGTTCTTACGCCTCTTTAAAATACTCTTTTTTTAATTTTTAGAAGTATGTGCGATAGTGCACAAGAAATACCACCGGACAAGTCCGAAATGTCAGACCACCAGGACTACCAGGACGAACAAATGTTTTCTCAGTAAGTATATTCTTTCGTGAAAAGCACATACTTGTTTATTCCGTTTTTATACGACCGCAAAGATTTTTGCAGGACTGTCGTGTATTGGTATCACGTCGTCGTCGTCGTCGTCCGAATACGGATGGTTTCCGGATAATAACTTTAACATAAGTAAATAGAAATCAATAAAATTTTAACACAATGTTTATAACCACAAAAGGAAGGTTGTGATTGATTTTGATGGTTATGGTCCCATCGGTTTAGGAATTAGGGGCCCAAAGGGACCCAAAACATACATTTATCTAGTTTCAGGACAATAAGTTGTGTATAAGTATTTCAATTAGTGTGAAATTCTACCATAATGTTCATACCATTAAGTTGAAGGTTGGGATTTATTTTAAGGGTTAAAGGGTAAACAGTCTAGGAATTAAGGTCCAAAAAGGGGCAAAAAACAAGCATTTTTGAAGTTTCGGGACAATAACTTATGGTTAACTGTATGGATATCTCTGACATTGTACCACAAGGTTCCATATAATAAAGGGAAGGCTTGGTGTCAGTCTGGGGTCAATATTCCTGAACATTTAGGAATAAGGTGCCAAAAAGGGCCAAAAAGAATCATTTTCTAGTTTAAAGACAATAACGTGTGTTTAAGAGTTTCTTACTACAAAGGAAAGGCTGGAAATTAGTTTTGGTGTTCTTGCTCCAAGGGGGGGGGGGGGTCAATAAGTGAGGGGCCAAAAAAGGATCCCAAATAAGCATTTTTGTAGTTTTCAGTCAATAACATGTGTTTAAGTATATAAATCTCTCTGAAAATATACCACAAGTTTCCATACTACAAGGGGATGGTTATAGGGATAATGGATCAAACCTCCCTAATTCTTAGCTGTATGAAGCTTAAATGTTGTGTCCATACTTGCCCCAACTGTTCAGGGTTCGACCTCTGCGGTCGTATAAAGCTGCGCCCTGCGGAGACTCTGGTTTTGTTTAAAGAAGGAATATGAAATTAAGTTCACTCTTTATAACCGTAGAATTTGCAAATCTTAATATTAATCCACCATTGCAGAAGATGTCCAAACATAAGGGGAGAAATCTGAAACATCCAAAACTAATAAGGTAATTCTTAAAGTTTCTTCGATCGAATAGATTTATTTCGACCCCCAATCATTAGGTAAATGTATGAACGTGAAGTATCTTCGCTGTCGTAGTAGTATTATGTATGCGCTTATATTGTCCGGGGTCCCGGGTTCAAGTCATGTTTTGTTTAGAATTTTTGTCTGAACTTTCCATATAAATGTAAACTAAATTAATGGATAATCATCATAATTGTATGAAAAAATACATGCATATTAAAAGGGATAAGCAGTTGGGATAGTTTATCAGACATGAATTAGAGACGTAGGTTGTCAAACAATATAGACACATATAAATGTTGCTATGGAGAAATTCAAATATTAAGTCTGAGGAAAAAATCCGAGGGGTTACACAATATTGAAGAAAGAAAGTGTATGACCTATCATTTTAAAAGGGTATAGATGTATTGAAATATTACATACGGCAAATGATTTTTTTTTAAATTCAGGTTGGCACAGAATAATCAAAATCTTGAGTCAGCCATTGATGCAATTGATGAGGAAATTAAAAGAAAGAATGAAAGAATCATCGAATTGGAATTAATGTTAGAAGAAAAGCAAGATTGGTTAAATCTGAAGTCACAAATGTTAAAGAAACTTGAGGGAGAGTTAAGTCATGTCCAAGCACGTCACCCTGAGGGATTCACCTTAAAGTTTGATGATACCGGAACTAGTATTGTCCCAAAATCATTGGAACAAACGTTAAAAGATCTGAAGAGAGAAGAGAGAGAAGAAAAATTCCGTACAAGGTACAGTACATGCCCGTTTATCACAGGGAAATCGAAGTATTTTGAAAACGAGGCAAATACCCAACAAATGCCCCGTATTTTAATGAAGTTTCCATCGCAACAGAATTTTTAAAACGCAAATATTTAGAGGCGTTTAGTGAGTGTTTTTCTTTCGATTACAAAAAGAAGTCTTTTCCAATTAAACCAGACCGATCCCCTCGTACACACATCAGATTATCCCAGGCATCTTTTATTCATCAAGAGGATAACAGGGAATTCTTGGTTTCGGGTCACCTTGGTGAGGTAGAGCTACTCCCAGTTGTCACAGAGGCATGTGATATGGAACAATTTTCCGAAATTCCAGCGAAACCAGGAATAATAAAAAATGAACCAGCTGAGATATGCTGGCAAGATGGAGATAGTTCTCCTGATATGTGGAGGACAAGACCAATACTTGTACGCCCCAAAACACAACGACCATCTAATGATAAGAAACCAGTAGAACCTTCTAATGTGAAAGAGTTGACAAACGGAAGTAATCTATCTAATATCTATAATAACAATGGAACAAACAAAACACTTCAAACTGAAATATTTAAAGAATGTGCTCTCAAAAGATCTGTTAGTATGGACTCTGTTTTCGTAGAAGATGGTACAAAAATGCGTTCAAATTTTATATGGCGGATGGGTGACGAATGTGTTTCCTTAGGAAATTATATTCATGTGTATACCAGAAATCCAGAAGAATTGTATGAAGCTGTCAAAAATCGGGGTATTGAAAAAGAGGAAGAGGACTACGAGGAAAATGTACTAGTATTGTATGCTGTAATCAAAGCTAATCTAATCGGTATCGATAAAACTAAAATTAAGTCAAATTTACGAATTTTGGATTATTTCATAAGAGAAGAAGAAGAAAAAGAAAAAGGTAAATCAACACTGAAACAAGTCCACACTGAGAACGTTGACAAGACCGCCATAGATATTACCCTTAATGATAAAATAAGAGACGAGAAGGAAAAGATAGTTCTGCCACCATTCCAAACTGGGAGTTTTTATGAGGATATAGACGGTGCCGATAAATTCGATTATGAGCAGAAACCTAGTACTAGTTTTGACATTATGTTTGAAAAACCAAAGAAACGAATGTCTAAACCCAAACTCTCCTCCGAAAAAAGAAAAATCGTCAATTTGATACCTAACGTCACAGACCAGAATATAAAGAGCAATGAACACAAAGAAGATATTAAACATGAAGAACAGAATAATATAAGTTTTGACATTATGTTTGAAAGTCCTAAGAAACAAAGGACTAAACCAAAACTCACTTCTGTTGGAAGAAAGGCAAAGTTTCAATTGAAACATTCAATTGATGAAAAGAGAGATAAAAGTCATGATATCGAACAAAAAGAAGAGACAACTGCTGACCGTCAAATTGCTGTTGAAAATGCTGATGGTGCATTCAAAGAAGAGGAGGCATTGAAGAAACACGTAAGTTTCGATGTCTTTTTCGAGAGTCCAAAAAAACTGAAACCTAAACCAAAGATGAGCTTTATGAAAAGAAAGCAAAAAAACGAAACAAAAAATAACATTGATGATAACGAGGTCCAAAAAGAGGAGAACCATGAGAAATCGCCTAAAGTACCTGGTAAAACAACTGAGGTAACACTTTCAAATGGAGGAAAACTCGGAGGAAAGTTTACAAATGGAAAACTCGGAGGAAAGTTTACAAATGAAAAGCTCGGAGGAAAGTTTACAAATGGAAAACTCGGAGGAAAGAGGAAAGTTTACAAATGGAAAACTCGGAGGAAAGTTTACAAATGGAAACCTCGGAGGAAAGTTTACAAATGGAAAACTCGGAGGAAAGTTTACAAATGAAAAGCTCGGAGGAAAGCTTACAAATGGAAAACTCGGAGGAAAGTTTACAAATGACGTTTTGATCAAAAGAAAAGATAACAATGAAAATAGGTTCAGATTCTCATTCCTTCAAGGTACCACTACTACCCCAAGCAGAATCCCTGTTATGGTTAGATCTAATGCACAAAACACGTCTTTAGCCAGACAAAATAATGAAAGGCCACAATCAAATTCAGTCAGACGTATTCCTTTCAGTGTGTTGAAGGCTAATAACAAAAAACACAAAGCAAAAATAACTGGTCCTTCAGCTGTAAGATCGATCCCAGAGAAAAAAATATCAGTAAGACGAGGAACTGATCTCAAAACCAATAGCACAAGAAATGCCAAAAGTCCAAACGATGACAGTGGATTGCCTAGAAAGAGAGAGAGAGGTACACAATTGCCTAGAATCACTCAGACAAGAAAATCTAGAATACCGGTCCGAATAAAGGGCTATGTTTGGAATACTTACAAGAATGAAGACAAGCAGAAGATAGATGAAAGTAGACGCTTACTTGCACCTTTAAGCAGAATTCCAATTTCAAAAGATAAAACACGTCGTCCAAGTGACTGTATTATACCAAGGCTCGATCCAAATGAAAATTTACCCCAAATATGTCAGAGTATTTCAAAGGGAGAAGAGCAAGCTAAAATTCCTGAGGCAAATCGAAATCTTGTTTCTCCTAATCCCGCGAGGATAGGGGAGAAAGGCGAAAGAATTTGTTCAGGATCAACATTAGAATTCCTGCAGTTACCGTCAATAACTACCAAGAATGCAATAATAAAGACAAGTTATCCTGTATCAAACTCAGGACTAACTCGTCTCACACAGATAAAAGGAAGAAAGGAATCCGTAGAGGAAAACAGAATAGTATCTCCTTCTGTTATGGGAACGTTACCACCAATAGTCGGCAGAAGTGACACGTATATAGACCGACCCCTGTCAGCCTCTGGATTCAGAAAACTTCCGCCAATAAATAGCACAGGCAAAACAACGATGGAACGTCCGATGTCGTCTGCTAGTTTATCGCCATTGTTTACTGCATTTGGGAATACAGAACACAGACCATTATTGACATGTGGATCACCAAAACTTCAACCAATCATAGATGGAAATACGTTTGAAATAATAACTACGTCATCATTATCTGGGTATTCACTACTCCCACCCATACCAAGTTATAAGCGAGGCTCAGATGAAGACGAAAAAGTATATGTTGAACAATCCAACCGAGATGAAACTGATTTAACAGCCAACAGGGCAGAATAATTATGGCGGCTTTTTCTTGTTATTTTATTTTTATACATGTTTTGTTTAATTAATTTAAAGATTTTGTCTATATAGTTACATGGATTTATTAATGAAAAGGAAAAAGGCCAACGAAGGAAAACATTGGATTCCAGAAAAATTAAACATTTACGAAACGAGTGTTATGGAAACTAATTAAACTGGTATTTTACATTGATGAGGGTCTGTATGGCAGGGGAAGTTTGTTTTCATTTCTGTAGTCTTTGATTTGTGGGGTTATATTTCTCCATTCTTAATTTATTTTGTGCATTATTCTCTTTCCCTGCGTAAATATACATGTATGTGCCGGCCGAGAAGGAGATATATATATATACAGGAGAAAAATCAAAGTTTGCATGGAAATAAAAAAAAAAGGTCTGTCCTTTATTCTTACAAATCATAAACTATATGTTTTTATCAGAATTATGCATGTTCATTAAGAAATATGAAAAGTTTTAATGGGATTTATCTCCCTCTACTACTTGTAATTTGAACTTTATATTTTCTCTATAGTGAGTTCTAGAGCACCGTCCCTTGATGAATATTGTCCAGTAGCAATGTCAACCCTTGCTGCTGTGCATTAATCATGAGGAGAATCACTATTGGAGTAATCTCATGTATCTGTAGCTAGTTCTGAAGGATCTCCCCTTGATGACCTTTGCATTGTTGTGATGTAAAAGTCCCTCACTGCTGTGCACTGGTCATGAGGAGAACTACTGCAGAATGAGATACTATATTCCTGGGGCCTGTTTATCGAAGCTGTCTTAGGATTAGGACGTGTCCTAAGACCAACTTAGGACACATCTTAGTCCTAAGTGGGTTTATCAAACATGTCGCAATTTAGGAAAATCCTAGAAATTGTCCTAACTTTAGGATACCAATTTAGGTGTCTTAAGATGGTCTTAGGATGGTCCTAACTTTAGAATATATTCGAATTTCGTCTTTTGATCATTTCCAAGCGTATTATTTTTTTAGCAGTAGTAAAAAATAGTTGAAATTCCCCGTATTTATATGAAAAATGCACGGATTTGCCTTTGAACTGTTAAAGGATGAAACTGTGACACTTCGAATTCAACTGACTCAAGAACATGTTATGATTTTTACGGATTATTTATCTAGTTTACATTTAGTTTGTTAAATTTTTATATAATACGTAGTTACTATTTTTGTCTCATGTTTTTCCCCATACAGTTTAAATGTACAATTATTAATCAAAAATTATTTAATACCTTTAATTTAAAACTAGTTATTAGTTTCTAATTAACCATATTTAAAAATAGAAATTTTGATAAAATATGATATCATATTTTATTTTTTCATATTTAATTTGTATTTTCTTTTCCGCCAATATTTAGGACAGCGGTTATGACGTCCTAGCTAAGATATTCCTAAGATAGCTTCGATGTGCATGCTGAGACGTGTCGTAAGTCGGTCCTAACTTTATCCTAAATTATGTCCTAGGAAATTCTTAGGACCGATCTTAAGACAGTTTTGATAAACAGGCCCCTGGTTCTATTTTTACTTTTTGTTTCCGTATTAATAAACTTTATATCATATTCTTTTAATATTAAATCGACCTCATTGCACTCAATGCCTCTTACCTTAATTTTATCCTACATTGCTCATATTATCAATTTATTATTTGTGTATTACTTATAATATTGTGTATTTCACTAATGTTTATATAATCATTGTATGATATTTTTGTATCTTGGCCGACAAGGGCCCATGATTGGTTTAATAAAATAATGTCTAATGCCGTCTAATGTCTAATGTCTATACTTAGTAATCGACATGTCACTTTTCGATTGATAAAATTGACACTCTAAATTTCATACTCATGCGTCCGAGGTGCCTTCTATATCTGACCTTGATCAGAAATGCTCTAAACCAAAAATATGAAAGCCAGAATTCTACATGTATTAAATATGTAGAAACGGCAAACGCTATAGGACCTAAGGAACCTAATAAAAAAAGAGGTCCACAATATTGGCGTGTAGAACGTATTTTGGTTTGTTACGTCACTATCTAATTGAAGTACTCTCACATCTCGTGTTATTCAAAAGCACCAAGCCCTACAAGAAAAGATAGAGACAGAAACCTAGCCATTGCAAGTTCTCCAAGACCGCGAAAAAATTAAATTGTACGTTCATAGGGGTCAGCGTCTAGGAATATTGTGACTGTTGGTATTCATCAATGGGACCGATGAAAAAAAACGAGCAGAAGCGGTACACAAATTCCAATAGCAAACACAATCCATACCCTGGTGTGATAAAAAACAAAACAACATAATCATAGTCAATCTATAGCGAATAATAATAAGAAAAACGCCAAAATGATCATGCCTTAAAACAGAGGACTTGAATAATATGAAACGTCTTGACAAATTATGGCATTTTTTTCCACTCATAAAATTAGAATTAGAATGATGAATGTGTCAAAGAGACAACAACCCGACCAAAGGGTAAAAGAAAATTAAACAGCATAAGACCAGCAATGGGTCTTCAACATAAAACATAAAAGGCTAAGAAAAGCCAGAGGCTCATACCTAGGGCAAGACATATTAATCACATGATTGCGTTTAATTGTTGCCGAAAAATGAAGGAAATAAAATGTGTATTTTATGGTAATTTGGTTACATGTTATTGTATAAATAAATGTTTACAGAGTTTTCAAACAGATATGTTGAACGACGGTTGTCAGAGGGAGAGTAGGATTTGCTAACTTTTCCGGAGAAATTGAGATCACACTAGTTTTGTTTAAAAAGGTTCGTGTTGCGATTGCTTAATTTAATCAGTATTCTGCTATGTGCTTTTAATTTATTTCAATGTTTAGTATGGTTTCCACCGTTAACAGTCTTGTCTATCCTTGGAAAAATTGAAAAGTTTTAAATGATTAATCAAGATTTACAAATACTTTACTTCAACGTGTAGTTTTTATTATTTCGTTATTTGAAGTATGATTTTTTGTTATTTTTCTTTTTATTTTAGATTAAGAAATCAAAATTTGAAAACGGACGTTTGGAGTATCTTTTTAAAAAGTGCGAAACGGAATAAAAACGGAGCAAAACCAAACCAAACAAAGTGCCGAAATGAAGCGAACAAACAAAATTTGCAAAAATGAAACGAAACGGAACAAAACGAAGTATTACGAAACGAAATGAAATGAACATTAAATTTTATTTAAAATACGAGATATATAAAAAATCTCAAATATGATTTTTTGTTCAATCAAAGTGATTAATGAATGTAAAATAGTGACATAAGAATTCGTTTATAGCGGCCAGAATGGTTCAGTTTTGTCAAAATAAGCCAAAACATATTGATGATGAATTATTCAGTTGCAAGTGAATATAAGTCGACCTCATTAAATCCGTATTCATGTGAATTTTGTACATTGAAAGTGAAACAAAGTTAAATCATTTGATTGGTTGATTCAATCCACCAAACATTATTCCTTTACAGGTAAAAACGATGATTAGCATATATTTTTAATCTATAATATGTAATTAAACTGCCATAGAAGAATCCAATTGCACGAGTTCCTGACAGTTCTTGTCCATTCGTTTTTTGCGTGCTTTGTCATTTGATTTTCCTCTGAGTTCGGTATTTTTGTGATTTTACTTTTTTCCGCTATCTATTTATATTTATATCTATATTTATGTTTATATCGCTTATATGACCATTGGATGTCTTCGGAGGTCATTTGGATAATTAATTAGATGGCGTATAGAATAAAATACACACGAAACGAATTTAAATATTCTCGAGCCCATGCCATGTAAACTGTTTATAATTAGACTTTTAGAATTTGGATAAAATTAATGTTTACATTATTATATATAGATCATAATTTGAGTCAAATCGGTGAACATCACAGTGAATTTATCAGCTAGTGTAATAAAAATAAAAAAACAAGAAACATACGAATCAAAGCCAATAAAGTTGAATAAAAAATAGATATTTCTCTGCGCGAGGCATATATTTCATAATGAGAAACACTTCCATTATCATGAGTATGATCATTGATTTTACTTTAAAAAAGAGCTTGTATTTCCCTTAACAATGAGATATCAGTATCCCTAAACAATGAGATATCAGTATCCCTAAACAATGAAATATCAGTATCCCTTAACAATGAGCTATCAGTATCCCTTAGCAATGAGATATCAGTATCCCTAAACAATGAGATATCAGTATATCTAAACAATGAGATATCAGTATCCCTAAACAATGAGATACCAGTATCCCTAAACAATGAGATATCAGTATCCCTAAACAATGAGATATCAGTATCCCTTAACAATGAGATATCAGTATCCCTAAACAATGAGATATCAGTATCCTGAAACAATGAGATATCAGTATCCCTAAACAATTAGCTATCAGTATCCCGAAACAATGAGCTATCAGTATCCCGAAACAATGAGATATCAGTATCCATTAACAATGAGCTATCAGTATCATAAACAATGAAATATCAGTATTCTAAACACTGGGATATCAGTATCCCGAAACAATGAGATATCAGTATCCCTAAACAATGAGCTATCAGTATCCCTAAACAATGAGCTATCAGTATCCCGAAACAATGAGATATCAGTATCCATTACCAATGAGATATCAGTATTTATTAACAATGAGGTATCGGTATCCCTAAACAATGAGGTATCGGTATCCCTAAACAATGGGATATCAGTATCCTGAAACAATGAGATATCAGTATCCTGAAACAATGAGATATCAGTATCCCTAAACAATGAGATATCAGTATACCTAAACAATGAAATGTGAAATTGCTGGGACAAATCTTGTGCATTTTACTTCAATAATGATAAATGATGATTAACGTTAAATTTGACAAGAATTTGCCATTTGAATAAATTCAATTTTGTAAGAACACATCTCTATGAATTAACTTCTTGTTTGGCTTGATAAGCTACTTTTTGCTCTTATTACTGTAGCTTACTAATTAACTGACCTTCATTTCCTTTTTCATGTTTTTTTTTTCCTACAGAATTTTCTTTGCAATGCATTTTCTATTGCTATTTTTGTGCTTTTGTCCATCCATACAGTAGGCTATCAATAATTTGTCAGATCTGTCAGAATTTTCCAAGACGTTTAGCTTTAAACGCAATAAAGAAGATCTTTGTTTGTTGTTTCACTTTTCCAATGTGTACATGTTTTTACTATGTACATGACCCTGACACATATTTTGTTATAGAGTTAAACGTTACATGACGTATGTTGAAAAAAGAAAACAATGTCACCGTCAATTTGTGTAGGGGGTCAAAAGGGGTTTTAGTTATTTTAAAATACAGGTTTCGTATGGAATTGTGAAAGTCCACAACTTTTAATCAAAATTTCGTTTTATGTCTTTAATAAAAATCAGTATTTTAGAGCACTTTGGAACAGGTACAATGAAAAGAAGCTAAACTACACTGTTTTGAAGTAGAAACGTAGCTAAACCAGATAACATGGCTGGTGGTCACTAAAATTGATGAATAAAAGTAAAAAATGATGGCTTCAAAAAGGTGTATTAATTTGAAATAGGTTTCCCGGTTTCATTTAAGATTATAACCGTTCTTTTCTGTATTTGGATACGCAAACGATAAGTTAGGAAAACTTGATTTTTTTTTGGCGAACAAAAAAGATGGCTATTTTTTTTTATAACGGACAGGATAAAGGAATTGCAATAACAAGCTATTTTTTGTAATGTTTGTATGTCGTAAAGAAAATATATTGGTCACAAAACCTACAAATTTTAAAATTTAATTATAATGAAAGCATGACAAGTTGCAAAAAATACTTTAAACGTCATTCTTTTAGCCGAATGATTTGGCGAACTTTTTGACTTTACGCCGGAACGACTGTAGCGCCACCTAATTAATTGCCCCTGCTACTGTTGCTGATAAGCTTGACGACAACGGACGTTTCCAAGGACTTGCTTTCCAACTGTATGACGTCATGTCAAACCTATAATCTGTATGACGTCATGTCATGTCACATAAAAAAATAATCTACTTGATGTATTTGAAATGTATATAATAAAGTGTATATGATATATGGCTTTTCAACCCTCAACCAATATAGTCCCTCGAGCAGGGCAACTTCCAAGCAAGGACCGAAGCTCATAAATAAAGGCAACAGTAGTATACCGCTGTTCAAAACTCATAAATCCAGGGACAAAAAACAAAATCGGGGTAACAAACTAAAACCGAGGGAAACGCATTAAATATAAGAGGAGAACAACGACAGAACACCGAAACGTAACACACACAGAAACGGACCAAGCATCAGACAAAACACCACGAGAATAACAAATATAACAAGAAAACCAAATACATGAATTTATCAGCAACAGTAACAGGGGCATAAACTCGGCAATCCTGTTAAACGCAGGACTTCGGGAATGTCCGGAGAGCCGACAACCTTGCTTCGGAAGTTGCGAGCAGGGGTGTTGCTAAACGGCGGAAACGGAAGACGGAACGGAAACGGAAACGGAAAGAAATATGTATATGGACGGAATATAAGGAGGAGTCACGGAATAGAAGTTCCTTCATAACTGATAACATAAGGTAGCACTCCACAGTTAGGTGTTTAGTTTCGCAATTTTGGCTCCTGTTGGATTTTTCAAAGATGAGAGCTAGTGTAGAATAAAATACATTTTTGGATAGCTGATGATTAAAATAGTCTTCCTATTGGGTTTATATGCCCATTAAGATTATGTAATGTATCTAATATAGGCTGTTTTCTGTATGACAGTCCGTATTTGCATATCCATACCATACATTGGTCCGGCAATTACTGTAATGTTTTTCCAACTTTTTGTCGCACGAACTTTGTGATTAAATTTAACGAAAAAATGAGGCGAAAGACACCCATTTTGTATTTGATCATTAGGAAGATTAATGTCAACAGTTTCTAAAAAGGTAATCACTCATGGGCCTTGAAATTCTAGTTTGATTCAAATTTTTGGGGGATATGCGACAGTTTCACCCCCCTTTTTGCAATATTGTATGGTAAATAAATGCAGATTGTTGCCATGGATACACATTAAAGGAATTATAGTTCACCCTTTTAACTTTTGAAAATCAAATCTATGGAAGATACTGATTACATACATGTGCACATGTACAACACAAACAGTTAGGTTAATGTATTAGAAATCCAGGAATAGGAGATGATTAAACATTTTGTGGTTCATTTTTAATTTTATTTTCTAACTGTGGAGTGCTACCTAAGTTCCAAAAGGATAAAAATATTCTGGAATATTATTTCCACAGCAATAAATATTACAGTATATGTTCCCAACGGAATAAATGGTATGGAATATTTGTTACAACAGGCCAGGAATAGATATAATGACATTGTTTATAACAAAGTTTCCATTGGGACTTCTGTTAGGCGGAACAAATAAACGTTGACAGAGGGAAGTGCCCGGAAAGAACTACGAAAATAAATAACGACTGAAGTGTAAATGAAATCACACAACAATTATGTCAACAATAGAACAGGAGCTAGATATCAAAGAAAATAGCAAACAGCCATGTCGGATATCTTAACTGGCAAGCAGGGTTATCCAGCCCACTTCTTAAACTTTTAAACTAGAAACACCAATGATAGTTGTTGCCAAGTTTAACTAAAACTGGCAAACGACTTCCTTTAAGACATGTGCTTGGTAACAACTGACCCAGTAGTTTCAGAGAAGATTTTTGGAAAAGTTAACAAAGGCGAAAATGGACGACGGACGTCACGTGACGTGAAAAGCTCACTTTGTAGGACCAGGTTTAGATTAAAAAAAGAGAACTCTCAAAGTATGAAGGCCAAGAGAAAAAAAGCCATAGAATGTCTAAAAAATATAAAATGAATTAGCAGCTAAACATTTTATCTTTATTTGCTAATTTTACAACAATCATCAATACCAGCTGAATACCTGATGAATGGACAACAGCAGACGTTTGCACAATTGCGCTATCTATTCTCTCTAAGATCCTCTAACATATAGTATGCTCCAACATATTGCATAACCGGCTGGTTTATTATAATATCATCAATGCTTTTCGTAAATATCGCAGTTGCAACTTTGTCATCACCTTTCATATATGTTGTGTTCTGTGTTTGTCCTATTGTTGGTTTTTCTATTTGTTTTAAGTCTTAAAATTAAATTGGTCTTTTTTGTTTGTTTTATGTCATGGCGTTGTCAGTTTATTTTCGACTTGTGAGTTTGAATGTCCCTGTGGTTACTTTCGCCTTCGCCTATCTTTTAGTATTTAAAATTGATTTATTTGCCACAAAGTCCTCTTTTTCTATCAAATGCAATGAAACAGTAAAAACTAATGCTTTGCATCAAGTTTCCCTTGGAACATGTACTAAATGGCCTATCTCTATTATTTATTATATCTTTAGTTTTCATACAATTGAGGTTTGAAAAATTCGTACAAAAATGGCTACAGAAGGGTACATAAACCTTAACTATTCTTAATATTAATATCTATCTGTGTAATTTTACACCTGGATGGCTACATAAGAAATTCATCACGGATACAGTGAAAATGTCATTTCAGGATTCGCACATTACATACACTGATTACAAAGATTTTTATTGATTAATAATAATAATTGATAAACTTGAACGCTTAAATCCAAATCGAAGTTGTAATCTTTCATATTTTAACTTTGAAAGTGTTTTTTTATTGTTATTTCACATATAGTTTTAAAACCAATAAGTTTTAAAACTGTTGTCCATGTCACGCGTAATGATTCGGTTTCATAAATGGTTGGAGACTTATTATGTCCTCTTAATATCGTTTGGTTAGTTTTGTAGCTGGGTTACTGTATCATGGACCTATAACCCCACATCTCCTTTTATTCATCATAAACTGGTTCAAAATTCAAAATAAGAAAAACAAACAAATGTATAGTTTTCTAGGAAAAAATGTAAAAACAAGAATTACTTTTTGACTAGCTGCCACTTTTTTGCAACTTTTAAGTATAAATCTTTAGCCATTTGACTAGTGGTGCCGCTCACGATATCCTTGGCAGAGTCAAGCATGGACATACGGAGAAAAGATTCTATGTGAAACAGAAGGTAGACCGAAACGGAAGCAACGCTTTGTATTGATTTGTATAATTATATCGAAAGCTATAGCTTAAAAGAGCAGTGACTTTTAAAAAAATATTGTAGAAAACTTACGAAAAGTAACATGACATGTTTAATTAACGCTTTGGCAATTACACCCACTAAATTTGGTTAAACAGGCTTTTTTTCTTCTTAGGCCGTTAATATATAGTGTAACTTCGTTCAATAACAGGCGCTATCAAACAAATTTTCAGTATTAAAGTGAAACACATATATATTTATTGCGATCTAAACCATGACAAACTTGACCAAAACCATGACGAATTTCTAGACTCTTAACCGAACCATGTCAATCGCTTAACCAAACCATAGTAATTCCGATATCTTGCTTATTCTGCAATAATTTCATGAAACAACAATTCCAATGTAGATCGTTTGACCTCTAATACAGATTCAAACATCTTATTTGCTTTTCATCTGCTCGTGTGAATAGAACTGAGGCAATAGTTTAGGAAATTAACATCAATTAACTTATCCAAACTATGACAAAATCACTGTACTAAACGCTCCTCGATATGACGACCTTACTACCCGTGTGGTTGAACCCCTGAAACCTGAAAGTGTGCCGAAACCAAGAGTTGCACACCAAAAAAACGTATTAACGGGGAATTTAAAAAAAAATCTTGAAAAAGATGTACGTATATTTTCGTTCATAAAGAGGGT
Organism: Mytilus edulis; assembly: GCA_019925275.1. Lineage (NCBI taxonomy): Eukaryota > Metazoa > Mollusca > Bivalvia > Mytilida > Mytilidae > Mytilus > Mytilus edulis. The sequence continues at coordinate 77,019,930 of CM034350.1, read as the reverse complement.
CTATCCTGGAATTTGGACATAGTGACAATATCACGAAACCTGCATGGTCCGTGGTGTAAATGTCACTTGTATACAGTATATGGGTCGCTGATTAAAGATTTCTCGATATCATTTTGGCTATTTTACATTGTGCTAAATTGTTTTTTTTGTTTTTTTTAGAATGCCAAAATCAAAATTACCTTAAAAAAAGAGCAGACAAATCTACCTTACCATGTATCTAAATAGGTAGCATGTAAATAATGTTTACTTACGTATACATTCAATATGTTAAAAAGAGATAGGGCCAATTTTCCCTGTATCTGTTTTACGAAAAGGTTCAAAATCGTAAAGATTAAATATTATTGGAATTGGAATTTTAAAAAGTGTTTTTTCCATGTTATTAAAATATATTTAAACTTCAAAACATATATCCATTATAAAACATCAAAGTGTTTTTCGGTGCAAAATATTTGTTGAATTATGCGATATTTGCAACATCTCAAATGTTGGCAGTAAATAGAATTTCAACATGAGCTAAACTGTATAACCATACAGGTTTAAAAAGGCATTTTCCAATGCCACTACAATGAAAAAGTTAAAATGTACAAGACCAGTCATTTTTCAAACTTCGACCCCTAAAAAAATGATGGAAGGTAACGAGTGACTTACATTCAGCGAAAACAACAATTCAAAGGCGCTCTTCCGGTTTAACTTTTGTTAGTAGTAACACTTAAGAATGGAAATGGAAAATGTGACAAAAAGAACAACTCGCCCAAAGAGCATAAAACAGCCTTAGACCATCAATGGATCTTAAACACAGCTATAAATCTCGCACCAGGAGGCAGGTTTCAGCTGGTGAAATGAACGTCACACTATAACCTTCGAAACACATAAATGATCTATTATAATAATAAATTTAAAAAAAAAACATACAAGATTAACAAAAGCCAGAGGCTCCTGACATGGGACAGCATACCTGTCAACCTCTGAAAATGAAAAGTCAGGTCATGACCTGCATTGAGAAAAAAAATCTCAGGTCATAACGCGTACGACATTTTGCGGGCTCAATTGAAGAACAAAAATATGTTTGCATATAATTTATATAGTCAATATGTATATGAAACAGTTAGAACATGTATACAAGTTTATTTCAGACTATTGTTATATTCCATAGTAGCAGACTTGGCATTCTTTAAAAGAACTGCACTTGGTTTCAGTTCATAGCAATGCAAATGTGTATTCATTTTACAAGAAAGAAGAGCACACAGTGTATCCTTATTAAGATCAGCCCTAAACTCTGTAGCTATTTTCTTTACTAAAGAAAATGCCCTCTCACTGTCTGCATTGCTGTTTGGCAAATCCAGTAATGTTTTAGCAAGTTTTGACAAAACAAAAAATCTTGGCTTGTTAAGAAAAATGTCATGCAACTTGGACATTTCTCCCCAAAATGTACCAATGTCAGTTTCAGGGGAAGTGCAAAGTGGAAGTTCATCTAATGCCAGACTAATGGGGTCAACTGATAGTCACTGAACTCATCTTGTAGCTTGTTGAAAATATCGTTACGTAGCTCAGGTAAACAGTCCTACATTTTGACTGTTGGTTACATTGAAAAAGACCGATAAAACCGAAGGTCGTATTACTTCTAAATACCGGAAACAATTCCGGTCAGAAATCCGGGTGAAACGGGTAATGTTAGAAATTCCCGGGACCCGCCGGGTAAAGAAAAACTCCCGGGTGAGAGGTGAAAATAACGGGTGTCACCCGCAAAAAACGGGTGAGTTGACAGGTATGGGACAGGTGCAGAACTGAATGCCTCGGGGTTGAACATTTGTTGGGATCTCAACTCTCGCCCTATACCTCTATAGCCATGCAATGTAAGATAAACAAACTTACAGCAATAGGCATGTAGTAAAACTCATGTAAAAGAAGTCAGAGTCCGACGTCAAAATAGGTAACAAAAGAAACAAAACAAAATGACAATGATACATAAATTAACAAAGGACTTCTAGCAGTTACTGACATGCCAGCGGCCCAGCTCCAGAACTCAATTAAATTGAAGTTGAAAGATTATGTCTTTATCATATGAATAGCATGCACAATCCCTCCCGTTAGGGATTTAGTAAAATATCATCATAAAGTATAAGAGAAGACCATAACGCAAGTCATGTCAACAAATGTTTTAGAATGAAGATATATTTATTTCCGATGCAAAGATCAAGTGGAGGCCGTACGGTTGTCTATAATTGCTTTTCAGTATACACTTTATTTGAACTTTGGTGGATAGTTGTCTCATTTGCAATCAAAGCTCACCTCCTTACTTTTATATAATATATTTAGTTATGTATTCACTATTTGTGCAAATGAGATATTTTATTTGCGCCTTTAACATAATATTGATTCAAATTAGAAAAGTAATCTGCGCAAACATAAAATTGGCGAAATCAAACGATAAATTGGCGCAAACGTATTTAGTATAACGACCTTCATACTATATCGATATGAACTGGGTGTCTGCCTATATTCAGCTCATGAAACAATTCGAGTAATGATAGCGGGTTTAGGGTAGTAACGTTAACATTAGACAATGGGTTTTACAAACAAATTCAATTTTCATAGGGGTTATTATAAAATTTTAGTAGCAAATTACCGCTAGATATTAAAATTTCAAATTTGCCCAGGCGAATTCAAGTTTATAGTTTTAGTCGAGCCTGCGACTACGGCGGCTACGGCGGCTACGGCGGCTACGGCGGCGTCGTTAGCTAACTTCTTAAAAGCGGCTTCATATTTTAGAAGGTTGAAGACCTGGATGCTTCATACTTTGTATATAGATACCTCATGTTACGAAGTTTCTGTCAGTCACATGTCCAATATCCTTGACCTCATTTTCATGGTTCAGTGACTACTTGAAAAAAAAAGTTAAGATTTTTTTGTAATGTTAAACTCTCTCTTATTATACGTAATAGGACAACTATATTTGGTATGTGCGTACCTTGTAAGGTCTTCATTCCCGTCAGAGAGTTTACACTTGACCTTGACCTCATTTCTTGGATCAGTGAACAAGGTTAAGTTTTGGTGGTTAATAAGTCCATTTCTTAGGTACTATAAGCAATAGGGATAGTATAGTTGGTGTATGGAAGAACTGTAAGGTGTACATGTGCAACTGGCAGGTGTCCTCTGACCTTGACCTCATTTTTATGGTTCAGTGGTTATAGTAAGGTTTTTGTGTTTTTGTCTGTTTTTCTTATACTATATGCATTAGGTCTTCTATATTTGGTGTATAGAATGATTGTAATGTGTATATGTCTAGCTGGCAGGTGTCATCTGACATTGACCTCATTTTCATGGTTCAGTGGTCAAAGTTAAGTTTTTGAGTTTTGGTCTTTTTTTCTAATACTTTATGCAATAGGTCAACTATATTTGGTGCATGGAAATATTTTATGATCTATATGATAGTCGCGCAGATTTTATTTGACCTTGACCTCATTTTCACGGTTCATTGCTCAGTGTTAAATTATTGTGTCTTGGTCTGTCTTTCTTAAAATATAAGTAATAGGTCAACTATAGTTGAAGAATTGTTAGCTGTACATGCCTGCCTGGCATGGTTCATCTGATCTTGACATAATTTTCATGGTTCATATGTCAATGTTTAGTTTTCTTGATTAACGTTAAGTGTATGTGACAGTTGTAATAAAGCTTGATATTTAAGAATATCAACATAACATCAATTATTAGTATAGAAGGCGAGACATTTCAGCGTGTGCACTCTTGTTATTCTTTAAAGCTGGTTTTGTATTGTTTGGTTTCTGTTTTACTGATCTGAGGGACATTTTGTTTTTGTTTGTGTTTTTATCATTTTTTTTTTTGGTTTTGTGTTTTTGTTTGTCAAGTTCTGAAAAGTGTTTAATAAAAAAAAATGTGGTATGATTGCAAATGAGACCATTCTCCACAAAAGACCAAATGACACAGAAATTAACAACTATAGACCCCTCATAATTATTCAATGTCTATTTTATCTATTGGTCCCAAATATGCCATCTTTGCTAGCCAAGGGTTACGATCAACTCCCGTTAAGAGAATGGGAGTGGATCGTAACCTTTCGCAAACAAGAACCAATGAAAGCTTCCCGGAATTTGGGCATGCGTTCGGGACCAATTGGTTTATTTTATTTAGCAGACTGGTTCGCTGTTAAAGTAACAATAAGGAAACCAGAAACCCGCTGCGACGCCAAAACAACTTCAGAAAACATTGTTTATTTCATTTTAACTAACATATTATGCCTAAAAGACCAAATCCGTTTGGAGATGCCTCTCCACTCCAAATGAAGACTCATGTTGGAACGAAGGAAATAAATCTGATGGGCATGGACGGAGACAAGAACATGAAAACTGTTTATGGTAAATTATCCAGGAAAATTATTGTCAATAGACAACAGGGTTCATCTTAGCGTTATATATTTGTTAACAAAAACTATTCCTACTTTGTATGAGGGTAGTAATAGCCCTCTAACGTCAGGCGTCAAACAGTCATTTTCGGCTAACGTTGGTGGCATATGATATTGGTTAAAATTCTTTAAAATATCCTTTAATAGTTGTGATTCGTCAGAGGTCTTAAATAATAATCCTTACCATCATTTTTGGAAGAAGAAAAAATTAAGTGATTCGTCAAAATCAGTGGATGTTTTTTATTGTCTAAAAGAAAGTGTACATTTCATCGTCACACACCAAAAAATACTGTAAATGTCATTTGGCAAGAATTTTAGCCGTTATTTGTCATGGGGGTACCCCCATCACTACCTTCTTGTATTTCATACAGATCAAGTATTCTCCCCAAGCTGTTTTAGCGCTGTGCTTTTCAGCCCTATCCCAATTTCCCGCTGTTCTATTGCACTGACCGCAGCTCTATCCTTTAGTCTTTAGTCTTTAGAAGTGTCAACTTGACACTATAATCTCTATCTGTAATTTCAATCACTCTGGTAATTTTATGTCTCTATTGTATTAAACTCATTAGTACATTTGTATTTATGATGTGGCACTGCAGAGAAACTAAATAAATAATTAAATAATTACTTCAAAAAAAAAAAAAAAAAAAAAAAAAAAAAAATAATTAAAAAATTAAAAATAATTAACCCTTATAAAACCTTAACTATCTATTTTGTGAACCTTCCAGTATCTTTAATAAAAACCCCTAACAAATCTTGAATATCTTCTATGTGATGTTTGTAATTATCATTTTCTGTTGTTGCTAATAGTACTTCTGATTCAAGTGTTAGTTTTGATGTTATGAAATAGAGTGCAGAGCGGAGTTTTTCTCTAGCCTCCTCATAATTTTCACAATCCAGAAGGTAATGGTCAACTGTTTCTATTTGTCCACAGCTGCATTTGTCGGCGAGTGCTGGGCATATCATTGATTTATATGAATTTAAATTGCAATATCCTGTTCTTAAACGCGGTATCGGGATCGTTCGCCCTGATTACATGTTCGCCCTAGGTTCGTTCGCACTAGTTTGTTCGCCCTGGTAGTCCGTTCGCCCTGGGTTCGTTCGCCCTATATTCATTTATGGTATAATGTATATGTTACATCAATGAACGAAATATATATTTTTTATATAATATTTAAATTTTGGTAAATCTATTAAAAGTTAAATACAGAATAGATCTATTTGCCAAATTTATATTAATTTAATAAAACTCTTGGCTGCATTAATTGTTACACTTTATTTTATAATTACTTTTAATTACTGTTGATTGCATTTTGATTGCTGATTAGTTGTTTTATGTCAAATACTTTGTAGTCTTTGAATTCACAGAAACTTATCCTCGTAGTAGCAAGACAACATAATAACTTAGTCTTCAGTTGTTTTACATTTAAAAATACTGCTGAAATTCACAGAAACTTATATTTTCCTAGTAATGTTATTACATACGATACAAACTTGGTCCTGCAATACCTTGAAGTCACAATATCTTGTAGTACTGAAATGTACAGAAACTTATAACCTAGTAGCAGCTAACTTTAGACAAGTTAACATGATACATCGTAAATATTTGGCGAAATTGTAGACTTACTTCAGCACATTCATTTATATACACACAACGCAACACTATAAGATACTAAAAAATTAAATCAGGGCGAACGGACTCGAGGCGAACAGGTATTAGGGCGAACAGAAACTAGGGCGAACCAGAATCAGGGCGGACGGACCCGGATTCGTTCATCCAACGCAAACACGAAGGTATATTTTTTCGTAATTTTTTCAAATTTCCCACTTATTTTTCACTTAAGATCATGTGATCAACTGGTTTACTATTTCTGAATGAATTATTTCTGTTGTATTAAGTAACTCCGCGGAACCAGTCTAATAAATTTTACAAAATGGCGACATTGAAAGATCAAAATAAACAAAGATTTCAACATTGACATCTATTTATTTAATTAAAAGAATATATAGAGGCATATATGAATGAAATGAGATGAAATAAATTGACCGCATTTCCTGACAAGACTCACAAACTTGATTTATGAATTTTGAACAAACGATTTTAAAAACGATCAAACATAGGGGTTTGTTACAAATTATTTGCCAGTTTTCTATCCATACGAACCCGAAAATGAGGAAGTCTTTTAAGTAATAATTATCACCTATTCAAAACTTATAATTGTTTAGTCAGCAATTTTACCATTTGAAATCAATTGTTGTAAGGTCAACAGTACACTGCTACAATGGGTTACAAAACCAAACACAAGCTGACAATGACTTTAGTCTTTCATGTCTTTATTGTTGGTCCTACATGTTCTGCAAGATCCCCTGTAAGTTCTTAGAAATCTTCACATAGGCAGTCTGGTAAAGACCCATCATGGAAAAAAGACTTATCCTTGGGTTTTATGCACAGATAATATGAGATTATATTAATTTATAATAGAGAAAAAAGGACTCTTCTTCTATATCCAGATAATACATGTAACTATGATCAGGTTGCTGTCTCGTTGACACATTCCCAATTTCCATTCTCAATTTTATTTTAACAAAGGGGTAACTTCCATGAGCATGATGAGGACATCATTACAAGAGTAAACATCAAAAGCATAACATAAGAAAAACACATAACAAATCAATTACAAACAAACCGCACCATGACAAAGTTACTGAGAATTGTTGAAAATTACGCGCTTACCACAGCGCTATCCAAAAATCCTGGGAAGAACACTAAAAATCAATAAATTTTCTAAACATTATGATTTAAATTGCAAGCTTTGTGTCATCCAATTTTCACATTACAATATATGTTAATATAAACCTTATCACTATTTGGTCCATTCTTTCTGAGGTTTATTCCTCAATGCCAACATCCTTTGATTTACCGACAATTTACCTGTAAAATTATGTTGGCATTCAAGGAATAGGTGCAAATAGTTATCACAACGAAAGTACATGCTTATCAAAACAATCATACTAATTAAACATAGATAAATTCAAGGTAGTTATATCAAATTCATGTTTGTGAAGTTGTTGAACATCAATTTTTGCTGTTACTGCTTGAACCGATATCATCTTTTCTTAACATAAACCTTTGAATTTTATTTTAATTGTTGCATCACAAAGCCTCAACATGTGCCTATTGTCAGGAATTCCCAGTTTGCACAAATTCTACAATAGACTTTGGACTTTGATGTTTCTTTTCAATATTTCTATAGTTGTGTGTTCTGTAATATCCTCCAGTATTACTGACATTACTGGATGGAATTTCTCGAAACTTAGTCAGGCGCGGGTTGGAACCCCCCCCCCCCCCCCTTTTTTTTGGACGATCAATGCATTTGAATGGGGACATGTAATTGGAACCCCCCCTTTGTCCTGGGTTTTTAAAATGGCTGGTTCCGCCCCTGTTAGTATCCCATGTTAGATTACACTGTGTTATTTTGTTCAGTTGTTCAGGATACTTTTCTTGGTTATGATATTACACCCTTTTAATTATAAGTGATTCATAATATATTGTTCAGGTGTTATGTTTGCTAATTTTGAATAGCATATTATTTGTTTGTAGACAGAGCACACAGAAAACAATACATTTATCATAAAATAAGCAAACATATTAGCAGATTGACAAAAAACACTTCTTACGTGATCTGATAACAGTTGTTGAATATTTTATACAAGCAATTTTCACATTTAACAGTCTATTACAAGTGTAAAGTTTAATAAATTGTTCATTTGAAAAGATCATATTAAATAGTAAAATATTCAAAATGATATGGAACTGAATAAATCTCTTTCCTTTTGTTTTTTTAGATTGAAATAATTATATTTAACTAGAATTCCTTTAATATTTGTAATATGACTTATGTTAATAAACAATGCCATTCCCAAATTTTTTTTTTTTTTTTAAAGTAATAAAAAATGTTTTAATTTCTTTATTTCTGTAAAATTCATAATAATTTAACCAAAAAATCTACTACTTTTTAATGTTGCAATTTTATCAAATTCACTAATTATTTTTTAATTTAAATACTTATAAAATAAACATCTATTGAAATATTTTTGTTGGCGTTCAAGGAATAGGTAACACATAAAATGTTTGCAATCGAGAAGACACCTATTCCGATAATAAAATCATTTAGACAACTTCCAGTGTGGTGGTCATGAATGCCCTCCGTTGCTGTGTTCTGAACAGGCTCTGTCTGTTTAGAATCCAGATTGGAATAGGAGTTAAGTTAAATCTTAACATTGATATCTATAGAATCTTTGTTGCTTCATTAAATCAATATGAATGCATTTCAATCACGTTTATTATATACATGATATAGGTCCACATCTAAATACACAAGTTCTAAATTTTCCTATCAACATCAAAATGATTCTATGTTATATGATTCTATTTACTATACAAATGCTATACATACATCCTTCACCATGTTAACAAGGGTTTAGTATAAAGAAATTGACAAATACAATGCCTAACAATGTTAAAATGACCATAGAGCTTTGCATGAACAATATATAAAGTTGCTCAATACTACATATAAGCTGGGACTATTATACTTACTTTTAGTATAATAGTCCCAGGTAGAAGCCACATTATAATGTATATGATTTAATGCAGAGAGAATTATTTTTCAGAAAAGACCAAACAGCTGTTGTTTACAGGAGCTCAGAAACAATTGGATGATATCAATATAGATGCTAATGACAACTGTGCTTCGATCCCAAACCAAAATGTTTCAGGACAAATGTGCTTAGACAATACTGGACATTTAGTTGCCCCATCAGTACCCTCTGTACAGCCTCCCACACCAACTGATGATGATAATGATGAGGATGGTATGGATGTTGATGCTGTTCTTGTAGATGCAAACTCAAATAAGAAAATATCAGATTTTTTCACTGTCAAAAGTATGTACATATATATCATTTACAAGTTTTTTACACATCAATAACTTGGTCACACATTTATGATAGATTTTATGAAACAGATTCTTTTTTATTGTCGATTTTTTTTCAGTTAACATTTGCATACAGTATGCCAGTATGGGATTCTTTTTTAAGACATCAAAAGCTTATAAAATCTACATAGAATGTTTTATAATATGACAGATTCAAGATTATGAATGAAAAAAATTATTGAAGTTTATAAAAAAAAATCCTTATATTTTACTGTTAAAAAGACTGTTAGGCAGTCAACATTACACTTTTACACTGACAACAGCAATTGCAGGATAGACACATGGTTCTTTGGCACTCTTACAAGTTTGCATTTCATCTGATAAATCTAATAGTTTTAGGAGAAATCTGAATCTGTTCACTATCATCAGTTTTCTGATTCTGAGCAAACATGTACACAATGTAAGCATTCAAAAAGAAAATATCACAATACTCTTATTTACACAATGTTTTCCTCTGTGTTTGCAGTGTATTTTATTATTTTTTTGTGCAAATTTATTGATATTTGATGAAAATTACAGCTGCAACTGTAATCAAGTTCTGAGTTCTTCAAGTTAAAAAAATATTTATTCATTTTAGATATTGCCGAACAAAGACAAAAAGATATTCCACAGAAACCATCAGTAAGTCATTTTTGAATAAAGGAAATGTGAAATATATATAATAAAAGTACAGAGATAGTTATTCTAGGGAGGCAATCCTATCAAAAAATAGAAAAACAGATTACAAATGTACAATGACAAAAAGTAGAAATGAAATGAAATGGCAGACTTTTGTCATGCAGGAGCAAGGGTTGATAATGCTTTTGATGTCATTTCTGTGCCATTTCTCATGAACTGTTCAACCAATTCTTATCAAATTATAATATATTGCTACTGATGACAAAATTGAGATGAAGTACAATGATTGACTTTTTTCACTATTGATGTCAGGACTTACACTTTCACATTAAGTCATTTCTCTGCAATAACTTCAAATTTTAATATTTTGTTACTAATGACAAAAGAAGTTTTTTTCAACTCTACCTTTCCTCTTAGGGACGACATCAAAAGTTCAATGAAGGATAAAAAAAACTTAATTCGCATATTTTTTTCACTGCCCCCCCCCCCTTCCCAACCCTCTCTTAACTTAATTTGAGAAAAATTGATTTACCTATATGGATATATGTAAAATCGATTTTAAATTAACAAAACTTGCAGCAATGTTAGGGGACCCCCACCCTCAAACTATTTGATTTAAGTTTTTTTATCCTACATCGATCTTTTGATGTCGTCCCTTATTATGATGAAAAATGAGCATGATGAGTACCTTAAAAATAAAGAAAATCACGTTTTTTGTCAATCTGACTGCATATTTAACCCCTCGTAAGTAGTCAAGGTTGTTAAAAAAAAGCTGTTGTAATGTTTTAAGCTAGTTTGTGTACAATAATAATGTATATTTCAGTTATGATAGAAGAAATGCCACCAAAGAAATGAACAGTGACTAGGTTCAACAAACAGACACAAGTCAAGCTGCTAGATGATTTGATATACAATTTGTTGGAAAAGATGGACAGCATTTTATAGTTTTGTATAGTTTTTTTTATGAAAAGGTTTCCAATTTCTTTGCTGTGCAATGCATTTATTTCTTAGTATTCATCTGAGGGAAGGGTTTATTATAGATATAATACAACAAAAATTATAAAATCATGTAAGAAAGATGGTAGAAATATATGTTTGCATTATACCACTTGACAATCCAACTGCTATTATGGAGTATTAAATGAAAGGTATAGGTTATGCCAATTTTTGCAGAAACAATGTATTATCAGAATTGCTGTATAGTGTGAATTGAATATTATTAGTGATTATATGATTATTCGTTTTTATTAAAATTGTAGTTAAAATAGTCCAAAATAATAAATATTTCTTTTCGCTCTTAATTTTTAGGACTAAAAAAAGTGCTAATATGTACTTGTGTGTTTTGTAGTCTAAGATAAAATATGCTGCTGTCATGGCTGTTATGTGTATTGTCCTAATAGACCTCTTTTGAGTTCATCCGTCACCGGAAAAAACTCGTCAATTATACGCGCTTTTATCACCGTCATTTGTGCGTTTAGGGGCGTCGTCACTTCCCTTCCAATGTTGAGCGAGTGGTTGGAAAACTATAATTCTATATTATACGAATTATTCGGCAAATTGAATTCTCAAAATTGACAATCAACACTGCTGTCATTAGGGAATTGTCAGTAAGTACCTACAGAGCAACCATTATTTCTAGTTTATCCTGCACAAAGACGATCACTAAGACGCTTGATGAACGTAAATAGTGCAGGGATACAGGCGACCCCCTCTATCTGGTAAATGACGTCTTAAAGGCGTGCATAATTGACGAGTTTTTGCCGGTGACGGATGAACTCGAAAGTGGTCTATTGTTTCTGTGTTTTATTAAAAATCATGGCTATCTAAATGATTTAAATGTATATATTGAACATAAAGTTAGATGTGTTCAAAAAACATTTTGTGAAACTTGATAAAGCTTGTACATTTTGATTACTGGGTAATTATGGTAGACATAGATTGATTACATGTTTTCCCCTTGAAAAAAAGATAATTGTAATGTGCAGTGTATTCATTATTTTAATACTGCAGCTACTAGATAATTATAGGTCCCATTATTTAGTGCTATTTTCCAAGTGTGCAGTTGATATTTTTTTATTGAGCCAAATAAAAAAGTATGTGTGGTTCCAGTCACATCTGAAAAAAGTTAGGGTAGGTAAGTAGGGATTTTTTTTTATTTTATGTTTTTTTTTTACATTGAGTCTATGGGAGCAACATTCTGACTTTAACAGTGCTTAATGAAAAATGACAATAAAATTTTTAGGGAAGGCTATTTTTAAGCCGAAAAAGTAGGAACGGTAGGGTTACTGGAACCACACATATATTTTTATTTGGCCTTATAATGGTAAATTAATGCTATATGGAGAAGTTGGGTTTATGGAATTGTTTCTCTTGTTGACAGACTTGTTTGAAAAGTTTGAATTTTGTCAATTGAGTAAAAGTAGTTTATTTAATTTTAATTTTTAATTTTAAGCTTCTATCGTGGATAAATTACTTTATGACTTCAGTTTTTTTCTCGTTTTTTTTCTATTTAGATTTTGTGAAATATGATAGATTTAAATATGTATGTTAACTTATTGAAATTACATCACCATCATTTAATACTTTTTTTTCCAAATCATCATGATACATTTTCATTAAATTCCACACACATGTAAATAAAACTTATCTTAAAAAAGGCTCACACTACTGTTATTCATCAAGGCTAATTAACAATTTCATTAACTTTGAAGTCTATAAATCGACAACAAAATGAAGATTTTATAATTATATTGTTAATTTTATCTTTCTTCTTGTACAATAATGAATATACATGCTTTAAATTATCACAGTGAAAATGACAGTGTCACATTTTTCAAAAACAGTATTTAAAAAACATAAGAAGAATATAAATGCTCATTATAAGGGTTGATTTCTGTAGATATCTTAGAATTGTTCATCTATTTTTGACAGATTTCTGCCCATCATCCATTTAGAAGTTCTTCTGTTACATTTTATGCCTCATTCCTGGTTAGAATCATGTATTTCATTAGTAGTCAACATATACTTTCATTGTACACAAAGAAACTTATAAATATTCATACAGTATTACTTTTGTTCATAATTTTGAATTTTGCTGTTTTTGTGTCAGATTTGAATTGGTAGATGTTGATTTTTAATTTTAAAAGTAATTTTGCCTAATGTTTTTATTGCTTCTAACCCCAAACCCCCATGAGTGTCTTTCTATAGTGCTCATAATTCCAAATATGCAGTGTGTTCTGTTAATTTGTTTTAAAAATGTAATGTACATTTTTTTCTGTAATTGTAAGTTTGCATGGTGCAAGATGTTGGTTTTTTTTTTAACTTATACATATACACAAAAAATCATGTTAATGTTTGAAAAAATTTGGGAATGATGACCCATGGATTACACATGAAACACTGCACTTCTGCCACTGAATGTCACAGTATAAACATTTTTCACATTTTTATCAATTTGGTCACAATTAGCCTCCAGGCAATCTTTTCCAGCCATGTTTTAAAAGTGTTTCATTTATAAAAGTACTGTACATTGTCATTCCAAATATTTACTGAACTGAAATAATGCTTAATTAGCAAAACATGTTCTATTTAATTATTTTCAAAAAATGTGTTCTTTCAACCTGGGACTGTTAAACTAATATGATATTCTAGTCCTAGTTTAATCCAACTTTATAACTTTTACCTTAAGGTGTAGATACAAAAAAGACAACAACAGAAAAATGTCTAGGAACTTTGATGTCAAGTATTTGGACATTATAAAAGAACTGAGAATAAATTTTTGGTAACAAATTTTAACAGTAAGACTTTTGAACAGGCTAAGAGTTGGAGATTTTTTTTATGGAAGTTTCATCAATAATGAAAATTGAAATTAGATTGAACAAATATTATAGAAAATTTGAAAAAGCTTAGATTTTTTTGTAATGTAAGTTTCAAGAAATGGACATGATTGAATTGCAAGATAAAACAAGTGTTAGAGATAATTTGTCATTTGAGGTTGTTACTTGGTTTGTGGATTGTTATGGCAATTTTTGTTTATACTATTTACCTATTATAAATTTATATTGTTATATATGTACTGTACTAAAGTTGAGCAGGCAAAACAAAAGTACTCATTTACTGTTGTAAGTAATATGTTTCTGCACAATAAAATTATAGGTATTATTATTGTATGAGTAATTATGCTATATATTTGGAATGGGGTTTACAGATATAGAATGAGGGGCTAAAAGTGCAAAATAAAGGGATATAGACAAAGATAATTAAAAAAAGAAAAGAAAAGGACTAATGAGGTGTTGAAGCATAAGAAGAAAAACTAATGGGCAATAAAGTTAACTAATGGGCAATAAAGTTACTAATGGCAATAAAGTTAACTAATGGTCAATAAAGTTAACTAATGGCAATAAAGTTAACAATGGACAATAAAGTTAACTAATGGGCAATAAAGTTAACTAATGGGCAATAAAGTTAACTAATGGACAATAAAGTTAACTAATGGGCAATAAAGTTAACTAATGGCAATAAAGTTAACTAATGGGCAATAAAGTTAACTAATGGCAATAAAGTTAACTAATGGGCAATAAAGTTAACTAATGGCAATAAAGTTAACTAATGGCAATAAAGTTAACTAATTGGAATTAAATTAACAATGGGCAATAAAGTTAACTAATGGCAATAAAGTTAACTAATGGGCAATAAAGTTAACTAATGGGCAATAAAGTTAACTAATGGACAATAAAGTTAACTAATGGACAAAATATACCAAAATGAATAAAGAAATGAAGGACCCATCTCATAATAACAATGGCATTTCTATTTGGACATTATATATTGCGACTGGAACTATACCAAACAAAAGTTAATCTACAGAAGAAAGTATAATGGATTAATCATTTATTGGTAAGTTACTTTGGGCTTTTCTATGTTCAATAAAGAACTTTGTTGGCAAAAAGTTACATTGTATTAAAGTAGTGATTTTGGATGTTTTATTATGGCTTGATACTGTCAATTAACTAACTTCTATTTTGTGTAATAAAGAAAATCATGTTTTGTGGATCCTTGCTTGTAAGGTATCAACACATTTATAAAAAACATATTGTTTGGTCTACACTTTGATTCATTGCTCACTAATAGCCACAAAATTGATAAAACTTGGTACCTTTTACATAAGAATGAGATCTAAGTATTAAATTGAAGGTCTCCTGTTATTCTACAGTCACTACAATATAGTAAGCTGTGAATGAATACCTTGAAGGCATCCGTACCAAATCCATTCAATGAAAATTATGGTACTATTTAGCTAGTACTATTGTATAATCTCTTGAATTTTGGCTCATTTCAAATATGCATGAATTATTTTCACTTGATATAAAGCAATCAACAAACATCTTGAAATAAATATGATATGACCAAACAAGGTGCATATATACAATCACTCTTCCTTAATACTGAGTGATATCTCTTGCACATAAAAGACTTCATTGTAGATTTTAAAAAAGAGCAGGCTAATTTTGCTACAAGGCAGCACTCTTACCCAAAAAGTGGATGGGGATTAATACAAGTTGCAATAACTTTTTTCCCAATCCAATCAAAGTACAAAATTAAAAATATTCCTATTAGAATCGAAATAATTCTATCATGCCATGCTAGGGCTCAGTAATAAGATATTGTCAAATATAATGCCCACCCATGTTAAAATGAGCATAGAGCATGGCATGAAAGAAATATTTCTTAATGAAATTGTGTGTCCAAATTTTCATTTACATCACGGCCTTTGTAGGAGTTGTGTGGACAATTATAGTATGGATTCCTGTTTAGTGAAGAAGTGTTTGTGTGGAATTAATTTCATTTCCTATATTGCAAAAAAAACTATATCTAGTTAACAACAAATAGGTTAGTCAAAGTACTTCGATTTCTGGTGCCAAAAGTAAATATTGATTGTTTTAATTTCAGCACTGTAATTTTCATGATTTCTTGGTTTCCCTTGACGGGGGAGTTGGATTTGTAGAAAAGTGATATTTAAATGACAAAAAAATTCTCTTGACAATATTCGGATTATCTTTAATGCATGGCCATTAAAATTATGGAAATTAATTCAATTCAGTTCAATGTTTTATTAAAGTCTCATCTCTCAACAAGTACAATCAATCTTTATACATTGTAAAATAACACTAAATAAAATGAGAGCCATTCTATACAGAATTATAAGAGACTAAATTATGATAGTGATATATTATTTATATTCAAACTTACTTTATATGTCTGTTCCATGCTAACTAAATCAATAACGTATACATGTTATAGTACTTTGAAGCCTGACTGGAGAGGGCTCCCTCTTTATCAGTCTGTGGGACAACCCCTTATGACAATTTCTGGATCCATCCCTGGTTGGTGAAGCTGAAACTTAAAAGTAGTTGGACAATGACACTTTTGAAATGTGCAGTGCAGTTCAGTGTATCCACACACCTAAGACTTTTCGCCTCAATTTAGTAATCACATAATCGGATAATATGGTGTGAACAACTTAATTCATGACATACTTTCGCTTCCTCAATTCTTTTTATATAGTTCCACCCTTAAGATTTTATGTAATTTGTGGAATAAACAATGTTATGGAAACCATTGTTTTAACAATTATTCAAATGTCTGGTGAATTTGTGCATGCCTTCTAAAAAAGCTATTTAATTTTGATATCAGGAAATATTTCATACCTGGAAATGTAATTCAGTTTGAACCAAACAAACTGCCAGGGATGAGGAGCAAAATATCTTTCATTTAGATACAAATCCGACTTTAAATGAAGCTAAGTTTATCTGATGCGTTAATTTTTCCTATGAAAAATGGCTAACTATGGTTACTTATTGGATTAAGTATACATTTATGCTTTTACTGTTTAAATCCTCTTGTTATTTTCGTCATTTTGCATCCTTTGTTCTGTTCATCTTCTTACCGTCTATGTTTTGTGCATCCTCTTATACGACCGTGTTCTGTTCAGCCATCATCTTACACCCTTTGTCCTGTTCACCCTGTTACAGTCTTGAGTTCTGTTCAACCATTACACCCTATGTTTAATTCATCAACTAGTACCCCTGTCTTCTGTTCATCGTGCTTAGATTTGTTCATTCTCTTACAACCCAGTGTTCTGTGTATACTCTCACGTCCTCTTGCAATAATTTATGCTGTTCATCCTTTTACACCTTATGTTTTGTTCATCTTGTGTCGTTTTGTTCTGTTCACCATCTTACATTCGTTGTTCTGTTCATCCTCTTGCAGTCCTTTGTGCTGTTCATCATCTTAAACCCTTTGTTCTGTTTATCATCTGGCCTCGTTTTGTTCTGTTCACCATCGTACATCCTTTGTTCTGTTTATCCTATAAACCCACATGTTCTGTTCATCCTCTTGCAGTCCTTTGTTCTGTTCATCCTCTTGCAGTCCTTTGTTCTGTTCATCCTCTTGCAGTCCTTTGTTCTGTTCATCCTCTTGCAGTCCTTTGTTCTGTTCATCCTATAAACCCATATGTTCTGTTCATCCTCTTGCAGTCCTTTGTTCTGTTCATTCTCTTGCAGTCCTTTGTTCTGTTCATCCTCTTGCAGTCCTTTGTTCTGTTCATCCTCTTGCAGTCCTTTGTTCTGTTCATCCTCTTGCAGTCCTTTGTTCTGTTCATTCTCTTGCAGTCCTTTGTTCTGTTCATCCTATAAACCCACATGTTCTGTTCATCCTCTTGCAGTCCTTTGTTCTGTTCATCCTCTTGCAGTCCTTTGTTCTGTTCATCCTCTTGCAGTCCTTTGTTCTGTTCATTCTCTTGCAGTCCTTTGTTCTGTTCATCCTATAAACCCATATGTTCTGTTCATTCTCTTGCAGTCCTTTGTTCAGTTCATCCTCTTGCAGTCCTTTGTTCTGTGTATTCTCTTGCAGTCCTTTGTTCTGTTCATCCTCTTGCAGTCCTTTGTTTTGTTCATCCTCTTGCAGTCCTTTGTTCTGTTCATCCTCTTGCAGTCCTTTGTTCTGTTCATCCTCTTGCAGTCCTTTGTTCTGTTCATTCTCTTGCAGTCCTTTGTTCTGTTCATCCTATAAACCGATATGTTCTGTTCATCCTCTTGTAGTCCTTTGTTCTGTTCATCCTCTTGCAGTCCTTTGTTCTGTTCATCCTCTTGCAGTCCTTTGTTCTGTTCATCCTCTTGCAGTCCTTTGTTCTGTTCATTCTCTTGCAGTCCTTTGTTCTGTTCATCCTCTTGCAGTCCTTTGTTCTGTTCATCCTCTTGCAGTCCTTTGTTCTGTTCATCCTCTTGCAGTCCTTTGTTCTGTTCATTCTCTTGCAGTCCTTTGTTCTGTTCATCCTATAAACCCACATGTTCTGTTCATCCTCTTGCAGTCCTTTGTTCTGTTCATCCTCTTGCAGTCCTTTGTTCTGTTCATTCTCTTGCAGTCCTTTGTTCTGTTCATTCTCTTGCAGTCCTTTGTTCTGTTCATCCTATAAACCCATATGTTCTGTTCATTCTCTTGCAGTCCTTTGTTCAGTTCATCCTCTTGCAGTCCTTTGTTCTGTTCATTCTCTTGCAGTCCTTTGTTCTGTTCATCCTCTTGCAGTCCTTTGTTCTGTTCATCCTCTTGCAGTCCTTTGTTCTGTTCATTCTCTTGCAGTCCTTTGTTCTGTTCATCCTCTTGCAGTCCTTTGTTCTGTTCATCCTCTTGCAGTCCTTTGTTCTGTTCATCCTCTTGCAGTCCTTTGTTCTGTTCATCCTATAAACCCACATGTTCTGTTCATCCTCTTGCAGTCCTTTGTTCTGTTCATCCTCTTGCAGTCCTTTGTTCTGTTCATTCTCTTGCAGTCCTTTGTTCTGTTCATCCTATAAACCCACATGTTCTGTTCATCCTCTTGCAGTCCTTTGTTCTGTTCATCTCTCTTGCAGTCCTTTGTTTTGTTCATCCTCTTGCAGTCCTTTGTTCTGTTCATCCTCTTGCAGTCCTTTGTTCTGTTCATCCTATAAACCCACATGTTCTGTTCATCCTCTTGCAGTCCTTTGTTCTGTTCATCCTCTTGCAGTCCTTTGTTCTGTTCATCCTCTTGCAGTCCTTTGTTCTGTTCATCCTCTTGCAGTCCTTTGTTCTGTTCATTCTCTTGCAGTCCTTTGTTCTGTTCATCCTCTTGCAGTCCTTTGTTCTGTTCATTCTCTTGCGGTCCTTTGTTCTGTTCATCCTATAAACCCAAATGTTCTGTTCATCCTCTTGCAGTCCTTTGTTCTGTTCATCCTCTTGCAGTCCTTTGTTCTGTTCATTCTCTTGCAGTTTGTTTTGTTCATCCTATAAACCCATATGTTCTGTTCATTCTCTTGCAGTCCTTTGTTCTGTTCATTCTCTTGCAGTCCTTTGTTCTGTTCATCCTCTTGCAGTCCTTTGTTCTGTTCATTCTCTTGCAGTCCTTTGTTCTGTTCATCCTCTTGCAGTCCTTTGTTCTGTTCATCCTCTTGCAGTCCTTTGTTCTGTTCTTCCTTCGAGTGAAATTTCTCCTCTGCTCAGGTGATTGTAATAAAGTAAGATATCTTTCAAGACCAAAATGAACATTAAAAGTGCTATAGCTAAAAAAGCTTCCCATCAGCACAATTGTGCATTTGGTTTCTCCACTGTTGTGGATATTGTTGTCAATCAAGAACAAAGCATTTTGAAAATGTCAGTTTCTAACTTGCTCTATAAACGTGTTTTTTCTTTTCTTTTTACTGAATACACATACCGCTGACAGATTATTACTTACAGATGGTGGTATTCTGCTTTTCTGCTGTCATATTCTCTTGACTGCTCATCTTCCTTCATCTCTGAATCCCTGTCGCTCTCTGCCGGTGTTTTGATATCTTCAAATGGTTCCAACCTTCACCAGATGTTTCGACCCTGTACCATTACATCCTCCGGTTGGCGGGTCAGTAGAGGTGACCAAACCTCTACTCGTCAGCACTCGGCTTCCAGCTCAGATCATCTCGGCGAAGCGATAACCAGCAAGATGAACGCTTTGTTGCTTCACCTAGCTGTCTTACTGCTGTTTTTCTTGCCTTTCCAACTATTCCCATTGCCTGTAGCATCCTCCATACTGACTGTGCAGGAAAACCTCTGCAGCCTACTTCTACTGGGAACAGCCACGCTTTCCAACCTCTCTCTCTACATGTCATCAGTTCTGTGTACTTTTCCTTTTTCCGCTGGTATGCCTCTTCACATCTCTCTTCCCAAAGAACTGTCAGTTCTTCTGCAACTATCATCTTTGACGACTGTGACCAAACTACAATGTCTGGGCGTAGGGTTGTCTGTACGCATTCTGGAAACACAAGCTTCTTTCCAATGTAGGCTCTCATGTTCCATTTACTGCCCTTGTCCAAGATGAAGTGCTGTTGTGACTTTGTTGCATGTCCCGTATATCCCTCTCTAACGAATCTGATCTGCTTTACCTCTGTTTTCGATGGTCTCTTCTTCCTTCTCTCAATATCAAGGATCTCTGCTAGATGTTTTAGAACCTTGTCGTACCGCCATCGATACCTTCCCTGTGTCAGAGCAACCTTACAGCCTGAAAGTATATATGCCATAGTACCTCTTTCACCACATAACTTGCAGCTTGGTTTTTCTATCAGTCCCCACTGGTGTAAGTTTGAAGGGGAAGGAAGTGTATCGTACACTGACCTAAGCATGAATGAAATTCTGAATGGTTCAATCCTCCATAACTCTGCCCATGTGATCTTTCTTTCATCCTCTTGCAGTCCTTTGTTCTGTTCATCCTCTTGCAGTCCTTTGTTCTGTTCATTCTTTTACACCCATGTGTTCTGTTCATCCTCTTGCAGTCCTTTGTTCTGTTCATCCTATAAACCCATATGTTCTGTTCATTCTCTTGCAGTCCTTTGTTCTGATCATTCTCTTGCAGTCCTTTGTTCTGATCATTCTCTTGCAGTCCTTTGTTCTGTTCATCCTCTTGCAGTCCTTTGTTCTGTTCATTCTTTTGCAGTTCTTTGTTCTGTTCATTCTTTTACACCCATGTGTTCTGTTCATTCTTTTACACCCATATAATCTGTTCATTCTCTCGCTGTCCTTTGTTCTGTTCATTCTTTTACACCCATGTGTTCTGTTCATTCTTTTACACCCATATGTTCTGTTCATTCTCTTGCAGTCCTTTGTTCTGTTTATTCTCTTGCAGTCCTTTGCTCTGTTCATCCTTTTGCAGTCCTTTGTTCTGTTCATTCTTTTACACCCATGTGTTCTGTGCATTCTTTTACACCCATGTGTTCTGTTCATCCTCTTGCAGTCCTTTGTTCTGTTCGCCATCTTACACTCTGTTCTGTTCATCCTTTAACATCCCTTTGTTCTGTTCACCCTCTTGCTCCTTTTTTATCTGTTCAACATCTTACACTCTTTGTTCTGTTTATTATCTTACAACCCTTTGTTCAGTTCTTTCTTTTAAACCCTATATTCTATCCATCCTCTTGCATCGTTTTGTCCTGTTCTTACTCGTACACCTATTTGTTCTTTTCATTTTGCTTTTGGACATGATCTTAGTAACTCACAAGAAAGCAGTCCGAGGGGTAGTCGTTCTTTGTAAATGTATTCTTCTAATCATGATGCTCTTATTATGTCAGTCACGATTTTCATGTAGAACCAACAATATATTCCAAAACAGACAGAGAGTGAGAGATGTCAGAGATACAGCTGGAATCCTCGGATAAAGAAAAAAAAGAAGCTTTGTGTTTCACAATATAGCAGTTACATACATGTCAACCAGCAAATGTCTTATGTCATAAATCCTATACTAGCCTTAAAAGCAAACAATGACGTTAATAACGTGCAGTGTGTGGGCTTGATGGTGTGCTTTCTTAACACTGTAAATGGTGTTAAACCAGGTCACTCTTATTTTTTAGCTCATAAATTTTAAAAGAAAAAGAAAATATAATGAGATAAATAAGAAAACTTCTTTTAAGGATAAAGATGCAAACAAGACGAGGGGATTTTCGGTAAGTGAAAACTAGTTCAAACCCCAATTGCATTTAATGAATAGATATGTGTATTGTCATACTTAATTGTCTATTAGTACACGTGCGACCGAGATTTAATGTAATGACCTCATAAGCATTCAGTTTGTGTATCAATTCAAAGTACTATAATGTTGATGTATTAGTCTCAGACAGGCTGGACCGTACGGGTTAACTTAATAATTGGATAGAAGTATCTGTTTGGTTATGTGTTGAACAGTCAACCATTAATATTAATCAATATAAAAAGCGATAAAGACAATATTCAAAGATCTGATAATGTAAATTGATAATTAAACTTGAAAAATAGTTTCTCTTTAAAAAGGACCGAAAGGTTAAATGCATGAATCTCCATTTTAAGTCGCATTTTAATACCCGATACCCCAACCACACATTGTTTCTTAATGTTGTCTTTCAATAAAATTTCATTTTGAATGCATTATATTTGTCATTCTTTAATTTCGATGAAAAATCAATTCATGGCACAAAATTAATTCTCGCACTAGACGAGACCAGAAGGTCAAGAACAGCTTTGTTATTGCTGTTCTTCGTCTCGAAGTCACAAATGCCCCGGCAAAAAGGCATATCTCAATGAAAGTTTAAGACAGTTCCTAGCACTGTTTTGGTGCCAAAAAAAAATATTGAAATATTACAAACATTTACAATTCAAATTGGGACTTTGCTATTCATCTAATCCCTTCGAATTCCATAAAAGATCCAGATTACACATGTATCATATGATAAAAACATCATGGTGTTACACTCGCTTGTTATTTAAAGTTACATAATTGAAATGAAGTCCATTTCTGTATATAAAGTTTACAGTAGATTTATATCCACACGAACATCTGCAGATGTAAAGAAGTTTCAAAGAGGTACTAGACATTTGAATAATTGTTAAAACAATGGTTTCCATAACTTTGGACACAAATTAGCAATCATACCACACCGCCTTATTAGTCACCTACCGACGAAGTCGAGAGGGGGGGGGCTTATGTTTGCACTCTGTCCTTCTGTCTGTCTGTCAATCCGGCAAATCCGTTTTCCAGACTTTTTTTCATAATGGCATATGGCTTGAAAATATTGGTTTGGTATTTGGTGTATTGTTTTATCATGACAATTTTCAGATCAAGTTCGAAGCCCTATCCCTAGTTTTTTGTTTTTTGTTTTTATGAAATACTTATTAATTACTAGATTTCTGTTCAAAGGGAAATAACTAATTTTTTAAACTTTCCCTGATTAAATTTTTGTTGAAATACTTACATGTATTAATTTCTAGATTTATGTTCAAAGGGAAATAACTATTTAATTTTTTTTTGTGTGTAAAAGACATTGTATTAAGATAAATGACATTTTGGATTTTTTTACTTTTCTTTAGTAATTTGTTTGAAGAATTAAGTTGTAGGTTTGTTTGTTATTTTATGTAGTTTACACCATGACAAGTTATCGGTCATGTTAGAATTTCGTTCCATTAAAATGAATGTTTGACCGGTAGTGGACTATGTTTTTGGAGAAGACGTTACCGTTTTTAAAGTTGTAAAACTTGCATATGCGGATCCAGGGGGTCTGGAGGGAAAAATTGGTTGATTATATAGGGAATCACTGAAGTGTAACTGGAGCGGGGCCCCCTTAGGTCAGTCAGCGCCCCCCCCCCCCCCCCCCCTTTACAAAAAGTTTTGGATCCGCCACTGACTTGTGTCTGGTCCATGCATTTTTCACTTTAAACAATAAAATATGTTAAAACTATGAAATGCCATGCAATACTCAATGAATGATTGTTTTTATATTGGTTAACCTTTTTCCTATAAAAAGAAAAGATACAAGAGATACACGTACTCATACATCAAAATAAACTGACAACGCCATGACCCCCGCCATGGCTTAAATCGAAACAGACAAACAGACAAATAAAGTGAAAAAAACACAACATACGTCATAGAAAACTAAAGACTAAGCAACACGAACCGCTCCAAAATCTGGGAGTATCGCAGGTGCTTTGAAAGGGTAAGCAGCTCATGATCCACATGTGGCACACGTCGTTTTGCTCTTATTAGTACAAAACCTGTAGCAAGTCTTATTCGGTAGGACGTCACATTCGTGGAAGTGGGACGGGATTTTAGTTATGACATTAGGAACATATCTGCTATCATTTGTGAAGCAGATATATATATAGTCCATACTGTTATCCAAATTGACATGGCGTCCGTAAAATTTAAGAAAGGGATTATTCAAACTTCACCATCTAGAACTCTTGGTTTAAAAGCTTCTATTTAAACTACAACCCTATATCAAGGAAGCCATGAAATGATATACAATCCCGCGGGAATATCGTTTTAATTGTGAGATATATACTCCGTATGCAGGCGCTGCTGGAATGTTGCCGTAGAAATGGAAACTTGACAATTGGGAAGCTAAAATCATCTCTTTTGTCAAACATTTTGTTTTCTATCGACCCTCGTTTGTCAATTTCTAGATGTTAGTCAAGATATGAGGCAGATTTAACTGTATCTGTTGTATCCTTTATCTAATGTTCGATTTGATAGCTGTATTCAAAAATGTCACCAACTTTTGAATTATATAGTGAGAGAACACCATCAATAAATCGGTATGTTAATCTAAAAGATACTGCAAACTTATTTTCTTATTTCCTAAGAAGTTCCTGTGTTAAGTCAGCCTCATTAGAATAAAGAAACAAATCGCAAAGAAGAGGGGCACAGTTGGTTCCCATGGAAATGCCTATGGTTTGTTGAAAATCACGTCCTTCAAACGTAAGAAGAAGAAGAGAAGAAGGTTGCCCATTACTGGCATGTCATCCTCGTGCCTGGTTCAGAGGAGTCAGTACTATTTAAAAGTGACACAACTGCAAGAAGCATGAATGCCAAAGTGCACATATTACGAAAAGATAAAATATTACCAGTTTAATCAAAAATAAAACTAACAGAAAGGTAATAGAACTTACACGATGTGTCAGTACCCCACCATGCCAACTCGTGCCTAGTGCAGAAAGCCTGATTTAAATATTTATCTTTCAAGTTACATTTTGTCTTCATCAACTAACTCACAGACGAAAGATATCAAGATTCTCTTCAGTAAGAAGCCATATCAGTTTTTGGCTAGAATCAAATGCGTAAAGTGGGCATAGTGAGTTAATAGTGGAATTTAAACATTTCTCGTATCTTGAAGAATGATGTACACGAAAATAAAAAAATGTTTTTCATCATAAACTTCATTTGAAGTGACCTGAGACATATTCTGTCTTGTCGGAGAGTACCCTGATAGCGACCTTGTTCAATTCTTGTCTGTGAGAAAAAATACGCAATCGAGTGAAATTTATCCTCTGCTCAGGTGATTGTAATAAAGTAAGATATCTTTCAGGACCAAAATGAACATTAAAAGTGCTATAGCCTTACAAAGCTTCCCATCAGCACAATTGTGCATTTGTTTCTCCACTGTTGTGGTATGTTGTCAATCAAGAAACAAAGCATTTTGAAAATGTCAGTTTCTAACTTGCTCTGTAAACGTGTTTTTTTTTTCTTTTTGTGGAATACACATACCGCTTACAGATTATTACTTACAGATGGTGTATTCTGCTTTTCTGCTGTCATATTCTCTTGACTGCTCATCTTCCTTCATCTCTGAATCCCTGTCGCTCTCTGCGGTGCTTTGATGTCTTCAGATGGTTCCAACCTTCACCAGATGTTTCGACCCTGTACCATTACATCTTCCGGTTGGCGGGTCAGTAGAGGTGACCAAACCTCTACTCTTCAGCACTCGGCTTCCAGTTCGATCATCTCGGCGATGCCATAACCAGCAAGATGAACGCTCTGCTACTTCCCCTAGCTGTCTTACTGTGTCTTCTTGCCTTTCCAACAATTCCCATTGCCTGTAGCATCCTCCATACGAACTGTGCAGGAAAACCTCTGCAGCCTACGTCTACTGGGAACAGCCACGCTTTCCAACCTCTCCTCTCTCTACATGTTGTCATCAGCTCTGTGTACTTTTCCTTTTTCCGCTGGTATGCTCTTCACATCTCTCTTCCTAAGGAACTGTCAGTTCTTCTGCAACTATCATCTTTGGCGACTGTGACCAAACTACAATGTCTGGGCGTAGGGTTATCTGTACGCATTCTGGAAACACAAGCTTCTTTCCAATGCTCTCATGTTCCATTTACTGCCCTTGTCCAAGATGAAGTGCTGTTGTGACTTTGTTGCATGCCCGTATCTCCCTCTCTAACGAATCTGATCTGTTTACCTCTGTTTTCGATGGTCTCTTCTTCCTTCTCTCAATATCAAGGATCTCTGCTAGATGTTTTAGAACCTTGTCGTACCGCCATCGATACCTTCCCTGTGTCAGAGCAACCTTAAAGCCTGAAAGTATATATGCCATAGTACCTCTTTCACCACATAACTTGCAGCTTGGTTCTTCTATCAGTCCCCACTGGTGTAAGTTTGAAGGGGAAGGAATTGTATCGTACACTGACCTAAGCATGAATAAAATTCTGAATGGTTCCATCCTCCATAACTCTGTCCATGTGATCTTTCTTTCTGACAAGTTCCACTTCATCCATGCTCCTTGACGGCAAAGCTCTACTGCTATTGCCCTTCTTTGTTCTTCTTCCACGGTTCTTATTTCTGACTGTACCATGATACTCTTCTCCTTTGGTGTTGCCTTTGACCATTGTTGGAAATGTGTCATTCCTAAGCCTTGTCTACCAGTACAGGTGTTGCCACCTATGTCTTTGTGGTGAAGAATACTTTCTGCTTGATCTACTGCAGTTCTTGCTGACCATTTTCGCCCAGTACGTGTCTGTATTCCAGTCTTACTGATCTTGCTATCCTTCGAGTCTCTGAGAGTCATAACAAGTCTGCTCTTTGATACCTTGTATTCCTCCAAAGTTGATGTTAAAGGTAGCTGTAGTTGTGATGCCTATGGCTGT
This sequence comes from Mytilus edulis, assembly GCA_019925275.1. Lineage (NCBI taxonomy): Eukaryota > Metazoa > Mollusca > Bivalvia > Mytilida > Mytilidae > Mytilus > Mytilus edulis. Next base: position 76,992,969 of record CM034350.1, on the reverse strand, counting down.
AAAACTTGGTGGTACTCCTAGCCATCTTCTTAGGCGACTGTTTATCTTTCTTTCTATAGATTCGACTGTTGTTGCTGTCATTTCATAGATCATGAGAAGCCATGTCAGTCTTGGTAACAGCACATGTTGGTATATCCAAGCCTTAAACTTCCCAGGCAATCCACTCTTATCTACCTTCTTAAGCCATTCTACAACTCCGCATAACATTGTAAGCTGTTTTTAAAAGAAAAAGTGACATAAAAATTTAAAAGTTCAAAGGGGTAGGGAATGAAAACTGTATGCCAAACAAAAGACAGCTAGTTTATAATCATGGCCGCCAAAAGAAAAGTACACGAAGACAAACAACAGTTCACAAATACAGTCCCTTACAAAAAAAAAAAAGCAAAACAAATAAGTCCACTAGAAAAACACTAAAACACAGAGCATAGGAAACTGTTTAATCCCAAAGAAGACACAGACCACAGAAAACAACATATTGAGTATATGATCCTACCAACAGAGAAAATAACTCGCCGTGTTTCCGGATGTATGCAGTTGAGACGTTCCTGTTCCGTTCATATACAGCTACTTTTGCATAGGTACTATTTCTGTACTAAAAATCTGTAGTACTGGAAATTTACTTTTAATGTTCAGTACTATTTTGTTACTTTAAAATTATTGTTATATTTAGGTACCTGTATTTTACAGTACTTGATTTGTACTTGAAATTTAGGTACTACAGATTTTTAGGTACTACCGTTACATTTTCAGCATTTTGAAAGTTTTTTCTATTTCAAATCTCTTAAAATTATGATTTTCAAACATGGAATATTGTATTATCTCTGTACCAAAATATTTAGTACAAATCAAGTACTGTAAAATACAAGTACCTAAATATTACAATAATTTTAAAGTAAAGAAATAGTACTAAATATTAAAAGTAAATTTCCAGTACTACATTTTTTTAGTACAGAAATAGTACATATTATAGGGATTGAATTTCTCAGAAACAGCACATTTTTATAACTGGAACACTTTTTTTTAGTTTTTCAACGCTATTAAGATATTTTTCAAAATTTAACACTTTAAGGTATGAGCGAAATCTGGATTCAGAATATATATTATTTTGTCATCTGCTTGACCACAATAATGTTTTTTTTTATCAAATCAGAATATATTTTTTTTGGTGAAAAAAAACACTCTCCCCCTTTGAAGTTAAATGGTCGTCCTCTCATAAAAAATATATATAGCACCAATCTTATTCAAGCAACATTAATGACATATGTTCAAAAAGAAAGACAACTCGATTTCCTCTAATGTACAATTACTAAGATATTCGTATGTATTCATCTTCGCTAGCCAAGGGAATGGTCCGACCCAAGTCGCCTCCTCTTCACGTCTTGTAACACTTGGGAAGTGAAAATGTGTGTATTAGGCTTAATATTTTTTGGGCGTATAATATAAAGTCTCTGAATAATTGTATAATAAAAACTATAACACAAATTCCTATGTATACGAAACGTATAGGAATTTGTGTTATAGTTTTTATTTTATATATATGCAACTCGTGTTAACATCAACCCAACAATGTTAGATCTGTAAATTTGCTTTCTCAATTTTTTTGGTTCTTTCCTCGCCGGGATTCGAACCCATGCTACTGAGATATCGTGACACCAAATCGCCTGCACTGTAGCCGTCCCGCTAGACCACACGACCCGTGACCTGAAATGAAATGAAGCTTTCGGTGGCCGGGTGTTACCTTTCCACGTCAGTTTTAATCTAGCGTCGTACTACAGTACATGATATATAAGGCATGGAGATGTATAACTCTCTGTTGTTGTAATAAGCCATATAACCTATGTCATGTTTAACACATTTTTAGAATGGTGCAAGAGTCTTAACTGATGTTCGGTTTGACTTTTTTTTATTGTATATTTTTCATTTGAATAAAGTCCCAGTTGGTGTCTTCATGTAAGGAAATGCCTCAGTGTATCAATTCACGGATATTATCATGGACAGTTGTTTTGCATTCGTTTGATGTCACGGTTTGAGGTTTTGATTCTGTCCATTTGATTATGGACTTCCCGTTTTGAATTTATTGTGCTTGGATTTCAGTATAAATTTTGTTAGTTTACTTTTAGTATCACTAAAATGCCGTGTATTTTCTTGACATGATTCTTATATTTTAGTCCTTTACTGAAAATTTCCAACATAAACAATGATTCATAGATGAATTTATAATATATTATCTAACATGTACTGAGTAGGCCATTACATCTTGGACTATTATACTTATAATAGTCAGTGGCGGATCCATAAATTTTCATACGTAGGGGCCCACTGACTTCCTATGAGGGGGCCCGCTCCAGTCATGCTTCAGTGATTCCCTATATAATCAACCAATATTTTCACAGAAAAGGGGGGTCGGGGCCGCCCCCTGAAAAACCCATTTAATCCGCCTCTGATAGTCCCATATTAAATCATATCATATTTAATTTGTGTCTACAAAACAGGCCAGCTGTATATTGAAAAGGGGGGGGCAATAGAGGGTCCGTTAACATGTTATTTAACAACACTGCCTTGATTTTGGCAAAAACAGTTAACAAAAAATGCAAACAGGGTTGAAAACAGTTAACAGCTTAAATTGATCTCAGATAACAGTTAACAATACCTTGAACATGTACTCAAGTTATTGTCTGGAAACCAAATGTGTCTTCTTGAAAACAACTTTGACATGATTAAGGGGGTTCGCGGGTCTAAATCATTTATATAGGATTTCTTTATATTTTTCTATAAATGAACTTTATCTTATAGTTAATAGAAAAATAAAATTAAAAAATGGGGTCACCGTTCATTTGCGCTCACAATCTGCCTTCGAAAGAAGCATACATGTTTGTAAAGTTGGTTTTTTTCTGTTGAAGTAATAGGAGAAATAAAGGTAATATCGAAATAAAAAAAAGAAATTTATTACAGAAATCGCAAAAATTTTACAATAATTTAGTTTAAATACAGCTTATATGGAAATTTTATTAAAAAGATAGGTCACCGATGAGTTGAAAAAGATATTTCAATTTTAGAGCCAAAAAATGGCATTTTTCCACCAAACGGAGATAATTTGGAACTTTTTCAATGATGTATACATTTTAAAAGTCATCTAGGGCCAACACGAATGGATTGTTTTGATTGATTTTTGTAACATATGATAAAGTAACAACTACAAAAGGAAATAAATAAAATTTGTAATGAAAAACAAATGTTTGATTTTTTTCTGAAATTTTTATACCCTCGATTTTTTGACATGCTTGTATTTTCCTTTTCCATTTTCCATTTTATTTTGCTGTCATATAAAAACTTGAAAAGTAAGCTACATCATGTACATGTAACAAAAAAATATATGCAAGAAATGACATAAAACCGACTCTGAATTAGTACATGAAATTGATGTAGAAGTTGAACGCACAAACTGAAGATGATCAGAGATACGAATGTTTTTTTTATTTGAGTCAATTTATTTTTAGCGAAGCCCTTCAGTGCTATCAATTAAAATATTTAGTCAAAATTTAACACTAGTTTTAAGGTTTATCATAACAAATTGGCAAATACAACCTTATTATCGACCCTTATTATCACCTTAAAAACCTCTGTGTACAGACTGACATGTGCAGTTTGGGAGCTAGTTTTTATTTTTTTTAGATATATAAAAGTTAAATTTATTTTGCATATCTGAAAGATAAAATCATTCTTGGTGAAGATCTGGATTCAAAATATTTTTGTTGTCCTATGCTTGAACATATTTTTTATTCATCAATTTGGGAATCAGAATATTTTTTCAGGAAAAATACCATAACCCTTCATGCCTTTTCAGGTTCAATGTTCTTTCACAAACATTATCCATCTGAACTTATAATTTTATTTTAGACATAAACAATACGTTAATGTAGCCTAGGACATTCGTTCTGAACATGCATGACATGTTTGCCACTGGACGTTAAGCAATCAACAACCAGACATTGTCTTAGTATAAAGCTGGCATTTAAGGTAGCGCCTTCCTCATATTAAATTTAATTTCAATGTTTTACTATTATCGAACAATTTTAACCAGCAAAGACAATTAAAGACATCTACTGCACTAATACCAAAGTGGCAAAATCACTCTTTTAAATTTTCCCACTCAGCAGGTTATTCTCGTAATGTCTCATTTCAAGTATCACATGACGAGAGTTGAATAAACCTGCACAACTGAACTAGCAACCTATTTATTACCCGATATTTTATGTGTTTTCATTACTCTTTTGTTTATTAATGGATGGATTTTTCTTTGTTTATGTTTATACCGGCATATTTAATTATTGAAGACTTAAAGAAACTCATAGGAAGTGTGTGATATTTATATTGTGTGTAACCACGGATTTTGGCAAGAAATGCATTCGAAAGAAGCCATGATGTTCTGACAAAATTATTCTGTATTCCATTTCCGTTTGTGTTTAGAAAACTATTTTGTGTATATTGAGGCCAAAGAACCATGTCTTCAAGAGCTGTGGTAGATCGTATCGATCCTTTTACAAGTAAAGCCTCAATAAAGTCGAAAAAGCAAAAACGTTCACAAGGTTCATCTCATTACCGAACAAAAAATGCACCAGAATTGCAGGCTTTGCCGCATTTAAAAGGTAAGGAGCACGTCGAAACTATTGAATTTCAATGTCAGGATGTTAAATAAGTCACAACTATATCAAAGAATTACATTCAAATTCCAGTTAATGGTGGTAAATGAAGATATTATAGTGTTTACGATATTTGACCTTTTTTGGTCAAATGTGCTCATTGATATGCAGAACATCTTTGGCAGTTTGTTTGTTTCTGTTTGTATCATTAAAGATGTAAACCATATAATTTTCATGCTAATGTGTCAGTGAGATATTTTATTAGACCCATCATATTTGCATGCAATTTACATCTGTCAAGTTACATTGATATTGGATTATCTCCCATGTTATTCCAAAGATGAGGTGTGTCAGATGGAAATGTTTTGTTGTTTATTTTTGTTTTCTTTAAAGAACTAATATTTAGTAAAGGCAAGATGCCAACAATGTATTCTAACATAAATCCTAACTTAATCTTATTGCATATATATTATAAATATTCATCCCTCATTTCAAATTTCCATAATAGTAATACATTGTGTACTTCTGACAGGTTTAAATTTTGTATGTACATGTATGTGTTTGATTTACAGGGAGAAATGTTTTAGAATATTTTCTTTCTATTTGACATGTTTGGTTGAATACAAATTTGATAATTGACGTTTTTTTCTTAAATGTTGTAGTTATATAATAAGAAGATATTAGTAATTTAATAGAGTGACACATTCCATAAACACATCTTACTTGAGAGGGTACCAAAACATTGTTTGCTCTTGCATTTTGTTATTTAGGCTTTCGCTCTAATGTTTTATGGTACCTCAGTTGTCAGTCGACTAAATTTTGGTCTAGTTAGGACAAGATTTAATGTTTTGGTGCATTAGCCATTAAAAAAAATGTGTGTGTCCTGCCTCCAGCCATAAACAAATCATCTGTGTGTTTTTTGTTGTATCAACACAATCCAGAAAAATAATATGTTTTTTGTGAGTTTATTTCTTATCATCAGCTTTGAGAATGATTAATCAAGACAGATTTTCATGAGTTCAGGACTTATAGATGTAGGAAGATGTGGTATGAGTGCCAATGAGATGAATCTCCATCCAAGTAATAATTAATAAAAGTAAACCATTATATATAGAAGATCAAGCTACGGCCTTCAACACAGAGCTTTGGTTCACGCCGAACAGCAAGCTACATGTACATAAAGGGCCCAAAAATTTACTAGTGTAAGGCTTAAATTAAAATATTGTTTGTTTGCCCTTTACCGACCGACCCTATCAATTCGTTCCGCCTGAAAATCTTTTATTTGTGTTTACCAGCAAGATTTTATTTTATTTTATTTTTTCATTTCTACCAAAAATCTTATATTTGTATTTCCCGCTCAAAACTTTTTTACCGGTTTTATCTTTAACGTAAAAGGTCAAGTCCGTTTGGTATCACGTAAGCATTTGACATGAACACTTGCATTTGAAGTTTCAAAGCATTTGTTTTAAATCGATTTTGAACGCTTCCTGAAATCATGATATGACGTACGTTACTCTGTACCTTTATACTTGAAGAGCAGGGTTCATTTACAAAAAAGTTCGTTTGATACAAAATTATCAACGTGTGTACAAACTATTTTGTAAACGGACGTTGTATTCTATGTAGGGATGGCCTTTTGTGATCCGCAGATCAGGATGATTATGTTAACGATGCCGCTATATTATTTATATCTGACATGAACCAAAATTTACAAAACCCTGTGAAGTGGAGAATATTTGGCAGTAAAATCGCCAAGTTTTCCATACAGATCATTTATAAATGCGAAGTAAAATACGTGACAATTGAGTTTTAAGTCTTGTAGCATTTTTATAGGAAACAAAGGCACACGAAATTTTAAACACTGTAGGGACTTTTTCTACTAGTAATGTATGTCTGCCCGGACATATCTTACCAGTACAAAGTTATCTCTTACATAAAACTTTTAGGGTAGCGTACAAGGTATGTAGAATATAGGTGCAAGTTCAAACTCTTCAAAGTTCCAGGCATATAAACGTTGAAGATATGCGGCACAGCTCTATATTTTGATATTTGAAAACAAAATAGTAGACTAAGTGCATATGAATTAGCTTCACATTCTACTTGATATTTTTTTTTCAAAACTAATAGTCACAGAAAACTTATTTGCAAAAGCAAAACAGACAAAAATGACATTATGCAGATTTTGTATCTTTAAAATAAAATATTATACCTACCAGCCTTCCCATGAAAAAAAATATACCGAGCCAAATTATTTTTTTTTGGGAAAAAATAAAATATTTTACCTACCTACCTATCCTGTTTCAAAACATAGGGTCGGAAAAGGGCAAACAAACAATATTTTAATTAAGGCCTAAAACCATTCAAGCTGGAAAACCTATGGTCTAATCTATATAAAAACCAAAAAAAACTGAGAAACACTTATGAACCACATAAACAGATGACAACCATTGCTTTAGCAAGAACATTTCATTATTATACACACTTTGCTGTACATAAAATGCTGGAAGTCTAAATTCGACAAAACTCTTTAAATAGAATTCTCAAGACTCCAGCAAGTCAGGCTGGACTCCTCATTTTTCATGTTTTTCAAATTTGTGAGTTCAAAAATTTATAAACTAAATCTTTACAGCAGAGTCCAGTCAATATTTCAATGCAAATTAAATTAGGTTTTGATATTTTTCACTACATTTCTCTTGACTCTCACTTCCAAAACATGCCAAGTACTCTCCTTTGAAAGTCTGTAATGATATTTTTTCTATTAAATATGGCTTGTTGTTTGGCAGTTTACCTTAAAAATAGACAGAAGTCACATTTTGCTGAATTTTATTTGCTTTGATCTTTGAAATAAACATTGAATTAGCTCTCGCCGCGATATAGCCTTTTTGTGCTAATGCGGCATAAAGCAACCAACAATCAATCAATCAATCAATTGAAATAAACAGTAGAATAGGACTTATACATATGTACATTTGTATGTGCACTCTCTGACATGACTTTGGTTCAATTACATGTATCATTGTTATTGAGAGAGAAAAAAATTACATAAAGAACTCTAAAAAATTTGTTTAAAACTCCATGAAATAAAAAATCCTATTTATATATATCAGTTTCTCTAAGAGGGGGATAATATTGCAATTGCAGCAAAGTTCTAAAAAAAGTGGTGGTCCGAAAGTTATGAGCACCAAAATTTCCAAAGGACCACCACAATTTTGGTAATTTGCATTAGAAATAAGTGAGGACCAGCAGATTTCTTCAAGGACCAACAGCTGGAAAAGAAGGATTTTGAGAACTCTGTTGCAGAATACTTAGGACTTCTTGAACAATTTGCCAAGGATCAGAAGATCTTAGGATCACTGCATAAGCATGATAAGATCTAAAGACAAAGAAACTGTCAATTGATTGCAGTAGAAATACAGTGATGAATAAGTTTCAAATCTCATTCTTGGTCAAGTTTTGGTTTTTGCACCTGTTAAAATAAAATAAAATTGAGATAAAACCAAAAAAAGGATGATGTACTGTACATATATTCTAACCATGGTGAATCATTACGATGAATTTTCAAAAGAGATCCATAAGCTTGAATACATGTATATCAGGGTTTCATGATCAGGTACTTTCTAAATTTAAATAAATGTTCAGAATGAATTTGAAAATTTTAGTTAACTTCTTAAAGATTGTTTTTTTTTTTTTAACACAGAAATTAAGGCTGTGTACGTAGAACCTCATGAAATTCAGACATTAGCTGATACCTGATTTATATGCATGCAGCCTTCACGCTTAACTTTAATTTTGATTAGCAATTTTTTGAAAATTTTAGTTGGATTCTGTTGACTTGCAATTGTAAATTAGAATTTTACAAGTCTTGAGAGCAATTTTACAAGCCAAAGCCGTAAGACTTGTGGTTAAGCGTGGCTAATGACCTTGATAACACTTTTATATTTTTGTAGCTGAATTTATTTCATGGCTTTCAAATGATTTATTTTATGTTTCTACATTTAATTTTAGATACACCTCATGGAGAACAGTCAGATTTATTTATCAAAAAACTTCAACAGTGTTGTGTCGTGTTTGATTTTATGGACCCAGTATCGGACTTAAAGAGTAAAGAGGTCAAAAGAGCATGTCTTAATGAGTTAGTAGACTATATAACAGCCACAAGAGGAGTATTGACGGAACCATGCTATCCCGAGATTGTTCGAATGGTAAATTGAGTGATATGCATCTGTTTTAAAAAATTTATATGGGCATGTTTTTACAAGCTACATGTATATGTTCAAAAGTACAGCTTCTTAGAAAAAGCAAAAATGGCAAAAATAAGGGGATGTAACAAATGATGGTTAAAAAAACACTACGTTAAGAATTAGGATTAAGAATGAATTCCTTTTCACACAAACAATGGCATACAGTTTTGTGTACATTTGTAAAAGTTGTTAGAAGACTTAAAAATATAGTTAACACTTTCCAAACACCAATACACCACAACACATCTACATGTAAAAGGAATAACATTGGATTAAACCCAACAAAAACTTCAAAACAACAATAATCTGTAAGAATACAAAACATGTTCCCAAAACGATTATATAAAAATGAAATAAGACATCATGATTATAACAAATAGGATTATTAACAATACTTTTAACAACAAATAAGGAGTAAACATTTTTGTACACTTTCAAAAAATGATCAAAAAAATATCAGAATGAGCAACATGAATGTTACAAGTAGTTCTCTTTAGAAAATAGAGAATTTAGCAAATGTTTAGGTACATACATTTTATCATACTTTGCAACACTTATCTCTCACAGCAGATAAATAATCATATTTAGGTCTGAATGGAAGTTTCAATAATGAGGAAATAAAAACATAATGTATTCATTCTTTGATAAACAGAACAAAAAAAAATATAACATGTTGAAAAAGTGTTCACCCATTATATTTGTCCTTTAATTCACGAACTGATTAATTATTTAGATATTGAAAACAGTAAAGAGACAAAATAGTCCATCACAGTTGCATGTGATTTATCTTGAGCTTGTAGTAAAACGAATGACTTTAATTCTGACCAAGTTCATGTTTAATCAATAGTCTGATAGTAGTAATGAAATAGGATTATTTAGGTTTTTGTAAAATCAATGCTAATAGCAACCTGTTGTTTGCATATGAATTCAGTCAAGCATTCACATGTTTGTCTTAATTTTGTAAACAAATCTTTTCATATATAAATAGAATTAACAATTTACATGTATACATTAATGACATTTAAATACCAAAGGAATTTAAGAAGAAAAAACAACATACATTAGTACACGTATTTGAAAAAATGTCCTCAGTTTTCTTATGTTGATATTAATGACAGAATCTGAGGACCAAATTCGATATTGTTGATTTTCACTTGTACTGTTCAGGGTTCTCACTTAGGCGAGTCCATGAGTCCTGGACTCATCAAAATCTGTCTGGACTCACCATTTTCAAAACTGGTGAGTCCACAGATGCATCAAGATTGAAATATTTTGTATAAACTGAACACAGTTAAACACAAATATCATCATTTTATAGCAAAAGTTTAAAAGTGATCTGAATTTGATTTAATTTCATTGCTCTGTTAGGAAATGGAGACTAAAATATTACTTTATATTGCAATAAATATTTTCTTCTTGCTGTTGGACTCATCATACCTAAAAATGATGAGTCCCTGGACTCGCCTTCAAAAATCCTTAGCGAGAACCCTGACTGTTCAAGAGTTATATTTAGTCTGTTAGTCCTTGATATATTGAGAAAAGGCACTTTATGTTTTGATGCAATAACTTTTAAACCCTTCTACCAGTGGTTTTCAAATAACAATATGTTGTTACTGAGGACAACATGGAGGTCAAGTTCAATATTAACTATTTTCATTTTTACCGTTCAGGAGTTATGGTCCACCATACTCCTTTGAAAATTACACTTTTTGTCAATCTCACATAATTGTTTATAAACCATTTGACCAATGCTTTTAAAATTTTTATATGTCATGTATGTTGTTGCTGATGAAAAATGGAACTCAAGATAAACATTGATGATTAAGACTTTTGCTGTCGATGAGTTTTGGTACTTGATAAATTGAAAAATGCAATGTTGTGTTGTTTCCATGCAATTACTTATGTACCAATTAACAATTGCTCTTAAAATTTTTGTATGCTGTTACTAATGACAAAATGGTAGTCAAGATTAAAATTGACAATTTACATTTTTGCCATTAAGAGTTATGGTTCTTGTTAGATTGGAAAAGTGGCATAGAATGTGGCAGGTAAAAAAAAGCCTGAAAGCTCTTTCTAAATTCTTGCCGCGATATAGCCTTTTTGTGCTAATGCAGCGTAAAGCAACCAACAGTCAATCAATCTTTCTAAATTCAGGAACTAAAGCTTTGCTGTTTTAATTTAACAGCTCATTCCTTGTTATGATATAAATTTTGTTTAATGATCATTTTCAGATTGCATGTAACATATTCAGAACGTTACCACCCAATGATAATCCGGATTTTGATCCAGAAGAAGATGATCCGACATTAGAGGCCTCTTGGCCACACCTACAGGTATGACTTGAGTCTTGTTTTGAAATTATCTTTAAGACATAAGCAATGATCAGTGTAAGTAAGAAGATGATCTGCAGCATCACTATGCATGTTGTGAAACATCTATGGGTGACTTGCATACAACAGACAGTTACCCTTTTTTGCTGGAAAGATTTGTTTTTCTTTTCAATTTGATGAGAGTGATAAAATTGATGGGGGCACAAAAGTAAATGGTTCCAATCCACATTTGTTTGGTAAAGTGTTGACTTATGTGAAATTAAACTGGATTTTATGGTTTGCATCTATTAACTATGAATAGTATAGTATACGTTATATATATGAAGAAGAACATTTCAAAAACAATTTACACTTGAAAAACCGGAGCTTGAAAAAGATCCACATTGACATTGTTTGATTTTCTTTTAATGCAACTGGCTGAAAATCATAATGATTTTTTTTGTCATTGTCAACTTGGAAAGAAACCTGGAAGAAAGATGATATTCTAATATTTGTTTACAGGACCAAGAAACTGTTTCATATACAATTTCTTTAAAGTTTAAATGATAATTAGGTTTAGGAAATGTAGTAAAAATTAGTTCTGGCAATGCAATTTTTTTTAGAATTAATTAATTTGGGAAATATGACCTGATTTTCAATTAATTTTGACCCTGAATGAGTCTTTGAACCAGACCATTAGAAATACCAAAAAAGCTATGATTCGTTACTATTCAAAGAGGCTACCAGTAATATTTTCAAATGATCTAGGGACTTATACACTAAAGTGACATCATTGGCCAGGACAAGACAAGATTTCATTAGCAGATCTATGTAACCTTCTGTATGATAATGTAGTCTTATTTTTAAAAGACAGTTTCTGCCTTTATTTGTGTAGTGTGACAACATTTTTAGGTCATTGATTATATTATTATCTGAGTAGCATGGGTTTCTGGCCTAACTTTTCATTAGTAAGCTAAGATATATACCATTCTTTTATTTCTGACTGATTGATTATCTTGGTTTAGATCCTTGTTTTAATATGTCTTTTTTCATTCCAATTTTATTCTTATCTCAAAACAGTTGAAGAAGGGTTTTTGTTTATATTTGATATTGACGGAATAATATTTATGATAAAAATAACTCTAAAAATGTCCAATGGTATTCCATCAATCAAATTAGAAATACTGTCAGTATGGTAATTTATTACTGTAAATCTTTGACAATAAACAAATCAGTTTTGATGATAAAATGAATTGCAGCATAGATGAAGAAAAAGATAATACTAGTTTTTATTAAGAAAAAGATAATATATTGGTCTAGTTTTTATGAAGAAAAAGATAATATTAGTTTTTATGAAGAAAAAGATAATACCAGTTTTTATGAAGAAAAAGATAATATTAGTTTTTATGAAGAAAAAGATAATACTACATACTAGTTTTAAATAAAGTGTTTGTTCAATTCGGTTCTGGATGTAATAATCTACTCTCTCTAATTCTTCGTCAATTTATCTCTTTCTGCACCCATTGTATAAAAAAATTTAATCAACATGTGGTTCGTTTGATCTCAGTTCTTCATTGGTTAAAATCCAATTATGACGTCGAATTTTCTTGCTTTCCTCTGAATTTCCTATTGTGATGGCATGAAAAAAGGCAATCATGTCTGATGACGTCACATAGAAAGAACACATATTTTTATGCCCCACCTCCGATAGTAAGAGGGCATTATGTTTTCTGGTCTGTGCTTTCGTCCGTACGTTCGTCCGTCCGTCCGTCCCGCTTCAGGTTAGAGTTTTTGGTCAAGGTAGTTTTTGATGAGTTGAAGTCCAATCAACTTGAAACTTAGTACACATGTTCCTTATGATATGATCTTTCTAATTTTAAAGCCAAATTAAACTTTTGACCCCAATTTCACGGTCCACTGAACATAGAAAATGAAAGTTCGAGTTTCAGGTTAAAGATTTTGGTCAAGGTAGTTTTTGATGAAGTTGAAGTCCAATCAACTTGAAACTTAGTACACATGTTCCCTGTGATACAATCTTTCTAATTTTAATGCCTAATTATATTTTTTACCCAATTTCACGGTCCATTGAACATGGAAAATGATAGTGCGAGTGGGGCATACGTGTACTTTGGACACATTCTTGTTTGTAGATCATTCACAAAGAAGGAATACGTTTACCGACATATTGTTGGAAAATCATTAGAGAAACAGATTCTTCCACCAAATCTCGTGTAATACGTTATTTATCCACTCTCGACAGTTGAATTTTAAATATTTAAAGATCATAATTATTCGAGTGGATAAATATTGTATTACACTCGATGCAGTGGTAGAATCTATATGTATGTTATTCCATTAGTCAGATGTATTTACTTCCAAGTTGATGTAGATCAGATGAAATTATTTGGGACAATTTTAAATTAAAAAAGTGTCAGATAATTTTTAACAATTACTTGGTGTAATCATTGATGGGTTATATTTTGTCTATGGTAATATAAAAATGGAGAAATTTTGTATGATTGTTAATTAAACAACTAGCCACTAATAAATGTTTTTTTATTTGAAGTAACATCAATAAGTTTTAAAACCGTCATTGAATTATACAAAGCAAGGGCAGGGGCTTCGACATAATCATAAGATAATTCTATGAGTAACTGCTAATTATAATACTAAAATAACGAGGTCCAATTTGTCAGCTTATGGGGAAAAACTGACGAATCAAAGATTCAACTTTATACATAGCTAATATTGGACAATGGTGTTGATTAAAAATTGCACCACTCTAGACCCTTTTGTTTTCCACATAATTAATATTGCCAATAATTAAAACTAGTTCCTGGTCGAAACGGATGCCAATAGTATATTCACCTGTTACCTATTACCATTCTCTGAACCTTCTGCATCTGACAGGCGCACCACCAAATGGTGTATTTAGGATTTTGCTATATACACGGGTCATAATCACAGGGTTGACACATCTAAATTCAATCACTGTCACATTGTTCCCTATTATAGTACATTTATTTAATCAGTATGACTTTCTAAGATGACAATACAAATACTAAAAAACTGGACTTAAGATGAGGCGTATAGGTACAGTTTTCAATTTGTTAGACGGCATGACGTAAAACAATGAATAAAAAAATCAACTTTATTTATAACTATTATAGGACAATGCTGTTGATTAAAAAATACTCCATTCCAGGCCCTTTTGTTTTCCAAATAATTAATATTACCAATAATTGATAAGTTCCAGGTCAACAGGTTCAACCAGAAAGATTTTAAAAGCAGAGAAAACTGTGCATCTTATAATCGGCATGACTTTATCAGATGACAATACCAATACTAAAATAAGGCTTACACATAGTAATATACTTGAATTCAGTCACGGACCCGGATATCACGGGTGTGTTCTAGTTATATATATTATATAAATGGATTTTTAGTAGTCAACATTGCACTTTTACACTGAAATCATCAGTTGGAGGTCTTAAAACAGGATTCTTAAAGAAAAACATTGCCTTTCCTGCTCATCTGTACTATGTCTACTTTTACAAGCTTTCAATATTTATCTTTGCAGATTGTTTATGAATTTTTCCTGCGGTTTTTAGAATCTCCTGATTTCCAACCGAGTCTTGCTAAGAAATATATAGATCAAAAATTTGTTTTACAGGTAAGTGTGACAAGAATGGTATTTTATACTCTTTCTCTTCAACAGTATTGATAACAGATTACAAATAAACAAGCATGACAGTTGATCAACTGACTTGCCCAACATTTATTAAAAGCTATAATGATTTATACACGACTTACAAAAACTTTCAAAATGAAAATGAAAAATAAAACTTGATTCAGAGTAGGTTACTGCTGCATGTTAAGTAATCTAGACTTCTATCTTGTGGAAATGACTTCTCTTGAACTGAATTTTAATGTGCTTATTGTTATGCGTTTACTTTTCTACATTGGCTAGAGGTATAGGGGGAGGGTTGAGATCTCACAAACGTTAAACCCCGCCGCATTTTTGCGCCTGTCCCAAGTCAGAGCCTGTGGCCTTTGTTAGTCTTGTATTATTTTTATTTTAGTTTCTTGTGTACAATTTGGAAATTAGTAGCGTTATTTCACTGAAGCTAGTATTATAAAATTTGTTTCAGAGGGACAGATGATTAGCCTCTCTTGCGATTATTTTTGCTAACATTAAAAAACACATAAGTTGAAATGTACCTTATGCTTTGTTTTATTTTTCTATGAAAATAGGTTAGTGTGTTACTTGCACATTTAATATTCATTCTAATTGTGAATATTTGCGACAGCATGAATCTTTTATATGTTTGAATATACCGTATTCTAATATGACATGCTTTTTTGCTTTGTAAACAACATCGTAAATTATCACTATATCAACAGACAACTAAGCTGGTGAGCTCTGCACTTGGGTATCATAGTTCTGTATATCTTTGCCAATTTCCTATTTACCATTATTATGACATATAACAAAAAAGTATTCAAAAGGTTATTTTGAATTTTTGAAAATGTAAAAAAAAAAGATAATGTATCTTAGAAAAACTATTATTTACAAAAAATATGCGATATATGGATGAAATATTAACATTTTTCTTTCTTTGATATATGTGTTCATTGTTTTGCATGCCTAAACATTATGTAGGAAGGGTATGTCTGCTTCTTATTATAATGCTATCATGTCGTCGTGTCCGAAGAGCATTTAGTTCCGGACAATTACTTTAGTTTTAGTGAATGGATCTCTATAAATTTTTACCAGAAGGTTCAATACCACTAAAGGAAGGTTGAGATTGATTTTGAGGGTTATGGTCCCAATAGTTAAGTAATTAGGGTCCCAAAAGGGTCCCAAAATGAGCATTTTTGCAGTTTTCAAACAATAACTTGTGTTTAAGTGTATGAATCTCTCTGAAATTATTCAACAAGTTTCCATACAATGAAGGGATGGTTAGAATTGACTTTGGAGGTTAAAGTTTTAAATTTTTTGGGATTATGGGTAAAAAAGGGGGGAAAACTAGGTCTTTCTGGTTAAAGGACAATTACGATTTAAAAGCAGTGTAAGGGAGGTAATTCAAAAACATTTAACATACAATGTCGGTTATGTTCAGATTTACCTCCTTTACACTTCTTGTAAATTATGTATAAAGGAATGTCAGGTTTTGGACTAATTGCCAAAAAAGGTGGGGGGGGGGGGGGGGGTAGTAGTTTTCAATTTTTTTTTTCCAAATTTCTCAAATTACAAATTTTTTAAGTTTGAAGAAGAAATCTTTAATTGCACAATATTGCGCAATAGATTTGTAAGATCTTGACATTAGTTTTGTGTCAGAAACACATATTATGTCAAAAATTTGATCACAATTCAAATTTAGAGCTTGAATGTTGTGTCCATACTTGCCCCAATTGTTCAGGGTTCGACATCTGCGGGCGTATATAAAACTGCACCCTGCGGAGCACCTGGTTTTTCATTTGAAAGTTTAAAAAACAAACATGTATCCATGCCAGTTTATCTAGTTAAACCAGGAAAGGAAGAATTACTTAATTATTGATGCTTATTTTCACTGAACCAGTACTCTATTAGGATGTAGTCAATTGTATTTTAGGAATATAAACATTGATAAATGCTGCTTTTTATGCATTCACATTTGGTTAGTGATGGGTAACATTGAAATCAGCATCCTACAACTACAATTATATATTACATCATACAAGAGACAGATAATCAGTTAAAATGGGGTTGTCTTGTTGAAATCTAATAAATTAATAACTTCATTTTAATTTCAGTTGTTGGAGCTATTTGATAGTGAAGATCCTAGAGAGAGAGATTTCCTCAAAACTGTATTGCATAGAATTTACGGGAAATTTCTTGGATTAAGAGCTTTTATAAGAAAACAAATTAATAACATATTTCTCAGGTAATTTTGACCTTTATAGATATTGTCACGTTTTGAAAGTCAAACTTATTTACGTAATATATATACACAATCTAAAATTTAAAAGGTATATATAGAACAGGAAAATTTTTGGGAAATGTTAATGGTAGAAACAGCACCTGCTTAATGTCATGGTCAAAACCTAAGAACAGCTGACTGGAAGAATTATGGAAGGGAAAGCACCAATTTGAGGGTCATGGCATTTTGACTGTTTTAAAATTAAAAAAGCTGGTATATAAATAAGGAAATATTAATACAATTCCAAAGGCTAAGTTTGTATATCATTTTAATGAAAAAGTTGTTGTTTTCTTTTTAAATGTGTTAATGAAGAAGTATTTATGATTAAATGTTGATATTTGAAATAAAATTCATTCTTAGCCATCATAATCTATGTAAATTTGGTTATGCATTTCTATTTGTGTTTGAAGACCGTACTTTGGCCTATAATGGTTTTTCTTTTACAAATTGTGACTTGGATGGAGAGTTGTCTCATTGGCACTCATTTCACATCTTTTTATATCAATTAAAATTCATAAACTTTATCAAATCCCTTTAAATCAGGAATAATTGTGAATATTTATTAATAAAAAACAAAGTCAAATGGATTTTAACTACAGCTATTTCGTTTTGATATTATACTTTCTCATTTTAATTGATTTCACATTTTTTGGGGAGATGATGATTTGCAATTTGATGAGTCAATATAAACATTATCAGAACGAAAGGATATTCCTTCATTTTACATGCATATAGTCATGATAATAATACACACCCTGTCAAATTGTTATCCTCATTAAACATTAGGGGAGGTTGGTTATCTATTGGTCAGAAACAAACAATTTCTGGATTAATAAATTTTGCTTTGAATAGAGTCATAGATATGAGGTTTTTACCTGGCAGTTATTTAAACTATGATAGTGCATCTCTTAAACAGACAACAAATATATTAGATTATACGGGTAACATGCATACAGCATAAAAGAAGATCTTACAAGTTTGTCTCATGAAATGATTAAAGAAGACAGTAGATTTTTTGTTTGAAGTGGTTCGAAATCAAAAGCTTATAGGGGTTCACAATGAAAATACATACACTTTGATAGTCCATTAATTCCCAAATAGTTATTTCTGTTTTTTCAGAGGCAAAGTTATTTTGGTTAAGGCTTAGATGATAGTTTATAGTTACCTTTGATTCAATTTAAGCTTCAAGCGTATAACATGTATAAAAGATTGATTGAAGTTCTGAAAAACAAGACAGTTTTAAGATGGTAGCTTAAGTTTTCTTTGGAACCTCCTCAGTAAAGTAGATGCATATATTTTTGTCGAGCCTTCGACTTTAGTCGAAAAAGCGAGACTAAGCGATCCTACATTCCAGCGTCCACAAATATTCACTCTGTGGTTAAATTTTTTAAAATTTTAATAACTTTCATAAACTATCCTTGATTTGTACCAAACTTGGACAGAAGCTTGTTTATGATCATAAGATAGTATCAAGAAGAAAATTTTGTAAAAATAAATTTCCACTTTTCCGTATTTTACTTATAAATGGACTTAGTTTTTTTGCCAGAAACAAAACATTCACTCTGTGGTTAAAGTTTTTAAAATTTTTATAATGTTCTTAAACTATCCTGGATTTCTACCAAACTTAAACAAAAGCTTGTTTCTGATCATAAGATATTATTCAGAAGTAAATTTTGTAAAAAAAAAAAATCACTTTTTCCGTATTTTACTTATAAATGGACTTAGTTTTTCTTCCAGTTAACATTACATACAGTCTGCAGTTAAAGTTTATAAATCATTTATTAGATTCATAAACTATCCTGGATTTTTTTAACCAAACTTGGAAGCTTCTTTTTATCAAAAGACAGTATCAAGAGGGAAATTTTTATTGATGTTTTTCCTCATTTTTGTTGAGTCTGCGATTAACAGCAAAAGTAGGCGAGACACTGGGTTCCGTGGAACCCTTACGAATTTTTTGTTGTCATCGAACGTCATTAGATTTCTTATTATAAGTTGCTTTTCTTTCAGGTTTATATATGAAACAGAGCAATTTAATGGAGTTGGAGAGTTACTAGAAATTTTAGGCAGGTCAGTATATGCTAGAACTAATATTTCTTTTTAAGACATGAAGGCTTATTTTTTTAAGAATTGTCAAGCATCAAAACCTTATTTCTACAAATACTGAATTTTTAGAAACAATGTTCACTACCATTAGACCTTTTTGCTTATTTGGTTCTTTGTCTTTATAGACCTTGGTTCAGGGAGATAACTCTTTAAATCAGTTATGCGTTTGTAAAAGTCAAGTTTCGTCAATGAATTTTAAGCATTTAGGCCTTACCTGAAACAGATTGGAAATAATCTATGTATCCAAGAAGCTTAGAACATATTTATGAAAATGGCTGACACAAACGTACTGATGATTTTAAGTTATTTCCCTTAACCTAGGTCTACCTCCTTATTGACTGGTTACTCTATATGTTACAGTATTATAAATCTAAACTGATGCTTCACCATGAAAGGCTGAGCACAAGCAGTATTAAGTGAAAATTGTTTTATGTGATATAAGCTAAAACTAAATATGTACTATGCTTAGATAGGAGGCATTTCTAATCATATTTGTATTATATATTTTCAGCATTATAAATGGATTTGCTTTGCCACTGAAGACTGAACACAAGCAGTTTCTACTGAAAGTTTTAATACCATTACATAAAATTAAAACTCTAAACATGTATCATGCTCAGGTATGTGGAATAGATCAGTTTTGTCAAATTAATATTGTAGATTAAAAAATTGTTGGTGTTGCACATGAAACTGGTTTAAAGTAACTGCTACAATACACCCATCTCTTATTTCTGTACTTTTAAATTCAAAATTATTGCGAAAAATTGTGACAGGTTTGAAATCGCAATAATTTAAGCTCGAATTTTGATTTTTTTTTTTTATATGAATGAAGCAGGATTTTTCTCAGTGTTGCAAAAATAATAATGTCATTTTGGTCTAAAATGACAAAATTGGAATAATAAATGCACACAATAATTGCTGAATTTACATTATACATTTTGATAAGTCTTTAAGGTTTCTCACAAAGAGAAAGCTCAATACAGCGCTTGTGGTAGTCAGGAACTTTGGATAAATATGAGTTCTTGAACCCCGCTGAACACTGTCTGTGACACACAAAAAGCAGAAATTAAAGGGATGTTCCTATGAAGGAAAACTTAATCGAAGGAATATATGGACAATACAATTAAATACAAATACTAACACTTCTTATTTTAGTGTTGGATGAAATGATAAAAGCATTTATTTCTGACCTGCGAAAATTGTGTGCACAACTTGATAATTGCATTATTAGCACAGTAATACATGTACATGTATTTACAAATTATTGTATTTATAATTGGTGATAAGAACACCTAATTGTTTTGTTATATCTGGGTAATTATTTATGTATAGTTATCTGCATACAGGTATGGGGTAATCGTAATCAGCTGTAATCGATTACATTTTGCAGTGTAATCCTATGTAATCAGTAATGCCATTTCTGATTACAAGTAATCATAATGTAATCGATTACATGGCAAAAAACAGGTGTAATCATGATTCTTTTTAGATTACTTTAAGATTACATTCATAAGATTACTTGATGATTACAAATCTTGTATAAATATGAAAATAGTTTTTGATAGACAAGATGAAAATAAGAAAATGTAAAGCTTGAATGAAAAATCATGAAACTAGTAATCACAATGATGGGACCTTGTTTAATGTGATCATCTATATAACAAATTTGTATAACCAAGTGTTTTATTTTGTTTTAACAGTTTACAAAAAGATATTTTCTGTCCAATATTTCTTTGTGAAATTGAGCTCTTATGATACAAGAATATGCCTTGAAAGCATTTGTTTTCCTTAATTGAAAACTTCTAATATTAACTCCAATTTCATATTAGTTTACCCAAAATTTTTACATAAATACATTGAAATTCAAATGCAGAAAACATTTAGTTCCTATTTGACTTTGATGGTCGGCATAAATATATAAGCCCACTTAATTCAAAATGGAAGTTAAAACCAGGTTTCATTTATTGACAAAATTGAATGAATTTTATTTTCCATAAATTTGTGTATAATATGTGCTTTCTTATTTTTATTCTTTATTAACTTTATTAGCCTTAAGGCTCACCAGTATAAACAAGTACATTTTGTACATGTACATTGTATACATATGGCATAAATATTGCAAACAATATGCATAGTAAACAATAGGTGACGTCAGAAGTTTCATCAATACAATAAACTGTTGCTTAATATAAAGAGAAATGTATAATCTTTCCTAAGTTACAAAACTGTTTTGTGTTTTCACCTGACAATAATTCTATTAATTTCAATTAGATCAAGTAATAAAAATTTTCAAACAAATAATGACAATCAACCACTTTTAACTTTATTTATATCGTTATTAAGACAATAAAATTTTAATACCCAAGCCCACCCATTGTTTGTTTGAAAAACTGGAAGTAGTGATTAACACCTGTAAAAACATTAATGGATGTGTCAATTATGTCCCAACAGACAATAAAACTATACTTAATTAATTTTTCCTTATTATACGACCGCAAATTTTGAAAAAATTTTCGTCGTATATTGCTATCACGTTGGCGTCTGCGTCGTCGTCGTCGTCGTCGTCGTCGTCGTCCGGCGTCCGAATACTTTTAGTTTTCGCACTCTAACTTTAGTAAAAGTGAATAGAAATCTATGAAATTTTAACACAAGGTTTATGACCATAAAAGGAAGGTTGGTATTGATTTTGGGAGTTTTGGTCCCAACATTTTAGGAATAAGGGGCCAAAAAGGGCCCAAATAAGCATTTTCTTGGTTTTCGCACCATAACTTTAGTTTAAGTTAATAGAAATCTATGAAATTTTGACACAAGGTTTATGACCACAAAAGAAAGATTGGGATTGATTTTGGGAGTTTTGGTTTCAATAGTTTAGGAATAAGGGGCCAATAAAGGGCCCAAATAAGCATTTTTCTTGGTTTTTGCACAATAACCTTAGGTTAAGTAAATGGAAATCTATGAAATTTAAACACAATGTTTATGACCACAAAAGGAAGGTTGGTATTTATTTTGGGAGTTTAGGACCCAACAGATTAGGAATTAGGGGCCAAAAAGGGACCCAAATAAGCATTTTTCTTGGTTTTCGCACTATAATGTTAGTATAAGTAAATACAAATCTATGAAATTTAAACACAAGGCTTATGACCATAAAAGGAAGGTTGGTATTGATTTTGGGAGTTTTGGTCCCAACAGTTTAGGAAAAAGGGGCCCAAAGGGTCCAAAATTAAACTTTGTTTGATTTCATCAAAATTGAATAATTGGGGTTCTTTGATATGCCGAATCTAACTGTATATGTAGATTCTCAACTTTTGGTCCCGTTTTCAAATTGGTCTACATTTAGGTCCAAAGGGTCCAAAATTATACTTAGTTTGATTTTGACAAAAAATGAATCGGTTGGGTTCTTTGATATGTTGAATCTAAAAATGTACTTAGATTCTTGATTATTGAAGTTTTTTTGGTCCAGTTTTCAAATTGGTCTACATTAAGGTCCAAAGGGTCCAAAATTAAACTTTGTTTGATTTCATCAAAAATTGAATCCTTGGGGTTCTTTGATATGCCAAATCTAACTGTGTATGTAGATTCTTCATTTTTGGTCCTGTTTTCAAATTTCAAATTCTACATTAAAGTCCAAAGGGTCCAAAATTAAACTTAGTTTGATTTTAACAAAAATTGAATCCTTGGGGTTCTTTAATATGCTGAATCTAAACATGTACTTAGATTTTTGATTATGGGCCCAGTTTTCAAGTTGGTCCAAATCAGGATCTAAAATTATTATATTAAGTATTGTGCAATAGCAAGTCTTTTCAATTGCACAGTATTGTGCAATGGCAAGAAATATCTAATTGCACAATATTGTGAAATAGCAAATTTTTTTTTAATTAGAGTTATCTTTCTTTGTCCAGAATAGTAAGCAAGAAATATCCTATTTGTGCAATAGCAAGAATTTTTTTTAATTGGAGTTATCTTTCTTTGTCCAGAATCAACTTAAATCTTTGTTATATACAATATACAATGTATATACACTTTTTACTACCAACTGATAAATTTAAATAATCTTTACCATTCAGTGATAACAAGCAGTTTTTTTACATCTTAATATTTTATGATGTATTTAAATGAGTAGTTATTGTTGCAAACTCCATTAGAAATTTGAATTGATATCTATTTTGAAAAAGGGAAACGGGGATGTGAAAAAAAAGGGGGGGGGTTAAATTTTTCTCATTTCAGATTTCATAAATAAAAAGAAAATTTCTTCAAACATTTTTTTGAGAGGATTAATATTCAACAGCATAGTGATTTGCTCAAAGGCAAAAAAAACCTTTTAAGTTCATTAGACCACATTCATTCTGTGTCAGAAACCTATGCTGTGTCAACTATTTAATTTTAGATTTAAAAAGTTTGAAGAAGAAATCTTTAATTGATTTGTAAAATCTTGGCATTTGTTTTGTGTAAAAAAAAACCATGTAATGTCAAAAATTTGATCACAATCCAAATTCAGAGCTGTATCATGCTTGAATGTTTTGTCCATACTTGCCCCAACTGTTCAGGGTTCGACCTCTGCGGTCGTATAAAGCTGCGCCCTGCGGAGCACCTGGTTTTCATTTTTTTTGTTAATTCGGCAGTTGGTTACAATTTGTAGTTAAAAATAAAGTTACATCTTTTACATATAGGACACTTGTCTATAGCTATTTTATCAAATTACACATGTTACACTGTAACTGTCTTGTCTATAAATTCTTTTAAAAGATGAATAAATTAAGGCTTTTAAAAAAAATCACCAAAATAAGCGGATAAAAAGTTATAAAAAAAAACTTTGATATAGCAATATACAATGTAATCATAAGTAATCTAAAGTAATCATGATTACAATAAATAAAAGTAATCTAATGTAATTGATTACATATGAAATAGGGTGTAATTGTAATGTAATCAATTACATTTTATTAGCAAAGTAATTGTAATTTAATCGATTACATTTCAATGTAATCGACCCCATCCCTGTCTGCATATTTAGTAGAAAAATTCTTATGCTAATTATTATTGTAAGTAGAGGCTGTTTTAAATTTTGAATTTTCCCAAAAAAATGGCTGGTGTTGCCTTTTTTTTGTTATCAAATCTTACAGGTGTCTGGATTACTTGTTATAAAGCATTTATTAGTCACCATTAATTCTTCCTTACCAAAATATCTTTACTTTTCTTTTATAATTTCAGCTTGCTTATTGTGTTGTGCAGTTTCTAGAAAAAGATGCTACTTTAACTGAGGAGGTTTGTCTTTTATTATAAAGTTGATTTATATTATAATTCATTGCAACAATTGGAAAATAATGTAATTTAGTAATGGTTCTGCAGTCTCTAGTTCAGTATGGTATCATTGGTAAGGAAACACTTTGTCTGACCCAGTTAATTCATGTAATAGTTTCTTCAAATTTACTTTTAAAGATGCTTTTTTTAACTGTCCAGCAAGAAAAGATTCTAAGTTCTAAAATTGTTTGAAAGTATCTTGAAATACAGGTTTAAGGTTTAAACTGTACTTGATAACTAGTCATCAGAAGGTCTATGAACATTAAGTTTAATTTGGAAATTCTACTGAGCTCCTTGCAATCTTCATATACATTTATTCTGAATTTATTTTAGGTTATTAAAGGATTGTTGAAGTTCTGGCCAAAGACTTGTAGTCAGAAAGAGGTAAGTTTAAAAGAAACAAATCAGGTTTTTTAAGGCTTTGAAATTAATTTTCTTTTCAGATATATTCTGAATTTTAGCATGCACTATTTTGATACCAGATTTGGGATTTTTTGTTATATATTTTTCTGACTTTATTAATGATTATCATTTTTGGAATACCATCTTGTGTTAATTGTTCTTTGAATTTGATTTATATCATAGCTATTATTTTGGCCAAACTATAAAATTGAATTTTTATCCTATTGTTACATATATGCTGACATTAAAATTATATAATATATAACAGGTGATGTTTCTAAGTGAGATAGAAGAAATTTTAGATGTTATTGAGCCTACCCAGTTTCAAAAGGTTATGGAGCAACTGTTCAGACAGATAGCTAGATGTGTATCAAGTCCACACTTTCAGGTAACTTATTTTCTAATTCATAATTCATTTGAAAATATTCTCAAGCTTTTTAAATTGGTAGCTCCATTGAATTTATTGATTAGTAAAAGAAAAATATTATATGAGGAACATTAAGATTGCTGGAAAATGATATGTAAATTAAAGTGTACTGTCCATTACTGGGAGAAGCACATATACTGTTTTGTAGCAAGAGTGTTTATTTTTCCAACTGTTATCTGCAGAACTTCTCTCAATGCTTAATGTTAATAAGTTACAAATCTTTAAATTTTGATACACTATAGTAATGCAAAAGTACCTGAAATCTAACTTATCTCTCATTTTTGTGGAAACTTATAGAAAGTAAAATAACCAAAAAATGGAACTCAAATGGAAATTCAAACCAGAAGGTCCATTTATAAAATAAATGGCAAAATCAAAAACAGAAAACAAATGGAAATTCCAACCAGAAAGTTCATTTATAAAATAAATGGCAAAATCAAAAACACATCTAATAAATAGAAAACAAATGGAAATTCCAACCAGAAGGTCCATTTATAAAATAAATCATTAAAATGGCAAAATCAAAAACACATCTAATAAATAGAAAACAAATGTCATATTCCTTACTTGGTACAGACATTTCTTTATGTAGAAAATGGTGGAATAAACCTGGTTTTATAACTAGTTAAACCTTTCACTTGTATGGGCGTAGCTTAGAATACCAGTATATTATCAACAATGTGTGAGCCAAACAATCATACATAAAAGTCAAAAATTTGAGTACAGCAGTCAACATTGTAATATAATCTTGATCACTACAAAAACAAATAACTGTTTCAACAAAGAAATGCAAAATTGCAAATAAATAGAAAAATTTCTGAATTTATACTGGAATTGGAATGAATGATAGTTCATCCCTTTTAACATAAACCAATGATTTCAAGTTTATTAACATGTGATAATTTTCTGTTTTAGGTCGCAGAAAGAGCATTGTATTATTGGAATAATGATTACATCATGACCCTGATAGAAGAAAACTCCAATGTAGTGCTTCCAATTATGTTCCCGGCATTATACAAAATTTCCAAAGAGCATTGGAACCAAACCATTGTAGCACTTGTCTATAATGTTCTCAAAACCTTTATGGAAATGAATAGTAAATTATTTGATGAGTTAACATCGAATTACAAATCTGAACGACAAAAGTAAGTTGATGAAAGTGTTAAAAATCTAAACTTTAAGACCCTGTAGGGCAAAACAGGTACTTATTCAAGTTTTAGTGTGTAAAACTCTTTATCAGCTAAATTCAAAGAAAAAGGAGAAAAAGCTCAAATTACAAAAAAAAATTGAAAAACAGTTTATTTTCATCTGTCTAAGATCACTTAGGCATTTAAAACAAAAAACCAGTGAATTTGAATTATCATACAATACAAACTAGCAGTTTTATTACTGGAAAAGCATTGCAGCGAGTTTTAAGTGACTGATAACCCAAAAAGGTAATTAAGTCCGAAGGCTGCTTACAAAAATTTGATCTTAAGGATTCTCAAATCTGTCATTAGTGGCAAATATATGACTGCTTTCAGACACTTGGGCGAGACATTTTCATGTCTCAACAGTTCATTGTTTAACAATGTTATTCTTTTATACCAGTAGTTTCTTTAACTACAACAAATGATGACTCTTTTTACAATGCAGTAAGATTTTATTTATTTCTAAACACCTACTTTTTTTCCAGAGAAAAGAAGAAAGAAAAAGATAGAGAGGAATTATGGAAGAAATTAGAGAAAATAGAAGTTAATAGTAAAGGAAAGAAGAAGTCTTAAAACCACATCAATTTAGGAGCTGTGTTATGAATTTTGGCAATCCAGACATCTGTGATGCAACCATTTTGCTAAATATATCATTGACTTGTTGAGAGAGTGAAGAATGAACGTTGTCAGCCTTTCCCTGGCTACATTATACCAATCAACAGCCAGTAGAGACAGGGCTAACCCTTTATAAACAAAAATATGTAATAAGTCCAGATGATTCTCGTGTTACCAGATTACATCAGATTATCGTTCCTCTCTGTATTTAAATAAAAACTAAAAGTGTAGTACAGATTTGAAAGGAATTACAAAAACTTCTTTAGATATGACAATATTTACGATGCACTCTTCTGTTTTATCTGAAATTGTATATTTGTTGTATTAAATTGGGAAGGTTTTGTTGAAAATTAAGTGAAATGTTTATTTGCTGTTAACTTATTTTCCCTCTGCATTAATGATATGGGACTTTATAGGACAATATTTGTAATCTTGTAGTTAATCATTTCATATTGGTCCATTTAAAATATAACGGTGTATTAGGTTATAGTGATGTTTCAGCCATAAAAAGATATTGCTAGATGTTTCTTTATTTTGGTTCGTAAACAAATTAAAATAAAAAATTCTGATATAGAAATGCTTAATTTTGACTTTGAAAAGTAATATATTTAATTTAAACTTCAGAAATATAAAAAAAAATGTGGACAGATGTTGGAAATGTAAGGGAGGGAGGTGATTGTCTAGCAATATTTTATTATAGCCATAAGTTTTTTTTACTACATAGCACCATAACATTACATGGTGCTAATTGTTCATGTGTAGATATTAATAAATAATCTGGTGGCAATTCAATGTTAAATATCCCCTTCCAAGTAGAATGAAATTAGAACAAAAACTTAGGGCTCTGCTGGTCAGGGTCTTCCCATAATCAGGATCCTTTTTATTTCTCCCAATGTATCAGCAATAGAGTGCTTGTTTATTTATAGTTTCTTATTAGTGCTTTAAAATGCAGAGACATGTCTTTGTATAGATTCAAAACTATGAACAAAAATATAAATATTTAGGTTAGATGTTTATATATAGTCATGTAATGTTCTGGCTGCGGTAAGGGATCACTTCTTGAATACTGTTAATGTATTGGATCATTTGTAAACACAGGACATAAAAACTTAACAAGTCTCTTAAAATCATTTGTGAAAAAGTTGATATATACAAGGTATTAAATGTGTGATATTGCTTTATTACAATGAATTGTGGGTAACTTCCATGCTTTTGAAAACAAATCATCTAAAACGATATACCTCCAATCTCTCATCAGATATTTCTTTTGTCAGTAGGTTTATAAAGTGCAATACTCCTGTGTTATACCCCATTGTTCTTGTGTGTTTATTTCTGTGGAGGAGTTGCTGTTCTTTGTGTTAACTTTCATATTCTCAATCTTCAAAGAGGAAAAAAAGATCCTTTTTCAGCTTTTCTAGGGAAAACTTGAATCATAAATATGAAAATTGTCCTCGATATTTTTATTGTAACTTTCTGATATACTGCCAAACTTGTATAGCTGGAAAATTGTTTTAACAAGAAGTTATGCTTGTGATTGTAAATATGGTTTGTTTTACTTGTTGTGAAGGGTTTATATATTTGTTCTTCAATGATTAAATGTTATTCATTATTATGAAATAGTCATCATCTTTGTATAATTTCTTGAATTCATTTTCCCTGGGCTTGCAACTTTTATTGATTTTTTCGTATGATTTTATTTCTGACAAACAGGGTAAGCAAGATCTCTTTAATTTCATATTTGTAGTAGGTAGAAAGCCAGTTTCTCTAAAATGGAGAAAAGGAGGATTTTTTTTGTTATTTTTTAGTTTTGATAAAAAAAAAAGTTACCCATAATTCATGTGTAGTTATGACGTGTGGCGCCAAGCAAAATGGAGTGTAACGGATGTGGATGCTTTATTTAGGCGTTGTCTCTGTACATGCTTTGTTATTTATTGTGATAAGGGAAAGCCCCCTTGTTCTGTAGATACCTGATTGTATGATAGACGTGGCCTGTTATATAAAGTGTATGTTTTATGCAATAAAATTATTCATGTACATATAGAATGTGAATATTTTACATAGTGTACATAAACACATGACCTCGTCGTGTATATAATATCTGTAGGAGATTTGGAGAATCAACGAGAAATTCATTATTCTACAGGTCTTCTACAGTATATAGTAATTAGAATATTAGTAGACAGATATTGAAAATGATATTTAGATGCTCTTTGTCTCATAATTTTCTGTAACAATTGTTTAAGTGTTTGATGTTTCAGATAACATTCTAGTGTTTTTTGGAGAATCATTATATAAAAAAAAAACTGTTTGAAAAAATACTAAAAATATGTCTTTCATTAGTAAAATTCACAAGAGATCATTTTCAGCATCTAGAAATTCTACAATGTTCATCAAAATGGCATTCCCAATTAAGAGATGGATAGATTTTGGCTTTTTTATTAGAATAGTTAGCATGTGCTGTAAAATCCCTATCAGATGTCCATTATTTTGTAACAATTAAAAAAAAATTGCTGCCATTTTATTGTTTATTTTATTCCAAATTATGTTCAATTAAAGTTCATTTATCATTACTTTGCAATAACTTTCAGAGAACCTGTGACTTGTAAAATAGAGGAAATTAATGTTCAAGATCAGAATAACTTTGGGATCCTGATGCTTTTGTCTAGCTGCAATGTATTATACATGTTATAGGAAACCTAGATTGGACGATCTTTGACAACATTTAGCTTTAGTCTGTTTATGTGAATATTTGTGATTTCATGACCTTTTATAGCTTGCTATGTAGGATGGGATATGCTCATTGTTGAAGGCTTTGCAGTGACCTGTAGTTGCTAACCTTAAACTTCATTTGGTCTCTTTTACCGAGTTGTCTCATTGACAATCATACCACATCCTCTTGTCTTTAAATCAGAATAGAGGTCTTGGTAACTAGGTGATCAGAAATGCCAAAACTTGCACATTCTGGTACTCTTCTATAGGAACTGCAGATGTCCTCTTCTTTATTATCTACCTATGTTTGGTTTTGATTCATTTTACAAAATCCTTAGCTTTTTTCAATATACCGTTGGCACAGCTTATATTTGAATAATTCAGGGTTTGTTTCCATGTAAGATTGATGTTTTATTAGAAAATTAAGACTTGATTCAGTTTTCTAATATAAATTATAAAGAATAATTGAAAATCAGATCAAATTAGAATATAGATCCTGTGTCAATGCATTGCTCACAATGATCTGACAACACTTCATCCTACTTTTTCTTCTGATAAATTTATATCACCCTATGAATGTCCGTCTCCAAATATAGAAGGTGTTACAATAAGGACAAAACCTGAGGATCCTGAAAGATTGTTAAAACAGAAAGTAGAATGGAGTAACTTAAAATCTTTGTAAGCAAAGCATGGACACAGATTGCAAGTAACTGAAATTTGCAGTTACATTATGGCAACAAATTGAGAGTTTGATTGTTTTTTTATTCCTTATATTTTGAGTGACAAAATCTTGCTTAGCAGATCAGTAGAGGTTAAACTAACTTCTGCTATGCTACAGTACATGCAAACTAAGATAAAAGGAAATTGGGGCATATGTCAATGAAACAGAAACCAATAATGCCAAGGGAGGATACTGATGCAAAAAACAATGAATAAATTTCATAAGAAAACCTGACCTTTTAGGAAAATACACAAGTTTTCAACTGCAGAGTTTGAATGCACATTCTCTTCAGTATCTTTGTACCGAATTCAAGAAAAAATATTTTACGGCTGTCTGGAAAAATGTGCCTTTCCGTAAAACTGGGATCTGCTATTTTAACCAATGCACTTTAAAGACTGTCCCATCAAAAATTTCACCCTGAATATATGCATTAAGTCTATTCCAAAAGAAGTTGAATTACAACAACCTATCAATTTATAAAAATATTTCTTATAAATTCACATGATTTATATACCCCTAGTACCAATAAAGAGATCTTATTTTGCAGCAAAAAACAGTGAAGAGTATAACGCTTTGTTCTTCAGAGGTATAAGAAGTTGGATGCTTGCTATCTTGAATATCCTATGTTTTAAAGTTTCCTTCTTGCAAATGTCCCTCATTTTCATGGTTCACCAACTTATAATTGAGAAACGGACCGAACAATGAAAACTATGTTTCTGTTATCCATGAAATGAGGTCAAGGACTACAAATCAAGTAATCCTCTCGGAAGGATATTTATATTTTGCAATTATGAGGTGAGAAAAATATGGTTTATTGTCCACCTGATTTTTTAGGTATGAGTGATAAGACATCTATATTTGGTTTACAGAATTATTTCATCATTGCAATTGTCTGAAATATTTTCATCCCTGAATCTGCATGGCAAACTTAATGCAAACTTAATACATCTTGAAACCCTGCTTCTTAAACAAGACAGCATTCTGAGTATCTGATTTTTGACGACTTTGAAGGTATGAATCCTGATTTCAATTACAAATCTGTGAACAAATTGATTGAAATCCCATTATATCAAATAAGGAGTACACAATATTACATTTCAAACAGGTGTGTGACCACAGCATTTATTCTAAATCAATTTATCATGCAGAAAAAAATGTTAATTCAAGAAGAGGTATGCAGCTTATCAAACATGGAAGCAAACAAAGGTGAAACTCCTTAAAAAAGAAAAAAAACCTCAACCTGATCACAGCTTCATTTGATTTAGAAGTAAAATACATTTTAAAATAAAAAAAAAAAACACAGCTTTTTAAGATTATTTTTTTTTAGTTTGGTTCATACTTTTTTTAGAAAGATTAGAACTTGTTCCAAATTTTTACTTAGGCACTTGCCTCCATAACGACAGGTTAGCTACTGTTACTAAATGTATTCACACAGAAATATAGTTCCCTATGGTTCTCATGTATGTGCACATAATACACATATAAACTGAAAAAAATCTGGGTATATTTTTAAAAATTGTCGTAAAAAGATGATAAAATAAAGATGTCGAAAAGGTATGTATAAAACCTGAGACTATTAACAGAGCAGTTATTATAGTAATTTTGGTTAGAAATAACTTAATTTTCAAGAATTAAACAAAACATCACAAGTAATAAGTGTCTAACAGAAATGTCTTTTTAAGGTTATTATACACAAGCGTTGAAGAGAATTGCAAGTTCCAGCTTTAAAAGTTTTAAAGAACCCTGGAATGTTCTCGGACATGTATTTGATTTATCTTAAATAAGGTTTAATCTTTATATTAGCAGAAGTCCATTTCCCTGGTAATACAGCATTCAATGTGGTCCATAAAATTAGTATTGGGCATCTTAAAGCTTTGCTCTTTTTTTTCTTTTTTTTTTTTTTTATGGCTAATGATTAATAGGTACAATTTAAATATGTAGACTTTTCGTCTTTTGTGGTAGAGGATTCATTTGATGTACTCCTTTACTGGAGTAAGTCCAGTATTACAGTTTAAACAAAAGTCTTTGGAACGTTTTAACACATGTACATTCAGATTATTATCCAAGCAAACAATAGACGTTGATTATTGTTATCTCCCTTTATGACAGTGTTGGGCAGCAAACTCGTGTGTTGGAAAAAATGCTGTCAAGATCATCAATAGGCATAGCTGCTGCTGCTGGAAGCTTATGTTTCTTAGGATATTGCATCTATTTTGATAGAAAGAGGAGAAGTGATCCCGATTTCAAAAGAAAACTAAAAGAAAGTATGTTTGAGAGTACAAATATTTTATCTCAGTTACAACTTACAACTGTCAATGACAATGTGGTAATTACGTAAGAAAATAGGATGTATTTATTAATTTTTAACATACATGATTAATGTGTTAAGAAAGATGATGTGTGTCTTATTTAAAAGTTATGCATATTTTTTTTCATGTTGAACTTGAGTCTTGAGTAACTTGACAGAATTATACTGCTCAAAGAGAAATAAGAAGAGCCCAGAGCACATATATGCAAGAAATAATTAGCCCCCAGTTAGAAGAAAAACCTAAATCTTTCTGGCAATTTATTAAAAGCAAAAAAACAGAAACATCTGGAGTGTCACCATTAAGAGGAAAGGATGGCTTATTGTATAGTGAGCCGAATACACAAGCTAACATCCTAAACGAACAATTTAAAAAGGCTTTTACTACCGAAGATACATCCTCTATGCCAAATAAAGGTACAAGTCCCCACCCCACTATGCCAGACATATTTATTAGTAATAATGGCTTATTAAAGTTACTTAAAAACTTAAATCCACATAAAGCCACTGGCCCTGATAATCTGCCAGCATATTTTTTACATAATTTTGCAGAAGAATTGTCTCCATTTTTGACATTCTTTTTCAAAAAATCTATTGATACTGGTAAAATCCCAAATGATTGGAAGCAGGCTAATGTTGTACCTATATTTAAAAAAGGTGACAAGCATAACGCTATTAATTATAGACCAGTTTCATTAACTGCAATATGTTGCAAAATTTTAGAACATATTTTAACAAGCAACATAAGGAAACACCTTAAAACTAATAACATATTAAATGATAGTCAGCATGGGTTTAGAAGCAAAAGGTCTTGTGAGACCCAACTTATCATCAGCATACAAGATCTTGCTAAATCATTGGGATATGGTAACCAAATAGATGTCATACTTTTAGATTTTTCCAAAGCTTTCGATAAAGTCCCCCATAAAAGATTAGCCCAGAAATTAGAATTTTATGGTATTAGAAATCAAAATTTAAATTGGATAAATGACTTTTTAGCTGACAGGCAACAGCAAGTACTACTAAACGGTGTAAAATCTTCAAAATTAGCAGTTGATTCTGGTGTCCCTCAGGGAACAGTTTTAGGCCCAACATTATTTTTACTCTTTATAAATGACCTACCCGAACATGTAACTTGCAATGCAAGACTTTTTGCAGATGACTGTTTATTATATAGAAATGTAAATAATAGTTCTGATGCACAATTACTTCAAAAAGATTTGTCTAGTTTAGTAAAATGGGAAGAGGATTGGCAAATGAATTTTTATCCTGAGAAGTGTTATGTAATTCATATTTCTAAAAAAAGTAAACCTTCCACTTTTGATTATATATTACATAATCATATTTTAGAAGCAGTAAAAGACAGTAAATATTTAGGCGTAACTATAAGCCATGATCTTGATTGGGGAACGCATATTAACAATATTACTTGTAAGGCAAATAAAACCTTAGGTTTTCTTCGTAGGAACTTAAAAAACTGCACACGTAAGGTTAAAAACCTTACGTACACATCACTTGTCCGTCCGGTCGTCGAATACTCTTCCCCTGTCTGGGATCCGTACAAAAAACAACACATCACTCAGGTTGAGCAGGTACAGCGTAAGGCAGCCAGGTTTGTCTTCAATGATTATAAAGACAGATCACCTGGAGCAGTTTCAAATTTAATAAAATCATTGGAATGGGAAAATTTAGAATTAAGAAGGAAAAAGGCTAGATTAACTATGCTGTATAAAATAAATTGGGGGTTAGTAGAAGTTCCTAAGGACAACTTAACAATTTCTGATAGACGCACTAGGGGGAAACATAAATTTAGGCAAATATCCACAAATAAAGATTTCTATAAATTTTCATTTTATCCTCGCACTATTTCGGACTGGAACTCACTACCTGAAGCAATAGGTATGTCTGACACCCTGGAATCCTTCAAAAGTGGCATATCCACTCTAACACTTGAAGGATCCACAGCAACTTATTAAACTTTAAAGCCACTGTACATAATGTATATATGTTATTGATAACGATTTTTCTTTGTCATATTATTTTTAAATTAAGTCCATATGTACATAGCATACAAGTTCCGGGAAGTTTTACACTCCTACCTAGGAGTCTACTCCCGTATTCGGAAGAAGAAGAAGAAGACAATGACATAACTGCCCATTCTGGCATTCAACACAATTTGTAACCTGACTTGGCAATAAGTAGTTCTTTTTGTTTAAAAGATTTTTTTTCTTGTAGAACATACATGTATCAATGAAAAATCCAACAATTATTCATAAGATGAATAGGTCTAGTCAGAAAATGCCATATCATGTCCCCTTTCTAAAATTCAAATGCATTGATCGTAAAAAAAAGGTGGGTTCCAACCCCTGGAAGACCTCTGGAACCCAGACAGATTATACAAAGAAGTTACATGCCCATAAATAAAGTGACAGTCAAAATCATGACATAATTTTAGTCTACAAACATAATTTGACAAAGCACTTAGTACATAAAAAACTTTAAAAAAATGAGTTCATAAACATGGGGTAATATCGGTTAATCTGGATTGATAAGCAGATCCTGCTGTACATGGTCATGATCTTTATACATGTTAATGGACTAGGATTGTTAGTTTTGCTGTCTTAGGATGGTGGTGATTGTTCTCTCTTGGCACTCAGGCTTCTTCAACCAATAAAAATTAATTGTCAAGAAAAAGCACAAAAGTACCTGAAAGTTTGATATGCATTGTTGTACTGCAGCAGCAGTCTGACAGGGGTTTCATTATCTTTCATGTTGACTGGTACTTTCCACGTTTCTAGGTGGTACTTTTCAATTTATTCGATGAATATCTTATATAAAAACTCCTACATTTAGGCGGTACTTGTCAATAGCATAGTAGGGTAAAAGTACAGGGTACCGCCTCCTAATGAATGGCCTGGTCTGTTATCAAGACTAAAAAGGAAATTTTGATAGAAAAAGAAGCTCAGGAATATCATATCAACTGGCGTATCTTAAATATTGCTACATTGTAAAATCATTCACCATTTTGCTTCGTCAAGACCATTAATTAATCATTGACAAATAATTTCAGAAAGAAGTCGAGCATCACAGAATAAAAAGCAAGGTGGTGGTAAAACTAATGTCCAGGTGAGCTTATTGTCGATGTACATGTATTACATACAATGTACATTTTGTAGATTTAGAAAATATTTCAAGATCAATAGAAATGAAGTTACATGGGTCTTTTTACCTATCACCTGGCATTGCTAGGAGTGAAAATTTAATTACTAAAAACAACAGCCTCCAATAAAAGTTGACAGGATATGGGTTGAAAGTAATAAAATTGATATATGAAGACTCCCTTAAACAATAAATTATTTCCTGTTTATAGCTATCTAACTGTGAGATAAAAAAAAAAACCTTCTTCATGCTGGAAATGAAAATTTGAAGCATGAACAAAAAGTTTTTATCTTTTACTATAATATTATGTACAAATTAATCAATGTAGATCCCTGTTTGAATTAATAATAGAATTAGAAATGAAAGCATTAAAAATGGTTTGAACACTTTCTATATAAATTAATTATTAATTGTAATTATAATTGACCAAGTAGATAGTGGTTTTTATAGTAATGACCACTCAAAATTTCAATCGACCAGTATTTCCCGGTAAATACCGGTATTTACCACTGGCATGGTCAATACTAGTATTGACCTCTTTTTTGCCAACCTTGTTTTAAGGGCATATCCAACAGTTTCAGGGGAGGTAATAACAAACGTAACCGTCGTCTATTGTTCCCCGTAATTTCACAGTGTTTCAACGACGTCATAATGGCCGTCTGAAAAGGGCGGTTTCTTTCCTCAAAGGAAAGGGCACGGCGGGAATCGGCAAAAAACTCATACAGAATATTAACAGAACTAGAACTCAAAACTTAAAAGATATCTTTGTCCTTTTTGTCTATTATAAAAGAACTACAATTATCTTAATCATTACTAGACCATACTCACTTAAGTTTCCGTTTTATGAAAATTATCTTCAATACAGTAGAAAGGAAATGCGTAATGATTTATTATTGCATTAGAAT
The DNA here is from genome assembly GCA_019925275.1 of Mytilus edulis. NCBI lineage: Eukaryota > Metazoa > Mollusca > Bivalvia > Mytilida > Mytilidae > Mytilus > Mytilus edulis. The sequence continues at coordinate 76,955,982 of CM034350.1, read as the reverse complement.
GCAACACAAATTGTAATTACAAATGTAGTTCTTTACCAAACTTTTCCGAGAGATTGTCATTCAGGATAAAAAAAAACTCAAAGTTTGGTTTTACTTGAGAAAGATGAAAAAAAATGGTTTCTTGAGAAAAATAAAATACGGCATAAAACTAACATTTATCATGCATCTAGCTTTGCGTTGAAGTGCTAATATATTTACAGTAGCTCTTTAAATAAATACAACCTTTAACCGGAAAACAATGTAAAACAAAAGATGACACAGTAATAAAAAAACATTGAACTAGGAAAACATTGTAATATATACACTGACATACAAGTGGAAAATATCTGACGATGTTGGTGTTTACTTATGTATGAGGGAATAAATATAATTTAACAAACAAAAAACCAGTGTAGGTCTTGACTAATTAGACACGCCCTCTTAAGTCAGCGGGTCCATAACAGGATTGGAAAAAGCCATCGAAATACCATAATTCGAAATTGGGGGGGTGGGGGGCTAATAGCTTAAGTCAATATTTTGATCATTATTCAACTTTATCTAGTACGGCAGACATTTTACTGCTAGTACACTCTTTATATCTTGATAATGTACATTTATCAATCATTTACTTCAGATCCATTCTCGCCTCGTTGTAAATATGCGTGAGATATTTGCCACTGGAGCACGGGAGCAATCAATTCATCAGTTTCATATAGTGATGCATAATCATTAGTTCTCAACTGATAAGTGTCTCAAACAGTACTCCAGTTTTGGATTTTTTTTTTTTTTATATCTTATTTCTAAACGAAAATTGTAGAATTTCTTTCCGCATCTTTCTCTTTGAATTCATTTGTTTGAATAATCAATGTCTACATCAGTGGTTACATTGTATGCAGCTAAACTATGTAGAGGGCAGTAGAACAGAAAACAATTTCCATTGTGTATATATGCAATAACTCATATATATCGAAGCGTTATACCACGGCAGTCAGGCTCGTTTATGTGGAAAAATTACCGTGTCAATTTCATATACTTATATATTGTAAATATGTCATAAAAGAAAAAACACACGAAAAAAATGGCCACAATTTATAATAACATTCAACATTTTTCGGCCATTTCGTTTATTCTCCAAGTTAATGTCTTACTGAACTGTTTTGTTAATCAAAGTATTTTTTTCATCTACAACTGCAAAAGGCGCAACAGATGCGACTTATTTGAAGATTCATGTGACCTTTGTTGTTGTTTATAGATTTTATTCGAAGTTCGTATATCGCTTCAACCATTTATTTAGATGATATTTTAACGTATAGATAGCGCGAAACTCTCCTTACTCTATGCGTCTGATATTACGACATTTTTATTTCGACTAAACGAGGCTGCAAATTTATACATCTGAGATATATACACATAACTGTTGGATGGGAGCAGTCCAGAGATGTGAATATTTCTATACCCAATCAATCCTTTTTTTATGAAAAAGATTTTAAAGGTATACATTAAAACTGACAGCAACCCAACGACACATATATTTCAAAACACTAAGAGTCAACATACAGATTTTTTTATAACTAGAAGCCTGTAAAGAAAGAAAAAAACAAAACTGCAACATGAATATATAATATAGAGTCGGAGAGATTTTAGACAAGTGTTTGGTTGCAAAATTTCACATGCTCTTCATTGATTTCGATATGTGAAATTATATAGACAGTGTAATATAAATCAGTGTAAGAAAAACACTTCTTTGTAAAGTAACGGTAAAATAAATAATGATTATGGATGAGGGACACCAAGTGGCATATAAAATGAATAATCAGAACAAAAACATCAAATGTAAATATATATCTATATCACTAACGGAAAGCTGAATACTAAAATTTATGATAAAAGAGATGATTTTTCATTTCCTATCGTTAATTATCCATTTTTAGATGGTGACGTTCCCTTGTCACCATCTTTCAGTGTTTATATATCTCAACTTGTACGATTCGCTCGTGTATGTATCAATGTTTTAGATTTTAACGAGAGAAATTTATGTATTACTGAAAAATTATTACACCAGGGTTTTCGATATCACAAACTAGTCAAAACATTTACTAAATTTTATCATCGGTATAAGGACATCATTCGTAAATATAGCTCAACATGCAGACTTCTTATACGTTCAGGTATTTCACATCCAATTTTTTATGGAAATATTCTTTATAAAGCACAAAGGTGTCAGTATTCACCTCAAAAACTAACAAAACCTTTGAATAGACTTATTAAGAAGGGATATAGTTACGATACTGTTGTCAGGTCATTAAAGATTGCATATTTTGGCGTTAATATTGATTCACTTATAGGGTCTTTGCATCGGAACTAAACACATTTATTCAAAAACCAGTTGTTGGCATGACACGGGTTATGTTCTTCTCATATATATTATGATGGTATGATACTAAACCCCTAACGGGAAGGATTGTGCCTGATGTTCATATGATGAAATCATAATCTTTCAGTCAGTTTAATTGAAGTCTGGAGCTGGCATGTCAGTTAACTGCTAGTAGTCTGTTGTTATTTATGTATTATTGTCATTTTGTTTATTTTCTTTGGTTACATCTTCTGAAATCAGACTCGGACTTCTCTTGAACTGAATTTTAATGTGCATATTGTTATGCGTTTACTTTTCTACATTGGCTAGAGGTATAGGGGGAGGGTTGAGATCTCACAAACATGTTTAACCCCGCTGCATTTTTGCGCCTGTCCCAAGTCAGGAGCCTCTGGCCTTTGTTAGTCTTGTATTATTTTAATTTTAGTTTCTTGTATACAATTTGGAAATTAGTATGGCGTTCATTATCACTGAACTAGTATATATTTGTTTAGGGGCCAGTTGAAGGACGCCTCCGGGTGCGGGAATTTCTCGCTACATTGAAGACCTGTTGGTGACCTTCTGCTGTTGTTTTTTTCTATGGTCGGGTTGTTGTCTCTTTGGCACATTCCCTATTTCCATTCTCAATTTTATAATATGAAAATTAACCCTGCTTTGTACTATAGACCGACACACAGAAACGGATTTCTAACTTGTAATTCGTTTGTTTTAAAAGGGGGATGAAATACCGTATACCAGAGACGGGGACAATTTTAATAGTTTGTAATTCCATGGTTTGCTAACCCGAATAATTCAGTCCCTCTCCGTAATCGATCTCTCCTACTTGTAATCTTAGATCAGCGGAATATAACGACTGAATCATTCGGATTAATTGTTTGCATGTTTCACAATTTTGACGTACACAATAGTAAAGCTAACTGAATTATTATCTCGTACAGATACTGGTCCATTATAAATAAGAAGATGCGATATGAGTGCTATCGAGACAACTATCCAACAAAGTCACAGTCTGCAACAACGTCGCACTGCCTTTGAAAAATTAGCGGGGAAATATAACGTTACGTCCCGAAACGTCTTAATTTTTGGCGCAATTTGTGAGGCTTACGGAAGGGATAGAGTAAACAATATTATACTACTGGATTTTTCTCAAAAACGAGTATGGTGACAAATATTTTTCAAAACGTTATGACGTTCCATTTTTTTCAAAGAATAACATATCTTACTTTGGTCAAATCGACACCGTTAGAAATATTTAAAAAAATCTAAAATGTGCATTTCAAATGTTCATTTCTTGCCGTTTTTGGGGATAACCATGCCGTTTTTGGCTTTATTTGAGTAAGAATTAATTCTTTAAATGGTAAAGTTAGATTTTTCTAACCATCTTGAACTATGTTGCTTCAATTTGAACCCCTTTATATAAGTATATGTTAATTAAAAAATCATATTTATTTTTTTTAAATAAAAAACGTTTGTTTCTTCAAAATTGCAAAAATGTCCAATTTTCAGCAGTATTTTTTGCAAAAACGAAATCGACAACAAATATTTTTTTTGGCAAAATTTTATTCCCTGTCTATTGAAGAATGAAATATCTTTACGGGAAAAAATTCTCACCGTCAAAAATAAACTGTTGGATATGCCCTTAACAATCAGGTGATGGTCAAGTTGATCTACAACTTTTACCAACTTCTCTGAAATACTCTAGTTCAGGGAAGCAATGCGCATGTGCAAGATCGATTGTGATTTTGCGTTATCGACTAATTAGATACGAGATTTGATAAACTGTGGGCATTATCAGTTTATTGATTTACCAGATCGGCATCGTTATTTCTGTAGTCATATGCATAATTTATTTTCACATGCTATGGCAAACGAAAATATATACAACATATGACAAATAAAAGGCAGCAGAGAACAGAAGTTACAGAGTATACAATAATATTATGACATTATATGTGATCTAATTTTCCAAGCGGCTGCATTTGAATAAATGCATAGTTTTACTGTCAGAGATTTAGAATAAATTATCTAACTTGTGCCGATTTGGCCAAGAATAGTAGAATAAATATAAAATTCTATGCGCACAGATCTATACGTTGGACATGATAAAACAAAATGATATTCGTCTTCCAAAACATTCATATTGCAACATATATACAAATTCTATTTTCTCTTTGAGTATTCAGATAACGACCAACTTCAACATTTAATCTAAGTGTGCCGCTACGCAATTTTGTTAATATAGATACATTACAATGAAAATCTAAGTATCTTTCAAAACCAAATACTACTTTATATCGTTTATAAATACAAAGTTTGTTACATTCTTCTAAAGCTGAAGATTCCACTTACATATTAAAACAGACTATTTTGACCGTTATGTTAATTAATCTTAATTACAAAAGGAACGGTTAGATATATGTCACGTACTGACTTTGAATGTTACCTTCACGCAAAAATGGACAGATTCATGCTGTGATGTTCACTTAGCAGATCGTCTGTATATTCAAGAAGGTACAGGTGCTATTTTTATTACCATATCTGAGGAACTGATCTTAGGTCATAAAAATAAAAGTCAATCAACACCTAGGCCATATGGTATCATAAAGTTTTACCTTAAACTATTATTCTCACCAGGCGACAGTTAGAGAAAATTTATATACCCTTAATAATCGTAATCATGTTCTGACAGTTAGGTACCATTAAATTATATGTTCAAAATGCTAGCCCTGATTGCATGCGTGTATTTACATAAATGTTTTGTGCTTAATTCAAATGCATCGGATATTGACAATTTTTGAAAGGAGGGGGAGACATTTTATTTTGATATATTGTGAAGCATACATTATATTGTATACAGAACATCTAGTTAATTCCAATATATATATATATATATATTATATATATAGTTTGGCATTTGATTACATACTTTTAATGCACAGTTCTGTCGTATATTTATTTTTGTGTCAGAAAATTCACGTTAGTAGGTAGAAAAATGATACTAAATGCGATTTTTTTTGTTATACTACAATTACTATAGAAAAAAGACCCCCCCACCCCCCTTAGACAAAAAGAAAAAAATCATTGTCTTCTTGTCGAAAGCAAGGAGGTCTTTAAGATTTATGAGTGAAATAGCTGCCTACTTGGATCTTTTGACATACATCCTTCTTTTTGACAAGTTTCACGAAAGCGATACTTATACTTAGCGATGCTAAGTTCCGTCGTCAGCATTCACGCCGACTAATTCAGCATTTAGGTTCAGTCTGTGATTAAAGTTTTGTTTTACATCAAAATCGTTGTCAAACATAATGGAATTTCGGGAAATTGGGAGCTTCTTTCTGTCCAAAATACAGTACAGTACAATACAAATATCCAGGGCAAAATTTTGCAAATATTTATTTTCATTTTTCCGTAGTTTACTACTAGATGGACTTCGTTTTTCCTGAACAGTTAATTTCATGTTTTGTCTGAAGTAAAGGTTTTCGTGCAGTCGTCAATAACCGTTTTGTTTAATCGTCCAGTTGCAAGTTAAATGCATATCCATGCAGGTAAAGATCATGATAATGATATTTGAATGTTGGAACTATTTTGTTCTACATTGCGCTGGACTTTCACTCGTGTGTTCAAAATGCCACAGTCAGAGTAAAGACATTTATATATCTTATAAGTAGGTGCGGCTTTTTTGCTAAGATTTTAATTCCATATGACGATCTGCAGCTGTTTGATTTTATGGGAACTTTATATTTTTATTATGGTTTGAACAAGGAACGTATATACTATACCAAGGTTTAACGGTCAGATTATTTATACAATATTGAAAACATAACATTTATGAAGCCATGATGTTTATTTTTTATTGAATACATCGCATAATATCATTCATTACGACTATGTGTTATGACTTTTCAAAAAGCTCCGTCTTACATGACAATCATATGGTTTAGATTGTTTATCTATATTCTCCCAAAAAAAGGCTAAAGAGAATAAATTATGTAGTGTCACCATTGTATGCTATACTCTTTTGGCAATTAATGCCATTACGCCAGCATGTTTCTGGAAATTATTCTCAATCAACAAAAAATTATATTTCTGCACATAAACTTCTTCAAAGTTCTAAACAGCTTCCAGGGACTTAAAACCTTGTTCCTTCTTTATCAAACATTTCGTTTTGGCTTTTTGCAAGCAGTAATTTCAATTTTCTTTTCCAATTTTCTCCCGTAATTTTTAAACACTATGTCCCGAAATTTTTCAAAATATTACTTATTTTACTTTATTACACAAACATAAACAAACAAAAAACAGATGACACTCAACGACTTCACAGGTAAACGGGAAAGCGGCAGGCGTCCTAATAAACGCCTATTAAACACCGAATATTGATGTGTACCATATATGACTTTGCCCCCAGTTCAACCAAATCTCGTATATTCTCGCATGAGTTTTAATTAAACGCTTGACCCACTCAGAATTCTAGGTCGCGAACAAGCTTTCCCTGAACTACTGTATTACTTAAAATAAAAATAAAGAAATGTGGTATTCTTGTCATTGAGACAACTATCCATAAATGATAATGAAAGGCCAAAGACTAGTTACAGGCAACTGTATGTCCTTGAACAATGAGCACTCAACCCTTCCCTAACCTGGGACAGTTGTGTAATACCACAACATGAATATACAAACTGAGCAAACCATTTGTAAAGAGCTTGAATAATTGTAATGGTATAAATTAAGCATAAAACAAATGACAAAAAGTCCCAATCTATATGCAATTAAAATATGCCTTTACTGAACTAGTTCAAAGCCCAATTTCTAACAACTAAGATATTTGTAATTAAAATGTCAGTACACGTCTGACTAATTAAATGAAAGGAAGTCATATGGAGTCTGAGAAACAGGTGTCTATGTGCTAAGCCAAAATTTGATCTATACTGCAGAGATTTATTCCTGGTAAGTACTCATCTCCTACAACCTAGCTTCTAAAATTATTTTACTTGCGAAAAGAATAACGTTTACAGGTATACTCAGCATGATATATGTGGATTCTTGTTTTATTTGGATGAGACCTGCTATACACCTAATATTCTATTTCAGAAAAGTATCAAATTTATTTGTACTCGCAAAGAGTGTTTGTCACACATCTCCATTTTCTTCATATATATGTGTTTTCTAACTTTACAATGCATGTAATTTGTATGTTGTTTTTCTATTGGGCATATCAGTGTTCCTTTGTTCTAAATGTTTTATTATATTTTCAGTTACCTGATTTAAGTAGTCCAGAGGCTATGCAGAAATTCTTTTTACAAGAAGTACAAATAGGAGAAGATCTGTTAGCACAAGGTATAATTGTTAATAATAATTTATATCTTTGAACCTTTTTAACAACAAATTTTATTTGTGACATTGAATACATGACCTTCTGGAATTAGAAACTGTATGTCCATGGTTCCATCCATGGCCTAATAAAACCATAGTTTTGGGATATATATTTTGACTGCTTCTTTGCCAAGCAAGTGGCATTTAGGAGTAAATGAGAGACTTGTTAGAACAGTTGACAGCCTGACAGATCTGAAAACTTTTGAAAAACTCTGCATTTAGCATAATTAGAAATGATTAAAACAGAATGTTAAGCAGTCATCTTTTTATCAATTGTTAATCTTCAGTAATTTAACTAGATCATGAAGGCAACTTGTGCAAAGTGGATTGAATAAAATGAAGAGCAGAAAATTTCGTCTGCCAATGGAAAAAAAGCATAAACTTTGTTTGATGTTTTCAGAAATTTGTACTTTGCAAAAGGCCATTTGATAAGAAATGAAATTATTATAAAGTAAAATTGTGTCTGTTTTAAGCAACTTATGTAATAAACATATTAAGATAAATGCAAGATACCTAAAAGATGTTCCTTCAAGTTACAACAATTTTAATGCAGCTTTGTATGTAAATCTGCACTGGTTGTCAAACTGGCGGCCATGAAATAGCCCAAAAGCGATGCTGATGAAAATGGCGTATAAACACAGAAAATCAAATCTCCTGGTTTTTATGTTTACACACGTAATCACATACTATGTTTTACTGTTTACAGGAGAAATTGAAGAGGGAGTTGAACATCTGAGTGTTGCTGTAGCAGTGTGTGGACAACCTCAACATCTCCTACAAGTCTTACAACAAACATTACCACCACAAGTGTTCCAATTACTCATCCAGAAACTGCCAACAGTAAACCAGGTTAGTATAGATATATATTATGACAAAAATATGAGTTAGTTGTATAAGTGTTATAAGGCAAACAAGAATAACCAACAGTAAACTAGGTCCATATCTTCAAATATAAAATTTGAGATTACAAGGCATAAAGGAATAACCGACAGTAAAACAAGGTCCTTATCTTCAGACAAAAATGTGAGTTAACTATGCAAATGTTAATGGGCATGTAGGTACCAACAGTAAACAAGGTCAGAATATTGACGAAATCCCACACTGGCCACAGTAAACCTTGTAAAAATATATAACCCACAATAAACCATAAGAGTAATAAAGTTTTTTCTGGGAATTCTGTTGCTACCAACATATTAACTAGTAATGACATATAGTTTCTAGTAGGAGATATCCATTATTACATTATTACAGGTTATCTTGGAATAAAGAAGCTACTCTGACACACTAAAACATTGTAGTACACCAAAAAAAATGTTTCTAAGCACACAGTATCTCACTTGAGTAAACCATGTAATGATGTTGATATATAAAAGGAAACAGATTTTGCATTACTTGTATAGATTCATTATAAATGATGTAAGGGACTGAAAGTTCCCAAAAATCATGCCTCTCATTGTACTTGTACAGAAAATCCATGAACACTATGACATGTTGCAGTCATAACTTAAAATATTACAATTAAGATTAGAATTCCTGCTCCCTTTCAGATCAATGTTTAAGTCTTTATATTTTTTTCAGCGGTTAAGTCTTAGTAAAGGACCTACAATAAAGAATTTAGAAGAGGATGATGTGGAGTAAGGCAGGACCAATTGATGTGATAGTATTCCGTTGTGTGATCAAAAACTCATAAATATTTTATATAAAATACAAAATAGAATGTATTGTATGGTGTTTTTAATTCATATCTATTGTAATGAAAAAGAAGACACTGATTTTTGTGTAGCTGGACTGCCAAAGTGAAACAACACACATGGATCACTCTCAGGTGCATTCATGACTCACAAAAATTTAATCAAACTTGCTAAGATTCTTGTTTCTAAAATGAAGGAGGCCTGCTATTTTTATAAGACCGCAAAAAAAAATTGCGTTCATATATTGGTATCACGTCCTTGTCATCGTCAGCGTCACCTGAAGACACTTAGTTTCAGGGCAATAACTTTGGTTTAAGTGAATGGATCTCTATGAAATTTAAACACAAGGTTTGAAACCACAAAAGGAAAATTATGATTGATTTTTGGGGTTATGGTCCCAACAGTTTAGATCAAGGGGCCCAAAAGGGGTCAAAATAAGTATTTTTCTAGTTTTCAGACAATAACTTGTGTGTTAGTGTATGGATCTTTCTGAAATTGTCCTACAATGTTCCATACTGAAAAAGGAAGGTTGGGATTGATTTTGGCCCTAACTGGTTAGGAATTAGGGTCCAAAAACAATACTTTTCTAATACTTTTTATAAATTGCTTATTTCTTGACCAATTTCAATGTGGTTTTATTCTTGAATTTTTAGGTTGTTTGATATGCCGAATCTAACCGTGTATTAAGATTTTTAATTTTGGGCCCTGTTATCAAATTGGTCCACATTGAGGTCAAAAGGGTCCAAAATTAAACTTTGTTTGATTTTATCAAAAATTGAATTCTTGGGATTCTTTTATAGGCTGAATCAATCCATTTAGATTTTGGATATTGGACCATAATTGGTAAATTTGAATTTTTTAAGTTCATAAGACCACATTCATTCTGTGTCTAATATTTAATCACAATCCAAATTCAGAGATGTATCAAGCTTGAATGTTGTGTTCATACTGGCCCAAATTGTTCAGATTTTGACCTCTGTGGTCATATCAAGCTGTGCCCTGTGGAGCATTTTATTGAATTTTAATCACACTGTTTGAGGGGGTTTCTCATAACTTAACATACCTGAGCAATTTCTGTTTATTAATCTGCACTTCCTGGAAAGTGGCTTGACAGAATTTAATCAAATCTGCACACAGATTCTTCTATTGGTCATGGAGGTGTGCACCTACTATTTTAGGTTAAGATTCAGTTACTTTTTGGTTTTTTTTCATAAGATTGCTTTACTGCTTTCTTATTTTGGGGGACAGAAGACACCACACATCTTCAATGGAAAACTATATTTTTTTATTTCATGATAAAACATGGTAAATTCCAAACATTTTAGTAAAAAGGAATTTAAGGTTTTACATAGACATGATAGATGAGACAGTAACTCAATGACAAATAATAAATGACATCTAGAGGTCAACATAAAGTCACCAACTGTAGAAAGGTCTCAGTTTAATAAATCATGCCAAGGTCTAATGACATAAATAGTTTTTTGACAACACTTCCAAAATCACATATTACTAATATAAATAAGAATGGAAATGGGGAATTTGTCAAACAGACAACAACCTGACCAAAGAGCAGAAAACCTATTTATTCAACCATCACAGCTGCACAGAAACCTCTCTATACCATTGGTTTTATAAATAGGCCTTTTGTGGTGAAAATTTGGTTGATTATATAGGGAATCACTGAAGCATGGCTAGAGCAGCCCCCCTTTAGGTCAGTCAGATGAGCCTGCAACTTTTGTTGAATAAAATTTAAATAGGGATAGTTATCCGGTAGCGGCAATATGTCTATTGTCCTTGACCTTATTTTCATGGTTCAGTGAACACGGGGAAAAAGTTAAAAGATTTTTGTATTGTTAATTTCTTTCTTATTATGAGTAATAGGATACCTATATTAAGTATCTGCGTACCTTGCATTAGGCCCTCATGTCAGACCTTTTCCATTTGACCTCGACCTTATTTCATTAATCAGTGAAGAAGGTTAAGTTTTGTTGGTCAAGTCCATATATCAAATACTTTACGCAATATGTCTTATATATTTGGTGTATGGAATGATTGTAAGGTGTAAATTTCCAACTGGCAGGTGTTATCTGACCTTTACCTCATTTCCATGGTTCAGTGGTCAAAAGATAAGTTTTTGAGTTTTGGTCTTTTTTCTAATACTATATGCAATAGGTCAACTATATCTGGTGTATGGAAATATTTTATGATTACATATCAGTCTCAGTTTTATTTGTCATTGACCTCATTTTCAGGGTTTATTACTAGGTGCTTTGTGATTTGCTTCTATATTTGGTGTATGGAATGATTGTAAGGTGTAAATTTCCAACTGGCAGGTGTTATCTGACCTTTACCTCATTTCCATGGTTCAGTGGTCAAAAGATAAGTTTTTGAGTTTTGGTCTTTTTTCTAATACTATATGCAATAGGTCAACTATATCTGGTGTATGGAAATATTTTATGATTACATATCAGTCTCAGTTTTATTTGTCATTGACCTCATTTTCAGGGTTTATTACTAGGTGCTTTGTGATTTGCTTCTATATTTGGTGTATGGAATGATTGTAAGGTGTAAATTTCCAACTGGCAGGTGTTATCTGACCTTTACCTCATTTCCATGGTTCAGTGGTCAAAAGATAAGTTTTTGAGTTTTGGTCTTTTTTCTAATACTATATGCAATAGGTCAACTATATCTGGTGTATGGAAATATTTTATGATTACATATCAGTCTCAGTTTTATTTGTCATTGACCTCATTTTCAGGGTTTATTACTAGGTGCTTTGTGATTTGCTTCTATATTTGGTGTATGGAATGATTGTATTAGGTGTAAATTTCCAACTGGCAGGTTTATCTGACCTTAACCTCATTTCCATGGTTCAGTGGTCAAAAGATAAGTTTTTGAGTTTTGGTCTTTTTTCTAATACTATATGCAATAGGTCAACTATATTGGTGTATGGAAATATTTTATGATTACATATCAGTCTCAGTTTTTTTTGTCATTGACCTCATTTTCAGGGTTTATTACTAGATGCTTTGTGATTTGGTCGTTTTTCTAGCAATATGTCTTCTATATATGGTGTATGGAATGATTGTAAGGTGTAAATTTCCAACTGGCAGGTGTTATCTGACCTTAACCTCATTTCCATGGTTCAGTGGTCAAAGATAAGTTTTTGAGTTTTGGTCTTTTTTCTAATACTATATGCAATAGGTCAACTATATCTGGTGTATGGAAATATTTTATGATTACATATCAGTCTCAGTTTTTTTTGTCATTGACCTCTCAGGGTTTTCAGTGTTTATTTTCTTTCTAGCATGCTTATTGTGTATGAATATGTAGGTTGTATTTTTTCTACTAACTAGATGTCATGATATTTTGGTTGTATTTGAATCATATGCATATCAACTAATGGTGTATATGTCATTTCTAACTTGACCTGTTTTCATGGTTCATTGGTCAATGTTAAGTTTGAAACTATAAGCATATGTCAACTAATTTAGGTATGAATGATTGAAACGTGAAATGTCATTTTCTTGTTGAGGTTTTATCTGACCTTGGCTTTGCCTCATTTTCTTGTATAATAGCTTAAGGTCTACTGGAGTGGCAACCTTTGATATAAGTCATTAACCCTCTCTGTATATTATAAAGGAACATGTGTAAGAGTCATCTTAAACAAAAAATCCTGCCTTTCATTCAGCTTGACTCTATTACAGGACATACATTATGTACCGATCAAGTATTCATTGCAGTCTTCCTGAACATGCAGAATGTGGCATTCACTGTTCTGAAGGCATCAGATTTAAAGTCCCAATTTCCGACTAGAAATATCTGTATATTTGTACATCACAGATAACCCTGCCACATTATTTATGTATGTGCCTGTCCCAAGTCAGGAGCCTGTAATTCAGTGGTTGTGGTTTTGTTTATGTGTTACATATTTGTTTTTCGTTCATTTTTGTCGAGCCTTCGACTTTAGTCGAAAAAGCGAGACTAAGCGATCCTACATTCCGTCGTCGTCGTCGTCGGCGGCGTCCACAAATATTCACTCTGTGGTTAAAGTTTTTGTAATTTTAATAACTTTCTAAAACTGTACTGTATTTCTACCAAACTTGGACAGAAGCTTGTTTATGATCATAAGATAGTATCCAGAAGTAAATTTTG